>CM074762.1:141424-1460881 GCA_037355855.1 Pseudo-nitzschia pungens | reverse complement strand
GTCGATCGGTGAACTTGGGGGAGCACCAAAACCGGAAAGGATTCCAACCAACAGCAATCAACCGAATTCAAATTGTGAGACCAGAGCCCTTGGGGCAATCATTGACCTACTTGTGAAGGGAAGTAAGAAATACAATACAAGTAAGGTCCCATACAATCGCCCTGGATTACGTCCTGCTTTCATACTACAGAATCTGTACAGTACCGTCGAAGGTGAAAGCAGAATGTCCGATCAGCAACGTCCCAGACCATCCGATGAACGCCGGCATGGCTTTGGATCTCCGGAGGGAATGGAGATGAAGGACTTGCAAACTGCTGCTGCTGCTTCTGCTGCTGCTGCTCCCGAGCCTGCCCCGGCGGAAACTTTGGCGGGAGAAAACCTGCGCCAAAACGCCCGACAGCAAAAGCAAGCCTACCCCGTGCCAACTTCTATCGCCACATCCTCTTCGCAAAGCCCACCGCCGTTAGATATTTTGGCATCGACGACCGCTTCGACCATCGAGTCGACTCCCCCTTCCATGTCGGCAACGATGAGTCTCCTGCCCGCCGAAGAATCAACCGATCTGTCGACCTCACTGCACATCCCCCCGAAGACAGACGAAACTCCCACAAAACCCAGAAAGAGAAGGCTGTTCTTCACGCCTTCCCGACGCGAATCAAGAAAGTCACCGCAGCACGCAAGCGAAAGGCAGCAACAAGCCACTACGTTTTCTCCTTTGGCCCAACCAATTCAACGGCAGCAGCACTCTCCGGCGGCATTGAATTCTCCGTACTCCTCGAGCAGCGCGCAATTGCAGAGCCAGTTTCAAACTCCGGGACGACCTTCCGCTGCAGAGAACTCCTGGTCGACGACCCGGTTCGGCAGCGGCGGCCGGAAGGCAATCTTCCGGACGCCGCCAGCGACGAACGCCTGTCTCTCGGTCGGGACTTTCGGGACTGTCCTCGCCGATACCCCGTTCCGCCAGTCGCAGAACCCCTTCCCGCAGAAAATTTGATCCGCTTGGCAAGATTTCCGATATTTTCAGTCCCACAATCGCCAGTCTTTTCCTCCGGGGCGTCTTCTTTCGGAGACAGTCCTGGCACACCAGAGGCAGGCGATAGAAGCCTTGCGTCGCTTGAAAGCTCGGATGCGGGCAGTGTTTCCACCACCAATAGTGTCAAGGAACCTTTTGCCGAGCAGGTCGAACGCTTGGACGAACTGTTGGCAACACCTTCCCAGCAGTTGGGAGAATTGGCTTTTACGCCAAGTAGAGAGTTCAATTCGGACGATGATTTGGATTATGAGATGGAAGACTTGGAAACGAGCCGCAGGATGTTGGCGGAAGAGTTGTCGAAGGTAGAATTTTCGTTGCTCGGGGGTGGCAACGCAGACGATGACGACTCATCAAGTGATAATGACTGGATAGAAAACACAACAACGACACCAAGGAAACAGCAGCGAGCAGCGGCATTAGCAAAAGATGGGCAGACCGATGATTGGAAGCCACTCTTGACGGCCGAAGATCGTCACCCGCCAAACTTCTCCCCCATCGGAGAGTTGAAAAAGGACGAACCGGCAATCGATGCAAAGAATTCTAGCCCGAAAAGCAACACCAAGTCCCCACAAACATCTAGTGGAGGCAGCACTCCCCGTAGTGTTAGTATCAGCAAGGACGTAACAATCTATTCGGGCGATGAGTATTTTTCTCCAAGCACGAGCAGTGCTGAAGTGAGAACACATTCAAGTGAAGAGCGGTATTTCTCACCCGATGACGTTGATACGGGGAAATCAGAAGCAGTTGCAGTAGCGACTGGGAATCGGTATTGGATGATCAACCAGGAGCGCAAGATGAAGAGATTTTGAAGGCAAGGCGGATGAAGACAAGAAAGAATATGAGTTACGAATCTCTTGATACACCCCCGAGGGAAAGGGGAAATGTCAATGTTACACGTAACACTGCAGAAACGAAGTCGGTGAAGAAGGAAAGCACGCGGGAAAAAAGGAAATACAGTCCAATTTATGCGGCATCTGCTGACGAATATAATAGAACGACCACTAAGTCAGCTACGATACAAAGTGGAGGCTCTCAAGCAGCAAAGGCAGAAGAAACCAAGAAGGAGATTTGCTTTGTCCCGAGTTCAGACGAAGTGAGAGACTCGGCAACAGTTCGGTTAATGCCAGATCCAACAAGTTTTGCTCAAGGCGCAAAAAAACAGGAGACAGACCACAAAAACCAAGACCTTACGTCGCAAGCACCATTGCCGACAGAAACTGCTGAAGAGATTCAGTATGTCATGAAGGATCCAGATGACTTGTCCTCCTATAAAGCAGAAACGATAACAAGAATGGGGGCAGAAGATTACACAACGAAAGCCATGACAACATTAAAGCCCCGCCCTGGTCGCTTCGACACTCAAGAGAAAGACACCTTGCCGGCAGCACCCTTAACGAACTTACCCGAAGTCACGAAGCAGAAGAAAGAAAATGAAAAGGACAGAACCAGCCACTCTTCACTGGAAAAAGCAGAAGTGAATCTGCAACAGCTAACGCCAACGATAAAGCTGAAGGAAAAATCCTCAAAGGAAACACGGTCGCAAAAGTCGTCTCCGGATTCGAATTCAACGTTCGATCCCTTCGGCTTTTCTGCAAAAGGGGGATCTCAAGTGTCGTCCGTGTACATTAGTTCTGGAGACAGCAGCATAGAATCACCAGCATCGTCTTCAACTATGAGTAGGAACACGAACGAAAGCATCTTTCAGTCTTTTCTCTCCTTTGCCGAGCGATTCGACGAGGGAGGAACTTTGATAGGTCGTTCGAAATCCACATCGACTCCTAAACGTGACGTGGAACATTCGAGACGTGTATTGGAGCATCTCAATTCTATTTTTCTATCCTCTGACAAAGTAGATCAAAAGTTGCCTGCCGTCACACCCGGACGACGCGAGTTTCTCCTCACAACTGCTGCGGACGCTGCCAATGAAAGTCTCCCAGAAAAAGAGGGAGGTGAAGAAGGATTGTTTTCGACTCCTTCGCGAGATCAAGAGCCAACGGATGACACTATATGTGGCTTATCTCCCATAAGCCAGTACTCTGAACAGGCGCATCTTTTGACTGCTGGGCAGAACAGGGAAGATCGAATTAATCTTTTGGAATCATCTCCGGGAAATAGCCTTGACGAGGAAGAATCGACCAAGGCCCTCATCTCGGCCCCAAGATTATCATCTCCTACGTGTTCGAATAATAAACGATCAAGGACACCCGTAGGTCGTCAGTCACGCAGGTCCAAATACGAGAAACCGCCAAGGCTTAACAATCCATCTAACATTGTTACGATCCTACCTGATGACGGAGACGACGATATATTTTACGACCCAGAAACTCCACAAGAAGCTGAGTCGGATGATGTTCTTACGCCCTTGCCTGGCGATAAGGATCATGTTATTTTTGATAAATCGAAGATGCCTTCGAGTTATAAAGGGAAAGATCACAGAAATCCTACTTCCGTGAAGGGTATTTCTCGAAAATCAAGATGCAAAAGATTTTTCTTTTCTATTGCAGTGCTCGTATTTTCGATTGGTTTGGCTATGGTGCTGGGAACTATCTTTTTCCCAAGTGGAGACATTCCGTCACCGAGGCCGACGAGTGAACCTACAAGGACTGAACAAACATCCACTCCAACGACGATACCAGCAGCATCTCCAAGCGCAATCTATCCCGTGCCCTCATTGCGGCCAACGAAACCATTTATGCCCTTCAATTTGAATCCGCCCACACTGGAAACGGAGAATCCTTCTCTTTCTCCTACACAGAAAGAATCCGAATCTCCTACTGCAACCAACACGATTACTTTCACGATTTCTTACAATATCTACATAGCAAATGGCCGAGTTAAATTCGTGCCTCAATCAGAATACATTCCGGAATTGATCACGAGCATGGACCGACTTACAGATGATATTCTTTTGAACATCGTTAAAAGAAGGAGTTTTGAAGGTGGGAGGAGGCTGACAGAGGTGGTGTTACCCACAACGATTACTGAAGTTGTCGATGTCAGTTGTCCATCTGATGTTGATAAAAATAGCTCATGTCAGGAAGTAACTGCGAAAATTTCTCTCACGGATGCGGAGAAAACGTGGCAACAATTCAGAGCCACAACTAAACTTGCTATTGAAATCGGAAGACTACAATATTATTTACAGAGGGTAGATCCAACTTCTCCAGTAGAAGTGATAGATGCTGTTTGGAGTCCTCCACCACAACCACATTTACCCATTGTTCCGGAAGCTCCACACAATACATATCCTATGCCAAGCTACTTACCATCTCCGAGACCAACGCCTTTGTTTCCTACCGCAGCCCCTTCTTCAGTGTTGGTGTCAACTCCCCTGCTAAAATTTTTGCAACACCACTCTTTTGACGGTGGACAAGCGCTTATTGACACATCCTCCCCGCAACATAGAGCTTACAGTTGGTTACAGAGAAACTACTTCCTGACTGAATACTCTGCAGAGCGAATACTACAACGTTACGCAATGGCAACATTCTACTACGCAACAAACGGTGACCAATGGGTCTTGGATGACTTGTGGTTGAGTGACAGGTCGGAATGCACCTGGTTTGGTAAGAGAGGCACCGCCAACCCGTGTAACAGAGAAGGAGAAATCGTTTCTTTAGACATTGGGCTGAACAACGTCGCTGGCTCACTACCTCCAGAGCTCGGACTGCTATCTTCCGCCCTGCAAACCATCTCTCTACAGGGTGGACCCACTGGATATATACAAGGAACATTACCATCTGAGTTGGGTTATCTTACCCAATTGAGGACTCTTGTTCTTCGAAATAACGATTTCAGTGGATCCATTCCGTCCGAGCTTGGAAGCTGTGTGAAGTTGACAGAAATCGATTTGTCACGCAATGGTTTTTGGAGGGAACTTCCGTCGGAAATCGGTAATTTGACTGATTTAATTTCATTTGATGTCAGCATCAATAAGTTGTCAGGCAGTCTTCCCACTGAATTGGGACGGCTCAGAAAATGCCGGCAGATATTCTTTGAATACAACAATTTCGTTTCCGCTATTCCGACAGAGATTGGACACCTAAAGGAACTTGAAGCTCTCAGGGGTGGGGGAAATGAATTATATTCGTTACCAAGTGAACTAGGGGAGTTGAGATTGGCAGATATCATTTCCTTCAGGGACTCTAGTATAAGTGGCACTATTCCTACAGAGCTTGGCAAGCTTCGCAAACTGCGTAAGTACGATTAGGTCTGAACAATTGGCGTGCAGCATGAAGTGTGTGTGATCCAATTGACTCGTTGAAAACTTATATTCTCTTCAACTTTTTAAAATCAATTTTCCCATATGCGTGTAGGCCATCTGGAACTCTATAACAATACTCTGACCGGTACCATCCCTTCTGAGCTTGCGAACATTGTTAGCTTACAAAACCAGCTTGATCTCTCCCACAATGAACTCTCTGGTTCAGTACCTTCGGAACTGGGAATGCTTATCGAGCTTCGTAAGTTACACTGCGTGTCTGATTTTGTTGATATAGCACGCTTCCCCTCGTTGTTGTTGGCCAATATTGCGAAACCGATTTACTTCGATTTAATTCACATCGACCACTTTCGATTTTGAAATCATCACAGGGGGCTTGAAACTCCATCACAATTCATTGTCTGGATCAGTCCCATCCGAACTGTCTCAAATGAGCAAATTGACATCGATCCAAATCAATTCAAATGACTTATCGGGTACTATTCCAGGAGATGTGTGCAAAACATTTCATGTTACCTATCCAGCATTTCAAGCTGACTGTGATGACTTCGACGACTATTGCCCTTGTTGTACAGTTTGTTGCGTTGGCGACAATTGCACATGTCGACATTTGGGGACATCAAGACAATACCTATGCATGCAAAGGAGGAAGGGGAAGAAGGGGAATTTCTAGAATTATTGTTAATTCATTTTGCGTTCAATCCTATTTTGTCTAGAAGCAGCGTTCTCTTTCAGGTGCAATCTCCCACCAGTATACCACAGCGGTGGCTGCAGTCTTGATGCACTCAGTTGACTCGTTAAAAGTTCATTCCGTTGCTCTCTGCGTTCTTATCCGATTTGATTGGACTTGTCTCAAGACTTTTCGAGCATCTTGAAGACTTCCCGGCGACATTCCGAGGTATCCGTCGCTTGAATCCTTGCCCTTGATTTCAGAACGAACATTTTGCAACGAGAGCTGCCTTTTCTTTTCCTTCCGAGCAACTTCGGGGTCTTCTACTTTTCGCAGGGTTCTCCTCACGTCTTCGCACTCCTTAATTGTCCGGTACAGACTTTTGTCTTTGTAGCCCGTCACGATAGTAGCTTTGACCGGGGGGGATGGTGGGCGCGAGCAAAAACGTGGCTTGTTGTCATTGTCAAACGTGTTGTCTTTTGAGATTTGCGATTGTAATCGATTTCTCCAAAATATGTGTGCACTCGATAAAATTGCAGAACTACAAAACAAAAAAGTATCGAGTGAAACTGCACCAAGAAAGGGAAGATTTACATAGGCTTGTGTTTCAGTTCCCCCCAAACTATCTCCGATAGAAATCGAGAATATTATGGGATTCTGTTCGATGTAGGACGAAGCAGCCGACGACCATGAAAGTAATTTACGTTCAATGTTCCTTGGATCCAATGATCTACCAACATACGCGATACACTGCCCTATATTGTTGTATGTAAGATTGTTCAAAATTGAAGACGAGCACTGTAGCAACTTTTCTGCCACAATTTTCGGCTCGATTGATCGAAGGCACGACAACCCTTCTTGCAGACTAATGTTGTACGTGCTCATTATCACCTGGTGGACGATGGTTTTCGTTTTCGCCAAGATTCGAGTCTGAAAGTGTACCGAGAAAAGCTTTAGCACCAGTCAAAAGGGTTCTGGTAATCTTACTCGTACTAGCACGTACAATACGATTAGAGATTAGATCAGGACATGACATGTGTGTGTGCGCGTAAGGTTTCCCCGAGATGTACGGGGGTAAGCTTATCGGTAACCTTATCACATACCGGCAGTGAAAGAGGGAGTTTTTTAAAAAAAGTTGTGATCGAAGAAACCCGCTAATAATGGTGTGACATGTCACGCACATGAATAACATCATTCGGTACAAAGATTCATTCCATGAAGAGCACGTGTACGATTGAATTATTACATGCTACGAGTACTGGTAAGACCTTACTACTAGTAAGAAGCATAGTAACCTTACCACAACTTCAAAATTTATTCCCCTTTTTATTATTTGTACTCCCCCGAAATACAACAAACTTTTGCGCGAGCGCAAAGTGTCCAACAAGACACAAATTGTGAGATTTTGTGAATCATTTATTGTAAGTTGGACATCTTCTCTAAGTTTTCAATGGCCCTTAACGTATTCGTGACATATTTGTCCAAATGTTCCGCGTGTGTCAATCGATCTTCGGTCAACAATTATGTCACGCAGCCAAAATATTTTATGTTACCTGGTTTGTGCTCCCATCCCGAAAGCACCGAAAAAATTTTGATGAATGTCTGCGACGAAAATAAAATGGAAGGCAACAATTTCGATGCGTTTCAAGTCGTGTAACCAGGGATAATTAGTTCCGTTTGCAAAGTTGCAAGTAATCGCACCTACATCTCTAACCGCCACATTATTAACAATTGGCATTTAGAAAAGGATCGACGCACCCTACCGAAGACGTTGACCTTGATTCAAAGACAACAACGTAAGAGAATTCGACGGTAAGGACCATGGGTCGTTCAAAAAAGGCTCCCGTAGAGGAGGAAAGCAGCAGCGAGGAAGAGGAAAGCAGCGAGGAAGAGGAAAGCAGCGAGGAAGAGGAAGAAACCGAGTCCGGAGATTCCGATGACGAGAGCGAAGATGAAAGTGCGGAGGAAAGTAGCGACGAAGACGGCTCGGAAGACGAGTCAGAAGAAGACTCGGAGGAAGGCTCGGAAGAGTCAGGTGACGAAAGCGAAGATGGAACATCCGAGGAAGAAGGGTCAGGTGAATCTTCCGAAGACGAAAGTGGAGATGAAGATGAATCTGAGGAGGGTTCTGAAAAGGGCTCCGAAGACGGGTCTGAGGAAGGTTCTGAAGAGGATTCCGAAGAGGGATCCGAAGACGAGTCTGAGGATGGCTCCGAAGAAGGGTCTGAGGAAGGTTCCGAGGAGGGTTCCGAGGACGGGTCTGAGGAAGGTTCTGAGGAGGACTCCGAAGATGGCTCTGGAGACGACGCTGAAGAAGAATCTGGCGAAGGCTCTAAAGAGGGCTCCGAAAACGAGTCTGAGGAAGGTTCTGAAGAGAGCTCCGAAGACGGCTCCGAAGATGGCTCTGGAGACGAGTCCGAAGACGAATCTGGCGAAGGTTCCGAAGACGGCTCCGAAGATGGCTCTGGAGACGAGTCCGAAGATGGGTCCGAAGAAGGATCCGAAGATGGATCCAAAGATGGATCCGAAGATGGATCCGAAGATGGATCCGAAGATGGGTCTGAAGATGGCTCCGAAGAGGGAGAGGGCTCTGATGATGGCTCCAAAGACGGCTCCGAAGAGGGAGAGGGCTCCGATGATGGCTCCAAAGACGGCTCCGAAGAGGGAGAGGGCTCCGATGATGGCTCCAAAGACGGCTCCGAAGAGGGAGAGAGCTCCGATGATGGCTCCGAAGACGGCTCCGACGAGGGAGAGGGCTCCGATGATGGCTCCGAAGACGGCTCCAAAGATGGAGAGGGCTCGGATGATGGCTCCGAAGATGGAGAGGGATCGGATGATGGCTCCGAGGAAGGCTCTGCCGAAGGCTCCGAGGAAGGTTCCGGAGATGAAGGAAGCGAAGACGATGACGCCTCAGATGCCTCTGGTGATGAGAGCGGGGAAGAAGAGAGTGACGGAGAAGGCTCTGATGACGGAAGTGAAGAAGGCAGCGACGAAGAAGGGTCGAAAGCCTCTGGAGATGAAAGTGGAGAAGAAAGCGGGGACGAAGAGGGTTCTGAATCATCCGGTGAAGAGAGCGAAGACGCAGGCAGCGACGAGGGGTCCGCAGCCTCCGGTGGTGAGAGTGAGTCGGAAGCCTCTGCATCAGGAGAATGAAGAAGACGGATCAGAAGCCTCCGAGGAGGAAACT
The DNA here is from genome assembly GCA_037355855.1 of Pseudo-nitzschia pungens. Classification (NCBI taxonomy): domain Eukaryota; phylum Bacillariophyta; class Bacillariophyceae; order Bacillariales; family Bacillariaceae; genus Pseudo-nitzschia; species Pseudo-nitzschia pungens. The sequence goes on along the minus strand of CM074762.1, from coordinate 1,451,769 downwards.
GTTGAAGCAGAATCATCGCTCACCACACGAAGTAGAGACAAATCTTCTTTAATCTCAATGCCAACCCAAGTTGAGTCAGATGAGGATGAATCTGAGGATACCTTTTCGGACCAAGACGTATCATCTCGTTCCTCCTCCGAAGACTCGGATGATGAGAGCAGTGAAGACAGCGAAAGTGACAGCGATAGTGACAGTGATAGCGACAGCGATAGCGATAGTGACAGTGACAGTGACAGTGACAGTGACAGTAGCGAGGATTCCACCGAGGATAATTCAACGTTACAGACGAGTGGTCTACTTGGTTCAGTGAACAGAGATTCGGTTAGTCACTTGGATGATCAACTTGCACCTGGTCCTGAACAAGGAGCCAAAGTTTCTGAGATGCTTAATAGAGCGGAAGCCTCAGCATTGCGATCTCCACCAATCGAAGAGGATGATGAATCAGATCAATCTGGAGCAGAAGATAGCTCTTTTGATGCCGAAAGTATGCTTGAATCCCTTGCCAGGGATGTGCAAAGAGATGGCGACGATAAAGCCCGAGGAAGTGTCAACGTGGCTGCAGTTGCTGTTAATAAATCGGACGTATCATCGTCAGTTTCTTCTTCCAGTGATCGGAAACGGAGATCTTCGGAGAATAGTACGGCTGCTGTAGGAGCCGTAGCATCTGCAAACGCTTCATATGACGAAGTCATCGAAGAGGATAGCGATTCCGACGACTCCGATAGCGAATCATCCACATCATCGTCATCGGACGAATCAGCCATGGTACAGCATACAGGAGATATCGAGACTGGCATGACGAACTCTGAGTTGAATGCATACATTCAATCGAAGCGTGGCACCATTGTGGACCAGCGTAAATCGCAACGCCTGACGCAAAAGAAGCCCAAGGTTGTTTACGACAAAGATACCACGAAGAGGCGACAGATCGGTTGCATTTTGATCGGAATCCTTCTTCTGTTGATTGGAATCGGGGCTGGAATGGGTATTGGTCTAGCCGTTTTCGGTTTCACCAAGAAGGTAAAGCCAACCGACCCTACAACCTATGCACCCGCTTCTACTCCAACTTTCGTGCCGCCGTCACCTTCTCCGCCTCCTATTTCCTCTCCTACGCCGGTTCCCTATGATCCAACGACAACACCCAGTGTGGTTACTCCTGGTCCGACTTATTCGGATCCTTTGAAGGAAATCATCGTCCGTGCATCGTCGCCAACAACACAACCATCGGCATTCATCGATCCAAATTCACCTCAGTCAAAAGCTTTGTCTTGGTTGGCAGGCAATGCAAACCTGAAATTTTACAGTCTTGAAAAACAGGTCTCTCGATGGGCGTTGGCAGTATTCTACTACTCCACAAATGGAGATAACTGGGTTGATAATAGTCGCTGGCTGAGTGATTTTGATGAATGCACATGGTACGCCGCGGGAGTCCCTTCATGCAACTCTGACCGCCGATTCGCCAACTTGGTTCTTGGCGCCAACAATGTCGTGGGAACTCTTCCACCTGAGCTTGGCTTACTTTCGAACGGTTTAGAAGCCATCAACATTCGCGGGTTGTCATCTGACAATCTAGGTGGAACAATACCGCCTTCATTTTCATCCTTGACAATGCTGAAGGAACTAATTCTGCCAGGAAATTCTTTGACAGGTGAAATTCCTCCTGTACTGAGCAGCTTGGTATCTCTGACTCACCTGAACTTGAACGGGAACGAATACAAGGGTCCTTTACCTGCTGACTTGCTGACAAGTCTTCCTTCGTTAGAGCTTCTGGATCTTAAAGACTGTCAATTTTCGGGGACCATACCAGACCAATTCGGATCCCTGGTCCATTTAACAAGTTTAGTTTTGGCAAACAACGCAATGGCCGGAACTTTGCCATCTTCCATCGGTAGTCTGACGAAGCTCGAAGTAATGGATTTAGATTCGAACGAATTTAGTTTTGTTCCACGTGAAATTGGGAATTTGGTTAATCTCAAGTTTTTCTCCGTGAACGAAAACAAGATTCAAGGTACAATTCACACAGAATTCGGAAAGTTAGTTAACCTGGAGGGTTTCTTCATTTCGGGCAATGAATTCGGCTTCCAAATACCTACTGAAATAGGTCTGCTGACAAAACTGCGCGACGGGTTTGATGTCTCCAGAAACCAATTGATTGGTTCCGTCCCCGCAGAAATGGGTGCACTAACGGAACTCCGACAATTCCGCATCACGGGGAATCGCATTGCTGGAACCTTGCCAGATACTCTCACTGGGCTTTCCAAACTGCGTGTCTTTCGTGTAGATGAGAACGACCTGACTGGTCAAGTTCCTCCATCCGTTTGTCAGATCATTGACGTCAACGCGGCTACAGCCTATGCTGACTGCGACAAAGTATCATGCCCTTGTTGTACCCATTGTTGTGAGGGAGGAGTCTGTTTGTGCGAATTTGCTTTTTCAGATCCGATTCGATGTGCTGGTTCACGCCTTTAGGAAAATATATTTCTGGCTAGAACATTTTATGTAAAATTTAAGAAGTCTAAATGGATGAGTAATTAGACTCGAGATGTATCATGATGCATTCTTATCATTCTCATATTTTGATAGGCTTCCGGAATAAGAATTGTAGCGCGTAACAAATATGGAAAACAAAAGATTATTGAATTTCGTCCTGGAGAGTATTGTGGATGAGGATTCGATTTCCACCGTCTACTTAGATTTTACCTCACACAGCGTCATTGCAATGTCACGACAACATGGCGCAAAATGGATACGACCGAAAACGCATTCATTTCATGTCATATTATCTATTTGTTCGTCGCTTGATCAGTTGAGCAACGAAGTCGAACTCATTACTTGCACGAATCTCCGACAGCGGTAAAACAATTCCAGAATTCAAACCAAACTCATCAATGCATTCCATCTCTCTCGGTGAAATAGAGGTTTTATTCCAACAAAAGTATGAAATGTTACTCTCCCATTTCCTTAGACCGTTGCTCTCTCAACAATCTACACCATATGCAATGCTATCACGTGCAGCTTCTTCTATCGCGAGCAAAGAAATTTGAGAAGGAAAACGATACGACCTATTCGGTTTTTCTTGATTTATGTCCAACCACCCATCCACCCATCCTTCATTCATTCATGCACCCCTTGGTGATCGATTCAGTACGCCCCTTCAAATTGCGCAGATTCCGCCAAAGCAGAAGATACCCGCAAACACGAGAATGTAGAATTGTTGGCGATAGTACTGCTTCGCTCCGTTACAAATTCCAAGACCAAACATCCTCGGCCGATCTAAGCATCTGTTTGCAACCCCGATCTTCTTTTGGTACCGTTTGTCGGGGATGTTGCATCTTTTGCACCATTCATACCCAGGAGATGGCAACGAACCACTGTAAGGTCGGACAATAGTATCCTTGTCCTTGTCATGGTCATTTGGGTTACCACCACTTTTGTCGCATTTGCCGCAATTTCTCGCGTTGCCCTGGTCTCCTCTCCGTTGTTGAAAAGGAGAGGGCAATGAGGCAAATCTATAATAACCTCTACTAAATGCTTTTCGATTGATCGTTGTCGAGAAGAACTCTTGTCCAGTGGACAATGGCGATATCAAGTTCGGCCACGAATAATGATTACTATGAAGAGGTCCGCGGAGTGTTTGAAGTCTATTCGAGTACATCCGAAAGTACAAACACCAACATTTGCCACTTTTCACGTGCATCTTGAACCCACCACGAGTATGTCACTATCGAACTTTGATGGCGCGAATGAAGAGTACGGAAGCTACTCTTTCGTTCAATCTACACGTAGGTATGACGGTGTTGACGAATACGCGTGAAGGGACAAGGTTGACAAGAGAGCATAGACGTAGAGAGAAGGAGGAGTTGGGAGACAATCCTATCTCTCTTGTGCCTGTGTTCGTGCAAAACGATTGGGTCTGTCTTGGTCCTTGGTCCTTGGCCAGAAGACAAACCATCATCATTGGACATGTGGTATGGTTGATGGTTATCTTCTGTCGTCTTGATTCCTGATCACGGTTCGGTTGGAGAAAAAACATCAACTAAGGGCTAGTTCAGTCTTTCATCTTCGTTTTTAGCAATAGTTTCCGTTCTCGAGAAAATTTGAATTGTGCATGCCGATTCGATTCATTGTTACTACTAGCGCTAGAACTTCGACGGAGAAACAAACTCGAAAATACCGAAGCGATGTAAAGTAAGGTTTATTCCGCATGTACCCGATGCGGTATTTTGGGTGGGGGATCCTTGGATGTCATACAGAATGTAAGGTTACCGTACGGTACTTGCCGTCGTTCGCACCGGATGGAGTTTCGATTTCGACGGAATACTAGACTTCATATGAGTTATACCTACGTAGAAAACGTAACTGAATCCCAAACAGTACTTCAGTTTGATCAATACGTACATCCGGGTTTTTTGGACACTTATACATACATCCGGATGTTTTGGAGTTAAGGTTACCGTACATCCGGATTTTTTATACATCCGGGTTTTTTAAACACTTATAGTTCTACATCCGGGTTTTTTAAACACTTATTGTTCTACATCCGGATTTTTTAACACTTATAGTTCTACATCCGGGTTTTTAAACACTTATAGTTCTACATCCGGGTTTTTTAACACTTATAGTTCTACATCCGGGTTGTTTAACACTTATAGTTCTACATCCGGGTTGTTTAACACTTATAGTTCTACATCCGGGTTTGTTTAACACTTATAGTTATACATCCGGGTTTGTTTAACACTTATAGTTATACATCCGGGTTTGTTTAACACTTATACATCCGTAGTTCTACATCCGGATTTTTTTGACATTCTTATATCCAGGTTCTTTTGATTCGTTCCTATGATACATACTATGCTCAAAATGCATACCTGTGCGAAGATCCTCCAACGAAAGAATGGATCTCAATCAATCCCGAATCCATTACTCAGAACTAACCTTACTGTACCGTAGAACAGAGAAGGACGAAATTAGGATCGAGTATTAACTCGTACCGGGTATGACAGTCGTATTACGCGGTGACAACACTCCGACACAAAAAAAATTATAATATTATCCTTACAGTAACTTTTTTTTTGTCGCTCACACAACACCGCTCTGAAGTGTCACCGTCACGACATTGAACTCTGCCGACAGGTAGTACATAACAAAGCCGAAGAATCGTTGAAAGGTGCTTTCCCGTTTACAGAATGTCGGTGAATGATACCATCGCTTCGGAAGCACTTGCTGCGGCAGTGGGGGGTGCGATCAGCTCGGGTGTCCTGTATCCGCTTGAAGTCTTGAAAACCAGGATGCAAGCCGAGGGCGACGACCAAAACGATGACGAGACAAGAACAAATGGCGACGAAATCGCAATCGACACAAGTCATCACAACGACGTTTCCGAAACCGAGGTGAATCGACAGCAAGGCGCGGAGGAGAGCGGCAACCACCCAAAGGCATCAGCCAACGCGCTGGCCTATGCCCAGAATTTGTATCGTTCCGAAGGGATGGGTGTATTTTTCGATGGCATGGAGGTTTCGGCTACTCAATCAGCAATCGAGAAAGCATTGTATTTTTTTGCCTATACCGCACTCAAGCGGAGTTACACATTTGTTGCTGCAAATAGGGGAACGAGAGATAGAAACCCAAAACAGCTTTCGGCAGTGGCAAGCGTGCTCTTGGGATGCCTCGCCGAGTGGATTCATTTGCCTATTACTCTCCCTATTGATGCCCTCACCACTGCCATTCAAACATCTGGCGGAGCGAAGAGCAAGGCAAGCAATGCGAAGGATTTGGGTCGTCAAAAATCACACACGGTCATGGCTCTATGGATGACGTTGTGGAAGGAAAAATCGTTTTACAAGGGCATTCAAGCCTATTGGATTTTGTGCTTCAAACCCGCTCTCCAGTATACTATATTCGAGCAGGTTAAGGCTTGGATATTGACGCTTCGAAGCATTCGACGAGGGAGGAAAAACCAGCAAACTTCGTCGCAGCTCTCGGCTGCAGAAGCCTTCCTTTTGGGCATGTTCTCTCGGACGGTCGCAACGTTGGTGGTGTTTCCCTTTGTCCGAGCCAAGGTGAGGATGCAAAGCCTGGGAAAAAGTGGGACTAGAACGGAGGAATCCGCTGCTTCGGCCCCTTTGCATCGACCTCAAACCATATGGGCATTGCTTCTAGATAACTACACCCAAGGTGGGTGGAAGGCCCTGTACCAGGGTCTGGGCCCGGAGTTGACTCGTGGTGTACTCAGCGCAGCTCTGATGATGATGGTCAAAGAACGTATCAGTGGAGGTGTCAAAAAACTTCTGTATCACGGAGGTGCATCATCACCTCCCTAGTCGGTCGGCGCAAAGAAAAGGACGGAAGACCCAGATGAAACGAAAGTGACACGAACGAGATTTTGTTTGCTTCAAGATTCAACAGAGATGTAAGACATCACAATCGTAAAAAGTCGATCGACCATGCATTCGTATCCTACTTTATGCCTATCCTTTTATCTGCAAAAGCATTCATATCGTCAACCTTTATCTTCGCGATGTCGTCTCTCTCAACATTTACAAATTCAACCTCACTCGTCGTATTCATTTCATGTCCTAGTACCAGTGACTGTTTAAAAATAATGGAAAAGGATTGCGATCGAAGTAGCCCTATGTAAGTAAATTCCAAAGTTGCTGAGCTCCACCCTCTCCTATAGCTATTATTTGTTGACTCATAACTTGTCAGTTTGACCGTCTTTTGCATTCCAATTTTCTTGAGATCCATGCAAATTCCAGGTCACTCAAAAATGGATGGAAGAAGGCACTTCTACGGTAGCCAGCAACAAGGATGGAACTATCTTTGTCTGTCGATTATTCCGTCATGGCCTGAATCCATCTCTTACATTCTCTACGAGGCAGCAAGAAAGAGTCACCAAGTCCGGCCAAGACATGTCGACTTCAGTCAGTATCGAGCATCGCGCCCCGACTCTTGGCTAAGCTTACCTGTCGTACCGGTATGTATGATTCTGTACGGAATGGTCCTAACTCGACCCCTGTTACTGGTAAGGTACCGGTACCGATCCATCGCACCATACCTTACTAGTACTTGTACCCGTATCGTACTCGTAACTCGTAGTTTTTTTTCGAATTTTTTCTCGTCCTTTTTGGTCATGTGAAGATGGTCATGCATGCATGATGTCTCTGTCCTTGCCGTTCAACCGTTACGCGTAGGTACGAAAGGTTAATCTTAGTAAGCTTATTGTCATCAAAAAAGGTTCTGACCGTTGTCGACTATTGATGATTCGATTCGTAACGTGTGGAATCTCGCATCTCGCTTTCATTGCAACAATACTCAATACGGTAAAGAGCTAGCCACAAGAGTTCAGGCTACCCACATGAAAATGAGACTCTCGGGCATATCGGTCCTTCAATCGTTGCTGTTTGTTCTCGTCGGTCTATACATCGGAATCGGTATCTCTGGATTCTTTCATCGAAACGATGAGACGATCAAAACGACATTACCGGAACCTCTGCCATCGGCCCCAAACCATATCCGTTCAGGAGTGGACAACATCGGTGACGAAAAATCAGACAACAAACTACTCGAGCGCGTAGAGAAGCTGGAGAAAGAGGCCAAAAAATGGAAAAGTGAAGCCGAAAAATTCAAGAAGAGTCAGGATTCGTCGTTGGAAAAAATTCGGCGGTTGGAAGGTTCGTGCAACAAGAAAGACGAAACGAAGGATGACGAGAGTTCTTCCTCCTTCGTCGCAGTCGACGACGTCTGGTAATTCTGGTAGAGCAAACCACCATCCGTTCTGTCAATCGGTACTTCCCCATCCGGCACCAAGCGCCATGGCTTTGTGGAGCGAACACGTTCCAAAAATATTCACCGCCTCTCGGGTTCTAAACGATGTGCGGTTTCGATTTCATGATTTTACGGCCCAGCTGTTGGAAATTGTCTCCCCGCGTCTGCCCCGTTCTGTCAAGACTGCTCCGTTTGACTGGAGGCCGATCGAAAATGCCCTCACGATTGCCTGGGAACGATATCACTACTTGCAACTTCCGCAAGAGAAGCGAGATGCAATCGACCCCGAGAACAAACCACGACCTTTGAAAATTCTCGTCATGGGTGGTTCTGTGCTGGTGGGCACCAATTGTCGGATAATGATGAGGGAGCTCAACTTTCAATTTCAAATGCCGAAGCGGGAATGTAACTGGAGCTTTCGATTGCAAGCATTCATCAACAATTTTTTCCTGGGTGACGAAGATAAGAATAACAAACGGACGGAGCAACTTGTCGAAGTCTCCAAGGTAGCTATGGGAGGAACCAACACGGCCACGGGATCAGTAATATGGCAATACGATTTGATTCCGGAGGAAGCACGCAATCCAGATATTGTACTCAACGCTTACTCCACCAATGACATGCACATTTTGACCGTATTGGAAGCTCAAGGGTCAAACACCACATTGCGGGATAGAACCTTTGAAATGATGCAAGACTTTGTACGGCAGGTCATGGGAACCAAACGATGCCCAAAAAGCAGCACTAGCAATGGCAATTCTGAACCTATTCCGCCCCTATTGCTTCACGTAGACGACTACCTAGGCAACGAACAGCGCAAGATATGGGATACGACTGAACTGACGCAGGGTGCACAAGTTCTAGCAAACTACTATGGTTTTGTTAGCGTGAGTTACGCGGATATTATCCGAGAGTTTGTGTATGGCGACACTTACGAAATGTGGTTCAGTTCGGAATGGTGGGTGCCAGAAGAGAAAAAGAAGGATAACCTTATATTTGATCGTCAAATCCATCCCGGCATGGGCATGCACATTACGTCCATATGGATGATTGCCTACAACTTCGTTCACCTGGCGTCTACGTTTTGCAGCATTCCTACCGATGTGTTGGTTCATGAATCGAACAACAATATCACTAACTATGAAGCCGGTTTGTGGGGACTGCCCAACCTAGAAATGGCATACCCACAACCCAAGGGGAAACCACAACCACAGCCCAAGGGGTTACCTCCAGAGCTTACGAAGGACTTACTGCTGGAGCATGTCACATCGCTGTGGAGACAAGATGACGCTGGAATCTCGGTTGAATCGTGTGAGCTCGACCGAAGGGACAAAGCAGGCCTCGCTTTGGAGCCGCAAGTAAAGTGTCCGTTTTCTTGGGTCAGTGGACTGTCGCTTCAACAAAACGATATCGAGTTTGTCAATGAATACTTTCGACGACAATCAAGCACTTGGGAGGGATGGGAACTCAGCAAGGATGGTGACAAACTAGGATTTATTCCATCACCGGGGTCGACAAAAGACTCCGCAAAAATAATACTTGACTTTCAATATTCCCAAGAGATTCGATCCATTACATTTTTCTTCATGAAGTCGTACGGGAAAAAATGGGAAAACAGTGAATTGGAAGCGAAGATTTGGTCTGCTCCGTCGTCGGCAGACCAAGAACCGGTTTTGCTGCAGAAAAGCCGCATGCTGGGTACCCACGACAAGAGCACGAGCGAAGTTTACACCGAAGAGATCGTTTTGAGCAAACCGATGAACGCGAATCAGAAATTCCAACTAGAGGTCAAGCTGGTGGGCGGGGAGACATTCAAGATAATGGGGGTCGCTGTGTGCAGTTGAAAAACAGGAATGAGTTATATTGTATCGACACAAGTCATGACTAGTAATAAAAATAGAGCTATGAATAATTCGAGGAGTCGTTTGGAGTCGAGTCGAGTATTTATCGAAGGGAGTAGCTCAGTCATAAAGTCGGTTGCTTTCATCGCTTTCCATGATTATTTTTCGTTGATCCCGAATTTCAACCTCTACTACTTATTGCATGATGTGTGATGGTTGGATGCGATGAGACAGAAGGAATGATATCACCCCTGACTTGCATTTAGCGGGTGTCACCGAGGATCGACCACAAACAACATTGGAATGAAACCAAACCATGTTTCTCTACTATTTTGTTCGAAATCCTGGTCTTGAATGAGTATCATCTTCGTACAGCTGATTCCGGAAAAAAGATTTTAAGTCTGATATCGTTTGAAATTTTATTGCAATTTAGATGGCTGCCGCGTTTGGTTTTGCCGCGGGTTGTTTCGTTTATTGCCCCGGCATCTTCGGACCACCGGCTCGTTTGGACATGATGATTTGGTCCACCTTGAGGATAGTGGTGGCCGCCTCAATGGCCAGCTTCAGTGCCGATCGTTTCACGTGCATCAAATCGTACACCGAGCATCCCTTCATGCTCGTGCTGCCCGGTTCGTTTTGGATGTCCACACCAACATCGGCATTCCCGTTGACGTGGGCCGCCCGCATGTCCGAGAGCACCTGAACGGCGTCCCATCCGGCGTTTTCCGCGAGGGTGCGGCCGACGCATTCCAGGGACTTGGCAAAGGCCCGGATGGCGTATTGTTCGAGGCCGGGGTTTTGGTCGGCCAACCGGCCGAGCCGCACGGCGCATTCCATTTCGCAGGCGCCACCTCCGTAGACGATGCGGCCGTCCTTGCAGGCCATCTGTAACGGCGTGGACGCCGTCTTCGACCGCCCGTTCCAGGTCGTTGAGGACGCTCGAGGTGGATGCCCGCAGGACGAGGGTAGCGATCTTGCTCTTGCCGTCCGAGTCGTTCTCAAAGACGGTGACGGTCCGGCCACCGACGATCTTTTGTGTGGTGGTCGCGCATCCCATTTCCTCGGCGGTGGGGGCACCGAGGCGCACCAGAGCGGTGGCTCCCGTTGCCTGGCAGAGGCGGCGCAATTCCCACTTGGACGAGAGTTTCAGGGCGATCAGTTCGTACTTTTCGATAAAGTGCAGGGCCATGTCGCTGATGGTTCCTCCCGTCACGACGACCTTCACGCCCGTTTCGGCAATGCCCTGGATGATTTCTTCCATCTTGGCTTCCTCGGTGCGGTTGTAGTTCTTGAGATCGTCGGCATTTTTCATCAAGACCGTTCCCTTGGCCTCGGTGGAACTGGCTTCGATCCCCGAGGCGTACACGACGATTTTGGCGTTCTGTTCCGAGGCCGTTCGGGTCGTTGCAACACCCCGCTGCGCCACAAATCCCTGCACGCAGGCCGATTGACCCACGCTGCCTCCCAAGATTTTGACCGTTCTGATCGACGAGGGATTCAAGACCTGGTTCGTTTCTCCGTCGTTGAGGACGATCCGGCAGGCCTGAACAATCAAATCGCTGAGAATGTCCTCCGATCCGTATTGCTTCGATCCCAAGACGGGAACCAGAACTTTTTCTTTCAATTCCCGGAGGGCTTCCGGACTCGAGGAAGGATGGGGCAGGGTCGACACGACGCAACCGCCGGTGTCTCCGTCCTTGGGATCGACCAAGAGCTCGTTCAGAAGCTTGGTGGATGCCAGATGAAATCCCTCCATGATGTCCGTCTTGTGCTTCCATCCCATGGTTTTCATCAGATCGAGGGTGGATGTGAGCAATTCTCCGCCAAAGGTGAGCACCAGATTCGTCCCGTCCCCGCATTCCGTTTCTTGTTGCTGCACCGCCAATTCCAGAAGCTTGGCGGCCGGGTGTTCGACCTCGATCTCTTTCAGGATCGACGCGCAATCGCTCGTGACAATGTGCTTTCCCAGGTGGTTCACGATGAGCTTGTTTCGGCCCTGGGGCCCCAGGCTCGACGAGAGCATCCGGGAGAGCTCGCAGGCGGCGTCAATGCTGCGGGCCACGACGGCACCGCCGCCATCGTCGTCCGCAAAGTGTTCGTGGCCGTCCTTGAGCATTCCACCCAGGCCCGCGGCGGCATTGTAGGCCATGCTTCCGTTGCTGAGAGACATGGTTGTTGGATCGGTTGCTTGCTTGCTTGCTTGGTGAAGTGTTGGATTATTCGGGGTGCGGCAAGGTTGCCAATGCTACGGAGTTGCACGAACCGTCGAGTGACGATGAGGTGTGGGATATGGGATAAGGTTACTTGTACCGGTACGAGTATGGTAACCTTGCTCGTATGGGATTCGATTGCTGCTTTGCTGAGCTCACCACCATGGATGGATGGGTTGGTAGGTAGCAACCGAGAAAACTACTTGTACCTACCGGTAGAATCTCAACATGCATTTATTTTTTTTGTTTTAATTTGGACCGCGATCACATGGGCGACGGGAGCGGCAAAATCGGACGACTACCGGTCACAAAATACTGCTCGGATGCGCGCGGTCGCAATTTAAAATTACATGAACGAAGTACGGACGAAATTTGTACTATGGAGAGTATGCAAAACAATGAGGTCATTGTTCCCCCATCCGTAATTTTTAAGGTTAGTTTGTAGTTTCACAACCCGGAGACTATCATCTGGCAAGTTGTACGATAACAAGTACTACTGCTTCTACACGACTACAAACTACTAGCATGAGCATGATGTAAGCAACAACACACTTGCCATACCAAAGCTGGATACCGGTATTACTAGTATCTGGAAAGAATCCTAGTCGTCTTTCTTGTACATGATGCTACTAGTACTATCTCTTTCTGTTGTGTAATCATTACTACTACGAAGTAGGTTACCACCAGCTACAAAATACGAAATAGTGGCAATTATAAGAAGTTTGACCGGAGGATTGACAGCAAGAAGTTGTGCTGCAAGACCAAAACTAGTACTACTCCAGATGTCAGCAGCAGCATACTAGTACTAGTGGTAGATTTTGTGTTGGATTCATTCCACTATCTTTTGAGAGGTACTACTAGTACTACTAGTAGTATTTTTGTTTGGTGGGGATGCGCTGGCGCCATAGTGGTAGTACAGGAGGTGATACTAGTACTACTACATTGGATGAAAAAGCAAACAAACGAAGGATGGGTTGGTGCGAGAGCGCTCGAGCACACTACATTCCTCGTCCCCTTGTGGGATACGATTCTGGTGTTTCGACTATTCTCAGAAACATACTACAAAAGAAAATGTAAGACTACAAGGCACTCTTCGGCCATTCCACGGTGGATTTATACAACACTCGGATGAAAGACGAAATGGATGCTTTGAATTCTACGCAACCGTACTCTTACCGTAGGTGTTCCTTGGGAACGGAATGCGCGTTGGAAGCAGAGAGTGTTTCTGGTTGCGATACTTCTTGACTGGGCAAAAGGTACGAGTGTCGACACAGAACTTCCGTGGTGGTGGGCCCAGCAATTGAAACCATACAAGAAGATAGTTCTCGATCTGCAGTCGAAAGGAAGCAGATCATTCACTGGGACTTTGCGGGAACTGGTAATGCCTACGAGTTCCCGACTTCCATTCACGGTACAGAAAGAAAAGTGCGTGCTTGGATAGTTTCAAACGATGCTTTGCTGATTTTTAGAACAAAATTCGTGTTCACACAGAAGACGATTCGTGGTTGCCGATCTCCTTCACTGGGGACTGTCATTCCAATTAGAAATGCGGTCTACTCAAACATTACACACGGTACTCGGAAATGTTTTTGCAAAGTGTTTTCTTTTAATTTACACTATTGTTGACCACGTCCCTTCGAAATCGAGGCAGATCATCTCGACACAACACGAGTCGATTCGATGATTGGTTTGTTGATTGGTTGATTGATCCGATCCAAGACGATCCGATTCCCGTTGTGCTGTCAGGCTGCAAGATCTACTTCACTCAGCCACGACGCCGAGGAAAACCTCCGTCTTGCAAAACGACGATCCGATCCGAACTGCGTTCTCTGGCGACAAGATCGTCTTCTCTTGGGTATGATGCCAAGGAATGTCTTGTCTCGAAAGACTGTACAATAGATGGAAGCAGGCACCGAGTGTACATGCGTTGAATCCTCACCGCTTGGAAGATTTCTTGAACAATGTCTTGGCCCCGTTTCGTAAGCGACCGAGACTTCTTTTCCCCGCACTTATCGAGCTATTTCCCGACCTCTCGCTCTCCGGTTGGGCGGATTGTGGTGTCGTCGGGTCAGCAGTGGCTGTCTTCGTAGGAGACGTCACCGGATCGGGCCTGACATGACGGGACCGTTCTCTCGACTTTGATCGGCTTCGTTCCCTGGAGTTGGACCGGCTGCGCTCCTTCCTTTCGGATTTGTTGGGGTCAACGACAACCGAGGAATCCTCTGGGATGCTGCTGGCGTGCCGTGACACAAGCCTCCTCGGTCGACGTCCCGGGGGATCAAAGGAGTCCGCTGATTCAGTGTCTCCGGTCTTGTTGGTGAAGTCTTCTCGAGTGCCAACGCTCTTGAGGGTGGCACCGTGTGAGAAAGCGGTACCGCCACAGCTTGGATCGTCCTGCTTTTCGAGTTGCCACGCGGATGCTTGCTTCTTTTGTTGGCGGCGAAGCGTCTGGAGGAGCGGGGAGGAATCCTCAGTGTAATCGTTCTCGTCTTCTTCTGGGAAGTTTAGAAGATAGCTGGACCTCGAATCTAATGCGTTTGAGTCATCTTGGATTCCTCGCGATTCTTGACGCAGCAGCTCTTGTTGGCGACGAAGCGTCGCCAGAAGCGGGCATTCGGTGGAATGAGCGGAGGAACTGGGTCCCGGATAGATATGCGTGGACAGGGGTGATACCGGTATTTCTGGTCCGGCCAGGAAGGAAGAAACAACCCCATTATTGGGCATATCCGTAACCGTGCTCATGATATCATCGGCGACCTCTTCCGATTCTTTGGGTTCCTTCGTAGCCTTATCGGTAACAGGAACCAAGTCTTTGTCATCGTTGCTCTTTTCCTTCGAAGAAGACTTCTTTTTCTTCTTTGTAGAAGAAAGCTGGTCCTCATCCTTTTTCTTGGTGCTCTTCTTTTTCTTTTTCTTCTTCTCTTTCTTTTCATCGTTGCTCAAGTCGTTGCTAGCGTCGCTCGCGTTCTTCTTGAGCTTCGCGGAATCATCCAGTCTTGCCAAGAGCTTGCTTCGTTTCTTCTTCTTGACAAGGGCTGCGGTCCCGGTGCTAATGCCTGATCCCACGCTCATCTCGTCGTTCCCGGCTTTTCCCCATGTTTCGCTTCGTACCTTCAGGGCTTCCTGGGCATCCTGCAGGCCATTCAGCCGAGCCCTTCTAGCGCTGTCTTCGGTAACTGCAAGAGACTTCTGAGCGATAATATCAGCATCGTCTGCGTCATCTCTCCACTGCCGATCCTGTTCGTCCATGACGGCAGTGATGCACTGGTCGATGGTGTGGTCGAGTTTCAACGAACCCGCCGCCGTCCAGGATTCCAGTCCGCGATAACTCTGTATGGCTTTGCTGCTGCCCTTTTTCGAGGACACCGATCTCGATGAAGATTTCTGCTGTTCGTACTTGGCAACCAGGCGTTCGTGCTTGGCCATCATTCGATCCTTCTCCCGATCACTCCACCAATACTTGCTCCTTTCCTTGGCGGTGAAATTTTCGTGAGACTCAACCTCGTAAACCAGGATAGCATTCAGTGCAAATCGAACATTGTGCTGTGTTTCATCTTGTTCAAGGTCACTGCTGTTTAGACTGTATCCACTTGTTCGCATGTGGTTTCGATTGTACTCGCCGCTGCTCCCTTGCCTCGGACTTTGCCCCCGAATTTGAGCCGAGGAGTCTGTATCGGTCATGTTCTCTGTCATCTCTGTAGTGTCATACGAACTCGAATCAACCGATGACACCTCGCTCATCTTGCCACTACTGTGCTTTATACTATCATCTGATCGGCCATCTCCATAGTTGGTCTTTCGTTTGTACTTTGCCATTCTATGTAATTTTTATGGCAAACAGAACGAACCAGGGACCCAGCGGCACGATCGAACTCTTCTCGATTTAATATTACCTTTAGCTCCTCGACTGAGTATCGACCTCGATTGTATCTCTCAAGATTATCGGCGTGTAGATCCAAAGTGTCTTCGGTTATTATCACTGCGCCTACCTTAGTCGATGCCCCTTCTAAACCTAATTTTTATTTATCGCTGCCCAAGATTTAGTAAAACGGAGTTGTTCTTAGACTATTTCACCCTAAGTATGGACATGTTGTACAAGATCGATGAAGTCTCTTTGTTGTTGTGTTGTGAAACATTTAATGGAGGACCCTTTTGTGTACATTTCAGTAGTGGTTTAGCGTGAAATGCTCTTCGGTTCCACCCGTATTTTTTTTCAAGCAAGCAAAACACGAACCAGAGTGGCATACTCGTAGCAGCAAAGGCATACGAATAAGTCTCGAAAGTCTAAGAACCTTTGCTCTATGACTTGTTGCATACCGATTAGCTAATTTTGTTCCTATACACGAATCTGCGCGACCACAATTTGTGTCCAAGTCAGCATAAATATTTCGCGTTAGATTTAACAAAACATGAGTTTTCAGCTAATGCAGTCGTGGTCGGGCTATAGTAAACATTTGTCGATAGAGGGACGATAAATTCGTCGTTCTTCGTTAATTCACTTCGTCATAGTGAAAATGTCATTCTCTCGCAAGAAATTCCGAGATGGCCATCGTCACGGTTTTCTTCCATTTTGATTGAGACTAGTAAGTTACGGTGGCGCTCCTTTGTTCATTTTCAAAATGCCAGGTTCAGTGCTTGTTTCTTTTTTGTCAACCATGAGCCGAACTGTTCACATGCATAAAAGCTTTCTTGTACGTTGGTCTTGTTCTTTCGTCTACCGGAAGCAAATTTGTCCAAACAAGGCACCGTAGAAAATGTGCGAGAAATGCACCGTTGTAACAAAATTGAAAACTAAGTTCACGTTGCGAATTTCCGTTATCGATATCGATTTCATTGAGTGGAATTACGCCACGATATGAGGCATATAGTAAGGTTTTATCAACAGGAAATAGCATTCAATGACAAGTGAATCCGATCAATTCAGTTATGGTCTGGTAGCGTGCGATTAAGATCTTATGCTTCGCTACAGAATCAAGACCTCAATCACTCTGGCTCGTGATAGTTTGTGATTCCGTACTACTTTGTACTAGTACGAGTACCGTATGAATAGCAGTAGTATGTAGAAGTTTCCAATAACCATGATGACGGTTTAAGGAGTGCACCAAAAAATACTTTGTGTCGATCAACAAAAGCAAGCAGCATAATATTGACAACGACTTCAAGCTTCTTGTGCTGACAGTGAAGTTTACACTGCAGTTACACTACGAGGAGTATAACAAATCTAAAAAGAAGACGAAGAGGAAGAGGATATCTTTTCATACTGTTCATATTGCTTGCATGGAAAGTCACAAGTTGCAACATTTATTAAGGAGTAAGGAAAATATTGCAATCCTACAGACGAAGTTCTCGTCGTCCTACAGTAAAGAAGTAAATTACTAGTTTTGCTAAAAAGCTGGTAGTAGTACTACTACTAGTAGTACTACTAGTATCAGCAGTAGTCTAGTATCATGCTGCTGGTCTGTCTGCTTTTAGTAGTAGTTGTTCTTTGTGTTTTTGGTTCTTTTTCATCCTCTATCATTCTGTCGGCTCTTGCAAGAAATAATGATGGACAGAAAGTGTGAAGAAACACAAAGGACCGCTTTAGCACGGAGGCACAATCACACTTTTTCTGTCAGAAAGTCTTCGAGAAAGATACTCTTTAACTACTAGTAGTAGTAATCAATGACATTCTTGGCCCAAACAATCACCATCATGGCCAGCAACTGAGAAAATCCAGCAGCTCTTTGCAATGCATTTCTCGAATGCTACGTGTAGCAGTAATACAATTTGAGCAGCAAAATTAGATGTATCAAATTATTTGAACAACATTTGGAGGGGTTGCAACAACCTCCTATAGATGTGCTTATCAGCAATTGATTTCGGTTGCGGTGAGAGAAGAGAATGAATCGACCTCAACGTCATAATTCTGACTTCAACGTCCCCCCCTTGGTCAATATTGACGGTTCCAGTTTTCCTGGTGTTGCAACGGAGAAAGAATCTATTTGGAGATACCACCATCATTCCGACAGAGGGGAGCTCTAGATGATCAATTTGAAGGCACTCGCTTTCGGAAAGACTGCCTGGTTCAAGTATTGGGTATTCGAATTGGATGCACATTATCATTCGATATTCCTTCAATTTTATCAACATTAAAACCTTGTCCCGGGAAGTGGATAAGGAAAGATGTAGTATTGTACTGTTACGCTACACGAACACTCCGGCGAGCGCTGTATGAGGGGGAATAATTTAGGATAACATTGTGGAAGTGCAAACGCCGTCGGAGATATGTGCGTTGCCTTAAAATAGAAAAATAAGCAAGTGCAACGTGCTAAGCTTGTGTATGCAAGCTAGATGGTCGCCTCCAGCACGAGTGTGAGCCCATTTGATTCGTGTACCATAGTAGGTAGAACCGTAAGTCGAGCAATTGATATCTTTGTGTTGCGAACGCCTTACAACAACAAGCATTCCCTGCAAATTAGGTACAAATGGGTACATTCTGTTGAAGCAGTTTTGGAGGTTGTGCGTTGTTAAGAATAAGAATAGCCTTCGCCATAGCATTCATGATTGCGCACCGTCTAGGACGAAATTCGCATTACTGCTTTCGGAATTGAAATTGCGGGTGTTATCATTCTTCTTTGCTGGGCTCTCGAATGCTGCCATGTACCAGTAGTTGTTTGCTTCGCAAACGGTGCTTGGCATTCCAAAACCACAGCAAGTACATAGTAGTTTAGAAGCAGTTGAACTTTGTTGTCGAATAGGAACTAAAAAAGTTTGTCGGAGGAAGAAAATCAGGTCATAGAAAAGATCGCCTTCGGATCTTTCTAAGAGATAAACACTGGTACAAGCGTTTTTCAGCAGCGCTGTTTCAGTTTGGCATGAGGCCTATAGGGATGGCAATGAAATGAATTTGACATTCGATCTGACTGTTGCTGTGAAGAGCAAGGCAGCTCTGGTTCCGGGGGTTGAAATATTTGCTACTTGCTGTTAAATTTTGTATCAACGGCTCGTTATCCATGGGCAGGGTAGGGTGAGAGGGTATAATGAAGATGATGTAGCTGACCATTGATGCCTGAAAGTGTCGCTTGATGATAAAAACACAAAAAGCTAATCAGTTCGAAAGCGAAGATGCATTCGGTTGAATCTGGAAATAACGCTGTTCAGAAGCATCGTACCAGATAGTGGACGCTGCAAAGAAAATGTGCAAGATGGCAGACAAATGAACTCCTGTGGCTGCCGATGGACAAGCACAGACTCAAAATTTGGATCAACTGGAATTTCACTGGTCATTGGTTGGGTTTACAATCCGCAAGTGGTGTCTACTGGTAGGGGTTGACTAGGACAAGATTGTCGGGCTTGGGTGTCCGAACACAGCAAGTGATGCGCTTGAAGGTGACAGAATTGCAAACATAAGACATTTTGGATGTCGATGGCGTTTCTAGTGGGATACACAGATGCATCAAATTGACCCTCTCAACTCTACTTCCTCTTCTTCCCACAAACGTAACGTAAGCAAAAAAGCTTCCTTCTGCATATTTCCTCTTCATCCCACAAGCGTAACGCAAGAAAAGGGGTTGCTCCCGCATAACATGAGAGATTGTGTTAGCTGCTCTTGCACTCTCCTTCACCTCAATTCTATTCTGATAACAGAATCCAGAGCAACTAGATCTATAGGAGTTCCTGCCTCTTTACTGTTGATGACGATCGACACATCAATTGAATGAAGCGAAAATTTCTTTTAGCCGGTGAATTGTTGACGTGAGACTTTATGAAGGCATTGAACGATGAAACGATTTTAAACTTCATCCAGATCTCTTGTGTTAAGAATCGAAGCACCGAATTACAGTATTCGATAGAGTAAGAAAAAAAGTTGTTCCTATTGTATGCTTTCGATTAATGATGGTCTGCCATCACGACATTGCAGGGAAAAATCTGTTTAGTTTGCAACAAACATTCCACTGAACTCAGTTGTTTCTTTTCCTACAAATCAAGCCTCGTCGTCCAGTCCCTCTCCATCCTTGGAAGGATCTGGGTTGTGTTCAATTTCTACATCGACCTCGTAATCAATGTGTTCCCACAAACGTTCTTTCAAATACATTTCTAAGACGTCCATTTCCAACTCGGCTTGTTGAACCAATTCTTCAACCTGTCCGCACTGGCACAACTCCTCCACCATTTCGGGATCATCTGGGTGTTCCGTCGCAATTTTGATTCGGTAATTTGAGATGTTTTCCAAATCCACTCGGTATTGCGCATTCTCGGGGAGATCACTTGCCACCATACGGTCCAAAAGGGCTTGGTATGATGTGATAATTTTAGAAACAGCGTCGGGATCTGCGGGGAGGCCAACCTAGGTAAAGATATTCAAAGAATTCAGTTTCGTGATGCCAATCAAAAATTGAAAGAATCACCGAGATTTCTTCAGAGGTGAGAGCAAATTCTAAAGCCTTGTTCGTCTCACATAAAAGCTTGCAATTCTACCAAACGAACACTCGGTTACAACGCACAAGGACGTACGATACCAGTTGATGTCTTGCCACGGCCGATGCCGGGGACGACTTCAGTAGAGAAAGCGGCAAATGACGTGCGGGTAAGCTGCACTCCTTTCGCCGGTTGCAAAGCTACCACTCGCTTGACTGTTTGTGAAGCAATTCGTGAGAACATGGTGTTTGTTGACGGTGACAGCTGACGGAAGTCTTACAACAGAGAAGAAAACAATTCGCTATGGGTCGATGCTATCGTACCATTACCGTTACATACTCATCGTCTGCTTTGGAGGAGACCGAGAACTTACGCTAATAAGGTTATTAGCTGTTGATGTTGTTCGACGAGCTCCCTGTCTGCCGACCTGGCTGACCAACGTGCTGTTTTGCCGTTTTTGTTACTTTTCGCGCGATACGCGCATGTTTTCATTTTCTCGAGTTTTTCGAGCTCATCCGTACGAATGACAGACTAAGGAGAACTCGTTTGCAAAAATCGTCAAATCAGGCCCCGAAGGCGGTTCAATCGAAAATCTTAGTTCATGTTGCAAAACGCTTTTGATTGATTCGTAACGTACCAAACCAAAGGCAATGTCACAAGGTCCACAACCAAATGGAGGAGGAACGCATCAATAAACCAATCATTGCGATACTAACTCGCAGCCAATATGTGATGGACAGACGAGTACATATCCTCATCTTTTCATGAATAGAGTTGTGTACAAAATTTTTTGCCACATACAACCTTTGAGCAAGGTATCATACTGTCATGGCAATGTTGTCTCGTTATTCCAATTATTGTTTTCTACGATCATCATGATTCGATTGCAACCTTATACGAATGTTGAACCAACCGACATCTACCACACGCACCATGATACTATTGTTTCTTAAAAATTGAATTCTTATCTATTTTTGCAATTGATGCGCTGCGAATGAATTATGACCCACAATCATTCAGTCAGGCCACATATTGTGCTTTGTTATAACTTTTGACGCGGCAGCATATTGTACGAATGAAATCATAGTGATTATTTCTTCCATTGTTAACACAATGATTGAAGCAATGATTCTTCAAAACTCCAATTTTTCACTGTCTTGCTGTTTGGTGACCTGATATTCCTCTACTTTAATCTACTGGAAAGCCGGAACGAATTCGGCCAATGCCACTCGAGGCCAAGTTGTTGTTGGCAGAGACGCTATTACTATACGATACTGTCCCCACGCCCGGCAGCTCCAACTGAAATGTTCCGTTTGAAACAAGGTCTGATTCCCGCAAATTGATCAAAGCGTTGTCAGGACTAACGACACTAATACCTGTCAAGGTGTTGCCCGAAATGTTGCAGTCGGTAATCGTAGCCTGACCTTGTTCCATATAAATGCCTGTGCAAACCATTGAGTTCCGTTAATTGTCAGTATGCTATAACCATGATGCAGAGGGTCGAAGAATGTCCATATATCCGAAAATTTGTCTTACTTACCAGAATGGCCAGGGGCAATTCCTCTACGATTTCTTTTATTTCCTTTTCCATTGAAAAGGACGTCCGTTTGATCTAATGTAACTTGACTTCCTGACCCACCAATATACACACCCGTAGCGGCACAATCATGGATGTAGCTATTGTAGATCTTCACATGACCACCATCAATGTTAACAATTCCTCTCCCAGACGACGACATTACATCCACAGCAATCCAAGGTCGCTATGGGTGCTGGTACGTCGAGGGGATCGTCATCTGCTCCAAGCGGAGGCTGAATCTGGATTGCTGCATTTCCATTCCAAATATCTACTCATGTTTTTCAATTTGCAAGTTTCAAAGCAAAAGCAACTCTCGGTTAGCACACTTATACAAGACCAACCCATTTCATTTCGTTTGTCCATGATCATTTCATCAATGAAACGCTGTAGGCAACTTACCATCCCCGTAACTACCATGTCTCAAGTCCACGTTCCGCAGCGTGCAGGATCCCTGCCGAATACGAAACAATGGTTCGTTGTGACGCCTCGTTGTAAGAACCAAGGTTGCTCGGTTGGCAACAGGCTTCTTGCAATCGTTTGTTTCAGAGCGTTTGCTGTCGTCAGTGCTGCTCACACGAGATGCAGGGCTTTCGATCAAACTATCATCATCTTCAGCGACATGATTGAAAATTGCAGGTCTTCCTGCGGAAAAGGTGGATGGGTTGTTGAGATATTCGTGTAGGTTCTCATGATCGAGAACATCTTCTTCACCGCCTTCGTCTTCGATATCCACAGTACGGCATTGAAAAAAGTTTCGAAGCGAATTCTTTCGTTTTCGTTTCGATTTGTTTGTTTGGCGAAGTGGAAAGGCGTGACAGTGGTGATCACCTTTGTAACAATTCTCCGGTACATATTCCATCGTTTCGATTTCGATTGCGACGGCATGATTGTGGCCTCCGGCGGCATTTGTTTTCACCAGGAATGCTCTCATCGATAGTTATAGCCTCTCTCAAAACATATCTACCAGGGCGAAGAAGAACCCGCACTGCACTGGGTTCGGTCGGATCTACTTTCGCCTTTCCAACTACGTCGTTCATTGCACTGTGAATAGTTGAATAATCGACAGGAACGCAGGGGTTGTATTGGTAATATTTTTTCCACGAACATGGAACTATGTCTCCTTCTTTCCACTAATAAAATCGAGGTGGAGAACGGTGAGATAAAAGTAAAGAATGACAACATACATCAAGCTCTCAATTCTATGCGTACCTTGTAGAGTTCTTCGCACAACCGTCTCCATGTCGTCTCTTGCTGGATAACTCGACACCAAAATCGATTGGTTCGTTGGATGGCAGCAATCTTTTGCGGTCCAGCAAAAGCCAAAATGAGAGGGAGAACATCCTTTGGGCAGTCGGTTTGCATCCAGTGAAAAATATTTTTTGGGCTTGTGCCATGCGCCACTATTAGAGCTTGTGGGAGATGATCATAGCAGCTTGGGCAGTTCGTCGCCATATGTTCAATGCTACCTTTGTTCTTGTCGTTGCTATTGTAATGTGGGTGCTTTTGAGACAAATCAAGCAATCCGTCGATACTGCTGGTCCGTGAAAAAGGAAGACCGTCGACAGATGGTGAAGAATACGAAGAGATCATCGAATCCGTGCCGCTGCTATGTGTACGATTGCGATTGTTGCTGTTGCTGTCGTTGTTAAAACCCACATTGTTTTTGGAACTATGACGGCACAACTGGTGGATCGAAACAGTCCATCGTTTGAACAAGCCCAATTTTTTGCGATCCCGTGGCAATGGCCGGGATTCCGCATTTTGCGAAGCGGTGTGAACCTGGAGTGACATAATGTTACTATGATGCAGGACTATGCAGTCAGTGATTCTTGTTTTTCCGCTCCCGTTCGTATGTGAGTGCGTCTATACGCAGGACTGCAATCAAAACTTTTGGAAACAGCAGCGCACCTTTATCGTTGTGAGTGTGCCTGACTGTTTTGAATTTTTTCTTCCTTTGATAAACAAAGTTTTTTTATGTACCGTATCTGTGAAAAGCAACTCTCGGTGGTAAATGAAATGTCCGGAAAGCTCTTTGAGGCTTGAGAATTTGAGATTAATAAGGAAAGACGGAGGGAAAAAGACATCCGGTGCCGATGATGAGTTGTTAGTTTCATACGCCTCATATTTGTCTCTCAAACGGAATAATCGCGCATTACTTCATGTGACTTCTAATTGGAAGTTGTTCCTGTTCCATCGTGCTCTGCCGATGACCAACTTCCCGTCCACTCCTCACCTTATCAATTTTGTTGGGAACTTGTATCCCTCTCGTACCTGCTGAAGACCTTATGTGATGATGACGACGGGTATCGTAACGTGAACGAGTGCACGATGAGAAAGTTTCATCAATCAATCAATAGCTCAAATAATGATCTGCCGATGGCAGAAGCAATGCTAGACTGATCAACAAGAATTTCGTTCATTTCGATTTTAGTAGTGGTGTGACATCATTTCCACGATGAAAGAACTTGAATTTCGGTATTTCTGCCGTTCACAGCAAGAGGCTGGAACGGATAGAAACGCGAACATCGAAGACATTACGGGTATACGTATGTCGTACGACGAGGATACCACAGTAATTTATGGTTTCCGTCGCGCGCTAAATTTCATCACTTGAAACCTTAAATACCATAGATCCTTACTGACACCGTCAACCCGCTCGTGTAACGGTTGTATTATATCTTGTTAACGGTAAAAATAAAAGCTAAAGATTGTGTATGAAGATTGAAGGACGAAAACTCATCTTGTTTTTGAAAAGGATCATAGGCAATTACGCAGTCTTGTCTAGCGTTGCGGAAATTCTTTGCGGATTGAGGAAGCAGTCGGCGTTGTCAAACGTCATAATCTGAAAGTCCAGAACTTTAGAACTACTCCGCTGACCTCAGCCTAATGTGCCATGTTATCCGTTCAAATCTTACTAAAAACAAGAACAACCATATTAAAAAACGAAATTTATGATGATGCCGGCAGGTAAGGTTTTAACTTATCCTCCCATTGAGTATCCTACCGGTACGGTATGGGATACCCAGGTGCCGTCTCGGATGCTCACATTTGGCTATGCTAGGTCATACGCAGTATACGGTAGGTCTATGCTGTAGTGTTGGCGGATTGACTAAGCTCTAGGCGAATGACTGGGGTAGCCAGTGGAAAGTCGCGTGTTATTGGCGACGGGGTGGGTGATTGACAGGATCGGGATAGCTGGGTTGAACAGCATGCTGGGGGTAGCCACCAGCGGGTGGACACGTGATGGTCGGCAGCAGGTGATCGGCAGGATTGGGGGAGCTGGGGTAGCCAGCGGGTTGACGCGGACTGGGAGGCGTCGGATGGCGGCATCAGCACTGTCGGGGTGCTACAGTGCAATGGGGCAGTGGGACGTCGTCATTGAGGAGGTGTGTGGCTGGGGAGAGAAATAAAGTTTTGTTGATCCGCTCCCACAGGGAACAGCACTCCTCATTGTCATCAGCTTGGTGTTGGCCAAGAGACAATGAGGTGAGCAGATGGGGAAGGCATCATCCAGCACCTCTGTCCCCAGCAGCGGCTGCGTACCTCATGCGGGCACCGCACGGTGCCCGTTTGCGGTGTGCGCGCTGTCATCCCTCTCGTGGCACTTACCTACCTACCATTGGGACCTTCCTCACATACGTCATAGTGCTCATCATGGCACGTGCGGCAAGTTCACAGGTGGTGTGTGTAGTGTGTCCCCACCTGCATCCTGCAGTTGCGGTGACCTGTGTCTTGCCCAACAACCCCAATAAGGTTACCCTTCATTTGTACGAAGTAAACCTTACTTCGTACTTTCGTACCAGGCACAAGTAAGGTTACTTCGTATGTAACTTAATACAAATCATTTTCATACGTGTGTATGATTACACTTTGTGAGGTAAGGTTTATGACTTCTGACGATATGGGATGTTAGAAGTTGGATCTGACGGATTTTCGTAACACGAGCAAGAGGAAGACAAAATTCCGACCAAGTGTATTATGTAACCTTACCGTATTTCGGCGTAAGGTCTTACGTAGATGACGTTTGTCAGATTATGATCGCGAAGTGTTCAGTGTTGGGAGACACTGCAAGATCAACGGAAGAGTAAGGTTACTTACGGGCACTAGTAATGCTCACAAGCGTCAACTGATTCGTGATACGCTGTTTAGCACCAGTAATTATTCTCACTTTTCAGATCCAAAGATAGCGTAATAAGACAGCCGGTCAGCTTCCTACTGCACCGACAGACAAGGCCCCGAAACATGGCGCCACCAACCCTTAGATATAGTTGGATCCCATTGCGGATTGCAGCTCTATTCCTCTCCATGTTTGCCTTCCACCCAGCATCAAGGATATCATCGACTAATGCTTGGCACTTTTCGACAACTCGATCAATAGGAACTCATCATGGCGCAACCAGTAAAAAACTTGGAGAGACCGAGACCGACATCATTCTTAAGGCTGAATCCTCTACGGGCAATAATGTCTCCAACGTTAGTTATCGGACATCATCATCAACACGGAGAAAATTGTTTTCGATGATATCGCACCAATTTCTAGCAGGACCCGCACTCGGTTTTGCCGCATTATCATCGCCTGGACCTCCAGCATTTGCGAGGAACTTACCGGTTTCGAACGGCGCTGATACATCAAAGGTTGGAACAGTTGCGGCGTTGATACCACTGGTAACATTGCGGAACAACCTTGAATCATTGCGGCTAAGTGTAGAAGAAGAACAACGCAGCACTGATAATGGGCGCCCTTTGGATACGATTACGAAATCAAAAACAGAATTTTCTTTCAAAATTGTTGCCAAAGATAGTAGCAGGGGATCAGCTACTATACCGATTCGGGAAGAGTCTTTCAAGCGCATCTTTGATGCTTATTCAGACCAGGTTAGCTACAAGCAGAAATTTTTGGATCAGAATGCTTTTTTGGTCTATTACACTAAGGGTTATGACGGTCCAGGACGTGATAGTTTGGAGAAGGATCCGGTCAATGAGCGACAAACGCTGCAATTCGGAGCCAGGAACGAAGCCTGGATTTGCTGGGACAACTTTCTAGCGGAGTGGGATTTTTATGCCTCCTCTGCTCGTGGAACAGCTGATACTGAGGAGGTCTTGTTGGACATGATGAAATACCTGTCCAATACCATTCAGGCCGTGGATAATTATCTGAATCTATCTCCTCCGGAGGATTTACAAGCAGCGCAACAAGAGTTGTCATGACAAACCACATCTTTCCAACGGGCAAAATGCTTTTAGGCTTCCTGGCTTTCTTAAGATTCGAAACTACTCGACACAATGATACCGGTACATGCCAGTGGTTTTTCAGAAAAGCGACAATGTGTAAAATTAAGAAAAGGATCAGCGTAATTGTCAGAAAAAAAATTGTTCAATCAACGCCACTGAACTCTCGTTGTAATATTTGTCGAGGTTTGGTGACCCCTGATGTCCGCTGCAAACGCCCACACTTGTTTGTGCTATTTTCGATCGGTATCGTCCGTTCGTAGGACAAAACAGAACAATTTGAATACTCTTTGGAACCTACCTTGCCTTTTCTAAAGAACAACAATTTGTGTTCTTGGATCACAATTCCCGCGTCATCCCAGGGTCCTGTTAGAATCAACGAATATCGAATACGTTTGAGTAGTGGTTGCTGATTGGACTCATCTCAAAATTGGAAGATCGAGCCGTTATTTATCGCATTGCTCATCTCTTAATTCACACACTGCGTCGCACTTGGTTCACAAACCTAACCTGTTCTCAAAGCCTAAGCTCTGTTGAAATCATTCCTTTCTTCGGAGAGCCTGTTTTTTTGGATCAACAACACTTTCGCCCGAGTTCCTCTTCTCGTCTCCAGTCAGGGGAATTCGAAACCAGTGATGACTTCTACCATCATTGCCAGCGAGCTCATCCTCTTGCAAGAGAATTGCCCCCCAAGTAATTCCAATTTATGCAAGCGGACACAAGCAGGACAGCCGAAAGACCCGCGGCCAAGTTAGAATTATTAGGAAAAAAGGCATTCTTTTCTTGCCACAGCTCTTTGCACGAGAGGTCGATGTAGGTTGCCGTTGCGGTCGCAGGCACCGTTGTTGTTGACATGGTACTAACTGCATCGCACTTGACTCACTCAACGAGAATTCTTTGAAAGCGTTTTCTGATGTTACCCCACCACTAGACCCGTATCAGACTCCAGATGTCGAGAACTCTTCTATCTCAACAACTAAATGATACTACAAGGCAACGATCCCCGACGGCAACGATTATTCTCATCACATGATGTTTTCTGAGATAAACTTTTACGAAGTAGCTTCGTTCTCAAGTGGGACTGCGTTTACCCTATTCCAGCATATTCTATTTTATCAATCGTGATTAAACTTCTCGCTCACATTCGTCATGATTGTAGAATACGAAGTACGTAGTAATTGTTACGTACCGGTAATCTTACGGTAGAAGATGTCAGAGACTTTAGAGACTTTGAGACTCCGACTTCCAACTTGCAGCAAAAACACTCTCATGTACGGTAATCTTACTTCATCCTTCCTTCCGAGTTCCGAGTGCTTGCGTATTTACGTGTATCATACGAATTTGAACATGCCAAACTTCACGAAGGTGAAAACTGAAAAGAGCGTTGGAATCAATTTCTCTAGTTCGTCAAAACAACGACAAAAATCATTGCGTTCACGAGTTTGATGAGATTTGCGAGATCAAAACGCAAGGATAAATCAAACTTCATCGCAGTAGCCCACGTGATCCATGAGCAATGAATTCAAATCCGGGGTGACGCCTCTCTTGTCGTCAGGCGCTTTGTCTTCGTCTTACGGCGCAAATCATGGCGATGCGCATGACCGAACTGAAGACCGTGGCAAAGAAAGCCAGTGGCAAAACGACGATGGTCGCGGGCTCTTGCGCGGTCTGTTCCTAGACGACACTTTTAGTGCCGCCATGATGCATTCCGTTGGTACACTGGGACGCGATGAATATGTTGACAGTCGCGGAGTCCTTCATTTGATATCGAGTCGAAAACGTCGTCGCCAGACGGTCGCCAGTGGTGCTCCAGCTCGTTCGAGTGAAAAAGGTATTCCATACTACGGAAAGCTTCAAAATTTGTTTCTTCAAGATGGTGCTGCGAGCCAGGAAGAAATAGATCAAGAAGGCGAGGACTTTGAAGTGGCAGACCAAGTCGAAGGTGGATCCATCATTGCGGCTATCTTTGGGATTGTTAAAGGCACTGTAGGTCCGGCAATTTTATATCTACCGAAAGGCTTCCAGCAAGCTGGATGGGCTTGTGCAATTCCATCGCTCATCATTGCCACGTTTGCGTATATCTACAGCGCACATAGACTTTTACAGTGCTGGAAGGTTGAGGACGCCCGGCAACAATTTCTGGCTCAGCGCATGGGAGAAATTCAAATAATGTTGCAACAACATGAAACCGGCAACGGCATCGGATCTGACGATAACGAGTCGGGTCGCAAAAATGAGTCCAACGGTTATCTCACATCAAATCAAGGATCGACTCTCTTTGAAGATGGTCGACAAGCTACTCTTTTGACAGAATTCAAACCAAAGCTCTTGACTTATCCTGAGTTGGCACGACGAGCGTTCGGATCCTTTGCCTTTCTAATTGAATTTGGTATCGCAGCCATGCAATTTGGTGTTTGTTTAACGTACTTAATTTTCGTTCCAGCAAACCTCTATGCCAGCTGCCAAGCACTATTTGGAGTGGCAATCCCCAAGTCTTTTTTTCTGATCGGAATGCTATTAATTGAGATCCCTTGCACGTGCATTAGCGACATCAGGCGATTGACACCATTCAATGTTGTGGCAACAATTTTGATTGTCTACGGCTTAGGCTCTTGCCTCCTAATCTCATTTCTTTACTCATATGCACAGAAAGAAGAAACAATGTTCGAGTCCATCATGTCTTTGCCTGCTATTCAACCAGCATGGTTTATGTTCATAGGAACGGCATTCTTTGTTTTTGAAGGGAGTATAACATTGGTTGTACCGCTACAAGAGGCAGTGTACAAAAAAGAAGACCGTGAACGATTTCCGATGGTTAACCAAAATGTGACGATATGCATTGTGTTGTTTTACATGTTCTTTGCATTGGTGGTTTGGGCGACTTTTGGGGATCAGGTGCAGACGGCTTTGACAGCCGTCGCTTCCTACTGGAAACTTTTCAACGTCGGTTCAATTTGCAGTATTCAATCGCAGTTATATTGACATATCCGTTGCAAGCGTTCCCTGCTTTGGAAGTGGTACTGAAAAAGGTTTGGGAGTCATACAAGTGCTGCTGAAAGGAACCAAAATCCAGACGGTGCTATTGAAAACGGCATATGCAATAATCGCAATATTTTTGCTGCACTGTTGAATATTTCTCTGGGAGTCATTGCCGTCATTGCCATTGAATATCTCGGGAATGTTGTCAGTCTACTTGGCAGCCTTGTTGGAATGCCTATTGCCTTGGTGTATCCTCCACTGATGCACAACTGCCTTGTTAAAGATTCTACTGCTACGGAGAGATTTATGAACCATCTTGTTTCAATTATTGGTATAATTGCTACAGTAGTGGCCTCGTATGCAACAATTGCTAATTGGGACTGAGGGTAGCGACTGATAGAGGATGAGCAAATCCACGGTTACTGAAGGGGTAAAACAATGATAACAACAGCAATTCCACACAAAAATTATATTCTGAAAAATCGTCCTTTTGCCAGTTCGTCGAAAATAAGATGGCATACATAATACGTCTGGCAATCATGTGCATGTTGTCATATCATTTTTCGATATTTCTACGTGATGTATCGCCTGCGGCATGAAAATACAGAATAGAAGAACACCAAGGGTTTAAATTTAGAAACAACCTTCATAGTATCCCTAAATCGCTGAATATGAAACTCGTGATTATGTTATGTGTATTCAATAGGGTCCGTTTCATTTCAAAAGGAAAGATGTGTGTATTCTAAATCCTCATTCCAGTGAAATAGTTTTGTTAGCAGTTTTCTTCTCTATACAGGAAGACCTCCTCGGCGAGGTCCGAGGACGTTTGCGGCGGTCTTGGTTTCTCCAAGTCCAAGGATATTTTGACACTTGAGGTCAGCGAAGGCAGTCTCAAGACGCTTGACGGTGTTGACTTCTGCGGCACGCATACATTCACGAGGCTGAAAAGAAAATGAAGGGAAAGGGTTGAAATTTCAGGTTAGGAGTGGAATAAAATCGAAGACAAATCATAGGCAACGGCGAAAGCAACAAAAATTCAGGAATAGCTCTCGTGACGAGGATAACAATGGACGTACATCGTAGTACTTCTTGTTTGGCTTGTCCTCTCCGTCTGGGTTTCCAATTTGCCCCTGCAAGTAGTCGTGGTACTTGGCTTCGAAGTTCTTAATTCCCTCCCAGTAACTCCATTGAGTATCGGTGTCAATGTTCATCTTGATGACACCATATCCAATTGCTTCTTGGATGTCGGAAACGTCACTACCACTACCTCCGTGGAATACGAACGAGACAGGCATCTTGTTTTCTGGGGCATCATCACCGAGCTTCTCGGAAATGTAATCTTGTGCCTTGTCCAAGATCTTAGGATCGAGTTTGACATTTCCTGGACTGTAGACTCCGTGTACATTTCCGAAGGCGGCAGCAACGGTGAACATCTCGGAGACCTTCATTAGCTCTTCGTATGTCTGGTAAATTTCTTCAGGCTTAGGAGTACAAGTCTTCGACTGGTCTGTCACTGTTGTCGACACCATCTTCTTCACCCCCAGTAATGCCGAGTTCCATCTCAAGCAAGAGTCCGATCTTTTCCATGCGACCCAAATATTCGGCGCAAATTTCCAAGTTCTCTTCGAGAGGCTCTTCAGACAAATCAATCATGTGAGAAGAAAAGAGAGGTTCTCCGTGCACTTTGTGGTAACGTTCCGAAGCGGCGATCAAACCATCGACCCAAGGGAGGAGCTGCTTCGAGCAGTGATCGGTGTGAAGAATGACGGGAACACCGTATTGTTCCGCCATAGTTCTGGTGTGGAAGGCACCACTAACGGCTCCGGCAATAGCGGCTCTGTAATCGGTATTGTCAAGACCCTTTCCTCCGTAAAATTGGGAACCACCAGAGGAGAATTGAATGATAATAGGGGCGTCGTTGGCACGTGCAGCCTCAAGGCAGGCGTTGATTCCAGAACTCGGAAACACAGTTGACAGCAGGGATGGCATATCCTGCAATGACACGTACGATCATAGTGCATCAATTCCGTCACAATGGAGCGAATAGGGTGAGTTACTCTTGGATAGCTTAAACGTCAAGATATCATTCCGCGTTGCATCGATATACTGACTCCAATTCTACGAAAATGTGTACAGCTATGTTCCGGTCCTTACCGTTCTCTTTGGCGTGATTCAACAAATCCATCATCGCCTTTCCACTAAGAACACCGGGGTGGATGCTTTCCGGAAGGTTGGGGTACTTTTCAATGGCGCATTCATCTTCGCAAGGAATACCGATGTCGTCGCTCATGCCTCCCTTCACAGTTACAGGGGAGTTTCTGCCGACCGAAGCTGGGGCAAAGGCGTACGCCGAAGAGGCGGCCGAAGCAAGGAAAAAGGCAAGAGAGAACTTCATCTTTCTTCACACACTACAAGATAATGAGATTAGGCCGTGTTATGATAAGAATGTAACTAAGCAATAAGCCGAAGCTGAGATTGTACTTTCAGATAGGATTTTCTTGGATGCAGATGGCGTTCGTCAGCGTCTTTTGGATAGCACAATTCTCATCATAAATTTGACACATCACACAAAAATACCGTCGACCTCATACGACACCTACTAGTTACTTTCATGCGCGTACTTGTCTGTTCCACAACACCTTCCATCCTACATACCCCTATAGCTACACGTAGGCAAGACGATTGGGTGACGGAAATCGCGCGGTAGTACTCCTACTGAAGCCCTTGGTTGAAGTATCATCGTCCGCGCGCACTGTAACACAGTACGTACTGTGTTGGGGACTAGAAATTCGACAACGTCTTTAGTTTCTTCGACACCCTCTCTCGTGTGACACTATCTTCGCAAAAACAGGCAAAAAGATCCATCAGTGCGATTAAACCTTACCATGAATGAACACGCGCTTTACTCATGCCATCTTCCTTTTTCTATCTCACTTTACAAAATGGTAGAAAGCTCTAACTCTATTCACAATTGAAAATCTCGTGATCGAGGAAATGTTTTTGTATGGTAATAGCTTCTATTGTTTCTATCTTGGAACGTTGATTCAGTACCTCTTCATATCATCAGCAACGAATCGCCACCAGTCCCATTCGGTTGCAATGCCTGCATTTCGTTCTAGCCTATATCTTCGTCACACCCTTTGCCTTGCGTCGGCTTCCGAATCGTTTCGTGTCGCTCAGGTGCGATATGCGACTTCCGAACTGAATGGCACGCTTCACCAAGCCGCTGGCGTGGTCCAATCCGAGTCGTTCCGCGACGAGTCTCAGAATCCGTTTGTCGCCCACTCCCGGGGGCAAGCTAAAGTCGCACACCAGACCGTCCTCGCTCGCCATTGCTTTCTGCAAGAATCTCACGACGTGGGCGTCCAAGAAGGGAAACCTTGCCTCGCGGCCGTGGTCCGAGCACAATCGATCGTCTCGGCCACAATTCCGTTCCCAAAGCCGATTCTGGTCCATGGTGAGCTCGCTCCGGAGTTCGTTCCAGCCCCCTCTTTCGTGTGCCTTGCGGTGGCGGCCGTAACCACCCATCAGTTCGTCCGCGCCCATTCCCAAGAGCAAGACCCGGGGAGATCGATCGTCGTTATCGCTGACGCTGTACGCTGTTGCCATCGCCATTGCCATTGCTGTCACTATTGTTTCCATCATGTTCGTGGCATGTCGCTATCGCGTGTGCGGCTGCTTTTCCCCGGCTCGCAAACCACAAGGCTGTGGCAATATTCTGAAACGAGAAAGTGGTAGCGAATTGCCTAGCGAATGTTAGATCGAATTCGATGCTTCCGTGATGCGAAGCGCACGTTGTCGAAACTTCAGGTGACATTATGTATGTCCAGATGAACGGCACGAAATTGTCGCCAATTCCCGACCCAAAGAATTGCAATCGGTACGCACTTACCACGTCCATGACGGTGTGTTTGGGCGACAAAAGTGTTCGAATGTGAGGCTCCGCTCGGCATATGTCTTCCCACTCCACAACAATGTCACGAAAGACAATCTTGACGTCGCAATCCTCGTCGTTGTCCACCGGATCTGCATCATTGCCCCGGATACCGTTCCCTCCGTCGCCGTTGCTATCGGGTTGATTATTGCATCCACTGCTGTTGCTGTTGCTGTTGCTGTTTGCGTTATTTTTCGTGATGTGGTGTTTTTCTCGGAGCGTCTGGTAGCTCTTCAGAGCTGCCTTGCGGTCGGCACTCTTTTCGGGATTCGGACCAAACGAGACGTTGTACAGATACAGAATGGGGACCGGTGCAACCACCTCCGATTCCCCGTCCCCGCGTCTCGTTATGGCTGTTGTTGTTGCTGCTGCTCTTGCTGCCGCCAGCCTTTCGTTCTCGGTCCGGTGCCGAGCCGAGAGAATCTCGGCCGCCAGCGCCGCCAGGACCACCGAATCGACGCCCCCCGAAAAGAGGACCCCCGTGGAGCGCCGCTCCGAGGACTGGTCGAGGCGCATTTCCACGGCCCTGAGCAGATGGAATTCCAGCTCCAGCGAGGCCCTCCAGAGACGATCGGATATCGTCCGTGTTGGCGTTGGCGTTGGCGTTGTTGCGTTCGTTGTCGTTGTTGTTGTTGCGTTTGTTGTTATTGTGTCGGAAATAGTCTCGGGGAGCGGGGGAAGGGGAAGGTGCTCCGGAAGGGGAGTGAGCGAAAACTCCGGCTCGGGATACGGAACTCCGGGCAGTGGCTCGTTCGATCGCGAAAACAAAATGCGGTGGACCGTGCCCGGGGGCACCTCGGTCCATTCCAGAGCTTTTGTGGTTGCGGTTGGCATGGACGTCGACATTGACGTTGGCGACCGGTGCTGACACTGACACTGGCGCTGGCGTTTCGGTCCCGGATCCCGCTTCGGGAACAACCGGTGATGGCACCGCGAGCGACGGGGGAAGCTCCTCCGCCACCGACACCAGCTGGAAGGACCCGCACTGGTTGGGGCAGTTCCAGAGCAAGAGGGATCGCCTCCCCCACCCGTCCCTTCCGTAACAGACACCATCGGGGGTCAGGACGCAAAAGGCAAACTCGGCGTTGTACAAGCGCCCCATGGTTTCGGCAATGTGACGCTGCATCGCATCCTTACCGGAGGGACAACCCGGCTCAATCTCGTACCCCGTTGGTTCGCACAACGACCGGAGGGGCGATTCCAGGTGGTCAACGACGATGCTCGTGTCCGCGACATCGTACCGGAAGGCTTCGTCCGTGGATTGCTGCGATGGCGACAATGGCGACGGTAGCTGCTGATAAATTTCTCCGTTCCAGCACAGGTAGGCTCTCTCGTCGTCTCGATGTTCGTCGTCGTCGTCGCCGCCGCCGTCGTTGTCTCCGGACCCGGCCCAAGCCGGCACAAAGGCGACGGGCTGTGTCTTGAGTTCGGAGCGCATCTGCAGGACGGAAGCCGCGCATCGAATCTCGTGGCACTCCGGATGGCTCACCGAAGACACGACCCCCCGCGCATCGGGGCCCCGCCGTTGCAGGTTGGTTTGGCGAATCGAGCCCACGCCGTCGTTTTTTTCGCTGTCGTTGTCATCACCAAACAGGCGACGGCAAAACTCGCAGGATTCGTCTTTCCACACCCGCAGGTTTATCCCGCACATGCTTGCCTTGGGTCGGACTCCGTTTTCGAACTCCAATTTTGATGGCGATTGGCAGCAGAGTATGATTCCGACGGCTTTTTTCGATGGGCGCAATCATCAAAACGAATTTTGTTTTCGTCGATCGCAGAGGCGGATGCAAGCAAGGGGATGCGGTTGGTCGGTGTGTGTCTCCTTTCAGAATTTTTCATCGAGAACAGTTCGCGATTGAACGTCTGTCGTCGTACCGGTAAGATTACTTGTACGGTACGTTACATCAGGCATCGCTTTCTACATAAGATACTACTTAACCCAGGTATTTTACGTATGTAGGTTTGTGAGTTGTGTGGGAGAGCTATTAGCCCTCAGTGATAAGGCTACCTACTTATAGTATATACCATAAGTATGTATTATGTTCAACTCCTACGCACTTGTACGTCCGAACCATGATTAGTGCCCATGATGCGTCAAACTGACAGTTCTAACATATACTTCGTAAACGTTGATTCAAATAACATGTTTATTCAATACTGATACATATCTATCTAATATTATTTAAGACGGTGATTCATTCTCTCAAGTAAAAAGATGTTGATTCAATACTGATACACATCAAATAACATATCGAGGTACATATCTATCGAATGACATGTTTGAAAGACGTTGATTTTAATAACATCATATTCATTCGATACTGACGCACCTCTATTGGAAATTTAACACAATGATTTGTTATCTAGAGTACCGTATTGAATACTATTTAAGACGGTGATTCGAAATTTAACACCGTGATTTGTTATCTAGAGTATTGAATATTTAAGACGGTGATTCATACTGTGTTAATCTTGAATTTGATGTTTGAATCACCGTCGTTCCATAAATGCACATGATATGTATCATGTGCATTATTACATAGTATCATGTGTATTAATATTTGAAATGTCCGTTCATCATTAATTAAAATTGTAATTAGGGTATTTTTACACAAACTGACAGTTCTCACACAAATTCTTTGTTCTTTCTACAATCCATTCGACACAATCAATCAATCAAAAAAGTCGTGTCCGATTAATCGATATTCGAATCACTATCCTGGATGGCATCCAACATCCAAAAAGACATCACAAACACTGCGGAAGAAAAAGAAACAAGAAGAGAGCGGAGCCGAGTGCATAAGCACGAACTGATTGCGTTCCTACTTTCCAGAACACAAGACAGACAAACCAATTCATCCATAAACGAAACAACGGATGATGCCACAAAGCGACAACAATGGAGACGACGGAAATGACACGAGGTCGCAGATCGAAGTGCCGTCGGCTCGGGTCGACGACGCAGGGGGAATCGAAGGAACACACGATATGACGGTACCGCTTTTATCTCGAACAAATAATGATGACGATGACGATGATGATGACGATGACGATGATGATCCCATACCTTCTGGTGGAATGCAAGCCAGTGCTGTCGATGCGAGCGAGAACGAGATCGAGAACGATTCGGGAACGATGACGATCACGACGACGACCGTGATGACGACCAATAGCAATCCACAGACCACTCGAGACTGCGTCCTCTCGTCGGATGCCCCCACCAGCGATTCAAGGTCGACCGCGCCCGATCCCAACCAAGGGTACCCCCTGGATCCCCGTCGGTTCGCCATCCTGGCCGTCTTTTGCTTCAACAACCTGCTGGGCAGCGCCGTCTGGATCACCTTTGCACCGATCGAGGACGCGGTCGAGGCCCGGTTCCGCGCAATCGACGACCGCGGCGGCGGCATCTCGAGCGATCGGATCCACTGGCTCATGCTGGCCCCCATGCTGACGTGCGGCCCGTCGACCGCACTCGTGGCATGGTCGATCCAGCGGCACGGCTTTGGCGAAACGGTGGTGGCTTGTTCGGCGGCGATTGCGATCGGCTGCTGCCTGCGGTGGTGGGGACTCGCCGGGTCCGGCGCGTCCGTCGCCGTCCGGTACGCATTGCTCCTGGCGGGCCAGAGCCTGGTGGCGGTGGCACAGACGGTGTTCACCAACGCTCCCGCCCGGTTGGCGGCGTCGTGGTTTCGGCAGACCACCAAGCCCATCGGGGCGGTCAACCTGGCGAGCAGCCTGGGGATGATCGCGATGGAGGCCCTGTCTCCCCTCTGCGTCGTGGAGGACACGGGGGAGCACCTCGACCGATTGATGAAGTGGCAGGCGCTGGTGGCGGGACTGTGCGCTTTGTGCACCGGGATCGTCTTTCGGGAAGACGAACCGGCGGCGCCGCCCTCGGCCGCCGAAGCCGCGAGGCGGGAGCAACGGAAGCGAATGCGACAACAGCAGCAGCAGCAGCAGCAGCAGCAGCAGCAACAACCACTGTTGGAGCGCGGGGACTCCGAGTCTCTCCAAAATGCCGCGCGGGAGGTGTCGTCTCCCAACGCGAGAATGTTCGAGGAAATCCGGGAATTGTTGACCGATCCGCAGTACATCGTCCTGCTCACGGTCTTTGCACTCGTGTACGCCGTGAACTCCGCCATCCTGACCATCACCCAGCCCTGGCTCACCTCGTCGGGCTTTTCGGGGGACCAAACGGCGGGGCTGTGCGGATCGCTCATCACCGCCGGCGGTGTCTTGGCGACGCTGGTGGCCGCCTTTGGCTTGGACAAAACCAAGGACTACAAGGGGGCCGTCCGGTGGACCTGCTTGGCAGCATTCCTGTCGGGCGTCGGACTCGTTGCCACGCTCCGACCGAGCTGCCCGGAATGGCTCCTGGCCGCGGCATTTCTGGCTTCGGGCATGACGCAGGTCCCTCTCTTCACCATTGGTCAGGACGCGGCCGCGGCGAGCACCTACCCGGTCTCGGAAGAATTGTCCTCGTCCGGACTCAATATGTTGGGAAATTATATGGGTGTCTTGCTGGTAGACAGAATGGCGGGGTTGATCAAAGCGCCCTCCGGGGACAACGACGACGACGACAACGACAACGACGACAACACAAATGGTGACCAGAAGTATGCGTTTGCGGCAACCGTCAATCTCGTGTACCTGGCGCTGCTGGCATTTTCGGCTGTCGTTGCTTTCGGTTACAAAGGTGATGATAAGCGTGCGAGTGTTGTTAGAAACCGTGCCGAAAACGACGACGAAACGCCACGAAACGAAGGCGTTCCAGTGCCCGTACCATTAGAACTTGTCGAGAGTGGAGACGGCGACGACGTTTGCGGCGGGTCGGTATAGTACTGCGTACTGTACAGTATTCAGTGAAAAGGGTGGAAGACGCGTGACACTGCAACACAGTCAAAGGAATTTGTGCCGAGAGAACAAGACGACTCGGCACTAGCAATGAATTTTTTCTCGGCCATTGTACTGCAACAACCCACCTCGCTCGACCAAAGCATCGCTGCTATGAGGAATATTATCAGCATGCTGCAAATTTGACGCCCGCATTCCTGCTTTCGAATTTTGCGATGCTCATGAAGGCTTCTATCGCATGAAGAATGCGGAGATGCATTCGCGTTGGGTTTCATAGCGATCGGTATCACTGCCAGATTGTGAGCCATTGAAAGGGAGTTGAGACGGATCGAAAAAACATTCCTAACTCATTATCTCATGATGGATTGTACCGCAAAAGCATGGATCGTGCTTTTCTGGAATGAATTCGGTTGGTCGATCACATTCATTGGGATCGCTTTGCTCCTCCCTCCAAAATCTATAAATTCGTTCTAGTTAGCAATCGTCGCTCTCACCAAAACTTTAGGTTTGGAAGTATCAATGGCACTTCTTTGATGTATCTCGCATAGTCGGGATTTTTGCCATACCTTGCATTGGCGGCTTCCACGGCATTGGTCACGCTGCCCGTAGCTTGACCGTTGAACAACACAAAGAGGAAACCAGGCCCGAGACAGGCCAATAGCAACTTGCGAACGCTCCACAGTCGCATCAATAGACCCGCGCCGGCTTCGTTCTCGGTCCCGACCACCGTCGACAGCGGTTCGATCAGCGCTGGCAAATTCATCACCAATATCCCCGTCCACAAAAGCAAGTTTCCAAACCAATTGGGATGCTGACTGTACTTCCACAGTCCAACATTGCAAAACTGCATGGAGTTGGATTGTTGTTGTTTGAAGAAATACTTTTGGGCATCCGCAAGACTCTCAATGGTCAACCCTAGCAAATACAGAACCCCTCCAGTCACCAGTGCAAAAGTATTTTCTCGATCGGAACCGAGTCCCAGCAAGAACGGCAAGCTCACGAGGACGTTCCACAGAAAGGTTGCGAACCAAAATTGGAACGCTCCCAGCGGGCTGGTAAGCATGTCGAACAATCGGTTGTCGTACTTGACTTGCGTTGCCCTAAAGAACAAAAACATTGCTAGTTTCGTCCCCCAAGCAACAATGGCCATCGAAGACCATCGTGTATGGGCCACGCTGCTCCCAATGAACGGCAGGGCTGCAACAGCGAACACTCCGGTCCCGATCAAGTCGAGATGCACGTGACTTCCAGTAAATACACTGATAAGAAATCCAACGACCAAATCTGCGAAAGCGTAAAGCCCGATAGATCCCAAGAGTGGATTGTCGGACAGTGGCGACATAAACCCACCACGCAAACTCGTTACACTTGCCATTGGCATGGTCGCGCTACCCGGGGATTCGAAAGGCACGAACGCGCCCTTTCGACCTTTGTTCGTAATGTGTCCATTAGCCGTTGTCCCTCTCCGGATCCTCGAGGGTTTCGCAATCGGGGAAAACCCATCGATGGTCTTGCCATAACAAAAGGAAAGAAGAAAGAAAACGATGATCACGCTCGGTTTCGTCGATCTCCCCGGAATTATCTGTACTCTTGGACGAGTAGGAGTTGACATGATTCAGATTTGGGTGATGATACTCTGACCAAAGGACTATCTGCTTGTGAAAGCCACTGCTGGACAACCGATAGCACCGTGTAGAATGTAGAATACCGCTGCCGACTCCTACAGAGTTGGTTTCATGAATCATGATGTTGTGTTGGGAAAC
The DNA here is from genome assembly GCA_037355855.1 of Pseudo-nitzschia pungens. Lineage (NCBI taxonomy): Eukaryota > Bacillariophyta > Bacillariophyceae > Bacillariales > Bacillariaceae > Pseudo-nitzschia > Pseudo-nitzschia pungens. The sequence goes on along the minus strand of CM074762.1, from coordinate 1,411,219 downwards.
AGTTGACACCGACCGAAGAAAAAAAGATACTTTGTATTTCACACATGGGAGTTTAGATCAGAATGACGTCAATGTCATCTTCTGTCATCGTACGTACACATACGAAGTGTTCTTACTTTTCATATCGTTCAACCGAATGCACATGCATGATGCACAGATAGGCGACACGACAACATCAGTGACACTTTGATTGATCACGGTCTCCTCTTAAATTCTCCTCTCAGGAGCAACAACGCTAATTGAATTGTAATATCAAATCCAAGCTTGCCACATGACATAATCAAAGACGGCATGAGTACATGTACTACCTGTCCTTTGAAATCCAGAAGATTGCTACTAGTAGGAGGATACACTGTTAGTAGTTGTAGTAGTACTACTAGTAGATTGTGATCTAGGACTGCTACTATTTTGAACCAAAAGGTCCGAAATCTCCCTTTCTCAATCAATGCATCAAGCACTCAATCCAAACTCTCAACCACAGCAGATCCTGAAATAATTTTGACCTTAATTCTGATGTATTGAATACTATGATTCATAATTCTGATGTAGTAGTGACTTGCATATCCATTACGAGGGCCACCGACGGCGAGTTTGTAGTAGTAGTAGCAGCAGCAGCAGTAACGGAGAAGGAAGAATCTTCTTAGTTTCAATAATGATAGTAGCTAAATGGTGGTGGCTTCCAACTTCATAGGACTACACGTACTCTCTGAGTCGTCCTTGTGACCATAAGCGAGAGTGGAACGGAGAACGCTAGTCTGAAAGAGAGACTAATTGGCATACATGAGCAGAAATTGAATGAACTCTGCTGCTGGTAAGGTTACGACTACCAGCACGCATGCATTCGGTCATTCTCACTTTCTCCCTAAAATGAAAAAGCACTACCGTTTTATCATTAGTACTAGTGACTACGATTGATTTTGATGAGGGAAGCTTCTCGATACGATCGACAACAAAACATCACTTGCTTAGACGAAAAACTTGTCGCTGACAACCAACAACATAATCGAACTCATACCGGTATCTTGTATGCACCCAATCAATTCACACCCAATCGTTATCTACCGCAATCATTTGCGTGTACGACAACGCAAAATCCAACAGGAAAAGTGAATACAAATGATTCTCATCCATTGAAGATCTATTACTACTTCGTATGATTTTTGAAGCGTCGAAGTCAAGCAGCTAATATACGAGAAACTACACCGGACTGAAGATCGTGCGACTCCTCTTGCGCATGAGTGGGGGAAGCAAGGGGGAAAGAGGCTCATCCTCGCTATTCTCAGCTATCACATTTCGTCAGCAGTGGAAGGTCCGTTTGTACTTCGTCTTAGGCTCTGTTTTCCTACTTGAAGAGATCTTCATCGCTTCGAGGTTCCATCGGATTATCACACATTATGATTCTCCGTCAAACTCCGTCAAAATTCTGCCACAGCAACAGCTACGATACGAAGCGAAATCAAGCACTAGGGGGCACCAAAAGAAAAGTATAAACCGCCCTCCCGATGCGCATTTCAATGGCTTTCCCGCATTCTACCATGATTTGAGCCTAAACAAATCCTATCACAGCAAGCCATATTCATCTGTTCGATGCGTTGGCGAAAACTACCAAGGCGGTGACTTTTCTTGGATGCACCGCTCTTGTCACTTTCGATTTCTTTGTTTCAATGTCTCGAGCCGAGAATTCGAGGTTTATGCTCGTCCGGATGATCAAGGCTTGCGATCAGTAGCATCCCATCGGTATCCTTTATTCGACGTTTCGGCCAGTGTCCTTGCGTCTCCCTTCGATCAAAACCACAGCGAGATCGGTCATGGTGTTTCCCTAGCAAGCGGTACCGTTCGACACCCTAAAGAAAAGAATGATAATCCGTATGGCGATAGCAGCAGCAGACGTCTACAAATCAAAGGAGCCTACAAGTGGTTCCCGGTTGTCGTTCAGTCGTCCCCGCCTGAACAATACTACGCACTCGAAGAAGATATGATCTTGGTTCCATTTCACTCCTTGGTGGAAGAAGATGGACGGTCAAGCAAAGAATATTCAGTAGTGTGGGACGACCTTATGCCAATTTACACGCTTCTGAATATGTTCCAACTGGAAGCTCTGGACAATGAAAAGGAAGCCCTATTGATCCGATATATTACTGACGAAACGGAGAATCGTGCCAATGACAACCGAAAGCATCTCGAGCGCAAAATGGAACCATTCCGACCTCTCATGATACGAGATGGCAGAGACGAAAACGAAAAGTCTCATAACACTGACAAAAATCGTCACGAAACAACTCGCTGGACAACCCAGGCTGATGCAACTCTGACGCCGATGGCAAACTCGGCAATCGGATCGCAACTTGTTTGTGCAAAAGATGGTGTGGCTGGCTTGGGACCTCACGGAATACGGAAACCAGAGGGGAAAAGGAGTGCGAATCTACTCCCTAGAGAAGGCAAGGGAGCTCTCCTTTGGAAATTTCGGAACTACTGCATTAGCAATCTAGGATTAATGCGGTCGTTTTCAAAAAATGTTGTTCCTCCGGAAACAAACGCGATCGAAAATTCCACTTCTGATGTTCGTGTAATCTTTTCAGCGGAAGCCTACTCTCGTCCAATATTTGGAGGATGACAACGGCTACTCAAATTCTGTGCAGAGAAGAAATATCACATCGGAGTCTACGCCACTTGAAAAAGGATTGAGAAATTTCTTGCTATCGGGAGAGATGATGCGCAGTGACTCGCACAACGAGTTGCACCCTGATTTTTTGGCCAACGAGAACTACCACATTGTTGTCCCTACAAATTCTAGTCGGGTTCACATCGAAATGCACGACATATCGAAATATACTAGCGAACCTAACCAATGTCGTTGAACTGATGATAGATACCACTGTATTTGTTGCTACCTGCAATGAGGCAACAGCAACAGCTGCAATCTTCTTGCCACGGAGTGCCAGCCTCATTGTCCTCTTCGAAACGAACGAAAACGGCGAAAACCAAACAGGAGATCCCATTTCCCCGAATTGTGCGGACTATCGTAGTTTGCTTAATCACTTTGTCTCATGTACGTGTGCATTGGTTGCCAATGAATAGACTACACTTCCGACGGAGATCTAATTCTCCTGTCTGATCTAGTGCGACGAGGAACAAAGCTTATCGAAAAATGACGAGCACAAGACAGAGCGAACGAATAATCCAAAACATTTACTTTACGTGCAGTTGAATATGCGTTCTGAAATAATATGCATCGGGGTAGGTATGAGCGATGCATGCAATGGGAAGGATTCGTAATAAAATAATATAATGGTCTTTAACTTTGTTGTATATATCTTTTTTGAGTTTTCGTTCATTTGCCATACTCCCCACGTTGAATATAAATCTAAAAAATGTGTTACAAGGGCATGTTGATCGTCACATTCAGCTAAGCTTGTCTACGCAGACATTACGCACGTATTGAGCGATTTGCAGCACTTGTAAACCGCTCCGGTTAGTTTCCACCCCGCATTCACATCTCTCATGTCACCATAATTTGACCCAGTTGGGTGAACGGGCCACACAGCAGCTGCGTTCTGAATGGGTCCAGAGAAACAATAAGAGGGCTGGCCGCTTTTCCAAAGATGCGAGGGTACTGCAACATCCGATCCGTAATTGATCCACCCCTCTTTCAACCCAGCGCAGGAGATCTGTTCTGAATTCATGCTCATTTGATCGATGTCATCGCTGACGTTTTTCCACCCCATTACCATAAACGAGATTTTGTCTGTAATCTTCAACCTGGCATTCGTTGTCGCTCGAAGCAGATAGTTGGCAACTCCTTGCCTCGTGATACTGGGCAACAGTGTCCTTGTACACCGAAACATATGCCGCTTTGTTCGGAGGAATCACTGCTTGAATTGCGATTAAATTATCGAATGACTGTGACATCCGCCAAGTAGCAATTGTCCAAGTCCGGGTAGAGCGGTTCCTTTGGGTTGCAATTGAAATCCTGTGTACTGCATGCTTCGCGATGGTCGGGTGCACTCAGCGCTTCAAAAAAGGTGGTTCCGGCAGGTCCAAAATCCTTGTAGAGGTAAAACGCGCTGTCATTTTCAACATCGCACGGCAAGCACTATCACCAATTACCAAACACAAAAGATAACATACAGTTAGGACGCCAACGAGATGAAATTCTCTGAAGATAATTTCATACAAGAACTCGACTTTGCTCCTGGATTCAATATCACAACTGACTCAATTAGAATTCTAAATTCTGCTGATGACACTTACTTTTTTGGAATCCAATCGCCCGGATATGTTGATGTTCGATGTTGTGTCGATGTTCGATGTTGTGTCAGTAGTGCCTTTGCTGATCCCCGTCGAACCTACGCTCATTGAGCGTTTCCATACCGATCAAACTCGGCGCGTCACTTGGCTGGAAACTAGGACCGCCACTTGGCTGGAAACTAGGACCGTCGCTCGGCTGCAAACTAGGACCATCACTCGGCTGCAAACTAGGACCATCACTAGGTACAAGGCTGCCGAGATCTAATCTGTCCGATAACACAAGGTCATTTTGGATCGGAACGGGTCGTGGTCGACCCCCAAAGGAGGCGGCATTCGCGTCGTAGTTGCATTGCAAACCACACTCTTTCAAATCGGAAGCGCCGAGACCAAGAGTTCCCGGCTGGAAAGCAGCTCCGATGCTGCTCTTGAAAATACTGCAACCTGTTTTGGAAAGCAAGTCTCCAGATCTGGCACCATCGATTAGCTGCTGGCAAGTTAGAGCCGAACTCCAAGCAATTGATCGACCCGGATAATGGTTCGGCTTGGACGCCACCAGAATCTGGTTGCTCCGGCACATCACTTGATCAAAATCACAGTGTGACGTTTCCACGCATCCACCGCAGGTCGAAGTGATTTCGGCCGAAACGGCTTGGCATTCGGACGTACTCATTCCGCCGAACCTTGCCGAATATAGCATCTCGGTACACGAATATTGACCTCCGTGGAACGTTACCTTTCCGTATGTATTCGATACCGTTTTCGACACATCGGAAACAGTGTCAGTGGATGAAGAGCATGGATCGCAGGGTTCATGCGTAGCGGAAGGTGGAGCACTGCACTTGCAACGCTTTGCTAGAATTGGCAAATTGAAATCGCACTCCGCTTGATCGTGATAGAGATCCCCATCACGGGCCAAGCGTAACAATTCCTCGCAATACGGATCGTCAATTTCGAAGGATGCTGGTTCGGGACAAAAATCACAGGTAGTATATGCGCGGACCGACAATACCGATGCCGACAATGAGAAAAGGATGCACCGAAGAGTTGAAGACTTCATGATGATTGTCGAAATGGTGGAATGCCTTTGCTATTCAAAAAAAGAAGGTTCGAGACACTTTACACCCCAGATGGTGGTTGACACAGTATCGTGTTTCGTTGTTCCTTTTCGTCGGAACCTGATGAATGATCATCGATGATGGTATTGCATCATTATCGTGCTATTTTCATACCTCTTACCGTTGCCAGAAGGTAAGGTTACCTCGTATCATGACCATTGTATTTTGTAGCGAAATTTCAAAAAATAAATTTAAACATGAGAAAAATGAGATTTCCCGAGCAGGCATGTCATCCCGGCCGAATCAGATTGATTCTCATTCTCGAATATGAGGTAATTGTCATACATACAATACATAGTATAATATATTGGTTAGTATCCGGAATTTGACCAGCTTGACTACGAAACGGAAGGAGGAATGTTGAAGGGAAAAACTAACTTATTTAGTGTCAATTTTCCTTGTGCTATTGCGAGACATCACATCTCGAAACGAAGACATCCAAGATTTGTACCGGTAGCCCAGTACGAGAAACCTTACTTTTACTCATACCAAATAGGGCCAAAACGTGGGTGAATGTGAAGTTTTAGTTGCGGTTCCCTATCACAGCCATTCCCAAAAGTGAAGTGTGATGGTAATCATATGTTCGATGCAAGCTTTCGTGACAAAAGAGAACGTGTCCCAATAGAGCGAGAAAAACAACCGAGTGATTGAATAACGTAAACGTCAAACGTCAACGACTAGCGAAGGACTGCGAAGGGAAGAAAATCGAATCATGTCACATCATTCAGGAACTCACAAAATCCCAACAGGGAAAAACAGCAATCCACGTCGAAAAGAGATTAAGAAAATCGTCATGAGTTCCCAAGCAAAGTGCCCCTATTTGCATCCGGGAAATGGTACCACCAACAAGGATTGGTGGCCGGAGATGATCAGCCTGAAGATCTTGAATCAGCACAATGAAAGAACCGATCCTATGCCCTCGAACTTCAATTACGCCGCGGAGTTTCAAAAGCTCGACCTGAACAGTTTGAAATCCGATCTGACTGCGTTGATGACAGATTCTCAGGACTTTTGGCCTGCTGATTATGGACACTATGGCCCATTTTTCATTCGAATGGCTTGTAAGTGCAAACATTGTTTTGTTTGGAGTCGTACTCTTGATGCAAAGTCTTTTCCAGCCTTGATTTAAGTGGGATAGTTTCTTACAACTTTTAAAAATTTTCATACGATCTTTGCCATTCACGGTTGTTCGTTTGGTTTGCTTTATGTGAATCTCTAAAGGGCATAGCGCGGGAACCTATCGAGTCAGCGACGGACGTGGGGGTGCGGGAGCTGGTCAGTTGAGATTCGCCCCCCTGAACAGCTGGCCCGACAATGGAAACCTGGACAAGGCCCGCCGCTTGTTGTGGCCAATCAAGCAAAAGTATGGGCGCAAGATTTCCTGGGCAGATTTAATGGTATTGACCGGAAATGTCGCATTGGAATCCATGGGATTTCAAACACTCGGTTTTGCTGGAGGTCGAGAAGATGTCTGGGAACCCGAGGACGACGTCAACTGGGGCCAGGAAACCACGTGGTTGAACGATGACAAACGATACCGCGGAGAGAGACAATTGGACAATCCTCTTGGTGCCGTGCAAATGGGGTTGATCTACGTTAACCCAGAAGGTCCCGGTGGCAATGCCGATCCCATTTCTGCTGCTGCAGACATTCGCACCACATTTGGACGAATGTCCATGAACGATGAAGAGACCGTGGCTCTGATCGCTGGTGGCCACACGTTTGGAAAAGGGCACGGAGCGGGCGATCCATCGAACGTCGGTGTCGAGCCCGAGGGAGCGCCGATCGAAAATCAAGGGCTTGGGTGGAAGAATAAGTTTGGAAGTGGCAAAGGTGGAGATACCATTACGTCTGGATTGGAAGGGGCATGGACAACGAACCCTACCAAATGGGACAATGGATACTTTGACGTTCTATTCGGACACGAATGGGAGCTCACAAAAACTCCTGCTGGAGCAAAACTGTGGATCCCCAAGAATGGGGAAGCTGCTGGCACGGTTCCAGATGCTCACGACCCCACCAAATCTCACGCTCCTGTGATGTTTACAACGGACTTGTCGCTCCGTATGGATCCAAAGTACGCCGTCATTTCCAAAAAGTTCCACGAAAATCCGGCATTGTTTCGAGAAGCGTTTGCGAAGGCGTGGTACAAACTGACGCACCGCGACATGGGACCCTACGTTCGCTGCCTGGGTCCTGAAGTCCCACCACCTCAACTCTGGCAAGATCCACTTCCACCTGCGAAATCGCCTCCGATCGATTCGGCAGACGAAGCGGAACTCAAAGCAATGATTCTCGCCAGTGGGTTGTCGCCCAGCCGACTTGTAGCCACTGCCTGGGCCTCTGCCGCCACTTATCGCAATTCCGACAAGCGCGGAGGAGCTAACGGAGCCAGAATTCGCCTGGAACCCATGAGAAACTGGGAGGTCAATGAACCGGAAGAATTGCAGAAGGTTTTGACTGTGTTGGAAGGTATCAAGAAGTCGTTTTCCAAAGCTGTTTCCATCGCCGATTTGATCGTGCTTGGCGGCTGCGCCGGAGTCGAAGCGGCCGCGAAAGCAGGAGGCTACGATGTATGTGTTCCATTCACCCCAGGTCGCACCGATGCAACGCAAGAAATGACGTACATTCATTCTCAACAATTCTTGAATACTCCGGCCGACGGTTTCCGCAATTACGTGCAGGAGGGAGTGGTGGTTCGCCCCGAGGAATTGCTCGTTGATAAGGCCTACCTTCTTGCGTTGACGGCACCAGAAATGTCCGTCCTTGTGGGAGGTTTGCGCGTCTTGGGAATTGGAACGAACGAATCGAGTGCCTTCACCGAAAATGTCGGACAGCTTTCCAATGATTTTTTCGTCAATCTGTTGGACATGAACACTGTTTGGTCGCCAAGCAAGAAGGCGTCGAATCTCTTTGAAGGCCGGGATCGTGCAACGGGCAACCACAAGTGGACCGGAACAAGCGTTGATTTAGTCTTTGGGTCCCACTCGATTCTGCGAGCGCTATCAGAAGTCTACGCCAGCGACGACTACAAGGAAGATTTTGTGCGAGACTTTTGTGCCGCATTTGCGAAGGTCATGGATCTCGATCGCTTTGATGTCAATAACAATCTGGATCGAAGCCGTTTGTAGAGAAGAGGAAAAGATCTCCACGAATGAGAGGGAACGATCGTCACGAATGGATTCGCCACTGATCCGTGACAATTTTTCGTGTTTGATGTGTTTCACTTTGGGCCTCATTTGCTACGCTAACTTCAAGTTTGAAAAACACACAATCAATTACTTGTAGTATTCATAATGAGATAAACACAGCATTTTAAATTGACCGACAACCATAGACAATACGCGACACTCAAGGCTGTAACTTGAGCTTGTTCTGGAGAAAATCTCGTGATTTTTGCTTAGCACGCAGAACAAGAGAAATGCGCCGTGCCGATTCATTCGTGGGAATCGCGTTTCCCTTTCGCCCTCAGCGCATGCTACCAAAGTCGACCTCCGAATATTCTCGCGCCCTCCGGTTGCGGGCAAAGGTGCCATCGATGTGAACATCGATTTGTTGCCCGGCAAACCACGAACCGCGCCGGTGCTCGTGGGTCGATCCCGCTCGGTAGGCATCGTCCAGGGCGCTCAGATAGGCATCCGTGTCGGCGCTGTCGACCAACGCGGCAAATCGGTGCGGAAAGACCCAATCGCAGACCAACACCAGGGATTGGTAGCAGGCGTCCAGAAACCCCCCGGACCCCGCGTCGCCGGCCCTCCACGCCGCGTTCTTTCCCTCCTTGAGCTTGGTCGACACCCAGTTGAAGCTCCCCCACGAGGAAAACCACGAGAGACCCGTGGGGTGTTGTTTCCACGGATCGATCTTGTCGACCGCCAAGAAGCCAATCAGGAGGTACCGCCGGCCCCTCGTCGTCTGGACTCCCTCGTGCTGGATCATCGCGGGAAAGGTCTGCATCATTCCAACCTCCGGTAGGAGATACGCAAAGGGAGACCCCAGCGCGCCCTGGTTGGCCTCCAGTCGGTTCCAGTAGCGGGTTCCACCCCCCTCGAATCCGTCCGATAGCAGGACCGAAAAAGTGATGCTCCCGTCGTCCGTGTGCTTCGACAGGGACGCCCGCCGGTCTCCGTCGTAGCGAATCAAGAACATCTGCAACGAAAGAAACAAAGCAATGGGGCCAAACGCAATTCATCAGGCTATCATGCCGCGATAAACAATGCAACATGGCCATTCATCGGGCAGCACGTGTGGCACACGCACAAGCAAACGCACACGCATTCCGCTACGCTCCAACGCCCGGTGCTAGCGGGTTCACCGAATCGCTTTGCTGCCTTCGTCGATTTTCTCTTTCTTTTTTCTTCTCTTCTCTTCTCCCGCCGCGCACTTACGTCGTTGGCCCGAATCGCCGACGGCGGGATCCCAAAGATCCGTTCCAGGGTCGGTGCCAGCCGGGCGTCCAGTTTTTGCCGCAACCAATCCCGATCCGCGTCGGAAAAGCCGTCCGTCACCACGTTCAGGTCCGTCGTGGGATACAGCTCGTGGCGGAGTTTCTGCCAGCCCCCGGGTTCGTCGAGGTAGCCCCTCATTTGGTTTTGCACAAAGGAGTGGCGCTCCCCATCGCTGCCGGTCGCTCGGCTGCCACTGCCGCTGCCGCTGCCGCTGCCGCTGCCATTGTCGTTGTCTCCCAAAAATCGCCGGGCCGTTTCGTAGTTGTTTTCCGCGACGCGTTCCGCCATTTCGATCAGGACGTTGCATTCGGACCGTGTAAAGAGGGGGGTTTCGAAGACCGTCCGGCCCGTGTAGTAGTTGTCGGGGGACGACACAAAGAGGATGTACACGAGGTTCATCAAGCAACAGACGAGGCAGCACAGATTTGTCGTTCCGTCGATGATTTTTTCGGTCCGGTCGATGGCGGGCGCATCGGAATTCGTTGTTCGCGACGGACCCGTCGATTTGCCGGTTTTGGTGCCGGCCGATTTCTTCTTTGTCGTTTTGGAAGCCCGGACAATGGTCGTCGTGGTAGTGGTTCTGGTTCTCGTTGCGGACGAGGATTTGGTTCGGGTGGTAGTCGTGTTCGAGACGATGTCGTTGTCGTTGTCGCTGCCTTTGTTTTTGCCGTTTGGTGGAGTTGTTTCACCAGTGGTTACGCCCGCGGCTTTTTTCTCCGTTGCCAGAAAGGATGGAGCAACGATCGTCCAAAACAAGAAGGCCAGCACAAACTTGATCACCACCATCTGGCGTTCGCCGGCGTAATCCGGGAGTTGTTCCCGCAGGTACTGTTCTCCCGGAAACCCAAAGCTCGTCGTTGCCATTCTCGATGCGTGTGCTTTACGAATCGCGTGCGGTGCGGTATGCAAAACAATGTTTCTTTGGAGGCGCAAACCGAACGTGGATGTGAGAACTGAACTTGTCTCTACCGACTCGTGACTCTCGTTTCAAATCTCCGCCATCGATGGTTGCTGCAATGGGACGATTGCAATGTATTGCTTCCAACATCAACTACAAAGTCATGCCGGCATGAATGTTGTTCGGTGAATTCGGTACCGGTACGTGTATCATTATTTCGAAGTCGTCGAAGAAGAAACGATGCGGAGTGCCGAGGAATTTTTAAGGGTGGTAAAAAGCTACCGTAAGATTACGTACCGGCAGCGTAATGGTTAATGGTGTCATGATCTTGTGTCACAACATGTCGACATGAATGGTCCTCTTGGTCAAGAGACGAATGAATCACGATGAATCTTCGTATTTAGGGGCGATCATGAAAACGGGAGTACAAGAATTTTGAGGGAACCTCCCTCTCCGAACCGGGATGAAATAACCCTAACTCTTAGTACCCTGTGTCTGTTGGCTGTACTCAAACTCTAGTAGAGAAAGCAGATTAGCGTGGCTTGCCCTAAAAGGATGTACGAGAAGGTAACCTTAATTGAGGTTACATACCGAACAGGAACTCGTTCGTGAGTGAGTGAGTGCACGACAAGAACAAACACTTTCCGGCATCATCCCGGAATCGTTCTGATCTCCGAAAAACTAACGATCATCACAACTTTAGTCACACGGAGTGAGTCTGCTGTGTCAACTCCAACGAAGTGATCTCACGAGTACTTTCCAACACCGCAAAAGCCCGCGGACACGACCCAACAAAAGAGAGCAACGCATAAGACCTTACCTCCAACGAAGACCTGCGCGAAAAAGAAACAACGACGAGACGAGACGAGACGAGACGAGAGATACCGCATCGACGAAGATCCGGAATCAATCCTCTCCAAACGTTCGGTCCCGCATTGATGAAATAGGTGTTGTCGGTAACGGCCCGTGGATTTCTGCACTTTTTTGACGGCGTTTCGATCCGAATCCCGACTCCTTCCGACGAGCAAGCGTCCCCAAACCAATTGCTTCGATCCAAACCAAACCCCACGGCCGTTATTCTCTCAACCATGGGAGCCCGCCACTCCAGCACGTCCTCGTCCGCTGCCTATTACCACAACCGATCCCTCGTCGAGGGCTCGGCCACGAGCGGGGGCGATGACGGCGGACTGCAATTCGCCCGCGAGATATTGGAATCCTGCGATCCCGAGCTCGCGGAACAAGTACGCCGTCGAAAGCTACCTCTTTCCCGGATCGGGGACGCATGATGCGGACCTTTCGGCTGCGCCACAAAACGAACGGGAGCCGGGTGGTCGCCAAGCTCATGTGGGCGACCTTTGACTTTGGGGAGGAGGCCGGGGGCGTTTCCGACGGGGCGGATGCGGCGGGAGACGGAAGCGGCGGGAGCACCGATGGATGCGACCCGCTCGATGCCCCGGGACGGAGCGGAGCTTCGAACCATCCTTCGACGGCGAAGGGGACCGTCGCTTCGGGGGAGGTGGCGCTGCATTCCCAGAAACGGGAGCTGTCCCGGATCTTTCGAGCCCTGAAAGACAATCCGCACACGGCCCCCTTTTTGTACTGGAAGGCCGGACCGGAAGTCCCTCGTCCCAACGCCCTCGCGGTCCGGCCGGCGGTCTTGTTGCGGCCCTACTTTTACACCACGCTGTCGGATCGGTTGGCCTCGCGGCCCTTTCTGACGCACGTCGAGAAACTCTGGATCGTCTACCAGTTGCTGCAGGCGCTGGACAATCTCCACGATTGCAATGGCAACGGCAGTGGCAGTGGCAGTGGCGGTAGTGGCGGCAGTGGCGGTTCTGCGTCTTCCGAGAAGGAGATCGCCGCCGGCAGGTCGACCGAGAGCGGCGGTGTGACCGCTTCGGATGCTGCGAGCCTTGCCGGGAACTCCGCGGCATCGTCGACCGCCGGCGCTGCCTTAGCCCCGATCGTGCACGGATTTTTGACGACGGAAAACGTGGGTCTCTCCAGCTGGAACTGGGTCGTTCTCCTAGACTTGTCGGCCAGCTTACAAGGGACGGACGGCCCTTCCCGACGACGATCCATCCGAATACCTGTATTACTTCCAGGAGCGACAGACGGGATCGGCGCAGAGCAATGCCTTTGGCGATGGCAACGGGGCGTTCCAGGGATCGGGACAGGGGGGAAACATCCAACCGACGCAATCGTCGTCGTCTTCCTCGTCGTCGCCGCTCGACTTGTACGGCAACAGCGCCGGACCCAATCCCACCGACGCGTCGGCGACGACGCGGGAAAAGCGGTGTTATCTGGCACCGGAGCGCTTTTACACGCCGGGATCCGACGGCGACAAACCGGAGAACGGGCCCGAATCCTCCGGTGAAGCCTCGAGGGCGCCAAAGTCGACCGCGCAAAAACTGACTCCGGCCATGGACATTTTTTCGGCGGGATGCGTCATCATGGAAACCTTTCTGAACGGCGAGCGGGCCTTTGACCTGGGAGACCTGATGGAGTACCGGCAGCGAAAGACCTACACGCCCACCCTGCAACAGAAACTCAACAAGATCGAGTTCTCGGCTCTGCGGGCGGCCTGCAAAAACATGCTCTCCCTGGATCCGTCCCAGCGATTGTCGGCAAAAGAATACCTGAATCGCCTGGAAGCGTCGGGCCTCGTGCCATCGTCCTTTGAAACACTGGCGCGCCTCATGAACGAAGTGACAACCACCGCATACGCCACTGGAACCGCAAACACAAACGCAGACGCAGACACAAATACAAATACAAAGACAAACCCGAACGAATCCGAAGTGGCGGTAGTGACACCCGATGCCAGGCTGGCCAAGGCGGCGGCGTGCTATTCGGAAATCTTGCACGAAACCATGGGTGTTGTCGATCGGGAAGGAAAGGAGTATTTCGACAAGGTGTTGGGAAGAACAGCCCTGGCCACGATAAACACTCGAGACACGAACGTTGATACGAAACCCAACGAAACTCTTGGCGAAGCGAATCCCTCGTCCGTGGAGGCAATGGCGGAAGAGAAAAAGGAAGCGGATCAGGACGCTCTCTTTGCCGAGACGGAAGCCTTGCTGAAAAAACTAGAAGCGCTGACCATCGATGAGGACGAAGTCCTTTCCATGGCTTCCGACGAAGCCACCAAACTCACCGGGCGCTCGGCAATGGACCGGGAAGACCACGCCAGTGCGGAACCAAAACATCCCAACCAGACCAAGATCAACCGATCCCAGCTCTCCGAGAGCTCTTTGCTCATTTATTTGCAGCTGGTCCTATCGACCATCCGGCACGTCCAGCGTCCGGCAAGCAAGCTGGTGGCACTCCAGCTCATGAAACGTCTCGGAAGATATTCTACCGACGAGGCCCGGCTTCAGCGCATTGTGCCGGTGGCGGTGTCGCTGCTCCAAGACCAGGACCCCCTGGTACGGGCTTCCTCCATCGAGGTCTTGACGTCGACCATCAGCATCGTGGAGAGTTTTCCTCCATCCGACTCGAAGGTATTCCCCCAGTACATATTCAAGCGAGTGGCTCACCTGGTCACAGATCCGTCGCTGGTGGTGCGATTGGCCTTTGCCAGCAGCGTGGCCGTGTTGGCGGAGACGGCGCATCGGTTCCTGGACATTTCCCACGCCGTCCGACTGTACGAGGCCGTCGGGGGAGGAGGCGCCAACGTTGCCGGTGGGGGTCCGCAAGAGAGCAGCCCCAAATCCGATAACGTCTTTGGGGACGATGTGGCCAAGTTGCTCGGTGAGTCGGACTCTCTCAACACCGCCAACGCCAAGAACCAAAAAAATCCGAAATCGCTGAGAAAGGCGGAGTCTTCCGACACTGCCAATTCCGACATTATGGGAGTGACCCGAACCCTGATCAGCAACACATACAACAGCGACCTCGCTGCCCTACACGAAACTGTTTCTCGCTGGGTGATCCACATCACCACGGACGTGTCGGATCATTCGTCGCCCGTCAAACGAGCATTGCTGGCCGACATGGCACGGCTCTGCAACTTTTTTGGTCTGGATGGCGTCATGGCTTTTATTCTGCCCCAGATCTTGTCGTTTCTAAACGACCGGAAGGACTGGCAGCTCCGGGCCTCGCTGTTCGAGCATCTCCCTGCGGTGTGCCAGTTCATCGGACGCGCGGCGACGGAACACTTTGTGTTGCCGATATTGGAAACGGCGCTCGTCGACAGCGAAGAAGTGGTCATCGGGCGAGCCCTGTTGTGTCTGTCGGAGCTGTTGGTCATGGGATTGTTGTCACGCGGAGTCTTTCTCGGACGACTGGCCCCCCGCGGAATGGATGAATCACCGGGGTATGTGTTGTGATGTTCACATTCGAAGTCTTGGTTTCTATTGCGAGCAACAAGCGCCCTTTTGCTCAATTCGTCTTTTTTTTGGCTGTGTTTTTTCTTTCTTCCAGGTTGCTTCAAAAATACGGGACACTGTTGCTACATCCGTCTTCCGATATTCGGTACAATGTCATGCTCGTCATCAATGCACTCAGCAAGATTATCGGGCCTTTGGATGCCGAAGTGTTTGTGGTTCGAATCCTTCGTCCGTATCTCCGATTTCAACCATCCATGGAACACTTCCTGACACCACAGGGTCTCGAAAAATGCTTGTATGCGGCCTGGACTCGGGAACGATTCGAGAACGAGCTCAACAGGCTCATAGCTGCGATGGAGTCGTCGCCGATGGCTGGTCAATGGACAACAATTGCTTTCCAAATCAACGATGGCGAAAGCGAACGCGCGTCTACGAAGAACAAGATGGCAAAAACACAAGAAAAAACGGAGAAAGACGCTTCGAGCAGAGAGGAAACAACCGCGGACGACCACGCAACTCGGTTTGGTACTTATTTGCAAATGCTGGCCCGGAGTAAGAACTACGCGTCGAAAATTGGTTCGGATTACGACAGTACAAGCCAGGATATGAAACATGCCATCGAAGGATCGCTCAAGCTTGCCCAACAACTAAAGTTTCCACGGCAAGACATTTCAGGTTCACCCTCGGCAACTCTCCCGCAATGGTATGGCACATTGCTCGAATGTCGGCACGGCCAAACGAATAGTGTGCGTGAGACAGCCGCGATTCGAACGGTGTCTGCATTAGGTCAGGTTTATGGACTTTCGATTATGGACCAAGCCGCTGCTGCCAAGGTGCCGTACGAAGGTATGACCTGCGATAGTGCTTACAAGCTCTTGAACTCGAATCGATCCAAAAGCATCGACGCGGCTTGCCGAGGAGAATGGGGATCGGAGACATGCCTGGATCCTGTTCTTACGGACACTTCTTTGTTGCTGACGAAGCTGAATGCACTGGAAGTCCCACCGCTCCCACCAAGGCTGAGCGAAGAACGATCTCTGGCACCAAGACCCTCCCAACCCTCGCGTCAATACGCAAGGGAAGCCGGCGATCCACGTGAGTCTCAGGCCTATAGACCAAAGATCGATAGTGTCATTGCAACGTCGAGGAACTCTCCGGGATTCGGACATACAGCACCGGTTGTTCGTCTTGCCGTAGCCCATGATCAACGATTTTTCGTGTCGGGAAGCCAAGACGGAACATGTCGGGTTTGGGAATCCGACAAAGCGGAGGCAAGCAACGGAGTGCTCGAAAGTAGTGCGACTTACACCATGGGCAACAACGACCTCGACAGAAATCCCCCGCGGGTAAATGATCTGGTCATGGTGGAGGGGAGTCATTCTGTCGCTTCTGCGGGTAGTGATGGATCTGTTCACGTGTGGCGGGTTGACTTGGTTTCTTCGTCTGCAGTAAATCACATGGACACCAATAGGGATGCGCGGCGAGTGGCTGGTTTCACAGATATCAAAAATATTCACCCTTCGGAGGGAGAAGTTCTCACTGTGAACCAGTTTAATAATCAGGGATCATCGCTGCTTACATTTGCAACGCAAAAGGGATGCATACACTCATGGGATCTGAGGAGTGCGAATGAACCGTTTTGTCTCAAAAATTTCCAAGATATTGGTTACATAACGAACATGGCAATAGGAAGTGATCGAAATTGGGTAGTAGTTGGAACAAATAGAGGTTTTATCTCGTTGTGGGATCTGCGATTCCAACAAATTATGAAACTATGGCATCACAGCCGCTCCGCTCCCATAAATCGACTCGCCACCTCATTTGTCCCCCCTCCTCAGTCTTGGATTGGCAAACGATCATCAAATGTTGATTCGAAACCTTACATCTTTGTCGCATCTGGACCTAACGAATGTGCGATGTTTGACGTAACAACTGGGCACTGTGGCGAATGTTTTCGGACCGTCGAGTACAGAAGTCGCAGTCCTTCTTCAAGGATCGACGATCTCCCAAGCCTAAATGATGTGCCGTTATCTACTTCTGCGCGTCGGAAATCCCTTCTAGCGCGAGGAATTGGGTCAGCAAGACTTCCGGACGTCGTTTCTTTGTCCTTTCAGTCGATTAATTGCATGGTTGGCAGCATTGGTAAAAGCGACCACAGCTTTTTGATTACCGGTGGGAGTGATCGACGCATTCGATTCTGGGATTTTTCGATACCGTCAAAATGTAGCGTAACAAATGGCCTCGATCCGTTGCAACCACGCCCAAGCTTTGAACGAATCGACTACAAAAACGATTCTCGATTGATGCTATGCCACCAAGCTCCAGCTCCTGCATTGAACGAGGTAGTTTCTTCCAGGGTCCCAAGGAAATTATTCCAAGGCACTCGTGCGATGCCACAAGGTCACAAAGATTCAATTTGTGACTTGAAATTTTTGAAGCACAGCTTACTAAGCTGCTCTCGCGATTGCACGGTGAAATTATGGCGGTGACCAAGAAATAACGACTGATCTTCCGTTCGGATGCATTGTTTATCTATTGTACCTTTCATAGGGGCGAGGTGGAGGTGTAGCACCATTGCATAGAAACAAAACTACTGAGACATTTCAACACTTTCATTCGTAGGTTTCCCTACTTTCGTGAACCTCTGAAAACAGCGAAATCCGTGATACAAATTTTAATTTTTATCAACGAAGTTTTGTCCAATCTTTTTATCAAGCGTATACTGTGACCTCGCATTCATTAGCTTTACCCATCACATCCAACTTGTTTTGTTCCCTTTGTTAGGCAGTTCAGGATGACCAGTGACACATACGAAAACGACTCGTTGGAAGCGGAATTCAACGATAGAGCACGCCATAGATCTTGAAGCTACCAAGGCTCCCGTCAAGGCTCCCACTTCGTAGTATGATGTTCGTGATGCAAGTCGTACCAGTAGGTGTTAAGTCTTGACTTCAAGCGAGTGATCCACTTTTTCATTCGAAGGCACTATTGTAGTATCATAAATGGATTGACTTGATAGCTCACTCGAATTCGAATCTAGCTACAGTACGTGTACCTGTTACCGAAAGTAGAAGTTGGAATATTTCAGCTTGAATACTTTGCGCACCCGTCTACCTGTTAATTTTGTTTTCGCCATTATCGTCATCGTATCCACCACATGAAGGGCATTGTTGTTTGGTTTGAAGCAGTTTCCACGCAGAGGGGCGAACTCCTTCTTCGTTGAACTACCGTCTTCAAGCTTGTTACAGTTTACACCATTTGGGCCATACTAAATTTATCGAAAACTTCACCAATTAGATCAGAGAAACTAGATGAGAGGGTGGTGTCATTATCTCTCATGTGCTGCTGACATGGTCACTCTATCCTGAACAATGACCTAGACTCTGACACAAGACAGTTGCATGTTGCGGTTCAGAGGATGAACAATTTTATCTATTGGGCGGTGCATTGCTAGTGCATCCTTCAGAACGAAGAGGAAGAGGGAGCTCTCCCTGCTATCGTATTTCTGTTTCTACCAATGACTGTGTCCCAGAGAATGACGCACACGAGAAGATTAGAAGTCATACCAACAAGAAAATCGTGTGTTTGTTTTGTATTGCTTGGTTCGTACATCATAGCTCTTCTTTCGAACCAGTTTACATTCTTCAACCCCTCTGACTTCCACCTGAAACACCACCGCCACAGAGTGTAGTACACTAATGAAAGATTGGTGTAATGCAAATTGCAATGTATCACTCCTACTGTTGTTATCACCCAGCCGACCCTGCACAGTCAGTGCATTCTCTCTAGCATTCCTCTACTTTCTTGCATGTACTATACAACAAGTACAATATTTAGCATTCTCACTGTTTGTAGTAATATGGGCGGGAACAGAGATGATATGTCATATTTACTTATGTAGTCACTCTATCCTTCAGAATGACCTATTAGGGTTCACACTTTAGACTGACATCTCAGAAATATGGAATAAAGCTACGAACAAAATAATGAATAGTAGTATTGTGCCTTTCAACTATCCATCATTGGATGCTACAAAAAATAAAAACAATAAGTTGGCTCAGATTTCTTCGCCCGCACCATTCGTGGTTCAGATGTCAGTCAGTAAAAGGCATCGCTGAAGTTGCTCTCATAGGAATTCGACGAATTTCTGTTTTGCGGTTGGCATGAGCTACTACTAAAAGGAAAGCTAAGTTGTGAATATGTGTCAACCTGATCCTCTGGATATCTGATCAAGTTAGACCAAGGCAATCGACTGATTTCTTCGGTGCGTGCTTGTATCTGCTTGGGTGATCGGAAAATCCCGGGTGGATCACCATTTAATCCACCATGCATGTGATAATAAGTGTTCCTCTCCGACGGATGATTTTCAAATACTTCTGCTGCTGCTGGAATGTTCTGGGATCCATGAAAAGCAGACGAACGAGTATATTGATGTGAATCCCGAAGTTGATGATGAAATAATGGTGACTCATGAGCAAATTCGAGAACGTGATCTTGTACGTTGCGCTGCCAAAAGTTCACGGGAGCAAGGGGAGTAGCTGTATAGAAATTTCCTTCATCACGGTGGTGACATTGAGTACAGTTCGGATTATGTTCTGTCTGCGGCATCATCCTTTGATGTCCGTCCTGTTGTTCAAAGGCCTTTTGTCGCAACACTTGTCGGGGACTTAGCGTTGAATGCCTGTTGCGCAATGGTTTCGTCCGACGATCTTGAGAACTCGAGAATTGGGAATTCCCTTTTCTGTTACTGCTGATTGACGACTGTTTCAATTTTGCACGCACCCGAGAAGGAATGATACTGTTATTTTGTTGGGACAGTTGTTCAAGATGCCTCTCAGAGTCATTTGGATCATGTGAAAAGAAGCTAAATGGATTCATCTTTTTCTCTGAGAACGCTCTCTTTTGAGCTCTTTGCTGCTTTTTCCGAGATTGCTTCCAGTGATGATTTCTCCTGATTTCGCGACCTTACAGTTCGTGAAGTAGAATTATCCACTGGCCGATCAAAATTTTCTGTGCGCCCTCGAGGCAGTTCCCTGTGAAGGCCTCCGCTTCCACAAGTATCCTCAGGCTCATTCCAAACCGACTGTAAACATTCAATATTTTCGTTAGCTACACTAGCACGGGAATTTCGTGGGTACCGGTAGCCTCGCTGAAGTTGATTTTTATAAGCAGATCTTCTTTCATGAGATTCTTCTCGAGCAGACAACTCAGACTGGACATATTTCGCAACAATAGGATCGTCTGTTTGATTCTTCAAATTCGCTCTCGACTGATGAACTTCTTGTTTGCTCATGTCACTCGAACCTTGCCCATGAAACGAGGTATTACTCCTCGGAAGGTGCATTATTGGTGTAATATTTTTGAAAGTAGGTGAATTTTCAGTCGGTCGGTGTGCCGACGGAATAGAATGATCACTTGCTTGAACAGCCTGACCGCTTCGATGATGATTTAGGGGAGTTATAGGAGACGGCTCTTTCGTGGACTCCTCCGTCAAGTCAATACAATGCTTTTTCCACTCCTTCTGGCCTGTCAGATGAAATTTACGCTTTTTCTCCGTACCACTCTGTTCGATTTCGATTTCAGAATGCTTTGCTCTAGGATTTGGTCGCTGCCTATTATGGCTTTTCTTGACCAACATTTTGTCGTTTCTTACATTAATTGTTTGAAAGTCATCAAATCCCAACCATGTACCCACCAAATGGATGTATATTTTAGAAAATGGATGCGATGGCAACGGTACGGAGAAACACGATGAAGAGTGGATACCATCTTCAAAAATCAACGACGTTTGTTTTGCATCGTCTGTGTACGCAATTAGACTAAACTTGAAGTCTTGCTCCCCTCTGTCTGTTCTGGCCATGGCAACAGTGGGGTCATTGTACTTTAACTGACAAACAAGGTCTGTTGGTGTATTCGAGTTTCGGGTGTACTGAATAAAGGCAGATAAACGAAGCCTACGACGGCATAGATCATTCACTGTGTGCTTGACTTCGCGGCCAGGATTTGTCGGCAGTCCCAATATCTTAGCTTTGGCGAAAAGATCATCCAATTCATCCTCTGAAGATTCTAAAGCATCTTGAAAAGTTCTTATGCCACCAAATGCGAGAGTATTTGAACCGGTGGTAGACGAACCAATCCAATCAAACTGATTGAAAACACCTGAGGATTCTCCCCAAAGGCGTCTTATAACCGATCTTTGAAGCTTGTGACATTCGAATGCAACTTTTCCGTTTTTCGATGCTCTCACACAATATTCCTGTGCTGCTTCCAAAAACTTCAAAGCCTCGTTGCGAACTGTAATTTGCTCTTCATTGAGTATTCTGTTGGCGAATCTGTGTCTTGATATGTAACTTTGAACAAGAATAAAAACTTTCTCGCTTTCATCCTTGACTCTGAATTCGGACAACCGTCCAGGTAGCTTATACTTCATGAGTTGATTCTTATGGAATTCCTTCAGTTCCCTTTTTTGGTCGTTCCGGACGTTACTCTGGAGGCTCTGCAGTTTGGATACGGACCTAAGAATCTGGCATTCTGTGACGTTACATGGAAACATAGCAATCGTTTCCATTTCCTCAAAAGACATGAGACGTTTATTCATGATGAAAGATCCAGCTGCAGGACTAATCAAGTCTGAACTTCCGTCCACCAACATGCCAATTTCTTTCAATTGTGCAACAGCCTCATTAACCAAGTTTTTCGCAGAGGAAATGGGATTTTTCTCTTTCTTCATGGTTGAAAACAGAAAAGTTGTGGAAAGCCATTGTAGCGCCCCTTTTTTGCTCGTAATGACTTGTTGCGATATTTCAGAGTTCACCACCTCGGGCAACCTTGGAATAAGATTGGATTTGACCGGCCCTAATCCTACCTGCATAAGTGATTCAATCCTATTCTTGGAATCGTGGTCCGTCAACACAACCGCTACCCCTGTCGAATCTAATCCCGGACGACCTGCCCGTCCGACCATCTGTAGTAATGTATTGACTTCGATATCTTCATACCCGGCCTTGGAACCCTTGCCTTTCTTCGTTCTGCGGTAAGCTTTAGTCCCCACAATAATAACCAGATGAGCTATGGAATATGACGTAAAGTCGAAGTGAGGCATTGAGCACAGTGGCAACGAAAGAAATCAAAATTCGAAATCTTCCATCACATACGAAGTTAACATACCAGGAAGATTAACCCCCACAGCTAGTGTAGACGTGGCAGCCAGGCATCTGATCTTTTTGTTGAGGAAAGCTTCTTCTATTCTTTTGCGTTCGACTTTACTCATCCCTGCATGATGACAAGCAATGCCGTGGGCAATCATTTTGTCCACCGGTTCATTCCAACGTCGACCGGAAGTTTGATCACCTCCATTTCCAATTTTTCTCTCAATGAGCAAATCCATTACTTGTTGCGTTTGTTTCTTTGAGTGACAAAAAATGAGAGACTGCTTCCCGTGAGAGAATCTTTTCACGATTTCAGGTACGTGATCGATAAGTTTACTCCAAAACCTGAACTCATTTTTCCCTACTCTTCCCATCGCGTTCACATGCTTCGTGAGTGCGATGGGCCGATAGCTATCATCGAAGGTGTACGCTTCTTTGGCTTCTACGAAGTCTGCAACGTCAGATATGTTTGGAAGAGTGGCGGATACTGCTACGATTCGAAAATTGGATCGGATAGCCTCTGGATTTGTATGGGCGTAACTAGAGGCCCGAATGTTGTCAACGGTTGTGTCGAGTTTTCTCGCAGCGCGGTGAATCGTTTTCATCCGAGTGATGACTGATTCGAGACACCATCCTCGACTGAGGTCTCCAAGGAGATGCACTTCGTCCAATAAGAGAAGTTTCACAGTAGCGAATAGAAAGAATTTTTCGTTCCATCGACGAGTCATCGCATCCCATTTTTCAGGTGTTGTCACGATGAGATGAGCATCGATTAAGTCGGTGAAGGAACTCATTGCTTGTTCGCTGCCCGCATCTTGTCCCGTAATCAAAGACACTTCCAATCCTAAGTTCATGCTTTTGAGTTTTTGCGACCAATCTGTGTATCGTTCTTCGCATAGGGCCTTGCTGGGAGCAATGTAGACGATCTTGCGCGCCTTAGAGATTACGGACGACGGTCCAGTGATCTGCTCCTGAGCTTTCAAATCCATGGCTAGAAATCTAGCCACTGCCATTTCGAAGATTGTACTCTTGCCAGCCCCTGTCGGTGCGGAAAGTACCACGTTGTCATCTGAATTGGACAAAACGTTGAACATGGTCGATTGAAAAGGATTAAAGTTATGAAAGTTTTTTGACCAAAGCGAGTTCACTATAGTAGGTGGAAAAAGACAATCCGAGGATCGCACTGGCAATGTCTTCCGCGAATGCAAAGGGTGATTGCGAAGATCGAATTTGTGTACCTTTGGAGGAGGATCATGATCTTCTCGATGTATCGGAGGAGCAAAGAGCTGAGGCGAGACTTCGGATTCTTCTTGAAGTTCTTTTCTGTACGCGTTCGCAATAATGCTCTCCATGCTATCATCATTGACATTAACGTTAGCTGCTGAACCATTGGATTCCTTTACTATTGTTTCCATCTGAGCGGATTGACGTGTCTGCTTCGATGAAGATTGTGCTTGTTTTGAAGTTGACGCTTCCATTTCTTGATTTCCAATGGCGGTAATTGTCTGAGCATCGCTGACGGCATCGGAACAGACATTGCCCACATCTACTTCCTTTGATCTTTTCAATGGCGAGAAAGATTGTTTATCACTCTTCCGTAGTTTGTCTGATGAAGAAGACTCTGATTTTTTCTCTCGGAGGCAAGTGGCAACGTTCCTTTCCCGAAGATATGGATTCCTTATAGTTGCTTTAGGAGGTGTAAATCTTGGCAACGAGGAGCTTCTTGGGCAGCTTATTGTTCCACTATAATTGCTATGATCTTTCGTGCTTGTGTTGGTTTTACCAGTGTTCGTTACGATGGTAGCTATGTTGTGAGTGACCTCTGAACTCTTGAGAATATTCGATGAATTTTCCCTAGTCCTCTTTGTACCGAAAGTAGTGACTCCGGATCTTCTACCATTGGAAGCACCAGTTTTCTGTGTCTCCAAAGGCGAGGACAACGATGACGCTAAGGTAGTCGTGGAAGACGGGATTTTCAGTTGCTGCAGAAGCGCCAAACTGCTTGGAATGCCAATCATACTCATCTCTTGGGACTTCTTTTTGGTTAAAATGCTTTCGGAAGCGTTTTTGGCAGCTGTGTTGGGAAAAGAAGAAGACGAAATGGAAGTCGAACTATCATCACTGAGACTAGTTTCAACACTCCCATTGCTAGAGCTGTAGCTACTCTCATCACTGGCAGTTTCAAGTATTGAGCTGTTCGTCTCTAATTCAGAGCCATCCAACCTGTTTTCATTTCCGCAAACGCGATTCATCGCAGGGGCGGTACAAGGGGGGTCATTATCATTCTCACCCTTTATTTTTTCGTTGAGTTCATTCTCGCTTATTTGCAAATAGTCATTGTTCCTAGTGGTACTACGATTCGGATTTTCGGTGATAGTTTCTTGTCGGTCCTTCTTGCGTTGTTGTGGGTGTGAATATATGGACGGCCAACAGGGAGAGGAATCGTGCTGTTTTTCCTGCATACGATACCGATCGATGTTGCTTTTTGCGTCATGTTCACCATTGACGTCGTTATTTCCTGGTGCGACTGTGCGAATCGTTTTTGATGCCGTCACTGGACGAATC
This sequence comes from Pseudo-nitzschia pungens, assembly GCA_037355855.1. NCBI lineage: Eukaryota > Bacillariophyta > Bacillariophyceae > Bacillariales > Bacillariaceae > Pseudo-nitzschia > Pseudo-nitzschia pungens. The sequence goes on along the minus strand of CM074762.1, from coordinate 1,386,469 downwards.
GTTTGCTGTTCTTTCGATTGGATTCTTTTTCGTCGATGCAACTCGTCCTCTCTGTGCGAGGCGCGCGATTGTGTCCCATTATCACCATTGCTATTTGGATAGAGGCCAACGCTATTTTTGGTATCACCATGGAGGTCATTGTCGAAATCTTTGGTGGTTACATCGTATTGAGCAATTTCTTCTCCTTTATGTTTGCGGATTTCGATGCTCGTAGGAACTAATTGAATTGATGAAGATGAAGATGACGATGAAGATGATTGGCTATAGTCATGAGGAGAATCGGAAACCGGCAACTGCGACGCATTGGATTCTCCAAAGTCTTGAATGGTGAGATTTCCCTTCATTTTCGCTTCTTCCCTGTTTTCTTCGTCTTCTTGATGAGTTTTCTCGAGCTTTTCTGTTACACGAAGGAGTTCTTCCTCAGCGGACGAATCATCGTCAAAGTAACAAGAAACGTCGTCTTGGTTATTTTCACCATATTCATTATAGGTGTAAGCCATTGTGCAATGTCAAACCTTTTTTTTTTGGCAAAAGAGGTACAAGTAAGTGTGATCGTAAGATAATGGTAGATTTGTAGACAAGTGAGAAGCAAGGATTATCAATCATCGATTATTCGACCATCGGCAACGTGAAATGTGACGGAAAAACCGATTTTAAGGTAAGATTTTAAAAAGATTACCCACCCAATTGGATTTGAATGAGTTCTGAGTTCGGAATAAATCCCAATCGTGGATGCTGTGTACATGCTACTTGTACAGGCACAAGTACGACTACAAGTAAATGTACTCGTAGCATACACGTACCTTTTGTACTTACCCCTACACATTGCTTTCGTATTCTTGTCATTCGGTTCATACCTTCTTTAGATACGTTATCTTACGTATCTTATGTACATGTGCATTGTATTACGGTAGCATACTCGTACCGGTACGTACACGTAACCTACTCGTACTCTTAGGTCAATTGTTTTTTGAGATGATTGTTGAGTCACAAAACCACAGACGCGGAACCTACCGGTACCGGTACCGGTACCACATTGAAAAAAAGTACAGTAGATCAAAAACACATCGTTTGTCGTCAACAAAGTTGTGTTCTTAGTGTCTCTGAACGTATCACTATTAGTCGTAGAAGCATGCAAGGCTTTCAACATGACAGAGATATTTTGAATAAGCTAAAATTTTACTGAGAAAACTGTTGAAGGTCGTAAGATGTATCGAAGTGGAACGGCGTGAAGTACTGACCGTTTTTTCGTTGTATTTGCTTTTGGCATTTTCATCAATTATCTTCGCCTTTAACCATAAAGTCTTCAAAAGTGGCATCAAAACCTTCATCTGAGGTAGGCGAGGCTGCGTAAAGACCGATTTGAAGAATAGAATTGTCTGTGATGTCACCCTGTCGAATTTGCATCCAGTCGAAGCTATCTTCAGAAATATATACTTCCAAACCATCCCCTATCTTTTTGGCATGCACCCACATATACTCCGGAAGATGCTTGATGTGAAATATTGTTTTTTGTCAAGAGAATCAATTGCAAATAGCATCAGTTAAGTAGAAAAGCAGTGAGATGTTTGATGCGTCAACCATTATATGGAATGAGTACGGCAGGGATATAAATCCAGAACAAAGTTGAGACCGTGGGAGCTCGACATGATTTAAGAATCAAATTGGTACGCCAAGCAAAATTCCGGACAAGATTACCATTATCTTACGTACCGGTAGTGGGTGCATCGACATGTCAGAATAGTCATGGGTAACGGTTGCACACATATGCGGAACGTCTCCGATCATCTGAATACCGCACTTCACCCAATTTTCTTCGTCTTCTCGAATCATAATGCCTGCTTGGTCGTCCGGAAATTGGTAGTTGCCCTTGACCTTACAACGAACTTCAAAATCACCCAGCATTTCTAGAAAATAGAAGGGAGCATTGTCCACACATTCATCCGTTCCTGTCATTCGCCAGAAATCTGTGCCAGGATCTACCCTCATCACAACACTCGTCTTATGCTGTGACCATTCCTCAGGTTCCGAAAGCCAATGCATTCCCTGCCGCGGTTCTCGGAGCTCGCTGTCATCGTCGTCGTCGTCGTCGTCGTCGTCGTCATCGTCATTGTTGTTGTCGTTGCTTTCAGTGACATCTTCTACGCTCTCTTCGTCGTCGTCTTCGTATTCATCGTGATGACTGCTCTCATCTTCTGAGGAGGAATCGTCAGACATTCTTCTCGTCGTGCTTGGCCAGTTGGAGTGCAATTCGTGGTACGCGAGAGCGTCTACTTTATCGTCGTCACCTGTGAGTTTTGAGTCGATCGTTTTTCGACGAGCTACTGTTCATATTTTTTGACGCTTTCCGTCACGACAGAAAACGCCGGAAGATCCTAATGAGTAAGGTTTAGTACGAGTACGAGTATCTTACCAGGTACGAGTACATGTGCAAGTACTCTTCCTGTAATCGTGCAGAAGTAAGAATAATAAGACCACATGACAAGCACATTCAACGTAGAATTTGGATGGGCAGTTTTATCATTCCTTTTTTCCTGGCCGAAAAACGTATGGGTCATAATTATGACAGAGAAATTCTTATGCTTAGGGATGAAAGATGACCGCATCCATCCCACTAACGGATGCCAAGACAAAAATACTTCCTTGAGAGAACGGACAGGACTTGCGATTTTCTATTCGTGGATGTTCGATAACGAATAGGGACAACCGACAACATGAAACGATCCTGACACTTGACGATTGCTAAGAACTCTTCGTCAGCTGACCCCGAGGACTCGACGTCGACGAAGCATACCGCTGCAGCGACACTAACATTAGACAATCGCGCTTATTCAACCCTTGCAACTCAACACGTCTTTCAATTGTTGTCGCTTAGGACGCTTCAGCTATTTGTAACCATGCAAGTTCAGAAAAGGACCATGCGCTGGATGAATGAGCCAGAGACATGGAAGGTATGTATCAACGACTGGCACGAGCCTGATTTCTCGGAAGATTTGGTTACACTTGAAGATTACTTTTCAATTTTCGGATGCGATTTGACGATGGGTCTTCTCTATTCTCTACTTGCCCCATTTTGAACCAGCTCTGACCATGAAACATACCGTCCTTTCAAAATTGAACTCCCTTTAGCGAAAAGGCGAAGATGTTAAAGTAACATGTCCTATGGAAACGGATTTCTGGAGAGGAACTCTACACGGTTATACCAAAGATGATGGTCCTTTCTACTGGATGTATGTCGATAACGATTTTGAGGCACGACTAACGCTGAAAGGGAAAATCAGGACTTTGTACGATATGGCAGGGATGATGCTGCGTATAGATGAGGAAAACTGGATCAAACTGGGACTTTGTCATTTTCGTGATCAGCCCCACGTAAGCTGCTGCTTCACTCGGGGTGTATCGGACTGGTCAACCCATCGTTTGCCACAGACGAAGGTTGACAAGTTCCACGTATGGATAAAGAGGAGAGCCGAGGTCATCGATTGCTATTATTCTTTGGACAATGAGAATTGGATTCGCATCCGCCAGGGATACTTTTCGGACAAGCCGAGGATTCGTGTCGGTATGATGTGTGCGGCCCCCGAATCAGCAGGTTTCAAAGTTACATTCTCGGATTTTATGATTAAGAACATTGGGGATGACAACGAAGACGGCAACGACAACGAAGGTTTCTAAAGAGATTGGTTTCTACAAACTCAAGATTGAGTTGTGACGGCGATAAAAAAAATTTCGTTGAACGGCACTTGCATCAACACACAGAGGTCATGTTGTCATTGTGTTGATACTTTGTCGGTATAATGTGTACTACTTTTCAATCTTTCTCGAAAATTTGCTTTATGTCATTATCAAATTAGTGATACCGGAAATTAAACACGGAATCTTAGACTGCAACAAGTCAAATGCATAGTTCATCGAATACATTATCATGTTGCAACAGTATTCTCAGCTAAAACCGCACATTGAGCTGCGATGTAGAGCTGAGTTTGGCTTGCTGGCAACTTTAAGGCAAACGCGAAAATGATTGGGGGTACAAATGCCATCACAACATGAAAGGCAGAATGGGACCATCCTCCGATAGGGTACTGACCAAAAAGCCAACCTCCAAGTGCAAAGAGGACACCCAGTTTTGAAAACGATAACAGATCTCCTTTCATCAGTATCGGCAGGGTGTAAAAAAGTATAGACAATCCGATCCGTCTTTGGTTTCGTTTTGGTACCACTTGCTTCAAAAATTGGCGATACATCGAGTCCATATTGAACAGCGTGTTCAGTAAAAAGAAATCAAACCGCCCGCTTGTTGAATACGACATACAGGCAGAACAGAAATGTATCATGGCTTGGTCCATTCGACGGCTCCAGTGAGTCGTTCTTGCTAAGCCAGCGGGAAGACGATGGGCGTACTTCCAGTGGTAGATCATTGAAAACGGAGCGTGGCAGAGAATGCCTATTGCTGCAGCCAATACTTGCAGAGGAGGAAAGGCGTGCAAGTTCGGAAACAGGCTCGAAGATATGCACTGGGAATGATCAAATGTGACGTCTTGCATACCTCCGTTTGCATGATCCTCGATAAAAGTCTTCGTGAGCCAAGAGCCGGAGAGGAAGAACATGATGCAATAATAAGTGCTTGGCAAGACGGTCAACGCATTCATGCGTTCCTGAAACGGTGACATTTCTCGAGCAGCCATGTATTTTCCCACCTCACATTGTGCTTGGACTTTAACATGGGGTTTGTTATTACAAGGGTTCGTGCCAGAAATGATCTCCCCGTCTTTCTGAAGCCTTCTCACTCTTCGCACCGTTGTCCCGGTTTTATTGGCACCGTCACAGCTCTCATCGGAAGAGTCAGTCGTTTCATAATCGCTTCCCGTCAAGACTAGGGATGAGATATCGTCATCGTCGTCAGAGACGGATCGATCAGCACATACAGCCTTCATTTCTTGGAAGGTTGTGTCCTCCGGTTCTAGCTCTGGGGTGCCTGTTCGTTTCAAAGCTTTTCGTCTAGAAGGCAATGACGATAGTCTCGTCGTTTGCGTTGTCTCTGATACAGCCATTGTCTCCTTCTTAAATGAAGCTGATCTTGTAGGCTGTTGTCGTAAGTTCTTGTGGATTTTTTTTGTGCGTAGTTTCATATGACCAATGATAGTTGTTCCCGGTTCCCAAGACAGTACTTCACTCGTAATTGTTGCACAAAATTATTCTTCCCGCTTATTTTGGGAAGGCTTTGCTGGCGTGGACAAAGCAACAGAAGTTACAGTAAATTGATTGACAAAACGAGGAACGAGGTGAGTAAGTTTGTGGGTCACGATGTCGTGTCTTATGAAGAGAAGGGAGCAATGCACGACGCACAATTTTTTTTTTTTTTTTAAAAGCGAAGCCGGATGGAATTCAAACAGCTTTATGAAGAAGAAATCGCGAACTTCGCCACGTAAACTTTTGCTTGCGTTCGCTATTTGTTTTTTTGGAAGAATGAGGACATTGGAATAAAAGGTGAAAACGGACGAATTACGGACCAAAAAAATCTACTACGTAGTAGTTCGTACAAGCTGCCTTGAGAGAACACAATCGAATTCTGAGTGCGCATTTGGGAATGTAAAACAAGATGCAAAAAACAAAGCTTTCTCTGGCTTTCCGTGTCAAACACCGAATTTTGCGGGTTCATCAACTTCGGTTTCCCGGGAGGCAGGCAACGGTATGTGGATTCGTCTTTTCATCCGCCCACAGACTCGACGCGGGATCCGTAAATATTCGACTGCGAGAACGCAAATACTGACGAGGTTGGTAAAAATATAACAGTGGAAGAAGTGCTTCAACTTCCTCCCTTTTACGAGCGACGGGGGATAGCGAGGAGACGGCACGATCGGTTATCGAGGTTTGTCGACGATTCACTTTTCGTTTCGACCCAAACTAACCTTTTCCAGCGGCCTGTTCAGTAAAGAATGCGTGCTACCAGGAACAACTTTTCAAAAAATGAGATTTCTGCGAAAGGTTTGTTGGGTCGATGAATTGTTGGGGCGTTTGGATTACCGCGTTGAAACCTTTCACTAGCCTTTCTTGTTGAGATGAATGAATGAATCAGTAACGACTGGGATGATGCTTACATTGAAAAATTTGGGTGGACGATAAGCATTCCAGTATGTATGAAGAAATTGATTGATTGATTGATTGATTGATTTTGATTGATCGTCTCTTGTCGAAGTGTCAATCAAAACGTGAACTGGGAGCTTCACGAAAGAAATAATGTGTCAACTCGTATCGAAAATCTGAATTTCCTCACGGAACTAGGATTTTAGAATTTTTGCTTTATGACCCCTAGCTATTGGGCAGGTGGACACGAAACTCTTCTGACCTATGTAGCTCACTGGGTAACGTTTTTCCAACGTCGACGAATGAACCCTGACCACAGGCTTCGGAAGTCGTAGCTAAGATAATCGCAATTATGAATCATCACTCCCGATTACCAGTTCGGAACTTACACGGAATTTCACGAGCACCTCCTCTCCAGTCGTATCGGCGTTGCGATTGGGACTTATGCCCTACGGATATGTTCCTTAATTAAAATGCACACGGGAATCACGCCCAATAGAAAAATACCGATCCATTAGTTCGTGACGAGTCCAAGTGACACAAGCGCGATTGAGATAGAATTTACCGTCCGGTATCTAAGTCTTATCGTTACGAGTAAGGTTATACGGCAGGACTACGTAATATTTGAGGGTCCAATTTTTCTGCTGTTCTGCATTCGCTCATGTTCAGTGCCCGGTGCTAATACCGGTAGATATCGTGTTTTTCTGTTTCCATAACCGAACCGCAGAAGGGAAACTTCTAAGTACGACCCCCCCCTGATTCTTTCCCAAAATACCCGATTGAGTAACTGATTTGAGTAACTGTACATTTGCAGCAGAGCGAAGGAAGATGCTGCTAGGACAGCCACTTTTTGGGCGAAGTCCTTGCACTAGGAATGATCTTTGGATGCATGCAAAGTGCACACCCGCAGCCAAAAGAGGTGAAGGTCTCCTTTTGGTGTGTGCAACTGACTTGATTAGGTAACGGGGCAAAGATGACTACAAGCCATTGAGGTAAAATAATTACCCCAAGAGACTTGGATCTCCTGAGCAATAACTGCACTGGGTGTATTTGCAGTGAATAGGAAACCATATACCAACCACACTAAAAATCAGTCAACAGACCAACACCACGTTGTTTTTGCTATCCTAGAGCGAAGCCAAAAAGAGCAAACACCTTGAAAAATTTTGGAGCACCTTCATACATTTTGGTAAAAAGAGAAGGCCTCACCAAAACTTGTACTTCTCTCATGTCACATTTCAAAACATGAAAGGGCAATTGCTGTGATACCTTCGTCTTCTCACTACTTCTCGATACTCAATTTTAAAATTGTCGTAGTACAAATTGAGACGTCAATGATGATCCTAGCGCTGTAGTCAACTGAACGTTTTGAGCATACCGAACGCTCTCCTGTAAGTCAATATTCAACACAGGAATCAAAGTAAAGAAGACATGCTGATTGGTCTCCTAAAAACTTTTCTAAGGCAGATCTTCTACATGTTAGTAACAATGTACTGACAGCACAAGACTATCACACAATGTGGTTGCTGTGTACCTAACTTTCCTAGCACCTAGATTTACACTTCGAAACCTCTCTCGTCTCGCAGCCTGTTAAGTTCCATCTTCAGCGCAAGATTTTCTCGTTCTAACTCCCCCTGGCGCTGTTCCACTGCCTCGAGCAAGCTGGAGACTTCTTCTAAAAGCTTATCCTTTTCCTCGAGCTGAGCTTGTAGAAAGTGCGAATCAGCTTTTCGTAAGCTCGTCGTCCTTTCTTGCTGTTCGAGTTGCATTCGAAGCGACTCCAATTCAGCTTTCTTTTCTTCCGCATATTCGTCGTTCACACCGTATCCTTCGTCCATGTTTCCTTCGAAACTCATTCCTGCGTTGAGCTCGTCAGATAACGACTGATCAAGTATCTGCCGTGACGGAATACCGCTACGGGCTGGTGAGGAAAAATTCAGGCTCTTGCGTACATTACCATGTGCAGCGCCCCGCTTCTTTAACACAGATCCTAACAGACCTCGAATACGGGTCAATTCCGAGTGAAGTTCATCTTCTGTGTTTGTACTATTCTGGGTAGACCCACTTGTTATATTCTTGTGAGTATCGGAAGTCATTGGAGATGTAAATTGGGAGAATTTTGTGCCACAGTTGTTTTTCAGTATGTTTGACGTAGGATCCGGATCATCATCCGTTAACAAATCTTCGATTCTATCAGATTCCATGACATGGTCGAGAACATCATCCATATTTTTGCTACTAACAATGGTTTGAAGCATGGTGTTCTTTGCAACAATACCTGCAGCTGAAGGAGAAGAAAACTGCCGAGAGTTTTGCTGCTGTTGAAGTGATCGGCTTTTGATGATCAAGTGTTCCATTTTTTGGATAGCTTCGACCAATTCTTCGATTTCTTCTGAGGTCGATTCCATCGTGTCAGAATTAGTTTTGAGATTGTTGAACTTTGGTGACTGTAATTGTTCGTGGCGGTCTTTCATCCTTTGGAATTCACGCTGCTCTTCCAAAAGTTTTTGTTTCTGGTGAGTGGCGTCTGCCAGTTGTTTTCTGAGGTCTTCGATTTCATCTCGGTAAGTCTGCAGCAATGTCTCTTCTTTGTCTCCAGCTGTTTGAATCGTAGCTGTTTGTTCGATGCGTTTAGCGCGGGTTGCGAATTTGAAGGTGTTGTGAGATTCTTCCATGTGCGATGCCAGTGGGCTGATGCAACAAATGAGCAACATTCGGGCATTCCCGGAGAGTGACGATTGTAGCATTCGGGTGAGTTTCGAATCACGAAATGGAATATGATTCCGATTTGTCTTCTTATCTCCGTTGTTTTTGCTCGATTCGGAGAGGCCGAGTACGCATTGACCGAGCGCCATAAGCGACTTATTGATATATTGCCCTTCTTCTCTTCGCTCTCCTCCGTTGAGTCGGACCGATTCACTCCCTGCCAAATCAACTAGCGTAAGGAGAGAAACGCGGGTTTCGTTCCTCTTGTTAATGGCACTCGAAGATTCGATCTTTAATCGCATTATGGCATGAGACCGACTCGAATGTTGGTTCATGTGCGTTGCTCCAACTTGTCTTCGTTTTTCGCCCTGTCTCAAGAGTTGGAAGACTTTTTCGGGAGATGTGACCACTTCTTCTTTGAGTCCACGAATGATTAGTCCTTTGGGACCATCGAACAATCGAACCGGCTCGGGTGCCGAAGTCGAAGAAGAAAGCAGGTCACGAATGTGTTCTTTGTATATTTCCAAGTAACTAAATCGAAAAAGGTATTCCCTTTGTTCGCCAGAAGTACTTTCTTCAACATATCGAAAGCAATCACGGATACACAATGGAATCAAACCGGGTGCCTTCGGTTTCCCTGTCATTGTGTGGGTTTTTCCTGTAGAAGTTTGGCCGTACGCTAACACCGTAGAGTTGTAGCCTTCCATTGCGGATCTCACCAACGAAGCTACAGATTCGTCGTATATGTCATGAGTACTTGCTTCACTCCCAAATACCTTATCCAGGGTGTACGAATGTGTACGACCTTGGATTTTTTCCGTCTTGTCGGACTGGAAAGCGGTCGTGCTATCCCCCGAAATATCCCAGGCAACAAAAGCACCTTCCTTTTGCATATTGTGAAGACCGTTTGTTTGGTCCGCTCCTGACGAAGATCCCGGTTTCCTTCGGGCAGGTATAAAACTGATTCGTTTCTTTCCTTGGGGAGTCTCATGATCCTCGGACTTGACCAGGGGACGAATCCGCGCGCAAACCTGCACGTTCGAAGTGATTGAGCTTTCGGTACTCGACGGATTTGACGACCCCGATGACGACAACGATGACGCCGACGATAGCCCACTTTGGCTTTTGCCCACACCGTAGTTGGAAGAAGCCATACTTGACCCGAGTACTCTCTTCATAACAGTTTATCTACAAACAAGGTGCATTCCCACAGTTTTTCTTTTTTCACTAAGAATGGTTGCTGCTCTTACAGGGGTCGTGACTCTAGACAGACGACAGAGTCGGCATTACAATATTTTATTTGATTTCTAAATACTTCAAATAAATAATGATGCTACTTGTACGGAAAATTAAAGTAAATCGGCGTTGTGACTGGCATTTCCAATACGCTTTATTTTTTTGGACCGTTAATTTTGAATTTGAAATTTCCTAAAAAAAAACATGTGCACGCCACAATGCGCTCCCCCGTGGTAATCTTACTTTCAGGTAGGAAACGTAATTGGAAAAATAATACGTAGTACTAAGACCTTACGTAATAAAAATAATGATGTTTCGATCGAATGAAATTTTGGTTCATTATTTTTTGGGATAGAGTTAAGATTACGTACGGTACCGGAAATACGAATGAATTGATGATCTTTTGTAGTGTGATTCGCACCTTGTCGATTCAGTGCACTCTCGAAGCACAACCATGGATTCACTCATGGGAATCGGAGTGGAAGTTTGTCACGGAATACGAGCCCGAATGACAATCTACTGTACGTTCGAGTCATAAATCGTCAAACCCCTTGAAAAGCGTCGAAACCGTACGCGTCTCCGACTTGATATCAAGCTGAGTTTTAGCCGGATGAGTGATTCTGTCATTGGTTTGTTTGCGATTTACTTCGTACGTGTATCGAGCGAACAGTGATGTATGAGGCGATGCGACGGGAATCCTATCTTTTCAAAAAGTAATAAACAATTTCGTTATTTAGAACTAGTTCCTCGCCCGATGAAGTATATAGTAGTGCAATACAGTGCAGTGCAGTGCGTCAATATTATTTCCTCAACTTCGAAACTCGAGGGTGATCGACGTGACGATGTATATCGCGTAGAGCGTCACAGCCACATAGCCGTAGCTCGTCTCGATCCGGCCCTTTCCCACGAAAATCCCGACCGCCAGGATCGTCACGCAGTTCACAACGATAAAGACAAAGCCGGCCAGAATCGGAGCCGACAGCGATACCTGCGATTCGGCCTCGCCGGTCTGGCTTTCGAGGCTGCGGAATCCCAGGCCGAGCCCCAGCAGAATGTTAAAGACGGGCCCGGCGAAACAGGCCGTCATGGCCATGTTGGCCAGTCCCTTGCGGGCCATGGTGATGTTGGCGCTGAGATCGCCCACGGAATTTCCCCAGGCCAGAACCGTCAGTCCCATGACGGCGCCGGGAATGTGCAAGACAATCCCAATAAAGTTGAGGACGGCCACCAGGCGGTCCGCGATCCAGTCGATCCAGGTCGCCGCCATGACAAACCCGTAGAATGCGATAGGAGTGGCGGCGACGAGCGACATGTTGCCCTCCCCGCCCGGGGCGAAGCGGAGGATGAGCAGGCCAATCGCACACGAGACTCCGAAATAAATGAGAAATGACGAGAACAACTCTTCCGACCAAAGGTTGATCTCGTGCTGTGCCAGCAAATAATACGAGAACCAGAGGGGAGCTAGGGCCACGGAGAGTGCCACAAAGCCTCGATTGTAGTAGCCCTCGCAGGGAATGGGAATCGTTGCCTGCGGTTAAACCCCACAGAAGTGGAACACGTTGGGTCGACAAGCAACAGAACAAGGTGAGTCAAGGAACAACTAGCCGGAACCGAAAGCCGCCATGGGCTTGGCAGCACCAGTGCCAAAATTTACCACCACTCCCCCAAAAGCTCCATTCGTTCCCGCACAAAAACGCATCCGTGTTTGCGATGCAGGCGCACCAACAGCACGCACCTTTCGAACGAGGGTAAAGGGAAATTCAAAGAGCAGCAAGCACCGCTCGTACAGCTTGAGCTCTTCTCCCTCTCCGTCTTCGCCGTAGCTTTCGTTGCCCCCCGAAAGAATCTGGTCCCACAGAAAGCGCAGCTCCGCCGAGATTTCCTGCTTTCCGTCCTGCCAGGCCCCCATCCAGTTGTAGGACGGGCTTCCCGGCGAGCCGGCCCCGACGCACACGCGATCGATGTGGTCCTCGACCAGGGTGTACATGCCTCCCTCGTCGTCCACCTCCAGGGAGGATCCGGGAGCCGCAGCCCGCGACGGGGACAAGATGCCGTTCTGGCCGTGCAGCACGATGGGTTGGTCGTCGTCCGCCGCTGCGCCGGTGCCCACCACGTCCGTCATGGCAATCGATGGCGGAGAACCCGCCGCCGTCGATGCCGCTGCTGCTTCGTCCAGCGGTGAGGGGGCAGGATTGGGAGCCGCCATGGTGACGCAGGTATTGTCGTAGTTGCTAATACTGGTGATGATCCGCATAAAGGCGTTCGGGGGTGGACTGGCAACCTCGGCGTCTCCCACCGCCGCCGCGATTGCCTCCAATCGAGGTACCACCACGGTACGGTGGTAAATGTCGGCCGCCAGAACCGACGAGATAAACGCCAAATAGAGTCCGAAAAAGAGCGTCGTATCGGCCCGGGTAACCAGCCCACTCGACAGGTTCCTCCAGACCACAATCACGGTGACCACCAGGGCCGACACGTCCCGGATCAGGGCCCCCCGGCACTTGACGCCGTCCGCCACCAACACCACCACACCACTGACGACGCCTCCCACCAGCATGGCGGCCCCCGTCAGGGCTCCCAGACTGAGCTTGTATCCATTCTCCGCGTCGCTCACAATGGCCGATACGGTCGCCGACACGTCCGCGGCACCGTTTCCGAGGGCCAGAAGCGTCACCCCCGCAAAGCGGGGGGGAAGCCCCAGCTTGAGGGAAAACATTTCGAGGCTGCAGGAGAAAAAGTCCTCGGCCGTGCTGCCCAGCAGCTTAAAGAGGGTGACCATCCAGACCACCACGATCGGACTCAGGATTCCAAAGGCGGCGTACGTTCCAAAGGTGGACGAGCAAAAGATCCACGGTGCCCAGACCCCCTCGCCGTCGTTGCAGGTCCGGGCAAAGTTGCAGAGGTCTTCCGGTTCCGAGACCTCGTCGTAGATGTACTGGCACGAGTACTTGCTGTAGTCGCCGCCGCCGTCGTTATTATTATTGTTGTTGTTGTTATTGTTGCCGGCGTCGTCACTGGCATCGTCGTTTGCGTCTTCCAGCCATCGGGGAATCGTGGATCTCGACTCGGAAGAGGTGCCAAAGAACACCGAGAGGACTCCCAAGAGGAGCAGGGTTGTTACGGTCAGCGCAAACGACAAGCGGTTGTGGAACCGTTGTCGAGAGGACGCATCTCGCATTGCTTTCTTTTTCGAGGCGTTGGTTCGACCCAACATCGATCCAACGGTTTGTGGGATTGGTTCCAGGGAGTTGTTGCTCATGTTCGTGTTTGGCTACTCGTGTTCCGAGTCGTGACGGGAGACGGGAGTGTTCGATGCAACCTGCTCAGGTTTTAGGATTGGGTGGGTTGCCGTGACGAGTATGTGTGTGCATGCAACTAATTGGACCCCTCCTTCCAAATCCACTTGATGTTGAATACAAGAAAGAATTTGGTGTTTCCTCTGACTGCTACAGTCTCACGGCTTCCGGTTTGAGAAGTGGAAGGCCACTCGGAGAAAGGAGATTATGGCCACCTTTAGTTTTTCAAAACAGAACGATGGATGCATTTATTCTACAGTGGAGAGTAAGCCTTACATGCCTAACGTGCAGTTACAGCGTGCAAACCCGAAGTCATGCCGTCAGGCTTTTCACCCGAAAGGACGCAACGCTCTTCTATTCTAAATCGAAGGCCGTTCTCACCGCGCGCATGGTGGCATATTTGAATCTTGGTCAAGTGGCTCTTCTTCATGATACTAAATATTATCCTTAACCTTACCGTAGAAACAAAATGAGTGCCAGTGGAACAAAAAAATACTGTACCGTTAAACTTTAGTGTCGCGTCATCAAACATCGAACCAATTCTCAAAAACGCACGAGGCAGGAGGCACGAATGAACTGTCATTCTCATAGATACGATACATACTTTACGTATCGTATCTTCGGTATGTTTGATTTCAAAAGGTATGATACTCTAGCCTGGAAAGAGTAAGGTAAACCTTACCGTAATTACATACCTGTACCACATACCGGATACTGGTATCTTTTCGAACTTCCAAAAAACAAGGAAACATCACCTATTTCCCTTTCCACGAACAGAAATTACGTCACATCGGTTCTCTTACGAGTATAGGTAAGGTTACCAGTAATGGTAATTACGGTTACCGAGGTGATGCCATTCCGAATGCGAACCCGAAGTCGTAACCTTAGTGCCTAATCTTGACGCTCGACTTTTGACTCTTTCTCCTTTTCCTCCTTTTCACCTCCCATCATCAAAGCATTGGGTTCCTGCCTCAAAATTGCATTCAAAAAAGAAGCCGAACTGTGACTGCAATGCGAGGTGTTCGTCGTGGAGACAAACTGATCTATCGACAGGCGTTTTGTAGGGGAAAGGCTCGTGCGATTCGTTGTTTTGAATTCCCTCATTTGATTCCCCGTGTTCTTCCGTCGAATGGGTTGAGGTTCTGTACTGGTACGAACGCGAATGACATCGGTCGTTCGTTCCTCTTTCCGTTTGAAAATCCTTTTTCAGCATGTCATAATTTCCAATGGTTGCCCTGCACGTACTACCAAACAACGGTAGACACAATCGTTGCAGATTGCGTTCCTTGTAATAACTACGCTACAGTTCTCGTAGGATGCAACATTCAAATTGGTCGTTGTCAAAAAGCAATTTCTGAAAAAAAAAGTTTCATTGTATTTTAATGGCCGTGAGGAATCCGGCCGTCACGCGCGTGCGTGGGTGGGTGCATCACGGAGAGAGACTTCCGTCGGTTCCACCCTCAACCTCCGTATCGACCACCGAAGAAATCTTTTGGCGCAGGCTCTCGACTTCCTCGTCCTCCAGGTGCTGGTGGTCCCCGGTCTTGAGGTGCCGGACGAGCGCCGTCATGGTGGCGATTCGTTCGAGCATGATCTCGGTCTCGGAGGCAAACCGATTCAGGATGGCCTCGCGTTCCTCGATATCGCATTCGTCGTAATAGGAACACAGATCGGCGGCGTTCTCCAGGCACATGATGTCGATGTCACTCATCACGTCCTTGGTGGCAGAAAGCGGGGAAGAAGCCCGGTGGAAAACCGACCCGGTAAAAGAATAAACCTGTGTCGCGGTTAGGGCCAAGAGAAACAGTTTCAAAGGCGTCATTGAGCTGAGTGGTAATTGGGAAAAGAAATCAAAAAAGAGTGGGGGGTGTTGTCGGTTTGGTATGAATGATAATGATGTTACTGCAATAACGACAAGAACGTCGTGTTTCACAGATTTAAAATAACCGATTCCTTGCAATCGATCGACGTTTTCGAGATTTGATTTGGATTCTCGTTCAGACATCAATATCTAAGATTACCGTACAGGCAGCCATGATTGAAACGGGTGTCGTTCTTGGTGTTCTCTGTCACCGGGCAGTATTTTGATTTGGGAAAGCCAACGATTTGCAGCTTGCATCGCCACCAACCAGTTGTTCGATTTGTTCCGTACCATCAACCAAAAGAACCAATCATTGGCCAGAAACGGGGCCAATCTTCGGGAACATTTTGAAACTACGTCGCATCTCACCAGAATTTTCGCCTCCTACGGTAGAGTACCGGTACGGTAAGGTCTTACTGGGAATAAAAATAATGGAAACAAAAATAATCGAAGTACACTTCCGATACGTAACCTTACCATACTTCTTCGGTATGACACGAAGTGAATGGCTGATGTTAAAAAACAATAAACATTGGATCCCCCGATCCTATCCTAACGGTAAACCTTATCGGTATGTGTCTACTTACGATGAACAAATAACGAAAAGACAAAATTTTGGATACGAACGAGACTCGTACAGACTCTTAATTTCTCGTAAGAGTGTAAAAATATCGTATCTTACCGTACGGTAAAACCTTACAGTAATTCCAAATTCATTTGTTGCGGATGTTTTGATCAAAGTTCAGCTTGCAGCAGCCGCTTACACTTTTTACTCCTCCAGTAACATCTATGTAATAATTCAAACTTAGGCATGAGCAGCTTGCCATTTGCATCAATTGATTCCGTCTTACATTATGATGATTACGAAGTATTATATTTTTTTACTACAGTAGTAGTAGTAATAGTACTAGTAGAGCCTTTCTAGAATACCCGGAGTAATTCTTTGTTCTCCTATTTTTTGCAAGCGTACCTTACTTCACCAGTGCTGTGGAGAAAGAAAAGAAATACCCAAAGCTCCCTGAAACATCGTTCGACATCTTCACTCACAAACAATCAACTATGATCCAAACTGATCCTTGCATGTCACTGCTAGTACTAGTACTACTAGTAGTACATCTGTCTGCTTGCTAGTAGGAACACCTTTCAAAATCCTTGGTTAATGAGGTAATAGGAGCCATGGGTAATATCTCAAACTCACCACTTGTGAAACGAAGCTATTACAAAGTCGGAAGGGAAAGGTTGGATGTATTATCTTTCTGATGTCGACAGTCTTGTAGCACTTGTGTTTGCTGAAAGAAGGAGATTTAAAAGCTCAAGGGAATTATGTTCAGATCGCTGACTTCATCCATTCTCTTTTGAAAGGGACTGTCTTATCACAAGTACGGTACTAGAAGTATTTACAGATCTCGGGAGTTTTTGTACCTCCAAAAAATGAGACTTTGTAAGCTTTGAACTCGTGCAATATAAAAAAAATGAATCTTATTTATTTACGCTTTTATTTCTTAACGCACTTTTGGAAGGAAGAATATTGTTTTCTTGCCTCCGAACTTGTTTCTTGAGTTGTGAGTGTCAAAGGGTTTTGAGCATTCGCAACGAGTTTTGTAAAAGGCCCATACAGACACAAATGTTCGAGAATAACGTTCCGAATAAAAGTTGGGTTCCTCCATTTAATGTACATAGTAAATTAGCTTTCTCCACACATATCTCGACATACGACGGACACATAACGTTGTTTAGTAACCGCGAACAAGAACTCCGAATTGTAGAAGAGTTGTACCGACAAATTCTACGTGTTACATTGGCAGCGAATTATTGTTTTCCTTAATTATTGCTGGAAATACACGTATTTATAGTCCTAATTTATTTTCAAAGCGAATACGTGTGTTTTCAAACTATCAATTCGAAAAACTCGGGTCTCTGTGAAATCTTGTTAAATACGTAGTTTCAGCAGATATTCTCTCAGATTAGAATGGAACCAATATTGCTTGGAGCGTCGAAACGGTAAAGCTAATTAATCTCGGATGTATAATCGTTTCAATCCTCCACTAAATGATTCTTGGTACAATAAATAAAGATCCCCTTACTTTTCAACAATCAGAATTAACGTTCGTGGTTCGTAAAGAAAACAGACGAGATCTCCCATCCGATGATTCTTACGAGAAGAACTGGCCCAAATTACAATTTTGTACAGAGTTAGCATGTATCATTGCTATGCAATCATTTCTATGCAACGTTGTCACTCACAACTGTTGTATTGTACCAGTTTCATTGACGTGTAAAAATGTCATAACTTCCTCCTTGGCTAAGTTAGATATTACGAAGTACTTCTATACTTCGGATAACAATTCTAATGCTTACTTATTTAGTACACGTACCGTACGAGTAAGGTTATTCCTCCGAACTCTTCCGATACCGGTACTCTACCCATAACATCATTAGGTTCTTCGGCGACGAGAATATTGAAAATCAGAGCTATCTGCCCGAGTAGAACTAAGGTTACCCATGGATACAACGCTGTAACGCACATAGCAAAAGATGACTGATCCAGTAGCTAGTTCCGATGTTTCATCCGATGTTTCGTCCGATGTTTCATCCGATGTTTTATTGGCAAAGAGCAAAAGCTTGCAAAGCGTACGTAGAGCTTATGCGCCCCCCGAAACGTCGCATCCTGCCTCTGGTGGATCAACAGCAATATCAACACCAAGCGAATCATCAGTGAAGATCAAAAACGCACGTAGAGCTTCTGCACACTCCGGAAAGTCAGACTCATTGCTTCAGTCGCCAACGACATGGAGTGACAACGAAAGCCATGTTTCCGAACGCCGAAGAGGAAGGAAAAAAGCAACGTTCGATAAAGTTTTTGTTTACGAATTTCCGCTGACAATTGGTGACAATCCTGCCGTAAGAGAAGGTTGTCCAATTGCTCTTGGTAGAAAATGTGTCCACAAAACTGTTGTCGACATGGAATCGTACGAAAAATCACAAAGGTCTGGTGCCAGGAATCGGAGAAAAGCAAAAGATCTCTACATTCCCGTATTTGAACGCGCATCTCTTCTTTTATCGAAAGGATTCACGCTTGAAAACATAGTTGAGACTGTTCTAGAAGTAGAAAAAATCAAGAAGAGTCGGCAAGAATGCATGAAACTGAACGGGTGGCAGAAATTCAACTGTGCTATCGATTCTGCTGGAAGGTCATTATTTCGGAAGTTCACGAGTGGAAGCAATAACAAGAACAAATTGAATGCTGAAAAGAACAACATCTCGAACTTAAACAGTGACAGCAACGATATAAATGGTGGTCGAGACCAAAAACGTGGTAATATAGTACGGGCGGCTAGAACTGCGTGAGCAAAAGAAGCACAGTGATTCAAGAGAGATTGGTACCGTAGCGATTAGAATGAATACAACAATTCTATCGGTGCCCCTTGCATATATGAAACTCTTTTCGGCTTTTGTTCAATATTAGAGGCTAGTGTAAAATAATAATACGATGTAAATTAAAGGTATGAAGACGGAAAATGTAATCCAATTGTTGAGCTCAAATCAATCACGCTCCGATGTCCACCACAAACAACTGAATAAAATGACCTCAAACGCTACAAATGTAGAATTGTAATGTTTTCTTCACTTGTTTTGATTACCTTACTGAAATGCGTACCAATGAGATCGGGTCGTAAGAAAGGTTAGATACCAGATCTTCACCGAAGCAAATTATATTTTCAATTGAATGAATCGTTCAAACAATTAGCGTCTTCTGCGTTAGGCCATCATTGATCTTTCATACCAAGCATCCCACTCTTGTGCCGCAGCCCGTAAGAGAACCGAAGGTTAGAGATGCGAGTACTATTTAGCAATGTCTGAAGGCCTGTAGGTGACATAGAAGAATACACCAGCAGGCTATGACAAAAGATGCATGTTTATCAACTAGCAAACATTTAAATTAAAATTTTGAGAATTCTGAATGATTCTGATTTGAAGGGAACTTCACAACACTGCCGATATCGTTATTGGTGCATTTCGTCCAACAAAACCAACTTATCGTTTTAAGTGATGTGAGAAGATTAGCAATTTCAGTCCAAATATAGAAGGTAGCCTTTGGGTCTGGTAGTGGAAGATTACCGGGCAACAATTGAAATACAAAGTACAGGGTTCGGTCCGATGGAAATCCAATGTGCTGTATCCAAAACGCCCCATGAGACACGAGTAGGAAACTTACTCAATTGAACTTTTATGCCCAGTTCTGTCAATAACGTCAACAAGAGTCACATTTGGGTCGGAACTGTCGCTGCGAAGCTCACGTATCCTATAAAATGAAATCTGGTTCCATCTAAGGTTAGGTCTAAGGTAAGGTTAGACTTTGAAGTTGTGCAATTATTTGTCCATTAGCATAACTAGCTATCTGCCGAAACAGACAAGGACGCAATAGCTTCCGGCGCAACAATCCAGCACACGCAGAACTCAGGATAACACCGGCTTTTGGTGAGACTGTTTACTTCCATTGTTGAGGAACGATAGGAAGAATGATAACAAACACGCCACAGATGGTGGAAAAACAAATTAGGATAGAAGTTTCTTCCAATGTAGTAAATCCATGCAAATCAATCGTTTCAACAAAGATTAGGAGTAAGAGCTCACTTACCAGTAGATCCTCGTAGCAGAACGAACTGCTAACTGTTGTAGACCAATAAGAACTTTCCTTTGCGATATATGTCGCATAAAGATTTACGATGAATTGTGTTCACTCTATGAAACTGTAGTCGAAATTAAGGAAGCCAAAGCCACGTCGACACCTCCACGAAGTGGGTCAACGCCTCCTCATCATAGTTCTGTTCTACGACGTGAAACTCATCCATACTATAAGTGCATCGCTTATCTCACAGGATTGCGTCAAATGATAGTAAACGATGCGAATGCTCACTACGTTTCGGTTTCAGGAGAAAACCGAATGAACTTTCTACGAGTGGTGGTATAAGTGACTGCAGTTTTCACAATATAATGGAACTGGAACATGTTCACTAGCGTTCGGCACCCGTTACTACTCTTTTTCGTCGGCACCCAGAACTGCAGCTTGATCTTTCACAACTTTTTTGATTCTGCTCAGATCCACGTCATTGTTGAAAGACGACAAGAGGTGATTTGGTTTTCGAATGTGTAGGCTTCGATGATGGTCTGGTGGTCGAGTGGAAGTGGTGAACACTAGGTATGACAATAAGGTTGTTTGACTTCTTCTCCATGGAAAGAAGTTAAAGGTGGTGGAAAGTGGAAAGTGGAAAGTGGATGGCGAATAGCGATTATCTGGTCGCAGAAAGGAGTAATTTTGAGAATGTATTTGGTACCGGAATGAATCGGAACGGCAGGAGGAACGAGAAACGAAACTGCTTGCGACATGCTAAAGATACGTTTTGCACTACATTCCCACTATCGCCGAGTCACCAGAATGATAGTACCGTACAAAAACTAATACTGTAGTTTGATTTTTCTGCCAAGAATGAGAGAGAAAAAGCTCAGCAGTACCTAACAGCATCCTGATCCTCCTCCTCCTCCTCTCTGTTTATTCGAGGATTCAAGAATACTGCCGAGGACCCTCCTCCTCATGATCTTGTTCTGCTGGCACTACTACTAGTACTAGTAGTAGTATTTGCATCGAAGTTTCTGTGCGTATAGTCCTGCTGTAATGCAACAGGTGTCTAAAGGCAAAGGAAAACTAAACAGCAGTGCAGTTCAGGTGATGGCCAAAAATATTGATATGGAATTATCGACTCAAAAAACTATACTAGTACCATACAGCTACCAGCTGAGCAAGTATTTGATAGACAATTTCATAGTTCACGACTTTGATGCATCATTTCTAGTTACCCCTAATAATACTATTAGTAGTAGTAGTGTGTTGCTCTACTCTAGGAATGGCAAGCATTACTAGTTTAGAATACATTATTTTAGGTTACTAGTACGTGTGCGAAAGAATGACATTACTCGTAATTTCATCGGTGTTGAACTGCAGAGTGCAAGATGCTTGTTACGGTATGGTGATGGGCATGTATGTGACCTTGTTGCTCTTTTGTCTTTTGTCCATAATCTGTGGATGGTTCACCGTAAGAAAGAACATGAGTATATGCGAGCGGCAACGTACGCACGTTCTGTTCGTGTCACAACTCTTAATGACTTGAAGCGAGCTTATATAAAATCGGATGCATTCGAGGTGTGTTTTTCGCTTTGTTTTCAATCGTGTGGGTTACAATCGATGTTGGGTCTTACTCCTTAGATCTCAAAAGAGCTTGTTTCGTGTAGAATGTCACATCCAACGATCGTGAAATCGGATATGAGTGTGTCACCGTTCGTGATCAATACATCGCGCACAAGAAGTCAAAAAAGATATCCTTTCATAAAATCAAAGACAAACATAATTGTTGTTCCTTCTACCAGCTGCCTTACGATGTCCTCGCGTGATGATGGTCCAAATCTGAGCTCGACTTTCGAATCTCAACCGGTTGAGGGACAATCAACCAATGCGTCAAGCTCTCGACGAAAATCTCTTTTCTCGACGAGGTCATTTTCCGCCGGTGCAATAACAATGACGAACATTGATACAACTGGTTCAAACACTGGGAATCTGGATACTAGCCGAAGGAGGTCTCTGTTTGTAAAGAAGGTATCGTCCTTTGAATTGCTTGCTCCGACAGATGGAACCGCCACAGGTTCTGGTACGAGAAACACGGATTCTGGTGCATTTAGTTCTTCCTTCAGACGCCAGAGTTATAGTGCTTTGAGTAGCAGTCGCAATCTAGACCCCTTCAGCCCAAGTATAGCATCCAGCGACGTCGACGGTGACAATGATAGAAAAGATGATACGGTTGGAGACGCATCAACGGTCGGGTCGACTGGATGGGACAAAGAAGGGAAGAAGCAAGGCTTCTCCGCAACGGCTCTCATCTGTTCGATCCTGTATCAAATCCCTGCAATTGCTCTCATCGGAATTTTTCACCTCATGGTTGGAATTCCATTCGGAGTGTCTTACTTTCCGATGTACTGGACTTCCCACTCAGGAAATGGATCGTCTGAGCTAGCTGGCGCAAGTGGTAGGAGTGGCGACGATGAATTCCACGAAGAAGGACAGTTTCCAATCCCAGGAAAAGAAGCATTCGGCATTCGAATGTTTTTGTTCAGCACACTGGTAGGGCAAGTCGTCTTTGCTTTCTTTTCTGGGTTCAAAAATGCCATTGGTCTCCAGATGGTTGAGAATATCGGCTTCACGAAAGAGTTGGCAGCGATCGCGATTTCACATCAGGGATATGGTCTGGAAGCCTTGTCGACCGTCATGGTAATGTTTGCCATTGCCTCGGTCCTCGTAGGAGGAGTATTTTTCCTTCTAGGGAAATTCCAATTGGGAAAAGTAGTATATTTCTTTCCTCAACACGTGTTGATCGGATTGATCGGAGGGATAGGCATTCTGCTCTGCAAAACGGGTCTTGAAAATACACTTAACGACAGGGTTTCAATAGCATCTATGATCGAAGGTTGGAATCATTGGATTCTTGTCCTGACATTGGAACTCGCGTTGCGATTTTTGGAGTTCGCAACCACCGATTCGAACGGAAATCCTCGGTTCACTCTATTATCTCCGATTTTCTTCTGTATGATCACTCCTTGTTTTTATGCAGCCCTTTGGATTTTGAATATTCCGATTACTGTTTCGGAAGACGCAGGATACTTTTTCCCATCGCTGACGGACGTTGGAGAAAACGATGAAAGCGATATTCCAATGAATAGATCGTTCGGAACACCATGGGATTTGTGGACGGTAAGACTTACGTGTCATACTTGTTGAGTGATTCATTATATCTCAATACAATTTATTCCGATACGTACACATCTCTCACTTTTTGCTACCAACTTCGATAGGTCATCGACTTTTCTTCCGTATCCTGGGCTGCTATTTTGGATTCTATTCCCACAATCATAGCGTTGGTTCTCTTCTCCCTCATCCACGTTCCAATAAATATCCCTGCATTTGCACTTTCGTCGAAAGTTGATGCGGATATGAACAAAGAGCTCATAGCTCATGGAATCTCCAACATGTTGGCAGGTGCTGGGGGTGGCCTCCAGAATTATCTAGCTTATACACAGTCTGTGCTGTACGACAAATCAGGTGGAACGGGACGTGCGTCTGGATTGGCCGTGGCTGCGGTTACTGTGGTTTTGTTTTTCGTAGGACCAACCATAGCAAGCTATATTCCTAGGTGCATGGCAGGAGCACTCTTGCTGCACGTCGGGATTGATCTTTTTTTGGAGGGGGTATACGACTCATATGGAAAATTTGATTTGCTCGAGTACTCAGGAATTTGGTTGATTGTCATTGTGATGAGTGTTTACGGGATGGAACCCGCCATGGTAGCCGGAGCCGTCGCTGCAGTCTCGACATATGCTGTTCAAAACGTGGCATATTTGAGCCCGATTCGTGGGTTCATGTCGGCAACAACACTTCGATCGAGTCATTGGAATCGAATTGCTGCATCCGAAGCCATTTTAGCTGATAACGATGTGGGGCGCAGTCGCATTTTAGTCGTCCAACTTCAGGGTCACTTGTTTTTCGGCAACATGGCATTTTTTACGGATCAGATGCATGAACTGTTGAGTCCATCACCTGAGCAATCATCAAAAGGGAATGGAATACCAACGATTATCGAATACGAGAGGAAACCACCTCTGGTCCTGATTATGGACTTCTCTCTTGTTCTAGGGATTGATTCATCGGCAGCACATGCCATCGTGAAACTCAAAGATACCATTTTGGGTGAATATGGTATCCAACTTTGCTTGTTCGTGACTGGATCAACGGA
Source organism: Pseudo-nitzschia pungens (assembly GCA_037355855.1). Lineage (NCBI taxonomy): Eukaryota > Bacillariophyta > Bacillariophyceae > Bacillariales > Bacillariaceae > Pseudo-nitzschia > Pseudo-nitzschia pungens. Next base: position 1,362,449 of record CM074762.1, on the reverse strand, counting down.
AGGATTCCCTACAGAATTTGATTTGCGAGGTCAGCTGTCCACAAATAATCAAGCAGAAAATTTCATTCGCGAGCCCGGTGAAGATACATCACTTCTGGAACAATTTTTCCGAGAAGACGAAAACGAAAGGGCATCTGCATACAATGGAAGTCGTGTTTGTGATACACTTGATGTTGCACTGATGGAGGCCGAAGATGCCTTGATTTTTCTACAGTCACCTTCCCTCGTCGAGGAGGACGAGGTGCTATCTCAGTTGAAACTAGAAGCTCACAATGATATCCTTACGCAAGAGGAAGAGAAAGAAGAGTTCATTTCTTACTTCCAAGAAATTAGTGCGTGCAGTGTAAGCTACTGACGACGTGGAAAAATTGTTCACGTCATTCCAACGCGAAGCCTGCCTAGAAGGTGAATTGATTTGGAGGCAAAACGATGAAAGCGACTGCGTAAAGCTTCTCATATTTGGCACACTCGTCGCCGAGCTCGAGAACGAGGCTGGGACCACAGAAGTCATTCCAAGAGGATGCATTATCGGTGAACTCGGACTGGTCAATGGCAATCCACGAATGAGCACCGTGAAGTGTTCGTCGAAACATGCAATCCTATACAGCATGAGTCGGAGTTCCTTTGAAAAATTGATTGCGACACAACCGCACTTGGCACGGCATATCGACCTGATATGCGTCAAGTATTTGGCTTTACGAGTCCAGCACGTGTCGAATAGGATATTCGAAACGCGATGTCTTCCTATTTAAGTACGAAGTAAATAAGAGCGTTTCTGTCAAAAAATTGATAAATGTTGAAGAGTTCTAGAATTATCGTCGCTATTCATGACGAGCTGTAGATTTTTGGATGCAAACCATATTCTTCCTTTGTTCGTAGGTCATGTGATGTTGCACCGGTGGCAGCTGTATGTTGCATCTCGTCTTTGATGAATTTGAGAAGAATTCGACCTCTCAATCTGAAGCAATCTGGAGGGCTTCATCGATTGTTCAATGCACGATAAGTATACCCGTATGGATGGAGAACTCGTATATGCCCCGAAGTTGTTAACTTGATTGCGAAAGTTTCATCATTGCGGCCGTTTTTCTGCGACTCGTCGAGCTGCGTTGCGTTGTGCTGCTCTGCTCTGCGTTAGAATGGGAATGGCTGCGGAACAGAACTAGAACAGAGGAAATTTTGGCTGGTTCCGATCCCGCTCCAGAGCTGCCCGCTTAATGCCCTGCCATGCCAGCCATCCCTGTATGTAGTTAACCCCAAAGACAATGGCTCGTGCCGCCAATCGCTCCACCCACTTGGGAACCTCCGGAAAGCGAAATTTCCGGGGCTTCGCGGGTGTCCCCTCGCTCGTTTTGGTTTCATCCTCGTCTGCCGCCACCAGCGTCGCCACCACCTGGTCTTCTTTGCGCCGCTCGGTGGCCTCCAACATGTCCCGAATCAGACCCTGGAGGGCTGTCACGTGATCGAAGGAGGCTGCATTTTTGCTGGTCCACGCATCGGCATTGGTGCTTTCGTCGATCCGAAAGACGGCCGGGACCGCGTTTTTGGCGGCGGCCACAAAGCCCTGCGTCGAATGCTCAGCACCGACCGCCCACCGGCGCTCTATCGCTTCGGCATCATCGTCCTCTTCTGGTTCCTGGTCTAGGATGGCCTCATAGCGCTGTCCATAGTAGTTGCGAAGCGCCTGCAGCTGGTCCTGGTAGAGCCGCTGCACCTCGGCGACAATTCCCTTGGTTAGGCCGCGGCGAAAGGCCTGGGGGGTACTAGTTTCCTCTCGCAACCGAGTATCGGTAGTCTTCAGGACGTCCTGCACCAAGCTCCCGAATTCCAGAAGGGGCATGGGATTGTTCGACGACGACGAGGATTGTTTCAGGACCAGTTCCTCCATCTTTGTCTCCAGATCCTCCAGCTTCCGACGAGCCATACCCAGGATATCTGCAACGACGGCACTGTCGTCTCCCGGAGGATTGGTTTGGCTTTGCTTTGCTCGGGGCTTTTTGATGGCAGCGACGGGTTCCGCTCCGGTGTTGTGGTGTTTTTGGCTTTGGCTTTGGCTCCGGTACTGCACCGACACGGAAGGAATCGAGTCTTGGGATGCGGTGGCATCGTGCGATGCGATCACCTGCCGCGCCGTGGAAGTGACCAATTCCCGGAGTTCCCGGGGATTGGTGGTGGCGCCTGGAAACAGGGTCGAGCAGGTGGTGGCCGCCGGGCTATCATCGTGGTCGTCGGTGGGTTCCATCGCGATGCGGCTCGATCTCGAGTTGTCCCCCGCGCTTTCGATCCAGAGCTTTCCCGGGGACATGCCCGCCGACCGCCGTCGCTCGTGCCCGCGCCGGAGAGCGGTCCTCCATTTCTCGGGGTCGTTCCCGCGCAGAACCAACACGTCGCACAAAAGAGCAAGGCTTTCCACGACGACATCGTCGGAAAACGATCCGGTCTCCCGTTCCGCCGATTCGCTGTCAGTGGGAACAGCCGGTAGGCAAGTTTGCAACAAATCCTCGTCAATGGCACCGTCCTCGCTATCGACCACTAAAATAATGGAAGAACGCAACCCGGAAGAGCGATCATTCGCTCCGGTTTGGAGAAGGTCAATCACTCCGATGGTGGTAATGGAGCTTGCGAATTGGTCCGAGCTTTCGTTCTCCGTTTCGGAATCCGATCCCATGACGTCGCCACCTCTTGCTAGTTCCAGCACATTCGTGAGATGTTCCGATCGTTTGTGTCCGCGATGAATGGGTTGTCGCTTCCAGCTTCGAGCAGATGCTGCTCGGTGCGACGGCGTTGGGAGCGCGGCGAAAGTCCCCCGCGATCGGACTCCTTGTGCATTCCGCGCAGCAACCCCAGAAACGGCCAATGCGCCGGACGCAAACGCGACAATCAATGCAGCGACTACCCGGCGATCAATGCCGAAGCAGAACGGGACCATCGTGGCGCTAGCTCGGCACCAAAAATGGCCGCAGCGCACCGAGGACGAAAGCATCTACTTCGATGCGACCGTTGTGGTGATTGTTCCCGCAGTTCTCGATGGCTTTTGCTGTTTTGCTCAACGCAACGTTATACCGGCTCCCATGAGGGATTCTGTGCAATGAACTTTTGTTCCGAGATGCCGCGGATGATGTTTGAGGTTGGCGGAAAAAGGTCTGCTGTTGACCTGTGGGAGAGAAACGGATGTGGAAGATGATGGATAGATGAAAGATGTATCGATAGTAGATGTTGACGGATATAGGATTGAGGAGAGATGATAGAGTAGATGATGGAGACGACTGAGGATAAACAATACAAGTACGGTAAAATTACGGTAATAGGGAATAATGGACGATGGGAATGCGTGATAGCCGAATCCGTGACTAGTTTCGCGCAAAGTTGCGTACGGATGGACAGACGGACGATGTCGACCAGTCAGAGACCTTACGTACAACGTATTATTACTTTACTACCTTACTACCATACTTTTACTTGGGTAGACTTACGAGTTATCCCACACGAATGAAGTCTCACGCGCACATAATTATTTCATCGGTAGCAGAAAGCAGACAGACAGAGCTCTTGCCCCCAATGGTATTTTTGTTCTCCGCATTTCTTATTCTTATTCGGTGGTCGTCATTCGTCAGTATTTTGTTCCCAGAAAATCATTGCGTCGGTCACACAACACAAATCACGCTTAGTGTGTAGTGTTTCGGGGAGGAATACCGGTAACCTTACGGCGACTCGTGAAGCTAGATACCGTGTAGTTGATCGTCGTTCGTTCACACAGAATCGCAGCGAACTCGACGACGCGGATTGCTTTTGGAACGCACGAATCACGATTCCGGCTGCCACCTCTGAGATGAAGCGGCCCAGACCCGAGTGGAAATCAATGGAAGAGAATCTGCCCGCAGTCGACAATGGTGTTCTTCCAGCACATTTTTCGTGTTTGGCTCCGTTGCGAAGACTCCCTCGTTCGGAAGGCTGCGAGTTGGTGTCGTCGACTCGGATGAAACAATCGCGTGGAATTCTCGCTACGAGTTCTGCGGGTTCGTCGTCGTCGTCGTCGTCGTCGTCGTCTTTGGATTCGAACTTGACTTCGAATGCCAGGGCTCCGTCCGCGACGAGTGCTTCTAGCGACGCTTTGCGAAACGCAGTGGCCGGAGCCATGGCGGCCATTTTTTCTCGGACCGTGACGGCCCCCATCGAGCGAGTCAAGCTGGTGCTGCAGCTGCAGCGAGCCCCTTCGGCACTGAATCCGTCGTCGCCGGCGTCCAAGCAGAGCTCCATTCCAGCGGCACCGACCGCTCCCTGGAACGCCTGGACCGTTTGCCAAAAAATCTACACGACGGAGGGCGGCCTGTGGGCCTTTTGGCGGGGAAATACGCCCAACATTCTGCGGCAGGCCGGGGCCTCGGCGCTCAATTTCATGCTCATGGACTCTTACAAGGCCGCGATGAAACCCCTCCTGGCCGCCACCCTGGCGCTGTCTCCCACCCCCGAGCGGGACCGGAGCATCGTCTCGTCGTTCCTGTCGGGCGGCCTGGCCGGTGGAACGACCACCACGGTCCTGTATCCGATCGAGTTCATGCGGACCCGCCTGGCCCTGGACGTCGGATCCCCCCGGGTGTATCCGGGGGGGATGAGGGACGTCGTCCGCCAGATCTGGACCACGGACGGGATCCGGGGGTTCTACCAGGGCTACGGGATCGCTCTCGCCGGCGTTGTCGTGTACCGCGCGCTGCACCTGGGGGGATACGATGCCTGCAAGACGGAGGTCGTGCACCGGCGCCGAGCAACGAGCACCGGCGCCGCGGAATCGGATTCGAATTCCAATTCGACTTCCTCCAGTTCGGCGGCGGCCATTTCCGTGGGGGAGCGATTCTTGATTGCCCAGGTCGTTTCGATCGTCGCGGGAACGATCTGCTATCCGATCGACTCGGTGCGGAGGCGGTTGATGATGCAGGCCGGGCAGCCCCCCGAGCTGCGGGCCTACACCAGCGCGAGGAACGCCTTTGGAACCATTCTTCGGACCGAGGGCGTCCGGGGATTCTACCTGGGACTGGGTCCGAACATCGTCCGCAGCATTCGCCGGCGCGCTGCTGCTGGTGTCGTACGACGTTTTCCGGGGGAGAATCGGAACCGCGCAATAGAAAAAAAAAAAAACGGAACGGGTTGGGCGAACCAAACCAAACCAAACCAAACCAAACCAACCAACAACAGCGATGCAAGGGAATCTTTCGAAGGAAATTGTTCGTCACTCCGAGACTAGAGGTTGTCGTGCAATCATTGAGATTGCCCAAGAAACAATTATAGATCGGATTCCGAAAAGCCTTTGATGGTTGCCGACTCGATCTTTTTGTTCACCTGCGGTGTTTTTTTTACCTTGAGAAATCCGTCGGATCTTGTTTTCGTGACGCTTTCTTTCCAGCGCTGGTCAACCAACGATAGTTCAAAAGCTCCTGCCACAAACCATAGTCGGTGAATCAGTGAGAGGCATAGATCAGTTTGCTCCAAAACGCTAATAGCATTGTCGAAGTTAGACCAGCAACATGATTATCATCATCATTATTATTGTTATTATTATTAATCAATAATAGTATTGATTTCATAGCAGTATTTGCCCGGACCTATTCCTCGGCTTCCAGCCGGGCTCTGCGGGCCTCCTCCAGTTTTCGCCTCTTTTCCTTGACCACGTCCTTGGACACCAAGAAATCCGTGGCCAGATCGCAATCCTGCACCTTGACCATGGGCACCTTTTCTCCCTTGGGAGCGGCCCGCAGTTCCTCCACGTCGAACCAGTACCGCTTTCCGTTGTAATCAAAGGCGATGGACGATCCCTTGGTCAGCGACGAGTAGTGCCGGAGCTCCGTTTCCATGACGGCCTGCGGGTTGGAAATGTCCCTGGCAAAGTCCGCCGACTGCGGACGGAACCTGGCCATGGACCCCGGCGGGACGGTCTGGATCAGCTGGACGTCGATGAGGTCCAGCGGCTTGAGGCCCAGCGCCCGCATCATCCACCAGGGCAGAAAGCAATAGTTGGCCGGGGCCCGGCCGTCGAGGATGGACCCGACCACCTCCCGCAGATGGGGTTCGGCCGCGAATCCCTTCTCGACGACGTCGATGCCCACCCGCTCGCTCGTGGTGAGCTTGTTTCCGCTGCTCCCGCATTCGTCCACCCGGCTGACCTTGAACAGCCAGGGGAACCTCCGCCTTGTTTTCCTTGATGGCGGTCATGAAGCAGGGCGGGAGGGATATCTTGTCGCCGGTCTGGATGTGTCCGTGGCTGAACATTCCCATGGGCGGATCGAAGCGCTCGTCGAGGGGCAGGCAGATCAACCGCCGCTTGCTGGTGGACTCGGCGCGGGATTTGGAGGAGGCGATCCATCTGGCGTTGTGGTCCTCGACCTGCTGTTCGATCACGGCCATGGCCCGGGCTTTTTCGTAGTGCGCCCCGAACAATCGGACGAAGCGGTTTTCCTTCGCGGGGGGGTTTGCCTTCGACGACGACGACGACGACGAGGTCGAAGCCTCGGCGAATGATTGACCGAGGAGTGCCAGCAGGCACAGTGCTGCCACGGCGAGAAAGTCGGGTCGACGACCCGGACTGCGCGTGAATTTCATTGCGCGAAGTATTTCGGATTGGTTTCTCGGAACGGAACGGAAGGTTCTTGCTTTTGTTGTCGTCGTCTCCGTGCCGCGGTCGATTCCGAATGAATCTCTGCCGATCCCTCCGGTGATTGTTGTCGTTGAACTCGGAATGCGCCGAAATCCCGAGAGCGTAGTGGGATGGATATCGAATGCAAGGCGGTGCGGTTGAGTTTGGTGCAGCAATCGAGTGGGAACGAGTGGGAACCGAGAACCAAAGATGAAGGAGAAAGGCAGCAGGCAGGATGGAGGAGGAGATCGTTGATCGTTGTTGTTGATGTGACCACAAGTAATCAAGTTACCGGTACAAGTACAAGTACGAGTAAAAGGAATGTTTTTCCACGTGGATCCATCAATCCTCCGATTTTTCGAGAATTGAAAAGTAAGGTTTACTACGTAAGGTTAACTTACTTCGTAATACGAAGTAAACTACACGTAACTTACTTTTAGAAAATAGAAAAAAATGGATTTTGTGTCACATTTCAAAATATTTCCATAAATAATAATAATACTACAAAATTCTTATCAGGTGTCCCCCGGTTCTACGTCCCCGACTACTAATTTCTACTGAAAACCGGGGACAGCTGATAGGAATTCTGTAGTAACTTACTTTTGTGAGAAAACAATCTCAATCATACCTTTCGCTCAACGGATCATACGTATTGTCTGGCACTGCGAGTTCAGTGTTGTGTGTTGTTGCGTGTTGTACGGTAATTATGTTGTACCCGTACCAGGCACTTGTACCTTGAACGGCAAGGTCTCATTCCCACTTCTCCAATCTCCAACGCAACCACAACCGACAATCGACAATCGACAATCGACATTGGATTGGATCCGACAGAGGGCAATCCCAGAATGCGCATTCGATTTCCGTGAGAGAATCAACATGTCGGAATGGACGAGCCACGACGAGGCGGGTGCTACCGAAGAAAGGGCGTCTTCCGCCACGTCCTTCCAGGACGGTGTGACGAATCTGTTGATGCAAACCGAAGAGCTTCGTCGGAAGCTGGACTCGCTGGAGGCAGTGACGAGCGGCGATTGCTTTCGGATGCTCCACGATGTCGACGACTTGCTGGCGGGGCTGTACTCGCCTCCGCTGACCACCGCCACCACAGCTGCCACCGACGACATCGACATCGAGATCGAGCTGCGGAATCACTGCCTGCAGAAAACGCGGACCGTGGCCCTGCAGGCGCTCCGGCTCGCGGTTCGAAAGAAAGAATCCGACCCGGAGGACGAGCACTATCGGGCGGAGGAAGAACGAGAGTGCCAATGTGCCACGGCGAGGCTCGCGGAACTCAATCTCGTGCTGTGCTGCGACGGCGACGCGGAGGGAACCAAGGATGCCACCAAACAAAGCGTGGACGAGATCATCGGGATCTACGCTTCGTACCAGAAACAGGTGATCCGGCAGCGGGCCAAGCCCTCCATCGCAAGGCTCGTGGAACACCGCAAGCGACAAACCGAACTCCAGAGCAGCAACGGACACCACCACCACCACCACGATGACGACGACGACGACGACGACAATGGCCACCAATCGCCGTGCAAGCAACACATCCAGGTCCTCACTACCATACTGGGCCAGGCCACCGCCCTCATCCACCCGCTGATGATGTGGAGGTCGAACCTGCCGCCGGTGTCGGCGCTCTTCCAGCTGTGCTGTCGTTCGATCGCGACGCTGGACGAGCAGGCCCAGACGCTGGCAAAAACGGTGGCAGCGTGGTTCATGGAGGACTCCAAAATCGACACCTACTGGATGGTCCGGATGAGCGCCTTCGAAACCAATGCCGGTGGGGAAGGTGGTGACTGCGACTATTCCTATGCTTCCATCGACCGCCCGGTCGAGATCGATCTGAGCGATCTGGACGCCGTGGTGGACCAGCTGGCCTTTTCGTGCCAAATCTTTGATCGCTACATTGCACTGGTGGTGAACGACAGCGACAGCGACAGCGACAACGACAACGACAACGACAACGACAACGACAACGACAACGACACTTCGAAAAGCCATCGGAGTTCAGCAGCAGCAGCAGCAATAACAACAACAACAATTCTGCGGGACCTCTCCCCCGAGTGGACCTGGAAATACGCCAGCCTGGAACGATTCCTCACCACGCAACAACTCCGCTCGGCCCTGCGTCCCTCCAACAACTCGCCGGTAGAGATCATCGTCGGGGCATCGGTGCGGGTGCCCTCGGTGGTGGAAGACGCCCAGTACCTGTCGACGAGGGCGCTCGAGCGGGCGGCGTCCACCCGATCGGACCAGGCCATCGGCACGGTGGCCCATTCCATCGCCAGCGACGTCTGGACCACCGACGCCGGCGGCAGGGGCATCCACGAGGCACTGGTGGAACAGCGGGGATGCTACGATCCGAGAGCCGAGGAATCCTCTCGCAACGGTTCGAACAAGAGCAAGAACAAGAACAAACCAAACGGCGGCGGAGGCGCCGCCGACGCTTCGGGCGCACCGCACGGCGGGGGAATCGCGAGCCCGCCGAAGAGCGGCAACTACAGCAACGCGTTTGCCCAGGCGCTTCTCGGGGCCCTGGAGGAAGACACCGCGAAGCCATCCGCTCCGGGCAACTCCGTAGCCGCGGGGGCACCGGCTTCCGGTGGATTGCTGGGGACGCTCTCGTCGTCGCTGGCGTCGTCGGTGACCGGGGGCGGAGACATCTTCCAGGAGGTCCGACTCGACACGCACCTGTGCGCCCTGAACGGGATTCGCTCGGCGTCCGCGGCGTGCTCGTCGCTGGTGGAGTTTCTGGACTCGTTGCTGTTGCCGGATGCCGATGTTGATGCGGACGATGCGGACGATCCGAAACAAGACCAACCACCACAAGGTGGACACAACCACAATTCGATGGTGCACCTGGCACGAGAAGAGCTCTTTCGGTATTCGAGAAACTATCAGGAGCTGCTGGAGTCCCGGGCGGTGAGGATCGTTCACGAGTTCTGCGGTGGCCTGGACGACCCGGCCGTGTACAAGGGAAGCGCGGTCGTTCCGGTCTTGAGGTACTACCTCGAGCGCGAATCCTACGAGATTGCCAATGCCCAGCACCTCTCGAACGCGGAGGAGGACGCCCGGCTCTACAAGATGCTGATCCAGCCCATGAACGACTGCAAGCTGCTGCGGCGGTTCGAGAACTGCGACGTCGGCGTGCTGCGGTCGCTCTGCCAGGAGATTGCCCGCGTCCTGGGAGAACTCTTCCTGGACATTGTCACGTCGACTTCCGTTCCGAAGCGGTTCACGGACTGGGGCAGCCTGCTGTTCTCCAAGCAGGTCCGGATGGTCCAGAACCACCTGCAGTCGCTGATGCAGCGGGCCGTGTCCACCGCCGCGGCCTCGCACCAGGACCAGGCCGGTGCCGTGCCGGTGCTGACGGCGCAGTGGGAGCGGTTGTCCCAGGCCGTCACCATTCTGCAGCTGGAAAAACCCTCCGACTGGTCGGTCTACTACCAATCCACGTCGGTCCTCTCGACGAAGGAACTGCGCGCGATTCTCTCGCTGCGGGTGGATTTTTCGAGGGACGCGGTGCAAACCGTAGTGGCATCCGCGGCCGATGCGGCGTCGGCCGATGCGACGCCGAACGAGTCGATCCGGTAGCAAATCGCAGAGCGCGGCGACGATGGCTGTTGCCGAGAATCTCGTTGCTCTAGTATGGAGGACACAAGCTTCCATCGCCCTCGTACCTCTGCACCGCATGCAGCCACGATAACTCTTTGCATTATTGGATCTTATCTTATTATTATTTTAAATAATCATGAAACATATACCTCGAAGTTGTTCGGATGCTATGCGATAAACCCAAGGTGGATGGCAACAATCCGGTTGTATTCGCCCTTGAAAGCAATTCGTTTCAGTTCTCGATTCGGTAAGGAAATGTTCTTTACTCGAGAATCGTGCATGGTGAATGTCGAATGATGATGATTGGAAAGAGACCTCGGAGCTCCGAAATAGCACAAGGCTTTTTACGCAGGCCTACTGCTAAAGAGTCTGACATGAACACTACTTTCGAAGCCCAACCAAACCCGGTTCCGTCGTTCTGGTTGTCGCTGGCAGCATCAGCATCATAACAAGGAGTTGCTCTCTTGAAGCCCGGCAATTTTCGGTCGGAATTCTCTGCGCTTTGCTTCACCGGCAGCTATTCGCTTTCGTTCTTTCTCCTTCCGTTCCTCGAGTTTCCGTCGTTCCTCCGCCCTTTCTGCGTCGCTTTGGATTCTGGAATCGGAGGTTTCGTCGTTGTCGCCGGCCCGGGTATCGGAACTCGTTTCGTGTATCGCCACCGATTCGCCCGACACTTCCTGGAACATCTCCAAAGCCTTTCGAGCCGCGGCCACGGGATCCAATTCTTCTTCTTCTTTCTCGATCACGGCTCCTTCCTCCTCCCGCTGACCGTCACTGCTGCCATTGCTCTCGCTTCTGCTCCTATTTTTCTTGGGAATTCTGCTCGGAAGTGTCGCGTCGATTGTTCGTTTTCGCCCGTCTCGAGAGTACCGCCTATCGTCGTTTGTGCTCATGATGTGACGAAGTCTTTGTGAATGTTATTAGTTGTGACTACAAGAACTAGATGCAAGGATTGTGCGCATTCAGTGTCTTCAGATTTCCTCAAGCCTTGGAACTACTACCAGTGTTCGTGTTTATCCACGTATGCCCGTTTCACAGCAGTGTTTCCGCCGCAGATTGGTGGGTACGTGTACCAGTGGTAGGGGAACGGATGACGACTTGTGAGAAAGAGTAGAAATAACTAGTTCAGATTCTGCACTCACTCCATCATTATTGTCGGGTTTCGACCGGAACTTCCTCTGTTTCTCAATTCGTGTATTCAGTATGCCGTGCCTGTCCTAGCTAGTGACTGGCTTTTGGTTCCTGCCTGTCTCTTCGGATCTACCGTCACAAACTGCCGGTTCACGTAATCCTCGGGGTGCAATTAGCGGATACAGGTGCGATTGCTGATGCGTGGAGCAACGAAAAGGATTCGATGGGAGGACCAATTATTTTTTTTCTGGCGAACAAGAAGAAATCCTATTCATGCGGAGGTGGTTCAACGTTCGAACTATGATATTAGTACGTACCATTACAGATGAACCGGACCAAAATAGAGATATCGACCGCAAATTTTGTTTGGTTACGTAATTATCGTATCCATACAAACCTACGAAGATTTCTTAGGGCCTATTCTCGTCATACAACTTGGCACAGGTAACCTTAAGGTTACTCATTTCACGCATCCACCCTCAACTCTGGTTGAGTTGTCGCGAAGAAACCTATTTTCATGAGCTCCTCCGTTTTTGGAGCTCGCTTGTTTCTTTCTTAAAAATAGAAATTCCAAGTTTGTCATAATTTTTTTCGAATCTTACACGCGCAATCCGTTAAATCGTTACCTTCGACAAACTCATTTTTTTGTTCATCGCGGTATGAACCGTGGCCCTTCATATCCACAAGAACCAACCAAAATTAATGATACCGTACGAGTACTCGTACGAGGTGTCAACTATCAACTTCTCGTTCCTCAAAAATTCGAAACTGTCCAATCAACTATGTGTCAACTATGTGACAGTTACCGGACGGTAAATCCGGTAAATTACCAGTTACTCCAATGACTATCCATTCATTTTATTAATATGAAAGAACACAACAGTTCGACTATCACCGTAAAAACCTTACGGTAAGATTGGTAAAAAAATACGGAACTCGACTGTTCCAGTTATTGAGATCATACTGGTATGCCACTCAAGAACGAACCATTGACACCACACACACAATATTATTATCACAATCCTTCCACTAGCGTCCCAAAGGAAGAGTAACTCCGAATTGCGAGAGCATGACGTATCCATTCCAGAATGAATCTAAACGAAGAAACACATAGCACAAGGCTGCTGACGAGCGACGAATACGAGGCGGCGGCAACGTCCGATCGATTCGAGCTCGAACTCTCTCCGACGGAGATTCAGCAACCCAACAACAATGACACCAATGGTCGCGACCTTCGGGGTGGTGCTTCCGGCTTGTTCGGTGCCGCGAAAGGCCGCATTTCCGAAGAAATCGTGCGTGCCGTCCGATCCCACCAGATCCGGGAAGCAAGAAACGAACACCGTGCCAGGTCCTGCGGCTCGGTGCTGCTTCACGCGCTGGCCGTTTCGTTGTGCACGGTGCCCGTCGGGGTGTTTGCGCTGGAAATGATTCCGGAACGATGCAACATGTGCCTCGACGAGGTGGAGCTGGAAATCTACTTTGTGGCATCGGCGATGTGCGGTGGATGCGGTGCCATTCTATTCGTTGGCGACGATCTCTGGGATTATGTCGTGGCGAAGTTTCTGGGTGGGGCAGTGAGTTCTCTGGGTGCTCTCTTCACGGTCTGGATGGTGTTGCGGTCGATTGCGTCGGAAAGCATTGTGGTAGCGGTGATGGTCCTTCTTCTCGTGGGTTCTTTGGGTGCCATGCCCGGAGTCCTCGTGTACTTTCTGGTCAAGATTGTTTCCGATGAGTGCTGGGTGTCCGACCTCAAAGATTTGGAAGACGATTTTTCTTCCCTCACCAAACTTGTGACAGCGCAGGTGTAAGAATGCTTACGTCGAAGAGTACTCGGGCGTTGGAACGGATCTTCGCCACTGGACTCGATGCGGGCGCTACATAACAAACAAATGTGCACACAGCACACTATACAAAATCAATACAGTATTAACTACCGAGGATAGTGATAGAGCCCTTGAGGTATCGTTTCATTTGTGACCTCTCAAAAAAACGGCTGAGCACGAAATATTGTCCATTGTCACTGTCTCATAATCGCTCCCGAGAGCAGTAAAAGCGTGACTTCACAAAGCTACAAACTAACGGTCGCTTGATAATTCATTAGAGATAGCGAGTAATAGCAATCGAGAGGACTCAATTTTGTATAGTCATCGAAGAACAGGTAGTTTTGGGTTTCAGATACAGAATATGATATGATACAAAACAGATTTCAAAGTTTAATTTAATAGTAAAAGTTCATTCCATGATGATCCAACCTCGTCCTACCCAGAACGAGCTAAGGAACTCAAGATGGAACTTTTTAAGGATGAAAAAATCAAAGGAGCGGAACGTCGGGTTCTGCCTCAAGGTCAATGTCCTGTAAAACAGTCGACAACTTTCCGCGCTCGTGATCGTACGCCAGCCCGATTTCCTTCACACAGTCCTTCTTCGTTGCCTCTTCCCAGGCGTCGTCACGTTTCTTGAAGAAGCGACGCCCCTTGAGCTTCTTCTTGATCTTCTTGTAGATGTCGGGTTTGAATTCTTCTTCCTCACCGTACTCGGTTGCGACGTCCTTGACCGCCTTGCGGAACGACCGTGTTCCCGGGTGTTCGTTGTTCCGGAAACAAACATCACGCGGCTCGGGATCAGGCGGCGGGGGTGGAGCGGTGACCAAAGCAAGCTCCTCGGATTGTGTGAGCTCTTCCGAGGCGAACTCGGTGGTGTCGAGGTTGGAATCGCTGCCCTGGTCGCTTCCCCATCGGGAGGCAGCTCCCGACCCCGAAGAGTTTTTGTTCATGCACTGCTCGGCAAACCGCTTCATTCGTGCCTTGCCCCATTCGCGCTCCGTCTTTTGGATGAGGCGGTCCACCAATCGAAAGACCTTGGCTCCGTTCCACAGATCCTTTAGGTTCTTGCGTCCGAGCAGCAGGATAGTGATCATGCAGCACGGACAAATATAGAGCAGGGCGGGTTGCCCCTGTTGCATGATGAGAACGGCCGAGATAGCAAGGAACAAACCCACGGAGTAGGCGATCATCATGGGGAAGAAAAATCCCTGGTACCACTTGGTCGGGACCGGTATGCCGGGTTGCTTCATGTGGGCGCCGATCAACCGAGAGGCCTCGTCGTACCTGGAGCTGAAGGCAAGGAGAAAGCCCGGCACTGTTCACAAAACAAAACCAATGCCATGAGAAGGATGGAATCCGACTGTTGCACACCCACACGAAAACGCACATGAATATACACACGAATACACACACATACACAAACCAAAGCAAACTACCCTGCAGCTAGTGCGAAACGAAACGAAACGAAACTCACAAACGATATCCCCCAATCCCAAAATGACCGTGCCACTGGCGTAATCGTTGAACTTTGGAAAAATAAAGAGCATGGGAAGAAAGGAAACGCCGGTGCATCCCGGTTCCTTGGGATACTTGTAACAATAGTCGTGCGCGATCGGATTGCCCGATCCCGTGGCGACGTTGAGCATGATGGACTCCCCACCGGTGAGAAAGGGCGAGATGAAGACAAAGAAAACGTCGTAACAAAAGATTGCCGTCAGCAAAATCATGGCAATCTTGATGGAGTTGAGCTTGAGGGAGGTCGCACTGAGTACGCAGACCACGGCTCCAAAGATATCCAGCGTGATCCAAAAAAAGGCGTATTGCTGCGGCAGGTAGTTGGTGAAGCCGAACCAGATAAAGAGCGCCGCCCAGGTGTAGGCCAGCATCTTGCTGGTCATGGCAAAGCCGTCCATTCCACAGACCACCGGTTTTTGCAATTCGTCCACCCACCCCTTTCCAAGCCTGGGCACCAGCTTGGCGATGATGGGGTCGAAGATGAGCTTGGCGACTGCCCCGCCGCAACCAATGCCGAACAGAACGAAGAAAAAGTTGTAGATGCGGAAGAAGAAGAGCAGAATCAGGGTCAAACTACACATAACGATAAAGACTAGTATTAGTGGTAGCATTCAACAACAAAAGAAGCAAAACAAACTGTGAGAACGATTGCCAAAAAAAAGACGAAGAGAGCTTCCGAGCTCCTCTGCCAATGCGATCGATCGATCGATGTCGATTCCTCCGTTCGCAACTTACTCAGAACGTGCCAATGGGTCATTTCGAACGATTCAATGGCCTTGGGGTCCCTGGGCGGCGCGAATGAGGCTTCGCTGACAGAGAGTTCACTCGAAGCAGCACCAGCACCAGCACCAGCACCAGCACCAGCACCAGCGCCCACCCCCGCCACGGAACTGGAAAGGTCGGTGGAAGAGGCTGTGTCCCGCGGGATGGACGGCCTCTTTTTGGGCTGTCTCGGTGGAATGGAACGAAGGGACCAGACCGGTTCGCCGCCGTCGTTTGCGGGCTGCTTGTCGCTCTTCATTTGAAAGACAATCTCGTCCTGGAACCCCCCGCTGTCCTGGAATGCCCCGCTCTCGATATCCGCATCGATATCGGTTTGCGAATCTCCGAGGAGGGTGCGTTCCTCCGATTCCTTGGCCTTGTTCGACGACGAGGACCGGGAAGAATACGACGACAGGGACGATTTGGGGATCGCCGTTGCCGCATTCTCCTTGCCGCTGCGGTCCCGGCCACCCGTGCTGCTGCGCCGGCTGCGATTGCGATTTCCCGTTCCGCTCGCACTGCTGCGGTTGCTGCGATCGCGATCTCGTTTACCGCTCGAGGTGCTCTTGTTGCTGCCGTCCCGGCCACCCGTGCTGCTTCGGCGGCTTCGATCCCGCTTGCCGCTCTTGCTCGTGCGGTTGGCCGCTTCCTCGGCCGCCTTGGTCGCCGTGAGCTTGGCACCGAAGCTCCGGTACTCCCCCGCCGCGTACCAGGCCGCGATCGCCATGACCAGGGTCCCCCACAACCACATGAGAACGTACGTCCCGTTGAAGACGGAGGTGCTCCCCCGGGTCTGGATCGTGACCTCGCTGCCCGAGGACAAAATGTCCGACCTCAGGATGGCCTCGGACTGCCGAATGGTGAGAAAGACGGCCAGAACGTCGTCCGTGTCCAGATCGGCCGCGTCTTGCGAGGGCGGCATGATCATTGGAACGTCCCAGGCGCAGCAGACCGGATAGGAGGTGGAGTTTTCGACGTGCGACGTGACCAGGCAGAGATTGGATTCGCAGGCATGGTGCGCCGTGCCGGTGAGGTTGCAGGCTTTGAGCGGGTACGAATCCTCCAGGGTGCTCGTGGAGGCTCCGCCATCGGAGGATCCGTCGTATTTGGTCCTCAGGCTCACAAAATCCCTCATGGCGTCGGTGGTAGTGGAGATTTCCATTCCCATGAATGGATCGAGGAGCGTCGAGTTGTAGGCCGGTGGATCCAGCGGGAGATTCTCGAGGAATTGGTGGCCGTTGCCGCACTCGTAGTCGTACTGCGGAAAGGGAAAGACCACGCGGTTGGAGGTGGAATTCCACCGGTACCGGGCGCCCAGCCGGTCGTAGATCATGATGCCCCTGGCTCCGTAAAAGGCCTTGGCGGCGTAGGCCTTGCGCTCGAAGGAGCACTCGCCGCGGGGCACCAGCAGAATGGTGGACTCGTTCGTCTCGGGCTGCGGAGGGGGGGGGATGGTGATGACGCTGGCCTCGCCGGAGGTCGAATTCACGTCCACCGTGGCATAGAAGCGCTCGCAGAGGTACGGATCGTTGTCGGGTGACCGAACGAGCGTGCCTTTCAGGTAGTGGGCCTTGCTTCCGAACGAAGCCCGCTTGACCAGGAGCTCGAGGGGATCGTGATCGTCCAGCACCGTCAGGACGTTGGATTCCGACAGCGGCGTGGGCGTGACGCGGAGCACGACGTCCGGGAGCGATGCCCCAACGAATACCAAAACCGAGCAGGGGGGACACCAAGACAACCCGAGCAGCAGCAGGATCAGCAGCACCAGCGGCAGATGGAACGGTGCGGGCACCACCAAGAGTTGCCGCCGACTACGGCTACGAGTGCGAGCACTAGCACTAGCACTCATCCTTCTTCGGGCCTCCGCACAATTTGTTTCGAATCTAGTGGGGGAATTCTGTTTTCTTAGCCGTGCCGAGGTGTGATATTGTTTTACTTTCTCAAGTCAGTTGTCAATACCAGGGATCGTATCGTCTTCCATACCCGAGACGATTGGTTGTCTAGTTCGCAACGAAACGAAGGAAATTCCTCGGTGAGTTAGGGTGCACCCGAGGAAATGTTATCCGTACTCGCAGCGTGAGATTCGATGAACTACTCGTATCGGTGCGATAACAAAAAGGGCCGTAAACGGTTAGCAACTTGGTGTGCAACCACTAAGCATTCGTACTTCGTACCATAATAGACGCAAGTTTGGCGCAGAAAAAGCAACAAAGCCGTATACAGGTAAGATTATGGATACCCGCAAAGTTAACGTAAGATTAACCATACAGTAAGAATAATGGGATGTTGCCCCTGCCTACCGTAGTAGCTTATCGCTAGCGATCCTTTCGGCGGGGTCGGAATTTGGATAGGATTCTTCTGGGCTTTTCCCGGAAGCTGCAGTCGGTGACCTTAAAACAATGAGCTGGGTTAAAAACCAATTACTCCTATGTCCCTTCGTAACATCATCCATGACCCAGAGAAGGCATTTAATGCCTATGTCTTGGTGTGAGCTGTAACCCTTGTGCGGCTCTATTCAGCGAGGAACAAGGAATGATTGTTTCCCAAAGTATTTTTTCGCTCCCATACGGCAGTAGGTAAGGTCTTACGTACGAGTAACGGTATTTACTGGTCATGTCGTAACTTACGGTTGGACTCTTTAAATTTTACGTAGTGAAAGAGAAAGGGTGACAAAAAATACGAAGTACGTAGTAATAAGAATACTACTAGTACAGTACGAAGTTTCCTCTAGGCTAGTACTAGACTTGTAGTAATCAAACTCACATCCCAACAAGGAGCAACAACAACTGCCGCTGCTCAGAATCAACCTTTTCTTGGGCATCCAAGAATGATGCATTCCGAGGAATGGTGAAGTGCACGACCATCATGAGGATGATTTCTTGAAGAAGAACCGGCACCAGCACACATTTGTCATGAAAAGAAACTCCTCCTCATTTGCTGCTGGTTCTTGTTGATGTTACTGGTGGTGCTGTTACTGCTGCTGGTACTACTCCTGCTAGTGCTAGTGCTAGTGATAGTAATAGTAATAGTGATGAGGGGGAACATCTCGTTTGGCCCTCCTTCTTTTCAATTAGCATTGTTTGGAATCCCAGCGATTTGCAGTAACAGTTCTGCTTCTATTCAATCAGTCAGCACCACCACTAGTAGTACTAGTAGTAGTAGATCATGTTCGACAAAAGATTAGTGGTTTTCAGAAGAACCAAGCCCGCACTCAATTTGACAGCAGGAGGAGGTATTGGTGGTTGATCTTTAGGTACTAGTGGTTTCATCTCAGACGAATACTACTCAACGACCTACTTGGGTCGACTCTACACTTTCTGGGTCGACTCCTTCGACGGTAGTCGACTATTATACTACTAGTACTAGAGGAGGGTGTTCCTCGTTCGACCGATAAAATAATGTTGCGGATGATAATGTACCAACACTTGCACTAGAAATGGGATGTTTGCTTTGGTATCACGACAAAACTTTGATTGCAAACACAGCAGTAAGATAGCTCGACTTCGTCCGTGGACTGAAGTGCTATCACAACCGATCCACGACACGCAAATTGTGCAACTTGCAAGAAACAATATCAACAATAATATTAATAATGGAAATAATGATAACGCGATGAAAAAGAAGTGACATAAATAAGGAAGCTTTTTCAAAACCATTCTTCTATACCGTTTTGGATTTGGCCTCGAAGCATTGATAGTACCCTATCGAAGTTAGTAAGCTCTGCTGTCTTGCCAAGCAATCAAAGAATCTATGTCTCTTTGACCTCGTTGAATTGTTAGAAAATGCAACAGCAACTGACTGTATACATCCATTTTCCCGGGATAGCAATTGTGAAGGCAGTCGTCCTGATGAGTTCGATGCTCGTCTGGTCGAAGCACGTTCAAATAGTAGGCGTCGATTATTTCGAGGAAGAAAGGAGTTGATGTCCCCTGCACCAAGCTCTCGTGCTTCTTCAGCATGTCAATCACCAGTTCATTCTGGTGTTGGTAATCGAACCAATGGTACTGCATCGTCCGTTCATCGTAATTCGAGCGGTCGCTGATGAAAGCTTCCATCGCGTGTATATCATTCACCGGCTCCGTAAAATTATTTTCCCCGCATTTCGGATGTCCCGGGACGCTTGTCCTCCACAGGAGATGACAGGTTATGTTGAAACTTTCACAATGCGACTTCCATCGATTCAATTCCTCAGCAACTCTCTGCATCCCTGCCATCAGAACCGTGTCGTTTTTGTAATGAGCTCCGCGATTCATCACGATTACTTGAGGGAAAGCTTTTTCTTCAAATATAGCATGGCTGACATTCGACAAGAGGTCATCGCGACGAAAAACAAGCCGCGTTTGCTTTCGACAGGCATAATTTACGACGTTTTTTCCATCCGCTTTTGATTCGTGTTGTGAATGTTGGGAAACGTGTATTCCCAGCATATGGCCAAGAGAGCGATAATGCTCGAAACTTAGTGAATCTCCGATGATCTGAATCGGAATACGACGAAGAAAAAAACTAATGAGATTTTCACGAATCTCAAAAGAAGCAGTCGGCGACAAGAGGCATGCACAAATTGCGCTTATTCGTACCAATATCGTAGCTCTTCTCATGAGTCTACAAAATTCACCGCGGTTCCAGTTTGTGAAAGAGCAATCTTTCGATAGCGAAGCTTTTGGTTCCCACTCATATGTGTGCGTCCATTCTCCTGAATGGTATTCGGAATCTGGGTAGCATTGAAGGTGAACGGTTTTAGGCAAGTAGGGAGGTGCATCAAGAACCTGTTGCTTCCACGAACCAACCTTTAGTTCGTCTCGGGAACACAATCGAGATGTCTCCGACCTAGAACTTGCATTCGTGCTTGCTACTCGTATCGGAAAAGTTCGGTTCGAGTCGATGGACGGAATCGCGCTCAGATTTACCGATTCCGATATCTCGACAACGGTGGTAATACGGGATTCTTTGATTGCCGAGATGATTTGTTCGAGTGCGAACCTATTGCGGATAGCGCTTCGTGTTGCCAACAATACGAAAAACACGACGAAGCCAATAGACAAAGACCTGTGCCTTCTACTTGTCACCATGGTTTCTGGTTTCGTATGCCATTGGAATTGGCAGTTTTTGGCCTATTCATCAGGTAGAACATGCTCACAATGTTATCTCGTTGGACGGTAGTCTCATTCGGCAATCGTACTTGCATACCCCCAGGGGGTAAGATTACCGGTAAGTAGGTTAAAGGTGATGGCTGTTGGGTATTGGGTGTTGGGCATGGAACAACGAAACACCTGTCAATCAAGGGAATGAATACCGACATAGAAACGGTACGTGTACCGGACTATCCATTGTACTTGTACGAGGTGCAAGTAAGGCCTTTCTTTACCGTAAGATTACTACCGTATCCATCGTCCAACGATTGTTTTCAGATTTTTGCCGCGCTCACCCACATCTTAACGGCTTTCTGAGGCATACTGGAACGTAACCGTTGTGCTGTTATCCTGATGGTGAACAGAAACACCGTTGATAAGTTTTTGTCCGTGTTTCGCGCGATTTCCAAAAACTGCTAGCCACCTTGCTTAGATTTTTAACGCCAGTTAATATAAAAAGTTCTTCATATTCGTATATTACATACTTACGTTACCGCTTGTAACATAAAGCAACGTTTCCTCCCACCTGATCGGGCAACGAAAATACTTTTTGCTTCTCAGCCGATTTCGAGTTCACAATTTTTAGCTTCCTTTTGAGACAATCTGCTGCGGATTCTCCATTGTAGCTACTAAAAAATACCTTCGAATCACATATTGGAGTTGATCGATTCACACAATCGGGAACAATGGAACTTGGGGATTCGAAAACATCGTCGACGACGTCGGCGGAAGTAAAAGGGATGGATAACACGAGATCTCTGAACGGGGCTCCGTTGAAAGATCGGTCGATGAAGATCGAGGACCGAGATGACGACATACCATCGCGAAGAGAACTGAACGATGGAAGAGACGAATCACATCTATCAAAGAACTCAACGCAATCTAAATCGTCACCCAAAGCCAGGAAAGGAAAGAGTTCCCAACAATCTCCGCGCCAGCAAAGGCCGTACATGCATGAAGGTTATCATCCTTCTTATAGGCATCAACCTCCTCCTGGCAGAGGTGGACATTATCCCAGCCATCCTGCTATGCACGGGGGATCAAGAGGACCTCCACCTGGTCCATACCATCCTCCCCATGCACCCCACCAATACTTAAACTATAATGGAAACCCAGGGGGTCATCATGATCATCATTACAGGGCTCCACATCCACACCACTATCACCAGATGCCTCCCCTTCCTCACCCAGGGCAACCGCATTATAGTGGGCGCAACGGGCACTATGGTCATCCACCGAACATGCCCGGACGTCCAGGACCTCCTCCCCCCGGATATCATCATACTGGATACGGAGGTCACTACCCTGGGCCCCCACCTCCAATGGGCTACCATCCTGGTCCTCCTCCACCATCGTACCATAGCTCTCAGCAAGCTTCGGACTCAATCTCTATATCATCAAGTAGGAGCAAGAGATCGACCAAGTCTCACTCATCCGAGGGCTCGAGGAAAAAGCGAACAATCGAGGGTGTACACGACGGAAGTCAAGATATCAAGTCTGTTCCGTTGTCGTATTCTTTCCGACGAACCAACAGCAGCTGTAGCACCAGCACCACTACTGCTAGTAAAACTGCTGATCAGTCCATGACTGAGTCACCGAACAAGCGTGAAAGGTCGTCTTCTCGAGATTCGAATTTCCTTCCGCCTATTTCGCGCTCTGCCAACATCTTCGACGAACGTGAACGTCCAACGCACCGTAGAACGAATTCCGGAAATTCAACAACTTCTAGTCTGAGTGCTGGAGGCTTTTCTCTTTCGTCCTACGAAGGGTCAAAAGGTATGTTGCAAGGAGTTCAAACCGGAACAGGTCAATTTTTCAGAGAAGTCATCTCACGCAATATTCTGTAACTCTTTGTCTAGTGTCGGCTGTTGACGATGTACCAATGATGAAAGCGTCACCAAAAAGACGGAAAGGAAGTGATAGTGCACCAGTGTCAGTTGAAAGAGACAATGGCGCAAAGTCAATATTTAAGAGGAAAGGCATTTCTCGAGTTGACACTTCCGATCAGTCGATCGACGGCGCCGAATCTTCCCGCTTCCGACAGCTGTCGATGAAAGATTCGGAGCAGGAGGAATCAGACGAAAACAGAAACATCTTTCTAAGTTTATCAACATCACCTATCAATCATCGTGATGTTGACGAAACTCCAGTGAAGACAAACACCGTTAGAAAGAAAAACATGACACCCAAAATAACGGTGAAGACTGACATGGATGTTGTCACAGAGAAACCACGTCATGACTCACTGACAGACACACCAACGCCACCGAATATGCTTCAAAACGATTCAATGACTGATGAACACACCCTTAACAAGCATCTTCGAGGCCAGTCCTTCACTCCATTACCACATGCAAGCGAGAGTGGAATCTCTCCATCTGCAGCTGCATTTTCAGCCCTTGGACCTTCCCTGTCGTGGAGTATCGCAGGAGATACTCCTTCACTTGAGGATTTGGCAGGTTGCAGTTGGGAGGAAAGTAGTGAAAAGGGAGAAAGAAGACGACCTGACTCTACGACTTCTCATCTATCGTCTGCAACAAACAACATGGTTATCAGTCCCCATCACTTTTCTCTCTGGAAGGAAGACCACGAGTCTAAGAAGAAAAGCGAGGATGAGGAGGAGGAAGAAGATAATGACAAAGAAGATGGTGAAAGCATTCGACTCTCAATGCTATCTCCGAATTCTGACACTGCCATTTCGCTTGATCGTGGTGGTACATCAACGCCACTTCCGATTTTCTTCCGTGACTCCGGTACTGATGAGCGCGAGAATCATCACTTGGAAAGATCTGAGAAGAAATCCATGCACAACAAAGAACTAAACAACAAGGGTTCACAATCGGAGCAAATTTATCATTCGAACAACGTTTTCATGGACCGAAGACAGAGGCAACACACACCTCAATTCTTTTCTCATGGACCGCCACGAGATGGTCTACCCCCGACACCATTGTATACCGGATCAAAAGCGCAACCCCCGCAATATCCAGTCTCCAATATGGGTGCGGGATTTTCGCGTAGTCCTCTACACGGTGAACGACGTGATTTCGGGCATATGTTCGGTGGTCATCATCATCCACCACCTGGGCCACACAATGATCGAATTCGAAATCTTCGTGGAAGGATGCCCCCAAATGCTCACATGGCACCGATGCCACTTCACATTCCCCCACCGATGTCGACTCACCACCCTTTGACGTCACCTATGGGATTGCCTGGTCCTAAGCAAATGTGGAGTCCTCATCAGAGGGGAATGGTACCGCCGATGGCCAGTCCGCATCACATGTCGCCAATGGATATCACTCAGTCCAAGAGAAAATGCATTCCTTTGAAGCCTCCAATTCCTTCCAAGTTCCAAGGTGATATGGAAAAGTTCAAGACCGCTACTGTTCCGGAATTCACGAGTCTAGTGAACTTTCCCGTGCATATGTCTCAAAAGCAAGCTGTTAACCTTCCAGAAGGCATGAGATGTTGTGTAATGTGCGGGTCGGCATGCCCATGTTCTTCAGGAAACAAAAAGAAGAGTAATGGGGCTCTTGGTAAGAAGGATTCGAAAGATGTTTCGGGAGATAAGAGTGGTTACGCAATCATCCCTACCCAAAATAAGGGTTTGTGTACACTTTGCGATGTCAATGTATGGGTAGTAGCAAACTCGGGTCTTGAGATTAAATGGTGTAAGGGCTGCAAAAACTTCCGCCCTTGGGCTGCATTTGGTGATAAGGGATTAGCAACCAAGTGTCTCCGATGTAGAGAACGTCAGAGAGAGAAGTATGCGTTACAGAAGGAAGAAAAAGAGAAGGCTCGATTGCTGAAGAGTGCAAAAGCCAAGGCATGAGATAATTTGTTGGGGGATTGATTCTATCTTCATAGGTTGCTGCGAAGCGCGCACCACGAAGAAGGATAACAGCATTTTTCATAACACTAAACATGATTTTAAAGATTGGGGAATCAACTACAGTACAATTCAAGTGCCGACGCATGCAATGCAACGGAACTTAAGCTATACTAGATGCAAGTACGAGTACTTTTGACACAATTCAATTTCTTTCTGACATCATCTTTAACGGTTCGATTAGTTATAGGTCTTTGCCAATTTCGTAGCTATATTTTGGAGCAGTGCCCGAAGATGATGAATCTTTCTCATCCTTTTTTGGACCTCCTCTTTCCCCTCTTCCCGCTTTTCGCCCTCTCCCGCCGCGATCATCATTTCCTCTGCCGCCCGAACTGTGGCCTCGTCCACCCGATGGATTATTGGCTTTTCCGTTGTTGTGGACCTCATCTTTCGCAGCTGCACCGGACGATCGCCCTCCTCGTCCTCGCCCTCTCCCCGAATTGCCTCGATTTCCTTCCCTGCCGCCCGCGGAAGCTCCTCTTCCGCCCCTGCCCTGTGTTGCCGCTCCGGTGCGTTTGTCGTTTTTAGCTTGGTTTCCGCTGCCTTCCCCCACGTTGCCGTTGCCGCCACCGGCCGCATTCTGCTGCTCCTTTAGCTTTTGCTGCTGCAACGACGTGGGCTGCATTTGCTGTTGTTGCGGCGCGGGCTGCTTTTGCTTTTGTTGCGGCGCGGGCTGCTTTTGCTGTTGTTGCGGCGCGGGCTGCTTTTGCTGTTGTTGCGGCGCTGGCTGCTTTTGCTGTTGTTGTGACGCGGGCTGCTTTCGCTGTTGTTGCGACGTGGGCTGCTTTCGCTGTTGTTGCGATGCGGCTCCCCTGCCCTCGCCACCACCACCACCACCACCACCACGTCCTCTTCCTCTTCCACCACCACTCCGACTGCTGTGACTGCCCCGCCGGTGAGACTTGCCTCTTCCGCCCCGGTGCTTTCCTCGGCCCCGGCTGGTCCGGGAGTGGATCGATAACGACCCGCGCGACGAGGCTGTGATGATAGAGGCAACGTCTTCGTCGTCGCGCGTCGCCTTTGCCTTGGAGGCCGTGGCGACGTTGCTCTCGTCGCCGCTGTCGGTCTTGGTTTGTTTGTTTCTCTTGTTTTTGGGTTTCGATTCGCCTTTCTTGGCGGGGGAGGACGGGTGTCCCGAGGAATCATCGAATGCCACAATCACCTTTTGTTCCGTGGTTCCGTTTTTTCCTCCTTTTGTTGCAGCGTTGTCCGCCTTGTCCTCCGGTTTGGGTGCATTGCCTTTGTTTTTGTTGTTGTTGTTTTTGTTGTTATTTCGATTGTCCGGTGCTGCATTGTTCCCTTTTGTGTTGTCCCCTTTCTTGCTATTGGCCTCGCCGCCGTCCTTGTTGTCGATCTTTCCCTTGCTTCGGCTTCTCGTGAATTTAACGGACGAGCGATCCGGCTGCAGTTCTGCTTTGATGTGTTGTTTTGGGGTTTGTTGCGGGGAGGCTGCCGGGGGTGGCCCTATGGTATAGCTGTATTTTGGGGCTTGATTCGAATTTGGAGCCGGTGCTGCCTTGGGAGGGGCGGGCGGTGGCTTGGCTCTCCTCCACGACCCCTTGTTGATGTCCTGGGCATCCGATTCCTGGTCTTGTTTGCTGCTCGCGTTTGGCCCTTTCGAAGACGGGTTGCTAGAAGACGGGTTGCTGGAAGACGGATCGGCATCGGCAGCCGCAGCCTGTTGTTCCTTCTTCAGAATCTGCACCTGCAGGCTAGACGCCGCCGCTGCCGCGAGCGAGGATTGGGGCGCTGTTGTTTCCTCGACTTGTTTCTGCTTGATCTCGGTCATGGCTGCCTTTAGCGCAGTCATCTGCGACTTGCGGCGGGATTGCTTTTCCTCCTGTTCCTTCTGCAATCGCTCGGCTTCCTTTTGCTTTTGGTCTTTGGCATCCTGCTCCATCTTTGCCCGTCTCTGCGCCATCCAAGCGCTTCCATCGATGTTTCCGCTGTTATTGGTGACGGGATCTGACAATGGTGCAATCCAAATTCAATTTGACAGTGTGTGAGCCTTAGTTTCGAGCAGGGAGAGGTTTGCCCTGATTTCGGATATCGGGTATCGGATTCCCGCTCGGAATCACGACTAGTAACGTAACGTACCGGATGAAAATCGAGAGGAAGCTTTGGCCAGTTCTTTCCAATTCTCCGGTCCACCTCGATTTTGGCGATGCTGCTGATGCTGCTGCTGCTGCTGTCGATTCTTCCCTCGGCCTCCCCCATGGTTCCCACCGCGTCCTCCTTGCGATTGATGTCCCCCCTTTTGATGTTGCTGGTGCTGGTGTTGTTTGTGCTGCTTTTGTGGATGGCTCCGATCGGGTGTCTTGTCGGACGATTTCTTCGGTGCTCGCACCGGTGCCGGTGGAGGTGCAGCTTCTTCGGCATCGGATGGCTCCTGCTCCCCCACTCGGTATCCGTCCTCGCTGTCTTCGCTATCGGAATCCGCCCATCGCATTGGAGTCGCCATTGTGTGGAAATAATAATGATAATAATAATTACTTCGTATATTGTTCGATGATTCGGGTTTGTCTTGGTGTAGTTGTAACAATACTAGTAGTAGTACAAGTACCTTACTGTGGAATGTAATGTTGATACGTGTAGCCGTGATGTTCACTCTTCACTCAGTCATGCCATGAAAATAACATCCGACATCGCTGATTGTTTGGGAACCAAATAACTAGTTTTTGATACTATTGCTGTTTGATGCTCCTGTCACTGCCGCAGTCCACAAGTACGCATACGCACGCTTACCGTACGGAACAGCAGACCCGCTCGCTTCCGGACACAGGACTCATTGTAAAGGTGTCAACAAAATTAATTGCAAGAAACAAAAATGGAGCCAAAGATCCTTTTATTTTAATTTGTTGGACTTATCTCGAACCCTATTCAATCACATACAACAAAGTGCTCGAACCAATACCGTACGTACCAGGAAAGCCAAAAAATCAAGAAAGGGTATTTGAGAGAATAAGACGGTACAAGAATGGAAAAGCGCTGATCTAACTCATCTTTCCATTGTACCGGTACGAATAGTACTACATCAATAGCTACTCAAAGCGCGATGATGGAAGGGGCAGGCTGACAGCTTTCCAAATTCATTGCTAAGAACTACGGAGTCTTCTCATGTGTTCGAAGGACAAGAGGATGCAAACTGCGTTCCACCACCCCTAACTATCATGAAACTATCACGGTTCTGTTCTCATCTCCATCCCATTTGATGAGTGGAATTCGATACTCTTATTTTGATTCATAAAATACAGAACTACGAAGCATGTCTACTCCTTTACCAGAATACTGCGTTGTGCCATCCACTTGCGAACCTCGTCGTCCGTTATCCTGGCACGACGCTCCTGGTGGTTCGCCACCAAGTCTTGGAGGACCTGGATCAGTTTACCCTTGACCTTACCGGTAGACCAGTATTCTCCGCTGCCGGATCCATAGTCCTTCCCGATGGCGGCCAACTCGTCGTCGTCTTCCAGCAAAAACGACAGCCACTGGTAGCTCACATCGGTCTCCAGGTTCGCACCCAGCTCTTCCTGGAGCTTCTTCGTCTCCTGCCCGCCCGAAAAGGCGTGCTCCTTGATTTTCCGCTCAATGTCCGAGGGGGAATCGGTCAGGAAAATCGCCGAGTTCTCGTCGCTGCTGGACATCTTTCCGGCGGCACCCTGCAGGGGAGGGAAGAACTTGCAGTGGATCAGCGCGGGCTTGCCAGCGAGTCCGTGGTTCTTGCCCACCAGCTTGTGGGCAACGTCCCGCGTCATGCGGAAGTACGGATCCTGGTCGATGGCACAGGGAATCAGGCACACGGCCTTGGTATCGAGCGGGTTGGGTTCCTCGAGAACCACCGGGAAGCTCGAGGCAAACGATGGAGCGGCCTGGACCGCCGGGAAGGCAATCTTTCCGATGTTGGAACTCCCGTCGAATCCAAAAATTCCGTTTACGGTATTGGTGGTCACGGCCTTCCAGATGCGGACAATGTTGGGGTACATGGTTCCGACGTAGTCCAGATCGGAAAACAAAAAGGTCTTTTCGTAGTCGAACCCGCAGGCAATAATGTCGCGTGCGTTTTCCATCGTCAGGCCGGCGTAGTGGCTGAGGTTGTCTCCCGCCTCCGGGTCGTATTTTCCCTTGAAGAGGAACTTCTCGTCGTCCGTCATCTGGACCACCAGCGGCACGTTGAAGGCATCCTGCAACCACTTGGTGAACAAAAAGGGGATCAAGTGGCCGATGTGCATCGAAGACGAACTGGGACCCCGACCCGTGTACAGATACATGGGGAGCCCTTTTTCGATGCAATCCAGGAGTGCGTTCATGTCGCGGTGCGAGAAATAAATGCCACGGCGCAAGAATCGATGGAGTTTTTCGACCTTGCCCTTTCCGACCGTGTGGGCTCTGATGCGTTCCATGAGGGCGTCGTCGATCATGGTCGAACCGAACTGGTTCACCAGTTTGGTGTAGTCAATGTCTCCCGAAACCTCGTAGGCGGTGACCACCATTTCCTCTCCCTTCTTGGCGGCAGCGTCGGCGTCTCCGGCGTTGCCGCTTTCGTCCTTTGCCGCTTCCGCCTCGGCCTTTACCGCGACCAGGGACCGTCCCTCGTCCATTCGAATCTTGTTCTCCCGCAGACCGGCCAGTCCCTCGGTGGTCACGGCGTCCGAAAACGAGTCGCTCGACAAGGTTTCTCCCAGCGACGGCAGCGATCCGTCGCTGTCGCCCGTTTTCTCTTCCACCGTGAATTTGACAGTGATTTCGGCCTTTCGCGCCTTTTTGCCCGCGGTGACGACGCTTTGCTCCAGGTCCAAAGAGATGCCCTTGATGGAACCCGTGGTCGCATAGGGGGCACTGGGAGGGACTGCCAAGACGATGCCATCCACATACGAGCAGAACGGCAAGGGATCCGGAGTCTTTTTGAGAATGCCACCGTTCAGAATACCGTTTCCATACTGCTCCAGGGCTTGGTCCTTCGGAATCGAGGCGCAGGTGGTAATGGGCAAATCCTCGGCGATAACTCGATCCAGAGCCGCTTGGACGGCCTTCCAGAAGTCGTCGATCGCGGATGCATTGTCCTCCTGGCAAGTCCAGCTCACAAAGCCCGAGTTTCTTGCCCAGGTTGACGGAAAACTTTCCGGAGGGAACCTTTTCTTTGATATACGTCGGCTGGAGGAGCGACACGGCAGCCTCGTCCATGCTGGCACCGACCAAACTCTGCAAGACACCTCTCAGAATCAGATATCCGGTAGAAACGGCCGGAGGGCAAGGCGGAGTGACAATCACTCGCTTTTTTTTCTTCTTCTCACCAGCGGCGGCGCCATCGGTGGGTTGTTTCGACTCTTCTGCCATGTTTGTTGCTTCTTGTTTTGTCTTGTCCGCAGAGGGTGGAGTGACAACCGACGGTCTTCGGTACTACTTCGTACTACTGTTTGTCCCGTTAGTTACGTTTCTCCGGATCCTCATGTTTCGAACGATAAACCTTAAGGTTACCGTACAAGTACCGGCGGGAAATGATCCTTGAATCCTTGACGAACAGTATTACGGGTAACTTACTCGTACGAAGTACTTGCATTCCGTAGAACATCGATCAAACAATGTGCGGTTGATACACGTTGAACGTCTTCATTCGACAATGTGTTTCCGTCTTTCCATCCAAAATTGGGGGAATTGGAATCCAAAAAAATTGATTTAAAAAAAATCGATGCAAAAGCAAAGGGAACATAAGCGAATTACCGTTATGTTTTCTACATACCTCGTAGCAGCATAACGTACGACCGTCGACCGAAAACAACGATAGGACCTTACGTAACAGCGTGTCAGTGATTGTACGTAGGTACTTGTACGAATATAGTTGTAGCTACGAACCGTACGTAATGAGGAGTACGTACGAGTACGTACCGGTAGTATTTTTTTCGAACGATTGATTCATTCAGTAAGGTAAGGTTACGGTACGAATATTATTACGAGTAAGCCTCATGATTATGATACTCGGTTTCCAGAAGTCCTCTGGTTATCTTTTGGACAGCCAAGCTTCTCGCAATGTCGATTGTCAACGCCTTGTCACTTCCCTAATGCGGGACTCCTACTGTACCGGTACCCCTATAGGTCAGAGACAACAGGACAAGATATCCAGTAAAAGAACGAATTCTTAACGTCCAGAGAGGATCTTCACAGCCATGAAGAGTCACTTTCGTGTGCTCGTCCTGTATAATGTATTTCATGTCAGACAACACCGACCGGATTGCTAGGGAGGGATGTCTCATAAATTGAGATGGTGAAAAGTGTTATTTTCTGATAGGGAGGGTTTCTTTTTAATTTTGACACTAAATTTCTGTTCTTATCTTTACACCCTTGATGTACATTAAAATAGTCCGTATATGAGCAGCTTTTCGAATTCGGGCGATCATTTTGTTGGCACCTTCTGCTATAACTTCATTCATTCCAATCCCCAAGATAGTTTGACAGAGTTTTTCCGCGTCGATTGGGTTGACATACCGGTATTGATACCCATTACCGGTCAGTATGCCATAATTCGCGCGGCACAGTCCCATGATTCCGATCCAGAATAAAATTGGAAGGGCAGACCGAAACCTCACGTCGTTTGGTGTACCGGTTTTGGTTTGTTGACGGCAAACTCCTCAAAGTTCGTCGTTTCCTGCCTTCTTCTTGGCATTGAGGACAGACTTCATGAGTCCCAATCCAGCGGCCTTGACGGCGGCCTCGGTCTCTTCCTTCTCTGTCATGAGCTCTTGGTATTTGGCCTGGAGCTCCTCAACTCCGGCCTTGAACTTCTCGTCGGCGGCTTCGATCTTCTTTTCTTCCGCAGCGATCTTTTCTCCGAGGGCGGCGTCGTCGAGTGCGAAAAGGGCTTCGATCTCCTTCTTCTTGGCGTCGTCGCACAAGTCAAGGTTGGTGGGGGAGCAGACAGGTCTGAGCTCGGTGTCGATGAACTTCTTCAAGGCGTCGTACGAACGACTACCCTGGTAGTCCTGCAAGTCATTGGGGTCACCGTGCTTGAGGGTAGGGAATCCACGAACACCGTTGGCATCGCAGATGGGCTTTCCATCGGCGGTACAGTCGACATCGGCAATGAGCTTGATCTCGTCGTCCTTGTATTCCTCCATGAGCTTGTCCCAGTCGGGCTTCATCTTCTTACAATGACCGCACCAAGGGGCGAACATCTTAAGGAAGACGACCTTTCCGGCGGTGACCTCGTCGTAGTTCTATTTTGTTTCAATAATTGATAGTGGATGAAGGTATTAATATTAAAGGAGGGCATGGTTAGATTTGTCAATTAATATTACAGGAGTGCATGGTTAGATTTGTCATGATCAAATCGGCGTCGTTACGACGACATCAAAAAATAATAATAATGATAAGGAAGGTATATATATCGTCCCAACAATGTTGCCAAAACTTACGGACTCGTTGAGTTCAATAGCGGCGGCAGGGAGGGCCATAAGGGTAACAAGGGCGGCGATGGAGAACTTCATGATTGTATTGATTGGTTTTATATTTGGATTCGACAATGAATTGAATTTATGACGACAGGTGAGAAAGATTCAATGACCAAAAATGACGATTTTTTGAATTTTTTTCGAGAACTCCTTGGAAAAGTTTTGTTGATCGTACAATCCAGGCATCGCCAATCGCACCAAGATCCGATCCACTACAGCCGCTCAATTTTTGTTTGCCACGAAACAATTTCTGGGTCATGCACAGTGAAGCACGACACTTGTTTTAACGGTCGGGAGTGCCGAAATCGAATCATTACTTCGTACGAAGTAGTTTCTACGAAGTATTTGCGAACGAAAATCGGAAACGGATCGAACGTCATCGAGCTGTGTGTTGGTCACTTGTCGCTTGTGACTTGTGCTTTCACTCCATGTCCTTGTACGAGTAAGTTAAAGTTACCATACTCCTAATGCTAAATAGCAGTAATAGTAATAATACCTTTCATAAAATACATAGGTATGTAAGGAGTGTTTCATGCCAGGTACATCATACCTACTGTATGTCTCAAACATCTCTTCCATTCACTCCTCCTTACGAATGAAAGGATCAAGCACCGTTCATCCCACCGCAAAAATTAAAATACTTCGCAATAATAATGATCCTTGTGGCCGGTCCAGAAAACTCTACCTCGACACGATAGCACTTGACCGAAACCA
This sequence comes from Pseudo-nitzschia pungens, assembly GCA_037355855.1. Taxonomy (NCBI): domain Eukaryota; phylum Bacillariophyta; class Bacillariophyceae; order Bacillariales; family Bacillariaceae; genus Pseudo-nitzschia; species Pseudo-nitzschia pungens. Next base: position 1,329,801 of record CM074762.1, on the reverse strand, counting down.
ACAACCCGATCGGAGCTTCGAAAGAGAACTTGCAATCGTAGTCTCTGCAGTGTTCATTTTCGACAGACGTGTATTCCGTGCCAATGTCGTTCCAGTTATTGTCTCGAGGGAGCGGGCTGCTCTCGAGATTTTCATACCCTCTTCGCCACACATTTGATGCTTGCAGACAACCAAGCGAACTTTCGCGTCTGACCTCTCCAAATGCTTTGACGACGACGAGAAATTTCGCCTCGAAAAAGGTATGGGATGCGCATTAGATTACCTGCGGTAGGAAAACGATGACAAGTCACGCTGGAATGGAACAGATTTTGCTTTTGTGGGCAGGAAAACATGGATTCGATTTGCCTGTATTTACTCATCTTTATAATGCGTCACGTCGTAATTGTTCTTCTCTCCTCTATAAACAGCACAAAAATTTGCTGAAGCAAACGAAGGGGTAAGGGAAATAATTTGTTATGAGTTTTTGCTGTGAATCAATCTTCTCGTTTTGCGGAAAGAGCAATAGTTTCGCCACCATCTGACCAGCAATTATTCTTTTTCCCATAGGTTTCGAGGTCGATCAAAAAATTGCTTTAGCGTCGCGATTCGTCGCTTACAGAAATCGTGGCAATATGGCTATCGTGACCGTCGGGTGAAACGACGAGAGTGGTCTAAGTTTTGGATTCAACGAATCCAGGCTGGGGTTCGGCAATATTCTTGGAGGTATTCTCAATTCATGGGTTCCTACAAGCAATCTGGCATGAAACTGGATCGAAAGGTGAGTTTTTCTCAATTTATTCTTTACGTATATTGCTTTTTATTCTGCGCTTGTTTCTAGTCATTCCATTCAAGTCTACGGTTGGGTTTCGTAGCTGACGACTTGTTTTTGTTGATCATTCGCGATGGATTTGTTAACCGTGTAATTGTTGTGATCGCTTTGTATAGATCCTAGCAGAACTTGCTGCCAACGAACCTTTTGCCTTTCGATCTGTTGTTCAGGTAGTGGAACATACAAGTAAAAAAGCGAAACTTTGAGCAAATGAAATGGAAGAAGACGAAGAAGGGTAGAATTCATCTGGTTTGCGAAGCAAATTTCCTTTCGTATTGTGGATTTCAGATATTTTTACAGATGCGCGAAATGTTTTCTATTTTCACAACGCGAAATACCTCATCTCTAAAAGAATAATTCAAAACAACTTTTGCTCTTTGACGGGCGTACAAATATGGGAGCGAAAGGTGTACTTTGAACTCTTCTGGGCAGTGAGGGAGCTAAATTATGTATATGATCCGGGTTGAAATGATGCAACGATTCTTAGGATAGAGTTAGCAATTTTCATTTTATGAGAATCATGTGTCCGATATGTTCAGAAATACACCAAGTAATTGGTAGTCACAGCATGGAAACTCTGTGTTCATCAGCCATTACACTGAGTGCACATTTTGGATTCAAATGACGTACAATGTCGTTTCAGACCACGATTGGATTGTCGTTGATGTTCTACAAGAAACTTGATGTGTCCCAAGAGATTCTGCTCAGTATGGCTACCGGTACGTGTACGAATTATGTTGTTTCTCAAACTCCTGATTGGCTGATGAATGCTAGAATTTAGATGCTGTTCACTATACCACCGGCGGTACTAGCAGCTATTCACCTACTATACACCTGTTTGAAACAAGAAAGTAAGAAGATATCCCGTGTTACAAGAAGTCACGACCCTGATTTCCACTAAGTCGTATTGCTCTTTTTACAAGCCATGATCCTTGGTTGCTTTTAAAAGTCTTATTTTCTTCTAGTTTGTGACTTGCATTTTTGGTTCGTGAGATTTCAGCAAGGACAGACATAGTAGTAAGCCTTACCTTAGTCATCATCCTCATCATCAGAAAGTTCGTACCGGTACGTACCGGTACTGTGTAAGATCTTCAAAGGTACGAGTACCCGTACCAGTACCGTAAGGTATGTGGTATTCAGTATGTAGTCGGACATCACTGTCCGGATGTCCGTGATCAGTGATCAGTGACTCGTTCGCGCCAAAATCATGTTTGTACGTCTTCTTGTTCGTTCGTTTCACTAAACGAAACCACCTTTGCCGACGAGATGGAAAGGGAGGAAACGGAATCTTCGACCTGCAGTTGCCTCGACGGTAGCAGCTTCGAAAGCATTTGCAACACGGCCGTCAAATTTTGTGTGAAAGATTTCATCTGTATATTCGGTAGGAAACCGTACGAAGATGATTAATTCATTTCAGGGATCCTGTTGTGTTGATAATGATGTTGTCGGTTTCTGTTTGTAAAACGGACTTCATCATCACGATCAGAAAACGACAAAATCGATGTGTCAAAGAAACGAGACAATGAATTTTAGGCACTTTCGTTGTTTGCGTTTTTCTGCGCCTTACCTTTTTCGATGGCTTCCTTCCATCTCTCAAATATTGATGGAGTGAGAAGTTGCCGCCTTTATTCAACCTTCATATCTGAAATCACGTGAAACTCAATACTTTGTACTATTTGTGTGGTTGATCCCTTAGCTTCGACGATCGACGTCTCACCAAAAACATGACGATGAATATGTTATGCAACACCTTTGTCTTTCTTATCCACCTTTTATACCTTTCTGGGTTCAAGGTTAAGGGGGCATGGTTACCTCTGATGGCTCCACTGGACTCTGATTCACGAAGAATAGAACTTGGCGCCAATGGTCGACGAATGGCAGTGGGAACATCTGGCAACACGATCAATTTTTACGATCTCGTCACCGCACCGGTTCATTTCAATGACGAAACAATGACATGGAAGTTTGCTGGCCGCTTGAGTGACATTGACGCGGTCAATTTTTCTCTGTCGCCGGACGGTCGATTCTTAGCTACTCGTCACAAATCGATTTCCAAACAAGTCCAAGTATGGGAAATCGAGAGCATTGAGAATTATAATGATTTCCCGAGGAATGCCGACGGAAGCTACGAGATTGAATCATCCTCGGAACCCAAAAATATTGGCACATTTTGGTGTAATGCCGAGGGGCAATCTGTCAAACTCTTCCAAGCCGAATCAAAACTGGTACTCGCAATGAGTTGTGAAACATGGTTATCCAATCGCGGCAAAGTACAAGTCTTCGTGCACAACCTCTCCTCATCTTTGCCAAACACCGATGATCTGGCATGGAGTGAAATGATCCCGTCCCTCGAAGGTAAAAATACTGGTGATCGCTTTGGTTCTGCTCTAAGCATTTCCGATGGGTCAGCTGAATACGACTTCCGAATTGCCGTGGGTTGTCCGGGCTTTAACAACAATCAAGGGCTTGTCCTTGTGTATGGTGCGTTGCGTGCACCATTGATTACTTGGGAACAAATTGGTGACGATTTGGTAGGATCCAATGTTGGAGAACAATTTGGTGCTGCTCTCGATACGAGTGTCAACACTGAACCCTATTTGTTGGTTGGATCCCCTGGTTGGACGAGACCAACGCGTATGGACGACAACATTGACGATGACGACAATAACAATGGGCAAGATACTTCCGAAATTATTGGCTCTGGCCTCGTGCGCCTTTTTCATTGGCGGAGGTCAGGTTCTTCATTTCGTTCTCCCCGCCGCTGGGTAATGGTCGGCGATCCTATGTTTGGCCGAAACGACGGAGATCAATTTGGAATCCAAGTCGCGATTTCTCGTACTGGCGAACGCATTGCTATTGCAGCTTCACCAATGGAAGTCGGCGATGACCTTGGCGATGATGGTCAACACCGAGCAGATTACATAGGAGTCTTCGAACGCCAATCATGGGATTCTTGGGGATTACTTGTAAATGATGTTCTTTTGCCTGGGAGCAGTCGTGGTACCGATGTGCCGATGGCATTGAACGATTGGGGGTCCATGGTAGTTACAGTCTCTCCACATGGCTCTGTTAAAGCCCTCGTTGACGATTCGCCGTTTTGTGGGATCCCTACAATACACACATCCCATTTCGATGGTGGTGAATCCCCTTTTCCACAAGCTTCCGACTTTGAAATGTTGCTGAGTCGGCAGACATGCAGAATGAAGGACAACCTGGTTGAAAACCAGACCATTTGCTCGGAACAACGTGTTTACAGAGGGACATACGAATCTTGTTTATGGACAGATACTTCAATTGCGAATTTTCCATCCATGATTTCAGCAATTGCCCCGTCAATCGCACCAAGTCTGCCGACAGAGAGACCCTCGGCGATTTTCATAGTAGTCCCGTCTTCAAGCCCGTCATATTTTCCATCGGTGACACAATCAGAAGCTCCCTCTTTGCGAAGGACGAATTCTGATTCATTTGTTGCATGGGCTTCACCTTCTGGACCTCCAACGTTTGCTTCAGCACAGCCATCGTTTCGGAATTCAGTGAATCTCTCGAGACAGCCTTCAACCCTCGGTATTGTCGAAGAGAACGAACTGTCATTCTCACCGTCGGCTTTTCCCACATCACTTGACGTACCAAATAGCTTTCGGTTCTCACCACATCCAACTACCCAGACATCTCAATCTCCCACGGATAGGGCAACTAAACGGGACCACGAAGAGATGGTCGTTGCAAATACGTGCCATTGCAACATCTTCGACGAGTGCATCGATCTGCCATTGTCTGAGAGTAGTCCGGAATTGAGAATTTGTGTATTTGTGGAGTCGGACGCAAATGCTAGAATATTATCCTTAGACAGCGCCAGACTACGGCAGGACGACTACACCTTTTCAATTGTTTACGGTGGTACACCTATTAACGAAGACGGCGACACAACATTACAATGTCACGGTACGAGCGCGAACATATGCCAACTCGAAACCTCTGTCAGCTTCGCCTTTTTCGGAAGAAACCGTCCTTCTTCCATTGTTGTGGAAGGAGACGTTCTTGTAAAAAAGTCCCATCCATTACGCCAACACGAAATCACCCAAATCACGATCCCGTTCTGGAATTTAGTTCCTTTAGAGCGAATCGATATACTACCCCCAAGTCCACCCTCAACCCCGCACGATCCAAACAACCAAGTGGCTGCAAAATTTCTCGGGGGAGTTACTGCAGCGTTTGCACTGCTTCTGGCGGTTTGTGTTGTGTCCGGTTGGTGCTGCAAGAAATACTTTTGCAATACCGACCATGACAAAAGGAAAGTCAAAGAATTCTTTGGCATTTGATTACTGGAACCAAACATCCGGTGCCGGCATCGTAGCAATAGTACGGCCATTCCAAATCGGTTCATTTCTGCAACGACAGTTGCTTCCGACAAAACTTTTTGAAATATAATACTAATATTAATCTATATCAATAAATTGTTTGTACAATGGTGCTGCTATAACTTACTTCGTAACTTACTTCGTAGTTATTACTGACCTTGTACTATGGCTGTTGTGGGTGATTGAATTTTAGAATCGGTAGCAGAGACCCCTAACGTCTCCCTTCGTCCCTTCCAACAACTCTCAAAAAACCATCGAGCTTGCCTTGGGACTAAAAGCAAAGTGGCGTTCCTTCCACACCCGGACGTTCCGGAGCAACGTGGGCAGGGGCATCAATATGGCATCGTCGGTCTTGGAGTAGTTTGGATTGACGTGCCCGTGTTTCGTCTCGAGGTAATCCCAGACCGAGTAGGTTCGCTGGCGAATGGCGGCCATGGCCTCGCGCTCTCGCTCCGTGTCGCACAGCATGTTTCCGAACCGGCAGCTGTACACGTGGAAGGAGAGATCGAGGAGGTACTGGGTATTGAACTCGAACGCATTGGGATACAGCGCAACCAATTGGTAGACGCAATCCAGGAACTGCAAAAAGATGGGAGAAATCTGGTTCTCGTCGTTGGACTGCGTTCCGTTCTTGGCGTCGCTGCGACCCTCTCCGTGGGCGGACCGGAGATGGAAGGGATGTCCAAAGCTCATAAAGTCCTTCTCGACCAGGACGCTAAATCCGTGTCGCGTCCGGTAGTACGAATCCAGCAGGAGCTGTGAGATGCACACCGTCTGCGAGGTCCGGTCCCAACCGTGGCTGCAGTGCACCAGGATGGGGATTCTCCAGACGTGTACCCAGTAGGCGGTTTCCCAGGATGCGGCGAGGACCGTCCGGATGTGCGAGAGCCACTTTGTGTCCTCGACGAGTGAATTCCAGTGCACGTCGGCCGTCGATGGGTTGTTGCAAATGCTGCACAGTTTTTCGTAGCTGTCGCGGACGGCGTGGATGTTTTGAATGTTGCAAAACTGCAGAGTGGTGTTCAAGTAGTTGGAAGTGTTTTCGTACCCATATCCTACAAGAAAAAACGGAACGGCACCAAACACATTTTGTTTTTAAAAAAAAAAAAGAACAACGCAAGGAACCATTCGGTCAGGAGTTGTGAACGTTGATGAAATGTGATGACAAATCGCAGAGCAATTTGGACCAGTTTTCTCTTCGTTCCTTGTTGCTTTCTTTCCATCGTCACTACGATTAAACGTATTTACTCACCCCCCGTACGGTTGGCAATCGCGGCAGCTCGTGGTCTCAGATCCAGAATCTTGAGTCCACAGCCCGGCTCCGGTAGCCAGTCGCTTCCTCCCCCGCTACCGGACGAGTAATCGCCGGTCAGCTGCTCCAACACTCCCCGTGGGTAGACCGGGGGAGGTTCCGCCATGGCGTCTGGAGTCCATGAAAAAGTGCACGAAACAAAAATAATGGAACAAAGCAAAAAATATTGCAATCAGCAAGCAAGCAAGGAAGCAATAGTCGTATGCCAAACTGGCGACGAACAAATCATCACATCATCATCACATCACATCATCATCATCATTCCATTCCATTCCATTCCACTGCGCTACGCTACGCTACGCCACACTACTCACTCGCTCCCCGCGCCGATTCGATAATGTGCCGGACATACAATTCGTCGGCATGGGACCGGTTCCCCTTGAGTCCGACCTTGGGCTGGGAGGACCGCCAGATGGAGGCCCCGCCCACACCGCACCAGGTCATGCTCGGCAACCGCTGGGCCTTGCGAAAGGCCCCGCACTGCCGAATGACACTGAGGGCCTCAGGCTTGGTCTCGTCGAGAGACGCCGGCCCCACCAGCACGTGGGGATAAGACTGGCTGAGCTGGTAGTTGGCATTGACCCGGGCCCACAGAGCCCACGGCGGCTGCGTGATGCCCGTCTGCTGGAGGAGCCGGGGGTATTCCAGCGTGGCGTCGAACCGCCGGGGCGTCGGGGGGAGCGTGACGCCCTGCTGTCCCGAGGTCTCGTCGACCCGGATGCTGTTCTGGACCTCCCGGCGCTTGGATTCAAAGGCAAAGAGGTATCCGAGGTTCCGGCGGCCGGGAAAGGCGTACGTGTTGAGCGACTCAAAGGCCCGGTTGGTGTCGACGTAGTTGAGCGTCGTGAATCGGAGGATCCGGCCGCAGTCCTTTCCGTAGACGACGAGTCCCATGTAGCTCGACCCCGAGGCCTGGTAGACCGTCTTTTCGACGCGGTCCATGGAGGCCAGGGGGATTTCCAGCAGCTTGATGGAGGAGCTGCGGGGGGTTGCGGCCCTCCAGCAGTGGGGGTCCCATCCTTTCGGGGCCTCCATCGGTTGGATGGTCTGGGCGTCCGCCGTCGAGAAGAGAATGAGACGGTAGTACGTCATGACGCAGCACCACATGACGGTGGACGTGTTGTTGTTGTTGTTGTTGTTGTTGTTGACGGTGTTGTTGCTCGGGTGTTGTTGCTGGGACGCCACAAAGTTCACTCCCGACGTGTCGCTGACGTGCAAGAGGTTGGCGAGAAACATAATGACCTGTTCTCCCTCGAGCAATTCTCCCACGTGCTTGCGGAGGAGGGCACGTTTCTGGTCCGTGTCGAGCTGCGGAAAGGCTTGCTGCTGCGGACCGGGAGGAACCGCGCCGCCCTGGTGATGCACGTGGCCATTGTGGGAAGACCCCGCCGCAGACGATGGGGAAAAGAGATGCGGCGACGATCCCGGTCCTCCTCCTCCCCCCATGGGTGCCGTTGCCGCGGCCATTTTCTCCATTCCCTGCTGCGCCAAAGAGGCCAGGTTGGAGGCGAACAGACCGGTGGTCTTGGAAAAGGATTCCATTCCCGACGAGGACGTCGAAGGCGATGGCGAGGGTTCCGATCCCATTCCCATGCCCATTCCCCGGCCCGTATTCCGGCTCATGCCCATTCCCATTCTCATGCCCATTCCCATTTGGTTCATGACGCCTCCCTGGAAAATGTTGGACATGGTGCTGCCCAGGCTGCTGGTGGTGGTGTTGGAGGTGGTCGGTGGTGCCAAGAGGTTGATGTTGTTGCTGGTGCTAATGCTCGTTCCAGTGTTGATGCTAATGCTTCTGCTACTGCTATTGCTCGCGTTGTTGTTGTTGGGTGCCGGTGGTGCGGTGGGCGTGTTCAGGGACATTGCCGACAGCGGGTGGTCGTCTTGTTGGAGTTCCTGAAAGACCCTCTGGGCCAGCGATGGATTCGAGGAAGAGGTGGTGGGAGGAGGAGGTGTCGCCGCTGTTGTCGTTGTCGTTGTCGCTGTTGGAGCTCGGAGGGGATCGTCGTGGGCATTTGCTGCCGCAGTTGCTGTAGCGGTTCCGGAATTGCCAATGCCGTTGGCATTGCTCGTAGTGGGCGCAAAGGTCATTTCTTCCTCGTCGTCGTCGTCGTCATCGTCGATCGAAAAGTTTCCCCCGATATCGATCGAATCAACACTCACATTGTTATAATTAGTGGTAGTAGTCGTAGTTACATTCATATTCATATTCATGTTCGCAGTTGCACTCGGATTCGCATTTGTGCCTGTCGCATGCACTGTCGTTGGCGCTGGCATTGTCAGACCACCCGCGGTGCCCGCGCCGATCCCGTTTGCACCGGCATCGGGTGCGGTGACATCGTCCAGGGGCATGTTCAGCATGAGCGTTTCGGCCTCCTTGATCAGATCGTTGATGGCGTCGTCTGCGAGATTGACATCCTCCAATCCACTCATGCTTCTCTGACTCATGATTTCATAGATGGGATATGATTGGATTGGGTTGGATTTGATATGACTTGATCTGATTACGTTGATTGATGCGGTAGAGTGTTGTGTTGTGTTGTGTTGTGTTGTAAATACGGTGTGGTAAAAGTATGTGAATGTAACCTTTTAAGCCTTACTGAGTAAGGTTACACTAAGATTATTCGACAAGACTCAAATTTTAAAATACCTGAAAGATGGAAGACCTTGTCTCGTTCAGATTGGAATTGCGAGCTGAGAGTCTTTCAATTTCCAGAGGCATCTTTCCGATTATTTTTGTTCTCGTCTTTCTCACACGGATACGAGTCGAGTCGGTCTTTGCGTAGAATTCTGGTATAAATCCTACGGAGAGTGGTTCAAAGAGAAAACGCGAGGAGGATGACACCGAACACTGAACATCAAGAAAATACCGCAAGGTTACCCGATACAGCACGAGCTGAGTAAACCTTACGGGAAAGGTAGGCGTACTATCGTATTTCTACCGGCATTATCCGTTGAAATCGTACACACGAGTTCGCAGTGGATGGTGGTACGAAATTAAGCCGAGAATTCAACAGCCAACGTATGATATGTACTTACTTACGTATCAGCTTCATGAATAGTATGTATGTATATATTATTATAATAGAACACGTACGTATGATGCAGAACATGCGACCAAAATCCTGGTTTGGTCGAGGGAGTCGAATTCTGAGAATATCTTCATCCTCATCACTGTATGTTTGCATACCACTGAAATCGCTGATGAACGGGCCTTTATTATGGGACGTCACACATGGTAATTAAGGGGCTCAGATATTATCCGACCGCTGGTCCGTTTCTTGACATCGCAGATTTTTCTGTCACCCGATCCAGGGACGAAGGCATGATGGTTGTTGACCTGCTTCCAACGCTCGATATCTTATTGGGTGCATACTGCTGCATAAATAATTCATACCACTTTCTCCTGAGCAAATATCATCCATGGTGGCCTATTACTAGCTAGCTTCCATCAGTTTGGCATCGGATTGCATCGCATCGCATCGCATCGCGTCTGCTTGTATTCCAAATTATTCTTTGCAGCATCGGCCTTACACCATTGGAAACCACAACGGCGATCAAGGGACAAGAATACAATACAGCGATCAAACCAACAAACGAACGAACCACCAACACACTACAAATTCGCTGCCGGGAGACCCTTTTGTGCGCCGTTGCTCGCTTGCTTGTTTGTAGCTGATTCATTCATTCATTCATTCATTCCTTTTCAAACGCAACAATGATGCTGGGAAAAAAGGAAAAAACGTCGCTCCTGCAGACGGCGAGGACCAAGAATTTCGGCAACAGCAAGTTCGCCCTGCTGACACTCAAATCCAAGGACCAGCCGCCGGTGAAAAAGATCAAGATTCCGATGGCCGCCAACGGGCAACCCATCGACGACGGAACCAAGGTCTCCGACATGACCGCGAGCCTCACCGAGCAACGGGTGACGCCCGCTGTCATCAAGGAGGTTCACTACAACGGAAAACCCAGCGACAAGGACATCGAGATCAACTCGGTGGAATCCAGTGTGCTCGGAATGTCACTCGTCGCGGGCGAGGAGGTGAACAACAGCAACAACAACAACAACAAGACGCAACAACCACAACTACTATCGCCAAATGCACATGCACAACCACAACCACAACCACAACCACAAGCCAACGCCCCCCTCTCCCCCAAGCCGTCGACCACCCTCGTCCAACACCGGTGGATGGCATCCGCGGAGGTTCCCGAGCAGGACAAGATTCTCCAGCAGCTCAAGACCCGCAAGTTCCCACAGTCGCCCCGGTCGCCCCCCCGGTCGCCGTCCAAGGTGGCACCACCCCAGGCCGGCCCCCGGAAAAAGACCATGGACATTAGCAAGGGACTCAAGTTCTCGGCACCCGCTCCCATGACGCTGAGCCGCTGCCAGCCCCAGATGGGACAGGAAAAGACCGCCCCGCAATCCAAGGAATACACCCGCCTCCAAAAGGAGCGGGAGAAGCAAGAATTCCTGGAACAACAGGCCCAGAACGCGGCCGACGCCAAGCGCGTCATCGAGGCCCGTCTCAAGGAAGAACTGGAATGGGAGGACGCCGGTGAGGGATTCGAGGCCCAGCTCGACACGGACGGCTTTAAAAATGCGAATGGCATCATCAACAACAACACCGACGAGAACAAGAACATTGTCGGGAACACCATCAAGAAAAAATCACTCGTCAAGAAAATCCTCGGCAAGGTCAGGCCCAAGTCGTCGGCCGCAACGGCAACGGCCACAAACTCCAAGAAAACCCAGGTGGCCCACGAAAAATTCACCGCCATCGAGGCCGCCATGGCTGCAGCGGCCGCTGCCGTCGACGCCGCGGCCGAGAAGCAAACAAACGGCGGGCACCTGACCGAGGAGGAAGCCCGATCGCTCGCCCAGGAAGCCCTCGTGGCCGCACGGCAGTACAAGACCAACAACGTCGCCACTACCATCACCGCCGCCCCCCTCAACAAGGACCACGAAGAGTACGAAGCGCACGAAGAGCAGAGGCAGCAGCAGCAGCAGCAGCAGCAGCAGCAACCCGAGCCTCTCAATACCGGAGCCGTCTTCCACCCCTACGAGACGACGCAAGCCAGCCCACCGGCACTGGAGGCACTGGCCTCGCCGCGGACGGATGCCGCCCAGAACAACAACACTAGTTCTGACAACCGAATCATTATCCACTTTGGCAGCAGCAACAACAACCTGCCCTCCGACTTTCCCATCAGCGAGGTCGCGGTGAACCCGGGAGGAGATTCCGTCTCGGAACTGGATGCCTCCCACCGTAACGCGAGAAAATTTCCCGTGGTCGAGGTCCGACAGCAGCCCCAGAGCGACGAGTCGGTCTCGACGCTCGGGGTCCCGCGCGTCTTTGGACAGCTCGATCGGTTGCTCGAATCCCCCCGCCACATGCAGACGCAGAGACAGATGCAGATACAAATGCAGCAACAACGGATTGGTGAAACAGTCACTCATTCGCGGGAGGAAGACGACATGGGCGGATCGGCACCCCCTCCCGAAATGGTCACGTCCCGCGACGCCAAGGCACTGATCGATCAGCTCGAATCCGCAACCATGATGGAGGAGGCGACCGCCAGCACCCCCGAGAACGCGGCGTACGGCTGCAACTTTGGGGGCATTTGGTTCAACGGCGGCGGAAAGAGAAGAAAGCCCACCCGCAAAAAACGCAAGGACTCTCTCGACCGCATCGAAACCGAATACACCAGCGGAACCGGTGACGACAACACCGGCAGCTTTGAAGAAACGACCCTCGGCGACGAGGAGCCGATGAACGACGAGGGACCAACGACCCTCCACGATGCCATCGACTCGGCCATTCGAAACGCGGAGCACCAGCTGTCGATGAACCAGACGGGACGCTTTACGTCCTACGAGGGAAGCAATGTTCCGAACAGTCCCCACACCGGAACCCGACAGAGCATGAGCCCGTTGGCCAGCCCGGTCAAGAGTCCCATAGCCAGGAGTCCCGTGACATCGAGAGACTCTCCCGCGTCTCCTCCCACACCGGTAGAGTTTGATGACTTCATGAACATTGCGGCTTCGAAACTCGACAAGATTTCCGACACGAACAGTCCCTCGAGGAGTCCGGTCCAGATGGTGACCCCGCAAAGCAGTGACCCATATGCGTCACCCAAAAAGCGGGGCAGCGGACAGGATAAGTCCACGCCCGAAGCAACACCGAAACGCCGAGGTGGGGAGAACCGCCCCTTCTTTACACCAGCAGAATCGAACTTTACCGAGAGCCAATTCGACTTGCTTTCAGGTGGTCAGCAGAGTCCAGATACCCCGACCGCGACCAATGTTCCGCAGGAAGCTGCTCCTGTAAATGCTGCTGCCGGTGCCAGTGTCAATGGCCATATTGTGACCGATTTAACCCACATGGACGATCACCACCAACAAAACAGAAACCAACGCCCGGCAACGGAAAGAAGGAGGAATCCTACGGAGCAGGGAAGATTTTTGCTCGACACGGACGACGCATACTGGGACACTCTGTCCACAATCGCGTCGACGGCGAATCGAAGTTCCGAGAGCGACGAATACATGGACGAGGTCACTAAACCGGGTCCGATTCCGGGTGAGATCACTACCTCGGGCAGTGACATCCAGTACAATCCCGAGAACGGTGCTTCCTTCGAGAAGGAGAAATTCAATTCAGTTGTGAGCATTCGTGGCCAAACCGTAACGAGTCCGCCCAAGTGGGATCCGACCAAGGCCGTCTCGCGTTCCAAGCCGGTAACGCTGAACGACATGATGAACGACGTCACGGATCTAATCGATGCCGAGCTGCTGGACAGCTTGCCAACCTCCAAGATCAACAAAGGCTCGATTGCGGGCTCTACTTTCAGTCGTCCGAGCACGTTTAGTTCTCCTCGACCAAACCCCGAAACCATGTACGGCGGAAACCTGCCCAACTCGGCGTCGAACATTTCCAAGAAAATCAGTTGGGGTTTCGAAGAGATTTTCGAAGACAAGAACGATCATTCGACCCAGTCCGATCATTTCACGAATCGCACCGGAGGAACATCGAGCAGCATGAGTTATTCGAGGAGCGATCAACCTAACCCCGAAGGAATGCACCGAAGCAGCAACGGGTCGTATCTTTCTAATGAATCACAATCTCTAAGTCTAGAAGAAGAGGATATGTTGTCAAGAACACTCGAGCTTTCGAAGGGTCTCTTGGAGACTATCATGAGTAGTTCGGTGATGCAAGAGAAAGAGGCGCGCGACAGACGTCTCGCCGGATACGACCGAGTGGAACGGCCAAGCAGCCCGTCGGAAAGCCGAGACGAGTCGAACAACCACCAGGGGAGGAGAACCAACAACGAAATCACTGCCCCTCCGGAGATTCAGAGCAGGCTCGACCGCCTACGGATGCAACGAGAGAAAGCACTGGCAAAGTTCGAGCTTTCCAAGAATGCTCTAGCGGGTGCAAAGCCGGGAGGAATGCCACCGATGAACAAATCAACACAGCCAGTAAAGCGTGATCGTGATCGCTTGAAAAACTACTCAGTCAGTCACCGATACGCTAGGGCCCCACCTCAAACAAGTGGAGATCGTGCGCGACGAAACAGTATATTTGACTCGTACAGCGAGGAAGAATCGGAACTGGAACTGAAATACACCACGTCCGAGTCCAATGCATCCGATACGCCTTCACAAAAGGCGCGAGACCTCCGAGTGCAGATCGAAGAAGCAATGAGAGCCTCAAGGGAAATTCAACAAACCCAGGACCAACTAGGAAGCGAACTGAATACGTTCAAGCAGAGGTATTACAGAAATTCCCTCGCTACGAGAGTTTAGAGAATGCTACATGCCGATAGAATTTAACCTTGTTCCGAACCCTAACTTTTACTAAATAGTTGTTGTTAATGTAAAGAATGTCTCTCAAGATTCGATGGCACGAGCCATGGCATAAAATACGATTATCGTGCATTCAATCACAAATTCAAGATTCTAGTAACTGGAGAGATCCATGTTTTCGCACTTTCCAAAAAAATGTAAATGGTGTGACTTTCTCTCATGATTTCATTCGTTCATGCACTAAGGTTAGTCGTCAAGAGCGACCCAATTTTTGAATTCCTTGCGAAACAGAAAGTGTTCATTGGTCGGATCACCGGGTGGCATTGAACATTCTCCTCGCTCACTCTTCGCCCAGATCTTCTCCCAGAGCACGGTGTTTCGCCACCGCATAGAGGACGAACAAGGCAATGATCGTCACCATCGAGGCCAGCAGACACCGGTACACGCGCCTGCTTCGGGCCAGATGTTCCTTTCGCAAACGGGCCCGTGTCTGAACGATTTTGAGAACCCGGCGTTCCTGGGGCAGGAGCATGAGCTCGAATCGAGACAGGCGGTAGGAATATTGGGTGCCGTTGCTTCCGGCGGTGCAACAGCTTCTGTCGTCCTCGTCGGTGTCACCGAAACGGTCGTGGTGAAAGAGCATGGTCTCTCGTTGGTGCTTGGCGTACTCGACGTCGACCCCTTGGTACATGGGATGATTCATCTTCCATCCCAAAATCCTTCGCTGGAGGTCGGGGTCGTTTCGAAGCACGCGATCGAGGGAGTGCGAATGGGTTGTGGTGTTCGTATTGGTATTGGTGTCATCGTTGTCGATCGGAAGCATTGGCTTTCGGGAAATCGGACAAACAGGTTCGTTACGATCGTCGCTGTTTGCTTCCAGCCACTGCAGTATTGCCCGTCGCTCAAAGGTGTGTCCGCATCCATCATGGACGGGAAATTCCATTAGCTGTAGGGTCAGTGGACAGATGTAATTCTGTGGCGGAACAGGGCTTTGCGAGTTGCAGTGGTGGTAATTGTGGCCGCCATGCTTTGAAAAGAGTGAACGCGGCGTGGAGGAGTGGGGCAGTGATTGGTGTTGGGACATGGGGCATCGGTGTTGACGTTGTTGTCCACTCTTGTTGCTACCCATCACAGTGTCGTTACTACAATCGTATTCGTCGTCGTCGTCAATGCTGAAATTCGAATAATATTTTGCATCGCGACATGTTCGGCCCGTTTCTTGGTTCTGCAAACTTTCTTCGATGTCAGCATCTTCGTCTTCGTCGTTGTCATCTATCCCATTGTGAGCCGCAACTCTCTCGTACATTGGTCTCGTGCTTCCGCTTCGGGTATTTCCGGCTAAAGAGGATACCACGTCTTCCCCAGGTTGTGTAGGTGCTTGTTGTGATAATTGTGCCATTCTTTCTTTTTAGGATGTTGCAGAGCCTACAGTAGTGGAATGCTCTTTGTTGGTTAATTTGGTTAGTTGGTTGATTGGTCCTGAGTGATTGATACCAGGATAAGTGATCAATCATACCTGGTAAGGTTTACCAGCAAGTCTTCTTGTTCCGTGAAAATGGTTCTTCTGATGATTTTGAGTCGTACGAGTACAAACCGGTACAATCATAAAATAAGTTAGTGACGGTGCGTCCCTCTCCACTGAACTACCACTGTAATAGGTAAGTGATTGGGTACGAGTAAGGTTATCCATCCTACTCGTAACTTACCGTACTTGAAAGAGAAGTTCGAAATTATTGAAATTGAAATTGAAATTTTGAAGTTCTGCATTCCATGACTTCTCCCGGACTAATTGTAATCACGATTCAAAAAATTCTGCTCAGAAAGAGAGTCTCATCGCGCATCTCTCTTGATCCGTATCGGCCACATTTGAATACGATGTTGGGACAGTCAAGAGACAACTTGCGTTCAAAATAGCTGTTGCGGGAAAGTATTTCGATTTCGGTATCTCCTGTTTCTTCTTGTTCGGGAAAGATACCAAGTAAGCTAACCTTACGGTATTAGTAGTAACCTTACTAATTTTTACGAGATCGTACTAATTTTTACGAGATCGAAGTGCAAGTGATCTTATGGAATACTTCTAACTTACTTCGTACTTATTTGCATTCGCACGAATGATGTTTTTGAACACGACCAATGATGTCGGCCGTGCTTGGTTCGAATGCTCCCCAACTGTCCAACTTGTTGAACTTGTTGACGAGTTTTCGATGAGATGGAGATGATCATTTTTTTGAAAATAAATAAGCATGGTAACGCAGAAACATGCTACTCCGGGTTCCTTAGGGCCCCAGAGGCCGACATACTCGATTTTTAGTTATTGTGACAGTTAGAAAGAGCTCAACGTAAGCCCCATGCCCATGTTTTTCTTTTCTTCTAACTCCTGGTGGTCCAAAAGTTATGAGCGTTTAATGGTACTGACACGGAGTAAGTGTAGGGAAAGTTCCGGCTACTAGTAATTGCAACAATTTTTTTTTTTTAATTGTATCAAGCATGCGAGCATGCGCAGATATTGAGTTTCTTGGGCAGATATTGAGTTTCTTGCACAGATACTGAGTTTCTTGCACAGATACTGAGTTTCTCCAAACGGGTCATTCTTGTTTTTTAAAAAAAAATTCAATTTTGGTCGTTGGACTTCTGCTGCCTTTTACGGGAAAACAACCTTTACGCAAAAATACCTTAAACCTTAATGGGGTAGCATGTTTCTGCATTACCATGCTTAAATAGAAAGAGAAAAATATACCGTATGAAATACCTGGACTTTTTTCTCTGCTTCATATTGAAATATTGAAATTGCAGAACTCAGAACATTCAGTTTCAACCATGCCGAAGACTTTTCCATCAAAGGCGGAGGGTTTGATTGACCTCAAGGGAGCAGACGATGCGGACGATGAGAAGAGATCTGTATCAGTACTACTACTACCAGAGAAGATCCGGGTGCGTCTTCTGCTCCCAGCTGTAATGGAGTGGCAACGAATTGTGATCAAGTCAACACAAAAGGCCAGGTTGGGGCTTGTCGCAGAAACGTCGTGATAAACACAGCTGAAACGAAACCCAAAAAGAACCATCGACCCGCCGAGCCCCTTGCAGGGGAAAATTCTGGCGTATGGCATTTGGGGGTACTCCGCATCCTCGAGAAGATTGCAAGATGTTTGACAATTCCAGTGATCCACAGAGTTTTTGCCCAAAATGTTGGTGTTCCATCTGCAATGTTCGGGTTTCAGAATGCACCGAGTGGATGCTTGTGAAGGACAAGTGCGAACCGCACTGCTTTTGGCCGCATGGCAGCGACGCCTCGAGACCGAAACTCAAATCCTCGCAGCTGCCCAAATATCACAGAGAAACATTCAGTTGACAATGGACAATGGCCATGTCATTCCGAAGACATTTTTGAGCCAGCGAATGAAAATGCCGACCGTCCTATCGTTATGATTCAGAAGAATGCGGCAAAACAGGTTAAGAAAATGAGTTGGACGAAGAGGAAGCTTTTGAAAACAAAGCCACCCTACCAGAACCGCCATATACAGCAGAGCAACTCAACCGAGTTTTCACCGAACGGGAGCTTGAGACATGTTCCGACGAGGCTTTTGCATACATTCGTGCCAAGGGAAAAGTTAGATGTTCCTGCATCATGTGCACTACGAAGAGAAAAGAGTGTGATGGCCAACGTCCATGTACATATTGCACAGAGACCTACGAGGAACTACTATTTGCCAAAATTAAAGAAGGGACGCATCAGTGGTTTTGCAACGCATGGAGGCAAAGAGAGAATGCGTGTGGAACGCTTCCAACATGTTGGGGGTCGTAGCGGACGAGAGACTCATGAATTGAGTCCCAATGAACAAGGAGAAGATGCTGCATGCCTAGTAGATTAAGGTTTCTTCCACAGGGAAGGAAATGAAATAGGCAGTGCGAGATGCGCGACCTCGATTCATCGCAAAAATGATAATGTCGTTCCATCCACAACTTGCGTACGATGCAAAAATAGGAATTAATGAGTGTGCAAAGAAGGCTTCTCCAAGTAGAACTAGTTCATTATTTGCACCTAACATGGATAACAGAGACAGAGTGCTGAGAGTGGAGGGGACTACCGTAAGAGATCAGAAGCTTGTTCGATTCAGCTACCTAGTTCCAAGGGGAACATATATCTAAAACAGGCCCCAACAATGTCCCAAAACTGTATGATGACAGATGAGCACCCTTGGCAACACATTCTTCGATGTCGGAAAAAGATATCGTGGATGGAAAGTCAGGGAAAAACGCGATATCCCTTGTATCAACGAAAGGCTCGGATAATTTCTATGCGTGATCGAAAAACGTCGCCACCACGAAAACAAAATGTAAGCGGAAAGAAGCATGCCAATGTATCAGGACTCGAACAAGATCTGAAAGGCAGGGCACAAGTAGACGAGCTTCCAATTGAAAATGAAAAGCAATGCTCGGAATTGGATCCCGAAACAGCGGGAAATGTGCTCGCCAACGTTGTTGAAGAAACAGGATTTTCATTTGAAGACCTTTGCAAATGCATCGCAGTTCCAAAGCGGAGTGAAAAGAAGACACAACAAGAACTACCTTGAGTCATGGGCTTGGAATGTGACTCGCGTTGCCTCGATGAAAACTTGTTCGTGAACTACAGTGAGCGAAAGAGAAAAGGAAGAGATTTTACAGCTCAGAAATGAAGTGTTCTCCCAGCTCACAACCAAGGCGTTTTCTCGGCTCATAGTAAAGCCGCCAACCAACCTATTGGGATACTCCCTAGAGCCACTATCTTCACCAGAGATGCTAGATACGCGTAACTCACAGTCCGAGAAATCAATGCATGTTCCGTCAAAATATTCGCTCATCGTCATAACCGTGCTTACATCAACTTTGTCTGTGTAAATTGCTGGCCCAGAAGTTGTTCAGGTGGTCGCCCATGCCGAAAACGCCAACAGAACAAATTCTCGTGTATATACCATCCGGTCGAAAAAGAATCACAGGGACTATCAGACTCCAAGAAGAAACGCAAAACTAATATTGCACATCAACAAAATCTGCAGGATGAACTAGACCGAAAAGGAAGAGCTGGATTTTCCAACGCAGCACTCGAAGCAATGATTATTGTTACCAGTAGCATGAGCGATGTGTATGGCGATGCACTTTATGACTACCTGAAGCAGCAGAAAAAGCTGAAAGAAAACTGCCATTTGTGCCATACTAATAGAAGAAAATGTTTCTGGATGGTATCCGTGTCAAAGGTGTTTTCAAAGTTTATACGGCATTGATATAGCTAAAATAGCCTGTCACTATGCACCAAGATTGAAGTGTGGACCGGGAAAGGTTACTCCAAGAGGTGCTCCAAAAAACCACGATGATTACAATCATCCCTACCATTAGGTCGTTCGTTCTGAAAATTAGGCAGGTGCTCCATTTGAATTGTGACCGACCATATCCTCCTCCATACCTCCAGCGTGTCTTTCCAGCATCATGCTGACGATAGCGAGTTCTTTAGACTTGAGTGACACAAACCAACACTCCTACCGGTAGCTAGTAGTAGTGTTACTGCTGCTGCTCCTGGTTGTTTGAACCGCCTTTTTCTTGTTCTCAACTAGTATAGGCGCATTTGTTCGTCATCTTTCCTCTCCTCCCTGTCTGACGCGAGCAACTTTCAACTTGTTGTTGTTGGTTCTTCCACCATCAACTGCTACAATAGTGCTATGATGTAGTAGCTCTTTGCTGTTGCTTGTTGTGTTGACCAAACAACCAATCAAGGCAATCAGTGCACTGGTACATGCAATCAATCAATCAATCAACAGCAAGCGTTCAAAATGCACGAATGAGCTGTGATTCCAAAGCGAGGCAGTAGAGTACTACTACTAATAGCTAGTTGTAGTAGTACGAAGTAGTAGTACTACTAGTAGTAGTACGTAGGTTGGCAGGGTATTTTGAGTTCGGTAAGGTTTATGCACCTCCTGTCTGTCTAATTTTACGGCCATTGGAACGCGAAAAATACTTTTTTTGATGCAGAGGTAAGTAGTTATGTAAGGTTTACGGTACATTAATGCTGACACATTCGAAGACTAAGAGGTCCAACTCATGAGTTAGACTTCCGAATAATTGTGTCACATTATGTTGTAATAATAATAGCCCTGTCACAGCGATCAGCGCACTTTTTGGTTTTAATACCGTACATAATAGTGTTTGTTCTAAGAACTAGTACTAACTAGATGCCGTAGTTTTGATGGCAATATCGTTTTGTTTTACCGACTACATTACTTCGATTATTGTTCACAATCTTCCAATTGTAACAGTTGAGGAATGCCAAACCTGAAGTAGGTTTCGGTTATGCCATTGTCACTTGTCAATTCTCAATTGTAATCGATTCTTGTGAGCTCGTTGGGAAAGCATAGTTTAGATTTGCTTGATTGCCACCGAAAGCAAAGTAGGCTACATCTATTCGACTTTTCAGTTGCTGTATAACATCTCCAATACAACAAAGTGGCAATCACACCAGGCTTGAAACCATGCCAAACACTCGATCGGGTTTGCAGGATTGGTTCGATCTCACCGCAATAGGCGATTCAGACAATGAGAATGAGGTGGAGGCGGTCAATCCTGTTCGACTTGTACGCCAAGCACCTGTTGCACTGTTCGCCCCCACACGTACATCTGAGTCAGAGAAGGATCCAAGTTTATCCTCGAATCCCAAAAACACAAGCATCGTTAACGAGGATGTCGAAATCCGAGATCAACAAGCCGAAGCTGCTGATGGAGAAGTCGCAGCAATGAATCGGACCAATTCGAAAAACTATAGAGGTATGTGTCGGCCGGTTGGATCCTTTGAAGTGAACCACCATAACGACGAGGATGGAGTAGAATTGATCGGAGAAAGCCACAGCGGGGGCAATCCCTTTATCGATTTCCCCCACCGCCGTGAAGATTGCCAAAAATTTGACTTTTCGAACAATCCATACCGCTTTTGCCCCCAATGCTTTTGCTATATTTGCGATGTTCGGGCCTCCGAGTGTCCCAAGTGGACCTTTGTGGAGAATAAGGGAGAACCGCATTGCTTTGCGGAACACAGAAATGAGGCTTCGCGCTTGAAACGAAAATCCGTGCAGATTCGAAGAACTACTCTACGCCCCAGGAGGCAGCTGCGTGCACCATCTCGCCTTATTCATTCCGATCCCAAGTCAAGGTCTTCCAGTAGTGATCAGACGGCAAACACCAGAGGAGAAGCCGCTCGTCCTACTCCGTATCATATTCTCATGTTATCTCCACTGCCTTCCGCATCCCCTAGGGTAAGTGAACCGGGATCCTCTTGGGGCGCAGTGAAATCTGCTCCGTCCCATACTTCTCTCAGAAAAAGAGGACCGAAGTTGCCATCTCCAGATAAAAATGGCAAGACAAACCCAAACATCAAGAAGTCAGTGAGATGGACTATCGAGGAACATCGAATACTTATAGAAAGTCAAATGCGTTTCGGAAATCGATGGACAGAAATTGCCCCCAAGATTGCCGGTCGTGGTAGAAAAACAATCATGTACCATTGGCACGGAACAGTGAAGAAAAAGCTTGAAAGGTATCTCAAATCAAAACGTGGCAATGCCAACATTCCTGTTGTAGATGAGGGAGGTCGATTCTTGATCAACAAAGGGGACATCGAAGGTTGTCTTCTTGCTTTGGAATACAGAGGGACCCAAGCTGAAGACAACAAAAAACAGGGAAAAGTTCCAACCAGTACAATTCCACAAACCACACACTCGAAGAAGGATCATTCGATCTCAGCCAGATCCTCTCCAAGAAAGACCATGGTACAAAAAGGACTCAATCTTGTCGATTCCTTGGAGGGAGGAGTTCCAAGGATACCGTCGAGTATCATACTTGAAAGAAAGAGGCTGTCACAGCCCTTTGCAAGTATGACAGGACCAAAACGAGGAAGACCACCGTCTTCCAAGATCAATGAAAACGTAGTGACGAAAGCCATCAAAAGGTCTAGACATGATCCGAATCCTAGGTTGTCCTTTTCAAACCCCGAAAGTCGTCGAAACGCAACGAGTCTTCCCCAGTCGAATTCGACAGAAGGGAATAAGTGCAAGCAACACGTGACTCGAACACCGCACCACACCAGATCATCCCTCATTTCACCAAGTCAGACAACGGCATCCGAAGCATTTGGGACCTTGGGTCCTTATTGGCGTGGGGAACCAACCAAGTATGCAGGGGTGCCTTACCAAACGAGCACTAGAACTAGATCAAATTAAAAATCATACACACCGCCAGCCGTGTCAAAGAGCAATGGGGCAAGTCGACTGCATAGTGCCACGGAAAAGGAAAGGACAATAGTCACAAGCAGTCAAAATCGTGTTAGTGGCGATTCAATACGTCTAGTCGAAGAAGACACAACAATAACATTTGCAGGCACCAATACCAAGTCGGTGTCTACGTCCAAATCCAAGAGGATCGCAGCTTTAAGGAATCGAGTTGATCCATGTGAAACCCAGACGATAAACGCTGGAAATCAAGCGCAACCGGCAACCGAATCTGTGATACTAGAAGGAACGATTTCCTACGATGCTGATTAGCAAAAACACGTAATTCGTGGAGCTTGGCATCATCCCCTGTCCGAATTCATACCATCCCAACAGTTCGAGCTCACACACATTCTTCGTGACGGAGAAGATCCAAGCATAACGGCATCCATGAACGGAGAATATACCGGATTTTTTTGTGATAACGAACTGTTGTTCAACACCCAGGGATGAAACGTGTTATCGCAGCAACGTTGTTTTTGAAAGTGATGTCCAATTAACATTTACACTGCGCAGGGATGATCACGAAAAAAAAGAGGATAGGATACTTTTGGTGTCTGGGTTGGGTACGAACACTTTGGAAACCTTTGTCATCATTGGAAAAGCTAGACCCTGTGTCCTCAGTGAAAAGCATGTCTATCAAATGTATGTTGAAAAACGATAAAGGACTCAATCGCATGTGATCCGCGGGAAGCAATCCAAAGGTTCCCCTTCCAATACGATCACAACGAACAAGTGCATATATTCTGGATATCCGATTCAAGCACTGGATGGTGGATGGCCGGTGGGCTGGATCGAAAAGGTATTTCAACGACATCAAGGGGCCGATGAATGCAGGTATGATCGATACTGGTACAGCCCGGGGAAAAGATTGAGATTTAGGAGTATCAAGAGTGTAAAAAGTTTTTTATTGCGTATGAATGTCATATGACAAGCGAAGAAAACAGAAGATTGTTGAAACACAGACGTATCAGCTCGAAATCGTGAGTGAGTTTCATATGAATTCATGAAAAAAACTTGAAGAACTGCTACGTAATAAATTGGATAAATCGATCCATCTCAATTCATTCATAAAACACAACATTTTTCTTTTGATTGTATTGGCATAATATTTTCTGTGTTGAATGCAGTGAACCAAATGAACCTCCTCGTTTCTGGCACATAAACATTTGTATTGGGAATATACAACACACGTTCACGGTGCAGCAATCATGGTTATTCTTTGATGATAAATCTCGGGACTGTTCTTAAACCTCTCGGAATACTTTCTAGCGATACTAACTCCTGCCTTACTGTCATCTGTTTGTGGAGTTCATTGAATACCCTATACGTGCTTCGATTAGGATCCTCCTTTTCGAAGATAAGAAATAAAGATTGTGACATAGTTCCATCCATTTGTCCTCCTTCCTTGTCATAGTTTTGGAGTTGCTGTATGGTCGGAAAACTGGTCTTGCATGTTTTGGTTTTGGCCATTTTTCGATTCCGCGTTGAAACGGCATTCGCAACTGTCTTGGTCGTGTTCGATCCGATCGTGTTCTTCGTCCCCAGTGCAGAAATCATGTCTATGTGTGTTCTTTCTCCCTACGTTGCCACCAGTAACGGAACCAAAAGGAGGTCTCTCGGTGATCGTTGTTGATGTCGTTTGTGTAGATGTATTTGATTGGACTAAGCTGTTGGCAGGGGTTGCATTGAGTTTCTCGAGCGGACGAACCTGTGAGTTGGGTTCTTCCTCGATACCCCTATTTGGCTCATTAGAAATATTATCAGAGGAAGTGAACTTGATGGATATCGGTCTTGAAGATTTTGAGATAACTGTTTGAAAGAATGTTTTGGATTCATTGCGCACTTCGACGGCCCCTATGTGAGTTAATTCGTCTCCAAGAAAAACCCTTCCTGCATATTCTGATCCTATGACTTTCGTAACCACAAAGCGATTGGATCTCGGTGTGATTTCTAATCCAATAAAGTTTGTGTGAAATACTATTTCTTTCTGAAACAATGTTGGGGGCGTTGCCGAGTCTGATATCGCCAGGTTGGTCTTTCCCGACACCTCGGCTTGCTCTGAATTCACGTTCCTCCGTGCCATCAACCAAGTTCTTCCCTTTCGAATGATTGGAGCGCAAAATTGACACGAGTAGGATGTGCAATTATCAAAGTGACTCAGCATTTGCCTGTACTTGGTGCAGTGGAACACACTGCAGTTCTTGCTGTGACAATTGGAAATGTGACGTTTCCAAAGATTTTTTAAATGCACACATGCAGGACCGTGCTGGCAATCGGTCCTTTGCTCACAAGTAAGAGCTTTGCCAAGCTTCAAAAGAAACCTTTTGAAAATCTGTGGTTTTCGACAACCATAGACGTCGGTTGCAATGTCCAGTTGAGAATCCTGTCCAGGGGGAAAAACTGCAGTTGGATTTGATAATCCCTGCTGGTGAAGCTTTGGGTTTTCTGCGGAATGGTTCTCTTTCAGTTTACTTCGAGATGGATCGAGGACCCTTCGTTTCACTTTGTCACTAGAGAGACTCAAAATTTCAACCTTGTCATTTTTATTACTCGGCTTTAGAATAGAACGGAGGCAGAAATACTGTTTGGTCATCGTAATTCTATACTCGTTTTCTTTGTCTGTGGCAATGGCGGTGCCGGTCAATTGAAAGTCCCCAATTTCGTTGTTTCCTCTACCAAATACATCGAAATTTCCATTGTCCGTCTTTGAGAATGTTATCTCTACTCCGGACTCGTCTACTGTGCGGCCGTTGACCTTCTTCATACGTCCATTCGGAGTCCTCGTAACGTTTCGGAACGTGAACGAACCATGATAGACATGAGTCATTCCATCTAATTTCAATGGCGTTGTGTCTTCTTTCGCGCTGAGAGAACACTCAAGGTGAAAAGATTGGTGAGGGTCAACTGAATCGGTGTTGTTTGAAACCGGATTGCATCCCCAAACACCGTCTATCAATAACGCTCGATTCGCTTTGTCGTAAGAATGGATCCCCTTTAGAACAACACTTTCGTAGCAAGAGTCGTTGTTGTCCTCTAGTCTCCTATCGATCGTTTTTGGATCTGTAGAGAGAGGAAGACTCGAATTTTCATTCGACGTCATGGTATTTTCTGTGAATGGAGTAGAAGCGAAACGAGTTTCGAGTGGTTTATTCATTGCTGACAAGCAGTTGGAGGCTGTAGTAGCTATGATAGGGGCTGCACCAGATTGGATTTTTGAGTCATTGTCGCGAGTAAGCTGGACAGCATTATTGCTCACCAAACATTCCACTGAACCTTGTTGGTGTTGCTGGAAGTCCTCATGATCAATATCCATTCGTTCACAACCGCCGTTTCGATCATGGACTTGTTGAGAAGGAAGAAGGTGGGGTTTCTTGTTCATAGTTTTGGGAGGTTTTGGAACTTTCTTGCGTGGGGCACGACGCATCACACGAACGGAGTGACAGTGCGACGTTACGGGAAGATCAGATCGCTTGTCACCGGATTCCAAACCATGATTGAAGTCGGTGTCGATGGGACGTTCCGTCATCTTCTCGTTGTTCTTCGTCGGATTGAATGACGTGTATAACTTTCAACTCCTTTCTCTCTATATATCCAACTTGAAAATGAATGGATCTCTCAGCTGTGCACTGGCGTTATTGATTTTGTTGTCATTGTGATATTGTATCCAGAGCAGTCAATGAAGAATTCAATGCCCTAGAACAAAATAGTGAAGTATTATTAGCAGTTTGAGCATTGTATGCTGCTGCGTCTCACAGAAGAGAACTCCATAAGACTTTCAATTCACTTCCAACCCTTGATCGTGTAGACTCCAATCGCTGCATGCCAATAAAGGAAACTCACTTTTCACCACTGCTACAATTGAGTTTTTTGTAGGTAACCGAGTAGGCTGAAGCCGCCGGCGCGGCAATGCACAGGGTACTTGTTGAACGATCCCGGCATTAGATCAGACACAATCCATGATGTGCCTCAAAAATAGAACGCCTAGCCCAACACTTCTTCGTGAAGATGAATCGCCAGGATGAACATCGCCTAGAGAGCGAACGTGGCTGCTCCGAGATAACCTTTGCGCCTGCTGTTCTAAAACTCGGAAGTACTTCTCTAGAGCAAAGTGTACAGGAGTGGGAGCTCCCTCTCCCAACTCGTGTTGAATCGCTCTCACTCGTAGCTTTTAGCAACAAGGAACGGAAATTTTAGATTCCGCGTTGCTGTGCGGAAGGAGCCTTCTCCGTTTACCTACGTTGCAACCAATAGCAGCGCTATTATCACTTCCCGACGGCCGTGCAGATCCGATTATCAAGCTTGACCGCTCCACCGCTACGAAATATGGAAGACTCATCATTTGTTAATTCGTTGACCTCTCAACACTGAAAACACACGGTACGTAAAATCAAGAAGACCACAGCACGGCACGAGTAGAATAGCCATTGTTTGGATCTACAGTCCATTGTTTTTGTTTTGACTGGGGGTTTCGAGGTTTCCATTCAAAAATCTGGAGTCCCTGATACACAAGGTACACGAAATACCGTAAGGTTTACGGTAAGGCGCTGATGATCACTACATCATCATAAAAATAACGTTACTCGTATTACAACATTACCTTACTTGTAAGATACTGTATCATGTTGTATCACATGTAAGTCTTAGTACTTCGTGCTAATGACGAGTATTTACTGGCGGCACTCCTCTGCCATTCAGGCAGTTTCGTATTAAGCATGTAAGGAAAATATGTAGAAGTACTATGATTCATGATATCATCACAATGCGGAAGCGTTTAGTACTAGCTAGTAGTGGGCAAGGTTACTCGTACTTTTTTGTTGTAGTGAGTAGGAGTGACTAGAGTTACAAGATGGAAGTACTAGTATTACTACTAGTATTTGTAGAAGTACAACAGTAGTAGATCATTTGTCTGACTAACAACTTGTAACGATTTTTCTTCTCACAAGAATGTCATTAGATAGATGAACTACTTCTTCTATTACTACTACTAGTAGAAGTACTAGTGTTTGATTGAGGATGTGGGACTACTAGTGGTGCTAGTAGTACTAGTGGTAGTATTACTACTAGTAGCTAGTGCTGCTTACTGCTTGTTTTGCTGAACATGACGATGAAGGGTGTTCGAGCTGGTGTATGATCTTTATCACTAGTAGTAGGCAATACAGCAGCAGCAGTGTCAAGAAAGAAGGGAAATAAGAGCGAGGACAAGGTTTCAAAGCCAAAGAAAGGATGGAAGTGGTGGTATCCAACAACAAATTTCTCTATTGGATTTCGATCGTACTATCAGTCACCTATGCATCTCACATACTAGTAATCTTCTCAGCCTATTTGATACTAGAGCAACACACAATCTTCCCCTCAACCTCTTTATTGGTATGGAGAGAGCTGTGTATTTTCCATGACTATCATGCTGATTGCTCGCAGTGCTGGTGCCGGGACTGGTGACTGCTGTTGTGCTTGACACGTGGCTGTTAAGCAGCATGTTTTGGCAAAAGAAGGCGTCCTCATCCATGAAAATTAGTAACAAGGCCAACAAATACAGTATGTTTGAGAAACGCGTCATATTTTGAAAACGACAATAGGAAAGCACCTCCTGCGCTTTCTTGTGTGCTGTGTCTTTTGCTCGATTGACTATGTCTTCGACTTTAGCGTGACATGTTATTTCCGGACACACTCTCCACTCGTCGTTCGTTTGAAAATGTCTGTCAGTGGAAGAAATTAGAATGCGCAATAGGGGAGGAAATCAAAGCGCTCGCTGCATGTAACTTTTTCTGATATTGCCTAAATATGGACGTAACCTTACTACTAGAATTTTGGAAACACTGTTTTGGTATGCAAAACTTGTATAACTCTGGAATGCTTACGAAATAATAATGATACTTCAGTTGTATGTTGCAAGTGACGGGAAATTGTCACCAAATTCATCTATTTCTTTGTTCGTCCCCTTTATCTTTGTACTAAAAAATCTCTATCCGGTTGATTTGTAGATGCGAAGCACTTTACCACTGCCTGGCAGAGGTGTTTTGGCGCTTCAGAGTCGTTTCGTTGAACCCACCATCGCTGCCACATAGCGATGACAACTCAAGCATCTGACGGAATTCGTCCAAATGAAGGAGGCAACGAATTATTTCGAGAAAGAGCGCTAGGAGCACCATGTGGCGGGAACTGGCAATTAAATAGTGCATGGGACTGTGGTTGTTGTGATTGTGAGTAAAAGTCAAGTGATGATGCTGGGGCTAGCACAGCCGACATAGGCCAACTTTTGTGACGCCAACTTATGAGATGACGCCGTTAAGTTGCTCCTATTTTCCATCGAGTATTGAAGATCCTGTATAGTTCGATTGAGGCTGTCTTGATTCGCAGGAGAAATAAATCCCCGGGGAACTTCTGGTATCCTGAGCGATGCCGGGAGCGCTGTGGGTACCGTAGGGATTTTGAGTGCTGGTCGAAAGCGGCTTCTGAGAACTTGCAACTGTGAACGAATCTGAACGACCGTTCAATCGTCCTGTGATAGAGTTGGGGAACCCAGCGAGGGTATTAGAGGAGGGGGCTCCTCTAGGATCGATGGATCCACTCGCACCTCGTTTCATTGATAATACTCGTCGGGGACAATTGAGCACCGTTCGATATCCGTCTTTTGTTTGCAATTGATGATGGGCTCGTAGGATTGAGAAACGTTCCGATGACGCTTGGCGAAGACCTAGCACGGCTGTTGCTATCATTCGCTGCCATGGCGAGGGCATCCAGGCTGCTAGTGTCAACTTGGTTACGGTTTCTGTCATCCATGTCAGCCCGTATCGATCTAGCAGTCATCGAGGTTGGGACTGTTGGTATTTTAATTTTATTTGTAGGGACTGAGGGGATGGTAATACAATGAGTGGGTGGGATTGTTTGTGATTTTCTTTTCCTCGCATTTCTTCCGTTCTCGGAAGAAAGGAGGGATCGTGATAGGGATTTGGGAACGTTCAAAGTCGAACCCTTGCGAGTATCTCCATTCACTGCATCGTCCGAGACTCTTGTGGTAGGAGCGACTGCACTAGAGTTTGTTTGAGGCATTGAGTTCAAAAGAGAACCTGCAATTAGCCGATTTGAAACCAAGGCATCGATAAATACTGTAGCAGCAAAATCATCATTAGGATTTTGGGTGGTGAACTCGGAAATGTGGGGCGGCAAACCTGCGAGCATGTTGCTGCCCCCGTTAGAGCTTCTGTGGAACAGTTCTAGTATCAGTTAGTTTTGAAAGCGATGGCGACGGTTCCGATAATTTCCGTTGGACATTTGAGTACTTTTCAAGCTGCGTTATGGCCTGAGCCATGGTTGGGAAGGCAGCCAGCTCGGGCGGACCTCCATTTTCGAAAGTGATAGAAGACAACTCAGTCTGATACTTTTCCCATGATTTGAATATGCGACTTTCACCATTCGCCCGGTGTGCGACAATATACCACTCCGTCAATGGGAGGAAAGGCGGGCGACACGGGAACAGGGAAGCCACGAATGTTACGGAGAGCCGGAGAGGCGGGGCTCTGTTCACTACAGAGTTCCATGATTACAAAGAGGCACGGCTGTCAAAGACTCGGCCGAACGTGACTAGTGGATGCGTCAAGTTGTTTCTGGTTGTGTGACAACGATGCTTTTGAATGAGGGTAGGTATCAAAATCTAATGAGAACCAAGGTTAAATATTTTCAACAATTTCTAGGGGAATCATTGCACTCTGATACATCATGTGCCGTTTGGTGCAGTGACTACAACACAGAAATAATAGTTTATTCCTGCATACTGAGAGAACCGCTGTCGTTTGTGTGTATGATGTAAAAGGCAGAGTGGGCGAGGCTCACATTTTCTTTCTGTTTAATTACGAAAATTCCTGAGTAAAAACAAAACCGTGAGGAAAAATCCTTTGATTCAAAAAAATATCATTGATGAGATTCGCCCCTAATTACATTAATTTGAGTAGTGCAAGAGAATTGCTACGCATTTTATGTCATTATTCGACAGAATAATGTGCTTCAGATCCCGTTTACGTACCATCGAATACGTTTTCGAAACAGAGGAACTTGCGTCAAAACTCTGAATTGTTTCCTCTACTTGCAAGTTTAAATCGGAATGATACTTTCTTTATGAAGTAAAATATGTTGATCGAGGAAAATTTCATCTTCATTGGTCATTTTTGTTTCTAACATTCCGTACAATGTTAAACAATTTCCATGGGCCTTTCGTATTTCTATTTTTCTTTACGAGTGTGACAAATGAGAATATCAAAGGTTCTGCTTTCTTTCGTCTATTTATAAGTATAGCTCTTCGTCTTGATTGATACTAAAGATGACATTAGCACAAAGCCCCCAAAGGGAGCAATCGTCGGGTAATTCGTTAGATGGAACACTGAAGAAAGGAATATTTTAAAATTTACAAAAGGCATATGCAATGAACGAAACATGTACAGAGATGGATTAATATATTGCCCTTCAGGTTCTATTGATAATTTTTCATCTTGCGTTGAGAGGCTCTAATAATGAATGTGGAAATAAAAGAAAAGCATATTCCTCTTCCACACTTTATCAATTGACGTAAGATACTGTTTAGTTTTTTCGATGCATTCACAACATTCGATGGTTTCAAACTATTTTGAGAACTTCTCTGTTGGTACTTGATACTAAAATTTCCTCACAAAGTAAGGTTAGGATACAAGAGTAAGTTACTGGTATTTTCTTTCTTCCTCCTATTCTTGTATCCAGCTCGTTTTTAAACCGGCGTGTCATCTGTATAATTGAACTATCGAGTATCTTACTAATCTTACTACTAGTATCGAGCGGTTCTTGTTGTTGAATCATAGTACCAATCTGCTCCTGTCTTCTGCTAATGAGTCTGTTGTGGTCTCTCGTGGTGGAGTCAATTACTATAAAATGTAGTATTAGTACTGATGCACAACGCGAAAGCTTCTTTGAGCTGCCTACACAGCAGCATGTTACTACTAATTACCTAATTATTGAACAGTAAGAAGAGTGCACAACATATGCATGTTTCTGCTACACAATCCTTATAAGCTGTCCCCACAAGAATTAATTTGCTCTATGACACTGGGTGATTCATTCGGGTTGCGCTGGCCAATACTACTAGTAATAGTATTATTCACAATTTCACTGTGATGTTATGCATCAAGCTTTCTTGTACTAACAAGACCTCCTGAAGAACAAGTCTTGGATAAATTAGTCGTGCAACACCTCCAACAGAGAACTAATGTCGCTCGCTTTTTTTGGCTAGACTTGTTCGTTTTTGTAAAACCGATAGTACCTTAGTGGATCCAACGGTTGGTTGAATCATCGCCGAAACAGGAAAGTGCGGAGTAAGATCTTACTTGCAAAACGCGTGCCCCGTATTTTCGGGATTTGGATTGTTTGTCATGGATGCAATTACATAAGTTCATTCGTTTTTAACGTATCTTTGTCAATCATTGGTAAAGTATGAAACTTTCTGTCGGCTTAATTATTTGCCATGGGAACAAGCAATGAGTTCGACCGTTCTCCATCACGGTACCGGAAGGTTACGGTAACCTTGATACTTGTCATGTTAATAACATGGAACCACTCGTAAGATTACGTGTACGTGGCGTTAAAGGTATTTTTTGAAAAACTTCGCATGTACCGGTAAGTTACCTAACTAAAAATTTCTTCCGAAACCGATGATTCTTTTTCTTTTACTTCCTCGTTTTTGACAGGTCACCATTCATTTTGTGAGTAAATTATTCCCTGGTATCATCACCCAGGTCACAATTCTTCCAATATATTCAGAATGCAGGGAATGAACATAATGATTATACCAAGTTCATTCTCTCGTAAGATCAAGCAAACGTAACTCGAACCACTCACAACATGTGCTCTCGTCAGTTGACTGCACATGACTCTGTAAAGAAAACAGAAGCTGAGGAAGGGCAATACAATGATTGTTCCTAGTCAGAAGAAGGTGCATCTTTTCCATCGCAAACCTTTGCATGGCCACAAATGCTGTGGTTTCCGTTTCTTACAGCTCTATCAGGGTCATCTGTCTCTACTCTGAATGATGGGCATGTTTGTACAAGCATCCTTTGGATCATTTACGAATATTACATCGTTTTCGACCATTTCCCATTTCATTTCACAGATAGCGTATACAAGTCGCAAAGATCCAACTTTACATACCCTTCGACTCTTTTCTTTTGGGGCTTGGAGGCAATTACCTGCCTTGTTGCAACAAAATCGCGTGTTGGAGCACCTAACATTCTGCTTTACAATGCAGCGCCGCATGCTTTCTTTATTGCGTCGAATAACTTCAAGGGATTAGCCGCCTCAAAGTCATTTGTAGCTGAAAAGAAGAAAATGTGGGTATATTTGCAGATTTTTTCGACAGCATCATTCGCTGCATCTGTTTGTGGTATCATCTCGAACATATTTCATCTGGTTCCGGGATGACTCTATATCAATTTACTTTGATCTCTTGGATGGGCTTGATGGGTTCAATGCTTCTCTTGACAAGTTGGGTGCATGGTGACGAGATGAGTTGGAGCTACTTCTTCGCACCTTTTCGTTCTTAAGCAGCATAGATGAGATTGAAGTGAATAAGGTTTAGTATAGTGGATAGGTTTGTTAACCAGGAAAAATGTCCTTCTCTTGTGATGTAGGAGAAAAATACCACTTCTACTAACAGGTATGGGCCGTGAAGTTCATTTTCCAAAGATTTGAATCTATTTCTGTTTACTTCGTACTTTCGAAATCAAAAGGTCAGTCGTCGCGTGTGGTGAACTATAAAGCGTTGAAATACACCACCGTGTGCATTGCAGCGAGGGATTAATTGTCAGAAACGTGTTGCGCTCTGGGAAGATTTTTTTGTTCTAAATGGTAAGTTCAACAGACGCAAGACGCTGGTTGAAGTAGAAGTTGTAGTAAATAGATTTCCATGACAAAACCATTTTCTGTTGCTAGAGCTTGGTATATTAACCAAAAGGATTGTTGCGGTTCATGCCGTAGGATGGGGGCGGTTGCTGATGATTGGAATACATGGAAGGTTGCTGTGCAAAACTCATTCCGCCGGCCATGGGGGATTGGGCAAAGCCCCCGCCCATGCTCTGTGGTGTTGATTGTTGTTGAGCGAAGCCGTGTGCTGCACTCTGTGGTGTCGATTGCTGCGGGTACCCGCTGCCATACATGCCACCCATCGTTTGGGGAGTAACTGGAGGAGCCATTGGTGATGGGGAGCCATACTGTGGAGCAGTTCCGAACGCATTAGATGTCGGAGCCGGGGAAGCTGCGCCAAAGGCATTGTAACCACCTCCAAAGGAATCTGGTGGAGGAGGCGGAGCAGCACTCGGTGGGGGTGCTGGAGCTCCCGAAAAATCGCTGCGGAAGGAATCCATGGAGGGTTTTCGATTGATAGAAGAATTTGTTGTGCTCCCATAAATGCTTCCGCTGTTGGGTGCAGTTGCAGCTGGGCCAAACGCTTGAGCCATCGTGTCCATTGTCGGTGCAGGAGCAGCATTGATGTTCATCATTGACATAGTTGACGGAGCGTTGTTTGTAGATTGGCCAAGATCGTAACCATTCGACATATCGCCGGATTGAATCCGAACAGGAAAGCCACCCATACCTTGTCCGCTCGTACTACCCGGTGGAAAGTACTGCGAATCGTTGTCCCCGGTCACTGCACTAGTGATACTCCCATTAACACTGCCGCCCAATGCCATGCCCGCAAATCCGTTTTCAATGGAGAGGTTTCGGCTGTCATCCTTCGATCTGGTGGACAAAACGTGTGGATTGACCGTTGCCAAATCCTTCAATCGAGCCTGTGGTTTGATTCCTTGATCAGAAGCAATCTTTTTCAGTGTGGCAACGACCTGGTTCAGCGAGGCCATAGCCTTGGCTTCGTCGCTGGTGACCTGGGTCTCGAATTGCGAGCATTTGATCAAGAGAGGATGAAGATCCCGCCAGGAGCGCTCCGTGATTTCCTCCATCAGCAAGCACAGGTCATTGATAAATTTCGAGCTCGCCTCTTTGATTTTGATAAGTTTCTCTTCGTTTCGAGTCAATTTTTCCGCAGCCTTCCCATCGACCTGTTTTCCCTTGGCCATGGTGGCATTGGCACTCTGTCGTAAACTCTCCACCTTGCTTTGGTAGTGGTCCAGTTCGACTCGGATCTTTTCTGCCTTTTTGAGGTCGGCTCCCACCCGTTCGGTGATCGTCTTGTACCACTCCTGGGCGTAATCGACGATGAATTGTTTATATTTATCGGCGTACATCTTTGTTTTGTTAGCAACCTCCTCCTGGACCGAGAAGTATGAATTAACAGAATCCGAAGAACGATCGGCCCCGGCTGTCTGACCCGTCGCTTCATATAGAACCGTGTCTTTCGATAAAACTGCGAGATGCTGAGCTACCTGGAATTTTGCCTTCGACAATTGCTCCATCGCGGCGTGCTGGTTCACCAAGGCCTGAAAAGTTATCCAATTCCAAACACATGATTCAATTTTCGTGGTCGCAAAATAGAAAATTGGTGAGGTCAACGACATCAATGAATCGAGGTAGCACGATGCAAGCTTACTGTCTTTCGAGTCATAATTTTTGGACTTACCGACACAAGCCCCTGGAGCCTTTTCGTGAAATCATTGTATTGTTCGGTGAGGCGAGCCAAGTCTTCAGACTTATTGTGACTCTTTTTTCCCTGCACTTTCTGCTTTATTCGGATTGCGGTTCTGTTCTTTCCCATTGTTAGAGTTGACGAGAATGACTGCTTCTTCTAATGTAATGATCCGTTTGTGCGTTACTTGTAGTCAATTGTCTAAGAACGAACCAATATCAGTTTGATAGTGGTCCAATGATGATTATTGTTTCGTTGTGAGCGTCTGGTAACAAATTCGATGTCCGAAATACGACTCTCTTGTCGATTTCAGATTCCATGCCCCGTAAAGGAATTTTGCACGAACGTTCCATTTTGAAAACCCGTCGCACTACAGTTTTTGAATTTATGCCAAATTTTCAAAAACTAATTACTTTTTGATTCGTACGTGAGCCCTCGTACTTGTCCGGACGAGTACAAGTGATCTGCGCCTACAGGTACGAGTAAATCTTACTACGAAGTATGTTTTTCACACATAGTTGACTCATGCGTTAAATGCTATTGTAGCCGTTACCATGAATACGAGTACTGTACAGTAACTTAACTACCGTTAGAACTTAAATCCATTTTGAATCAGTCCTAATTTTTTTTTCTAATAAAAAACAAGAAGCACGATTTATTGGTACCAGAATTTGAAACCAAAATTTTTACATTCCCCAAAAATATTGCCTAATGACGTTTCTCAAGTGAATCACGCATCATACCGGTAAATTTACCGGATTTACCTGTAATTTGCCGTTTATCTTACTTCCACAGTACGGTAAGGTTACTTGTAGGTGTTGAAGTAAGATTTGGTACTTGATTCAACGAAAGTCGACCAAAAAGCCTACCAAGAGAGCTTTTGATGATTCGTTCGACGATCAACTTTTGCTGAGGGAATGGCAACGGAAGCGTATTCATCTAGATGAGACAAGAGCTTCCCAAGTGTCCATACCGCAACGCTGCTGTTTCTTGTCATTAAGAATTCCTCCATACGATGAATTCCCAGACTACCGCCAGAATGTTAGGAAGCCTGTTGCTCGGGTTGTTTCTCGCCTTGCTAGCTGTTCCACGGGGAGCACAATCCTTTGTCACCCAACAACAAGTTACCTACAGATGTCACGTCATCGACAACAATTTGCTTTCGCGCATTGCTTCCACCTCCAGCGATGACGATCTTGCTGGCGAAAGCAGTGAGACCGCTGCTACGGCAGATGACTCACCTCCTCCGCCTCCCGCGGTCAAATGCCCAAACTGCGACAAGTGCGACGGAAGCGGAAGGTACGCCAATTCTTCCCACATAATGAAGGGTCCCTATTCTATCACGGGAGTCCACAGCTGGAGTAGAATCGACATTGCAACATGAAAATTCGGAATTGGATTCACCTACACGTCCAACGAATGGCAAATGCAATATGCATGGGATTTTTTTCTGACGCTTGACTTTTTGTTGGTGTTCTCCTTCGCTCCCACAGAATCGAGGGCGGGATCGGAACAATCCTGACCTTCTGGCCCATCAAGGCCTACCGTCCGTGCCCCAATTTCATTGAAAACGGTGGCTTTTACACGCGGAGTGGACAGGGGTTGGATGAGATTGCTTTTGGAAGAGATTCCAAGTACGACCCAATGAACTAAGCGATCTACAAATGTTTTCAAAAATCCATCCAACGCAAACCGTTGTGAACGAAGAATAACTAACATTGGAGGGCTGCGTTTGCGTCACGACAAAACTAAACCAGTGAAACATTGGCAAACGTTCAACAGAATTTGACCGTATCTATTTTCAGACCATGCTTGAATTCGTTTTTAGATCCGTGTTCAGCTGTTGCTCTCGGATCCCAAATGCTCGCCCCTATCGCGTTATCGCCTTCTGATTTGGCTAGAACTACGGAAACCGTTGAATCGACATGGTAGCACCGTACTCCTCGTATTCGGCCCTCGACAACCAGAGTTGTTGAAAGGAACCGAGCGACGTCAGAATGGAAGCTCCGATCCACGCCGCACAGGACCGTTCCACGGAGGATACCTTGGGTGCAATCACCCTAGGTTTGACAAACGAGGGCAATAGAGCACTCAATTCCTGCGAGAGACGAGTCTCTATGTTCGGCAAGAGAGATGTCGCTCCAACCAGGCAGATGCAGCTCGCCAGTTCTTTGCGAGCATCGACGTCTCCTACGGCCAGGAGTGATTCTTGGATCAATCGATGAAGGGGTACATTGGAAAATGTTGCCTGTCCAGAAGTGGAGGAACCCGAACTATTGTTGTTGCATGAATGATTCTGGAAGGGCAAGGTTGATTCTTCGCAAAAGAGGAGTTCCGGAAGCTGGCATAAATCTTTTCCAAATGAAGACGAAGACAACTCAATCGGGGTCCCATCGGGCAATTCATACACAGACGACTCGTCGTTGGTCATGGTTGATTCAGGTGACCCGGGCTCGGCCTTGTTCGGAACGGTCGAACCAGGCGTCCCAGGGGGGGGGGTCATGGTGACATCGTCGTCGTCGTCGTCGTCGTCACGCTGGTTGCTTCCTTTGCTGGTAAAGGGTATTCGAATCTTTTCCATCTGATCCGTGCCATACAGGGTAACAAAGGGCTCGGTTCGGATCTCGTACATCAAATCGTTCATTGCACGCCTGTGGAATACCGAATTGAATAGTTTCCCATCGTATTTGGTTTTGTCTTTCCCCCTCATCATGTATCTCGGCCGAATCATGGTTACAGGAGACAACGAGTCGTTTTTGCCCCCCTTGTTGGCATTCTTTTCTTCGTTGTCGCCTTCTTCGCATTCTCGTCGTTTCTCTCCCAGCAATGCCCTCCAGGTCACGTCGCCAAGCCAGTCCCCACCCCGTCCGCTTCGTCGCTGGGATTGCTTCAGAATCAACCCATCCACAACTGGCGTCACCCGACAGCCGCCCGCGCCAATATCAACAACAAGAGCGGTCTGACGTCCCATAGAAAAGGCGGCCAGCATGGGGGCCGGGGCCAGAAAGGCGCTTGTGGCGTCGAGGGATTCCATGAGCACTTCGGTGTACGTTGTGTATTGTTGTCGTTTCGTGGCACTCTGGAATTGTGTACCGGTCCCTTCGCCTCCTTCGTTGTCACCCAATGTACACTCGGAAAATCCAGGCGTAACGGCCAAGATGGGGTGGACACATCGTCCTCCACCTACGGTGTCGTCTCCATCCTTGCTGCCAGTAACCGTCGACGACGAAAGTCCCGATGCTTTATGTTCTCGTTTTTGTTTTTTCGTTCGTTCGTACGGATTTCCGCCCTTGGTGTGTTTCAGCGTGTCGGTAGCCCTCAATACATCCATGCTGGTTTCCCATGCCGTTTGTAGATTGTCCCAGTTCTCGACAACCTCCCCCTGTCGCAAAAATAGATTGGGATTTGTGATTGGAAGTGAATAGTCGTTGTCGTTCCCACTGCCCGGCATGCGAAGAATTGATTCCATCAGTTCATTCTCTCGCGGCGCGTGCAAGGAGGAAAGACGAGACATTCGACGTCGCGGATACGTATCACCACTTTTATCACAGTTGCCAGAAACGACATACGATGGAGTTGTGAGTTTGGGGTTGTCTTCTCCACCATAGCCAAAGCGACACGTATTGCTGCCGATCTCTCCGATGAAAGAGCCCGTCTCGTCTCCACAATACATCGTGATCTGCTCTCTAAGAGAGTCAAGAGACTCCTTCGTGTGTCCGTCTCAGTATGTTATGATTGTGATTGTAATGACTACCGACGTGTTGCATTAACTTTCCGATACGATGTCATCCAAATGCTTCACCGTTATGTGATCCTCGTCACCTTTCTTACCTCATGTCCTGCGTCCTGTCGGCTGTCACAAACGCAGTGATTCCGAAGATCCTCGCGCCATCTTGATGGATGGACAGACGCTTGTATCGTTTGGGACGTGAAAACGAACGTACCAGCTAACCTTACTCGTACTCTCGGCAAAGACGAAAATAAGTTACCGGACATCACTGTACAGTATCCTACCGGTACGGTACGGTAGTTTAACGCTTTATTCTGAAGGATGACGATTGATTCATTCATTCTTAGTAAAAGTTTTGCAATGCTGTTATGCTCGTTTCAAATTTTTGTGTTCTCAAATGTCAGTAATGGCTTTAAAAGCTGATTGGGCCGAACGTAATAATTAAAAGAACAAACAATAATAATAATACATCGGTAATCCAGTAAGGTTACCGGTAGGTAAATAATTACGAAGCAGAACATACAGTACCCGCGTTCTTCGAGTATCCGACAACAACTAAGTAATTTACGTATTGAAATACTTGTACCAATTCCGAAGCAATTACTTCGTAAAATCTTAATACGGTACTAAGTAATTTATTGTAACGAAGTCATGAGGGAAGTTTTGTTTACATACTACGAGTCCGATAACAATTGAGACTGGTCCAGTGCGCGCCCAAAATGTAACCAATTTACACGAATTTACACTGAGCGTGCAGGGAAGGTGCAGATACCAATGCCAAAAAATTATTCTGTAATAGACAAATTCTTATAACCCTTTATAGTATGGTCTTTTGTTAGTGGAAACGCATTCTTTGAGAGCTTCACTAAACTCTTTATAAAACTCACATTTTTTGACACCACAGTTCTTCGCATCACAATAACGAGAATACATACCGAACAACTTGACCATGGTGGATCCGGCAGATACCAGAGCCAAAGCGCGTAGCAAACTGCAACTTAGCAGGGAGTTAGGGCAACAGAGGGAGGAGAAGCCTCATCCTAAAAGAGGAGGAGCTCAGGGATATCCAGTATGGAGGCGTCTAGAGATATTGGAGGATCACGAAGCAGGCTTACCTGTACCTGTCGCAAGAGCGACACTCTTCCGGTGGAAGAAACAACTTCATCCCCGACGGATGACTGGCAACAAAGACAAGACAGAGCTGGTAGGTGCAGATTTGACACTCCTTATGCTCTGTCTCGTTATTTGGCCACAGGCCACACTTGATGAGATGGCAATGTTTATTTACAACGAAAGGGGAGGAATCTACAGCCGGCAGCTCCTCTCGCACCGATTACAAGAGCTTAATGTAACACAAAAGAAATGCAGTATCGAATCTTACCGGGCTTACACTCCCACAAACAAGCGGAAGGAATGGTTGTTCTGGAACAGACCATTGCCATCTGGTATTGCTGGTATCCCCAGAAAGCGCCTCATCGATATAGACGAGTTCGCCATGGAAACAAAGCGACTGAATCGCAGAAACGCTTGGTCAGTTAGTTTTCGGAGAGTTCGAAGTATCGGCAACTACGCGAAAGGGCAGAAACTTACAGTTATTATTGCTGTGGAAGCTGGAGATCCCACTGTACCCAACAATTTGTCTGGCAGCCTCCGCCATCCTCGTCGATGGGTACGAGTTAGCAGAAACCCTGGAACCACAGGGGACGCGTTCGCTTCTTTTGTAGGCACTATCTGCTCTTCCTTTGAAGGAGAGCAGCGAGTGCCACAAACAGATGACTGGAGAGTCTTTATGTGGGACAACTTGAGCAGCCATGCTGCTCCCATTGTCTACAATACGATTTTCGACAGGGACGGACCGACGAGATACAATGTTGTCCCTCGACCTCCCTATCAACCCAAGTATGGACCGACAGAGTATATCATCTGTCAGTTAGTCAACTACCTCAAGATCAACACGAGAGGGGAGCTAGATTTGGTAGATCTAGAGCAACAGATCTACAGAGCTGCAGGAGCAATCGGTCCATTCGACGGGACGTTTGCTCACTGTGGATACAGTGTCGACGGTACCTACCCCGGCGTTGTAATAGAGCGCTGAGCGCCATTGTCGATTGTCGCGTCTCCACCATTGTCGATTGTCGCGTCTCCGGCTCCACCATGGTCGATTGTCGATTTGGTTGTATTTCTTAGTGGTAGTTTAGTGGATCTGCTTTTGCAGAGTTGCAAAAATAGAAATAATGAATTAGTGTTGCTCCAGTTTATTTCAGATAGGTTTTCGATTGTACCCAATAGCGCTGCTGGCAGTCGATCACTCCCATGTCTTAAGTATCGAACACGTCCAGGTGGTGGGATTGAAGTCGACCGGCGCCGCAAAGTATAGAAGAACTCCTGGGATTGAAGTCGACCGACGCGTCCAAGTATAGAAGAACTGCTGGGATTCAGAGGTGTTGGACCTCTCTTTATCTATTGTAGCTCTACATGTCTGGATATCGAACATACCGGTACACGAAAGTCCGGAACGCAAAACACGATCGATCGATCGGATCGATCAGCAAACAGCAGCAAACAGCAGCAAGCAGCAGCTCATAATTTTGCTGCTGGCAACATCTAAAAACTACACTATGCCTCCAGCAAGAGTAACCAACAACCAACCGGCAACCGACAATGGCGGACACAACAATCGACAGCTAATCATAGATAATTACTAATAATACAGTTTATTTTTCGTCTTTCGCCGGAATCTTCTGGCGCTTGCACCAGTCCACCATCTTGGGGAGACACTCGTCGGGATCTTTTCCCCGCTTGGCAAGATCAGTTGCCTTGCGCTTGATCCGGGAAGCTTCTGCTGAATTATTTTCAGCAGTAAGAGTGTCTCCCAAGTGATCGAGGATCTCCAAGGTGGGCTGGGAGTTCTCCTGGAAGTCGGCTTTCTCATTGGCTGCTTCTCGCATGGATCGAAGGAAGGGAGGAGTATCACTCGACAATTCGCTTGGTGGAGTATCACTCGACAATTCGCCTTCAATCAACAATTCGCGTTCCGATGGGCCACTCGACAATTTACGGCTTGGTTTGATTGGAGTACGCAACAATTTACTCTCGCCATCAGCTCCATCGATGCTGATTGGTTGGACACTTGATCCGATCTCGGATTTGATTGGAGAGAGGCGAAGGGGGTTCGCCGTATTGCTGTTTCGAAGAAACCGGGTCTGATCCATTGGATGTTCCTGGAGTCTGTTCCGGAAAAATCTGGAGTCTCCGGTGGGATCGAGAGTGACACCCCTCTTCTCTGCCCGGAGCTGATCGATAGTCTTCCCATCCTTGGTGGTAGTCTCCAGTGGACCCATATCTTCCTGAAGTTTCTTTCTCGCTTCTGCACTTGCGAAAACGGGATCAGATAGAACTTCATGGAAGGTACTGGAATGGGCGTCTCTGGCTATCTGTTCGTTCGATGCGGATGGATTTTCCAGGAACACCTCCTTGACTTTCGAGGCGTATATATCTTCCAGGTGGTGGAGCAATGCTCTTCCATTGGTCAGGGGAGCAGACTCTGTCTTCTTCGGATCCACCATATCAGCAATTGCCTTCCTTTCCGATTCGAAGAACACAATGCTACAGTCACAGGCACAAATGCAACAATCCACACATACACTCCTCTCGTTGAGGAATTTCTTACCTTGGGAGGCACAGTGTCGGCAGTGAGAACAATTGCCTCCATTTGGCATGTCCATGCAATTGACCTTGAAACAGAAGCAGCCGATCTCGCGACTCTTGATCTTCCCCTTCCGGGGCTTCTTTTCTTGTTGCT
This sequence comes from Pseudo-nitzschia pungens, assembly GCA_037355855.1. Lineage (NCBI taxonomy): Eukaryota > Bacillariophyta > Bacillariophyceae > Bacillariales > Bacillariaceae > Pseudo-nitzschia > Pseudo-nitzschia pungens. The sequence continues at coordinate 1,287,098 of CM074762.1, read as the reverse complement.
GCCGAGATACAGAATAAGCGGCGTACCGACGCTTCTTCTTTTGGTACTCCTCCTCCACTTGCTGGTTGATTTCCTCAATTTCTTTTTTGCTCTGGAGATGCATGGTGTTGAAATGCTTGCAGTTGGGACAAGGCATAGAAAGCAAGAGAAATCTATCAAACTCGATGTCATCCTGGGGTCTAACACCACCAGTTTTCTTGACCTTTGCAATCTTCTTCTTGGCTTCGGCGTGAAGAACGGCCTGCTTTTTGGCGCGTTCTTTGTCGAGTTCAATGGAGAATTTGCTCAGGAGGTTGTCAAGCATGGCAATCGCAGGGATCTTGTTTCTGGTGGATCGATTGCACGCAACAAAAGATTGGTAGGATTCGTAGGCTCGTACAATGGCAGCAAGCTGCACTGCCAAGTAGTCACTGGTCCAAAGTCGTGAGCTCTTGGACTTTCCTTTGGTGTGTTTCAAATCCTGCTGAATTTCAAGCAGAGTCTTTTTCCCGTCATTCTCTGTAAGTCGAGAGAGATCGGCTTCCAGAAACTCGACAATCAAGCTCTGTTTTGCTGGCTTGGGGAAGGGATCGCGCTTTCTCAATAGCTCTTCCAATCCAGCAAAAGGTGGATCTGGAGCAACTGTTTCGATGCTGAGCAAACCACTATCATCAGAGTCCGTATCGAGGTCTTCCAGGCGTTCCCGGCGTTCCTTGACAGTGACGAGCTTGCGAGGGGCAGGTTTGGAGGCAGATTTCTTGCTGAGAGCAGAAGGGGCCTTTTTGATGAAGAGGGACATGGTTTCAAAGCTGATTTGGAGGAAATTTCAGTGCAAAGTAAGTACTTTCAATCGATTGGACTGAATACTGTGGTAGATTGTCGAGTCTCCGGATGAGTCTCCGGATAAGACGCCGATTGCCGTGTAATCGATCCATTTCCCCTCTCTGCTGAATTCCTCTCTCCTGCTGCTTTCACCTCTGCTGCTCTCTCTCAACCAATGACGCAAGATCAACCTCCCCCATCCAAGACAGTGGCAATAATTGCAAGTGTGATACCATCTTGCTCTCGATTGCTGTTGTTGTGGATAGAGCCACATTTTCGAAGGCCGATACACGGAAAAAGAACTTTTGCGAACACCAAAAATAGACGATTTTGAAGAGTTTAGTGAAGCTCTTCAACAAGGGATTTCCACTAACAAAAGACCATACTATAAAGGGTTATAGGAATTTCTCTACTACAGAATAATTTTTATTTATGGTATGTGCACCTTCCCTGCACGCTCAGTGTAAATTCATGTAAATTGGTTACATTTTGGGCGCGCACTGGACCAGTCTCAATTGTTATCGGACTCGTAGTACTAAAATTCGAACACTGAAAAACTATTTGTCGCATGACGTAACGGTTTTTGTAATCAGGCGAATGCGTGCATCACAATACCGTATTCAATAAATTTCTTGTACCGGTAGTTGGACTATTCAGACGAAAGCTGTACTTCCATGTTTGCCTATTGGTTGCCAATTCGCAAAACCCCGTTTCCAGGTGAAACAATCACCAAGTAGAACCTTAGTTAGCCATGACACCCAACAAAAAGAATACAATAATACAAAACTGACAAAGATGGCAGCGTCGATGACCAACCGTGGCTTGATCAGTGCCATCAGAGGTGGACTCAGGCTGGGACTGATAAACCTCTGCCTCTTCGCAATCTTTGCGAGGCTCCTGAACCCCCGTCGACGAGTCACAATGGAGACGCTGTCATCGTCGATGGAAAAACGGTATCACTCGTATGGGTCGCCATACCCGTCGATCGAAACAAAGACAGCGACAAAACTGCACGATATAACTGGTGACACACCCACAATATCAGACACAGTCCTAAAAAACCAGGGAAGCGGAGTAGAGAACAACCATCAGGACGAACAGGGACGCGAGTTCGACGACGTCCTTTGGCCAAAAATCCGGCACAGAATCTGTCCACGCGGGGTTCCTCTTCAATCGCTTGCACCGACCTTGTTCGAATTGGGTAGAATCGAAATGGGAATCAAGAGAAACATAAACGCACAGAGTGAGAAAAGCTTCGTCTCCGAGAACAATACAGAACGAACCGTTTCGGATTTCTTTTTCCGCGGAAGCTTTGGCTTTACGGTCTTCATCGATGGCAAGGATCCTACCAACACGGTCCTCTACACGCCCATCTGGAAGGGTGCCAACAACCAAATCCATGCCTACCTGCATCAAGTCTTGAATCGAAAGGCAAACGGAGACGTCCGTCGTCCGGGTTCGTCGGTAGGCAATCCCAACGACTTTTACCTCGAAGAAGTGCACAACAAAGACATATCCTTGCTCTTTCATCACAAATTGGAAACGATGCACCAGCAGAGAAATGGCAAGAGCTTGGGCACAGATGATACCAGCGACAACGACACGGACGGTTTTGCGAACCAGACTGCTGCGGAGAGCGAATCAGAGGACGACGACGACAGTGACTATTTCTTCAAATTCAACAAAACCAAGCGCGGCAAGCCCTGCAGCTTCACCGTCATTCGTGACCCGGTCAGCCACTTTTTGTCTGGGTACAACGAGGTGGAATTCCGGCTGATCGAGGGAGATAGCGATGCTCCAGCGGCGTCGAGGTATGACGAGCTGGCTCCCTATTCCCGCATGGCCTGGAATGCAAACATCGACAGCGACGACACGAACAACGAGTTGGATCTTAAACTCCGGGAAGATCGATTCGAACAATTCGTCCGCGACGTTCTGAATGAACACCCTTCATTTGCCAAATTCCCTTACTACAAACACTTTGCATCTATGACTGGAATCCTTCCGATCCTCTCGAAGTTTGATCTGCTCCCCGCACCCATTCCATCAAAACCTAGAACAAAGGCGAATGAAACCCAATCTAACAAGAAGGACGACCACGACCTCTGGTTCCTGCCTGGTCTCGAGAACCTCACCGACGTCTTTCCCGATTTTTTGGCCGCGAGGTGTCCCCGCCTGGCCGCCAACTACAACGAAGAAGGGAGCGCCAACAAACTCCCGCCGATGCCGGTCCGTGGCAGGCACAACAGCTCGCAGGATCCGTACGGCACCTACAAGGCCGCCAAGGACGTCTGGAACAAGGGCGGGAGGGTGGCCCGAGCCCTGTGCCACCTGCACGCCCTGGATTACGCGTGTTTTTCCGGATCTTACAACGAGTACAGCCGCGACGTCCTGCGGCTACCGGGGCTGGAACTCCCGACGGTGTGTCGCGAGGTCTATTCGAGCGACTCGTTCCGCCAAGCGATCCTTTCTTCGTAGAAATACTGCTAGTATATAGTCCTGCTGGGGTGAACTATAACATACTTGTACCACCACTATTCATACGTGTACCACCACTATTATCATAATATTATACAAAGTACAAGCAATATAATAGGAAGCACGATCTTTGTAATTACGACTACTGTATTATCATCCAAATGCAACTTTTACCGGAGTTAGAACTTCTTGCGTTCAGGTTCGAAATTTGAAAACACGGTTTTCAGTTTTAAAATAATGAAAATTGCATTTCGGTAAGTACAGCATGGTTCGTCTAGTAGATATGAAAGGTACGTATCTTTCATTTTTCGGAAGCGAATGGGTGCTCAGTCCGGGACGGTGTTTCTCGGGGCTAAACAATGCCGAAAGGCGGGCCGAATTATGTCGGAGTATAAATCCCGCGCGAAAGTCGGCACTGCTCGTGCAAATTATGTTTGAAACCACATACGACTATGTACGTGAATAACGTACAGTACTTACTATCTCATTTTTGTGCGCAAAACCGACATGCTATGGATAGCAGTCGTTGTTGATCGTGCCTACAAGCATCATCGCCTCCCGCCCCATCCCATCCCATCCCATCCCATCCCATCCCATTCCATCGCATCTCATTGCATCGACGGACATCGCTGCTCTAAAAAAAAAAAAATCAACGACGTGCGGGAGCGTCACGAAACAACGAAAGGTAGATAACCTTACCCAGCCACCCTAACGGTACTACTACCAATAAGTTCCAGAGTCGGGCAAAAGCGACGGAATGAAAATCAAGGACACCAAACGAGCCAACCCACAACACCGCGCATTCAATTGAAACGGTCATTGATCGATACTTATCCTTGGCAAATCAAATCGTATCCGCCTCCGTTGGGTCAGCGGAAGAGCCAGCGAAGGAGTAACTCATTACTTCTATTTCTTTGCTCTCTCTACTAGACACACAGGGAAGAACGCACTTACGAAATCGACAGCACATCACACCCAACCATAGAGTCAACGGTTGGTTATCGCAGCTGGAACCATTCGTTCGTTCCTATCTCCACCTACACTATACAACAACACAACCTAGAACACAACAACAGCCAATGTCATCGTCGTTGTCCATGACGGCCAATCTCGGGGGAGAAGAAGAAAAAGATGTGTCGAAACACGGCGTGGACAAAAAGCGGAGCATCCGAAAGCGCCTCGGACTCTCTTCCAAAAACAAGAAGGAAAGCAAATCGAAGGGCAGCCGGAGCAACAGCACGAAACGCGCTCCGAAATCGAGCAGCAGCAGCAGTAGTACTATCACCACCACCACCACCACCAACCACAACAACTCGCTGAACCTCACCACCAATAACCACAACAGCGGCGACACAATCTTTTTGGATCTAAACGAATCCGGGGGAACCACAGAGGACTTTGAGATGAGCGGGGTGTCTCTGGCGTCCGCCGCCTCGATCGCCACCAATCCCCCCGAGAGCGGAAGCGAGAAGTCCTCCAAGCGCAGCGGCCGGGGCGAGCGGAGGGGCTCCCGCATCGGGAGGGTGGTCCGGTCATTGTCACGATCCCGGAGTTCCAAGCGAGGAAAGGACTCGCGACGAGGGGGAGACGGAAGCGGATCCGACACGGACAATTCCTCGGAGTATTCCTCCTCTTCGGAGGGACGCCGCAGCCGGTCCACCGTCGTCACGGTCACCTCGTGCCGATCGGACGGTTACTACAACCAAAAGGCACCCGGTTCCACCTCCAAGCTCCCGCGCAAGGCTCCCACGAACCTCAAGCTCTTTCACGAGCTTGCAGTGGGACTGAAGGACGCCTTTACGGCTGTGGGACAGACCCCGACCAAGCCCCAGAAGGAAGAGGAGGTCACCGACGAGGCAACGGGAGAAACCAAAACGGTGGCGGTCATGAGCGACGAGGAATTTCAAGGCCGGACCATTCTCTGGGATTTCATGGGGAACATTGACTTTGTAAGATTTGAATTGAATTGAATTGAGTTGAGTTGAGTTGAATTGGCTTTGTCTGATTGAATGGAATACTGGGTTATGTGATGTGATATGACGTAACGCTTAGCCATTTCGGACGCTGGTGGAATAGAGCTAACGTTTGTCTTTCTGTTTGTTTGTGGGATTGATTTTCATTGCAGTTGCTGGCATTGGTCGACGAGGTTGCCGTTGATACCGCCACTCGTGGAGCCCTCAAGGACGACACGACCTTCAAGGGACTGAGAGATGTGATCAAGAAATGCAACAAAGTGTTGGAGGACATGTTGGTGAGGAGGGAACGTCGGTATACGCTTTTTTTCCGCCTGCCGCAGCCGACGGATGCACGCGACATGGATCGAATCCGAAACTGGAACGAAAAGGTGGAACGAGCCGTCGGAGCCGTCACCGAGTCCAACCAAAGCGGAGGCAAGAACAACATTCCCGGCTCGGACTCGGACAGCGATATGTCGAGTATGGCAGGTTCCACAGTGAGTAGCAGCAGCAAGGGAAGTGTCTTTTCGCGGGGTCGACAATTGCTGCCGGTGGCGGGACGGGTGCGATCGCGTCGTGCGACTCCCACACCTAGGCTCCGAAAACGGGCCGTGTCGAAGGAGGAGGAACAGAACAGTTCCGGGAACGCTGCGGAGGACGGATTTGCGGCGGCCTCCCCCGTCACCCAGGGAAACCTGGCGGCTCTCCAGCGGTCCTTTCAGACGTCGGGATCCACCCCAATGGCCATCCAGAACCACGCCGACCAGAATTCGTTCGGCACCCAACAACCCCAGCAGCAGCTGGTGTCCCAGGCGCCGGTTATCCAGCCAAAGGATGAGTTGGTCGATGTCATTCGGGGACTTCGCCTGGAAAAAATACAGCACCGGGAATCCTCCACTGATTCGGATCTGACGGCGCTGAAACCGGACTGGCGACCAAAGGCGGATATCCCCTCGGCCGTACCAAAGCTGCCCACCGAATACATACACCGGCACCGACTGATGAAACAGGTCGTCAGCTGCCTCCTGGAACAAACCGGGGCGGGTCCCCGCGACATGGACGAAGAATCACCGTCGGAGCAGAACGCGATTGTGACCTCCATCACCTCGCGGCATGGCGACAAGGCCGGAAATGGCAAGACCATTCTGGCGGTGGCCGCGATCCAAACGGTGGAGGTTCGGGAACGCTTTACGGACGGTATCGCCTGGATCCACCTGGGACGGGGGCCGCTGTCGGAACGAGACATTCGGCGTCTGTACGAAGAGTTGTACCGGCAGCTGGTCGTCAAGGCACCGGACGACAGCTTCTTTGGCGCCGACTACGATTATCTGATGGAGGACGAAACCGAGAATGGCACCAAGAGTGGGGAAGTCCCCTCGCGGGGATCCAGCTTTGATGGCAACGAAGGAAAAAACAGTGGCAAAGACGAGAGCAGACGCCAGAGGCTGGCGACGCTAGCCGAAACGCGCCAGAGGTTCCAGGGAGGAGACCTGGAAGGAATCAAAGAGGATTTTTCCCGGTTGCTGGCCAAAAAGAAAGTCCTGATTTGCCTGGACGACGTCTGGAGGGTGGAGGACGCCAAATGGTTCATTTTTGACAACCAGATTCTCAATCGATCCAACAAGAACAAAAAGAAGCGGAGAAACAGCTCTAATGGCGATGACGACGAATACCACAGCCGGATATTGATGACAACCCGTACTCCCAATCTGCTCGGCCCCGGTCTGGTTCAGGAGGTTTTCGTCCGAATCTTGTCCGAGACAGAGGCTGTCAAGCTCCTTTTGTCGACCGCCGGACGCCGTCCCTACGGAGGAAAGAATTCCACCGTGTTTCATCAGGCCAAGTTGATTGTCAAGGGGTGTGGAAATTCTCCCCTGGCCGTCCGAGTCTCCGGAAGCATGCTCCGCCATAGCAACCGCAGCTGGAACATCAACTCGCCATCTTGGTGCGCCCTGATTCACCAGTGTAGATTGAACCTCGAAGAAGCATCGCAGCTCCGAAGTTTTGTCAATGCCGTCAATCGAGTCGTAGACCTGTCATTCTTCACGGTGGCTGATGTTCACACGCGCATTGCCTTGAGGCGATGCTTCGTGGCCTTTGCGATGGCTTTTCGGGACAACGACTGGATGCTGTCGGGGCGGGGTGTGCCCCATTCGGTCGTTCTGAGGGTATTCAAAACGATAATTTCTTCGGACGAGGCCTCCAAGGACATTTCTCCCGGGTCCATCGTCACTATGCTCCAGAACCTGAACCTGATGGAGCACGCACGGCACGGAGTAGCCTCGAGGGCCCTGAGCGCCGCCCAGAAGCTCTCCCTTGCCCGCAAACAGAGCCGATCGTCGAGTGACAATGACTCCGATTCGGACTGGGACGACGAAGACGAGGCCCAGATCCACAAGGCCCAGCAGTCGTGGGTCATGCACGAATCGCTCAAGTCGGTGGCAGAAGAAATGGCCAAGCGATCCACCCCGTGTCTATCTCCGGAGACGGACGACTTTACGTCGTATTCCGGAAAGATCGAAGAGGAGAGAAAGATCTGCACCGCGTCGAGCACCCTCTGGCAGACCCCGCTCCGTTTCTTCCAGCAGCAGCTCTCCAATGGCAGCACCCCGCTCACGGGCTTTCAGGAAAACGAAACGCACAAAATTGTGCTGACCTCTTTGTTGGAAGTCGGCGACGGAATGACGAATACCAATTCCGTGTTGGATACCCTGAGAGAAGGCCAGATCGACGTTGCCGTGATACCGGGAGGCGACAAAATGGAGGAGTACATTGTTACCTTCTTCCCGGGCCACTTGATTCGCTGCGAGATATTCTCCACGGCGGCAGAGGTGTTGTCGGATCCCCACTTTATCGGCAGGAGAGCAAATGCTTTGGGCATTGTCGAGGCGACCAGTCGGCAGGTTGCCGACCTCCAGGAGCTTCGTCGACTTGCGGGCAACGCAACCCTGACCATTCCCAGAAGATCCACAAAAGAGGGTTCGGAAGGCAAGATGGTCCCGACGAAGATCGATGTCAACTCCATCGTCCGGGAGGGTTCGCGGATTATCATTGACGAGATTTCGCGCGTGGCCACCAAGAACGAAAACAAGCCGGATTCCCTGGGCTTGGCCATGTGTTTTGCGGCGATTGGAGAAGGCCTGATGAAATCTCGGCAGCCGCGCGACGCGATGCTGCGTCTCGAAGAAGCGGTTGGTCTCTACAAGGAATTATTAGGAACCTACAATACGAGAGTAAGTGCTTAACTGAATCTCGTGGTGTTTGAAAGGAGGGGTTGTGTTCAAACAGGTCAAAGTTAGCTCAAGTCGCATCTCTTCTCTATTCGCTCACATTTACTCGCACTTGTATGTTTCTTCCCTTCATCCGCCCTTTGTAGGTCGCCGATTCATTACAAACTGCAGCAAAGGCATTGGTGAAGTTGGGAGAGTCAAGAATTGCGTTACTGAAATTTGCAGAAGCTGCAAGAATATACGAATCTTGCAATGCTACCCTTCATTATAATTCAATTGCGAATGCTCAGAGTCTAGCTTCTCTTTTGGTGGACCTTGGAGACATGGAGAAGGCCCAGTCAATGTTTGAAGAGGTCATCTCGATGCGAAAGATCGTGTATGGAGAACACTCCGTGCCGGTTGCCAAGACCATCAACGCCTATGCTATTCTTCTCGCCAAGCATGGACGAATGAATGTTGCACTGCAAAATTATGAATCCGCGAAGGGAACCTACCTCGCTGTCCCCGCTCCGTTGATTCGTGACCCCGAATTCGAAATCAAATGCAAATACGACGTTACTCTGATCAATCTCAACATTGCCTCTATTCGTTCCAAGAAGGGAGACCTCCGAGAGGCCGTTACGTGCTACGAGGAGGGCGTTGCCGGTCTTCGACAGTACGAAATCGCACTGGCAGAACTGCAGAAGGACCCTCTGCGACCACCGGAATCGGGCAAGAACACTGCCCACAAGCATCTTGTCGCTGCCCTTGGCCGAATCGGTTCCCTGAAGCTCAAGATTGGCGACAACAATGGGGCATTGCGCGCGTACACGAGTCTGCTGGAAGAAGTTAAGGACAGCAGTCCCTCCGCGTCGCAGACCGAGAAGGCCAAGGCCCACATCAAATGCGCTACAATTTATCGCCAGAAAGACGGCACGAATTCCCACGATTTGTCGGTATCTCATCTGAAACAGGCTCTCGAAATGTACAAAGCCATTTTTGGACCAGATCACAAGGATACCGCTGCGATATCATCCTCTCTTCGGCAGTGGCTTGCCGAGGATCAGTAGGAATGGATACGATCAAAACCGAAGCTGTTATTATATTATTTTTACTTTTATGTTAACGATACAAATAAAGTAAAGTAGATTCATTTCAGGATATTCTACCTACGTGTCCCAGACCACAAGTAATATGCGGTGCACTGTCAACAGTGTGTTTGGAAGAAACTGTGGAGTCGTGACTTTCCAACCTTCGCAGCATTATAACGTCATCAGTATCACAGGTATTTTATCTTATTGGCGGTTGGGTTCTTTTGCCAAACGTCAGTACGTAGTATGAATACGGCAAATAAGCATCGACAGCACAGTGAACATATTATGTTTGCAATCTGATCATTATTCTGGACATGAAACATGAAACTCCTTTCATTATTACTCGTCGCATTGATGCCATTCTTTCAAGACAGATGAGAGCAATTACGCGCCTGTCACGGGGGAGACGACCGTTCTATTCCCCGTGTCGAAACATCGGTCAACGCTTGTTTAGCTCAGTTGGTTAGAGCACTTCATTAGTAATGAAGAGGTCCGTGGTTCGAATCCGCGATCAAGCTTTTTGGTGATGTTTTTATTGATGCTCCGAACGAAGAGGCGGGAATGAAATCCTCTCGGGTATTACCCTTATCCAAAAGGTACCTGTATGCACGCTTTGAGCAGCAACCTCTTCCTCTTCAAGCGTTACGTGTTACGACTAACTGGGTGAGGTTGGTGGATCGACTCCCGGTTCCAACAGCAAAAGATGTCAACATTAGGTCAAGGCATCATCATCATTCCAAGCGCTGCACCTGTAGATGGGAACCTCCAAAAAGATAACGTTGCGATCTTTCGTCCATTTACCGCGTGGGGTTGGGATGTTCAGTGGCCTGACTGACCCAATGACTCCATCATTATCACCGACGTCAAGATCTGTTCCCAGGAAGTGACGGTGGTGACGGCATATCACGAGAAGACAACGTCAATCTGACGAGCAACTTTTAGATACATAAACACTCAAAGGACAGAAGGTCAGATCTTCTTGTTCAACATTAACCCTCGTGTAAAATATCCTGTCAACACTCGGATTGACGCGATGACATCACATCACCAGAAAAGTCCTACGCTAACCTTACGCATAAGGAACCGATCGTCGCATCGTTTTTCGCTAGTTCCTGTATTCCTCTATCGGAGTTTGGTATTTGGCTGTTGCTGCGGATGATAGAGATCGGGATACAACTCAATCTGAACAAGTCCAAACGTTGAGCCGAAAACCCTTAACCGAACCAAAAGAAGCCCAGGAGAGAGCAACCGTAGCCAGTAAAGCAAACACAGCCGTCAATAGCGAGATAGGATGGAACTGTTCATCGCCTTCCTCGCACTCGTTGCGCTGCCGTCTTCTGACGCCTTTCACATGCCCTTGGTACCGGAAAGCCGGATCAAAAGTTTCCACAAATCACTGCACAGACACAACAATCATGGAATTACGATAAAACAGGGACGAACAAACAGCGTTGAGACCCTGGCCAAGAGCGGGGACGAGGAACTGAACCTCGGCCCCGGAATGGAGGACGCCTTCCGAGAGCTGGAGGCCCTCCAGTCCCTGGGAGACGAGGACGCCCCGGAACGGCCCAAGGAAAAGCCTAAGGAAAAGGACGCGGCCTTTGCCAAGGCAATCGAGGGATTGGATCTCAAGGACATTCTCTCGCAGGCAGACGCCGACGCCGAATCCTCCGAGGTGTCGCCCCAGTCCGAGGTTGAGCTCTACAAAGACATGGCGTCGGAACTCGACGTGGCGGACTCCCAGGAGGAGCTGATCGCCGCCGATTTCAAGAGCGACCTGGAACTGGCAGATGAGGAGGAGGATGCCCTCGAGGGAGGCGTGCCCAAGGTCGATACGCAAAAATTCATGGACAAGGCCATCAAGGAAGCCCTCAAAGAGGCCAAGCAACAAAACAGGGACGTCGACATCAAGGAGGCCAAGGAATCCTTTCTGGACAACAAAGAAATCATGTCGGAAATCGAGAAGATTTTCGACAAGGCAAATGATGACTTGCTGAAGGAACTAGAAGAAATCCGCGCGGAACAGGTACGTTCTCGATACGAATTTTCTCCTTCTTCCGGTGCGATTGCATCGGATGCATCGTCAATGAATAGATGAGAAGCAATGGGAGATGGTTCATTTCAATCCTCGAAATTCTTTTGTCGTTTCGTTGACAGGTTTGGTAATTTTCTTTCCAGTGCGCAACGCACAAGGTGGATTATGTTTTGGGTGCTCAATACGAGTCTTGTTTCGTCCCGTATTGTCGTTCCACAGGAAACACTCGCCAAGGAACAGGCCGAACGAAATTCCAAGGCGAGCCTCGAAAAGACAGAGGAATACGAAAAACGAATGGAGATCGCCCAGGGCAACATGAAGAAAATGCTTGAGCGGGTCAACCAGGAAACCAAGAACGTTGAGGAGGCCATCGAGGATCTGAAACGCGCCCAGGCCGAATCCGAGGGTGGCATCGACAGCCAGCTGGTCGACCTGAAGAGCGGTGGGTTGGTCAAGCAGGCCGCGCTCACGGGAGCCCTCCTGTTTACCTTCCGGAGCGGGGTTGAAACGATTGCATTTGTTGGGGGCGATCCGACTCACGCCCTTCCCGCGCTGATCCAGGGCGCCATTGCCCTGGCGTGCATCGTTGGCTTCATCTTCCTCTAGCTTTTTTTCACAAACTATTTGCAGTGGACGCAAACACCTAAACAGAAACCTTTCGTTTTGCTCGACATCGGTGACACAAGTCGAACATATCGGTGCGGCACAACTTGTTGCGTCCCCGTACAACTAATTCCGGACGGTTCCAATCCATTTTTGAAACGAAACCATGTCGTAGCAGAATAAGCATCATAATCCTCAACACTCCATTGGAGGCTTCGTTGATCGGAGTATTTCGTTGCACGTTTGTTCTAAGATTTGTCTAGAATTCATTCAAACAATGACTCTCGAAATCGTTCTCTCAAGAAACTGCCAATACCGTAGATCTTTTTCTCGAACAACACGCAGAGAGTTCTCCAAAATGGTCTTGATTGTAATTATATTTCGGAAAATCGAGGAAAGCTTTGTATTTCCGTTGTCACTACATAGTGTCCAATGTCAGGCTTCGATACGACACGGATCTATCATTTACTGCGTAACCAGTTCATTCGATATTCTTTCCGTAAGTTTGGTGGAGAGTTCCATAACCTTGTATCCCGGAATGTCGAGTAATAGCGCCTATGTGGCATCATTCACAATGAACTCGGACGGAAACAAAGAAAACAAACACACGCATAGAGAGACAAACATCTTACTCGGCAATTTAATGGTCATGACCATTCTTCAGAGAAAAGCGTTGCTTCTTCTGATGGGTACAAAAACAAATACATGACAAAATTGTTTCAAAGCAGGAGCTAATACAACAAGATTGTGTCCATCACCCACTAGATTATTGAAAATGCAAGATACCACAGCAACACTAGTATTTCCAATGATCAGTCTTTTCTCTCTCTCAAAGTTTGATAATGAAACTTTTTCAAGGCTTCAGAGGAGCAACCATCAATAGCAGCTGCTTGAGGATACGTTAGTACATGAACGGTAAGAAACCCAAGGCGGGGTCACTAACAACATGTTATTGTCTACTGTATTTTGTATGTATTGTAGGCAGACTGCAAAAAAATTGATAGCATCAACTGCAAGCTACAACCTTGCCCCTGGTATATCGCACGAACACCATAACCTACACCTTGAACTCAAGCTTGTTTTTAGACAATCTTCACTGTCCCACCAAGTGGTGTAGCAGTGATATGTTGAAGGTTTCCTTAAAAAAAGAAATCAATACTAGCATCTGCTTGTTCCAAATTTCAATTTTTCACGCCATCAGAATAATAATACTACGAGTAAGGTTACTTCATAATAAATAAATGAATTAAGAGTAAGTCTTAATAATGATCACTAGTTGTATTCGTTTAATTTTTGATCTCAGCAAGAACGCACTTCAAGTATTTTTTGCGAATGCAAAGAGGCATGTTTAGAAAGCGGTGAAAGCTGCGCGTTCAAGTCACACAGGCATATCTATTTTTCGGGAAAAATCCATCCGTTGTATTGAACTCCCGCATTCGGACCGTTGAACGCTCATAAGAAACGAAGGTTCCTCCTTCATTCGCCGAATCAAGCCTGGGATTTGAGACAAAAGTACATGAGTTTTTCTTTTATGTATCAGTGCAATAGAACACCTTCAGAACACACTAAAAAAGACACCATTCCGGTACAATCATCTGCAAATGGTTGTGGGTTGAAAGTACGAAAGAGATCGAATCAAACTTGCTAGCTCCATGTCCTAGTTATGTGCAGAGAGGATGGTTCGTAAAGAAGAGAATTCGATATGGGCAGCACTTGCGGAGCCCTTGAACTCATTGGTTGGAAGTCAGCAGAATGGCGTCAACAATGATGAAATCAGAAAAAAAGCAGCCATGGCAGAATATCAGGAAGATGCTTATCGTAAGCGATATCGCAAGCGCCTCCAAGCTCTTCAGACGGAGATAGACGAGGTGAACGAAGACGCGACGACGACAAGAAAGAAGCTATGGGAAACCCAGGATAAACTCAAGAGTGCTGAAGATCAAATTCGAAAGCTCGAAAATCATCTCAACGAAGTACTCGAACTTAGGGAAAAAGATATGGAAACGGTGAAGGCACTCCGGGCAGCGAATTCGGATTGTGTCGAAATGGAAAGCAGAGCCAGAGAAGCAATGGAAGTTTTCAAAAAGTGTTACAAAAGAGCTCAGCTCAAAATCAAGGAACAGGAAGAAGAAACTGCGCTGCTACGGGAACAGAATGATAGAGCAGCACGGGACCGCAGTGAAGCTAATGCTGACACTGCGAATGCGGGGGTGAACAAGTCGGCTTTGGAATACATCAAGTCGGTTTCTGAGGAGAAAGAAAAGAGGTTAAAGAAGATGCTTTTTGAGACTGAGAACGAAGTCGATTTATGGAAGAGTAAGTACAAGGTAGCCGCTAAGCGCTTTAGTAATTTACAGGAGCAAATTGAAGCCGCGGAGCACCCGTCAGAAGCAACGGTACACCTGAACAAACAAAGAATAAAGATCGAGCAACTAGAAGAGGCGCTTAAAGTTGCTGAAGATAAGTATGAACGGCAAAGACGAGAGTACCAGAAAGAGAAAGAAGAACAAGAAGAGCAAGAAGAGCGTGACGATGACCACAAGAATTCCAACCACTTTTCTCGAGGTACCATTGACGATATTGTTAATCGAGCGTTCTGTGATGAAGATTTGAAAGGCAGTCTGACGAAAGACTTGGTAAAACGACTCCAGGTGCTCAACTGCACACTGCCAACAATGGCTAACGTGTAGCCCCACTGAAACAAATGTAACCCTTGTGTTGTGTTTTGTGGAGTGAGAAAACTAGGGGGCTACTCGTGCTGCCATACCGAGTTTGTTCTTACATTATTTTTGAACCACGGTGATCGTGCATTGTGGAAAGAGCATGCTGGGACTATGATCATGTTGCTGTACCAAGTGTGTTCGTTTTATTTATCTCCCTCGTTTTAGTAATAGGAAGCAAAAATAAAGTTCAGATTCTTCTTTCAATATCATTCAAAAATATTCGTAGGGAAAACTGTACGAATGCGATATCCTTCAGTTGAGTTCGCTAAATTACGAATTCGATTGGAAACCAAAATCAACAAAGGCTTAGGATAGAGATCACCTTGGAATGAATATAGCAATTGGTTGAAATGGAACAATGCGAGACTGAAAGAGAGAGCAGAATCGAAGAAGATCCTAGCACATACAAATACCCTTAGCGAATGGAGGGAAAAAACACTTAAAGTACTACTTCGGTTATCGTCGACTTTGTGCGCACCATCTTTCGATATGCGAACAAAATTTTCAGAATTGAGGAAGTAGAAAAGATAGCAGCTGAATCGTACTGCTTTTCAAGAAGCAAGGCAAAGTTGTTTCATTCTGGAACTCAGAAGAGCAATATGCTGGATACAAATACTAGAAGATAGATACGAATCCTCTTGGAGGGAGAAAAAAAAAAGTTGCTAGAGCATGTGGTGGTACTAGTACTACTTCTAGTAGAAGAGGCCTGTTTTTCGAGAATCAAGAGGGAAAAATCACTGAATAGTTCACAATTTTGATCGTGGTTGAATTAGTTCAGGAGAGCACATTTTGATGGTTGTAGGGAGCGGACTATTCAGTACTGCAGTATTATTTCATATAACGACTGAAGTAACTTCAACACAACCCTACTATTTCTTGTATTGGCGGACGATGAGAAGATGCATGGGTACTACTAGTAGTAGTAGTACCTCCGAGAAAAATATGTATCTGCTGTATGATGACAGAGTGGAGGTGATGGTGGTTGATTGAACAGCATTGGTTCAAGTTGACTGTACGACAATTACTGGTAGGTAGGAGGAGTTGGTTTCATTTTGCATGCTCGGCTATGGGAAACTTGTAGAAAGAGGAAGATGGTGCACGTATTCAGAATCTGATCACCACCAGTATGGTGGTGTTGGTGTTACTACTACCAATGTCGTTGTTGTGAAGCTGGATTTGGAGCCACCAACGAGATTATTTTTGCTGTTGTTGTCGTTCTTTCAGTCGGATTGCTGTTGAGACTCAAATACAAGGTATCATCGGCTTCCTGGTTAATACGAATTACTAGTAAACCTTACTGTAGTAGAACAACCAAGTAAATAACTCTAAAACAAATACGTGTAGTAGTAGTAATTTAGTGACGAAGGGATCGGAGCATGTAGTACGCACGTAGATGCCGTTTGCCGATCGGTATGAAAAATGATGAGAACGAGACCGACGGGCGCGTTGTGCAAGGCTTATCATTTCTATGAAAAATGAGTGGAATCGCTGATCGCCACTTTTTTCATTTACGAAATTATTTCTTCCCGTTGGATAGGCGATGACACATGTCACGCCTGTTGTTGAACCCGTTAAAGTAGGTTCTTGCAAACTACAATACGATCAATGCCCAATCCATTGGAAGGTGTGATACACACCAAAGGAACGACCGAATAGTGGACTATTACAAACAATACAGTACCCTGAGGCAGTGAGAGTAGAGAAGAATTGTTGATTCGTTCCGATCTGCCGGAAAGGGGAATGATGAATCAAAACCCCGCCATTATCAAGCCTCCCTCACTGCGAAGGCCGTTGCCGGGCTCCACAGATAATAGGAGCACTGCGAGATCCAATCAATCAACGATTTCAAATCCGCGGATAGTGCCTAGAAAAAGTCAGACACATCTTAGAAACGGCAACATTCGAAATCCAGACAGATTGCGGAAAAAATACACCATAGTCAATGATGATGGCAACGGCCTCCAACGTCAAGGAACGACGGAGGATGATGATTTTTACAGCTCGCTAAGAAAACAGGGACAACAAGTCACACAGGCTGCTAATATGCTTTCAAAGGACGACAGAGAAGACGAATTTGCAAAGCTAAGAGAAATGGCTTACGAAGCACGGGAAACGAAACAGTGTTTACTGGAATGGAGGAGGAAGATCCAAGCTCTCGAGCAGAATTTGAGAGACCAAGACTATGCCATGAAAGAGGTTCTTAGTGAGAACAAAGCGCTTGAAGCAGAAGTAGAGAAACTCACTAGATCTCAAATGGTCGAAGCCAATGTCGATATGAAGGGTCAACAAATTACTCTCGAACGCAACAAGCTTCGGAGAAAAGAATTGCACCTGGAAAAGGCTCTCTCAGCATCAAGAAAAGAGAACGAGAAATTGCGCGAGGAGCTGGCATCTCGAAAGTCTCAATCAAATCTAACCGATACAGATGAGTTCTGCAGTGGTGAAAGCAAGAAGAAACAGCGGAGAAAAGAGTCGCAGCTCGAAAAACAGTTGTTGGCAACTGTACAAGAGAAAGAAGAGTTACTCGAGGAGGTGACTTCATTCAACATAATGGTTCAAAAACTTGAGGATCAGAATCAAAAACTTGAGACAGAATTGGTAACCCTTACTTCCGAGCTCGATATAAGCAGAAGAATTGTGCATACGAAAAGGAGTATTATGCAGAAAGAAATTACCGACGAAACCAGAGAACGGATGCGAAATGAAATCGAAAAGCGGTTGAACATTGAGTTGACGGAGAAACTCTCTAAGGAAATAAAATCACTGATGAGGGAAGAAAAGGAAAAGGAATTAAAGAAATTAAGAGAAATCGACGAAAAGAAGGTTGAGGATGTGGAACATCAAATACCTGTTCTCGAGGATGAAATAGATCGTTTGCGGGGGAAAATACGACACGCAGAAGAATACCATGAACGAACCATAGCAGACATCGAAGCCCACTATTCCAAAAAGATCGAAACGATGGTAAACAGTTTTTCCGACGATAGGCAGAGGGAAGAAATGAACTTCGTGAAACGCGTTGATGAGCTATCGACGCAGAATGAGCGTTTGATTGAACGCGTGGCAAGGGAAAAAGAAGAACACGAATCCCAAATTCGGGAAGAAGTAAAAAAAGAGATGCAAAAAGAAATTGAGTTTTTGGCAAATAGAGTGTCGGAGCTTACAAAAGAGTCAATTGAATACATCGAAGAGGCGTCCAAAAAGAAGGAATTACACGGGGAAAAAATCCGAGAGGAACTAACTAAAGAAAGGGATGAACTTTTGGCAGAAGCTGCTAAAGAAAAAGAAAAACACGGGGAAACTATCCTCCAAGAGATAACACAAAAGAAGAATCAAGAGATAACCACTATCAAACTTGAATTGGAGGAGCTTAGAAAAGATAAAGATGCATTGCTGGAAGTCGTCGAAAAAGCAAGTGTACATCAGGAATTGTCTGAGGAAAGGCGGATAGAGCTGGAGGAATGCAATCGCAAACTGGACGAGCTCACAACCGAGAGAGACTCGCTACTCAAACGAGTTGACGACGTGGAGGAAAAACTAGGAGAATTGGATGAAATATACTCCAAGAGTGTGAAGGAACTCAAGTCGTTGCAGTCGGCACTAGAATCATCAAAGAATGAAATAATCAAGCTGAAGAAAAATAAACGAGACTTGAACGCGAACATCAAGGAACACAAACAAGAGTGTGAAGACTTGTCCAACGAGGTTCAGAAAATTAAAAATCATTTCAAATACGCTGTTCTGATCGAATACGAAGAAAAGGTCATCGAATTGGAGGATGAAATAAGAAACCTCGAATCCGTAATTGAACAATCGAATCAATCAAATACCGAGAACGACGAAATGATATCGAACCAATCTTCGCTGATAGAGCAATACAAAGCAAGGGCGAAACAACAAGAAGCCGAGATTGACAAAATTGCGAACGAGTTGAAGTCTTCGCTTTCTGAACTAGAATCTAAAGATTTAAGACTGGCAGAACTGAAGGATATTATCGCGAAAAAAGAATCCGAAGGAGATAAACTGCTTCAGGTCATTAAAGATCTTCGAAGGTCCGTTAGTACTAAGGAAAACGAGCTTGATAATTTACGGGATGAACGAGAAACGTCGAGGCAATTGGAAATATCAAGTCAGGTGTACAGAGAAAAAATAGACTCGTTGAACAAAGAACTTTCGATACACAAGTCACGTCTCGAACACTGCCGATGCGATGGAACCCCTGGAAGTATGAGCAGCAGCAATTATAAGAAAATTGATCCGAATAATATTGTCCATAGCGAGTCAAAGGAAAGTGTCGATCACCTTACAAGAGAGAATAGGGAGACTCAATTTAATGCTAAAAACGGCAGAAAAGAATCATCATAAAGAAAAGTTGAGTTTCGAAGCATCAAAGAATCAACACAGCAAAGACATGCTTTTTTGTAACAATGAAATTGAAAGGCTGCAATCAGATGTGTCACGATTGAAAAAGCTCTTGGACCAATCTCAAGAAGATTTGAGAGCGGTCCTGAAAAAAGGGGCAGGGGAACTACAAATCGCAGATGAAATCCACAGACTCCAGGTTGAAAACAACAAGTCCAGCGAAAAATTCACGAGGACTCTAGCGAAAACAAATGAGGAGCACAACCTCTTCGTACAGGAAATGGAAAGACTGATGGAAGAGTTGTCTGTTGAACGAGACGATCTTCTTCGCAAACTCGAGGCGGTACAGAAGGAAGAGTATGACGAAACCAAAATTCACATGCAAGAAAAGACTGAATTGAAGGAGACAATCCAAGACCTCAAAGAGGAGTTGAATACTTGCAATGAAGAAAAGAATGAAATTGTCAAGGAACTCCAGAAGTCGAAAGTGTTGTTCAAGGAAGCAATCATTTCGTGGCGAGGCGAAACGCGAGACCTACAAAAAGAGCTAGATCACCTGAGACAATCGAAACGGTCTGATACAGCCAGCGCTGACAACTTGAACTATTCTGATAATGCTGAACATCGCGGCGATTCCGAACTGATACGCAACAGTTCGGTGCCTCCAGACAGCTCTTTCTTTCCTTCTATTACACAGAGCACGCTACAAAGGCAGGATAGAGGTCAACATTATTATTATCAGTCACAAGGCAATGAGTCAAAATCAGGGATTCATTCTCTTTCTCCTCTCTTCAGTATTAGCGAAGATGGAGATTCCGAGATGGAAATGAGCTACAAGTCCGCATCTGATCATCCCCCGAGCATCGAGAACATCGACTCCGAATTGCGAGACGAAGAATCGGAAATGCAGGACACTGAGGGCGAAGAGAAGTCGCGGTCGGACGTCTTTTCGAAACGATTGGAAATCAGCGAGCACACCACGTCGATCGAGATGAAATTCGAAACCAACTCCCACCGACAGCCCGACAGCGACAGCGCCTCGGCCGTCCAGAGCAACGTGCAACTTTTCCACGACGAATACCAGAGATACCTGGGTGGCTCCGCCGCTGGCGTCGCCGCCAAAAAAAAGCTCGGCAAACCCGGCGCGGGGGAATCACCGAGCGTTCCCGAGAGCAGGATTTCTCGCGCACCCCAACCCCACGACGTGGAAAGCGAAGAAAGCCAAAACGCTCGCAAAGCGGACGCGAGAGACGACACCCTGGACGCGAACAGAAGCGCGAGTTCGAGAGATCCGGGAATCCTTGCGTCGGAAGAACACCAACACCAACAGGAGCCGGACAGCCCCGAGAGTTTCGGTGGCAACGGCGGGGAGCTCGGCGACATGCGGCGCGTCCTTCAGCAACAAATGAAGGGATTGCGTCCGGTGAAGACCGCGAGCGGACGAAAATCCGGAATGGATTTCTTCGCCATGACCAGAAAAGTCGCGGCGCAGTATCAAGTGATGCAGATGCAGCCGCGGCACAACAGTATTGGGGCGCCACGAAACTCGGTTCCCCACAATCATCGACCGAAGACCACGTTTTCGGAGATGAAACAGCACCGAGTTCCCGCATCTCCGTTCGACGAACCTCTGGACAGAAGAGACACCTTGCCATTCGACGAACACAGTTGGATGGAATGATGAAACAGTTTGTAATTACTAATAACTGTATTTGTATTTGTATTGACTCCGCCGAACACGACATGGGGAGGGAGGGGGATTATCCCTGAATGGAATAGAAACCTTCACGAGATTTCGATGGTCTATTCAGAAACTATAGTACGGTACGTACGCAAAAGGGGGGGATTGAATAGCAGGGTATTTTTAATGTATAATATTATAATAATAAAAGTCGCAACCAGAAAACATCGAGAGATGGTGTATTTATTTCTGAGATGATACTCTATTTTCGATTACAGGTACTGCATATCGAATACTAGAAACTATGCATTACCGCAAGTATTCATAATGTTATAATATCAAATAATATTCTATTGATTTCGAAAAAAACATTGCTATTGCAACGATAGCAATTATCGATCGATGGGATTGTTTTTTTCGCCGGCGAGGCCCAGGCCCAGGCCCCGGCCCCGGCCTCAGCCAAAATCTTTGTCCTCCCAGTGGGGCGTGTAGGTCGACCGCGCCACCTGCAAGAACTCCAGGAGGGCGCTCGCCTCGAGCAGCTGGACCTCCGCCATTCCGTGGTTGTCCCCGACGTGCTTCCGAAAGCACTTGCGCAGGACGTGCGTGGCGTGCGTCGAGGCGTCCCGGAGGCGTTCCTCGACGACCCGTCCGATGCCCTCGTAGGTTCCGGTAACGCCCCACACGGCCAGTTCCCGGTCCTCCCGGTCCTTTCTCCTTCGGCGAAAGTCCCCGCTGTCGAGGGTCGATCCCCACGGCGTCAGCCCGTGAGAGAGGGGCTTCCAGGAGACGGTGGTGGCGGTGGCGGTGGTTCGCTCGTCGTCGTCGTCGTCGTCGTCGTCGTCGTCGCCGCTGCTTCTCGCGGTGTCGTCGTTCTCGTTGTCGTTGTCGTTGCCGGCGTTGTTCTTTGGCGGCTCGGCCCGCAGCGACACCGAGAGGGGCGAAAAGAAAACGGTCATGCAAAAGGCCCCCTCAAAGTCCAGAACGAGGTGGACCGCGCCCGAGTCGTCGGAATCGATCATCTCGAGCCTGGCTCCCTTTCTCCGGATCGCCGTCAGCAGCTGCTGCGGCGGTCGGCGCCCGGACCGAAAGAGCACCCTGGACCGGCAGTACGGCCCCCGCGAATCGGTCCGGGGTCGCTTCCGGAAAGGTTCGGACGCGGAAACTTCCGCGGAAGGTGTCGCTGTCGCTGTCGCCGTCGCTGTCGTCGATGCGCTCAGCTCCAGGGGCTTGGACCAAGCGTCCTGGAGGGACACGGCGGTCTGGTTCTCGTTGTTGTTGTTGTTGCTGTCGTTGTCCGTTTTGTTGCCGGCCGGTCCCCGCTGGCTTCGCTTGCGCCGCTCGAGTTCCTTTACGGCCTCCAGGACGAAATCGGTTCCGTCCCTGGCCACCTCGTGTATTTTTTTGAGCGTGTCCCTCGGGGCGATGGTCACCCTCTGCTCCGCCGGGAGCGTCCAGTAGGTCATGAGCGCCGTGGACGCGGCCCGGATCTTGTCCAGGTGCCTCAGGCTTCCCTCCAGCTGCCGGGAATCCTGCCGGGTGGGGGGCGGGACCCCCGCCTGGGCCTTTTCGAGCGCGGTCTGCAGCGCCAGGAGCGGATCGTCGTTGAGATTGAGATTGGAATTGGAATTGCGATGGGTGTTGGTGTTGGTGTTGGTGTTGGCATTGGCATTGGTACCGGCCGCGTTCGCACTCGTACTCGCGCCCCGGCTCCCGGCCGATGCCGCCTGTCGCTGCTGCTCGTGCATCCTCTTCCGGAGGTAGTCCCCAAAGAGCCTCCCGGCGGCCACGTTCTTGGAAAAGCTCACGTCCTTGGCTTGGATCGTCTCCTGGTAGAATCGGTCCGGATCGGAGTGCTTGACCACGTAGGAGCGTATGTTGCCGACCCGTTTCTGCAGGTGCTGCTCTATTTTCTTGAGCTGCGAGAGGGAGAAGGCTATCGGCTTGGTCGTCGGTCTGGCCTGCGGGAGGTCGATGGAAACCGAAATGGTACCGGTAGCAGCAGCAGTACCAGGAGCGGCACCGGCAGCGGTTGCGTTCGGATTCGCTTCGGCAGCGGCCGCCATGGCGGCATCCCTGCGAAAGACCTCCAGTTCCTCCGGCGTGATGACCTCCAGGTCCAGCGCCCAGTTCTGGCAGGAATCCGTGTGCTGCTGGAGCTGCTTGGCCTTTTCGGCCCCGAGCTTTCGCTTGAGGTCCTCCACGGCCGCCGCGGCGTTCTTGGCAATGTACCGGAGATCCTCCCCGAAATCCCTCTTGAGCTTGTTGCGGAGTTCCTCCCGTTCCCTGGATCCCGAGGAGTCCGCGCCACCGTCGTTGGCGCTGGCCACCAGTTTCAGTTTCTTCCGGACCTTCTTGAGTTTCTTGGCGATCTTTTTGAGATAGTCCTGGAGGGACGACGCGTTCTTGAAGGTCTCGTCCTCGAAGCGGGAGGCCAGCATGAGCTTGGAGGTGGGAGTCACCGAGGCGCTTCCCTCCATGGACGCCAGTTCCGTGGCGATCTCCTTGACCTGGTTGTTGCGGTACGACTGGAGGACGGACTTGCGCCAGTCGTCGGGGACGACCGCTGCCATTCTTGTTGTTTGTCGTATTTGTTGTTTGTTGTTTGTTGTTTGTTGTTTGTTGTTTTGTTTTGCTTTGTTTTGATTGTCTGTTGTATTTGTTGTATTTGTTGTATTTGTTGTTTGTTGTTGTTTTAGTTTTGCTTGTTTGCTTGATGAAGTCGTTGGTTCGGAATCGAATCGAATGGAATTGTGGGACGTACTTGTACGCTTGGTCCGGGGATGATGGCCGTGCTGAGTTCCGGATCAATCTCCATCCACCTCCAAATAATAAAATGAACTCCCTCGTCATCTAGATGACAGGCCTTACCGGTAAGCTTACTCTTCCCAGTACAAGTGTCTCATCAATCTACCGTACATTATCTCTTCTCAAAAAACTATCGAGGCAAGAGCAAGAATGAATCAATCACAGGTTACGTCTACAAGTATCCTTAACCTTACCCTGTACCGTAGTCGGTATCTCGTATACCTTAACCTTATGCTACGTGTAGTATGGAAAGTATGGAAAATATGTCTTCATGATACATAAGATACCGGTAATCTTACCCTTCCAAACCCATTTTGGTTCGAATGAATCATTCATAACCTTACCGTAATTTAGGTAGATGGCGTCCAAAACAAGAGTGAAAACCGTGGGAGTGTGACGGCGCGGGGCGGGATGCATTGCGGATCGCAATGCACCCGACGAAAATTTCCAACCAAAATTTGGATTGATGTTCTGTTGCGCCGTGCGGTAAGATTAAAAGTCTTACCGGTATGTTGGTACAGTAAGTTACTTGTATTTTGTACGAAGTCTGTTGTAAGTCTTATGTTTCATGTTTGTTTTCGCGTTTCACGGCACGGCCTCGTTGGACGACACAGCGATTGCAGAGCGCACCGGAGACGAGGAAGGCCCGCGAATACCGTAGCGCACGAGCGAGATCTTAACCTTACCACACCATTCGCACCGAACACTCCGCAACAGAACAACGGAACAACGAAAGGAAACAGAAAACTGAAAACCTTGTTTTCATTTTTGAGTTCGCAGCAGTGCTCGTTGGCGAGTGGAGGAACAAGAGAGGAATCTATCAATCAATCCGGGTCGAACGGCGGCAGGCACGGAGGCAGTGGAGTGGCAAAGCAAGAACGGGGACGGACACTAGCAGAGGGGAAACGATACGGCAGAGCAAAGCAAAGCAATTCAGAATACAATACAAAATTCAATTCAATACAAAATTCGATACGATACGATACGATACGATACAATACAATCTACAACACACATAAATATATCTACAACACCCAATAGTATACCCACGGAACAATCAATCATGGTCGGTCTTCCCCCGCGGACGCGATTCCGCCCGGCCCTCGCGGCTGCGGCGGCGGCGTTCCTCTTGTTCGGTTTCTGCCGGATCGATCCCTGCGCCGGGGAGGACCAAACCGAGGACGAGGAAACCCCCCTGGCGGAAGCGGCGACCGCGACCCACGCGGCGGTGGGAGCGGGACCGCCCGATTGGGACGCCCTCCGCGCCCCCACCCCCCCCACGCGACCGGAGCGCTTCCCCTCGGTGGAGCGCCGGGTGAAGCTCTACGCGTCCAATTGGTATTCCCCGCCCTGCGAGAACGACGCTCGGAGCTTTGTCGAGTACGCGTACTCCCATCCTCGGGATCAAGGACCCGGATTCGGATTCGGAAAGGGCCCGCTGGCCGACCCTGGAGGTTGCCGGGTTCCGGGACCACCCCTCGGTCAACCAGACGATGCGCGTCATGACCGATATCCAGAGCGTCGTCGAACCCGACATGCTCTTTTTCATGGACGAGGGCACCGTGAGGAACTGCGCCAATTTCTCCTACGACGAGGACTGGGGCAGGGAAACAGGGGATCCCTACCTGGAACGCATCTTGTTTCGGCACAACATGCGCATGTACTGCCGGGACGTCGAGGAGCTGCTGCTGCCGGCCTGGAACCACGTTGCGCTGGAGGAGCGCGACGCCGGAAGCGCGGTTGCGGCGAACGCAATAGCTAAGGCGAACGCGAAACCAGCGCCCCCCCTCCTGATCCAGTTCGGGGACAACAAGCAGTCCCACGTCTACAAGGACGTGCAGGTCCCGCACATCAAAAAGTTTCGATCGGCGGCCCTCTCGCCGTCCGACCTGGAGGACGCGGTCGCGGCCGGGAGCTGCCGGGCGTCGGAAGGAGACAACCTCCGCAAGCCCCTCCCCTCGGCCCACGGAACGGTCCGCTTCCAGCCGATCGTCTGGAAGCTGGCCACCGATCGGCACTACCGCAAGCTCCACGACGTCTACCGGTACGACACCCGGTGGTCCCGCAAGAAGGACGCGGCGATCTTTCGGGGCCAGCTCACCGGATCCCGGGACGGCTACGACAAGACCAAGACCGACGACGAGAACTGCCGCGACATGAAGCGCTGCCGGCTGGTCTACAACCACGCGAATTCTTCGCTCGTCCACGCCAAGCTGACCTCGACGCGGGGCCGGCTCCCGGACGTCCTCAACGGCGTGGAGCTCCTGGCGGACAGGGTCAAGATCGACGCCCTGCTCGAGTACAAGGGCATCATCATGATCGAGGGCAACGACGTGGCCTCGGGACTCAAGTGGGCCCTGCTGTCGCAGTCGGTGGTCCTCATGCCGGTCCCCCGGCACACGTCCTGGTGCATGGAGGAACTCCTGGAGCCGTGGGTCCACTACGTGCCGCTGGACGACTTTGCCACGAACGTGGAGGAGCGGATGCGGTGGGTGGTGGACCACGACGCCGAGGCCCAGGCCATCTCGGAGCGGGCGACGCTGTGGATGGAGGACCTGGTCTTTCACCCCGACGCGGCGGAGGACGATCGGCTCGTCCAGGAGGAGATTCTGCGGCGGTACGCGGCGCACTTTGCGGAAGCGGGAGCGGGAGCGGAAGCGAGCGCCGAGTGATCACCCGGTCGCAACGAGTGCGAACAACACTGCTAGTGAGTGCTGGTGGCAGGAATTGCATTCCTACTGCTACCACTACTATTATTATTATTACTACTACTGATTACGGATCGCGGCCAAAGGACTCTATTCGTTGCCGAATTTGGGTTGCTAACGGAAGAAATGGAGATGGAGATGGAGATGGAGATGGAAATGGAAATCAAAAACGGAACGAGACAAAACTATGTATATATTATATATATATATATACATACCAACATTCGGCCAGGAAGCTATTCAATGATCAAGAGACTGGCAAACAAACCTCGTGTCATATTGTACAAGCGATTGGCGTTTGTGCGGAGTAACTTCTTCTTTTTCTAGAGTTCGACCCGACAATCCCCATGGCTGTAACAATCCCTAGTTTCGTGTTGTATATTACGAAGTACCGTACTATTGTTGTTGTTATGATTATTATGATTATGATGATTGTTGACCAGTAATTGTAGCTACCCGCGGGAAGCACGGTGCGACTCGGGATCCGAGAGGAGGCGGTCCGGACGCCTCCGCTCTCTACTATACTAGGACCCCGTGACTTCCCAGGCGGTGGTCCAGTCCGGCCGCGCCTGCACAAACAGGTTGTCCTCCCCCGTCCTGTGAACCCGCAGTTCCCGGTCGAGAAAGATCACCTCGAAGACGCCCTTGGGCGGCTTGCGGGGTTCCGTCTTCTTCCGCAGGAGCCCGTTCTTGAGATTGCTCAGGGCGATCACGATCCTGCCGATCGTCGGCGCCGGGACCGGGATGTAGAGCGTCCACCGCAGCGGCAAGAAAAAGAAGCGGGTGAACTTCACGGCCACGTAACGAAAGACGATCGCCACGGTGTTGGGACCCTCGGCGGTGGCCGAGAGCCGGACCCGAAGCTCGTCCACCGCCTTGGGTTTGGACCCGGCGGGATCGGTATCGGAATCGGAATCCGAATCGGGAGCAGCGGCGGGAGCAAACTTGATCACGTTGGTGATTTTCCCCTTTTTGGCGTCGACGATGTTACTCGCCCTGGCGTCCCCACGCTTGCTGTCCCTGGAAAAGTTGGCGTCGGCGGCCGTCGAGAAGAGGAGGTTCCACGGCCCGTCCAGCGGCGGGGTCCCCGCGTAGTCCTTGTCCCCGAAGCCCTCCGTGGCCTCCGCCGTGGGGTTGACCTCCGCGAGCTTGTCGACCGTGGCAAAGATTGCGTCCGCGGCGGATCCCACTCGGTCCGACACGGTGTAAAAGTCCAGCTTGCGGGGGGCCCTCGATTTTCGGTCGATCTCTCCCCCCTTGACGCCAAAGTCGATGGCGATTTTTCCGTCTCGCTCCTGGAGCCGGTTGAGGGTGCCGATGTTTTGCAGGAGCTCGGTCTTGAGCTCGGCGATGCGGGATTTCGATGCGGATGTCGATGCGCTGCCGTCGGTCGATTCCAGGCGCGCTGCCAGCCGGCCGTGGGGTTCCCAACCTCCTCCCGGTGCAAAGGCGCGAGCGGTGGCGCAACGGGAAAGGAATATGACGAGCCAAGCGCTGGATTTCATTGTGTTGTGTACAGCGCAACTGCTGTCTTTCGTATTCCGTGGATCGCTTCGCAATGCGGACAGTAGAATGAATGAGTGACTTGGGACGGGACGGTATTCGTTTTATCCAATCTGATTCTTGACAGACAATCTCAACAATCTCAACGATCCCAACGATCAACAACGAAAGTAGAATGATGATTTTGATGATGCAGAGGGGCGACGTGAGGAGGCAGGAGGTACGAGTACGTAAACCTTAACTGAATCTTAGGAATGAATCATCATCAATCATGCTTTCCGACAGAACTGAGAACTCATTCAGTCCTTTTCGATTCGAGCGCGCCTTCAGTCCCCGTCAGAAGACAGCTATGGCTGTCTAGCATAGCGTGCGCGCGGCTGCCAGTGCTTCACAAGACAGCGATGACGGATGTTTTGGTTGCATCACAAAAATCGACGTTCGGTATCGAAAACAACAACAATCATGATGACTACCGTAAGATTACTGAGTACGGTACAACCCGATCAACCACATTATTTACTACCGGTACGAAGTAAAAAATTAATACGCATTGAAATGAAAGCGACTCGAGAATACCGACCGAAAATGAAAAAGTTGGGAGCAACATGAATTTCAAAACTAAGCAATTTGCAGTCGGTATGAGAAACGGTATTTCGGCAATGACTGACTCGATCAACGAATATGATCATCAATCTCAAAAACAATGTCTCCAAAACGAAACTGGCTTCCAGCTTCACTGGAAGGCGCCACAGAACGCACCGTCACCGGAGATTGCCGGAATAGAACCGGCGACCTTGTGCATGCTAAGCGCCCGTGCTGCCAACATCGCCTAACCCCCTGTACTCTTCTCTCCACGGCCAAGAAGAGTCGCAGCGTTCGTGACATTCCAAATCAGCACTGCGTCGATCACCGGCTATTTCTCCGGTGGCTTCTCGATCCAACTCCACACAGCCCACTCTCGGCAGACAAAACGGACGACTGCTTTGACAATGACATAGCGATACCATACATTTGGGGGTAGCACACAGGACAAGGTGTTAGAAGAACAAAAATGCAAAAGCTTCCGTCACGGGGAATCGAACCCCGGTCTCCCGCGTGACAGGCGGGGATACTAGCCACTATACTATGACGGATCAGCCACTTTGATTCTACGCTGCTCACAGTGCGCCTGAATCTCCCATTAACAAAGAGTTGTATTTCGCATAACAAGAGTCGTAGTTTTGTTCCAATTGTTTCTCTTCACAGGACACATGACAATGACACGTAAGATACTCGTACTGGGGATCCTCCCCATCTATTGCTCCTTCCAATAACAGACCGGATGGATGGATGGATGGATGGATGGACGGATGCATGAGTGAATCCTATTCCAAGAACCGTGGGTCGGGGATTGTTGCAGCGAAATATTTTGTTTTCGTATCGTTTTCCGGTTTGTGGGTACGTGTACCGTAGGACGGTTTCGGCACTGCATTGCCGTCTAGGGTAGAATCCTTTCTGCTCCTGGCGGAGTGCGCAGGACTTAGTTCTGGAACATCGCATTGGGTTGGATTGGATTGGGATGGTTCCCTACCGTACTTCTGCAAGCAATTTCGAAAATCACAACCTTTCTATATTCTATAAATTATTTATGTGCATGTCACTTAGACATGGACAAACGACGGTTTGCTCTGTCGGTCCCGAAAGTGCGGAAATCGAAGCTTGTCATTCGAATCCAATGTATGCAATGCAACTACAAAACAATCTAATAGTCCGACCGCTAGCTACAGGTCCCGAAAGCTCTTTATGTACTCCTCGTCGACGACCCCGCTGCGCCCGTACCGCAGGCACACCTCCACGAGTTCCTTGGCCGAATCCTTCAGCTTTTCCTCCAGGTACTCGTTCCGGACAATCTCCCTCGGGGGACACGCCACGTGGAGCAGCTTGTCGTAGTAGTGTCCGATCATGCTGGAATCCTCCGTGTTTCCGTCCGAAGCTTCCATGTACGCCACAAAGCGCTCCGGGACCACGTGCGACCACAACTCGTCCTCGGTTTGCGGCTCGGGCGTGACTCCCGGGAGGCACAGGGGACGCTTCTTTTCTTGGTTGTATTGGTAGCACCTCCACACGCCACGGGCGCCCACGGCCTCGATCCGGTCGGACCACCGGGGAATCAGCAGGTGGTAGTTTGCGCAGACGTCCTCATTGTCGTCGTCGTCGTCATCGTCATCGTCCCCATCATCGCGGCCTCCGTCGACGCGGCTCGGAACCGAGTTTCCGTTCTTGCTGCAAGCTTACGGCGTCGATCATGAACAGAATGGGTTCGTGGCTCGGCTCCGGAATGTTGGCTTCCCGGAGCAGTTCCAGAGCGTTGGGATACAGCAATGCGTAATAGTCTCGGCGCTCGTCGGGGGTTTTGAGATCGAGTTCTCGGGTGGAAAGCATTGCATCGTCTTCCAAGTTCTTGGGAAAGTACTTTTCGTCGTCGACGTCGTGCAGCAGGGCCGCGGCCTCGATTTCCAGCACCTGCTCGTCCGAGAGACGACGCGGTCTCGATTTCGGTTTCTTGTCGGGATTCTCGGCCGTCGCGGATGCGGTCAGGGATTCGATGGCCCTGCGGGCGTGCTCGTGCACCCGTTCCCAGTGATGAATCCCATGCGATTCCTTGATCCGATCCGAGTGTCTCCCGTAAAAGGAACGGGCGGCCTCCAGCAGCACGCCCCGTGCCGTTGCAGTTGGGTGTGTCGAAATCGGTGTTGTTGTGGACATGTGGGCTGAATACGAAGACGAAGACGAAGAGGACGCGAGTGCGGCAACCGAGCGAAGACAGTTCTTTACGTGGTGTCTCATTCTGTGTCGATGATGCGGTGCTCTACCGATATGGGTATGCGTTGCCGAAAAGCGAGAGATCAATGGAAGGATGTGTGATGTGCGATAACGGGAAAATCAATCATTCGCTGTTCCTCCTCCTCCTTCCACCAAAGCGCATCCTCCGACAAAAATGTTGCGCGCCGAGTTCCAGTCCATGCATGGAGGCATGAAAAACGCTGTTTCGTGAATCAAAGACGAGTCCCATGTAATTGGGTCAAAAGGAAAGAGCTACCGTAAATCTTACGAAACTAACCTTACGTACCAAAAGCAAAAACGAAACATGACCACTACCTCCATCGTAGACTATATTCTACTATACTAAAGAGGACGACAGTAATGTGGACATTTTTCAACTTGGTGCAGTGATGGTTTAACAGCTCGTCGGAAGACGCCAATACCGCTGCGGCTCGCGGTCGTTTCGTAATCGGTTTCGCATTCGGTTGCCGATTGCCGTCGCTCTTCCCCTAGCCGTTATCTAAATCTCGATGCGAGTAGTTGCAATTTTTGTTGGTGCGCGTCAGGTTCTTGCCAGCTCCGATTTCCAAAGTTCACGATCGATCCCAACGGACAAAACCGGCGCGATCGGCATCCGGGGTTCGTGCCGCTTTGCCTTCGTTTGTTGGCCTTCCGACCCGATCCGATCCGATCGATTCTTGTTTTTTTTCCGGTGGTTACGACGACGTCATGGCAGCAAGGATCAGATTCTTGATCAGGTACTTGGAGGCCTTTGGGTTCTGTTTCAGGGCAGACTGCGCGATTTCTGGATCGCATTTTTGTCTCTTGGAGGCATGCTGCAGGGCACAGCCGTCTTGTTGGACCGCGGCCATGACGACCCGCTTGCGGTCTTTCGGGCTTTTGCGAGCGAATTGCAGGGCATCGCCGCACTGAGTAACGGCAGACAGGGCAACGTCACAGTCATCACGCAGTCCCTCAGATGCATACTCTAGGGAAAATCCACGGTTTTTCACTGCTTCCAGTACTATTTCTTTGTCATCCCTCAATCGCTCGGACGCCCACTTCAGGGCGTAGCCTGTACATTTCACTACTTCCAGCATGATTTCCTTGTTATTCTTCGCTTTGTCGGATGCATAATTTAGGGCGTCAATACCGTCTTTTATTGCTTCCAGTACGATTTCCTTGTCATTCCCCAATCGCTCGGACGCCCACTGCATGGCCCAGCCTACTTGTTTCACAGCTCTCAGTACTATTTCCTTGTCATTCCTCAATTGCTCGGACGCCCACTGCAGGGCGGTTCCATAACTTTTCATAGCTTCCAGTACGATTTCCTTGTCATTCCTCCATCGCTCCGGAGCCCACTCGAGGGCCTCGCCGCTTTGTTTCACAGCTTCCAGTACGATTTCCTTGTCATTCTTCCATCGCTCGGACGCCCACTCCAGGGCTGATCCATAGTTTTTCACAGCTTTGAGTACCATTTCCTTATCATCCCTCCATCGCTCGGATGCCCACCGCAGGGCGGATCCTCTGGTTTTCAAAGCTTCCAGTACAATTTCCTTATCATCCCTCCATCGCTCGGACGCTGCATATAGGGCGGATCCATTGTTTTTCACAGCTATCAGTAGAGTTTCCCCGTCATCCCCCCATCGCTCGGATGCCCACCGCAGGGCGGATCCATCGTTTTTGATTGCTTCTACTACAATTTCCTTGTCATCCCTCAATCGCTCGGACGCCCACTTAAAGGTACAGCCTTTTCGTTTCACGGCTTGCATCACGATTTCCTTGTCGTTCTTCAGTTCCCTGGATGCATATTGCAGGGCCAAGGCCTGAAGTTTCACAGCTTCCATTACGAAACCCTTGTCGTTCTTCAGTTCCTGGGATGCAAACCGCAGGGCCCAGGGCCTTTTGCCGATTGCAGCAATCATGACTTGCTTGTCACCCCTTAGTTGCTCCGGCACGTCGTGGGCCGTGACTTGTTCGGCATTCAATCCCCTCACCCAATCCTCGATGGAATCGAATCCGTATCTTTCGCTCATGGCAATGCGTTGTTGTTACGGCGCAATAGCACGATCTGCTGTATTCTTGTGAAGTGCGAGGCGTGCGTCGATTTATGTTCTCTGGTTGCGAAGATTGTCCATTTGCCAAACCCGCGACAACAATGTGAACTCAATCGGGAGTGTTTCCTTCACACTACTATTTGACTTTTCCTCCTCGTTGACTGACTCTCTTGCTTGCTCCTTGACCGACCGATGATAACAAAACCATTCCTGGCTGCCGGGGAGGTTCTGAGCAGGTAGCAGTCGTCAGTGGTCGGTGCTAAGAAGGGTGATAGTGTGAGGCTGAATCGTAAGGTTACGAGTACTGTACGTACAAGTAACTTAACCTTAATTACGGAAGACTCAGGGTTCTTGTTCTTCGTTTGTTTGGAAATTTGGAATTGGAAAAGGTTCTTCGCTCTCGCAGACCAAAGTTCAGTCCTGAGTCCGGTCACGAATAATCAATCAATACATCCTCTTTCTATTGGATGGTGATACAAACGAGGAATATGGGATTTTAGTCCTCACATTGGTGTGCCGTAAGGCTACCGTTCAGGACGGTATTGGTGTCGGTGTTGGTTTTGTGTTTTGTGTTTTGCAGCACTCGTCGGACACGGCTGCACTGCTGCAAAATGGTAGCGACGACGAACAAAATCCCGTCGCAACCTTGTTGGTATCCACCCGAGACGAGGACAAGCCAGCTGCGTGCACCGCAGTGCAATCTCGCCTACCAAATCGGATAGAACTACGCAACAACCACACGCAACTCCAGCGCAAAAGATGGCCGGCGTCAAAGATGTCTGCTCGGAGCTCCTCCCGGATCTCGACGAGGATATATTCGACTACGTGGTCGGTATGTTGGAGGACATCGATTTCGGCTTCGCTACCGAAGACGAGAACGACGACACCGCGGAGATGATTTCGGGACTCTTGTCGAGCGCGGAATATTGCTCGTCGGACGAGGACGCCTCGGAATTGGCCAAAAAGCTGCTCTCCAGGCTGAGCGATGGGAACAAGGGTGGCAGTGATTCGGCATCGGGAGGAGGAGACATGCCCCTCAAAACGATCAAGGCCCTGAAAATCCAGGACACGATCCAAGAGGAAGTCCCGATAGCCCCCAAAACAACCAAGGCGAACTCCATGATCAAGGAATTGAAGGAGGGAGACGAGGCCGTTTCCAAAAAGGCACAGAGGCAGGCGAGCCGGAGGGGAGGAGGAGGCGACTCCTCCTCCAAGAGCGGGAACCCATCGGCCAAGAGCAGCAAACCCACGGCCCTGGAACTCGCGGAAAAGGAGACAGCGGAACTCGAGGAAGAGCTGGCCGCGGCCCGGATTGCCTCGGTCCGGGAACGCACCAGGCTGGGAGCCTACCGCGGAGCGCTGGACGCGACCTCGTTTACGCTGCCCAATCCCGGCGGGGGAATGCCCCTGCTGGAGGACGCGGCCTGCCGGTTCGTTTGGGGACGCAGATACGGGCTCATCGGCCGGAACGGTGTCGGAAAATCGACCCTCTTGCGTGCCATGGCGGCCCGGCGGGTCGGGGACGTTCCCGCGAACGTCACGGTGCACTACGTGAGCCAGGAGGTCTCGCTGACCCCCGAGCAGCGGAAGAAGACCCCCGTCGAGTGCGTGGTCGACGCCGACATCGAACGAAACCTGCTGACGAAGGAGCTGAAGGAGCTCGAGCACCTCGCTTCGGAGGGCGAACTGGACGCGGAGGGATCCAAGCGCCACGGGGACATTCTCACCCGCCTGGACGAGATCGAGGCCGACTCGGCCCCCCGCAGAGCCAAGGAATTGCTCGACAACCTCGGATTCAGCGAGGAACTCCAGGCCCGATCGCTCTCGGAGCTGAGCGGAGGATGGCGCGTCCGGACCATGCTCGCCGCGGCCATCTTTGCCAAGCCCGATTTGCTGCTGCTGGACGAACCCACCAATCACCTCTCCATCCTGGCGGTCATGTGGCTGGCACGCGAG
Source organism: Pseudo-nitzschia pungens (assembly GCA_037355855.1). NCBI lineage: Eukaryota > Bacillariophyta > Bacillariophyceae > Bacillariales > Bacillariaceae > Pseudo-nitzschia > Pseudo-nitzschia pungens. The sequence continues at coordinate 1,252,323 of CM074762.1, read as the reverse complement.
CTGTCCACGTCGGAAACCTGGAAGGAGCGCATCGTCGTTCTGGTCAGCCACGACCGGCACTTCATGGACGAGGTGTGCACGGACTGCCTCCACGTCTCGGGGGCCGCGCGCAAGCTGACCCAGTCCAAGGGAAACTACTCGCTCTGGGCCAAGCGCCGCAAGGACGAGCAGGTCCTCTTTGCCAAGGAACAAGCGAAGCGCCAGGAAGAAATCGATCGGTTGCGGGAATACGCCGGACACGGATTCAAGTACGGAGGATCGTCCTCCCAGATCAACAAGATGAGCATGAAGGCCAAGCAGGCCGACAAGCTCGAGCAGGCACACGCGGAACACGCCACCGAGCTTGCGGCACTGCAGGAGGACATTGAATTGTGCGTGGCGTGCAAAAAAAATCGAGTGCGGATCACACGGAGGGATTTCGGGAAAGGTTGTCGGACAAAATATTTCTTTCTCATTGTATTTTTCTTTTTGTTGATCACCCATGTTGTGTCGTTTTCTCGTTTCCTATTCCGCGTACACGGCTATTATGTGCACACAAAATAATAACAACACTAAATAATATACATGTACGTGTACACGCCAACAATACCTCCAGACCACTCAAGGTATCCGCGGGCGGAGAAATCGATGGATTCGTCGTCCAGCTCAAAAACGTCGGCTTTGGCTACCCCGGGGCCACTCCCGCGCGCTTGTTCCGCCGCTGCGAATTCGGAATCACCTCGAAATCGCGGATCGTCCTGCTGGGTGAAAACGGAAACGGCAAGACGACGCTCGTCAAGCTGATCACCGGATCCCTGGAACCCACGGAGGGAGAGGTCCTTCGGAATCCCCACGCTCGGTTTGCCCTGGTGAACCAGCACCACGCCGACCAGATCGATCTCACCATGACGCCCCTCCAGTTCCTGAGAACGAAATTTCCGGGAGACGGGAGCTATGAGCACATGCAGACGCTGCGCGGCCACCTGTCGAGCTGCGGTGTGACGTCGGGGTCTTCCAACAACGCCTCGGGCAAGAGGGTCTTCGACCTGCAGAACACCCCCGCCTCGGCGCTCTCCGGTGGCCAGCGGTCGCGCGTGGCCCTGGCGGCGGTGTCCTTTGCGAGGCCGCACGTCTTGGTCCTGGACGAACCCACCAACAACCTGGACCTGGAGAGCGTTGCTGCCCTGGCGGATTGCGTCAAGAACTTTGAGGGAGCCGTCATTTGCGTCAGCCACGACCAATTCTTCGTCCAGTCGGTTGCCAACGAGGCCTGGGTGGTATCCGGGGGAGTTGTAAAACAGGTTGAGAGTTTCGAGGCGTATCGCTCCGCGCAATTCAAGGTTCTCAGCAAGGGCAAGCAAAAAGGAAGGTGATCATTATTTACTTTGGTGTCAAGTTCTCCAGCATGCGATACGAAGATTGCGCCCATAGCTACAAAGCGTTAAATTAATAAAATGGTGTAACTGATTTTCTTTTAAAAGTGAACATGGTTTGGCGACAAGAAGTTTATCATGACAGTCTGCCGTTTTCTCTATGAGTACACGTGGAATATATTATTTATTCCAAACAAAACACTGTTGTTGCGAGGAAAGGAGTTTCTCCGTTTGTTCGTTTCTCATTCTTCGTTTCGAATTCGCTCCACTGTATCTAGAGCACTTCCTCCCTCCCCGACGTGACTTCCATAGCTATAGGATGCGGGGAGACTCAGACGGACATTCGAATGGGGCAGAGGCATGTAGATTTTGGAGACTCCGCTCCAGAAGATATACGCCACAACAATCGTCAGCAAGGGAAGCGTCGTCAGAGAAAACATGCATCCAAACTTAAATGCGTTGAAGGTGGTAAATCCAGCCGCAATGAAATGGGTAAGCAAGATCGTAAGCAATGCTTGGTTGCCTCCCGTGCGGGTGTTTCCAAAGTAGTGCCCAAAAGGTCTCGAGAGGGGGTTGATGTCCGACAGAGCACCACCACCACGGGGGAATAAGACTCGTCGGCGCATCCCAAAAAAGGTGAAGAGCATCCAAAAGATGTCGAGGAAGTAGAAGCAGAAAGTGTTCAGAGCAGAGACCATGAGCGATGGCACCTTTGGGCAGGATGGCTGATAGAGGACACCGGCATCGTACGTCTCACTGGCGAGCAACGAGCCGAACAGCAAAATGGCATGCATACCACCAAAACCGACACCGGCTGCGATTCCACAAGCGGCATCATTGAGCGACAATTTGTTTTTGGCAACCTGCACGCTCGATTGCTGGTCGTCGCTTCGGTTGTTGTTGCCGTTTCCAGATCGTTCCTGCTGCTCTTGTTCCTCCTCTTCAAACTTTTCGATGGAGGCTTCGATAACATTCTCGACCTTGTGATAAGTCGTCACAAAAAGGCATCGGAAAATAAATTGAAAGAATACTCCGGGAATGATGGCCGACCAAGCACTTTCCAATCCTATGGTGGGATCCAGAATGAACCAGCAGAGCGAGGCCATCGATGCTGCCAGCAGATAGAAGAACGCCGCCGAGATCGAAACAATCAGGAGTTGTGGTTTGGGGAACACAATCTGGAAGAAAAAGCAGAGGAAGGGAGCAAGGCCAATGGCCGCAGAACCCAGCACCAATGCCTTTGTGTCGGCCGACGAGAACAATCCCAATACTGACGAGAGAAAGTCCATGGTTACGTGTTGGATTTGGAGTATGACAGAGCGTGTGCTTTTTTAATCGAATCGAATCGAATTGAATCAGATCAGATCAGATCAGATCAAATCAATTCTAGTTAGAAACAAGTCTTCTCTTATCGTATTAGAAGTCGATCCTAGTCAATTGTAGGTATTCGAGAAACCCTGTCGACAGTCGTAAGTCTCTTTGGATCGTGTTCCAAAGAGGTTCTGTGTTCATTGTCACTTTTGACTTGTCAAAGGGGTAAACATAACGGATAGTTGATGCCGTGTGCCGGTAGGAAAACATTGCGCCATGTTTTTGATTTGAAATGAATTCTAGCGGCGGGCGGGCGACTCCTGTTTAACCGAAAACGAGAAATTGCGTGCCCCGACTAGTTCGATTACTGATAGTAATTTACGGGTGTGGTATGGCCGTAACTCGTTACAACCTAGTCGTATGTAGTAGTATATATATAGTAAAAGTATGTACATAATCTACATTGGGAGCACCGTGATTTCGACTACTCAGATTAAGAGTATGCTGTGGTATCTTTGACCATTAACCATGCATGGTCAACGTGATAAATTCCGTGTGAATCTCCATACGAGTAAGGTTTACGCGGCTTCGGTATGTGCGCCGCCATCAAAAGCACGATTCGATCGCGTAATGTGACTCGAAGACATATGCCATTACGAGTTAGCAACGTAATAAATTTCGGTTGAATCTTGTGAACGTGAGACGACTAAATATTTCAGACTTTATTGAGACAAGTGCAGTCGAAGATCTTACGGTAAACCTTATTTGCTCATGACAACGTTATGCCTGTTAAACTACCGGGATTTCCGTGGAACATGCCCCGCGTTCTGGAAGTGTCTTGGCAACCATCTTCAGCGATAGGGCTTGAGTAGGCCAACACATGGTTCTAACCAACAACGTTGGGTTGTCAGGCTCTGGAACCTCGCGTCGATTGACAACTTGGTATCTGGTATTGTACTCGGTGCAGAATTATATACACGCGGGATCGTTGATAAACTGTCAGAACCTTCTTTCAATCGCAGAACCAAGGCGTTCGATCAACTTTGATTCCCATCGAGGAGTCTCCGCCTACCCTGCGTGTAGCCAGAGGTCATAAAACCAATATACGATACAATAATTGGAAACGGTATCTCATGACAAACTCACTCACAGCATCACCGAATTCATCGGCCTCGCCGAGATCGGCAGCGACAATGAATGACAGCAGAGACGAAACAAAAGAATTGGGCAGTCCGAGGACGCCTTCGACATCCAGTGCATGCTCGTACGACGAACATTCCATAGACACTCCTCCCCCGATGCACGAACGTCTCGGCCGGATCATTATCTCTTCGGGAGCGTCCGGAAACTCCTCGGACGACACTCGAACGCCAACCTGCTGCAGCAGCAGCTGCAATGGCAGCAGCATCAGCAGCAGCAGCAGCAGCAATAGTGAGCACAATGATTCGGGTTGTTACGATGGTATCCCAACGAATTCTCTTCGCCACCACCGAAACATTCGGCGCGGGAACAATCACTCCGAGCCGCACCACGTTCCCAAGGTGGCTCCTACTCTGGGTAGAAGTACTACGAATAAAGAAGACGACCCATCAGACGTACTCCTGAGTGCACTGAATCAACTCAATCGGTTGGCCACCCTCGATTCTGCGGAATACCAGCAACGTTTGCTGGAAAACTCTCTCCCTGCGTTGCAGGCCGAACCAACCAATTCATTGTATTGTCCTTCGCTGTCCGTTTCGAAGGACAACACGGCAACCCAAATAGGACCGTTATCACAGCCGCTTCAGACGCCTCTGGTTCAATTGTCCATGTCGATTCACCGCTTGCACGCCGTGATTGCCAACGTCACCCGAGAAATCGATGGGCACACCGACGAGGTCCAGGAGCTCCGGTCCGAGCTGGAGGCTCTGAGGCACCGCAATCGTCAGGTAGAGAAGGCCGCCAAACAGGTTCACAAGCAAAACCTAAAGCTCAAGACGCAATCTAGGCACAATCGCAAGGTGGCAAAAAGCCTCCAGCACAAGGTGCACAAGTACGAAGCCCAGCTCGAGTCGCAAGGCTTTCAGCTCATGGCCAGCAAGGTTCAGCAGCACGAAATCCAGCTGCAACTGATCAAGAGCCAGAAAGGCAAGGATGCGGGGAGCACCGGTGGAAACAGTGTCGGAAACGCGGAATTAAGCGACTATTGCGATATCGAGAACGAAATCCAAGACGTTGGAATCACAAGTGTCGGATCCGATTTATCCGAAACTACCACAGAAAGCACCGACAAGCAGGTCGCGGATCTTGCGATTGTTACATCTTGTAGAACCGATATCTCAAAATCACGTTCGGGTTTCGATGGCACTTTACCTACTCTCCGATTTTCTGTTGAGGGGTGTGGCGAGAACGACGCAAGTACCAAAAGCTCCTGCAAAGAGGTGGAACGTCATGATGCACCCCTTCCGTCTGATGTGGCAGATCAATGCGATGAGAAGTCAACCGCACAGGATGAAAGCCCAACCGTCGAAAACACATCAACATCCCTGTCGAGTCGTTTTGCAAAGTTTTTGGGACATCGAGTGATTTCTAACTACAACCTGAAAATGGAACCACCCTGCAATCTGCAATTTGCTGAGTTGGGAGTTGAATCTTCCCGCCAAGAGAACGTGAAAGAGAAGCAGCAGTCGCATACGACCGAAGCAACAGACGTGGAAAAAGACTCTTCCTTCGATTCGGTCGAAAACAACCGCTCTGATCAACGCAAAAAGAAGTTCCCGATCTTCGCAGTTTGCGGTTTTGATGGTTTCAACGCTGAAATCAACATGAAACCTACTTTGGGGGCACGATTAGTGAAAATCAATGGGCAGTCCATTAGTGACGATTGGACATTGGAAAAACTCTGCAATGAGATGGCCGGAAATACTGCTAACAGTAGTGGCAAGAGTACGAAGAGCAAACCAATAGTGCTAACTTTTCGAAACGAAACGTGGGACAGGGCACAGTCCGAGGAGCTAACAAAAGCTATCCGGCAAAACTCCAGCAAAGAGTAACCGCTCATTCAGCGCACAATATGGGGAATCAGTAGAATAAGGTGGTTCCAAACACAGAGAGTTGTGATGGAACCTCTGAAAGTGAAAGGAAATATATCACGGAGTTCGTTCTTCTGAAACGATTTCGCAAGCACCATGAATCGTTTCAAGGGATAGGATTCATTGCCAGCCTGTTTCACAATCTTATTTCGAGGAAAGGATGCTTACAAAATAGAACCGAATGAGGTTTTCGAATGGAAATCCGCGATCATGATGTCGAATGACAAACTTACTCTGCTATCAATATCGTTAAAAATGCAGATGAAAATAATTCTAAAAGTGAGTCCACTCTGATTTAAAAAGAGTCGCTTGCCAGCTTATCGAACCTGATTGATACCCACAATAGACCTTCAACACAGTTTACTATTGCGCATCGAACACGTCGTCACAATTTCTTTCCTGTAAAAAGATCATGTTCGTTAGAGGAAAAGTACTACGATGAATGACAGTGTCTGTGAATGAATAAGAAAAATACTAGTAGTAGTTGCAATCTATTGGAAAACCCATTGAGCCACCAACAAGCTTCCACAAAAAAATACATTTTTTAACCACTCCTTCACCGATCTAGCTAAAATTTACTTCGCTACGAGGAGAACCTCCTCCCTCAACAGTGAAAAGTAGTAGCTACATCAATTATGCCAGTAGTACTACTTGATCTTCTAGCTTGATGTTCCAGGAAGAATAACAAAAAAAGATCCAATATACCGGTAGAATGCCTAAGCAATATTTAGTCAATTACCTTTCGCTGTGACTGAAATGAAAAGCCATCACATCTAGTACTACTTTGATCCAGGAGAGCCGCTATGGGTAACCCACGTGGTTTGTGAAAGGTTTAAGTTGGTTTTTGATCGGCCAAAATGGAGCATACCGTACAGTAAGTGTTACATGGGCTCCCTCGAATGACATCAACGGTACCCGTATGAAAACACAGGTGCCGCATTGAGGAGTTGCATAATTGTTTTTGAATGGGATACCTCTTATGCTCCTTCCGCATCGCAGCAGAGTTTGGTAAAAAACCTTACCGCATGTGGTGTCACGATAAAAAACTGCTACGAAACGCAAGACCACACACCACGACAGGTTCAGCAGCGGATATTTGTTTTGAGCGACAAAATGTGTTTAGTACTAGATTGAATTCAATGGGCCAGTTGGGGTGTACCATAGAGAGAAGAAATAATAATGAATCAGCTTTGAAGCACAAGTTCGGGTATGAATCCGAAGTGTATAAACGAACTCGCAAGTCTCAACCTCAATACATGATGTATGAGTATTGCATACAGCATTTACGATTAGGACCTACAAGTACTCTCACTTTCACAGGTATGTTGTGTTCAACGTAGCACTTATTATCCGAGTAGGGAAGTTGAAAAACTCCGAAATTATTATGACTTTGCATCCGCCATGTCTACACTTATAATAGCTAAAACCCAAACTATGGATGGAACATCACGTTGAAAAAAATGTGCGAACAAACTAAGGTAAGCTTAAGATTTACTCGCAGAAGTACGATTACTCTAATCCCTCTGACACACTGCAGATCGTGAATTTAGCACTTTGGGGGATAGAAATAAAAAGTATCAATAAAGTCATCGGAAGTTTTTATGGTTCAAGTGTTTAAATGCGCCATTTCATCTCTGTTCTATCACATTTTATCTTCTTTGCATGGTAACATGCCAATGGTACAAAAACTAACGAAAAAGTACACCGAATCCTCCACCCCGAGGATAATTTTTCCAGCGAAGTCGCATCTGATCACAATTTTTGTATCATTGCAACCATTCCACATCATTGTTCGTTGGTTGCATTGAACAAGAAACGAGTGCAACGATTCTCGATATAAGCAATCCTTTATGAAAAAGGAATCGCAACGTACCGTACACTTAGAATCATAATATTATCTGAATTCAATAATGCAGCCGGCCGTCCTCGTTCTAAACTCTCAGATGAATCGAGCATCGATTCCGGACCAATGTGGTGCAAATCGTGATTGCTTAGCCCAGGAGAGTTTTGCGTCATTGCAACAAGACGAAGACTTTGGGGGCTGGGCATCGTTCCAGGTGCAATGTGAAGATTCCAAGTTGGTGTCTATAGAGGAGAAGAAGGAAATTCGCAGAAACTCTCGCAACAATTCGAACTCCATCGAGGATGTATTGCAGATCCAACCTCCTACACCACCCCACCACAAATGTGGCGTCAAAACCGAAAACCTTTTCTCAAAAAATTGCAACGTTGATAGCATGGGAAATAACCACAACGAAAAGAAAACTATCCCGAAGTTGGCCGTTAGTCAGAGGGAAATAAGAAAATTGTTGTACAATCATCAACCAAACATAGTGGTCTCTTTCGGGGATGTCGAGGATGATGATAACGACGATGATGATAACGACAATGATGGCAATGCGATCATTCCCATTGAATCATTGATGGCAGAAGGAAGATCTATGAAAACAAGTAGAAAGGGTCTGCATGATGAACCACAAAAACCTGGAGTTTTAAGGAGAAGCAGCCGAATGGAGGCGTCGGAACCGACCTCTGCAACGACAGCTGCAACAACAGTATTACCAACATCACAATCGGAGGGAAGCAATGTTCTGAGTTCCAGTCGTAGGGAACGCTGGCAACGCCATCAACGAGGTGTTTCTTCCCTATCCTCGCGGTACAGACCCTAGAAGTGCAAGGAGCAACGACTCCAGCAGGATCCAATTATCTTCTACCAGTCAACGGGGCGGAGAGGATGAGAGCAAGGATGATCCCGTACGAACTCTCGAACGGATCCCGCGATCTAGATCGTTTCGCAACGTTTTTTGCAAACAACGATCCGAAAACGAACTTACAGCACGCACCGCCGACGATGAAAGCACAACAATTGCAAATTCTGAGGCAACTGAGGATGCCGACATCATCAGTCGTGGCTCAGCCCCAAACTCATTCACGTCCCGGACCCGAAGAGGAACGAGACCGCTACCCAGAGCAAAAAGCATGCCGATCCACGATGAATCCTTCTACTTCAAACCTCCAAAAAGAACCAGGAGTGAGGACAACAGTCTTCTAAACAACCTTGGAGAAGAAGAACGTTTCTTGCGTCGACCCTCAGTGAAATCTAACTCGTTTGGTGGATTCCACTGCAAAACATCGGAACACAAAAAGCTTTCCGCGGGAAAGCACCATCGACACTCGAGGAGACGAAACTCTATCGTTCGGAAAAGCAGCGAAACATCAGGGCGACCTCTTCCTAGCAATATTATTGAAGAATTGGAAGACTTGGTCCAATCCACATCGACAAGACGCGAAGAAGAATCTCCCCGTCGCTGTCGTGAGCGAAGGGCTGCTACGAGAACCGGTGAGGGAAATCACAAAAAAACGGAACGCTCGAAGTCCAATGGTAGCTTGACCGATCGAAAACGCCACACAAAGTCGGATAAACCCGGTGGAAGGTCCGATAGCATGCATAAAACAAGTTCGCATCGTCGCAACAAAAGCAAACGGACGAGCAAGAATGGCGGCAGTGAGGATCGTGGCGCCGAGACGAGACCCAAACGCAGCAGCAGGGGCCAAAAGTCGTGCCCCGATGATGTGCCGCAGAAACCGGTTTCTCGTCGCAACAAAAGCGAGAAGCTGACGCGGGACCTTACTCCGCCACCACTGTCTCGTCGACATCGAAGTGAAACATCAATGCAGGACAGCCTCATCGATCTAGTTATAATAGTAGATCCAGAGAAGTCGGATCTTGCCGAGGACTCGAACCACGGCTGCAACCGTCGTTCCTCCGGCAAAACATCTCTCAAGCGATCTCGCCATAGCAAGGGAAAGAGCCGATCATTAGAGCCCCATCCATCGGGTACAAGCTGTCGCCGGAAACGAAACGATGGAGAGCAACACCGCAACGATTAGAAACAACCCAAGCGCTTCGGATCGTGACGAAGCAGCATCGCTGGCAGCTGCACTCCGCTGCTGGTTGGTTCCATCTGCCACTCCGAGTCGTGTCGAAGGAGCATTCTTGCAACAGTTGAACTGCATATGATGCAGCACACCCCACCCCACCTTAGCCAACTTTCCAAAACTAAGAAATGCCTTCAAGGGGAATTTTTGGGATGGAAAGCGTCTGCTTCCCATGGAATTTTTGCAGCAAAAGCATTGTGTCTGTTGCCATGAGCCACAACACACATGCACATGCACTACATCAGTAAACATTGTAAAACTAATGATGAATTTAAAAAAGATACACACCGTTCTAGATCTTTCAGTCAAAGGTGACGACCGGACTTGGCCTGTTGTAAGTTCTACCACTGAATTGCATATTCATGCCATGAAACGAATTGTCCCAAGAATGCAATAGACGTTCGTACAAGGAACAAGATGTTCATCATTATTTTTTGATACAAAATCCAGGTCCTGTACACGGCGTTTCAAATGTCTATGAGGTAGTTTTCAATCATTTGAGTCTTCTTCCGTCCAACAACGGAAGCCATGATTTCCATGCATTCCGCGTTGGGTTTTCCGTCGTGCAGTGCAATGTAGTGTGATGTGGTATAGTGTCGTGTCGTGTCATGTCGTGCCGCGACGCGCTGCGATCCGTACGCACCGATAGGGTTGTATTCTGGTTCTGGTTCTGCTTCTCCTTATGCTTGCGGTGTTTCTCTTTTTCTTTTCTTTTTCATTTTTTTTTTTGCGTCCGTGCGGCCTACCACCGAAAGTGGGGGATGACCGCGGTCGGCGACACCTTCCGTCCCCTTGCGTACGTCGCCTCCGAACGCGCGTTGAAGCCTTCCAGGACCGCCTCGCAGCCCGCTTCCAGCGTCGTCGTCGTCGTCGACGACGACGACGCGTTTTCGATCTCCTGGTTGTGGATTCCGTCGTTGACGACCCAGATCGAATCGATGCCCGCGGCGGTGGCTCCCGTCACGTCCGTCTCGAGGGCGTCCCCGACCATGACCACGCGCGACCGGTTTTCGCTGCTGACGGACGACAGGGCGATGTCGTAGACGCTCGAAAAGGGTTTTCCGAGCGACAAAATCCGGTCGTCGTGGTCGTGGTCGTCGTTGTCGCCCCGGCTGGCCTCCAGCAGCTCCCGGTAGGCCACCCCGATGGTTCCGGGCATGGGACTCTTGTCGGCGTCCGGCCGGACCTTGTCGGGGTTGCAGACCACCATGGGCGGGGGATTCGGGAGCCTCGAGGCCCGCTCCAGGACGTCCTGGTAAGCGGCCCAGTAGGCCTCCTCGTCCCGCTTCTTGTCGGCGCGGTCGGTGGCCGAGAGGACCACGAAGGTTCCCCGGGCCACGATGAGATCGGCCGTTTCGATCGACTCCGCGAGGTTCCACCCGCACGATCGCAGGTATTCCTCGTCCCCGTCCCCGCTTCCGAAACAATAGGCGGACATTCCCTCGTCCTTGCAAGCATCCCGGAGCGCCGAAAAAACCTCCGGGATCTCCTCGGGGACCCACGAGGATTTCGTCTCGTCGTCGCCGCCGTTTTCGTTTTCGCCGCCGACCCCCCGTTCGTCCGCTCTCGACAGATACCGCAGCAGGTGGTGGGCGACCTCCCCGCTGGTGATGATCTCGGAAAAGTCCTCCCCCGGGGAAAAGCCCAGCTTCCCGAGCATCTTTACGGAATTCGATCGCCGCTTGGACGAATTGGAGAGGATGATCAGTTTCTTGCCGGCCGCCCCGAGCTTCCGGACGACCTCAGGCACGCCCTCGTACGGCCGGATCCCGTCGTGCATCACGCCCCACATGTCCAGCAGAAAGACGTCGTAGTCGTCGACGAGCTTTCCGATCCAACCGCCGGTGCCGCTGTCTTCCCCGTCGGCGTCGAGCAATCGGTATCGGTGTTTTCTTTCGGAATCGGAATCGGAATCCATCGTTCTTGCCACAGTGGTGGTGGATTGGGTGTCCTCACCGAGCGACGACGACGACGACAGAGAAGACGACGAATTCGAGGCCGAGCGGGAATGGGACGGGGAAGAACCGCTGCGGGAAGCGAACGCGATGCTTTTTCCAGAACGAGGATTGGCAAGGTGTTGTCGAAAGCCTTTCGTCGCCGCAGGAAAAAGGAGAGCAAGGGAGAGGATTCTCATGGTGTTCTCGGAATGAATGAATGAATGAATCAATCTATCTACCGTATCAATCGGCTGTTGTGATCGTTGCGGAAAACGAGATCCGTTCGGGAAGTTGGTACGTATGTTCACGGCAAGGGAAACGATCCGATTGTTCGCTTTCCGGACTGTCGTACCGTAGGAGTCTGTGTATGATTAAGGTAGTTCCAACAACTCTAAAGATTCCCTCGATTCTTCGTACACGAGTAACTTACTCGTACCTGGTAATTAACCTTACCCTGTAGAGATCGTTGTCCCGTAATGACATCGGAAGGTGAAGAATTCCAACCAGCCTCCGAGTTCGTGGCATTCTCTCGTGAGATGAACAAAGTTTCCATCGATGATCGATGACGTTACCCATGAATAGGTCATTACGAGTAATCTGAAGGTTAAGGTTATGATTCCATGCGCCTTAATTTTTTCCCTCTGTGACCACAGTATGTATCATAGGAACGAATCACAAGAACCTGGATTTAAGAATGTCAAAAAAATCCGGATGCAGAACTATGTGGTAAAAACACCCGGATGTATAAGTGTCAAAAAAACCCGGATGTATAATTTTAAATGTCAAACAATTCCGGATGTATAATTTTAAATGTCAAACAAACCCGGATGTATAAGTATAAATGTCAAACAAACCCGGATGTATAAGTATAAATGTCAAACAAACCCGGATGTATAAGTATAAATGTCAAACAAACCCGGATGTATAATTTTAAATGTCAAACAAACCCGGATGTATAATTTTAAATGTCAAACAAACCCGGATGTATAATTTTAAATGTCAAACAAACCCGGATGTATAAGTATAAATGTCTTACGTAAGTAATTACGTACCTATGCCTACCGGTATTGTGCACGGCACAGGTATTTTCTGTAGTATTTAGCCTTATTCCTTCCTGTCTTTCTCATCTCTCAACAAAACCATGGCGCGAAAGAATTCGGCATCATGTCGACCGGACCGTTATCAATAGATACCGGTAGGCGGTAAGGTTTAGGGTTATCGTAAAAGTAAGGACTTGAGATCCTATTTTCTACTGTTTTGATACGGTACAAAACATAACCTTACTTCATACTCCTCCGTGAAACGCTCTCAATATATCAAGGATAGTTGTCACGAACAAACTGCACACTGCACGCTGCACACTGCTTGTACGTAAGTTACGGTAAAGTTCCGTAACTTACCGGCAGTCATCCATTCTCTTCCATTGTACCCAGGATTCATTAAAGATTACTATTCACCCGCTGTGATTTCGATTGGATGGCAGTAACTCGTCGTATTACAGTATTTGAGAGCAAGATCGGAAATCAAAAAGCGAGGAGACGACAGAGTAATCGTAGAGTACGAGTATCTTACACGTACCAGATATCGTGCGGTGCCCGAGTTGTTACCGTCACTGCATCCTTAGTAGATACCTCGGTGCTCCGAAAATGGTATCTGTCGCCATCGATTCTTGTATCGCCCCACGAGCACACGCACCGGACTTGGCCACATCGACAACACGTTGACAGAAGAAACAAAATCACCAATAGCATTCCATCACTCGTATTGTATATTGTATTGTAGGAAGTATTGACCAATCTTCATTGATTTCACTACGTCACTGCGCGAAACATTATCGGGGTTGCTGGCAAGGGAAACTACTACTACAACACCAAAACCATGGCAGGGGACCATCATTGCAGGTCGTCGACCGGATCTTCTTCGCTCGCGTCGATCTTCTCACTAGTGATGCTGGGAGCCGTAGCGGGTGCCGCTGTTACCTTTCGGATAGCAGCGAAGAACGCAACGGAATCTCTGGACCGAGACACGAAACAATGTTGCAGGCAAGGAATCCGATCCTCCCAACCGTATGACAACCACAACGACACGACAACGACGCAGCAACAGGAAACAGCAACCCCACTGGTGTTCGTGCAACTACGACACGAAGCGAGAGCGGTTGCCCCTGCTGGTCATTCTCGTGCGGCACGGCGAGAGCGAGGGAAACGTCGACCAGAAGGCGTGGTGGCGAAAGGCGGACCACGACATTCGGTTGACCGAGAAGGGCCAGGCGCAAGCGGAGCGCGCCGGGGAGCGGATCGAGGAGATTTTCCGCGCCTACGACGAAGAGGCCCGGAGGGGCGGCCCCTCGGTCCCCCACCCCATCAAGCACGTGCACCTCCACGTGAGCCCCTTCGAACGGACCGTCCAGACCGCCCTGCACGCGCTGCCCGCCTTTGGCCACCGGGTGACGCACTACAAGCTGTGCCCCCGGCTGCGGGAGCAGGAATTCGGAAACCTCCAGGGCGAGGAATTCGCGAGGTACCGGAAGGAGCAAAAGACCGTCGGGCGCTTCTGGTACCGCTTCCCGACGGGAGAATCCGGGGCGGACGTCCTGCACCGGGTCCGGTCCTGGTGGGTCGAGACGCTGCTCCCGATCAACCTGGGCCACAACCGATCTCCTGGCGGCGGCAGTAGCAACAACGAAAGCGAGAACGAGAACGAGAACGAAACCGACGGGGGCAATCCCCGGCTGCTGGACGATCACTACGTCGACGCGGTGGTGGTCTTTTCGCACGGGCTGACGATCCGGTCGATCCTCTGCCAGCTCTTCCGGTGGAGCATCTACACCTACTCCTCGGTGTACAACGCCAAGAACTGCGACCTCTACGTGCTCAAGCGCGACCTGACCAAGCCGGGGGCTTCGCCCTATGTGCTCGACGGGGAGCACGGGGACCTGCCGACCTCGTCGATCGATGTCGGGGTGACGCTGTCTCGCGCGCGGCGGGACGGGATCCGAAGAAAGCAAGAACAACAACAACAATAATGACAACAATAAAGACGACGACGACAACAACAACAACAACAAAAACGACGAGAACTGGCCGGGAGCCGTCCCTCTTCCGAAACAGCAAAGAAGAACGAAGACCCGGCGGCGGTTTGGGAGCCGAGGACCTACAAGCTGATGGACTACCTGAGCATACCGGCTCCCCGGAGGGACCGCGTCCAAGAGATCAAGACCAAGCTCGCGGAGCAATACCCGGACGACTTCCCGGGCGGCGCCTCGGACATTGCGTCGATATCCTTTCAGTCGTTTTGCCTGGGCGAACCGCCGCAGCTGCCCAAGCGGGGATCGCCGGACCAGCAGCTGCGGGAACGAGAGCGAGAGCGAGAACGCGAACGCTCCGTGCCGTAGGAATAAATAGTGATTGGAGCGGGAGCGTTGTGCGGGAGCGGGAAGCGCGAGCACTTTGTTTTGTTGCCTCGGACAATCGGATCCATTTTGTTTCCAAAGCCAAGAAGGCATCATCTGGTTCGCATCCCGATGCGTGCAGTGTGTTGGAGACGTGAAACAAGAGGTTTGCAGCCGGGACCCTTCGTGCTGCTTGTCTCCTAAAATTGACTTTAGCTTCTTGTTGCAGGGTCTTTCTTCGGGGTTTGCAAGAATATCGGAACCCAAATAGTCGTCCAGAGAAGATGGCACGGGACCAGCACTTTTTTCATGCTTCAAGAATACCATTTTTGGATTTCTGGTCTTCGGACATTTCGGTTGACAGACGATATACAGAAAGTTGCATCTTGGCTTCTTGTTGGAAGAATAGTACATTTTTGCTGTCCAACAGATCATTCATACCCCTACTTTTTTTTTCTGTCGCGAAACAGACGGAACATTGACCCTAGATTTGAAAACTTTTGCATTTTCCCCCGTAGGCAACACAACTCTAGTAAGATTTACCCAGTCTCTCGAGCCTTTTTTGATGAATAGATGATGCTATCTGGTACTACCAGTGAACCGCTATTGTGGTTTTCGGGATTACCGTATGACGATCGAAGGCCCGATTGTAGCGAAGTTACTCTTACTTCTACTTACTACTTCTACTAGTACGTACATACCGGTAAGTTAACCTCGTTTGGGGTAGTGAGAGAACGAATAGAATTTACTAATTACGACTAAAATAAGGTTAGGGTTTACTGTAGTCTCGCCTGAGTCTCCCATAACCTTACCGGTAGGAAGGGGGGATCTACAAGTTTTAGGGTAAGCCCTACAACCAACTAAAGTATGCATTCTCATTAAGCATAGAGTTAGAATTTGCTAATAAACTGCCCGCAGTATTGAGGGTCGATCGAGTCGATGTCCATTTTTTGACATACGTGTTCTTCGTCGTGCGTTTGTGTACGCTCGTTCTATCGCACCCAATTATCGGCTCGTGGCGATGGATTGTTTCACCCAACGAAATGGCTTCTGATACACTTCAACCACGCTAAAAACGCGAATTTCCGTGCACCATCATCGTCGTCCTCTTGCCGCCCCACGCACGGAACGGTTTTGCCGGAAATTGCCCAACAGATCCGACCACACCTTGCCATTGTTTCCTTGCTGTTCGAGAAGTAGTGTAATTCAACGATGAAGTTCCAAGTCCTTATCGCTGGTACGTCGTGATGAATGTGTCCGTTGGTGTGAACGAATGGAGTGGTTCTGGAGGCCTCAGTTGCAACGATGCGGTCATTTGTGTTTCTTCCGAAGCGATGGTGCATCCATGAGAAGGGTGGATTGAGAAGATGGACAAAATTCTGGAAATGTAGCCTAGTCCGTCGATTTCGTGTCGGTTGCCATATTCTCATGCGGGTGGTTTTAGACCTTGTCTAATGGAGGTTTCTTAGAAGTCGAGCTGCCTGTCCAAAATCAGCTATTTCTGATGGGTTTTCCAGAAGTTTTTGTCGGTGATGGGAGCTTTTCAATCGAGCACAGAATAACAGATGCCTGATGGATTTCTAACCGCTATCTCTGTCCCTTCGTTGTATCCCTTTGTATTGTTCCTACGAATCCGCGATGCAAAAATACGACAATCACAAACTACCTGTGGGCATCTCACACACTTGGAAACGACGTCGGATTCGAAACACATCTCACCGCATCGATAGCCTTGTTTGCTGCCTCTGCTTCGGCCTTCGTACCAACACAAACGCAATCGACACGATCCGCTCCTCTCGCCGCCTCGAGCATCCGTGAAGGAAGTCGATCCCCTCGGAAACAACATTGCCGTCAAGTCTTTGTTGGAGGATGTCGAATCCAGTGGTTTGTTGACCAAGGTCGCCCAATCTGGTTTGCTTTCCAAGGCCCAAGAAGCCGGTCTCTCCCTTTCCAAGTTGGAACCTCTTCTCGCCCTTGCCGCCGAAAACAAGGAAATCCTCATCTTGGTTGAGGCCGCCACCCCCGAGCTCTTGCCTCTGTTGCCCAAGGTTGTTGAGCTCGCCCCCCAAGCTCTTCCTCTCTTGGCCACCGCCGTCACCGTCTCTCCTTCCGCATTGAGTGCCGCCGGACTCGCTTCGTTGGCTGCCGCTGCTGGTGCCGTTATTGCCATCCCCGATGATACCCTCTTGGAGGTTGCCGGACAAACTTTCGCCGCTGGTGCTCTCGGAGGTGTTGGTGTTGCCTCTTTGGCTGGATCTGCCGTCCTTGGAAAGCTTCTTAAATAAACAAATGAACGAACGATGAGGCATGAATACATATATAATTTGATATATGTTCCCATGAGATGACATACAAGACCATAATCCTAAGAAGTACTGTAGAATACCTTTCTTTTTTGAGCAGCGACAGTGGCAACGGCGGTGTTTTCAGAATAGATATTCGTAACATAAAGTGCACAGACAGTGTCGCGGTTCAGTTTGTACATGAGCCGAGTACTTCGTGAGGCAACTCAACGAGGATGTGGATATACGTTTGCTACTTCTTCTCTACCTGTACCAGCTACAATTCTTAAGGGTACGCAACAATCACAAGAATGTCGAATTTATCCACTTAATCTGTCAGGAAAAAAACGTAACGATGCTAGATGCTAGAATATCATCTGTACTTTATAAATAGAATGGGAATCGTTCCCATTCAACGGCAGTCGTGACATCTTGCTGTACCGAAGGGCATTGCATCTTGTGAAAACTTGACTTGAGCACCATCTTACATACAGAGTAGAAATAGTAGACATCGCGAAGGAATATGTTGGTCTAGCTATATCTAACGCCCCACGGGTTTCGTCGCTGGATCGTCATCGATCTTCTTCATCTTGGTTTTCGATTTATCGTCCTTCCCCTTGGACTTACCACCAGAATAAGCATCGGGACCAAACTCATTCGCAATAAATTTCTTGAATGAAGCACTGTACCAGCGGTTCTTAATGTGATTTTCTGATCTTGTTGAGTTAAAAGACTTGGTGGAGATTTCGACCCATCTCTTTCCAAGCTTCTTATGCCCTTCCCATAACAATAAATCATCTTCTCTGCTAAATGGAAGATGGTTAATGTTGGGGTTCAAGTGATTGACCCAACGATCACGGATTTGTTTCCCTACTCGACCCGGTAAACGCTGTGCGAGATCTGACCAGCGCGTGAACGGCTGTTCTGAAGAGTTTTGGACAGCATCGATCACAATTGAGTCTTCTTGGTCAGTCCATTGCCCTTTCCTCACTCCGGGTTTGAGATACCTGATCCATCGCTCGTGACAGTCCTTCGCAGTTTTTCCCATTCCGTGTTCCTTGGCAATCGGTTCCCAATCACGTGGATTCTTGTATTTTTTCATAATCTCCGTCAAACGGGTATCATCTTCTTTGCTCCAACTGAAAACTCCGGTCCCGCGTTTGGCATTGGGGTGGCTTACACCTTGAGAAGACATAATGTATACCGCAGGCGGAGGTCGACGATTCAAATGAGGATTATGAGGCGCCACAAAATCTGGTGGCGGTTGGAAGTTTTGAGGTGGCCGATGCATGTAATGACGACCGTGCGGTCCACTAGGACCTGGAGGGGGAGAAGCTCGATGCCCACTATCTTGTGAATAATTTCGCATCACTGGCGGATAATCCATGCGACTCCCCATGTATGGTGGATGCTGTTGTTGATAACTAGGGTGTGATTGAGCTGATCCTGCCGTACCCCAGGAAGGAGCATGAGGAGGAAAAGGGCCTTGGTGACCGTGTTTGTATCCGCCGTCGTGATAGCCTGGAGCAGGTCCTCGACCGTAGCCAATATCCATACTTTCCGTCCGATGGAAACTACCGCCTCCGTGATAATGACCTCCATCAAAAGATTGATTTCTGGATTCGATAGGAGGATGATTTTGTGCATGGTGACTCATTCGATGATTATGCATATTCCCGTATGTTTGTCCTGGGCTCATGGTCGGATGAGGAGGGAGATTGGAGGTAGGATGACTATGCATCGGAGGTCGGTTATCACCACCTGGATTTCCGAGATTGCTTTCACTTGCAGGAAGCATTGGATAGTCTTGAAAGCTGAAATTATTCGACAGACCATGTCCGCCGCCGACGCTACCACCACCAAAACTATCTACTGCGTTGATCTCCCATGATGGTATGGAAGAAACCACAGCATTCGCATGGTCTGGGTTGTCCATATGAATTTGGCCAGGCGTCAACGTAGAAGATGAAGATGATGTTGGGCGAGGAGGCAAAGTTGGATTTGCTGGCTGTTTGTTTTGTCCACTGCCTCTTGGAATTGGTGGCGCAGAATCCATAGAATACGAATAAGCTGGAGGTTTGTCGTACAAGGAGTTTTCACCGAGATTAGGCGAGACGTGATAATCTGATTTGTCAATAGTACTATTGTGAGATGTGGGAACCTTTCGCGTAGAAGATCCCTTTTTGTTCATAGCTGCGGATGGGCTGCACGTAATTGACAGAGGGGACTTTTCCATCTTCGACATGGCATTCGATTCAATTTTCACTTTTTTCCTCGGTTGCTTCTCTTCCAAGTCGGATGGAGCTCGTCGAAGCTCGTCCCCTCCCTTTGAAGACTCTCCTTTGTCACCGCGTTCTTCAACTTCCCCATGTTTGTCTTCATATAGCAAACCCTCACCACCCTTTGATGGTACAAGATTAAGCAAGCCACTGCCATCGCTAGAACATTTCATCAAATCCAAAGAGTCAGAGTCGACAATACCAGGGCTGCCTGGAGCTTGAACGTCAGAGGAGGACCTCTTCTTATTGGAGTGATCATGCGGCGATGTAACAGAGGATAGTTCATCGAGCGATGAGGTCTTTCGAATAGGATCAGTTTTTGTGGCGGCAACGGCTGCAGCTGCTGCGGCTGCGATTGAAGCAGCCAAATTTGCCTGTCGTGTAGATCCATCGGTTGGAGAATTTGTCAACGAAGAGGAATTCGATGGAGTATCTTCTTGTTTTACGGTTTGTTTCGTTCCGCCCTTTTTCATTCCCAAATGCTCTTGAATGGCAGTATCATCAACGCTGTGAACTTGATTCAGTTGTTTCCACGATGCATCATCGGAAGCCATGAATCCATCTTGCCGTTGTTCTCTGTCATCGGTGGCGCTAGGCTTTTTACGTTGACTCTCTTGGTTTGTTTCGAGTCTCTTGGACGTTCCCATTGGCTTCTCTTTCACACTCCGATCAAATGATGTCGAGACAGATCTGCTGAAAGGAGTATTGTTGGCACCATGATGATGGTCTATAGGTGGATACCCATGGTTCTCGCGCGGATAATGCTGATCTGGCCCACGACCCGGCGGATATTGGCCAGCTCCTGGTGGGTAATTTGGTGATGGACCGCCACTGTAGGAAGGACCATTTCGAGGGTCCGCCGGATAGCTATTGTATGATTGCGTTGGATAGGGCTGTGGAGGATACTGGTGCTGACTTCGCATGTGCTGGGGGTTACCATCGTAGCGTTGCCCTGATGGATGCGAACTTGGTCTTGACATGTGATGAGGCGGACCATAATCGTTATATCCCCCACGTTGGTCATAGTAGCCCGGAGGAGGGCCGTGAGGTGGATACCCACCAGGCCCTCGTCTACTGTAGTAAGGACCCCCATTGTGCCCCCTGCGGTCGTATGCTGCAGCACTAGCTCCTGCTCCCCCGGGCGATACATGCATGGGTGGAGATTGGTTGTAGTAGTGGTCAGCTGGGCGCGAATGAGGTGGAGGTTGTCGTCTCGAGTCGTGAGGTTGAAAGGCTCCGTTTCCACCTACAGGACGACCATCATACGGTGGGTAGAACCCACCATTTCTGGGGATTCCGCCATGACCATGCTGTGGTGCTCTTCCAGAATTCGGTACTCCACCTGTTGTTTTGTTTGTATGTTTCGGCGTCCTGGCGGTTGTTGTTGTTCCCTCTGCGGCAAGAGATGACTTATCTCCATCTAGTTTGTTCGACGAGGTATCGACCGTAATTACCTGCGGGGGAGCAGCTTTGTTGACACCGGCACCAACCTCGGACTCACTTTTAGGAGGAGTTGAGCCACTGCACTTCTCCATCTTTATTGTTGTTTATGATCCTGCCTTTTCTTTTCCAATTTCGATGGATACCGTGTCCGTTTGATGCGGCGACCTACTAAAACAAAACGGCAAGGGTAAATTTATTGCAAGGTTGCAAGGTATGAATCGTCCGGTGTGAGATATAACGGATGTCGTTCAATTTGCGTTTGATCCTACAACATCAAGTTGCAGCACAACGAAGCGTCCGTCCAACAATGGATGCCCAAGGACCGACGTAACGGTTGCGGGAGAGGGTCTCTTATTAGACAGAATGAATCCTCTCCCAATTGTTTGTTTTCCAATAACAGATTCTTCTACACATCAATTGTTTGAAAATCAAAAAACGGTTTGGATTCCGAGCCGGGCGGCCATTATTTATGAACATAAATAAGAAATACTTGTGATTCAGACACTCGCGACTAAATATAAAATCCGAGTCGGGCGAGGAGGAAAAACGCCACGAACCGCGCCGCCGATGCTGCTTCATCTTCGGGAAGGCGATGAAGACGACGTGATGCGATTGCCTTGGCCATCGCCTACCGGTGGTTATACACGAGCAAGTAGAAGGAACACAATGGTGAACAAGCAGTTGATGGACTTACTTGTTGTTCTCTTTGTCTCCCCTTTCAACGATTCGATTTTCGATATCGGAAGCGGGACGGATACCTTAAGCATTCAGGGGTTGGTCAGTTGGTTGGTTGTCTTATCGATCGAATGTCACAATGGAGGTTCTATCGGGCCTCTAATAGTAAGGTTTTACCCGTTGGACAGCGTTGAGGGAGAGCTGTTTGCGTTGAAACAGTCGCGTGGGAATGTTCGAAAAAGAGACGAATTTACGTGAGGCGAAACGGATCGCAGTCGTTGTGGCGATAGTTTACTAGGAGTCGCACATATTCGGCTCTAAATGATCGTATACAATACCGTTTATATTTGTATGGATCTTTAACGGTAGAGGCATGGCCAGTGAGAAAAGGTATTCCCGTAAAATCGCTAAATTTTTAGTCACGCCCAAAAGAAGAGGGGATCCCGCATTCCTAGTTAGACGCCCCTTTTTGGTACTCTTGTATGCGCAAACGTGAAACGACTGAAGAAAACAGCAACGAAAAATCACCAAGTGTTCATAAGATTACCTACCGGTACCATACTCTTGTACAGGTAAGGTTACCTGCAATTACTAGTCCCTAAAAAAAATATACCGAACGTGTTCGGATGAATCCCTAGTAACTAGTGAATAACCTCACTCTTATTGTACTTGTACCCTTTTTGTTCAAAAGTATGCAGAAACGTGGGTATCAATGCATGAAATCCAATAGGATATATTGAAGGAGCTCTCATTGTTGCTTCTTCTAGTATCAGCTGGAACAGCAGGAGAGTCAAGAACAGCACTGCTGATGGTGGTCATGATGGTACTAGTAGCGCTACTGGTGGTACTAGTACTACTGCAACTCCTACCAATAGCATTACTCGTAGTAGCCTTTCAATCAAAAGAGCAGAATAGGCAACAGACTAGTGTTGCGATGTGATGGTGCTGCTGAATATAACACACATTCGAATTATTAAGATTCAGTGTGTAGTAACAAAGCTGTGGTGGTACTACTAGTGCTTTTGTTTGCGAAAAGATCATGATGCTGGTACTAATACTACTACTACTAGTACTAGTAATACTACTACTAGTAGTAGTAGTACACCAGAAGCGGCAAGGAAGGCAGCCATTTCTTCCTTGATGATCTTTTTACCCCGTTCCTCATTGCCACCATTCTGTATATCAAAATAGGATTAGCTTGCTTGCCGGCTTCGTTCGTTGTTGGTACATAGCTCTGATTACTCTGCGTATCATGTGCCTACAGGAAAGATGTTCCACTAATATCGGTCGGACGCACTCTGTTCGACGGCGACCTGGGATGTTACGAAAGCTATGGGGTTTCTTCAAAAATGCGAACCAACCATGATATCTAACTGAAGAGATATGGAGGTGCGTCTATTAAAAAATCAAAAGGATACTATACTGCTGTGTTCATTTTCTTCATCTTTGAATACAGATATTTACAGTTGGGAAAGAACTTCCTCGGCGATGGCGATCGTCTTCTCGATATCTTCGTCGGTGTGTGCCATCGACATGAAACCGGCTTCGTACATGGAAGGGGCAAGGTAGACACCTCGTTCCAACATCATTCGGTGCCACTTTCCGAATTTTTCTCCGTCACTCTTGGCGGCCTCGGCGAAGTTCTTGACCTTTTCTTCGGTGAAATACCATCCGAACATACCCCCGGCGTAGTCTCCCTGAATTGCGTGTCCGTGCTTCTTTCCGGCTTCCATGATACCGTCAACAAGCTTCTTGGCCTTGCGTTCGAGTTCGTCGTACACTCCAGGTTGAGACAACTTCTTCATGGTCTCAATACCGGCAGTCATGGCCAATGGGTTTCCACTGAGGGTACCGGCTTGGTACATAGGTCCGGCAGGAGCGACCTGTTGCATGATGTCCTTGCGGCCACCGTAGGCACCGACAGGAAGTCCTCCTCCGATGACCTTACCCATAGTGGTAACATCAGGGGTGACACCGAAGTATTCTTGGGCACCTCCGTAGGAGCACACGGAATCCGGTCATGACCTCGTCGAAGACAAGGAGGGATCCGTTTTCGTTACACAATTCACGGATTCCTTCCAAGAATTCCTTGGAAGGCTTGATGAAGCCGGAGTTTCCGACAACAGGTTCGAGGATGACGGCAGCGATTTCATCCTTGTTCTCGTCGAAGATAGCCTTGACGGAGTCGATGTTGTTGTATTCGGCGCAGAAGGTGGCCTTGGTGGCGGCGGAGGGAACACCAGGGGAGTCAGGAAGACCCAAAGTGGCAACACCAGATCCGGCTTGGACAAGGAAAGCATCGGCGTGTCCGTGGTAGCATCCCTCGAACTTGATGACCTTCTCGCGTCCGGTGTGGGCACGAACCAATCGGATCATTCCCATGCAGGCCTCGGTACCAGAGTTGGTGAATCGGACCATTTCAACAGAAGGGACGGCGGCGATGACAGCCTTGGCCAATTCGTTTTCAAGCGGGCACGGAGCACCGAAGGAGGTTCCCTTGGCCATGGTCTTGCTAACGGCTTCCAAGACATCATCGTCGGCGTGTCCCAAAATGGCAGGTCCCCAGGTTCCGACGTAGTCAATGTACTTGTTCTCATCGACATCCCATGCGTAGGCACCCTTGACGCGATCGAAAACAACAGGGTTTCCTCCGACCGACTTGAAAGCACGGACAGGGGAAGAGACACCACCAGGCATCAACTATCATGTGAATTTTATTTGGTATTTTCGAAAGAAAAAAAGAATATGTTAGGATGTTTGTCGTCGTGTATTTCGGCTCAGGTTGAAAGCCGTCTACCGGTATAGGTTTGCTTCACAATGGCAATGACTGCGAATGCAAGCCTGGCAAGAGAGTTTTGTTTCCCCGATCAATCATTGATTGATTGCTGCTTTTTCCTTGATTTCAGGATCTCGAATACGTACGTCAAGAGCCTCGGCGAAAATTTCTTCACTCTTGGTGAAAGTGTATGTCTCGGTGGCCGTGCTGGAAAGAGAAGAGGAAACTCCAGCAACCTTGGAAGGAGCGAAAGCGAATGCTCCTCCCATGGTGGTAGCGGCCATCATTGCGGTAACTCCAGCAGAAAACTTCATGGTGTCTATTATTTTCTTTCGTGTTGGTGTCGGATTCGGTTAATGTCTTTCCACAAAGCGACGATTAATCGATAGCCGAACGGAAAAGGAAGGTCTCCACTGACGACGGACGCAAAAATCTTTCGTTGTCGTGATGGATTTTGTATTCGTCGACGATGAGGAAGTCTAAGTTGAACATGGAGCTTCTACGGAAAACGACCATCCACGTGTAGCTAATTTTGATGGATTGAATTCAAAATTATATTGATCGATTCATTCGATTGAATGTCACGTGCACGTAAGTTACGCTCAGTTACGCTAATTACCGGTACATTCGCTTCACCTTGTCAAGTCTAATCCCACATCCAAGATAAGGTTATTTTACGTAATCATATGCACTGGTGAAACGGTGCGTACCGGTACTATCATTCAATTCCGCTAGTAGAATTGCAACCTCAAACTTCATACAACAAATCTTGCTTCATTCTAAACCAAGCATTGTACCGATATGCAATTAGGACTACTAGTGACCATCTTTCTCATTCAGAGTGGTACAACTAAAAGTTTTGGGAAAAACTTGTTTTGTTGGAATTCAAATTACTAATTTCTTGGCTTGTTTTCTCTAGTAGTACTAGTACTACTAAAAAATTGCAAATGAGTTTCTTCTTTCCGTACTACTACTTTTGAGTGTATGTCTTGGAGCATCCATACTTGTAGTATAGGTGTTCCAAGCTATTGCTTGGTGGATAATTGGAATAGTTTCAGATGTGTTGACAAAGTGCTTCTATGCTAAGACATTCTTCTTAGTACTAGCAAGTTATTTTCAGTTTCTTCCAGTTTTCCGTTGTTTCAATCGTGCAGTAAGTTAAGGCAGTCATCTTCAACCATGAATTGTGCACCGATTGTGCACCGATTGGAATGTTTCGGTATGTACGGGAAGGTAATTTATCGTAACTTAGCACTCGTCGGCCCAAATACTGCCGGTATCATCGTGAATCATCATTGGTAACCTTACGGTAAGGTTACTATCGAAGCGGTCACAACAAAAGACGAAGTGTTAATTAACAAACTACAAAATAACTTTACCCCATTCTTCGCAATCATGTGTTGTACAGTAAACCTTATTGAAAAACTGGCGCGCCATCAAAAAAAGGCGCCCTGAATCGGGCGCAACGAAATTGTACTGCTTTTGTCATCAGACTTGAAAAAATGGCGTCTCATTCGGTATTTTTCTTGTTCGCCAATTTTAATCGCCTCTGGAAAGCGTGTAAGATTACGCGTTGTAAGGGGTATCGGCCGATTTGTGCACTAACGGGGAAGAGTGCACAAGTAAGATTACGAATGGGGTATCAGGCATTTTGGTGTCGTCCGCGCAGTACTTACCGGTATGCAATGTAAGAAAAAATGCCGTCACGTGAATGAAACAGACAACGCCCTAACAAATAATAATAGTGGTAGAGCTCTACCGGTAAGAGTATGTATCACTGTAGTAACCAGTAGTAACCAGTAGTGCCCTAGAGCCTGAAATCGTACACGATCACTAAGTTACCTAACCCAACCTTTCTTATCCACCCTGCGCCATCTTAACCCGCTGTGCAACACACGTCGCGAAAGAAACCGAGACTGCAAGTTATTAGGTATTACAGCACACTGCTTTATTCTGTTGCAACAGGCTCATAAGGCAACAGTCAAAAGGAGCGAAGTTCTAACGAATATCGCGCAGTGGTTGTTTTGTCATCTTTCTCGGGGGAATTTTTTTTGGGTAGTATTATTATTTCTAATTGAGGTCCACACTCGCACCACTGCATCCCGTTCCGCTCTATCCAGTCTTGTTCTGTCCAGGGACCTGACATAGAGAGGGGAGGGAAGGAGACGGATACGTGAAGGAGTTGCTGTTTGGAGAAGGCAATCATCATCTTGTTGCCTCGGAAACATCGTCTTTCGAATCCGATCGACACCGTTGTAAATTATCTACGCATATTAAAAATCTGTCCTGTAACTGATACAGGAAATAAAGAATCGCCACCATGGATTCCTTATCGACTCCCAAGGTTCTACTTCTGGGTATTTCGTACCCCGATGTCAAGGTTCACATGGCGAAGCACGACTACGACGACAGTATTCTGCAGAACTCGGAACATTCTGTCGAACAAGCCGTCGAATGCGTTCGTCGGAAAATCCTTACAGAGATGGATGGTCGGGATTTAGCACGATGTATAGCTACTGAGCAGGCAGGGGGTGGTCACGAGGTCTACACCGTGTCAAAAGAAATGGGAGGTATATATCGTTCCGACCGACACGTATACGCGAGCTTCAACAATTCGAGGAGTATGCGGAAGGCCATGGGCAAGGCCTTTGGTCAAATACAGTTTCAACAGGTGATTCTGGACTATTACTGGATGCCGACGGTAAGTGGCACAGAACAGTGCGTAGTAAATTTGAGCAAATCTAATTGTTCTTTCTTCGTTTGAACGATCGAGTGACCTTTGTTCTCTGGCTGCATGGGTTTCTGACAAGAGATCTCGTGCTCTTCTTGAACTTTCCGTTTCACCGAACCTTGTACAATAAAAATCGACAATACGCTAGGGTTGGCTAGTGACTAGGTGGGCGAAAACGCTTTTCCAGGAAACCCTTCCTGATCTTGTGAAACACAATATGCTGGCCTATCCGGGAAGTAGACAACGATCGTCTCGGAAGTCAAAAGCGAAGACATCGAATGTGAGGAAGAAGAATGATAAAAAGAAAGAAATGGAATTGGAAGAGGGGGTAGTCTTTCTGCCGTTTTGTGCTCATGTTTGCAAAGAACTTGTAGGTGGCATCGACATTTTGGAGAAGTACTATGCAATTACATTTGTAAAGAAAAGCGAACTACCGGGACATGTTCTATGGAAGGGAACTATGAATATCGATGGACAAGTGATGCAACATCGTCTCGGGAAACGGTTGGATCAAGAAGAGATCTACTGTACATTCCAACCGAAAGATATATACGAATCGATGGAAGACGCACATGTGGACAAAGATGAGGTAATGAAAATGCTGTTGAGTATCGAGGATTTTGCAAACATTCGAATGATTCGTTTACGTCCACTTCGTCAGCATGAGCCACCTTCCGTGCTTAAGAAAGCGATTGTAGAACCTGAAGTAGGTGGATTTATTGGTTTGAATTGGGAGAAGGGGCAAAAGCTTTTCAAAGAGTTTCGAGGACGCGGAAAAAACAAGCAGCCGACACCCGCGCCTTCCCCTCCATCCTCGCCACCGGAACTGATACAAAAAACACCGAAAACAACCCGAAAAAAGAAAAAAGAGGTTGCTGTTGCGGACGACTCGGGTTCTGAAGTCCATACTGAAAGCTCTGACTTCGAAGACTCCTGTTGGGAAATCGACACTGAAAGTGATTCTAGTAGCGATGAAGAGAGCGTCTGCAGGGGACAAAAATCATTCGACCCTCTGGATCGGAAAAACATTCCGTTGATCACGCATTTCTATCCGTATCCAGCTTTGGATATGGCATCCTATACAAATGTGAAGGAAATCGTCGACGACGATCGTGTAATGACTTCATGGGCGAGGACGTGGGGTCCAAAATCGTCTCGCAAGAAAAATCGGAAACAGGACATAAGCAAAAACGATTATCAGAGATTTCGAGAGAAACAAAGGGACTATCTTTCTAGAAATGGCCGGCTGCCGGATCGCCAAGTGGAGCACGAAGATGGGTACAAATGGACACTTGCGGACGACGTGAAAGTTAGCGAAGAGGAAGATGGCAAGAGTGAAAAAGGAAATGTCCGCACCATCTACCATGCTGCCCGCGGTTGGAAAAGAATCTTGAAGGGTGACGATCCAGACGAAGCTCGAATACCCAAAATATTGGAGCTAGCAAAACACGATAAAGAAATGGCTGCCTGTCGTCAATTGTTTGAGATAAAAAATCCGGGTTTAAAGACATATTCTCGCGCTTGGCTGGACAACCCGTTCTTGAGTAAGTGACCCAAAAGTGGGAAGTTTCATCGTTTGAACCACGCTCCTGTGATAGGCGAAAAAAGCGGTCGACTTTTCGTTGTGTTAACCTCTTTCTCTTCCTCTTTTCGTCCAGGCTGTTATCAAATTCCCCAACATGCTGTCCTGGCAAAGGTGGATTTGCCGGAAAAGACGGAGGGAAAGGTTGAGCATGGATGCAGTACAAGCAGCACAGTGTCCAGTGAGTATGCGAAATATCATCAATATGATTCTGATGACGATTGCGATGTTTTGTCGGATTCTGGATCAGTTGACGATCGAGAGGGAAACGTGACTGAAGAAGAAGCAATTGACTGTGCGTTGAGTTCATCACCCACACCAATCGCGTCAAAGCTATTCCAATTCGCAAATATAGTAGCTTCTGCACCTACTTTGTCGGACGATTTTCTTGCATTATGCAAGGGATCGAAAGGATTACTTGATGGACAAAATGAGATTATCCTTCCACCTTTCAAACCAAGGTTAATTCCAAAACCTCTCAACTACAACTTGAATCCGCACAAAAATTTTCCACGGGAATTATTCAGGCTCTTGCAAGATGCCGAAGAGAAAGTTATTAGTCACATCATATGCTGGCAGGAGAAAGGCCGCTCGTTCGCTGTCAATCACCACGAACTCTTTCAGAGGGTTGTATTACGCCCATGTTGCAAAGACAGTTATGGCAATTACAAATCCTTTCTAAGAAATATCACAAGCTACGGTTTCACCGAGATCCAGGTTGGAAAATACAAGGGAGGATATCGCCATAATCTGTTTCAGCGGGGGAAACCCAAAAGACTTGATTTATTGGTCAAACGATTTGAAACCATTACCAACGATTGGGGTGTGGACAAATCTCTCAAAAGTAATGAGAAAAGAGATGAATCCATCAAATTCATCACCCGAAGTCCAGAATTCCTTCAGAAAAGAGCGTCCCGGAAGCAATTCATCGAAAACCTTCACGAGTTTCTCTGCAAATCAACATCCCTTGGTTTCGGAGACGCCATTCACTGGGAAGAGCATGGAACGTCTTTTAAAGTCCATAGGCTTAACGAGGCGTTCACAAAGACAGTGTTGAAAGTTTTTTTCTTTATGGACCAATACAGTAGGTTCAAACGAGAATTGATGGATCGCGGATTTAAATGCAAAGAGGGTAAGAAATACGGTGTTTTCGAGCATCCGAGTTTTACTCAATCTCAACGCAACGTATTGGACGCGACTTTTCAGATCAAATTGAAGAAGCGAAAAATGAAAACTGATCACGAGAAAGATGACAACCCCGGGAAGAGGAAAAGAGTGCGAAAGACCGTATTGGCACCGACTAGTATTGATGCTTCACCAAAGATTCGTTCTCGTAGAAAGCCATCTATGGAGCAAAATCTACCGGCCAGCGATTACCTGTCGTCGAAGGGAGCGAAAGCGTGTAGCATTGATGCTTCACGAAAGATTCGATCTGGGGATCAAAGACTTTCCAATAAAACCTCTAATGTCAGCAGAAATCTGTCCCCAAAGAGAGCGACTACATGTAATATGGATTCTGAGCGAAAGACGCAATCGCGTCAGAAAACACCTTCCAAGAAAACCTTACTTGTAAGCAGAAATCTGTCTCCAAAGGAAGCGAATACATGTAATATTGATGCCGCACGAAAGACTCGATCGCATGAAAAACTACCTTCCAAGAAAATCTTTGATGTAAGGGAAAGTCCGTCCACAAAGGAAGAAATTGATGTTACACGAAACATTCGATCGCGGGAAAAGTCATCTGCTGGGAAAGTCTCATATACGATCAAAAGTCCGTCCACAGAGGAAGTGGCTACATGTAATATTAATGCTTCAAGACAGATTCGATCGCGGGAAAAGCCATCTGCCGAGAAAGTTTCACATGTAATCAAAAGTTCGTCCACTAAGGAAGTGACTACGTTTAGTACTGACGCTTCGCAACAGATTGGATTACTTGAAAAACCATCTTCCGAGAAAAACTCACATGTCAGCAGTACGTTGTCCTCAAAAAAGTGGACACCAGAAGAGCATCAATCGTTTTTAGAGGCATACAAAGAACTTGGACGGAGTTGGACAAAAATAGCCAAGCGGATTCCCACCCGCACATTGAATCAAGTCATATGCCATTCGAGGAAACACAGTGCCATTCTGAGTACAATTGAACTTCCTAATCGGAAGACTACTCGAACGAACTCTGATAACCAAACGAGAACAAATTTGCCCAAGGAAAGCCCAGCGATTAACAAGGAAAAACCATACAGCATCTCGAGAAGTAACAATTTTCCCAAAGTACTCTATGAAATGTTGGAAAATTCTGAGAAAGAGGGCTTTTCCGGATATATACGGTGGTCTTCTGAAGGCGATTCGTTCCTCATTGAGGACAAATCGTTGTTCGTCAAGAATTTCTTGCAGAAGCGTACCAACCTAGCGAAATTTCCTACTTTCGAACGCGCTTTGAAGTGTTTCGGATTTCAAAGCATCGATTGTAAAAATCCAGCAAATAGAAAATACCGTCACGAAAACTTCACTCGCGGCAACATCAGTGGAATGAAGTTGATGAAGTCAATGAATCCGAATGTTGTTCTTCCAAGTTCGAAGAAAACAATGTCCACCACAGTTCACGAAACGTGTCTGTCTGAGCCATTTCATAAAAAGCGCAAAATGGCGAAGCCTTCTTCCGTTGGGTCTAACGTTGGGTCTAGGAAAGGGAAGAAATCCAGATCAGAGGATCCGTCGAATGTATCTGGTGTACTAGGTTCACCATCCTCCGAATCCAAAGCATCATTCACGTCAACAGATAAAGGAAATGAACACCTTAATGGATTGCCAGGGTCGGGGATAATCACACCAATTCAAAGCAAGACTCCAGTGGAATCACCCATCACTGACAGCGATAAGTGTACCGACGAAGATGACAGTGAAAAGTCTGCACCGACAAGTGATGCAGAGAGTGAACCACAATTGAGGAATTCTTCCAATGACATAACGTGTAAAGCCGCTGCTGGAGAGGGAAAAAATCACATAGAGAAAAGGAATGGTACGCAAAAGAGTTGCGAACGTTCAGGAGTGCGAATGCACTCTGTTGAAAACAACCATAATTTGATTGCAACAAAGTCAGATATTGTTCCGGAAGAGTATGGGCAGCCAACATCTAGCAATGAACGAAGTCTACGCAACGGTGTCCAAGAAAAGTCGAAGGAGGACAAAACTGTCTCACCTACCCAACGAAAAGGGCGTCGTTCACGCAATAAGGTATGTCACATCAATACCTCGCCTTTAGATATTAGTACACTGAAAACAAAAACTATCAAGTCGAGGCATGTTGCGAAAACCCTAGGATCTAGCTCTCAACGTAAACGATCAAGTGCCACGAATCCTTCACTGCTCGACAATGGATGCACGCAAACTTTTGAAATGAATGAAATTTCTTCGTGTGTTCCTCACCGTCTTTTTGACCCAGACCCTCGCATTGGCTGTCAAATGAATTTTTCTAGATCCCCCGAAGGAGCCAATCAATCGAACCGAATCATGGGAATGACAGAATGTCCTGAATTGACTCCTATCACTCAGATCCAACAAAAGAAATCGGCGCAAGACGCAAGAAAGGATCTCATTCAATCAGAATCGAGGGACATTTTGGAACAGAGATTACGTGGTATCGGATTATCGCGACGGGCATTTTTTGTGATTGTTTCTACGTTCTCCTCAAAGAAGGGAGGGGAGCGAGCTTCCTTCCTGAAAGATGTAATTTACTATCGTGCTGATTTATCTACGGAAGCCGATAGCGAACTCAGCCTGTTGGCAGAGTTCCTATTGGTCCAGCGCAAACCTGAAATCACGGCTCGAAGTGACGTAAAAGATCTATGCGATTTTCTGCTCGAATGCCTACTTTTGGAGAGATGCTCGTTCGAGATTCGAAGGAGCCATGGCCAACACTGGGTGCGGATTTTTTTCTCGGAAATAACTACGAATCCATCGACAAGAATCCTTTTCCACAAAATATTGCTACAGACATGCCGTGACTCGGCAGCGGAGCTAATGCAGATTCGCTCAGACACAATGGATGCCCTGATGCAACACGAATCGAAAGAGAGTGTGAGATTGGAGTGGATCGGACAAAAATTAAAGTACAAAAAGAGGGAACTGGAACGAAGATTGTGCAAACTCAAAGAAGAAATCCACGGAATGAAATCGAACGATATTCAGGAGGTGGAACCATTGCCTCGTTTTGACAATAAAGATGACAGCAACAACACCCTTTCTCGTTCAATTTTTTTCGTTCGCAATGATGGTTGCAAAAATGACATGGCAGGAATCGGGATGTCTAACATGGAAACATCATTGGGTAGGTTGGTCTCGGGGAGAAGCTCGGATTTCCAGGTGAACCTATCCAATGCAGAATACCAACGGAATCCAGCTGAACTTACACTTCGATTTTCAAGAGAGGAACCAAAGAATCCAGAAATGGTGATCATGGAACCACATCGAGTCTTCTCACCGGCAAGAGCAGAACCAAATCACCTTGAGCTGGAAATGACGGAACAACACCGCGCGTTTCCGCCTGCGAGAAAAGATCCAATGAATCTAGACATGACGATGGTTGAACTGCAACAAGAATTGACAAACGGTCGGGCTGAAAACAGCAATCCCATTCTGGAACCGACGATGATCAATCTGCCCGGCATGGGCCATGCGCCTATGGCGTTTTCGGATACGAATACCGAAGACAAAACCAAATACCCTCATTTCTAAATGAAAACAACGAACAAATCGATAGAACTTGGCGACAAACGTCGCTCTAGCTATTAAA
The DNA here is from genome assembly GCA_037355855.1 of Pseudo-nitzschia pungens. Classification (NCBI taxonomy): domain Eukaryota; phylum Bacillariophyta; class Bacillariophyceae; order Bacillariales; family Bacillariaceae; genus Pseudo-nitzschia; species Pseudo-nitzschia pungens. The sequence goes on along the minus strand of CM074762.1, from coordinate 1,218,765 downwards.
CATATTACTACTAGAGATATAGAAAAAAGTTTGCACTTTGATTGAACATTGGATTGTGATGCGATGGGTCATCGTGTGCGTTCGTGATAGGTTGTGTTGTTTATCAATCTTTCGTTCTATCGCTCGGACTCGATGAGCCAAACATGGTGTTCCAACCCACCGAATCTATCGTTGCCTCTTCTGTGTTGACCGAGGCTTGCGCGGTGACGTCGGATGGTGGAGATTGGGTGTCGTTGTCATCGTTCGTCGAGGCTTGCTGCCTATCCTCCCATTTTTTCTTCTTTTCTTCCATCGTGTACTTGATGATGGCCATCGGGAGCGTGGACGCCACGCCATAGACAAAAATGGCCGCCAGTGACCACCACCAAAACCACCTCACAACCTTGTTTCCGGTCATCGTCAGGCTTTCTTTCAGTTGCTGGGACGACTTCGAAATTTCCTCGACCTTGGCGGCGGCAACGCGCTTTTTCTCCTCGACGCCACTGCCAATGGCCCGAGTGGACTTCGAGATCGTCTCGCTGGTCGATTTCGTCAGCCCGGAAGCGCCTTTCGAGAGTTGTTCCCTGGCTCCATCGATCGTCGAGGCAAGGACTTTCCCCGTGGCTTTCGAAACCCCGGCCGCTGTTTCCGACAGCCGCTTCGAGCCTTCTTTTGTGGCAGCGGCCGCGGTATCGGAAACTCTCTTCATGGCCTCATCCTTGGCCCGAACGGCAACCTTTTGCGTGCTCTCGAGGGTTTTGGAGGCTGCCTGCTGGGCCGATTCGGTGACCTTCTTGGCCGTGTCTCGAGCCGCCGACGATGCTTTTTTGCTCGCGCTTTTTGCGGCTTCCTCGGCGGCGGCTTTGGACGATTCAAGGGCCGATGCCGCCCGGTCTTTGAATCGGTCCAAGAAGGAGGAGAAGGATCTCGACGGGGGGGAATTGTTCTTGTTTTCTAGCGAGCGTCGCAGGGATCGGGTCGTCGAGCAGAAATTGTGGGACGAAACGAGAGATGCTTCAACATTCTTTCCGGCGTCGTTTCTGCTATACGTGAGCCGGGGTGTAGATTGCTTTTGGGAATGATACCGCGAATATGGCTGCGACGCCGTCATTGGCAGATTGCGCTTGGCTCTCCTCTTCAACGACGAGGAAAAGGCGTTGCGATTCATCGCTCGGCCAGCGTTGTGGCTCAACTTCATCAACGTTGTCATCGTTTCAACGAGAACAGCTTTGTCTCTGTAGTGGTGGAAGTTCTTTTGCTTATTTCACTGCCCATCAACAGCTATGGAGCGTGCAATTCAATCAATACCATTACAAGTAATTTTTCATGGTGGAAGGCAATTGCGGTAACCTTACCTTACTGGGACGTGCATTCGCAGTTCCTAATTCCATCGTGAAACTCCCTTTCGAGGACTAGGATAAGGTTACGGTACAAGTACGAGCAATGGTAAATGACGAGTTACGAGTTAGGAGTTTGGTACGAAGTAAGACTTACGGCATGTTTTTTTCTGGACTGCAAATCGAAAGTTCTGATTTGTTGTTTCGTCTGGGATGAGAGTGAGTTTCCTATGGAAATCAAGACAGAACTAGTGTCTCTTTGTCGACATATACTCGTAAACAATACCATTCACATCAGTCTCCCAGCTTCCTCGAACGATGATTGATTCATTCCAAGTACGAAGTAACAAGGTTACCAAACAAGAAGTACGGTGCATGTCAAAGCATACTTCCAACTAATACCTCCTGGTAATTGGGAATGAGTTTGGGGTTGAAATTCTGCCATTACTACTATGGGTAGTGTAGCAAAGAAGACTTCGTTCAAGATGTGGCTGGTGCAACCACCATGCTGAGGCAGCAGCATGACGAATTGTCCTGAATCTCCTCCTTTACTATTAGTAGTACTAGTACTATCACCACAAAACATACTGCTGGTGTTGGTACTCGTACCAGTAGTACAACAAGTAGAGGAAATGATATCACTTGCAAGAGAAGCACCACCAGAATGTTCTACTCGAGCACCTGGAATACAGGACAATAGTACCAGCAAACAGGATCATCCTCAGCATAGTACTACTAGTAGCAGGAATGCTGAATCCGAGGTATGCCACCTCCCTCGGAACACTTGTTTGGAGAGTCCCGGTCATCCTTGCTATTTTTTTCGGAGTGGTGGCACTCCAATCCAAGAAGAGGGGGGCTCCACAACTTTTTCGGAACGTCAATCCACCTCTTCCGTCGCCTTCGAATCAATCTACCGTACGGAAGACTCCACGAGGCATGTTCCGTGAGTGGTTGATTGATGGATCTTGCGTCGTGCTGCTTGTCTGTTTGGCAGGGGAGTGAGTCGAGTCGAGTCGAGTCGAGTCGAGTCGTCCTTCGAACTCGGAGCCCATCAATCGTGCTGACCCGGGGTTCTCGGGGGACTGAGTGAGTCAGTCGCGAGCGGGACGTAGTGCACTCCACTCCACTCCACTCCACTCCACTCCACTCCAATCCACTCCACTCCAATCCAATCCACTCCACCCTACGCGCCCCATACGGTACTCCACCCCCATCCATTCATTTGATGACACTCCGTAGCATCTCCGTGCTGACGTTTTCAACCGGATCACGTCCGTTGCTTAACGAAACCGTTCGTTGTTCGTTTTCTTTCACACATATAACCTCGGGGAGGTTCGTTGATTTTGATGGCATGCCCAAAGGGAAGTTTCTTTGTTCGTAGTTCGTTATCAATTCCACATTCTTCAACTTCCGGTGTGTCGGTTTACAACTGCTCCGACCAAATCGTGTCCGTTTTCGTCAGTGAGTTTCGGTTGTACAGTATCACACATGGACCAAAAACAGCTGTGTCGTGTCGGTCCGGTCCTGCAAAAGAGACGACGGAATGCATCGAGTCGAGTCGAGCCCAAAAATACTACATAGTTCATGTCGACCCGCGCTTCCGTTGGAGTGACGAACTTTATTCGTGCTTAGAAAGGGGCTTATCTACCGAGCAAGACTTATGCGTGCATACTGACAGCCTCTGATTCTCACATTGGCTTGGTAACGTGTTTTCAACGCACTTCTGCAATCACGGTTTACCGATCGGCAAAATTTTCGCGATTTCGTTGGATGGAACTGCGCGGTTCCTCCAAACGCTGTGATTTGGTCGGCTTTTTTTCCGTTTTCACTGCCGTAATTACGTGTGATAATTGTCACTCCAATTGATCAGAAAAGCATACACTTCGTACGGTAACCTTAATTACTGCGATCAAGAATATTCGAAATTCGAAGTGATGAATTCATGCAGGACAACGATCCTTCTCAATCACCATCATTGTACAGCACCTTCTGAATGCTAACACACACAAAGCTGTGTGTTTATCCACACACACAAGAAAAAATCAGTTGATACTTTTTCGTGGGACCGTTCATCATCGATTCGAAACAGCCCGTGTCTGCTTGTTCCATCGATGCCACAATCACTTTGATTTGTCCCACGTCCATTATACCAAATCGAAGTGAATTCTATCGAAGAATCGAATCATCGAATCGAACCGAATCATCGAATCGAACCGAATCATCAAATCAAAGCCGTCGCAGAAGGAACCAGAGGCCACGCAACGCAACGATGGCGAGCAGCAATCCCCATTCTTACCACCATTATCCATCGAGCCACACGCGCAGATACAGCGAGGAGGAACACCTCCCGGACATGATTGGCTCGCCATCGGGATCCATCTCGACCAGCAGCTCCCACGAGGAAAACCCGCAATCCCCTCCTCTGTTTTCCTCTTCGCAGCGAATGCACGAGAGATTTTCTGCGCTGAGCAGCTTTAGCAAAAATAACAAAAACAACAACAAAAACAACAACTATCGCCGCCATGCCTCTCCCTTTTCCCGTTCCCATCGCCGCGGGAAATCCGGAGAGATTCCCACCAACGTGTCGAACAGCAGCATCCTGATGGGAGCCGAGATCATCAAGCGGCAGCTGAGCGCAGACGCTGCGGGGAACGTGCCACGATACAACGACCAATACCACGGGGACGCTTTGTACAAGCGCCACGGCAGCGATCAGTTTGCCAACAACGACCTGCCCGGGACGAAGATTGACAGAGACGACTGGGATCCGTGGAGAACCGACAGCAAGGACAGCAAGGAGGAGGGCCAGACGGATAACGAGACCTCAAAGAATACGGGTGAGAATCGCGCGGTTCACCACAGGAATGGTAACCACAACAATACCTTGGAGGAGGACAACGAAGAGGACGATGCGGACACGGTGGAAATCCTTCAGTTTGCGAATTCCATTATCGATAAGTACAAATCCCCGTGCTCCAAACCTTCGCCCCATTCTCGAACTCCCATTCCGAAGAAATCAGAACCTTCCAACGCAACGAACTCCAATCCCAAACCGAAGAGCGGCGGGAGCAGGAGCAGTGGAAGCTATGGCTGCCTGGTCCAGCGCGTTTCGGAAATGGAAGACAGCTCCCTGGCCTCGTCTTCGACCGGCACCGGGTACTTGCCCAATACGCTCATTACCTGGGTTGACCTGCGGAGGTCTGACGTTGGGTTCCAACCTTAGCCGGAACACGGGCAAGAGCAAGGAGACGAGCACGCTCGACTTTCTCACGAAACTGAAAGAGGAAGAGGAAAACCTCGATTCCATTCTGAGCTACCATTGAGGAAAAACAGCGCACTATGTGCTCGTCCGGCAGCGCGGACCTCTATTCTCCCTACTCGCTGCCGAAGTCGCAGAAGCGTCCCGGAGGGACCGGAGACCCTTCGTGTGACGGCAGCCGCTGCCCCCTTTGAGAAGATGGTCTCTCCGCGCTCGCCAGAACACGACAAGCTTCTGAAGGATCCCGCGTTCCGTCACGCGCTCAAAGCTGGGATCCTGTGGCAATCCTTGTGCAGCCAGCACGTCCGCTTTCCGGCCAACTGGTGGGACGGCCAGGATCCCGTGGGCCCGCCGCTAGGTTCGTTCCGCAAGCAACCCCGGTCCTGGTCATACCTGGGCCGCCACAGGGTGCAGGGCGACTACAAGCTCAACGCTTTGATTGGCAACCGCGGATCCTCGGGTCGCATCCTGCTCCACCTGGTGGTTCGGGACGTGATCTCCGGGGAGCCCATGGAGGACATTGCCTGCGGCTGCTACCATCCCAACGCGCGCGGGATTCGTCGCACCAAGGACTATGATCCTCGCGTGGAGGACTGCCGGGACGTTTGGATCGCCCACCGGCGTCGCATCCACAAAAAAGTTATCCTGAACCAGGACCTGGAAGAAAGCGACGACGATGACGACGACGACGACGATGTATGTTCCCGAACCACTATTGAGTCCATTCTCCGGCACCAGAACAAGGGCCGAGTCGATGCAAGCCCGCTGGGAGCCCAGGGAGGAACTTCCAGGTCTATCGTCAACAACCAAAACCTCAAGGCCGTCTTTGGATCCAAACCCCCGGTCTACACCGTCTTTTGTCTGGAGAGCGAGTTGTACGAGATCTTTCAGGCCCGATTGGACGGGAGTATTCCGGCCTCTGTGGCCCTCTTGAGACACTACCTCCGATACCAAATCGGGTAAGGGACGAGCAATGCGACACAATGTCCTGTCCCGTCCAATTTCGAAGAGGGATGCGATCCCAACAAGGAGGACGAACTTACCGGCATTGCAAAAGGAATGGCCTGTGGGAAAACCGACCCACGAATCCATATGGAAACTAGCGCGAGCAATCTCTGAATACTCGTGCTTCAGAACTCCCTGTACACAATTCATAAAAAAAAACAAGATGCCTTTTTTTCAAGAGTTGTCATCATACAAAAACAGAAAAAATTGGTGCTCGTTTATGACAACAACAACAAGAGAAAGAACGCAAACGACAGTTGGCGTAGATACTCAATTCAAAAGTCAGCAACGTGCCCATAGATATATCATAGAATTGTCATAATAATATAATATACAGAAAATACAGTAATAGTAGTAGAAGATATTGATTCATGTGAAAACAAATGCCTGCAATATACATTTTCCACAAACAAGCGTCGCCGACTTGTACAATACGCGGCCAAACTTTAACAGCACTGGAAACTAGAACTAGCCTCCGGAATGAATCATCCAATCTGCGGCAGAACGGTGGACTGGGATGCCTTACTTCCTTCCACAACTATGCACGGGACCCGTTGCGGAGCGAATCCGCCGTCTTCGCGGTCTCGAATCCCTTTTGCAAAACGGTCGTGGTCCGCATCCGGCACTGCCGCACGGAGAGGGCCCGGTCCGAACCGCGCCACGCGCAGGAATCAATCGGAATGAATCGAGTCCGCGGATGGATGCAACCCTACGGCCGCGTGCCCAGCAACACGAACGGCGCGTTGCGCAACAAATAATAGACCCCCGTGGCGTTCGCCCTTTCGTCTTTCCAATGGGATGCTTCCGAACGACGGACGTCGACTCCCAGCGACGCCGTCGCCGTTTGAGTTGCGGTTGCCGTTTCGGTTGCGGTTGCATCCACCGCTCGTTCCAGGAGCAGGGGCCACGCCGAGAGCGGGAACACGCGAGCGCGGTCGTCGTCGTCGTCGTCGCGATCGTTGGGTTCGAGGAGCCTCTTTCCCGCGCGATTGATTCTCAGCGCGTATTCCACGTCCGGACCAAACTCCCCGATGGAACGAGCTCCTCCGAGACGACCGATGGTGTCCAGGGCTTTCAACACCGTTGCCAACGCCGCGGTTTCGCTCGGATCGTCTCGGAGGCGGTCCAGGCAGGGATTGTCCGGCAGCGAAATCTCCCGGAGCGACACCGCGCGTGCTTCGCGTTCGCGTTCGCGTTCGCTGCTTTAGGAGTGCTTCTCGTTGCTTCGAGCTCGCTCGCAACGCCCTTCCAGCTGCGGATTTGGTTGCGGGAGAGACGGAGATGGGTCACGTTCGGAAAGCCCGGCAAGACCTCCAGCAGGAGCCGTTCGAGGTGCCCGTCGGTCAGCTGGCACGCGTCCAGCACCAGGGCTCGCAGCCCCTCCCGGAACCGCTCGCGGCCGCCGCCGCCGCCCTCCGACGATGCCAGCCGCAGCGCCCGCAGCAGCGCGTCCGTCTCGCGGACCCGCAAGCACCCGCACTGGAGGCACCTCAGGTTGGGGAGGCTCGTTGCCATCCACGCGAACCAGTCCCGGGATCCGACCGACGAGCACTCGACGATGGCGATCGTGGCGACGGAACGGAGTTCGAGCCGGTGGTGCTCGGGCTCGACGTCGTCGTTCCCCGGGGCATGGTTGGTGTCGGCGCGGATGGAACCGTTCCGGTTCCCGTTCCCGAGGTCGCACCGTATCCACATGAGTTTTTCCAGGACGGGCAGCGCGCGGAGACTCTTTGGGAGCGACCGACAGTTGACCACGATGAGTTCGCGCAATCGATCCAGGTGGGCAATTCCCGGTGGAAGGTCGAAGGGATCTTCGTCGCGGTCCCCGTCGAAGTAATACCGGCTCCCCCCGAGGCTCAATCGCTCGATGCGGCCCGGCGAACGATGTTTGTCGGTGTCGGCGTTGGTGTTGGTGTTGCAATTGGTGTTGCTGTGGTTGGTGTGGCTGCCGCCGCTGCCGCCGCTGTGGCTCAGTCCGTACGACCAACCGGGCGCGGTGCAGCGGGAGTGTTTCGAGATGTCGACCATCTCTCCCAGCAGGGAGAGAAGGCCCACGGTCGCCAGGACGGATACCAGCGCCAGTCCGTCCGCGGGGTCCATGGAGGGCGGCAGCGACCCGCGGCAGGCATCGACGAGTCGTTCCCGGTGCTCTCTCGGGATTTGGAGGAGGACCTTGTTCCACCGGGCATCGTCATCATCATCATCATTAGTAGTAGTAGTAGTAAGAGCACTAGTAGTAGTATCGCGCGTCGTGTCGATATCGGTCCGCGATTTTTGGCGGACTCTCGAAGGACGAGCGTCCGTCGTCCCCGGAACGAGGTGTTGCGGCGGGATTCGGTCTCGTCGTTCGCGTTGCCATTGCCATTGCCATTGCTCGGTCACGGCCCACCGGTGCCGGTGAAAGACTGGTGCGGAAAGCGTCCGATCGTTTGCTGTTGCTGTTGCTGTTGCTGTTGCTGTTGCTGTTGCTGTTGCTGTTGCTGTTGATGTCGCAAACACCGGATGCTCGCCGATCCACCAACAACGACCGTCCGACTCCGGGTTTGGCGCGAGGCACCGCGACGGGCACTGTCCCATTGTTTGGGAGATCCTTGTTTCCGCAGTCGACGGCGGTCGAAGCGACGATTGCGAGCAGCAGGAATGAGGGAATGGATAATGATTGATTGATTGAATGAATGAATGAATCCTTGCGGGCATGACTCCAACAAGTCTAGTAGTACTACTATCGTTCCGTAAGTCGTAGTACTACTCGTCACACCGAATCAATCCATCCAAATTTGTGCATCACTGGAGATTGCATCACCGAACAGAACACAACAGAACATAACATAACGCAACATAACGCAACATTATGTGACATAACATGACACAACATTCCATCACATCACATCGCAGCACACACTGCTACAATCACCGGTACTACCGTACTACAAGTAGTAGTACCAAACCAAGGAAGAATCCATCCGCCCCGCCGAGGACCCCGATATCTCGCTCGGCTCCGAAATTTTGTGACCGCCGCGGTGTCACACGATCCTTTTTTAGTCACGCATAGCATCCCCGCACGATCCCGGTAACCGTATGGAATGCACGCAATTCTACGGACTCCAAATCCAGTCGTGGCTGCCGAAGCGCGGCCAATGATGATGATTTTTTATTTGGGCCCGTGCGCCGCGTACCGAACGGTAAGTTACGATGGCTCGACCGGCGCGGGCCAGGAATGGGATTGTCCGAAGCGCGCTGTGTACGCGTACGTATACGTGTACGTGTACGTGTACGTGTACGTGTACAGTTACGTGTACTGGTAGTACTGGTTTGTTGTTCCTGCTCCCCATTGCGGATGGATGAATTGTGAACATGATGATGATTGATTCCAGGTAAGCAACTTATTTGTCCCCTCCCATGCCTTCACTTGGAGCACCTCCGCAACTCGCCTGTGATCCTCGCGAGTAAGGCAACCTTGCTTCGTAATAAATAAAAATACCGCAAATACTTCGAACACGAGTACGAGTAGTACCACTGACAACAATAGTGCCGTGCCGTACCCATCTCGCCGACGGACCGGGACAACGAACAACAACGGAAGGCACGCATCCGGAAGCCGTGATTGCTGCCGCATCCAGTCAAAAAAAAATCCGCAGAGAACGTTCGTTCGTTTGGATTGAATGAATGAATGAATGAATGAATGAATGAATGAATTGGATCACCGGCACACGCGACAACATCCGTTAGTAGCACAGAAGGAGTGGACTTTTCGATTGCGTCTACCGACAGTTCGAAGCGAACAAACCTCGACAAGATTCTTGCGAGAAAGAATAGAATAGAGCAGAGCAGAACAGAACAGAACAGAATAGAATAGAACGAAATAGAATACAAAAGGATAGAAAAGGGCAGGACAGGACAGGACAGGGCAGGACAGGACGGGAAAGAATCGAACCCGAGCCGAGTCCCTTGGATTTGAACGCGAGAAAGAGAGAGACAGAGACACACACAGAGAAACAGACAGACAGAGAGAGACAGAGACAGAGACAACATGACCGTTGCCCCGACAAAGTCCGCGGCTTCCTCCGGGGATCGAGACCCGTCCAATCACACGATCGTCAAACCGACCGAGGCCCAGCTGCGCTACGCCCAGTTTCACCACAAGCGACGGGCCCAGGCCGTGAAGCACCGGATCGATCGACTCCACCAGACCCCGCTGGAAGTCACGGTGTTGCGGAGTCCGAGAAAGAGCACCAGTCCGAGTCTGGCTTTGAGAGGAGCACCGGCCGACAAGAACGAGATCGACAACGACAATGACAACGACACCGACAACCAGAGCCGAGCGAGCGACTGCAGCGGAAGAACGGACACGAGCGATCTCGAACTCCGCGCCGTTCGGACTGCGTCGTCCCAAGATTTCCGTCGGACGCCGGGCTCTGCTGAGGCATTCCAAGCGGCAGTATCGCCGGCGGAAGCGGGAGATTGCGGCCCACGGGTATCGGGGCTGCTTTCTGGACGACTACGAGGACGACGACTACGAGGATGACTACGAAAATGATGACGACGACGACAATGACTACGGAGAAGGACACGATGCCAACGACGAGGAGCAACGCAACAACTACGAACGCCGGGCTCTCGACGATGCCCTGGACGTGGACCACCAGGAGTATTACACGGATCTAGAGCCCGAGGAAAAAGACGCCCTGAACGAGGTGTTCCTGACCCGGCCCAAACCCCGGCGGCACCGCCGGAAACGGAGGCAGCGCGCTTCCGAGCGAGGCGGCGGCGGAAACCGAAACGGTTCCGGATCGGGTTCCGGATCCGCGGCCGCCGACGAGAGCTACCAGCGGTTCCAGGCCGCCTGCCACGCCATGATGCGCAACATCCAGACCTCCCAAAAGCCGGCCCTCGCCTCCGTCGCCGTCCCCTCCAAGCGGTGGAAGCGGTCCCAGGCCCACGTGGACGCGTCGTCGGCCCTGGTCGATTTCTATCGGTACCGGACCAGCGGGATGAAGAAGAAATCCTCCCGGTCGGACCGATCGGCGGCGCTCCTGCTGTCCTACGAGTACTACCAGCAGAACCAAAAGGACCATTCCATGGATCGGGGAGCGACCTGGCTTACCCACTTGCCGGCCAAGCACTCCAAGCGGGGGAGCAGCACCTTTTATTTCCACGATTTGGACGGGTTGCCCCCGCTCCACTCGGCCGAGCACGAGAGGGCCGACGCGAACGGCCACAATAATGGCAACAATAATGGCGACGACGACGGGAGTGACTCGTGCGCGACGCTCTCCATGCGACAACCGGGGCCGCAAAAGTTTCTGCGGCTCATGGCCTACGTGCAGCAGAAACTCATCGAGAAAGAAAAGCGGCAGCACGAAAAGGAACGGGAGGAGCAGCTCTTGCTGCTGGACGGCGCGCAGAGCATTAGCATTAGCATTAGCACGCATTCGGGGGGAAAGAGCCGGACCCGGGCCATGGCCGAATCCATCGAGGCGCCCAGGAGCAGCGAAACCGCCAAGCCGAGCCGGATACGGCAAATGGCCGACTCCATCGAGGGAATCACCCCGAACAAGGGAACCCCGACCATGACGCTCCGAACCGGCACCCCCTTTTCCGGGGCACTTTCGTCCGCCGGCGGATCGAACCACCGAAAACGAAAGGGAAAGTCCCGGTACGTTCCGCGAATGAGGCTGCGCGATTTTGCTCTCGAGGGATCCACCGCGGAAGAGGACCGAGACAAACACGGCAACAACGACAACGGCGATGACGACGGCGACGAGGATACCTACACACCGCTGCCCCGGAGGAAACTCTCGGAACGATTCCAATTGGAATACGCGGGAGCAGCCACGACAGAATACGATGCCGCGAAAGAGTCGGTCTCGCCGCCCCCCACCATGAGGCTCCGGGAATCCCTGGACGGTCCGAACGAGCAACGGCGAGAGGACGCTCTCAACAGCGGCAAAACCCGGGAGATGGCGCTCGCGCTGGAATCCGGTGGCGACACCGACGCGCCGGGCAGCGGCGGCGGCAACCGGATCCGAAAGCTCCGGGAATCGCTCGAACCGAAGCAGACGCCGAGAATGAAACTCAGGGGGAGCAATTTCGTGGGATCGGAGGACGACGAAAAAAAGACCCCGGACCGGGCGGATCATCTCTCCGCCGTGTCCCGGACCAATGTGGATCGGCTCTCGAGGCAATTCCTGGAGCAGCAGCAGCAACAGCACCGCCGATCCCCGGTGGGAAGCGGCCAACCCAGTCCCACGTCGGAGATCTTCCACGAATTCTCGTCCCACATCGATCCGCGCATCTTCGAACAGTTCCGGGAGGAGGGAGAAGGGGACGGCCGCGAATCGACGGGCACGAACGTGACGGAATTCTTTGCCCGGTTGCGGGGCGAGCAGCAGCAGCAGCAAGAGCGGTGGCAGCAACAACGGGAGCGCGACCAGCAACAACAACAACAGCAACAGCCACAACAGCAGCAGCCACACGTTCGGCAGTCTTCCGGCGGTCCCGTCTCGTCGATCCCCCCGATCGAATCGAAGGGAACCATGGATTCCGACACGGTGTCGGAGACCTCGCGCGCCTCCAATCTCTCGGGGTTGTGGAACCGGGGACGGACCAGCCTCGGCAACCTCACCTCCAACCTCAACACGATTGCCGAGAACCAAACCAACAAGGGCCGGGCGCTCCTGTCGCCCGAATTCGTGGGCCTGGGAGCCTCGCACGTCTCGGAAACCGTGAGCGGATTGCTCCACAAATTCCGGGGCGTCCCGGAAGACGGCAATTGCGACGGCGACGGCGAATCGGGAACGGGAACCGGGTTTGACGACGAGGAGCACGACTCGCTCGGCGCGCTGCAGCACCCCAACCCGTTTCGGTCGCAGCACCGGAAACAGCAGCAGCGGCAGCAGAAACAGCACCCCGATCTGTCGCCCGTCAAGCTCGTCCATTCTCCGTCGGCCGACAGCCACGATGCGCTTCGCGCGTACCGCAAGAACCGGGCCTCGTTGTCTCCGCGAGACACGGACGCTGCATCGGAGGCGTCCTCGTTTCACGCGCTGCCGGACCAGATCCGGCTGGTGGTCCAGAATTCCGGAGAAAAATCCCACCGGCCGAGCAACGCATACGCATACGCGCAACACGAACAAGAGCAAGAACACGAACCACCGTTCACCGAGGACAAATACGCCAGTCCGGTTCGGTCCCAGTCCACGCTGTCTCCGTCCGAACTGTCGGACGAACAATACAAGCGGGCGCACGGAAGGTTCCTCCAGAACTCGGCCATTCTGGGGGACGAATTCCAGCACAAAACCATCATTGACACGGACGGGACGCAGAGCGATGCCAGCGGAACCGGGGACATGGATCCGCAGACGCTGGCGAGCCTGATGATGTCCCCCGACATTTTGCAGAAGCGCCTGAAGCAAGCCATCAATTCCGTCGAGCAACGAAAATGGGACCAGGTCTTGTTTTTGATCAATGCGAATCCCTGGCTCGCCGAAATGAAGGAACTGACGACCAACCAGTTCTTGCTGCACAAGCTCGCCTTTTTCGGAAAGGGCCCCCCCGCGGCCCCCATTAGTCTCGGCGAGCAGCTGGTGCAAAAGTTTCCTTCCGCCGTCTACAAGTTCGACCAGGACGGCAACGTTCCCCTCCACCTGGCGGCGGCGGCCAGCAACATCGAGATGATCCAGATGCTGGGAGAAAAATTCGAGAGCGGGGCTTCCATCCGAAACGAAGACGGGATGCTCCCCCTCCATTTTGCGATTGCGTCCTTTGCCGAACACGACGACCAGCAATACGGCGAGGACGCGTATGCGCAGTCCCTGACGGCGCTCAAGACCGTGCTGAAGCTCTTTCCCAAAGCCGTGGCCATTCCCGACAACGACGGGAATTTACCGTTGCACGTGGCTTCCGAGTGCCTGCACGGCGGGATCGGTGTGGACGTGATCTTTCTGCTCCTGGACGAGGCCGAGCGGCAGCTCCAAGATCCCTACGGGGCGCGCTTTCGCAACAAGATGAAGATGCAAGAAATCCCGGACGACAACATGTCCGCCGCGACCATGTCCACGGCGAGGGACACGGATGCCTCGGGAATGGATTCGGAACTCCACTGCAACATGGTCCTCAATGACTTCAACGAGACCCCGCTGTTCACGGCGATCCGATCCCAGAGGGGTTGGCAAATGATCGAGGCACTCGTGAGCGGTCCCGGGGGTCGCAAGGCCGCGCTGTCCCAGGATGCCGACCAGAACAACGCGCTTCATTTGCTCGTTGGAGAATGTCAAGACGCTACCGCTGCCATGGTAAGTTCGAGCGGCAGTGATTTTTTTCGCTTTCGACTCGACTCGGGAATCGCGTTTTCCTCCACGATTTGCTGCGTTTGGGGCTTTGTCTCTCACCCGAGATTTGTTTCGTTCGTGTTTCTGTTCGTGGCTGCAGTCTATTCTGAAAATCGTTCCGGAAACCGCCCTGCAACGAAATGCCGCCGGCATCCTTCCCATCGAAATCGCTTGCATGCAACTGATGCCGGAGGAAGTTATTCTGGCGATCGCCCTCGTGGATCTCCCCGTCGCGGTCGACGACCGGGACGGACTCAAGGTGCTGAAGGATCGCGGCGAGAGCTGGACGTTCCTGACGTGCGACAGCGACGATCACATGGTCCGTGTCGTCGAGGAGATTGTGTCGATTTGTTCCTTCCAACAGCTCCAGGAGCTGTGCTACATGACGGAGCACGGTTCGGAAAACGCGATCATCGATCGTGCGACGCCCAAGTGCCGAGAAATCATGAACCGCGGCCTGCGATTCCTCGGAAGATTCGAGTTTGTCGGCGACGGGCCGCTGTTCGCGGACATTCAGACCGGATTCAAGGCCTTCGAAGCCCTCGACTTTGGCAACAACGAAGCGGGAAAACGAGTGTTGTTGGAGTGCTACAAGAACGAGTTTGATTTCGAAAACAGGTGTTACACCATGTTCGAGGTGGAACTGGAGAACAATTTCGTCGAAGAAGTCAACGTCTACGTCGAGCACCTGGAGGAGGACGGCGGCGGCGAAGGCGTCGGATCCCCGCAAGAGGCCCGGGGGGAGGAGCAGCAGCAGCGATGCGTTGCCATCGAGCGCCCCCGCATGACGCTGGACAAGGTCGTGGACGGCGTGTCCAAGAACGGTGGCTACCAAAACGCGCAGGACCTGCGGCTCAAGTACTCGGCGAAGATATGCAGCGTTCTGCGGTTGATCGCCAAGGCGATCCGCCACCTGCACGGTTCCGGTGTCGTGCACGGCAACGTCTGCCTCGAGACCTGCGGAAAGTTCGAGGACTCGATGTGGAAGCTCACGGAGCGGCTGGACGTGCAGGCGATCGGAAAACCCTTCGATCCCACCCGGTTCCGCCACTCGTTCCCCCCCGAGACGCTCGAGCTCCTGTCGCAGGAACGAGAGGGTGCGCTGTACGATTCCGACAAGCCCGCGGTGGCCTTTGTAGAGGAGATTGTTGCGGAACCGTCCATCGACATCTGGGGCTTTGGCAAGCTCTGCTACGAGAGCCTGGTGGGCAAGCCCCTGATCGAATTCGACACCAACGCCAACGACAGTCCGTCCGACGACGTCATTGCGTTGTTGCAAACCGCCGAGTGGAACGTATCGAACATGGAAACGGTCTTTGCCGACCTGCTGGAGGCCGGCATTGGCGAAAGCGGAGCCGACATGATCACGTCGTGCTTGTTCCCGCAACCGGAGGACCGACCGGCCGACATGGACGAGATTCTGGAGAATCCGTTCTGGCAGGAGATCCGCAAGCATCGATCGCCGCGAAAGGGAAGCCGGGTGCGGCGGCGGAAAGGGGGCGGCAGCATCGAGAGCACCGTCAGTCTGCTCACGGACGCGGAAAAGTACGAAATTTAAAAAGAGTGCGATTTCATGTTTAGCGGAGACACGCGTTCGGTTGCCAATTTTGGTTCCCATCCGCGCCAGGGGTAGTATTAGTACTATTATTTTGTTGCACACAATTTCGATGATAGTTACAGTAAACCTTAGTGTACATCGGAAGGTGAAGAATTCCAACCAGCCTCCGAGTTCGTGGCATTCTCTCGTGAGATGAACAAAGTTTCCATCGATGACGTTACCCATGAATAGGTCATACGAGTAATCTTAAGGTTATGATGTGACCACAGTATGTATCATAGGAACGAATCACAAGAACCTGGATTTAAGAATGTCAAAAAAATCCGGATGCAGAACTATGTGGTAAAAAAACCCGGATGTATAAGTGTCAAAAAACCCGGATGTATAAGTATAAATGTCAAACAACCCCGGATGTATAAGTATAAATGTCAAACAAACCCGGATGTATAAGTATAAATGTCAAACAAACCCGGATGTATTAGTGTCAAAAAAATCCGGATGGATAATTTTAAATGTCAAACAAACCCGGATGTATAATTTTAAATGTCAAACAAACCCGGATGTATAAGTATAAATGTCAAACAAACCCGGATGTATAATTTTAAATGGCAAACAAACCCGGATGTATAACTATAAATGTTAAACGATCCCGCATGTATAAGTACAAGTGTCAAAGAAACCCGGATGTATAAGTAGTTTAAAAAACCGGATTTATAAGTGTTAAAAAAACCCGGATGTTTAAGTATAAATGTCAAACAAACCCGGATGTATAAGTATAAATGTCTTACGTAAGTAATTACCTATTACTACGTAATGAATAAGGTTGGAAGTAAAACCATCTGATTGCAATGGAAACCAAGTAAGATTAAGTCGTAGGAAAAGTCCCAGCAACTCGAAAGGGTTGCCCTTGAGATGCATATTATCTTACATACCGTAGATAGATCGGTGAGGAATGTAAGAAAGTTAAGAATAAGCTTCACAGAAACGCGAACAGAGTTCGAAAGTAATAAGAACGACGCAAAAGATTTTTTCGAAGAATCGGTGATGTTCGTGTTCGATCGAGATTCGATCGTGTTCCGTTCGGTGCCGTTGCGGTCGTCGTTGGATGATGCTTCCTCGATTCTCTCCTGCTCTCGGCTCTTTCGGCTCTTTCGGCTCTTTCGGCATCAGAGATCAGAGTGATTCAATCAAGATCCGGCTCATTTCACAACATACCGTTACAACACAAAACGAAAAAGCATACTCGTACTCGTAATTACTTGTACCGCATTTTCTTGTGATCGTTGCAACAAGAATCTTTCCTTCTTTGTGGATTAGACTGTAACCTTCCACCATTTTGGTGGTCAGTCGGTTGTCTTGTTCCAGAGCACTCATGATTCCTGTGTCCTTTTGCTGGTAGAACTGAATCATGTCCGGGGCAAGTGGGAATGCACTATTGCCCTGGAATTCTTCCGGAGCTTCTTCTCCAAGCGGGAATAGGAGTTGCCGGAGGTGCTCTTCCTCATCCGCGTAGGTGAGGGGCTTATTTGGTGGTAGCCATTCCACCGTATCTGCTGGGTCATCCGTAATATCCAGTCGTGATAGTGCATCTGCTGCATCGTTGTCTTTGCCAGCCACATGCTTGACTACCGGGTGGAACTCCTCCATGAGGAGTCTCCACCGGACCATCCTTTGGGTGGGCATCTGCTGATAGAGCAGGTTAAGGTGGTCTGTGTGAATAATCACATCTTGTCCTCGTAGGATTCCTTCGAATGCCTTCAGGCCTTCTACTATGCCCAGGAGTTCTTTTTCTCCAACAGTGTAGTTGAGCTGCGCCGAGTTCAGCTTCCGGGTGTAGAAACCAAGGGGCTTGCCATCTTGGCATACAGTTGCTCCCAGTTGCCTATCGCTGGCGTCTGAGTAGAGATGAAATGGTTTCGTAAAGTCTGGGAATGCAAGCTTTGCTTCATCTGCGAGCATCCTTTTCGCCTCCATGAAAGCTTTCTGCTCTGCTGGACCCCAGTACCAATTCATTTTGCCCTTTTTCCCTGCTAGCTTGTTTAGAGGGGCTAGGATGTGGGAGCGGCGCTTCCACATGTCCCGGTAGAAATTTACCATTCCAAGGAACATCTTGAGTTGCTTGGTGTTCTTGGGGGCTTCTAGGCGCTTCATCGCCTCCAGTTTCTTTGGTTGGGGCTGAATGCCTTCTGTTGTTAACAGAAATCCCAGATATTCCACTTCTCTCTGCATGAAAAAGGATTTTCTGAGGTTGGCTCGGAAGCCAGCATCGTCCAGTCGCTGTAGGACTGTGTCTATCTTATTGAGGTGATCCTGTTCGGATTCCCCTTCTCGCTGGATGATGAGAATATCATCAATATAGACCAGCACATAGTCCAGGTCACCGAGTAGGTTCATCATGACGGATTGGAAGATATCCGGTGCGCATGCGATTCCCATTGCCAGTCTCTTGTAGGCATACTTTCCCCATGGTAAAATGGTGGAGCAAATCTTTTGGCTCTCCTTGCAAATGGGAATGGTATAATATCCCTGGGACAAGTCAAGCGCCGTAGCTGACTTGAACTTTTGTAGTCTTTGGATCGTTTCCCCTATTCGTGGTAGTGGGAATGGTTTCCTTTGGATGGCGGCGTTCATTTTCCGGAAGTCGGTTAGGACGCGAATGTCCCCTGTCTTCTTGGGTTGACAGAAGGTAGGGGATGCCCACGGTGAGTCGTCATCGTGGGGGAGTTTTTCCAGGACTCCAATATCACAGAGCCTGGTGATCTCCTTTCGAAGTGCTTGTTCAAAGGCATGGGGTACAGAATAGTACCTCTGCCGGACCGGTTTGACCCCTGGTTGGAGTTCAATGGACACCGGTTCGATATTTTTGAGCAGACCCAATCCTCCTCCAAAGAGTGTTGGGAATTTCTTCAGTGTTTTCTTCAGCGCTTCCTTGGACGCGTCTGTAATCTCCAGGTCATTGACCATAGCATCTATATCGACTTTGGAGTAATCTGCGTCCAGAATTTTGGCTTGCCTTTCTTCCTCTTGTTGGAGGATTGGACTTTGTGTGTTGGCAAAGAATACTGCCTCACATTTGTCCGGTTCAGAGAGCTCCCCCATCCCCTTCATGGGAATAGAGTCACCCTGCCATTCGATCGTACGGGAGCTGTATTTTATATCCAGTCCCAGTTGTGCCATTAGGTCGGATCCTATAATCATGTCATAGGGTACTTCTTCGTGGTGATGGTATTCATCCACTTGAAAGGTCCACTTGATGGTCTTGGAGTTTGAAAATTCTATCAGCCTTAGTCCCACTGAAGCCGCAGACTTGGTTCTGAACTTGCCCCCATATGTGTTGTAGGTGACAGATCTTCGGTCTCGGTTCGTTAGTTGACTTCGGTCGACAAAGTGCCTTAGTATGATGGATTTGGAGCACCCGGAGTCGAGTAGGCCCCGGAGCATCCTCCCCCTTCCCTTGTGGTCCAATACCTCCACACAGACGTCTGCGAATCGGTTGATTACGCGCGGTCCGGTGTGGATGGTATCGGAAGCCATTCAGTTGTGGGATCCTTTCTTTTTAAAGGTCTTCCTGTACTTTCTTCTGTACTCTTTGAGTTCCCGTTCGGAGATGTCGATCTCGTCGTCGGAGACTTCGTGGTCAGCTTGGGCCGTGGCCAGTACATAAGAGTACTCGTGGTTCGATAGGGTCCTTCCCCAGTGGGGTTTGGAGTGTTGCTCAGTGTCTGAGTCTTGTTCTTTTGCCACAAAATGCTCCTTGAGCAGGTTGATGGTTTCCCGGTCGAACTTCCCCTTCTTGTGGGGACCACCGGTTAGTTTCCAGCATTTGCCGGCATGGACCTTGCCACATGTCTTGCATAGCTGTTTGTTGCCGTTATCCACAGGGCGCTTCTTTTTGCCAGGGGATTTCCCGTGATGGGTTCCTCCCCCAGATGCGGCCTTGGGGGTCTTCTTGGTGACGCCGGTCTGCTTTTCGAGGTCGGTGATGCGTTGTTGCATTAGTGCTTCCTTCCGGATGGTGATTTCCAGGTTTTCGAGCTTGTCGATAGTGGTGTTAAAGGAGTGGGTGTAGAGGTCCCAACTAATGTGCTCCAGCTTCTCGCGTTGGGAGTGGGTCATGTTGGCATCTAGGATTTCCTTCATTTCTCCTTGGGTGAAACTTCTTGGTGTTTCCATTTGGTCACTGCCACATTCCCAGAGGCAATCTGGGAGGTAGCTTTGGAGTTCGGCCATTCGGTTGGCCCAGGCTCTAATGCCATGTTTAAGGTCCACGCGCATGCCTCGCATGAATCGGCGGAGGACGATATACGAGCGCTTGCCGTGTTGGTCATTGCCAAAGATTTTGAGTTTGAGGGCATGCATGCATTCCTCGATGACATCCTTTCTGTACTCCTGGGATTGGTAGTACTGGATGAGGGCGCTTGCGACCTTTTTCTTTGGGATTGGAGACTCGAGGTTGTTGGTCTCCGATTCTTTGTCCGAACTCGCCTTGGCGGTGTCGGTTTTGTCGGCGTTTGGAGCTTGCTCCTTTGCCTTCTCCTTGGAGGCTCCCGTGGGAGTTTCGGTGGCGTCTTGCCCCAGGGATAGCAGGATGTTTGCTTGGTCCCTTTGCTCGATCTCTTGGATCTTTTTCTGTACTTGTCTCGTGTGATGGACCTTGTGGGTCGGTTCGGCCAAGTAGGT
This sequence comes from Pseudo-nitzschia pungens, assembly GCA_037355855.1. Classification (NCBI taxonomy): domain Eukaryota; phylum Bacillariophyta; class Bacillariophyceae; order Bacillariales; family Bacillariaceae; genus Pseudo-nitzschia; species Pseudo-nitzschia pungens. The sequence goes on along the minus strand of CM074762.1, from coordinate 1,198,617 downwards.
CCGCTTGAGCGTTCGCTGGACAAGTCCGAGTGCCTCAATAGAGAGGATTCTCTGTAGAACCTCCAATTTCTGGTCCCCGTTGAGTTTGTCATTGCCAGCAATTTTCTGGTCAAAGTCTCTCTTCCAGATAAGGAAGAGTTCTGGTCTTTCAGTACCATTGAGAACCTTTAGGTAGTCGCTGAATGCGATTCCACCTTGTTCGCTGTCTACATTCATCTTTACGGTGTTGGCGTCTTCCGGCCAGTCCTCCCGTGTGACGTTGAAGGGTTTCAATTTGGTTCCCTTGGTCGCCATGGTTAATCAGTTTTATTTACTTTATTTGGTTTAGTTACTTTATTTTTGTTATCTGCTAATTTTAGTGTGGAAATGAGCAAGAGTGACTGTTCCAGATTTTGCAGTTTTTGCTACTAGATTTGATTTCCACGCGATAACTCGTGTTGTAACTGATTTTGTTTCCAACCATCGTGATGGTGGGAGTTGTTTCTCTCTTTGGTTCCCGGGAATCCTGTGGTTCTCCGGAGTTGTTTCTGTTTTTATTTCGTGGGATTCGATTCCCGTGGTTCTCCGGCGTTGCTCCTCTATTAAGCAATCACCGGGCCGGTCCCACTTCCCGTTTCCCGTGGGATTGGTGGTGTTTAGGTATTCATTGTATACCTTTCCGGATATCCGTATACTTCGGTTTTGGTTGGCATCCCCTATTCGGTCTGTCCATCCACTCAGTGTTGGTCCAATTAGTCCACTTACTGGATTATGTGTCACTTTTTCGACACTTATTTCATTATTTCTGTTGTCGACCATGGTCCTGTTTAGGTACTTAGGTGTCTCTGTTGCTGCTGTTACTCCCTTCTTTGGGCGTCAACAGTTGCTGGGGTCGGTCTTCCTTGTGCTGCAGACACTGGATATCCTTCTCCCTGTTTTTTTGCTTCTCTGCGCCTCCATTTTTCGGCAGTTTCTTCGGTCCCGTCGGTTTATCGACCGATCGGTCCCTTCTCTTGCTCATGGTCATCAGCGCTCAGCTTGATTTTAAAATCATGCCATACCCCGGGTCTACTAATGAATAAAGTAGTGATATGCAAATTGTGAGCTCTATCAATTAGTCTATTGCTATCGGATTGAGAGACCGTCTCCCTGTTGGCGATACAGACGCTCGCTAATCGTAATTCATCCTTATCCTTAATCCAGTCCCGAGTGGACTCGTGACTGTATTCCGGTGCACGGCATGTATTAGTGTCAAAAAAATCCGGATGGATAATTTTAAATGTCAAACAAACCCGGATGTATAATTTTAAATGTCAAACAAACCCGGATGTATAAGTATAAATGTCAAACAAACCCGGATGTATAATTTTAAATGGCAAACAAACCCGGATGTATAACTATAAATGTTAAACGATCCCGCATGTATAAGTACAAGTGTCAAAGAAACCCGGATGTATAAGTAGTTTAAAAAACCGGATTTATAAGTGTTAAAAAAACCCGGATGTTTAAGTATAAATGTCAAACAAACCCGGATGTATAAGTATAAATGTCTTACGTAAGTAATTACCTATTACTACGTAATGAATAAGGTTGGAAGTAAAACCATCTGATTGCAATGGAAACCAAGTAAGATTAAGTCGTAGGAAAAGTCCCAGCAACTCGAAAGGGTTGCCCTTGAGATGCATATTATCTTACATACCGTAGATAGATCGGTGAGGAATGTAAGAAAGTTAAGAATAAGCTTCACAGAAACGCGAACAGAGTTCGAAAGTAATAAGAACGACGCAAAAGATTTTTTCGAAGAATCGGTGATGTTCGTGTTCGATCGAGATTCGATCGTGTTCCGTTCGGTGCCGTTGCGGTCGTCGTTGGATGATGCTTCCTCGATTCTCTCCTGCTCTCGGCTCTTTCGGCTCTTTCGGCATCAGAGATCAGAGTGATTCAATCAAGATCCGGCTCATTTCACAACATACCGTTACAACACAAAACGAAAAAGCATACTCGTACTCGTAATTACTTGTACCGCATTTTCTTGTGATCGTTGCAACAAGAACGATCCAAAGTGACGACCGCACCTACCGAGAATCGTAATTCTTGCCACATCTTTCTCCGGATCGGAAAGCTCATCAAGCTCGAAGAAGGTCCAACGAAAGAACGAAACGAATTGCAGCATGCCCCCTTTCTGTCGATTTCTGGTGGCCCCTCTCGTTGTTCTCCTGATTGCGGGGAGTGCGGCTTCCGCGTCGATTCGCAGCGGCGGCAAGAACAACAGCAACAACAACAGCAACAACAGAAGAAGAAAGGAACACAGCGATGACCCACAGCACAAGAAGAGCCAATACGATGCCAACGCCAACGCCAAGAAACAACGCTGCCTCCTCCAATCGGACCATCCCGATCGAATGACTTCTTTTCCCGGTTGGGATGCGCCCCTGCCATCCGCCTGGTATTCCGGATGTGAGTACGAGTCGATTCGTTTGCTTCGCATCTTTCAATCAATCAATCAATCAATCAATCAAATAAATGATTCTTCCAATCGGGTCGGGACGAGCTTTCAAGATATATATATATATATATATATATATATGGTAGTCGCAAGACGTCATGGCACATTGGTAATCCGAAATCTTGGATGTGGAACCTTTGGTAATGGAAACGCATTTCTCATTCATTCATCAATTCATTCTTTCATTCATCAATTCTTTTATTCTTTCATTCATCAATTCATTTACACTTTCATCAATTCCTGCATCGACTCGTTCGTTCCTTTCCAATCTCCCTTCTCCATCGACCTCGATATCTTTTTTTCGACGATGGTTGACCAATCAGACCTGGACTACGAATTGGAGGGCCAGACGATCCACACGCACTACGTATTCGTCGAGGCCGAGGACCGCGAGGGAACGGACGAGGATCTCCCGGTGATTTATTGGTCGAACGGAGGACCGGGAGCCTCCTCGCTCTTTGGCTTGCTCACGGAAATCGGCCCGCTGATGCTCTCGGACGAAAGCCTCCGGACGGAGGCCTACCGGAACACCGGAATCCCCACCCCCGTGTACAATCCCTACTCGTGGACCCGGCTGGGCTCGATCCTGATGATCGATCAGCCGGCGCCGGTGGGATTCAGCTACTGCAACGACGATGACGACGACGATGCCAATGCCACCAGCCACTCGTGCGGGGGCATTTCCTGGACGGACGAGCTGGCCTCGCTGAACGCCTACACGGCGCTGCAGACCTTTTACCGGACCAAGTTTCCCTGCCTGGCCGACCGGGAGCTGTACCTCACGGGGGAATCCTACGGGGGCATCTACATCCCGACGCTGGCGCGGCGCATCGTGGAGGGCAACGAAAAGGCCGAAACCGACGAGAGCGTTTTCGCGCTCGCCCTCGAGGGATTCGCGGTCGGGGACGGCTGCCTGGGAACGCGGACGAGCATGTGCGGGGAGCTGGGATCGGGAGCCGGTTTTGTGGACTACTGGCACCTGTGGTTCATGGCGGGGCACCACCAGATCCCGCTGTCGGATTTTCGGACGGTGATGAGGGCCTGCAAGCACTCGGAGGAGGCGGGGTTTCTGACCACTCCCGGCAGCGAGGACGACGACAGGTGCCGGGCGGCGGTGGCCAGGGTCAAGGACGAGCTCGGTGGATTCTTCGAATACGCGCTCTACGACGAGTGCACGTACGAAAACGGATTGAAGTGGAAGCGGACGCTGGGACTGGTGCCGGACAACGACAACAGCAACAGCAACGGCAACGGCATCAGCAACGGTCTCGGGGGAGCCCAGAACGATTACCCCTGCGGCGCGGGGCCCGTTCTGGAGCAGTACCTGAACCTGGGACCCGTCGTGTCCGACGCCTTTCACGTCCGGTCCACCTTTTTCGAGGTCGACAACGCCGTCGGATTCGATTACACCCCCACCGAGCCCGACCTCCAGCCCTTTTACAAGGACATGAACGGCAGGCTCAGGATTCTCGTGTACAACGGGGACACCGATCCGGCCATCACCAGCTTTGCCGCGCAGAACTGGACGTCCCACCTGGGATTCGAGCCGATCGGGCACTGGCGGCCCTGGACGAGCGACGGGTGCCAGAAAATGGGGGGCTACGTGGAGCGATACGAGGGAAGCTTCGACTTTTTGACGATCCGGGGGGCCGGCCACATGGTGCCCACCTACAAGCCCGAGGCGACCTTTGCCTTTCTCGGGGCCTGGCTGAGGGGCGAGGACTATCCGGAGTTCGACAAGAATTGCACGCGGCCGCCGCCGACGACGACGAAAGTGTCCCGGTCCGGGAGCGGGGGCGCGACCCCGGCGGGTGGGTTTGTGAACGTCGAAGCCGAGATCGAGTGAGATCATCGAGGACCAGTGAGAATGCAACAGTCGGGAACAACGATGGCAACTCAGTAGAAAATTTTTATACCATTTCCACTGAAACTAGAATAGGTTCTTCTAGAAATACTGTTTCGTGGAAACAGCGCCTTGTCAAAGACTCTAGACGAATCCAAAAAGTCATCCAACAGCTGCGCCACGGAGACTTGTTCGGTGCCTTGTTTTTCTGCCATTAAAAAAAATAAATAAATCATTGCGGACTGTTTTCGTTTGCGATTTCAACAGGAACGTTTTATACCATTTCCACTGAATCTAGAATAGGTTCTTCTAGAAATACTGTTTCGTGTAAACGGCGCCTTGTCAAAGACTCCAGACCAAATCCGAAGAGTCATCCAACAGCTGCGCCACGGAGACTTGTTCGGTGCCTTATTGCTGCCATTATCAAAAAAAAATACAGTACGTAAAGCATTGCGGACTGTTTTCGTTTGCGATTTCCGGTTCCTTGTCAGGGATTCGTTCACGACGCCCTCGGAACCGTCTCCGTGACAATCATTTTGTGGAACCCTTCCATCTCTGCCCCCCGCCCCCCGCAATCGTTCATTGCCTCGCTGCATCGTCACTATTGTTCCGCGTCCGTGAAAAAGAAAAATCAAATCACCATTCATTCAAAAAAACTCGATTCGTTCGTAGCTCCCAAAGGCCGCGGACGCGAATCCGAGTCCGCGAATGGCGCGAATCGTTTCCGGTTCGTCGCCGTAGGCACAGAGCGCCATGACGACGGCACCCACCAGCAGTTTCGGGCTGGGTCGGGCAAAGTACTGGTCCCCGTTGGCCGCGTACAGGTTTCCTTCCGAGTGGCACCGGAGGCCTCCCAATCGCTCGCTCGACGCCGACGACCGGGCGTCGGCGAGATTCCGCCGCAGGTCCAGGCCGCAGCAGGCGACGATCGCAACGTCCGGGTCCGCGTCGTTGGCCTCGTCCCAGGTGATTTGTCGGGATCGCCCGTCGGGGCAGGGGTCGATCGCGAGCTCGGCTCCAATCAGGCGGGCCATGTCCGCTGCGATCGGACAATCGAGGATCGGTTCGCAGGGCATTCGCATTCGCATTCGCATTCGCATTCGCATTCGCATTCGCATTCGCATCCGCATCCGCATCCGCATCCGCATTCGCATTCGCATTCGCATTCGCATTCGCATTCGCATCATTTGCATCCGCATCATTTGCATCCGCACCATTTGCATCCGCATATACATCCGCATATACGTCCGTATATACGTCCGTATTCGCATCCGTATTCGCATCCGCATTCGCATCATTTCCATTCGCATCCGCATCATTTGCATCCGTATCATTTCCATTTACATCCGTATCATTTCCATTTGCATCCGCATCATTTGCATCCGCATCATTCGCATCCGCATCATTTTCATCCGCATTCGCATTCACAACAACGACGACGACGACGCCAACAAATAGGGATAAGATCAAGATATCAACTCTGTTTCTGTGGGACTCGAGTGCGCTCTGTTTCTCCTCGTCTTTTCGAACCATAGCCACGCTCTCGGAATCGCTTTCTGCTGGCATGGAGTCACCGTGCCACTTTTGCAAGAACGGCACGCAATCGAGTATGGTTTACTTACGGATCCAGTGTCCCCCGCAAAAGGGCGGATCGACCCACTCCATCACCAGCATTCGTTTCGGTTTCGGGTCGTCGTTGCGGATCCTCCGGTTCTCCGCAACGACGGCCTCCAATCGGCGCAGGTTCGATCGGAGCTCGTCGCACAATCGGTTTCCTTTTTGGGAGATTCCGGCGGCGTCCGCCACCTGCTGCAGGTTGTCCACGACGTCCCAGAGCGTCGAGGGCGTCAGCAGGACCACCTCCGCGTCGATCCCGGCCTCCCGGAGCGCTTTCGACACCTCGGAAGGCGACGGGGCGCAGACGTGGCACAAATCCTGCGCGATGATCAGGTTCGGGGCCGCTCTCCGGAGCCGCTCCCTCTCGATCGGGTACAGCGTGGGAATCTCGGCGGCGGTGAGCGCGGAGGACGTCTCCGCTGCCTCCCCGGCCCTCCGCCCGTTCTCGACGACCATGGCGTGGATGTCGCCCTGCGAATTGGAGGCGGCGTCGACCTGGTCCCGTGTCACGACCAGCACCGAGGCAGGGAGATCCTCGGCGTCGCAGCAGTGGGTGATTCCTACCACCGAATCCGCCAGGCCGAGATGGACGCAGATGTCGGTGGCCGAGGGAATCAAGCTCACGATCCGCAGCGGGCGGGACTCCGGGATTTCGGGGCCGTTGTTGGTTTCTGATTCTGCCATGTGGTGTTGTGGGAGGCTTGACTCATCGACTTGACACCAGTACCATACCGAGGTACAGCGGTTGATGTCAAAAATTTTCGTTGTGATTGCGAGCAAGATCTTGCTTTGTGCATTAGTACATGTAGCGCATCATGTGTCGGTCAAGGGTCGGGAGATGATCGTGTCGGTATGAAAAAATCCTCCGTCCGCGACTCGTGTCTCGGCGGGACTAGATTTCGGTCACGCATTGAGTTTCGGTTTTCCTTTTTCAGTCGGGGGAATTCGAACCCCCTTGTAATCACAACATAATTAGGGTTGAAGTTTAGTAACGAGAAAAACGAACGGTTGCGAGACTCACAGACCGCGCGAACGATACAAATAATAATATTATGAGCATAGTATCCATTTCGGAACCATCCGGTGCGGACGTGCAGTCTTGCTCGCGCGCTCCGCTGGCTCTAGCTACTTCGGAGGGCATTGCGGCACCCATCAAATTTTTGCTGTGTATCGATGTGCAATAATTATTGCGAAGCACGAAGTAAGGTTAACTTATTTTCAACAGGATGGCACGCAGCCTGACTCGTACTGTAGCTGAGTGAACGCAGCGAGAAGAGCGGGTTTCATTTTGTGGACGGAAAGGCTTCTACGGCCTTGGTTCTACGCAACGCACACCCGAAACGGTAGGTAGGTTTTGTACGAAAAATTCAATTGTATTCTACTTCTACCGTAGAACAGTTCGTAGGGCAAAAAACACATGATACCTACCGTAAGGTACCGTAGCAAAGCGTTCGTGGTCACCGTTGCCCTTTCAATGCCGCTAGAGGGCCTTAGCGCTGCTTTTCTTGTGCATGTACGGTAAGTTTTTATGCATGCATGCATTCATGCATGCAGGGATGCACATCCTCTCAAACCCAGATTGGTCACAAACGTTTTCCTTGGTACGACTCCTACTCTACCCGCATCTTGCAATTTGCAAACCAAGACTATCCTCTCGGGCATTAGAGACATCATAGCATAGAACGCTTACATTCGGTTCTATTCTATTTCTTAACCTGCCTCTTGGATTTTGATTTGTAACCCTTTGTTGTTGGTGGAAACAGCCGAAACGAATTCGATTGATTTGATTTGATTCGATTTCTTTCATTCCGTTTGGTTCGGAGTGAGTGAGTGAGTGAGTGATTGAGAGTGATTGATTGATCGAATTGCAAAGCGAAGTGACTAGCGAACCGCGGCAGGATCCTTTGCAGCAGCACGCATCAATACAACACAACGAAACGAAACAAATCGCAACACGCAACGAAACAGCAGAAGCAGCAGCAGTATGAGTACCACTACCGAGGAAGCCACCATGGGGGGCGCCGATGCCTTCAAGATCGGGATTGCCTTTGTCAAGCAATACTACAAAACCCTCAGCTCCCACCCGGAGTTGCTGGAGAACTTTTACTCCCCCACCGCCGACGCCTACCTCAGCCACGCGGAGGGATCGGAACCCACCCAGCCCGTCCCCCCGGCGGGAACCGACCACAAGGTCGTGTGGGGCTGCGGGGCCGGCGAGACGATGCTCTTCGAGTTCGAGGACGGAGCCATCGACGCCCAGCCCTCGGCCAACAAGGGAATCTTGTTGGTGGTGACGGCCGTGGTCATTTTCACCGTTCGGGAGACCGGGGAAGCCCGCCGCCGAAAGTTTGTCCAGACGTTTTTCCTGGCCAAGATCGGCCGCAACTTTGCCGTTCTCAACGACATTTTGCGCTTTCTGGTGGCCACGCCGGAAATCACCATCGCTGCCTCTTCTCCTGCTGCGGAAGAAACCACCAGCACCGGTGAACCCGCGATTGTCGAGGAGAGCGGTTCGGTCGGAGCTTCCGTCGAGCAACCCGTCGATGCCGCGGCGGAGACCAAGGAGGAGGAGCCTTCCAAACCGGAGATTTCCGAACCGCCCGCGATCGTGGAGGAAAAGAAAGTCGAGGTCGTTGAGGAGAAAGCCGTCGAGGGTTCCGTGAGCGAGAGCACGGACGAGGCCAGTGCTCCCGGCGGAGGCGTCGAGGAGACGAAGGAGGAGGCCCCGGAGGAGGAGGAAGCGTCGGCACAGACCAACGGTGCCGCTGCGGGCGCTGCCGGGAAGAAACGATCTTCGTCGAAGGAAGGAAAGGGAAAGAAGAACAAGGGAGGAAAGCAACAACAACAGCAGCAGCAGCAGCAACAACAACAGAAACAACAACCAGCACCCGCGGCGTCCAAACCCACTCCCGGATCCTGGGCGAGTCTCGTAGTCTCCGGCAGTGCTCCCAATACCCCCAGCCGGACCGCCGTGCAGGAAAAGAGAACCGCAGCCAACAACACTTCCAAGACAGCTTCCAAGACACCGCCGTTGCCTCCCTCGGACAAGAAAGACGCCGCAAAGTCGAAAGAAAACGGAGAATCCACCGGACCAAAAGACGACAAGACGCAGGACAAGGACAAGGCCAACACCACCACCACCACGACGACGACCAACACAAAACCCAACGCCACCGGTGCCGCCAACAAAGACAAGCCCAAACTCAAAGAGAACACCGCCAAGGACCAGCGCACCAAGCGGGATCCCGACAACACCCTGGTCATCAAGAACCTCAGCGACAACGTCAAGGAGCAAGACATTATCAACATGTTCCAGCCTTTTGCCACCGCGACGAAAGCGAAAATCGTAGGGACGAACGTGAATCACCACCGCAACCTCGCCTTTGTGGACTACGATTCCGTCGCGCCGGTCCTGGCCGCTCTCAAAAAGCACAAAGAAACACCCTTTGAATGGAACGGAAAGGTTCTGGAGGTCGACCAAAAGACCCTGGAACAACGGGCGAGGCGCAAGGCGGGAGGAAACAACAATCCAAACAACCACAATGCCAATGGATACCGACCCGCGGATGGAAAGGCCGGGCGTGGGCAGAACGGGTACCGACCCGGGGGACCAAACCCCGGACGCGGCGGTGGTGGTGGTGACGACAAATTCAACAAGGGAGGGAATGCCGGTGGTCGACGACGAGGAACCCGGGCCGGCCGATAATGGACGAGACACAAGACAAAAACCTTTTATCCACCCAACCACCATGCACTGCGTATACCCACTATTGCTAGATGATAAGAACTCGAAAACATTTAAAAAAACAAAAAAAACAAATGAAACAAATGAATCCAATCGATCAACCCGTCATCCAATGCAATCCAATCCAATCCAATCATCGATCCATCTACTTGCCAACCTACTAACCATCCATCAGTTTTCCATTGTAGAATGTCCATTCGGGAGCGGGCCACGATGGATCAATGCGTTCTCTCCCTGTTTTTCAATAAATTCTTTGGATTGTAGGCCCACAACAACGACTTGCTGTCGCAGACACGAGACGCGGACGTCAATCAAATTACCCTACCAACCACCATCATGGATGGATGCGAACGAATAACATCATTTTTTTAAAAAAATTACCCAAACGGTGTTTGTTTGTTTGATGTCATCGTCCAACAACCTCCAACACAGAGGAGGGACTGACGAAGACAGGCCGCGGTCGTGCCATTCGTCGGTATATTTCTTTGAGCGTTTGCGTTTTGTGTTGTCATCAAGTGTCGGGAACGACTCGCGCACTCGCAATCCATCGTCGACGAAAGTGCGCAGGGACGGTTCGGGGATCCTGCAGATCCGTTCCGTTCGGGCTGCTTCTTGCTCGTTTGCTCGGTGAATTGATTTGTTGCGCAGTCGTGAGCGGTTGTGAGAAAGAAGCGAGGACCGGACCAAATGGTGGTGTGGGTGACTCCGTATTTTCTCGCATTCTCATTGATCCACTACAACAACTTCAGTCGAGTCTCCTGAACTGCTGTATCGGAACGCCATTGTTTCCACAACACGTTCTTAGTACATACGATCCGAAAGTTGCTGCTCGTTTCTCTCCGGTGAACATCATTGGATGCAATGAAAATCTCTGCAAGGACTTGATCGATTCCATGCCGAGGCAATGAAAACGTTGAGCCTGTAACGTTGAGTCTGCCGGGATTGATTGCAGGATTGGCGAAACCGCTGGTTGGAGCTTGGATATCACCCACTTCATCCAGCACTGGAGTTGGAATAAGGTTCTTTGGTCAGCCTGCTGCAAGAATTCAAGGCCTACCAAAACCAGCCGCATGACTGCTGATGTGATCACGTGGCAAGCATACTTCTGAATCATGGTCATCCAAATTGAAATCCAGCACCATTCATCAGGTTTCAATTACACACCAGCTACTAGTGCTTGTCGTTCACGTGATTCTCATCAATTTTGAAATGAAGCAGCATCAATGCCACTTAGTCATTCATCCATCATTGCCAACAGCACTACAGTACCTAGTAGTAGTACTGCACTGCGTTCTGCAACAACAATATATGTTCCTCGCACGTCTACGACAGCAGCACGACGACTCTCCTGCTGCTGCAGATCAGGCGCGAGGAGCGACACCTCAATCACCACCAGTTACCAATTGTTTCAATGCCCATGACACGCTACTACATACGCAGCTCTGCCAGCTACCCCCACAGACATCTATCATGGAGGTTGTGGTGCATCTTCCCTCCTTTTGTTGAAACTGTCCTAATTCTACTACTATTAGTAGTACTAAGGTTACTGGAAATAATATAACTGATTCATCCAGCCACGAAGTAACGTAAAATGACATCCGCCTTGACACTTTGAGTCGTGTGCCATAGGGACTGCGTCAGTCACAAAAAATTGCCACGAGTCAAGATTTTCTCTTTTGTCTTCTTCTCCACGACGAGACGGAGGCAGAACCGTCCGAATACGGTAGGTAATAACCTTACTTCTTGTACCGGTAAGTTACGTGCCAAGTCCTATCGACGCTTCGCAATAAATCCTATCAAGATGTTGATTTTTCGGATTTCGTTGCGAAGAAAATACCTCCCATCGTAGATTTCAGAGATGGAAAACTTCTGCAGTGAACTTTTCGCTGTTCGCATAAAATGAACTCCTGTTCGCTTCCAAAGGAAACCACCAAGCATCGTCCACACAGAGTCGAAAAAATCCCCGATACAGCATCCAATATGAAACGCAAAGCGAATTTTATCGCAGCGGCACCGGTGTTTTCTTCCGCCGCCGTTGCCTACCTCTTGATGGCTAGCGGTACGGGTGCATTCTCCCCGGTGCGTTCGACGAATGCAAGGATGCGATCGATCCACACAAGCACCAACTCCAGGTATGCAACGATGCCAACGATCTCGAGGAATCCTTCTTCCGCAGCAACTACGATGATGATGTCCAAGATCGATCCGAAGGAACAAGACTCGGATGAAATTGGCCCCGAATCCGAAATCGTCTCGAAAAGCGAGACCCAAACGGAGGCGGATTCGCTGCAAAAGAACAAGAACGAGATTTTCAAGGACAAGGACAACACCAGGGCCCTGAAAAAGAGGGGCACGCAGGCCGTGGCGGCAGCGCTGGCAATGGCATTGGCCTTTCTGCCCGTCTCGGAGGCCGATGCCCGCAGTGGCGGCCGGATGGGGGGATCCTTTCACTCGTCGCCCTCGTCCCGTCCAAGCATCTCCCGGTCCTCGAGGACGACCCGGGCCTATGTTTCGCCCCGTCCCAGTGTCACGATTGCCCCGAGCGTGGGCTTTGGGTACGGGACTCCCTACGTTTCTCCCTTTGGCTCGCCCTTTATGGGACCCCGCTACTACGGCGGAGCCGGGGTCATGACCGTCGCGCGCGGCCCGAGCTTTTTCGATCTCCTCATTTTCGGGGGGTTCACCTTTGCCGTCGCCTCGATGTTTTTGCGCGAAAGGGACAACGACACCTGGACGGCGGAATACGGCTCTCCGTGGGAATCGTCGACCGGTGTCTTCCAGAGCGCACTGGGCCCCGGCACCTCGGTCGTCCAGCTCAGCGTCGCCCTCGAGGTTCCCGATCGGGACGACCGCAACTCGATCCTGAGCGTTCTGGATCGCTTGTCGGACACGGCCCGGACCGACAGCCGCGTCGGCATCCAGAACCTGTCCAGTCAGGTGGCCCTGGAAATTCTCCGCCGCCGCTCGTCCATCGTGTCGGCGAACTCCTCCACCAAGCACTTTGGGAGCCGCGACAAGGCCCTGCGGGAATTCCAGAGCCGATCCGTAGGAGAGCGCAGCAAGTTCGAGAGCGAGACCGTGAACAAGTACGGCGGTGTCGACTACTCGTCGTCGTCGCCGTTGCCGTCCAAAGACAAGTGGGGATCCGGTTCCGGCGATCGTGCCACCATGGCCGTCATCACCCTCTTGCTGGCCATTGATGGGGATTCCACCAAGCTCAACAGGATCAACGGCATTTCCGACGTGGAACAGGCCCTCCAGAAGATCGCCTCCGACTCCAAGGTGAGCGATTGCCTGCAGAGCGCGGAAATTTTGTGGACTCCCGTGGACCGCATGGAAACCCTGGGCATTCGGGACGTGGCCGCGGACTATCCCGAGCTACGGTCCGTGTAAGACGCAAGACGCCACGCAAATCGAATCGAATCGAATCGAATCGAATAAATCAACACCACATGGGTGGATTCTTTCAGACCACAGATCTAGTCGATACTGGAGGACTATCCAGCTAGAAAGAGAAAGAAATTAAAGACGACCTATTTGCGGTTGAAAAACGATGGGACCACAAACTAAAAACAACAGAGAGAGAGAGACAGAAAGCCTACGGAAGAACCCATCTCGACAGCACATCAATACTGGACGACGAAACTGAATAATGAGGACAATCCGAGAAACGAAACTCATAGTTGCTCCCGGACGCAAAGTGGTGGAATATATGAGAATATTATACTATAGATACTACTAAATTATAGCATGCTGTAAATGAAACACTTCCTTCCACTCGAGCAATACAATTTCCAACAGATACCAAAAACGAAATCGACAATGAATATGGATTCGTTCGTACCATGACGCTCATTTTTGTCACTCGTACCGGCCAATAGTGATAGAGAAGTAGCAATACACAATTCCTTCCATTATAAATTCTTTGTTCTCGTACCGGCCAATAGTGATAGAGAAGTAGCAAGACACAATTCCTTCCATTCTAAATTCTTTGTTTTAAAAAATCTATTGATACTCTGTACACATATGAATCGACTATTGTTTCGGTGCATTCCGTCTTGGTTTCGCAACGGCTTTCGCGAACCGGTTCAGTCCACACTCCGCGACAGCTCCGGAATCCCGGCACAAACCCGATGCGGGCAAGAGAGTGGTGCTGTTGTAGCTGTAGTTGTACTTGTAGTTGTAGATTTAGTCGTCGTTGTTGTTGATTTAGTAGTAGTAGTCGTTGTAGTCCGTCGCTATTGCAGTCGCTCTTCCGATTCGATTCCTACCGATACGAGGTCGCAATGGCTTCCGTTGAAAGCGGGCTGAGGGCCTCCTGGACGTGCGCGGTAATGGCCTGGAGCCGGGCCCGGACGCTCCCCAGCGGCGCCGAGGGTGCCGCGATCGCGATCACCATGCAGTCGACGCCCGCGCAGGTCGACACCGCCACCAGTCCCAGCTCGAGTTCCAGCAGCAGGCACTGCAGATGGCTCTTTTTGTTGCTGCCAGCGGGGTTGTTGTTGTTGCTGTTGGTGGTGGTGGTGTTGGCGGCAGCAGCAGTGTTGCTGCTGCTCACGCCACCGGGAACGGACGCCGGGGGCATCGATGCCGCCGAGGATGCGGACCCCGCGGTGGCGGTCGAGGCTCCCCCGGTGGAGGCCCCCGATCCGGGTTGTTGTTGTTGTTGTTGCTGCTGCTGCAAGATTGCGGCGGGTGGCACCGGATCCAGATTGGCATATTCTTCTCCCAACCGACTGTAGTCCACGGCAATGTCGGCGATCAGTGTTCCCAGGGATTCGATCGATTCCTTGGTGGTCCCGTCGGGACTCACAAAGGTGGTGGCGGTCGATCCGAGCAATTCTCCGTCGGTGGTTACCAGCAGCGCCGTTTGGATCACGTTGTCAGTGCAAATTCGTTGCAGGACCGAGGGAATCCGACAGGACCGAATCATTCTTGCCATTGTGTGTTATCTGTACCGGTACGTCTGTCTATCTGTATGTCAGTCTGTCTTTCTGTTGCTCTTCTATTTCTGTCGCCAATCGCAGAGTTCGGGACGACGAAGATGAGAAGATCGAGCGGTATGTATCGGAAAGTTTGACCCTTTTTTTATTGTTATCGGTAAGGTATCGCTGTCGGTATCGGTATCTGGACCTTTGGCTCCGTTTAAGAATGCAGAAGTACAGTAGTCAAGATCCTCTCGGTTGTGTAGCAGGATTCTGAGCGTCGTGAGGTGTCTTTGTCTGTTGTCTCGTGTTATCGTCTCAACTCGGACCGGCGGATGATGATTCTAGTACCTTACTCGCACGAATAGATGCCACAAGCTGTGCGGTATGCCGCAGCAAGCTTGCCATGGTCGAGAGAAATACGAAGTAACCTTAGTTTTTGTTGAGCGCCGACCAACACAAATCACGAGGTTGTGGAATGTTGTTGACATCCCTACGGAGTTCGTTTTCCCGTGACTGATTAGGGAATCAAGTGACACATTCGATTCATAAAGTAGATGCAAGCATTCATGCAATCATCCTTCGATCGAAGTCTACCAACTGAACTGGTAAGGTTACGTACCCGTAAACCTTACTTGCACTAAGGTTACAGCAACCATTATTTATTTGTTCATGTAATGAACAAGGATCCTGACTACAATAAGTACCGGTACCATTATAGTAGTAACATTATTATTGTTGTGGTAATTGCCCTGAAGAATAGAGAGCAACAACAACAGGAGCACGTCGAGTACTGGCAAACAGTAAGTCTACAGAGAATAATACTAGTACCTTAGTATTATCCAATAGGAGTAGCATCCAAACAGTATCTTCTGTAGACTCGCTGTAATGATGTGCGCAAGAAGTACTTAGCGTGCTACTGTTCTTCGTGTTGTACTAATTGCTATCTTGTTTGCAGACGAGCAAATACTTCACATGCAGTTGTAGCAGGAGTATTAGTAGTTTTTAATGATGAAACTGGTTGTAAATGGTTGATTGTCGCGTAGGAGAGCTCGGGGAAGGGATGTGAATGGGGGCAAACCCAAACCAAGAAAAGGCAATGAGTAGGTTTGGTGTCTTCATCGTTTTCAGAAGAGACAATCAAACCCACGTTTTTCGTGACGTTGGGCAACTTCCCGGCTCGAGTAAGAGAGTCTTTGTCCTGTGCGGTATCCTATCGGATACCCCGGCGCCGTCTCGGGTGTACGTTAACTTCGGAGTGCACGTACTCTGTGCTCACATTGGCTGTGCTAGGTCACACACGATATACTGGGAGCTGGGTTAAGCAGCAAGCTGGGGTAGCCAGCGGGAAGTCGCAGGTTAACAGCGACGGGTTACTGGGTTGAGCAGTAGGTGATCGACAGGATCGGGAGAGCTGGGTTAAGCAGCAAGCTGGGGTAGCCAGCGGGAAGTCGCAGGTTAACAGCGACGGGTTACTGGGTTGAGCAGTAGGTGATCGACAGGATCGGGAGAGCTGGGTTAAGCAGCAAGCTGGGGTAGCCAGCGGGAAGTCGCAGGTTAACAGCGACGGGTTACTGGGTTGAGCAGTAGGTGATCGACAGGATCGGGAGAGCTGGGTTAAGCAGCAAGCTGGGGTAGCCAGCGGGAAGTCGCAGGTTATCGGCGACGAGGAGGTGATCGACTGGATCGGGGAAGCTGGGGTAGCCAGCGGGTGGACGTGGAATGGGAGGCGTCAGATGGCAGCGTCTGCACTGTCCGGGTGCTACAGTGCAACAGGGCAGTGGGACGTCATCATTAAGGAGGTGTGTGGCTGGGGAGAGAAATAAAATTTAGTTGATTGGGGTTTGGTTGTTGGGGTTGTTGTGGCTGGGGAGAGAAATAAAATTTAGTTGATCCGCTCCCATAGGGACAGCACTCCTCCTTGTTGTCAGCTTGATGTTGGCCAAGGGACAATGAGGTGACAGATTGGGAAGGCATCATCCAGCACCTCTGTGCCCGGCAGCGGCTGTGTACCTAATTCGGGCATCACTCGGTGCCCATCTGTGGTGTTCACGGGGGGTGCGCGTGGAGGTGCGGGCGTGTCCCCACCAGTATCCTGCAGTTGCGGTGTCCTGTGTCTTGCCCAACAGACTTTCGACCCGAGGGCAGAGCATGACTTGAAGCGCATCGGGGAATCAATATTGTACGAAACCCACTCCAAGAAAAGGCAGTGAAGTTTGTGTCATCTCTGTACGAAGGACAAACCGGGCTTCGACCGGAGGTGGTTACCTTGTATGGTCATTCGGCTCAAAATAGGTGAGCAACAGTTGTCTGAAGCGCATGGGGAACGGAATATTCGTGAACCAAGCGGCTGACTCCTCGGGTTTCTGGAAGAGGTTCCCGTGACCAAAAACGCGGCTTCCCCTGGTCAACGCTCGAACGCAGGGAGATTGGGGCCGGCTCTGTAAGTGTCGAAACAGCGAGGAACGGCTAGTGCCTGACCTGAGAATCACGAGGAATCCGGAAACGGCCTGCGACTTGTATACTAACCCTGCTAGTCTGAAAAGGAGAGGTGAAAGGAAGCCGTGAGCTGTGCTCGACAGTGCAAAAAGGAACCGGCAGGTGATTGCATTGTGACGAACGAGTGAACCGATCCGAATTTACCCTAAAAGGTCCACTGGCTAAAGGGACAGGGCCTTTCAAGCGTCTGCATGTATCGATATGACGGGGAAAGAATAGTGTTCTTCACTTCGGATCATTCGCTCGTCACAATGCTTTGGACTGCCGCAGCCACCAGACAACACAAAATCGACGCAATTTCTTACCTTCATTGTTTTTCAATGGTCGTTGAGCGAGGACAGAAAGTTGAGAAGATTTCCCGACTTTTGATTCGAAGATATAGAAGTAGTCTTCTTTTTCTTTTTCTTGCGACCCATCTTCTGTTCGAGAAGCGAGAGGGACCCTGAAGATTGCTTTCCATTCGCCGCAAAATTGGAGGGACGAGATGTCTTTTGATGTTTCGGCAGAGGCTCGTAATTCTCCCCCAAACTTCCGGAAGCGACGATCGGCTTCGTCACAACATTGGTTCGGGACGCAAAGTTTGCATCGACGGCAACCGAATCGCGGGGTTCCCTTTTCAAACCCTTCAGGTGCGTCTTTTCGTGACATCTCCCGCAGGTCAGCACGAGATGGTTGCGATCGAGTCGGCAAATGCTCGGATCGTTTCGCAAAACCACCAGCTTCTCATCCGCTGTCGGCTTTTGACCATCGGTGCTTTCGGTTGGCGTGCGACGTGATCTCGATGGTGTTTCCTTCGCTTTCATCTCTTCCTGCTCTAGCTTCTCTCCGACGTTTTCGTTGTTCTCGCCGGCGGAGGGTTCTGACCGACGGATGGGAAGGTTTCGAGAGTCGTCGGATCCGAAGAGTGCTGCCGTGCCATCCAGGGTGTAGGCGGAAACCACATCCCTTGGCAGACATGATGGGCGCTGGTGTGAATAGATTTCTTCGATTGTGCGGACATCACTGAGTTTGACGTTCCGAGGAGTTCAGGTGCGGCGAAGGAGTTCTCTTCCCAGAGTTGATCCAGCATTGTTTGAGATATATCCCATGAAATCTCGGTGCAGCAATTCCCCCGCCAATTGTAGGACGGTTTCGTAGTAGCTTGCTGTCGACCGTTTTGCATCCTTTCGACACACCTCCATCCTGTCGGAAGATGGGCATAATTATAGAAACCAAGGTCAGGCAGGTATTGTGATTGTGTAGGGTTTCATGTCTGCTTAGTTTCCATCTCAAAGTTGGTGGAATTAAAATTTATGAGATCAGTTAGCGATGTAGGAGTGGGTGGACACTCAACATTGATTGTGATTGTCGACCTCAATCGTTCGATGCAGCAGAACGCACAACTAAGGTTGACCGTTGAGCGTAGAGGCAAGGTGATTCACAGTACAGAAGTGCCGTCACACAAAGTGAAAGCGAATGAGGGGTTAGGAAGGCTCCAGATCTCTCCTCAGTAGATGAAAATGGGATTTATGTTGGATTTATGAATACAATGAATGGTTGCCGTAACAGATTATCAAAACACGTACGACCGACAGAAGAATAGGAACCTACCAGCCATGAGAACGAAGTGACCTGTATCCATGCAGGCTTGCTGCGAGCGCTGTGCTACCGGTATTAGAATTGTTCTGGAACATGGTTGATATTAATTTTTTTTTAGAATTTAAATTGTTGCAGCCCCCTGCGGTCAAAATAAAAATCCCAAAACAATGGTCCGTCACTAACTAATGTATCCCGAAGTAAGATCTTATCATCCAGATCTAAACAGCATTTCTACACTTTCTACGAGTTCATACTGCGTTTCAGAGAATCATCATCCAACACGGATTCTATCGACAAGACTGAACCTTGCAAGAGTTCTGCTCCTCAAGCCGCCCCACCCGCTGAGCGAACAGGAATGCCCGAGGTCTTCCCCGGTGTGCATCTTCCCGAAGGCAACGTTCCCTGCCATCCTTGTTGATCATGAAGTCAATTTGATTGAGAGCAAATGAGTTTGCAGTGGCTTCTGGTTCTAAGCTCCTCGAATGAATTGGAAAGTCCAAAATCAGAGGGTCTTGCTACTCTAGAGCAAGCTTGCGTTGACGTGACTCTCTCCAAGCACACTCTTCCCAAGTAACCCAACTACTACGAGTATTTCGGAGACTAATGGCCAAAATTCAAAGACTCTCGAGAATCTGCTCAACGTTGCTGGTACCTTCTTTGCTTCTGCTTTGCCGAGCGTCGCCCGGGTCAACTATCTCGAGAGTTGTGGCAGCTTCATCTCCAACGCCAAGAGTGTCGAGGACCGGATCCAGCTCATGGGCGTCAAGGGCGAGATGCTACGGTTCGCGCCTGGGTGCCATGGGTGATTTCCTGTAGTGGCACGAGATCCAGGCTCCCAACTGGGGGCCCGTGTGTATCAAACTTTCTGGGACTATTTGTGGAATGGAAGAGCGGGCCAACCGTGTCATGACCTCCACGCACGGAGGTCCCTAGTACGATCCCACCCGTCAAGCCGTTCTCGATAAAGCTCGACACGGCGACCACCGACTTCGAAGAAGGAGTGCGAGGCAAAGATCCGGTTGGATCCCGATTTCGCCGAATACGGATGGATCCTCTCCGAATATTGCACCGATGGGTTCGATGGCAAGCCATTGACCAGCGCCGCATACAACTAGTAACTTCTGTTGCGGAAACGTCCGGAATCCGTTCCGTCCAGGATGGCCCCGTGCCGAAGATGAACGGAACTCCGAGTGGAACTCTGTTGGTAGGATACCATCTTCGGCAGGAAATCCTTTGGGCTAGAAAATCCAATTGCGTCCAGTGCAATAGAAGTCACGGCGTTGTATAACAGTACATGTGAACAACGAGTACTGCATTGCGAGCAGCAACGCAACTACTTTGAGTTCGACTGCGAATCGCATCTTATTGACTACACGTGTAGCTACGTAGCAAGTCATTCGCTTCGATCCGGCAGCTCTCGCTTCTTGCCGGTGGTTGCTCCTTCTTTCCTCCGGAGAAGCGTTTCTAGAAAGGAATGGACCGGAGATTGACACTTGCTGATGTTCCACGAGCGGCCAATGAAACAAAGAGATTGCATCGTGGCAGCATGCACGACACACTGGTTGCAGAGCAATCCAATCTTCTACAATACTGTATCCAACAAAGACTACGCATTCGTTATCGTTTTGTTTCTTCCAAAAAAAAGTGTTGCTATACAATTTGACAGGAAAGTCCACGCATTCGTTCGCCGCGGGATCCTGGATTAGTTTCCATTTCCAAACCCCACTTGTGGTTTTTGAGGAAAAGGAACAAAACAGAATGAACCGGAGAGGCCATACAATCGTTGCTTCTACCATGCCCCGTGAAACCAAGGGTTTGGAAGCGATACAAGCTACACCAAATAGCACATTTACTTCCACTGTCGGGAAATCCCGCAGTTCTAAAATTGCTTTCGCCGCCTTTTGCAGTTGCGAAAGGAATGTAACGAGACCGATACTCACGTTCCGTTATACCTGTTCCAATGACACTCCATCGCTTGCTTGTCCACTCTGTTCTTTCGTCCTCTTTCGTTACAATCTATTGCGTCGACATTCGATGTCCGATGTTCGACATTCCATTAGATGAGCTTGTGCTCCCTTCTTGGCCGCCTCGTAGGCATCCGGATCTCCCTTTCCGAGCGGATGGGACCGGGCCCACTCCTGGATCCGCTCCACAACCCCGGTACCACCCGGCCGCTTGAGTTCCTCCGGCACCCCCAGCCGGAGCGTGATGACGTTGTAGATGTCGATCGTTTCCAGGTTGACAAATTCCTCGAACTGGTCCAGCTCGTCCTCGGAGAGATGCGGGACGTTCTCGCTGGCCCAGGTTCCCAGCAGCAGGTCGACCTCGAGCCATCCGCGCTGCTTGGAGCGATAGACCAAGCGCTTGCGGCGGGTATCGTCGTCGGGGGTGGCCTTGACGTGGTCGGCGCGAATCGCCCGGGCCCGCGGGACGGCCCTGGCCAGGAGTTCCTGTTCCTTGGGGGTGAGCTGCTGGACGGCCTCGCCCGTGTCTCCGCGGTAGTGACGGACAACGGAGGAGGTGGAGGGGACGGCGGCAGCAGCTTTGTTGGTGCTGCCGGAGAGAGCGGAACGGGATCGCGCCACGAGGGGCAGGGTTCGCGCTAGGAAGCGAGAGGAGGAGAGAGTCATGATATCGCTGGTGGGGGGGGTGGTTGCGGTTTTGCGGGAGCTGGTGTGCGTGTGGATGGATGATCGGAGACGTGTTTGCACTAGTCTTTCGGTTTTGAGAGTGTCTGTCTTCGTTGCAGCTGGTGCTCCTTATTTGTGGATTTCCCGATTGCCGAAGTTACGAACCGTACCTTACTCGTAAGGTTTGCTGTAATGATGATGATTCATTCATAGACGATGAACGATGATGATTCATTCATTCATCCATTTTTGAAAAGTGTCTTTCTTCGCTGTTCCCCGCCGCATCGAAGAAAGGGTTCTTCTCGCTTCGACGTTGTATGAGTCGATGGAGTCGAAAAAATGGTCTTCTTGGTCGCAGTGTATGGTCATTCTAGTCGTATCATAGTTTAGTCGTTTGAGTCGATCCGAAACCAACCATTGCTCACAGGTCTTTTTTAGGGTGTACGGGAAATCGCATAAAGATTGGGTGCAATACTGCCCAACGCGTCAACGTCGGTTCGCAACTACCAATTTTTGGCCCCAGAGCCATATCGATACCAAAATCTCCGCATGGTCGCCAGAAGTACAATACTACTACTTTCAGTTCTTGTTGCATCTATTGCCCATACCGGTAGTATTTTTTTTGGATCTCGACGGCTCGGTGTCTCGGCTTTTCTGTTCTACGACTTGCGGCAACTGACAGTGGGCTTTCTGATTTTCCGAAGGAAAGTTCAAAGGAAAGGAGTTAGGACCTAGTGAATTAGTGAACGAATGAATTATTCGAAGCTTTATCGAATATCAATCTACATACCGTATCGTACTGAGACTTACTAACAAGCACCGCCAGACGTTCAACCTCACTCGTAGACTCAAGTTGATGTCATAAGGTTACCGTACAAACAAATACGAAGTTCGAACGAAGATTCCATGTTCCCGAATGAATCGAAATTGCGCGAAACATCCAACAGTACGGTAGTTTTGACGAACCCAGATTTCGGCAATACGTACACATACCGGTAGACTCGAAACTTGACATCCCAGATTGTTGCTATTCATTTTGTAACAACTACGCTACTATCACCAACACTAACCCAACTGTGATCCAAATTCCACATGAGTTCTTGCTAGCCACCGAAGGGTTTCGGACCGTGTTCGGGGATCAGTGATCGATTGTTGTTGATTCGACTCGGGCTCGTCGCTCGTCGATTGATTCGTTCCCCGCCATGGGAACGGGGACGCGGGAGGAGACGCTCCTCCGGCCGATGACGGTCCTCCCGTCATCGTATTCCATCCGGTTCGCTCCAACGCGGACCAAAACGTGCGCGGTGACACCTTTGGCAACAACAACAACAACAACAACAACAACACCGACAATGGCGACGACAATGGCAATGGGAGACTCCTCCTCCTCGATGGGCGAAGCCCTAGCGGCGGCCGCCTACGGCAGGGCTCCTCCCCCTCGGAAGGAGCGTCCGGGCCGAAGCCATAATGACAACAACAACAACAACAACAACAACAACAACAACAACGACCCGTCCCGGAATCCCGACCCCAATCCACCGCCTCCCCCTCCACGCGACAACAAGAGCTCGCAGCAGCAGCAGCAGCAGCAGCAACTGCAAATCCACATCTACGCCCTCCAGGACGAGAACTGCCGACCTCCACAAGCGCATCCAGAAGCTCGAACTGGTGCTCCGAGACCACGGATTCGACGGGGACGGCCGCAGGGTGCCTGGGAGCCAAGAACAGCACCGCGATCAACCCGAGCCACGTCGAGATGATGTCCATGATGGGAATGGATCCCGAGCGGCCGACGGTGCTCACCAAGTACATGGAGTTCAAGGTCCTGGAGCTGCAGGACGAGCTGGAGGCGCTGGAAACCGAACGGGACAAGCTGGCGGAGTCCCTGGGAGTGGCACTCGCGGAGGCAAAAGCTGCCGAAGCGAGAGCGCAAGCGGCAGGAGTCCCGCATGAAACTACTCGTATGGAAGCAGCAGCAGCAACGGCAACGGCAACGGCAACCAAACCACAAGTGGCGGTGTCCGGGACAAGGTCGAACACAATGAGGTCGAAGTCGATGTCCGAGTCGAAATCCAGCTCGGATTCGTCCACGTCCTCCTCCGCCTCGAGCTCCAGCTCGGAACTCCCCGAGGGAATCCCCAGGGTTCTCGACACGAAGGGATTCTCTCTAGAACTCTGGGATGGGAGCAGCGTCAGCAGCAACAGTGGCAGCAGTGCCAGCAGCAGCAGTAGCAGCAGCAGCGACGACAGTGACGACGATAGTGAGAGCGAGAGTGACAGCGACAGCGACAGCAGCAATGAGGAAGAGGAGGAGAAGGACCAAGCCAAGGCCGACCTCCAAAAGGTGGTCGGTCTCGACCAGGCCGATGTGGAAGAGGACACGGAAGAGGAGGACGAAACCGAGGCCTCTGCGAGCGAGATTGAAAACGACAACGACAGCAATGATCCGCGAGCAGAACCCCCACTGTTCTCGAACGTCACGCGAGATGCTTCCCAAGCACAAGTCGCCGAGCTGCAAACCCAGAACCAGCAACTCCAGGAATGGCTCGACAAGGTCGTCAAGGAATCCACCAAGCGGGAGACCCTCCTCAAGGTGCAGGTCAGGGCCCTGGAAGATGACGTGAACGATCTGCACGAGAGGGAACAAGCCCTCGAGCAGGAGCTCTATCTCGTTCGCGCCGATCGGCACCAGCGGAGCCAGAGCAAGCGAGAAAAAAGCGCGGGTCTCGAATCGCAACCCGAACAGGACCCGGCCGACGGAGCTCTCGATTCTTGCGACGATGCCGGTGCTCGTGCCGACACGGAAACTGCCACCAAAGAGCTGCAAGCCGAGCTGCAGGCCTCGCAACGACGGGAGCGGGTCCTGCAGCAACAAATCTCCGATCTGCAAGCTTCCGCGGAAGAGTCCAAAACGCGGGAACGCCTCCTGCAAGAGCGACTCGAGTCCGCCACCCAACCCGAAATGGAGGGCGAAACAGATCCAGACGGCGAAAAAGAGAACGGCGACGAAGAATCGGACTCGGACTCGGACACAGACTCGGATGACGATTCCGATTCGAACTCGGGCTCGGGCTCGGACGACGAGCAAAACGACCCGCAAGAAAACAAGCACGAAGATACAGCCACTCCCCCCGGGCCCTCCAAAGGAGACACCCGGAGTATTCCTTCCGCAACGGAGTACGTCCGGAAGGAAAAGGAACTCGAGGCCGCCAAGAACGAAAACAAGAAAATGGGAGAGTGGCTCACCAAGGTGGTCGAGGAATCCAAAAAGCGGGAAAAGCAACTCAAGCAAAAGCTCCGGGACCTCCAGGAGGCGAACGCCAATGCAAGCGCGAGTGCGGATTCGATTTCGGCTACGGTTTCGAATGCGACTCGAAGTCTCGCGGTCTCTCCCGGTGCAACGGCGGAACCTGATGGCCCGAAAGAAACGCCCCCGGCTGCCGAGTCTTCGGGCGTGGTTGCATCCACCGACGAGTATCGGGAACGACAAGAAACGGAACTGCGAGCCTCGCGCGAACGGGAAGCGGCATTGCAACAGAGGGTCACCGAGCTCGAAGCGGACATTGTCCAATCCAGGGATCGGGAAGTTCTGCTCCGGGAACAGCTCCGAGACAGGGAACCAGAAACACAGCACCCCGAAGACGAACAGGCCGACGAGGAAGAAGAAACGGACGAAGAAGAAGAAGAAAAGGAAGAAGAGGAAGAAGAGGAACCTCCACCCCCACCACCAGAAGAGATCGAGCCCGCTGTTGTTACCGTGGAAGGAGGCATGGTCTCCTTCCAGGACTATCTCAAGAAACAATCCGAGCTCAAGGCGGCCAGGAAGGAAAACAAGAAAATGGGAGAGTGGCTCAACAAGGTGGTCAAGGAATCTACCAAGCGAGAAGAAGTCCTGAACCAAACGATCGGGGACCTGGAAGCGAGTGCGGAAGCCTCGGACCAACGAATGCGGGAGCTGGAAGCGACGGTCGAAAGCCTCACCGAGGAGCAGCGCAAGGCTAGTGAGCTCCGGGATTGTTTGGAATCGGCCCTGGAACGCGAGATTGGCCAGCAGGAACGACTCGTGGAAAAGACCGGCGAATTGACAGCGTCCCGCGCCAGTGGCGAGTCCGAACAAGTCAACAGACAGAACCAAGCGGACACCGAAGCCTCCGAACAACGGGTGAAGGAACTGGAAGCGACGATCGAAAGACTCACCCAAGAGCAGACCAAGGCTAGCGAGCTCCGAGACTTTTTCGAATCGTCCCTGGAACGAGAGATTGGCCAGCAGGAACGACTGGTAGAGAAAATTGCCGAGCTGGAGGAGCAACTGGCATCGCCTCGCGCCGGCGGCGAGTCCGAAAGGGCGACCGACAGCAGGAACGAAGCGGATGCGAAAGCCTCGGAACAACGGGTGAGGGATCTGGAAACAACGGTCCAAAATCTCACAGAGGAACAGGGCAAGGCGCGAGAACTCCGGGACTTTTTAGAATCGGCCCTGGAACGAGAGATTGGCCAGCAGGAACGACAGGCAGAGAAAATTACCGAGCTTGAGAAGCAGCTAGCATCGCCCCGTGCCATCCCCGAGTCCCAAGCACCCGACAAACAGTCGGAAGCGTCGGCTCGCTCTGGCACAACGGAGCAAGAGCGCATGAAGGAGAGAATTGCCGAGGTTGAAAGCAAGGCGAAAGAAACCGCCGCGATACTCGTGAACGAGAGAAAACGCCTGACCGATCGCATCGCGGAACTCGAGTCGCAGCTCGCAACCCACGACTCTGACGACGAGGACGGGTCCGGCACCGCCGCAGAGCGCGACCGCTTGCTTCGGAAGATTGAAGAACTGGAGGCCGAAGTTACCAAGGCTAAACAGGTTCACGACGTTCAGCAGCAGCAACTTGCACGAATCTCGAAGCTGGGGGCAAACCCAGAAATGGACGCTCTCGGCGACGATTCCGGGCGGGAGGCAAGAACTTCTGTCGACGCTACCAATACGGAGGAGCAAGAGCGATTGATCGCGCGCATCGCCGAACTGGAAACCAAGGCCAAGCAGGCCACCACGGAACTATTGAACGAGAGGGACCATCTCAGAGAGCGCATCGTGGAATTGGAGGCACAACTTGTGTCGGCTGTAGCGGATGACGACTCCGCCAACGATGAGACGGAAGAAGAACGAAACGTTGCTAGGTCGACCTCTGCAGACCAAGAGCGATTGATGGAACAAATTGCAAATCTCGAAGCGAAGGCAGAAAAAACTGCATTGATCAACCAGACCAAGCAACAGCACCTAACGTCGCGCATCTTTCAGCTGGAAGAAGAGTTGGCAGCAGCAGCTTCGCATATGGACAAAGACGTGCCTCGTAGTTCGGAACGAGAGGAATTGATCGATCGCATCATGGAACTAGAAACCGAGGCCAAAGAAACCACGACGGAACTCCTGAAGGAGAAAAAATATCTCATGGCTCGGATAGCAGAGCTTGAGGAAGAGCTAGAATCTGCTCTGGAAAATGATGACTCGGACGAGGAATGGGAGGAACGATTTGTCGAGCTGGAAACGAAGGCCAAAGAGATGGCACGGATCCACGAGAGCACACAACAAAATCTCATGTCGCGCATCCGCAAGCTGGAAGAAAAGCTAGCAGCGGCTGTCGAGGAGAATGACAACGAACAACGAGCAACGTCCGAGCAAGACCAGATGAACGAGCGCATTGTAGAGCTGGAAAGCAAGGCCAAAGAAACTACAACTAAGCTCCTGAATGAAAAGCATCAGCTTACAGCTCGGATAGCAATGCTAGAGGCAGAGCTACAAGACAACGAGGATGCGGACAAGGAATGGATGGAGCGGTTTTCGGAATTAGAAACGAAGGCTAGAGAGATGACACAGATCCATCAGAGCAAACAACAAAATCTCATGTCGCGCATCCACGAGCTGGAAGAAAAGCTAGCAGCAGCTGCCGAGGAGAACGACAGAGAAAATCTTGCGAACTCGGAGCAGGAGGAGTTAGTCAATAAAATCAGTGAAATAGAATCAAAGACGAAAGAAGCCGTTACTGTGCTCCTTAATGAGAGAGTTGAGCTCACGACTCGGATAGGAGAGCTGGAAGAACAACTGGCATCGACCGTGAAGGAGAACTTATCCGACGAGGAGGACAGTTCTCTATCATCAAATGCAAAAGATCAGAACTTGTTGAATCGAATTGCAGAACTTGAAGCCAAGGCCAAGAAGACTGCGATGGTGAACGAGAACAAGCAGCAATTTCTCACAACACGCATTTTCGAGCTGGAAGCAAAACTAGCTGAAGCTGGCGAGCCACGGGATGACAACGAGGAGCTTGTGGGCTCCGAGCAGGAACAATTGATGGAGCGCATTGCCGAACTCGAATCAAAGACCAAAGAAGCCGTCACTGAGCTCATGAACGAGAAAGAGCAACTTGTGGCTCGGATCTCCGAGCTGGAAGAACAACTAGCGTCGGCTATGGAGAACGATAACTCGGATGAGAAAGCCAGGGTTCTCTCTAGTGCAGAGCAACAGCTGTTGGTCGAAAGAATTGACGAGCTCGAAGCAAATGCCAGAAAGACTGCAGAGATCAACAAGAGCAAGCAACAGCATCTAGCATCACGTATTTTTGAGCTCGAGGCAGAGTTAGCATCAGCTGATAACCGAGAGGACGATGATAATATTGACGAAGACCTTGCAAATTCTAAGGAGGAAGAGTTAATGGAACGAATCCTAGAGCTAGAAACCAAGACTAAAGAAACCGTAACTGAACTTCTAAATGAAAGAGACCGGCTCAATGACCGAATAAGGGACCTTGAGGCTCAGCTGGCTTCAGCGAGGGATGGCTCTGACGATGACTCTGATTCTGACAATAACGATGACGATGACGCCGAAGGCTTTTCTTGGACCCCAAATACACCGACAGAGCAGATGATACAAAGGATTGGAGAGTTGGAGACCAAAGCCAAAAAAGTCGCTCAAGTCAACGACAGCAAGCAGCAATATCTCACAAATCGAGTAATTGAATTGGAGGCTCAGTTAGCATCTAGTGTTGCCTATCATGATGACGAGCTTTCTATTTCTGAGCAGCAACACTTGATTGAACGGATTGCCGATGTAGAAACCAAGGCGAAAGAGACTGTTAAAGAGCTTCTCGATGAGCGAAGCGAGCTCAAAAACCGCATTTTGGAGCTTGAGTCGCAGCTAACATCGGGTATTGGTGACGACGACGCTGAAAAGGAGCGGCAATGGATAGAGAAGATTGCGAAATTGGAAGCCAAGGCCAAACAGGCTAATATGATCAATGAGAATAAGCAGAAACATCTCACATCGCGCATCTTCGAGCTGGAGGCAAAGTTAGCAGCCTCTCCTCAGCCTAATGATGGGGAGTTTGCTACTTCTGAGCAAGAGCATTTATCTCAACGCATTGTTGAGCTGGAAATGAAGGCGAAAGAAACTGTAACAGAGCTTCTCAATGAGAGAGGCCAGCTTAAGGATCGTATATCGGAACTAGAGGCACAGCTCGCTTCAGCTCTGGTAGAGAACGACACTCAAGCGGACGGGGAGTACATAAGTGAAGCATATACAAATGCAGACAAAGATCAGTTGGTCAAAAGGATTGCAGAACTGGAAGCCAAAGCCAGAAAGACTGCACAGATCAATGAGAGTAAGCAAAAACATCTAGCATCACGCATATTCGAATTAGAAGAAAAATTGGAAGTAGCTGCGGACGATGACTCGTCGAAAGAGGACAATGACGACGAGGATCAGGGGCTCCGTAGCTCTGATAGTACGGAGCACGAGAAACCAATGGGAAGGATTACTATGTTAGAAATGAAGGCCATGGACACTGCAAGGGAGCTCCTCGACGAGAAAGAGATGCTCACAAATCGCTATATCTGAACTAGAGGAAGAATTAGAATTGGAAAGAGAGGGCCGCGATAAGTTAAGTCACAACGTGGATGAGCTTCTAACAGAATTGGCAAGCACCGCACAGAAAAGCAAGATCGTCACGGCACGAAAACTCGAATTGGAAAATGAATTGGAAGCAGCAAAGTCGAAACAAGATCGTCAAAACGAAGTTCTTTCCGAATTGCGGGGAAAACTCGAAACAATTTCGCAAAAATACGATTCGATAAAGATTATAAACCACGATCTCCGAGAACAACTTGAATCAGCAACCACAAAGGAAGAATACCTTAATGAACGCATATCGAATTTGCAGGATATGCTTGATTCGAATTCGGGTAAGGGTGCTGTTCATGACGTGACTACAACTTCCCGTGGTGCAAAATTTGATCAAGATCACGAGCCCTTTGGGAAAGAGCAAGAGAGCCTCAAAAACACCATCGTTGAGCTACAAAACAAGCTGAAAACTATTGTGAAGAGTAATGAAAAGAATCAAGAACAGCTCAATCTTCGTAATATTCTTCTTGAAAATGAGCTAGAAGAAGGTAACGTCGAAAAAAATCGTCTGAATGAATGCATCGCCCAATTGCAGACGAAGCTCGAGACAACAGCCGAGAACTACGAAAGGGTCAGTGCCCGTAATCAGCATTTGGAGACCGAAGTAAATTTTGAAAAGAGAGAGCAGGATCGACTCAATAACAATATTTCTGAGCTTAGTACAAAGCTTGAAACTGTGATAGAAAACACACACACACAAATTCTTGCATTTGAAAATGAATTAGCATCCAGAAAAGCCGAAGAAGAACGCCTCCATGTCGTTGTCAAAAAGCTAGAAAATGATCTTGAAACGAACGAAGAAATAAAACGGACTGAACTCGCAAGTGCTGCAGAGAAGCACGAGAGCAGTTTAGAACAACTCACTCTCCGCAATCTCGAACTCGAAAAAGAAGTAGAAGCATGCAAAAGTCAACAAGAAGACCTCAATAAGCTTGTCGTGGAACTAGAGAATGAGATCAGCACTTCCCGTAGTCTTGAGCTCGAGAAAGAGGTAGAAACCTATCGAAGTGAACTGGAGGACCTCAATCAGCTCATTGTGGAGCTACAGACCGAGGTGGAGCATAACAGTGATCTGAAAGCTAAACTGCAGACAGAGAAGAGTGAAAGCATGCGCCTTAACCAGATTGTCGGTGAACTGGAGGCTGCACTTGAACGCGCAGCGGAGGAAAACGAGAAAGAGTTAGAAGTGACAAGAGTTGAACGGGATAGTTTGAAGCAAACCATGATTGAGATCCAGGATAAGCTACAAACGGTATCGGAAGAAAATAAAAAAACAATCCAGGCTCTCAATGACCATATTCGCAGCCTTGAGGAAGAATTAGATATTTTCAATGCTCGGATACAAGAGCTCGAGAAAGACTTCGAGGAACTGTCTTACCAAATGGTAGATCAAGATGAACGAGAGCAAACATCACAGCTCGAGCTAGAACTAGCTGGCACTGATGAAATATCAAGTAGCGGCTTAAAACAAGCTGGCCAAGTCAACGACCCAAAACTCGCAGACCGAATCCTTGAGCTTGAGATGAAGCTG
Source organism: Pseudo-nitzschia pungens (assembly GCA_037355855.1). Classification (NCBI taxonomy): domain Eukaryota; phylum Bacillariophyta; class Bacillariophyceae; order Bacillariales; family Bacillariaceae; genus Pseudo-nitzschia; species Pseudo-nitzschia pungens. Next base: position 1,167,825 of record CM074762.1, on the reverse strand, counting down.
GAGTCTACCTTGATAAGAGAACAGAAAGGACACGAAGAATTTGCCATCCGCACTTCGAACTTACAGAAAGAATTAGAATCTACAATTGAGAAAGGGAAGGAAGAGGAAGAACGGTTATATTTTCAAGTTGTTCAGATGGAAGAGGAACTAGAGTCTAATCGAAACAAAGCAAAGGACTTAGAAATGCGCTTGTCCACCCGTATAGCCGAACTAGAAAGGGATCTAACTACCAACAAACAAACCTCCTGGCACACCGAGAATAGGAACAGAGAGCATCAAGACATGAACAATGATATTAACAAAAGTGCATTTGAAGAAGATCAGTGGAATGAAGGGACTCAAGGTGGCAATTTTACGCGTGACGAAGAGGATATTGTCCCCAACGAATATGAAAGCTCCTCAAGTCAGATAATAGACAGGTCGACATTGGAAGTAGGAGAAGATCTGAGAGCCTCAAGTCAAAGTCCTATAGTTGGCAGACCAGAGGATAATCATATTGGTGATATGTTGGAATATTCAAACGATCCAACAGACATTGGTCAGCGAGAAAACGATGTCATTGGTAATCGTAGTTTAATGAATACTTCAACGAGCACGAGCCACCGCTTGAGTCCTGAATCTTCTGTGACCGAAGACGACGAGCAAGAGTCACTGAATGAAGAGGCCTCGACGGCAGAAAATCAATTCATTGAAGATTATCTTCATCCATTGGTCAACGAAGCTGAAGAAGAGCTCGGATTCGAGATTCCAACCGTTATTATTCAAGGAATATACAATGGCTTGCAGCAAAAATTTACGGAGGGAGAGAATGATATTGATTGGGATGACTTCGATCAAATTCTGGAAGAAGCATGTCAAGGGCTTGACGAAGACTCGTGGTTTGACATTCAAGAGGCATTTTTCAATGTTTGGGAAACGTGAATGCAGGAAGAGCAGGATTACAATGTGATCACTCAAATCTGCTTTTGATACCGGTTGCGAGACAAGTAAAACACAAAACAAACGCAACAGGGCCTTCGGTTTAAGCCAGGTATTTCGGAATGCATTCAAAACGAAAAATAGTCAAGGGGGAAGCTTATGGGCGCCAGGATAACTTACACAATTCTAATGCCATAGCAAAATAAATAAGGATCGAATCTGTATTATGTATGTGGTATCCAAATGAATAATAGGAGTGAAAATGAAATTATAGTTGTCGAAAAAGTTTGTCAAAGGATCGGAGTGAATTAGATAGAGATGTGATTTTAGTTGAAAATGCAGAGTGGTTACGAAATGAAATATTACAGTAAACTTAGACCAAAGCATGGCAAGTCCGACCACTGACATTGGGAACAGCTCATTTACTACATCTCAGCCCAGATATCGACTTAACGACTGTCGTATCGTTCTTGAATGGTTTCGTCAAGGTTGAGAATGCCCGAAACCGATTCATGGTGAAACGACCGTGCAATGGCTTCAGCCAGGAGTGGCGCAACGTTGAGCTGTCGGATGTTGTCTGGCAGTTGACCGTCGTACTTGACCGAGTTCGATATCAATAGGTAATCTAGTTCCTTCATGCTTCCAATCTTTTCCCTCGCCCGACACAATTCCTTTGGACCAAACACCCCGTGCGTTGCCCAAGCGTGGATCGAATCCGCTCCCATTTCTGCCAATTTCTCAACGTTGCTCTCCAGCGTTGTTCCAGTGTTTACGAGATCGTCAACGATGATGCACTTGCGTCCCTTAACCTTGCCGACCACCTGCGGCGTGTATTTCTTTTCACCCCGTTTTTGTCGAGCCTTGGTGATGAATGCCAGCTCGATATCCTTTCCACTTAGTTGTTTAAGGACGTTGCGGAAGATCGTGGCACGGGTCACCTGTCCTTCGTGTGATGCAACAACGGTTATCTTTTCATCACTTTCGCCGAATTCTTCATTAAAGTAGGCTGCAGCGACTGGAACTGGTACCAAGTTCTCTACTGGTATTTTTGGACTGAAAAAGCCTCGAAGGGAATCGTTGTGGAGATCCAAGCACATGACGTGATCTACGCCCATCTCTTCGTACATCTAGGGTGTCAAGATGATGACAGCAATCATATTACATATTACAATAAATCAGAGTGAGAGAAAGAGCGACAAAAAAACGATCATGAAGTTTCACCACCGTCCACAACCAGTGATTAGTTATGTGAAGGTCATAACAAAAGAAAGGCCTCCGTGTGACCATTGGAGAACCCTTAATAACTTACAATAGCGACATCAGACGCAGCAATGGGTTCTCTTCCAAACTGTTGATCTTGACGAGAATAACCAAAGTACGGAATGACGGCCGTAATAGATTTGGCACTCGCCCGACGCAATGCCGACAGCATAAAGGTCAATTCCATAACAGCATCGTTGCTGGAGGTGGAACAAACGAGGTACACGTGTTTCCCCCGAACCGAATCTTCGATATCCACTTTTGTCTCTCCATCGGCAAACTTTCCGACGTCCATGCTGTTCAAGTCCCATCCAAGAAGGTGGGCAATATCGCCGCCCAATCCAGCCGAACTCGGCCCGGCCAACAGAATAAATTTGCTCTTTTTCTTCGATTCAATCTGAGACGTCCTGTAAAAGTACATTTTTTTGGTACTGACACTCGGATTCGTCGGAGGAGCAGCCGAAGTTGACAGGATTTGGTGCTCGAGAAGATCTTCGAGTCTTTGTCGTTGTTTTTCTAGATCGGCAATCTCTTTTTCTGTGCGTTCGTGAGGTATCTTTGACAAAAAGATGGCGTTGTCGCTGCTGGCTTCCTCGGCACGCTCACTCCCGGCGATGGGATCCGAGCTGCTTCCAAACGAAGGAAGATCTCCCCAATTTTGTTCGCAGTCGGTTTTGTTGTTTGCCGATCCAACAACCGCGCCGGCAGCCAGAATCGAGGCAGCACTAGCGGCCATCATTAGATTGTTCAGGGTGGAAGAGTTTTCGGTGCTATTGCTAGACGCAGCAGCCGAGGAAAGGAATCGAACGTTGCCCGCAGAAGATATGCGTGCCGAGGACGTTCTCCAATGCCTCGAAAGGCGCACCACGGAAGATGCTCGAATCACCATGATTGTATAATATAATGCTCTGTGACGGACGGTTCAGATTGAAATTTCCCACTGACTTTCTTTCGCCGATGAGGATGCGATCGGATGTTTTTCTCCCGCAAGCTATGATCTACAACGAACGCAACTGGTGGAGGGTTGTCGATTGCAGCAACAATAATGCTTCTAGATGAGTTAAGTTACCACAGAACGTTGAGACGATCGATCCAACAGCAATCAATCACCTTCCCGTACGGTATTGTAGAATCCCTCAAGTCCTGTTTCGTCCACCCATCACCTCGGCAGACAGACACTGATGGAATCACTGGTATTGAATGCGAGGTCGCGCGCTCGATTCTATTTCGTTTAATTTATTATTAAGGATAAAATTAAACGTTGTGTTCGATTGGAGGGCAAGACACTTTTCGTTTTTTATCGTACGTGCACATTTCTAATACGTTCAAAGAACGGACGTCCAACGACACAAGCAGAATTTTGAGCCAATACTAAAACACTAAACATACCGTCAAATCATACGTACGTCGTACATGTGTATTACATATTATTACATATATACATAGTATACGTATGTATATGTATGTATGAATAGTATGCGGGACACCGTTTTCCGCAAGTTCAATCCCATTTTTTGGAACTTCTTCATCAAAATACTTCGAACGAACAGAAGAGCGATGTCAATTCCTTCGCAGAGGTTTGAATCCTCATTTCCCTACCGTTTGTATCAAGTTATTCTAAATAAGTGGAAATTTCAGTGGAATGGAACCAGTCGATGACGTAAGCGATCGTGAGAAGTAGCATCGGATTGCCCATGATAGGGACAAACACGATAGTAGATTCGGTTCGAAGTTTTCTGCCAACCCCAAGCTATTCATGCTTCATAGTAGAATAGAATCGTACACATGATTCGGAACGAGTAGGAATATGTCACCGCGACTGATAAAATTGTTTACATGCGTTGCCGCTGAAAAGAGATGGTGACTATGGTAATGATGATTATGGGAAGACGTTGTGCCAAAAGCTTCATCATGCGCCATGCCATCAGCACCTAGGGATAAAGTTTAGCCGAGACTTTTTTTATCTAGCTCGAAGTGTTCCGAAACAACTAGCTGGTATTTAGACTCGGTATCGAAATACTAGCAGAAAATCAGTTTCAGTACTCACTCGAAAAAGAATGCGGATGAGAAGAGTTTCAAGGAGTGACATAATGATCAATGTTTGGAACTCGAGATAGATGGTTTCCGCACAGCGACAATCCAACCTCTAATACTCGACCCATTCGAATGCAGAATCTCCATTGATCAACTCTGCGTTATCATTGTCCTGTAGAAGAAGATCTTCTCGACATGGCACACCCGCAGGCTCCAAATGGTCGCTTTGCTTTTCAATCCTTAAAGCATATAAGATACTATTTCAAGTGAGCAAGTGCTTCATCAAGCTCCCAAAACGGCAACCCCAAATATACGGTATACGGAAATTGGCACTCTCTTCCAAGAATCACAAAATAGACGACAGCAACATTCAAGATGGCACGGGACTGGTACGGAAGGAAGCGAAGATCAACGACACCATTGTTCCTGCAGCGCGGACGGTTGCATCGGCCGATGAATCCTTTGGTGTTGTCGGCATTGGTCGGAAGCTACGGGAGGAGCTCAGGCGTTCAATGGAAGAGTGAATAATAATCCGCATAATGATGCGCCCGATCTATATTCAGCAAGAATGCATCTAACGTGTTCAATAACGTTTACCATATAGAAGCCCCAACACCTCTTTCTTCATCGTTCGAAGAAGAACTTTGGTTTTTGCAGCGATGTTTGCCGTCTTCGATTCAATGTGCGTATTCTTCAGTCATGTTTTCGCAGAGTGGAGTCCTTGCAGTTGCATTGGTGTTGCTTGCCATGTTCGCACAAAAGGAGGAAAAGGACTCTATGCTTCTGGTTCGAACTCAATTTGACGTTTGTGAAAATACTAAATGGGGTGCTTTTGCGGCAATTATTCCGGGTCCTCTTGTTTCATGGCCTCGGCGTGGTCACCAGATATTTCCATGAGGACCTGCCGCAATTGCTTTTCCATGGCATTGGGAACGGCCGTCGCGCAAGCGAGGTACATCCCAGGTCCGCCGTATCCCGCGGTTTCCTTATAGATTTCCTCCCCGAGAATGTTGTAGCTCGCCATCATTTCTGTGTTGGAAAAGCCCGAAAAAATCGCCACCGGGGAGCCCGTTTCCGCGGACGGTGATTGTTGTGCCGGAGCTTGGATGACGAACGCATCCTGTTTCGGAGCTTGGACGGTAATTGCATTCTTCGTCGAGGCAGGCGACGAGGACTTCTTTCGTTGAATGACTACCTCCAGGGCATCCTTCAGACTCAAATCCACCAGCGACGACGCTACTTCGTCCCCATCACTCCCAAGGTCCGTCGCGGCGATTCGTTCCAACGCAATTCCCTTCGACGTCGCGATCGATGCACCGTCCGAGAGCATGTCCAAGACCTCTTCATCGTCGATGGCATCCGGCACATTGTACAACAAGACAGCCGGACCCGGCCCGAAGAACTGTTCGTTCATGTCTTCCAGGCGGACAAAGTCGCCTTCTCTCTTGTTGAGAAACTGCGACAAAGAATCGAGGAGTCCCATGCGGAGCGCTGTGGCTGTGGTCGAAGGCGTACATGATGCCCTTGGCGTGGAATAGTACACAGCGGGCGATAACGCCGTCGGATCGGTGGAAAGAAATGCCTCACTGCGGGACAGTATTGTACCAAACAGTGAGGCAAGTGCCAAGAGAGTTCTGAAAGTTGCTGACATTGGGATACTAAACTATGGAGAAGCAGAGTCACTCTGAATAAATTTGCTTGGATGGTTTTTTTCCGATCGATTGATTGAAAATGTTTGACACTTGCCTCTTGAACTCTTTCGAAGTTACTGCACTCCTGGAACTCAAGGGATGATGTGATGTTGGGATGACACATCAGAAGTCAAAGCATCGGATAGGATTCGTGCTTTTTCTGACGAAACGAAGATGGATAATAATTTTCCAAATCTCAGACGCGCGCACGCTGATTGATGTGAAACATTCGGAGTCTTGTGAACTAAGGAGTAACCTTAATTCAACTGCGAACGGCATGCCAAGAACAGATGCAAATTGAGCTCTACATGCTAATAGAAATATTGGAATTCAAAATCGTTTCTAGAATCCATTAGGTTCGCCCTAAGGGAAAAGTGAGCCCATGAATAGTAGTAACAATTACTAGTCTACAACCTCGTCTGTAGGGGCACTCCTGTTCTCGCTGCTTTCATGGGTCAACAGGCAATCCAACAGCAGAGAGGAGAGCGTTTCTTCGTTTTGATCTGGAAATGCGCTCTTCTCCCAAACCATACATCATGACTTGCTGACATTGTTCCTCTTGCTGCGCCCAATTCCCAAAAGTCGAGTTCAAGGCTAGAAAGAAAGGCGGTGTCTTTGAATTACCTAGTCTCCGCCTCAGCAATGTCTTTCTTGTCGTTTCCCTGCTAATACGAGTACTCTAAGTAGTTTTTTGGCTTTCATTCGATAACACAGCAGAATCTTACATTGTGTTTGTTTATCATACGGACTATTACACGTACGAGGAAGATACATCTTCATTATTTTTCCAACCCTTGTCATCGGTCTTCCGCGAAAGTCCGTAATGAATACGTATTCCTTCAATGACAAGGATGACAATTGTTCTACTTCATTCCGCTTTAGTTGTTGAACTTTGCAAACTATCAAGCAAAACATAATTTCCAACGTGCCTCAGGTGAATACGAGTACTTGAAAGAATCTCTAAGTACACGTAGTATTATTTTTCAGGATTAAGGGAGCTATCATCAAAAAGAATGATACATCTTCGGCATCGGATAGATGAAATTCCAATCGTTCAATATTGAACGGAATCGGGTCATCTCTCGTTCCGTGATCTTGAACACCAACCAATTTACCTGTTGTTGCCCGGAACTCTTTTCTAAATAATCTTAAATGTTCGTTCTTCGAAAGAAAAGTAGTGTTGCTGAGCATCACCTGCATGGTGACTGCTCCAAACCGCGAGCCGTTCTAGACTTCCATTCTACTCCATGCCGACACAATCTCTCCGGTACTCCCGAGGCTTTGATTCGAAGCAACCAAACGGGTCGACCGGCCGGCCGCCCGGCACGGACCGCTGTCTCACCTCCTACCGCCGTATCCCCCACCTCCACGGTATCCGCCGCGATCCCGATCGCCGTATCCCGAGCCTCCCCGCCGCCGATCATCGTAGCCTCCCCGACTGTCGCTGCCGCCACGCGAACCACCACCGTAGCCACCGCTTCGCTCCCACCGACCGCCGTAGGAAGAGCCCCCCCGCCGGTCGTCTCCCCGTCCCCGGTATCGATCGCGGTCCCGATCGCTGCCGCCGCCACCACCGTGGCCTCCGCCCTGCTGCATCTGCTGGTATTTCTGGTGCGAGAGGAGCGGGGCGCCTCCGCTGCCTCCGCTGCGTCCCCCGGGCCGGGGCGGTCCGTACCGCCCGTGCTTCTTGACCATTTCCTGGTACTTGTCGCGGACCAGCTTCCATCCGACGTACTGCTTTCCGGCGTAGTGGGCGGCGATTCGCTCGTCGGCGTCGCGGGCGCTCATAAAGTTTCCGGAAACCTCGCAGACCGTCTTGTCGGTGGTGGTATCGGACCGCACAAAGTTGAGCTTTGCGTGGAGGATCTCGATGGATTCTTCCAGCGGACCGAGCTGGGTAATGATGGTTGCGATCTGGCACAGAAGTTCTTGTTTTTTGAGGGTTAGCTTCCCGAGTTCTTCGAGGGATGTTGTCGACTTGGCGATACCGGGATCGGAGGCCGCGGCATCGGTCTCGTCCGGTGGTTGTTCGTTTTGGGCAGCTGCTGCGTCATTGGATTCAGGGTCGGACTTTACCGCTGATTCCTGGACGGTACCGCTGGGTTCTGCACCCTCCCGATCCATTACTATGGTGGTTTCTCCTCCGTCCTCTGCTTTGACTTCTTTCACCTGTGACACGTTTTCCTGTTTGACGTCCTGTTTCGGCTACAGTGCCGTTGGTTTCTTCGCTCTTTTTCTCCTCGGTTCCCGTGTCCTTTTTCTTTGCGGCTTCTTCGTCCTTTGCCTTTTGCTGCTGTTCCTTTCGCTGTTCTTCCAGAACGGCTTCCTCCCTGGACTGGACTTCGTTGAGGGTTGACAGTGCCAGGACCAGGTCTCCCTGCATGTCCTCCAGCTGGCACTCCGCCCTCACGACCTCCTCCACCTTTTCCTCGCTCACGTCCACCACGTAATCGTTCCCGCCGCGCTTCTGGGCCTGCCGCTGGAGCTCCCGCTTGAGTTTTTCGTGGTTCCGATTGACGATCCGGTCGCAGTGCTGGACCAGCTCCTGCAGCTTGACAAAGAGCCGGGACTCGAATCCCAAAGCGCTCCTTTTCCTCCCGGGGCAGCGACAGATATTCCTTCCGGGCCGCCTTGTCGGCCGTGTAGGGATTCGGGCCAATGTCGGATTTGGTGTTGACGAACAATTCATAGACGTCGACTCCCCAGGCGCAATAGAGCGGATCGATGTCTCGATCGTAGCAGGACTTGCTCCGCTTCGTAGCCGGGCAATATCATTCCGCCGTCTCCCAGGGGTCTCTTGTTCTTTCGGGGGAGGGCGGCGCCTGTTTGCGGAAGGGGGAGAGATAGAGAGAGGTAAGGGCCACGAACCGTTAGCGAACGATTTGGAGGGAATGGAATCGAAAGCGGACAAGTCGGAATGGATTCGAACAGTTCGTTCCTCAATGATGACAATGGCAATCGCATCCTTCGTCCATGACAGAAAGCGTGAAACGACAGAAGTCGTGTTCTTCTCCGTGGGACAGCTGTTTGTGTCACTTACCGGCGGGAAGCAGGGCATCGCGTTCCACTCCCATGAGTTGGTCGAGCAGCGCACGAGCTTCGGCATTGGCAGTCATGATTCGGAATGGACTGAGCCCAGCGGAGAGTAGAAGTAGCAGAGAGTTATAGAGTTGCCGATTCGTTGCAAACAGATTGGTCAATGATCGAAGCACGATTGTTTTTGAGAAAGCTTTACAGTAAAAGTTACTAGCAGTGCGATGTGCAGCGGCTGTGCCATTGTCACAACGAAATGCCTCCAAATGCGAGTACAGGTAACCTTACTTGTAGTTCATTTGTTGGATGGCCTACGTACGTACGACAGACAGATCAGTTTGTTTCAATCAACAAGAAGGAGGTTGCAAAAAGCTGAGCTATGAAATATCTCCAACAACAAACTACAAGAAAATACCAAAAGTCAAGAAGAGATTGATTGCAGCATCAGGTTATCTGCGCTCAAGTTCTTTCCTAGCTCCTACAATATCATGCTTGTGGTGGAGATGATGCCTGTACTACTAATACAGGGTAGGGGCTCGAAGGACTGCACCAGCAACCACGCTTCTTTCTTTTACCACCAGCTGCTGAAACCAGAATCAGCAGCAAGATAAGTCTCTGCTGCTGGTGCTCCTCCTTGAGCTTTGCTGTAGGCAGCAACGTTACACTCCTCTTTTTTGCGTTCAGTGTTGGGATATCCGGTGCTCTTGACAACTGGTTAGTCTCACAGAGCACATTGGTAGCTCTACTACTACTATTGACCAGGGACAACAACCATCATCGTTTGATCGCATCTCGAACCTCCTCCTTCCTCATTCCCACCCTCGCTTCTAGCAATCCTCACAACGGAAACGTCAAAACAACGTACAAGTGTTTTCATGAGTTTCTGGCTTGCCGAACCATATGGTGGGGGCTTTGTTGACAACAATAATAGCACGATTGCGAGATCTCCTGGTGGTTTGCGCCACCAGCTTGGTGAGTTTCCACAACGCACGACGGAATATCGGACTCCCTCGTGTTTCGGGAACGTGATTGGGAGGTAGCTCTTCCTTCTTTCCTTGCTTGGCGTACTGTATTCAGACCAATTGCGCTTCGCGACGGTGCATCCCTTGATGCTTGGTTCGGTACTGCTGAATGCCGGCTCGGAATTGCTCTTATGTTGCGATCTGTAGACCGCGCGTCCATTGAACCCCGACACCATCGAAACGCAAAGGAGAAAGTCCTCCTTTGCTCCCTCAGACTGATTCCCATAAAACACCATCTGGTTCGACATACCGGTACAACACCTACAACACCATCTGGTTCAACGTAAGGAAACAACGCTACGGGGCTTCCTCGATCGCGTGTCGAGCCGATTGGTTCCAGGAACGCCGGATTTCGTTTCCTTCTCTCGAACGATACTACGCGCACCGCATTATTCTTTCTTCGGACCAACAATCAGTTTGCGCATTGCCCGATACAAACCTAATTTGCCCAATACGAACCGAATTTCGTAATGCGACTATGAACACAGGAAGAATATCATTTTTTAATAGTACGACTATTGATACAGGAAGAATTGTTTCTCTTCTTTTACACATGCATGTCATTCGTGAAACAAGGCATACGCCGCAACCAGCGATCACCATTCCATGAGTTTACAACAAACGCAAATCGGTGCTCCGCGGGATTCCCAAACCCAAATTCAGAGTCGGGGTGGAGCTGGACATTCCACGTACGATCCAGCACGAAAAACCGTTCCGTTCCGTTCCGTTCCATTCCGAAACGAATCTCCGCGCGTCTGCCGCAATGCGATCGAACCAGCCAGCGATTTGGTTCCGTTCGTTTGTCATTCCAACCGAAGAGCGCTCGGGGCAACACCATCCGAGGAAGGAAGGAAGGAAGCACTCCATCTACCCACGGAGGATCTCACCCCGCCGCGATGCTTCCTAGATTTTGAAGACGACGCCGGTCGCCTTCTCACTGGTCCCCCACAGCATGTCCTTGGCCTCCGGATCGACCTCGTAGGGCTTGGGTGGATTCGGGACGGCGAATCCCGTCATTCCTTTCGGCCCGTACAAGGGTCCCCCCGGTGAGCTCGGAGGGCGGCTCCATCATGCACTTGAGAATGCCCATGGATCCGTCCGCGGCGGACTGAAGAAACAGCACGCTCAATACGTAAGTCACGATCTTTCGGAAGAATCCCACATTGAGGTGGTCGAATAGATTGGTCCGGGACCCCCCGGGATGGGCGCACAGGCTCAGAACATTCTTGGCCACGGGATCCGAACTGGCCGACAGCCTGTCCTGGAGGGCATGGGCAAAGACCGAATTGGCGAGCTTGCTCTGGTGGTACCGGTACCACTGTCCGCCCTTGAACATGCCGGCGCTGTCGTCCCACCCTCCCAGCATGCCGTCTCGCTCCTGCTTGGAAAAATAGTTTTCTTCCAGTCTCTTGTTGGGCGTCATGTGCCGGGCTCCCGAGCTGTGCTGGACAATCCGGGCATCACCATGCTTCCGAGCAGCACTCTTCAAGAGCGGGTAGAGCTCGGCGGTCAGCAAAAAGTGCGAGAGGTGGTTCGTCTGTATCTGCTTGTCGTAACCATCCCTGGTGATTTCATCCGGGACTGCCATGATGCCAGCGTTGTTGCAGAGGCAGTAGATGTCTTCGACCCCCGACCCCTCAATCCTCCGGGCGGCATCGCGGACGGAGTCAAAGTCCTGCAGGTCGCAGTCGATGGGAACGAATTTCGCATCCGGAACCTCCGCTCGGAGCTTGGCCAGGGATTTCTCGGCTCGATCCGAGGGGCGGTTGAGCAGGAAGACATCACCTCCGTGCTGGGCAGCTGTTTTCGCGGCGACGTATCCCGTGCCGGACGTGGTTCCTGTTGTTTGTTTCGGTTTCGGATTTTGTGTTTTGCGAGGAATTTCGATAGAGCGGACCAAAGCAACGATCGTGGTGCGCGACGATTCGGGGATGAGACGATTGGAGTTTTCGATCGGATTCTGTGTGAGTGTTTTCCTTGCTACACAATGTCATGTGTATATGGTAGAATGGAATCGCCTTACCTAGTAATGACAAAGGCCTTGCCGTCCACTCGGGGAAGATTCTTTTCAAAGGTTGAGAATTTGTTGCCCATGTTTGCGTGTTGTTTGGATTGCTTGTTCAGGTTTCCCGAAATTGACTGGGTATTGGTATTCCTGTTGAGTCGCTCACTGTCGAGTGTCTAACGGTAATCTTACGCTGCTTTGGAGAGGTGGGATCTGAGATAGGATCCGCATCAATAAGGTTTACTGTAATCTGAAGGACGAAGTATTATTTTTTTGATTGATGAGAAAAAGACGAACGGTGTTCTTTTCTGATTGTTTTCTTTTCTCCGTCATTCACAAGTCGAAACGACCGGATGTGTCTGCTCCTGTATGGTGTTGGTACTGGTATTAAGATCTTTCTGTCGGCGACGTTCTCCTTGATCGGCGACACGTCCAATACCGGACTTGTAAACTGTATTTCATAGCTTGGACAGATGTCAAGTTGATAAAGCCCCACCACAGTGGAAGGAAGATCCCTTTTGAAAATAGATTCAGGGCGCGATGATGATGGCTTTAGTTGACGCATAATCTTACCGTAACCTTACCGGTAAGGTTACGATTTGGAGCCAAACGAGACAATCAAATACCGGTATGTGGAAGTGTACCCGGCATAAGGATGGATAGTATGATGGGTGTTTGTAATACGGTACGTACTTTATGGAGAAGAATCATCATCACGGAATTCGCACCTGATACGTGTACGACACGTCATAGTTTAGATTTGGAATGTTAAGTAGAAGTTATGAACTTTCAAACAGGGGTGCTTTCAAAATCGATCGGAAGGGTTTTGTGGAAATTGGTCATCACAGAACTCATCTGATGGGGTGATATGGACGATCGGCGTCTCATTGACTGGAAATCGGCTCTCCGCATTGACGGTATCTCCGAGATTTGCAACTAATTGCACCAAACGAAAATAGGAAACGCTACGCCTACGCCCAACGCGATGTTGTTCAGCAAATTTGCAACCTTTGAAGAGGATCTTCCGCGCGTCGACGGCAAGGTCTTTGCCATCACTGGTAAGTCACAGAGAACGTCACCTCGCTTATTTGATGAGTTAGTCGTGTCGTGCTGCCACGAAACAATCCTCTCAGCCACCCACTTGGTATCCACCCTTTCCCCCATGCCCGAAACCCAACAGGAACCACCTCCGGAACGGGATATGTCGCCGCAGAAACCGTGGCAAAAAATGGAGGCGAGGTCTTGCTGCTAAATAGACCCTCCAAAAGAGCGGAGGAATCCTTGAGCAGGCTCCAGAAAGCAGTCCCAGATGGCAAGTTTGTGCCCGTTGACTGCGACCTGCAGGACTTTGACTCTGTCCGGAATGCCGCGAAATCCATCAGAGACAAGGGCTACAAGTCTCTCTATTGCCTCTGCAACAATGCCGGGATCATGGCGACCCCGGATAAAATCACAAAGGACGGATACGACAACCAGATGCAAACCAACCACCTCTCTCACTTTTTGCTAACTGCGGAGCTCTTTCCACTTCTGATGGCTGCTTCCGAGGAATATGGCGACGCTAGGATTGTTCAGCACAGCTCCATTGCTCGGCACGAAACCGCCAACAAGAGCCTGGAAGAAAAATACTTTTTGAAGCAGGAGGGAGACGGCATGCTGGGGGGAGATGGACAGACGCAAGCGTTGTACCGGTACCACCAGACCAAGCTTGCCAATTCGGTCTTCAACCAGTGCCTCCACGACAGACTGGCAAAAAGTTCAAACCCCAACTGCAAGAACATTCGGAGCTTGTGCGCCCATCCCGGTGTATCCAGGACCAACCTCTTCAGCAATTTTTCCCGATTTTCGGGTGCGGTTATAAGCGCAATGGGTTTCGTATTGTTCCAATCCGCTGCGGACGGGGCGATGGGAATCCTCACGGGAATGATGCATCCCACCTCCAAGGTAAGCTGCGGAACCCTTTATGGGCCAACCGGATCCACCACACTCTCTGGAATGAAGGGATGGGCCGTCCCGAATCCACCCATGCCATACGAGGTTGATCCCGAGGCCAAGGACATGCTGTGGAGGACAAGCGAAACGGCGACCGGCGTCACCTTTGACATCTAGTAGTAGACGCACGGTGGACAAGTCTCGCGCGAACAACAATCCGACAGAACGACGCACCGGAAACGAACCGGGTGCGACCGAATCCATCTCGTGCAAGAACCGACAGGTGTATTATTATTATTATCTATGGATCAATTGATCAATTCCTTTCTCGGATTGTGCCGCCTCGAATGCATTCATCGCCCAATGAAACGGCCGAGAGCTGTGCGTCTCAAACCACGAACCATTTGCTACGAATTTCGGAATGCATTGGGCAACTCAACCAATGACTGCAATGCTATCTAGTTGACTGCCAATGTTTGGCAAATACTGCATGACTTAAACCCGAGTGAAATCTGAGATTCTGATTATTTGTTGTAGAATATCTAGGTGAGCGAGGCGCTCTCATGCCTTGCACTGCATCGGTTCGAACCCGGCTTTCAATCGAAAGACCCATCTCGCATCCCGCCTGCTGGATTCGTCTTTCCGGATGCTCGCATCCACCTCGACGACTCCAACGCCTCGTAGCTTGTTCGGTCTGTTCCATTTTCGGGAAGTCGAATATCGGGATGACCAGAATTTGGACACACCGTCGGACTGTTGCGGTGTGAACGACACGGTTGGTTGAAGGCCTTCGAACAGAACAGAACAGAACAGAACCAAACAACGGAACCAAACAGAACGCAGCAAAAGAGAACAGCGCTCGAGAACATGGATCGACCCAGCGCCGGGTCGACCCCGTTGCAATCCCTTTTGAGTGGCGTGGCGCACAACTAAAATTTCCGTGCAACTTTCTTCCCATCGTCGTATGAATATTTATATCATTTGGTTTCGTACTCCTAATGATTGTTCGGTATCAGATTGGATTGTTGTCCCGCCTTTACGCCGAATGCTTCGAGACGAGACGAGAAAAGACATGCTTCGAGACGCGACGCCGACAACACTTGTTACGATTACCGAATTGTGGATAGCAATCGAGCCGCACAGGAACCACCAAATGCCAATGCCTACGATTTACTAGAACCAAGCGCCTCCACAGAACCAGTCGCTTCCGTGTTGCGAAGAAGCAGCAATCGCAAGACCGACAAGCCACCGTGCTCAGATTGCGTTGACTCGCACTATTACGAAGCTCTTTGATACGAGCGCAAAAGCATGTTACGAACCTGCGCCGTTACGACGTTACGAGCCCCGTCACATCATCATCATCAGCAGCAGCAAGAAGATCGAGTCATACGGAGTATGTCATTGCCGACTGATCACATGGACCCCTCACGGTGCATGGAGCGTGAAATATAGTGGAGCGCCCATCTGCTACGTGTGGATTGAACTCATCAATGACCATAGGATGGACCCGTATTGCGGGACGCCCGTCTGCCGCGAGTACCTGTGGGATACTCACGAGAACTGTTGTACGATTACAACGTGCGATAGGAGCGCTTGCGTCCTCCGAAACAGTTTCCTGCTCCGATGCTTGGAAAAATGATGGGACGGCTTGGTGTCTCCGGGCATAGCCTAGCCTCCGGACTGTATTTCGACGCCGATGCCGGGTCCAATTTCACTTCACTCGCAATAGGAGACATGGGGACGTCCCCGAACTCCAAGCATCCGCGCTCGTGTTGCCTTGCGATCGGTCGGTCGATGGGAGCGACCGCTCGAGAGTCGTTCGCAATAGCTTGCGGCTTCGCAGAACTCTTCGATTGCCTCCTGCAATCCGGCCCGTCTTTGCAACACGCGCTCGCTCATGGAATTCCGTGGATCGCGTCCCTATCGCACAAACGCAAACGCAAACAGCGCTCTGGCTTGTTGCGCCGGCAGTATTACTCATCGTGAAGACAGGAATCATCCATTCAACTCTGTCCCCGCTGTCTCAAACGAGGAAGCCTGTCGCTCGGTTTTGTACTCCTAATTCGTTGTTCGTGTTCTTTTGCGGATTGTTTTGAAGCCGATTTGGTATCCGCACGCAATACTGGAGCTTGCGATTCGATTCCTTTTTCCATCCAGCATACTACGCGTAGTCTCCTCGCATACATTCATTGGTGTGTGGATTACAGTAACGGTCCTGCAATCCAGCATGTGCTCGCAACACGCTGTTCGTGCCAGTGTTTTGCATAGTCTCCTTTTGTATGCTAGGCGCACATGATGCCTTTCGTCATATTGCGTATCCTTGGTCCTTGTATCAATTTACCATCGTACGTACCCTCTGTCCTTGTTATAAGTCACGAGCTCCGTAAGCATGACAATGTTCGTTGCATTATGCGATCCACACTATACTATCTCAAGTCGAATCGCGTCGTGCGTCCAAGCTGCGCTTCTCTCCTTGCATCGATCCAATTCAATCCTTCCTAGCTGCGGTGGGCTTTTTGGTTGTCGGCGCATCGCATCTCACCGCATCGCATCGCATCTCACCGCACCGCATCTGCTTTGTCCTCTTGTTGCTGCTACTGCTATTTCGCCGCAACGACAGGATTATATATATAATGTGTAGTAGTATGATTTATTGTGTATAAATTGATCTACCACCACATCGTCCCGCTGGCCGTCCGGGAAAGACAATCAATGAATTGTTCGGACAAGACAAAAGTATAGTACGAAGAAATAAGTAATGTATATAATATATACTTCCTCCGTTCCGAAAGATCTGTGCGCTTCTCACATACAAGCTTGTCTATCGATCAAATTTCAACCAATTCAAATCGTTTTTTTTCATTGAACTCTCCTCAACAAACTCCTTATGCCTGGTTAGACACTATATAGGCAAGTGGTATTGGTCTGCCTTTCATTAGGACTTGCAAAGGGCCCGTTTTGCCCTCCAAATGTGATTTATACATATATATATATATATCTACCGGATCGTCCCCGGTGGCCTTTCGGGAACGATAATCAAATCAATTGATCGGACAAGGCAAATAGTTCTTGTGTCCAGAAGAGAGACTACTAGTATCGATCTGATGACGATCATCGTTCGACGGGATAGATACACGTTGTTGGCCCGCCGTTGTAACTCTTGCTGTTCTGGTTGGTTGGTTCCGCATTATAATAAAATACATGCTCGATCGACCTTTCTGCGCGAAGGCCTCCGGGAACGAGAGATCGGCGAAAACTCGATCTCATCGGCTCGCGAATGCGCGGGCCATTCATAGGTTGGTTGTGGCGCCGGCACGAAAGACACGGCACGAAAGACAAGACAAGACAAGACATGGCACGGCAAGACACGACAAGACACGGCACGGCAACCCAAAAGAAGAACACACACGCGAACGTCGATCGAGCGCAGTGATGAGGGGGTAAACCCCTGGAACGACATCCACCCACCGACCCATAGGTTTCCAACGAGCGATCCCAACCCCGCCCGAAACCAAAGACCTTTGCGTGTATTCCCGAACGAAGCAAGCAACATCCGTCCTATCGAATCAACCCATCAATCCATCAAGTAGTCAATCCATCGTTTTCGCTTTCGGTTTCGTGTTACCGAAAGACGTTCCAAGGTTGGAACCGTACGGCAGCACCAACCAACCATCGTTTCTCACAGAGGGATTGCAGCCACGATCGTCGGAACACTTGTCTGTTGTGTTGTGTTGTGTTGTGTTGTGTTGTGTTCTGTTCTGTTCCGCTCTGTTCTGTTCTGTTCTGTTGATTGTCGTCGCGGGCATCTTTGTAGCGCGAGGGGACAAAGCTCCGAAGCAACGCCGGAACGAGCCCCTTGGTTTCGATTCGAGTCAATTTTGAACACACACCGGTCGACAGCTTTTATTGCCAACGCATCACGACGACCAATCGGTCGCAGTTCATTCCTCAACAAACCCGTGGACCATTGCATTGTCTTCCCTTCCCTTCCCTTCCCTTCCCTTCCCTTCCCTTCCCTTCCCTTCCCCATCCCTCCATGTGTCTCGGGAACGGTGCATCGTCGAATCGACCGAGACAAAAACAAAGCTTTTGATAATCTTGTAAAATAATAAGAATTATGATACGTGTACCATTCGTATCATAATTCTTAGTTTACAAGATTATCAAAAGCTTTGTTTTTATCTCGGTCGTTCCACTGGTTTCCGACTCGACTCGACTCGACTCTATTCGACTCGACCGCGAACAACTCGTTCGCAAGGATACTGCGTGCAATACCGGTACAATGGTGGATCGACACGAAACGAACCCGGTCGACCACGACGGTGAGCACCTTTGCCGAACGAACAACCGAACAAAAACATGATAGAATGAATGATTGAATGGATGAATGCATCGATCGATCGCAACACACACGCGCAAGACTCCGAAAGGTTGCCCCGTGTCGACCGAAATCGGCGATTGCTCTTTCCTACCGTACAGTAATTTGAGTGCAAGACTCGGAGATGGAAGCGACGGGATGGAAGCGACGGGATACGTACCTGTAAATACCGTACTCTTCTCGAAAAAGCGAGGGACGCAACAAACTGTGTTACCGTAACTTACTGTTCAAGTAAGGTTATGATGATGATGTTGTACGGTAAGGTTATGTTGTATGGTTGTTGTTGTTGTTTTCTGGTGGGTCCCGCACCAAATTCGTCCAGCGGGACTTGGCAAGCTTGAATCGGTCGTGTGAAGCAAAAGCCCCGGTTGTTGCGATTCGTGGGGTTTGGAATCATCTCGGTCATCGTTGACAAAAACATGCCTCCTACTTGTGCAATATTATTTGAATACCGGTACGAGTGTTGTACGGTACGGGGAGTGATGACGGCATGGAATAAGTGAAATACAAAAATACTGGTTGGTTGAGACTCCGCACAACGATAAATACGAGGACGGACTGTTTGCGATTGTTTTTAACGAACCAACCGTACCGGTTTGAAGTTCTTGCAGAAGTAACTCAATTAAGGTTCGTAGAAGTATTTGGCAGGAGCAGACGTAGACAACGAAAGTGTCACGTAAGGTTTTACCGTACAGTAGACTTTTCGTGTGTTTTGAGTGTTCAGTGTCGTGTACAGTTTGGAATGTTCTTGCCCTTTTGTACTGGTTCATATCATCTACAATACCGGTAACGAAATACGAAAGGCGGAAGAACTCCGAACTCTGTTCCTACCGTACAAGTAACCTCACTCATTGTTCAACGAAAACTAATTCATAGCTATACGGTAGACGAACGAAAAGTTCCGAGGTTGCATCAACAACAACACAGTACCGCAGCTAAAACAAAACGACAACAACAGGAATCAATCGCTCAATCCCTTCGAGGTGGAGAATCGGCAAACCTTCGAACTCCGAAGCGGCCTTCCATTATTATACCAATATAGTACTTTTTTGGCGGTCTGGTCCGAAGCGATACGAAACAAAACGAAGATGAATCCGCGGCCCGGAACCCTTGCTACCCGACGGCATGCCAAGCCACGGGCATTGTCATCATCGCTGTCCTTATCATCATCGCTTTCATCATCACTTTCATTGTCATCATCACTGTCACGGACACTCCTGGTGATTTTCGCCGCAACGGCGGTGATTTCCAACAACCACGAGCATCGGTACTGCGCCGAGGCCAGCATCTCGCTGATGAATTCCGGAACGACCTATCCCTCCCGGATGGACTACGAGATCGGCCAGCCCTTTCTGACGGGATTCGACTACATGGGGCGCTTGCAGAGCCTGCCCGAGAACCCGACACTGTGTCGGGACCCGGACGATCCCAACAAGAAGCACGAGGTGATCCGCCCTGCCGACGGACTGCCGGGTAAGTGCCGATGGAAAGTGGTGGAATCGATGGAATCGATGGATTGATGGAATTGATGGAATCGAGAGAGAGAGAAACACAAAGAACAATACAATACAATACAATACAACACAATGCAAAACAAAACAAAACAAAACAATGCAAAAGAAAGCAAAACAATATGCATCGATGCAACGTCGTCTTGGATAACGACTTGCTTGCTAATTGGCAGATTTTCAAGTCGATGATTGCACTGGATTGCGTCTTGTATTGATTTGATTTGTGATTGTTTTTGTGATTGTTTTTGTCGTTGTAGTTGTGGAAATTGTCCTTGCACTTTCCAGCTCACTAAAATTTTGTTTTGCAACTGTGTTGTTACTTTTTCTTTTTTTGGCGGTTGTTGTTCGTTGCTGTTGGATGTTGGTTGGAACCATCATTTTTCTCTTTGTTCTCCGCCGATGGGTTGTGATTGGAACTGAATCAACCAACCACATAACTACAATACTAATTCATGAATCCATCAATTTCCAAACAACGAATGCTGGCCGATGGATGAATGCGAATGGATCGAAACGGACGAACGGACAGTGGCCTTGCTGGTCCAGTCCGGGGGATGCAGCATGCTGGAAAAGGCGCAGGTGGCTGCCAACCTCATCGAGCCGGCCTATGCCGTGCAGTACGTGATTCTTCAGGACTCGGACAAACGCCGCAGACCAAAAACGACGCTCGGGGACCGCGGCAACGACAGCGACAACGACATCGAAATCGACAATGATAATGATTACACTGTGCAGAACCTGCTTTCCTCGTGGATCGCGCCGGACGAATCCAAACGCGACAAACCCTACTGGATCGATGTCGCGGAGGTGGAGCGCGGCGGGAGGGTGTTGAAACAACACCTCCCCGCGGACCGATCGGACGAACTCCCCACGGAACACCAAACCCGACAAGACCGATACCGATCCCGATCGGACTCGGAATACGAATACGAATATGACGACGACTACTACTACGACGACGACATCGAGCTGGCGGTCTTGCACGTTTCGCAGAGAGTGGGAGAAGCACTCTTTCGAGCCATCGACGAGGATTCTCCTTCGAGCCTCAAGCAGGGAGGGTACGTGACACAAATACAAATACAAATACAAATACAGACACGGACGCAATCACAATCGCAATCGCAATCGCAAATACAAACGCAATCGCAATCGCAATCGCAAACAAAAAACAAAATAACCAATTTTATTGCATTCGCTTACCCCTTTTCATTGCATCCATTCACTTATTCGTTCACTCATTCACTCACTCAATCAATTACTCGCTCGCTCGCTCACTTGGTTAGAATGAAAATCCTGGTCAACCGATCCTCCGAAGTCGGCGCGGGCACGGTGCTCCTCTGGATGCTCGTTTCCTTTGTGGCCTGCGCCTGCGCCTGCTGCTGCATGCTCGTGGTGGTACAGACCCACTTCGACGAGGAGGAACAGGAACCCGAGCCTCCCCGGCGACCGGCCCGCCGAAAGCTCACGCTCGAGGAGGTCCGGTCCCGCTTTCCCTCCTTTCATTTCGATCCGCGGGAGCAGCCGCAGACGGTCGTGGGCAGCGTCGACATCAACGAGAGCAACCGTGACGACAATTGTGAAAGCGGGGTGGGGAACGCGCCCGTGACCGCCTTCAAAACCAACCACAACGGCGGCGGAGGAGGAGCCTACTCGCAGCTCTCGGACGAGTGCACCATTTGCCTCGACGAGTTTACCCTCGGCGTTCGGGTCCGGGAACTTCCCTGCGGACACGTCTTTCACTCGACCTGCATTGCTCGGTGGCTCATCGAGCGATCGGCCGTCTGTCCCCTGTGCAAGCTCGATCTGTACGAGGAGCCTCCGGACGAGGACGACGAGGAAGCAGCAAGCAACAACAACAACGACAACGATAACGATAACGGCCAAGGCCAGAACGAGCAATCGGCCCTGTCGTTCTCGTTTTTGCGCAGCTGGTGGAGCGGACAGCGGAGCAACAGCGAGGGATACACGGCGCTCGAGATTCCCCTGGCGGAGGCAGCGTCGGCGGAGGGAGCTTTCGGCTCGGGAAACAACGAGGCCTTGGGCGAGACCGGTGCCAACAACAATGACGATAACAATAGTCCCGAGGAAGAACCTCGATCCTGGTGGCCCTTTTCGCTCGAAACGGTCCCCAGCACCGACGAGGACGAGGCGGCAAACGCCCGTGCGCGGGCCATGCGCCGGAGGAGGACCCCCTCCTGGCGGTCCGCCACGGGATTGGTCTCGCGGACGATGCGGAGCGTTTGGACGACGACGGGGCAGCGGCGGCGGCATCGACACGGACACGCACATCGTCACGATCTCTTGCCAACCGGCTCCCCGGGGGACGACGGCCGTACCAATATTACCAACGGGAACGACGACAACGACGATGCAGCGGCTCTCTTGACGGAATTGACGGAACCATTGATGGCGCAGCAGCGCGACGAAGTCCCTGCCGGTGAGAGCGAGGCCCTGTTGTCGGAAAGCATTGCCACCAGCGGATCGTCCTCCTCGACGTCCGCCGAGGTTTGAGACACCCGGGATTCCCTGTACAACTACTATAGTATATCACTAATCATAGACTGCACACATGTATTTCCTCCCGCAGCACGGCACATCGTCAACCGGCACATCGTCAACCCAGTCTACAAGGACTACTACTACTGTTTTTCTTTTTGTTTCGAGCGGAATGGGCAATCCGTGCCCCAACGCAAGTGAGGAATCCGACGTGATCTTTCGATTCAAGGGAATCCGTGCGGAATGAAGCTTTGTCGCATGCGTGCGCTTTTTTCTGGACCATATCCCTTTTGTTCGAATCTGTTACCAACTCATTACGCGAAACCTACGGGTTCAAAGTTTGCTCTCTCTGGTCACATTCACGCCGTCGCCCGTACATGATATAATAGAATGAATGGGTTCCGTCGTCGTCGGTGTTCGCAACGTTTGGTGGGAAATTTGTTTTGATCTTGCTGTTTTGTCGTTGCTGTGGTTCCTTCTGAAACAGAAAGAAAGAATACAATGCTGGCGTTGAAACGATTGATTGTTTCGATGCCGCCCTAGTATTTTATCTAGATCCGAAGCAAGTAAATCGAATGAGATTCTTGGCAAACGCATTGCACTAGTTCCAAACTCATGTAGGGGCATTGCGAAACTTGCACCGTGGCATGATTGGGACCAGGCCTCGTGAATTCTGATCTATATACCCACCATGACGTTGATAGTTGTAGTGATATCATCGCCAAAAGCGTCACTATTCTTTGTTCCCACGCAGCTGGAACAATTGTGGCAATGCCATGCTGCCATTGTTGTCTCCCTGACGAATGGAAACAAGAAAATCGAATGCAAATCTTCGCTTGCGTCGACGTTTTTCTTCTTTGCATTGGCAAACGCATTATTACACTACCAAACTTATGTAGTGGCATTGCGAAACTCGTATCGTGCCATGATTGCGACCAGGCCTTGTGAATTCAGATCCACATGACGATGACATTTGTTAACGTATCATTGCCAAAAGCGTCACTATTCTTTGTTCCCACGCAGCATTAACAATTCTGGAAATGCTATGCTGCCATCGTTGTCTCCCCGACGAAGGGATCGATGCATTCCTGTCCCTGCAGCAAGAGCAGCTGCAGCTGCAGCAGCAACAAAAGGAGAGCATCAATTCACGACCGAAGCAAAAGGCTCTGCAAAAGAATTATTTGATTGATAGATAGTCGTTCGGATAGCGTAAAACCTTGGCCCTGAACATTGATTTACCACGACCTTTGCCCTGAACATAGATTGCTTCTCTGTCGATAGTCTCCCTCTTCATGAAAGAGTTTTGTCTTTCCCTGAAGAACAACAGGGACGCTGTGATATATTCCTGTCCCTACAAATGAAAACAGCTTCAAACCAGCTTCCTGTGGTTGCAGCGAACGCAACTGTAGCAGCAACAAGGGGACAAGATCGATGTCCCGACGTCAGAGAAGCCTGCAGCAGCTAGGAGGGATTGAATCGAGGCAAGGAGACAATCGCAGCTTGATCGCATAACGTAAAGAACTCTGTGACGCTCACAGCGCTAGTCACTTACTACGATAGAGGATGCGAGATGGGAGATAGAAGGACGATTTATACGAAACAAGACCAGTGCACCCTGTACGAAGGAGGACTGTGTAAAGCACAGTAGCAAATTACTAACGCCAGATTGCTTTCTGACAGCATGGACACATTGGATTATTCCTGGCTTCACGCAGATTGCTTCGAGACGAGAGATGCTTCGAGACGCGACAACGACAATGTCTGACGAATAGCATCCGATGGACCCGTATTCCGGGACGCCCATCGGCCTCGAGTACGTTGTACCCCTTGTTGTGAGTGGCACGTGCGAACAGCAACTACCAAATGCTCTGAACGGAACGACTGACAAGAGCGAGCCGGTCACAGAAGCTTCAGGTGGAGGAAAGATATGCGTTGGATATGGCCTAACAGAGTACAGGGTATCCAGAAGACCGAAAAGAAGCACGTCGTGGCAACAAGCTTGATTACAGGTAGCAATCGAATGTCGACAAGAGGGTTCGTGTGATTGTCGCTGCAATCTGATGGACCTGTATCCGAGGACACCCATCTGATGCGAGTGGATTCAAGCACGGGAGCTCTCGTACCAAGCAACTGTGCTGCAATAACGAGGACTCGCACTACTGTCAGGTCCCTCATTTAAGAGTGAACCGAGGTCCCAGGATCAGCATCGAAGCAAGAATGGAGGCTAGGGTAAGGCACGTACGCCTGGTACGCAAAGGAATTGCGTGACCTAGCCGTCTCAAGGATGCTACGACTGTGGCTAATGCTAGGGTATCTAGGAAAAGAAAATTGACAACAGAAGAGAGCGGTGCCTCGTGCATAGTGTAATGGGTACATGAAGAATTGCGAAGCAAGCAACTCCTCTAACTTGCATAAAAATGACCTGAGCGTTCCAGCCTTCCGAGAACGAGTTTTGCAAACCAATCATTCAGCGCTTCTGATGGCGGGGACAGATTGGACCATTCCTGTCTTCACGATGAATACTGGCAGCGCAAGCTAGAGCAGACAAGGCGCTGCGTTCGTGTTATGAGGACGCGATCAACAGAATCCCTCGAACGCGTGCAACGAGGACAGGTGGGATTGCAGAAGGCGATCGAACCCGAATTGCAGGAAGCAATTGAATCGAACGATCAAGGCGTCTCGCAAGGAATTGCAAGACGAGACAAGCAACGGTGCTCGGTCACGAAGATTCGTATTGTTATGACTTTCCTTGTGATCGAGCCACATGGTGTGCACATCAGCAGCAACAAAAGGATCGAGTTGCATGGAGCGTGCGAATGCCGCATGACCATCCGATGGACATGCATTCCGGGACGAACATCTGCCGCGATTGTGACCACTGGAACGCGTCACGGAATACCGTGCGATGCAAAGAATACGAACAAGAATGCCCCGCGTTCGAACCCAACGCCTACAGAATGCGAGCAATCGCAAGAGACAGCGCAGGATGATCCGAGCACGGGGACTCGCACCATTACGGCGTCCCCTGTTACGGAGCTGTCCTGTTGCGATGTTCCCCGTTACGGATTTTCGCCGCTGCAACGATACAAACGCAACGACATTAGCAGCAGCGAGACGATCGAGTCACAAGGAGCGTGCGATTGGCGACTAATCATGTGGACCCATCGCATTGCATGGAGTGTGTAATTGTCGTGGGACGCCCATTTGCTGCGTGTGGATTGAACTGTATCTGCTATGATTGTAACGAAGCGAATTACTACGAACAGAACACAACAGAACGCCGTCGTCGCATGCCATCTGATGGCCCCGAGCTTTTCGGTAGAATTCGCAAGTAAATAAGGGGGGGGGGGAAGAACGCTTCGATAGCAAGGGAAAATGACTACTAGCAGTCAAGGCCAGAATGCATGCCACAGCACTCCTAGATTCTCAATCGCATTTCTACAATATTCAATTGCTGTATTTAGTTTCGTCCCGTCTGAATTACCGAACCCATTCGGTTTTCTCCGTTGGCAGCAGTAAGAAAAAGCATAATCGTTAGGGCTTTTTTGTTTGTTTGTTTGTTTGTTTGTTTTGTTTGTGTTTCTCCTCAGACGTTCATGAGCTTGGAGACGGCGGTTTCGCCGATCTTTGTGATCAGCTCCTGGAGGTCCGCGCGCGGGAAGGCCTTGTAGATCCCGTGTTGGTCGCTGGCCACCAGCGTCGCCAGGTCCAGTGCGTGCTGGTACCAATATTCCGGCGCGTGTTGCTGTTGCTTCTCCGCGTCGGCGGCGCTTCCGGGTGCCCCGCTGCCGCTCTGCAGGCGCTGCAGCACCTCCTCCCGGGAGAGGTGAAACGTGGAGGCCTCGTTGAGGCTGCGGGAGAGCCACGATGCGGTTTCTTCGCAGACCTGGTGGTACAAGCTGGCGGCCAGCACCAGGTGCCGGGAACGAATCTTTTGAATGTCGGTGCGACGCTTTTGCTCTTCCGAATCCGCAACGCCAACAATCGCTGTGCCGTTTCTCAGAGAGGATGCCGCGGCCGCTGCTGCCTCTTCCTCCTCGTCGTCCAGCAGCAACCAGCCACCGGGATGGGTCAGGACGCCGTGCCACGCCCTTCGCGCTTCTTCGGCGGCGCTGAGCGTTCTTTCCAGGTGCTTCTTCTTTTCCTTGACCCATGTTCGGAGAAAGTTGGCATCGGCGATGCTCTTTTCCATCTCGTTGAGATTGTTGTAATTCGGAATCCGGTGGTGATCTTGCAGCGCCGTGGGGGTTGCCTTGAGCGTTTCCTTCCACGCTCCGAACGCCTCGTACGCGTCCAGGTAGCTCACAAAGGCGAGATGCTCCGTGATGGCGTTGCCGACACGCGCCGAGCCATCGTCGCTGTCGCTCTCGGGACCTTCGTTCTCCGCATGGTATCGCGCCATCTCCAACAAGTTGTCGGGCAGGTATTCCTTCAGGAATATCTCGGCGGCGTGGGTCTTGTCCTCTTCCTCCTCCAAGAAGAACTCGCGCAGGAGCATGTTGGCGCAAACGAGTGCGTCACCGGAGAACTCGTCCTTGTGCAAGAGCCACCGGAGAGAGCCGGACTTGATGGCGTCCATGTCGTCCGCGCTGGCGGCCGTTGCTGCCGGTGCCGAGAGCGACAGCCGGACCACCTTGCGCATGAGGGAGACCTCGAGGGACGGCATGAGTTCCTGGATCTGCCCGATCATGGTCGCGCGCTCCGAATCGTCCAGGACCCGTGCCAGCACCGTTGGGAAGTACTCGAGTGCCGTTTGCTCGGGCAAGAGACTGACGTACAGGGTGATCATGTGCCACAGGTCGGGCCTCGATTCGAGGTACTGGACATACTCCAAGAGAATGGCGTTTTTCTTCTCGGTAATCCCGTCGCAGACCACGGGAGTGGAAGAGTCCTGCAGGGAATCCAAAAAGAGTGCCACGTGGGTCAGGAATCGGACCCCTTCCCAGTCTTGGTTCACGTATTCGTCGTCCCCGCCGTCCGTTGCCAGGTCCTGCTGGGCCAGTTCCCGGAGCCCGGAAACGATGCGGGAGATTTCCCGGTCGCAGAGATCCAGGATGGCCGATTTTCCCACGACAAAGGCCAGGATGGCCGATTTGTAGGAAATCTTGTGGTGCGGCAGCTTGCGTTGTTGCTGTTCGTCTTGCTGACGAAGAAAGGGATTGTTCTGGAGCAGGGAGACCATTCGGGCTTCCGTCATGCTCGCCAGCTGGGCCGAGTGCATCAGCTGCTCGTTTTCTTGCTGTTCGTACTGGTGACCCGGGAAGCAGCCACCCTTGCGTCTCTTGTGGCTGTTGTGCCGATGCAGTACCTCGTCCTGGGTTCGGCCGTGGACCCCGGTCAGCAAGACGCAGAGCGACTTGGTCCACGAGGATCGGATGCATGGATTCTCAAGGGCATTCTGGACGTCGTCCGCGAGAAAGGAATAGATGGCGGCCTCTTCCAGGCCGACATCGGAGGTCTTGCTCTGCTGCGACTGATGTTTGAGGAGGAGTTTCCGCCCCGTCTTCCAGACCTGTCGCTTCCACAAGAACCGGTTCGGGTTGCCCACCGGAACCTGTTCGATGGTTCTGGTGTCGTCCTGGAGGACGGCCTTGTACCCGGCGGGCTCTCCTCCCATCCAGGCCGCGGCCCGCCAGGACTGCCCCCGGGATCGCGCGACGTCCAGCGCCTCGGCGGTCTTGCCTTCCAGCACCAGTGCCAGGCAGACCTGCATCGTGCTCTTGAGAATGTTCGCGTCCATCTCGGAGACGAGGGAGGGGACGGAGGCGTCGTCGGGATGGCCGGGGGTTGGAATCGTTCGCGTTCCCATCCCCTTGGACTTGGTGTCCTTGGATTCCAGCTCCAGACAGGACCGGATCCACGCGAGGAGTTCTCGCTTGCGTTGCAACACCAGCGGGGACCGGTGCGAGTCATCATCACCCGGAGACAGGGCGGCGACGAGTTCCAAGGGCGTCGCCCGGGGATTGCTGGTGAGCTGCTGCAAGAAAAAGGCCTGGGTCGACGAGTTTTGCGTGAGCGAGGTGGTATCGTCGTCCCAGATCAATGCCGACAGATTCAGCCTGCGCAGGGTTGCCAACAGGCTCCAGAAGTGTCCCTCCTCGGTCGGACCCTCGGGGTGCCCCCCTCCGCTGGCCTCGATGGAGGACAATCCGTATCCGATCTGGCACAGATTCCTGCAGAAATCCACCTCGGCCTTGGCCTCTTGCCGCGACAGTGACACGGACGACGAAGCATCGTCCTGTGCCGTGTCCATCGGAACCATCGCATTATCATTGTTGTAGTTATCGTTGTTGTGATTGTCATTGTCATTGTTATTGATGTTCCCAGCGGCCCGATCCAGATCGCGTTCCCGGCGCTCCAGTTCCATGCGCGTGTGGAGACTGCGCTTCGCGACGAGGTACTCCCAGAGCGCATCGTGGTGTCTGCGAAAGACCGATTGCTTGAGGGACGCCGAGGTGGTTGCGCTCGTGGTCAATGACGCGCGCTTGCTGCCCAAATTGGCTGGTGGCGTCGCATCCATCGTCGCTGTCGCTGCTGGCGTCGCCAACGTCGAACCAATCTTGAATTTTCGCTGCAACGGGGTTTGCACGGGGAGTGGCTCGTTATAGTCGGGTTGTCCCATGGGATCGTCGTCGTTGCCGTTGCCGTCGTCGTCGTCGTCGTCGTCGTCGTCACTTTCGCTGTCGTCTACCAGTCCGTACTTTCCGCTGTGGGGTCTGGAGAGTGTCCGTCTGGTATTGGTAGTAGAGCTCGAGTTGCTCATGACGGGAGTCCCGGCCCGTTCCATCAGCGGGGTCCGCTTGGGAGTCTTTGCCTGTGGGGGATGATCGTCGGCCCCGCTTCCCCCGAGCTCGTGCTGCATCCACTGGACGTCGTCCATGTCGTAGTACGACGTTGATTGGCTGTTGGAGTTGGATTGATCCCCCGGTTCGTGTTCATTCCGGGAGAGAGCGCCGGATCCCATCATCGGGGAGGAAAAGCCCCCGAGTCGTTGCCGAATCGCGGCGACGGCTCGTGCCGTGGCATCCTCGTCGTAGTCCTTGTCGCTGTTCATCGTGGCTTCCGGGCCAGCAAACCGATCGATTGTTTGTTTGCTTTGCTTTGCTCGATGCGTACCGGTATATATGTGTTCGAGTTCTTCCGACTGTTGTATGGTCGATGCGATGCGATGCGCCTTCTTGTCGGTGAGTGGTGTCGGATTTCTCCCTTCGTTGTTCATTCCAAATCCATCCGTCTCTCTCTCCTCCAACTCGTCGTTGATTTTATCGTGGACCGAAATGAAAAGGGGGGCAACAGGGTTCTGTCCGCCGTTGACCGACGATCAATCGGACAAAACTGAATAGAGTTGAGTCGAATGAGTCGTAAATTAAATTCAATTTTGAATGCATGTTCGGATGTCCGGCTCGCGCGTAGGCTTAGTATTGTGCTCTACGGGAGCAACGACTGTAGAATGATGCGCTGATTTGTCGGTAAAATCTACTCATCTGCCCCCCTTTTCGTTTCGTTTGGGGCAGATGATGATCCACATCGAAGAATGAATCTCTCAATCAATCGGGAAGTTCGATGGGTGTGTTGCCTTGCCGAGTCAGTCAGCCACCTTTTTCTTTTCGGTGCTCGAATGATTCGATGTATCTGGGCCGAAAAATCTGTCGTTGTGCATTAGCGCAGCGCAAATCCATTATCAGCATTGCTACTAGTACTTGTACCCATATTGCATCTTTATCTCCCGTATCCTTCTGGCGGCACGTGCGGCAGCGTCGATAGCCCCAGCATTGACACCTAGCCTGTCATTGTAATCACACTTAGGATCCAACAATACCGTACGCAGTCAGCTAACAGGGGAGGAGCGGAACAGACTCGAGACAGCTGAAGCGGAAAGCCAGTCGCAAAGACCTTTCCTCCAACACTACAATACAATACAATACAATATTATAGTACAATACAATACAAAAACAACAACAACAACAACAACAACAACAACAACCACAACAACAACAATGAACCGAAAGCGACAACAACAGATCCAGAGCATCATCGTCGACTCCTGCTCGGCGGGAGCGGTCGGCCTCTTGTACTACAAACAACCCGAATTCTTCAATCCGTGGAACCTGAGCCTTCCCCACTGGATCCTCGGAGGCCTCGTCATCCGCCTGGCGATCAATTTCTACGACCACCTCGTGGTCTACGCGGTCGATTCCCTCTTTTCCCAAAAGTACCTGCCGACCCGGACCACCGGAACCCCCGTTCGCTACGTTGGTCTCGACACGAAGTCCTGCGTCTTTCTCGCCATCAATGCGGTCCACGAGTGGATCTTTGTCCAGCGACTCTGCCACTACATCTGGTACTCCCCGGAGGTTTCCCTAAGGATGGAGGATCTGGGATTGGTCAACACCGTCGGTGCCCTCTGGGTCATGTTCCTGGTGCTGGACGTCTGCTACGCCCCCTGCCACCACGTGTTGCACATGCCGGCCTTCTATCCCCTCGTCCACAAGCACCACCACCGGCAGCACTTTCCCACCCGGGGATACCTCGACGCCGGCAACGAGCACCCGATCGAGCACGTCATCGGGGTCCTGTGCACCTGGAGCGCCGTCCTGGTTGCCGTGGCGGTCTGCCGGGCCCACGCGGTCGTCATTTTTGTCTTTTTCAACATCCACGCCACGCTGGCCATGCTCAACCACTCGCCGTACGACGTGACCTTTGACATAATACCCTATGGGATTCTGACGTATTCGGTCGCCAACCACGAGATGCACCACCGCAAGTTCACCGTGAACTACGCGCAGTATTCCATGTGGTACGACCACTTCATGAAGACCTTTGCCGATTACGAGGGACCGGCGGCGCGCAAGGCCGTCAAGCAGCTGTGAGAAACCGAGACGAGAGCCGGAGGGAGCGGCGCGGCGCGGTGTTGCAAAAGGGTTTCGGGAAGGATGGAGGGCTCCGGCCAACGATTGCGATTCGGAGCCCGACACCACCGGGCCCAACGGAAACAACCATGTACAGAACTAGGAATAGTGTAATAGTTACTATGTCTATTGATCATCACGATGCTATGCTATGCTATGCGATGCTATGTAGCACAAGCGCGTCCGACCGCATTGGTTCGGTTCCGGACCGGAGCGATTTCGAAATCGCGCGCGGTGGATCGCGATGACTTTGTTGCTCCGTGTTTGTATCCTTTGGGGACGAAAAGCGAAGCAACGGGGAGTGCTCGCACCGCGGTGTCGTTCGTACCGCAAACGTTTCGAGGTGCAGTACAGTAGAGTGGAGTGGAGCGGAGCGGAGCAGAGTTCGGGACCGGCAAACCCGTGTGTCCAAAGTCCGGAGCGATGATCCGTTGCGTTGCGTCACCCTGCCCCCCAACAGTGCCACTCGGGAATGGTGTTGCGGTGGCATTCCGTGCCAAAACGTCGGGAGCAATCCGATGTCGCATTGCACGGCACGACGACAACAACAACAACAACAATAACCCGTGTTGCGGTGGCATTCCGCGTGCCACCCAAAGTCTCGGATGGATGGATGGATGGATGAATGAATGGAATGGAATGAATGAATGAATGGAATGAATGAATGAATCGTTCTGGTTCGGTGTGGGTTGTTCCAACAAAACCAACCAACCACACCGTGCGGGTTCGCATCGCATCGATCGCACGCTCGCGATTGTGTGCGGGGTGTGAATGTGAATGCGAATGCGAATGTGGGCGTGGGTGGGGATGCGAGCTTCGTGTCCGTTGCGGCCGTAACGCTCCGGCAGTTTCGAGTAAAAGGCATCGGAAAGCATGGCGGAGAAACACTCTGTGGCGCCATGGGCTCGTGGGTGAGTGAGTGAGTGAGTGAGTGAGTGAACAAGTGAACGAGTGAGTGACTAAGTGGCTCGATTTGAAATTCCATATGGAGGGGACTGGAGGCATACAGATCATCCGTGTCAACCATGACGATAATTACAATGTAGTTGCCATAGCTACGTCCCTGCTACTAGATGGTAGAGATGCGTACTTGGCGGTTTAGAATTGGATTTCATGAGTACCCAGTGCGGCACGCCAATCCATCCATGGAAAAGAACTGGAAATAATGGTGGTTCCCGTGGTGCCGAAATTTTCGATGGGAATCTGTTGGCCCCGGTTGAAATTCAATGGGAAGAGCGGAAACGTAATTTCCCAGGAACGCAGGAAATGCAATGATGGTTTCCAATCATCACCGAAGTTTCATAGGCTTCGTTCGAGTACGGCGCAGGTACGATAGGGTGGAATGCGATCGAAATTGTAGGGAGCTGATCGATCGACCGATCTGGTAGACGGAGAAACAAGTCGAGGTCCCACCCTTGCGTTGAATTCGTGTTGAGTCACATCATGCTGACGGGAGCAACGATGATTTCTGATTCTGGAGGGGGCAAAGATGACGCTAAATTGCAACTGCTTACAAGTACAGGGCGCGTCGAAAGGTGACGAACTCGCGGAACTTATTTCCAGATGACGAATCAAACGAAGACAAGAAGAACGACAAACCACGGTGCAGGAGACGCATCCTTGCATTGCTTTCCCGCGACCTACTCACGGCTGCGGCTTTTTGAATTGTTCAGAATACAACATTTCCGATTGTCATAGATCGGTAACAGGCTGGTGATTCTGGTATCCCCGGTTCCTTTTCCAATGTGAACAACTCTATCAAGAATCAATTCAATGCTTTGTTTCAAATACCTGTTATTACAATTGATCATGCTTAGAACAAGAATAAACAACGGCTACGTCGTACGGGTTTATGGTTGCTGGAATTCCACTCATGCATTGATGTCAATATAGTGAGTTCTCTTTTTCCTGTATCTGGAGAAAGCACATTGAGGCAAAACCATACAATCTTGCACTACCAGGATGAGGAGGATGAAGACGAGGAGGATGAAGACGAGGATGAAGACGAGGATGAAGACGAGGAGGACGAAGACGAGGAAGAAGACGAGTCGGAGTCCGAATCAGAGTCTGATCCCTTCTTTTTCTTTTTCTTCTTCTTCTTCTTCTTCTTTTTCTTCTTGTCCTTCTTGTCCTTCTTCTTCTTGTGCTCGTGCACCAAGTGGGTCGCGAGGGCACCGGTGGCGGCTCCGGCCACGAACCCGACCCCGGCACCGGTCAGGAATTTCTTGTCACCCACGGTGTCCTTGATCGAATCAATGAACGTTTTGGGCTCGCCGCCTTCCTCGAGTGTGGCCACGGCCACGGCCTCCGTGGCTTCCGCTACCTCGCCCTTGCCTTGCTTCCACGCCACCCACTCGGGGTTGCGAACCATCTTCCCGTCCTCGTTTTTGATGTACGGGGGAGGTTCTTCTGCCATGGTGGTCGCTTGGTCGTTGGTTGCACTCGTGGAAGAAAAGCCTTGGATGGCAAAGAAAGAATGGATGGATCCTTCGCCAGCTCTGTTTGTGGTGGGAGCGGTACGAATCAGTATTGTGACCGTTCCCAACTTTTTGTTCCAGTGCCAACTTGTGAAGCTTTTTTCTTCTGTAACATGAAATGGGGAGAAAAAAGATTTTTTATCGGGCAATTACACGTACACGTACTATTGATATTATATTATTTTTGTATTTTGATATTTTGATAATAAGAGATTATGTGTAGTATGAAGTGAAAACGGTGTAACCTTAGGACACAGTCATCTTTTTGAGTCTTTGGAGGGAACGATGAAAGACACTTGCATGTTTTGAGACTCATGATTCATTGGACAATGGATGGAAATACGGTACTACGGAATTCCTATCAGCTGTCCCCCGGTTTCCGTAGGAATTAGTACTTGGGGATGTAGAACCGGGGGACAGCTGATAAGAATTTTGTAGTACAGTAAAAAATAGTAAGGTATTACTACTATTGAATAAGGTACGGTATTACTTCGTAGTAAAAAATAATGGAAGTAAGGTTTACCTTACGGTACGTGATCCCTCATCGTTTTCTCTCCAACTCAATCAAAAGAAACAAGATCGAAGATCGTTCAGGACTCGGTACTTTGTTTTTGTTTCTTTGCGAGAACGGATTTCAATATGAGTAGCAACACGGAGACCCGAGTAGTTCATTGCTCTAGCGAGCAAGACTACCACCAAGCAATCGAGTCGGCAGGAGACAGATTGGTCGTAGTGGATTGTTTTGCCGAATGGTGAGTGGATCGAATCGAATCGAATCGAATCGAATCGAATCAAATATGATGCGATGCGATGCGATGCATCGGCACAACCAACAGCGATTGTCGTGGTTGCTTCCAAGCTGCGATGCCCAACCCGATTGAAGGTCACAATGTGTTGTTTTCGAAACGGAACGGAGTGCATTCATATCTGGTTCTAATCTGCACACACCATTCACAATCTAAATCACTCAATCTCACTCACTCATTCGCTCATTCGCTCGCTTTGCTTTCTCTTCATCGTCATCGTCATCGTCATCGTCATCGTCATCGTCATCGTCATCCCCCAGGTGCCCCCCCTGCCGACGGATTGCCCCCGTCGTCGAGGCCCTGGCGCGCGAGCACCCGGAGATTCTCTTTGTCAAGGTGGACGTGGACCAGGTTCCCACCATCAAGAGCATCCTCGGGGTGTTTGCCATGCCCTCGTTCTACTTTTTCAAGGACGGTGCCCGGGTGGGATCCTTCATGGGAGCCAACGAGAGCATGCTGCGGCGTGGGATTGCCAACGAAGGCCGGGTCGGGATGTGTTCGTCGTGCGTGATTCAGTGATGGATTGGATTGGATCCGATCGAATCGAATCGAATCGAATCGAATGGAGCGTAATGGACTGGACTGGACTAGATTAGATTAGATTAGATTAGATTAGATTAGATTAGATTAGATTAGACCAAGCCACACTGCGGACAGAACGAAATAACGAAAGACTAATGATATATACGGAGTGTGTGTTTGTGCTGTTCGCAGACCGGACGGGCGAACGGTGGGAAGTTGCTTTATTGCAGTATCTCTAGCTGCTGCAACGTGACGTGACGTGACAATGCGTTCGAATTCGATGCGGGGAGACGGGAAAAAAGTAATGATGGCGGAGTTGATTCGCCGTGCTCGGTGCGGTACTAAAACGCTTCGAAGAGACGAAAAAAGAGCATCCCGGAACTAACTCGTCGTCATCAAACGCCATGATATTATAATCGTTGGACGCGATGATGCAATTGGTGGTTCGATGGAAGAGAGACCGACGATGTTTGGAAACAAAAACAGTCGCGTTCTGTTGTCAGCCGCCGGACGATTTCTCGAGAGAGAGAGATAAGCTTGCGGCCAACGGAACCCTGCTCTACGGACTTTTTTTCCGATTCGGTAACGCGACTTGGCCTATAGTCTTGTCGCAAGAGCTAGGTAACCTTCGTGAAACAGAGAGAGAGAGAGAAACCATCCGAAACGAGTGGCTTGTGAAATAAAGACCACGCGTTGATTCTCTAAAAGTTGTTTATAGTTTTATTGCTTGTTATCAAATACCAGAATGTAAAGTTGCTTGGTTCGTGTGGTGGATGATCTCTGGATGTTTTGTTCCGGGGCCAAAGGAATGAAAGGAGCGCTCCGCGGAACAAGGGCTGAACGAATGAATCGCCGGTGCGTTGAATTGAGTTTTATTCTGTTCTGTTCTGTTCTATTTTGAATGCGATTCGATTCGATTCGATGGGAGGCGTAAAAAGTATTGGGTCTATCGAAGGAGTTTTGTGTGTGTGTGCGTGTGCGTGAATGGCAGCGTCGAAAGCGCCAAGTGGTCTAAGTGTGTGCTTGCGTCGGTTGCGTACGTGAGTGATATAAGAGTAGCAGTCATAGATCGGTTCGTTCTTGCAAAATCGCATCCGGAAACGCGTCCTCCAGGAAGGATTCATTCACTCATTCATTCACTCATTCTTCCCATGCAGTCGGTGATTGTTGGAATGCCTTCCCGCAAGACTCGTAGCGGCTTTGGTCTCGGTGGAGGAGGGAGGCGGAGGATTCGATCCGTGAACCCGCAAAAGGGTCTTTAGAGCTCGAGTTCAAAAATGTCTCCCTGGTCGTCATCGTCAGTGTCATCGTCATCGTCGGTGTCGTCGTCCTCGACGTTGTCGTCAACGTCGTCGTCCGAGTGGTAGCAGTATTCGGAACGGGCATCGACCGCGCTCTCTTCCCCCGGGACACGAACACGATCGAGCGGATTCTCGCCGATCGGGTTCCCATTCCCATTCCGGTTTCCGTTTCCGTTTGCGTTCCGACCCTCGCGGGACTTGCGGATCCGGTGGAGCATCCGGAGGGTGTCCCGCTCGTAATCCTCCGCCAGCGTCCCGATGGATCGGCACGCGAGGGGAGGCCGCAAAACGCTCGCGCTGGCAACGGCGTTGGTGTTGGAATTGGAATTGGCAATGGCGATGGCATTCGTGTCCTCGAGGAAAAACTCCCTCGAGGGCGAGCAAGCGAGTGAGCTCATGGGTGGCGGGCTGCGCTTGCGGGGCTTGTTCGGGGCAATGGCCAGAGCGGTTGCCACCGGCAGCGTGGTATTTGTGGTGCGGGGCCGAAGAGTGGGAATGTTGTCGTCGTTGTTGTTGTTGTTGTTGTTGGTGGTGGTGGTGGTGTTTCTTCCGGTGTTGTAGATTCCGTCATTGCTGCTGCAAGCATTGGGTTCCGGCAAGGGCAGTTGCGGCGCGGGCAATCGCCGGGAGGAAACACGATTGCGATTCCAGTTCGGATTGCGATGAATGATGTTGCTGTTTCTGTTGCTGTTGCTGTTGTCGCCGGACACCAACAACAATGGCAATGGCAATGGCAATGGCAATGGCAATGGCAATGGCGACGGAATCCTCGGCGAGTGCGAGGGAGTCCACGAGCCGGTGGGAGAGGAGGGAGAAAGGGTCGTTGCGATGATGCCGGTGGAAACCGTCTCCGCGAACAAGCGTTGTTCGCACGGAGCGGGACAGCGGCAGTCGCACCTCCCGGTAGCGGCGGTGGGTTTTTGCTTGTCTTTGGTCGCGCTTCGATTTCCTTCCGGAGGATCGGTGGGTGCCCGGTGCTCCGAAAACCACTCGGACAGGAGCGAAAGGGGGGGATCGGATGCCGAGGCAGCGTTGCAGCGTCGCATTGTTGGTTTGGTTTGGTTTGGTTTGGTTTCGTTTGTTGGTTTCTCGCAAGTCGAGGAATTGGATTCGATTCGATTCGATTCGATTCGATTCAATGCCGGGGATGCTTGGCGATGAAAAAAAATTGTGGGATGGAGGGAATGCGGGTTGTATTTTGAATAGAAGTACTATATTGCGGTATGTTTTGTTTGAATTGCTTTGCTTTGCTTTGATTTGATTTGATTTGCTTTGATTTGATTTTTGACGAGTTGCTCTGCGTTGTTTCTGATGGAATCAAAATCAGTTCTTGTGGACCGGTGGCTGGGAGATGGAGCAACTGCGCTGGATTGCTGCGATGCACGATCGTCGGGTAAAAAGCAAGTTGCTCGTAGTACAAGTGCGGCACCGATGGGATGAATGTAGGACGCTCACCGATAACCTTGCCTTTGCTTTACGGTGTGCGGAAGGATGGGATGGGATGGGATAGGATAGGCTATTGTTGGAGTGTGATTGAACGATGGAATCTGCGCGTGTGTGGTCGAGGAATCTCACCGATCGGATACCATCAAACGAATCTGCCCAAACCAAGGAGGGAAGCAAGAGTTCGCCACAGACTAGTTCGTGTACCGTACGTCCTGTGGCGGACACGGTAGCGGACTACGGTAACCTTACTCTACTGCACTCTCGACCATACTTCAATCCCAGTATGTCTTAAATACCGCAACGGGGAACTGCTGACTCGTGCAAGATCCATAATCAACGAAGTAAGAATCGGTTCAGCGACATAGAATTAGTTTCTGGGATTGATTCAAAAGGGGAATTCAAAACCGCGGGATGTGACCACTTTGAAAATGATGCATGAAGAGTCCATCCATCAACCTACCGTATTTGCAATTGATGGAATCTGATGCACACAATCTCAATGCCAACGACACCGTTGGAGCATTTTTCATGCCATTTGATGATACTTTAAGGAAGATGGACAGGCGGTATTCTTCAATGTGTTTGTTCTCGTTCCTCTTTTGCTCGCGACCATCGAATATTGGGGGGTAAGAAACAGCTGTCGTAATCGTGATTTTAGGTTTTAGTTACCATTTTACGGGCAATGCAGCCGTATGAAACTCCCCAGAAGAAGAAGCCTCCCTGTCCGGCCTCCGGAAAATTACTCATACCCGCTGGCGACTCCGACACATCCGAAGCGAAAAGGCCTGTTGTTTCACGAAGATTACGGTATTTTAACCTTATCCTCATTATTCTCAAAACCGAAACTGCCAGCTGATGCTGGATGGAACGTCTCGCGTCGTGTCGTTTCCTGTCCTGTCCTGTCCTGTCCTGTCCTGTCGTCTTGTGTCGTTCAACAACGAATCATCGAATCATCTCAACCAAGAATCAAAATACAGAATGAATTTCAAGGAATTTCATTGCCCGGGAACACCTCCCAGAGATAGTACGTAAGGTTATTACTCGTAACTTACGGTTGGTATTGTGGGACTGTTGTGGGATACCATGTGGTCTGTCAGTCGTCATTATCAAAGACAGAAGTTTTTGAGTCGAATGAATCAATCAGCCATCAAGGATCAACGTTTCGAATATACTATACTACTACATAGGTAGAAGTAACTTTCGTACGTACGTACGTACTTCCAAACAGTTACCATGGGTACCAGTAAGGTTATTCTTATTTCTATGAACCCATTCGGCAGATCCTTGGCGCGCCAAAAAAAGAACGCTTCATCACCGAAGGATATTAGTAGGAACGATAGAAATTTGGAACTTTCTTTCGTTACGACTCACATTGTTTCATGTGCGCCTCCACACAACAAAAGCGTTGTAGCAAGCGTTCCTTCTCTGTCGCATTGGACTGTCCACGGTTGGAAACCGCAAACGATACTCGAGAGACCATGAGCAAAGAGGATACGAGACTCTACCCACATTGTCACCCCCGGCTGCCGAGCGACAACCGGCTGCGTGCCCGCGGAAACAGAGGCAGCGGCAGCCACTGTACTACCGGTGGACCAAGAACCACCCAAACGAATCAGCCATACATAGATCCATCGGCACGGGGGCATCGATGGAATCCTGTGTCGTTGGGTGAGCAACGGCCCTTTCGACGATGAAAGCATCTCACCGAAACCTGCTGTTACCAATCTCCGTGCTCCTCCTGGCAGCAATTGCAACAACAAGACGAACAAACCTTGAGCCAACACAAACACAGACACAAACATCAACATCAACATCAACATCAACGGCACGAATGCGATCCATGCTTCCGACCCCCCCAACCGGTCCGCTCGGAGCGAGAGGGATGCGGCAGAAACGGTCCCTGGACGAGGGATCCAAAACACGGACCCGGTTCGACGTCCAGCTCTACCTCGACCTGCAGTTTGTGGACGAGTCCCTCGCATCGGAGCTGGAAAGCCTAGATGCTTCGAATCCCAGTGTGGCACAGCTCTGCGGGGCAATCCAAGCCCAGGTGCGTGCGTGTTGGCGGGATATCCAGTGCGTGTGATGGGTTTCGAGACGACGAAAAAGTGGCCGAGTTTGGAAGGAGGTTGCGATCGATCGATCGAATCGATCGATTCGATCGGATCGATTCGATCCGTCCATTCATCCGGACGAAACGCGAGTGTTTGTCTACCGTCGCCTCATGCCCGCGATTGCCTTGTCTCGCCTCGCCTTGTCTTGTCTTGTCTTGTCGCTGTGCATTCCAGATTTTTGGTGACATTGTCCGCAACGCAGCAGAGACCTACAATTCTACCATTGTCGACGACTCGCTCGGGTGCGTGATTGTGGGAACCGCCCGGGTCTACGACCCCGAGGCGGAGGACCTCTTTGGGTACGGATACTTCTCCCTCCAGGTGCACATCTCGCAGCGCGTGGTTCTGGAATCCACCGGACAGACCACCCTCTATCTGGAGGCGGTCCAGTCGATCGTCGAAACGGGCTTTGACGTCGTCAGCGGAGGCCAGCGGGAGTTCCGGACCAGCCTCTACGCGGTCAACGAACGCTTCCGGTCCGTCCTCTCGGTCAAGATCCGGAGGGGTCTCGAATCACCCGTGCCACCGCCGTCGCTACCCCCTACGGTGGCGGCCGAGAGCGAGGTTCCGTCGGAACCTCCATCGTTCCAGCCCAGCCAACGGCCCACAGCAGCGTCCAGCTCGGATCCCTCGGGGGCTCCGAGCCGGATTCCGAG
The DNA here is from genome assembly GCA_037355855.1 of Pseudo-nitzschia pungens. Classification (NCBI taxonomy): domain Eukaryota; phylum Bacillariophyta; class Bacillariophyceae; order Bacillariales; family Bacillariaceae; genus Pseudo-nitzschia; species Pseudo-nitzschia pungens. The sequence continues at coordinate 1,127,314 of CM074762.1, read as the reverse complement.
CTCGGGTCCGTCGCAGTTCCTTTCGGGGACTCCCTCCGAAAGTCCGACCGGGCTTGCTTCCACTAGTCCGACTGGGTTTTTCTCTACGGTTCCCCCAACGAATCATCCGACACTGGACGGCTACGATTCTAGGACGCAGGAGCATCCCGCAACACTGCGACGCAGTCTCTTGATTGCTGGAATCCTGGGAGCCTCGATCGTGCTCTTTGTCATGTCCCTGATCCTGTGCTTCTTATGCTATCGGTGGCGAAGGAAGGAGCGAAACCGGTACCGATTTTCCACAACGTTGCCCCTGAGCCAGAGCCCTAACAACTACGTCCCCGGTGTGGTCGAACTGGGCGAGGACCGCCAGTCGCTGGCCGACACTACCCTCGGAGACCCTACACAGGGAGCCCGGTCGCGCCCTATTCCGGCGAACGTCCTCGGCAGTTTTGACGAAAACTCGCTCTTTACGTCGCCCTTTCCCATCGATGAGCCGGAAGAGCGGGCCTCTGCGATACTCCCGGATACGCTGCTTTCGTCCCTCTCAGGTGACCTGATGATGCCCCTGGACTACGAAGACAAGGTCGTCTTTCAGACCTCGGTTTCGGACGATTCCCAAAGCGAAGGCATCGAGATTCCACTGGGGTCAACGAAACCCTCCGCATCGAGCCCCACGGAGACCACCAGGACAGAAGATTCCTCCGTCCCCGTCGACGACGAAGCAAGCGATTCCGACGTGTGTATCACGAGAATCGAGCCGCTCGAGTCTAGCCGCTTGGAAGCACCCGATGACTTTTCTCGGGTACCGTCCGATTTGGACGTGTGGTCGGTAGAGTTTGACGACTTTGACAAGGATTGGGAACATTTCGAGGGAGAAGAACGGTCTAGGGCACCGTCTCTGTCCTCGTCGGCGAGCACGCACCAGATTAAAAACACCCTGCCTTCGACTCAATTGTTGGGAGAAAGCAACAGCGAATCGAGCCCGCCGAAAGAGACCGGATCGACATTGCCAAACGTCGCCGTAGGTGATCACGGGCGGAGCGTCCTTCCTGGGACAGTCGTCGGCAAGGACGTCTTTGTGGACATGACCGGGAAGAACAGAGCGGAGGAATACGTTTCATCGCTCATTTTGAGATCCAGGACCGCGGCGGAGCCTAGTCGCGGTGTGACAGCAGCAAAGAAGAAACTATTGCCGGGATCGCCCTCTTCCTCGAGGGAGTCGGAGTCCACAACTCTTTCCTTTGCTTCCCAGAAAACCAAAACAGGAGCACCAACACTGGAAAGTCTGGGCAACGGTGTCGTTAGCACTCTCACGGACCTCTTTGATCGGATGGCAATCCCCAAAGTCACCCCTGAAGGAAAGGAAGTTTTATACCCAGACAAGACCAGATCCATCTCGGCTAAATCTCTTCGCGTAGAACCGAACGAGCCCGAAATAGTCAAGAGCACGTCCGATGACGACTCCGGGATTTCCGCGAGTCCATGGTTGATGGAGAAGATCGAAAACACACTCGGCCCAAAAAGTGTCAATGCAGATCTTGCCTCCATGAGTAGCAAGTCTCATAAATCCCACCATTCCAAATCCAGAACCTCACAGGGTAGAAGGTATGGAAGTGAGGTTAGTTACGGAAGTAGCAGCTACTATAGTCGATTTTCAAGCCAGGATGTTAGATCCATCATGTCGGCCGTATCTTCCTCCATGTCCACCGATATTCTTGCCCAAAAGCAACCAGAAGAAATCTCTTTTGTGAAGACATCGAGAGACACGCTGGAGGATGGGATAAAACGTCTTGAGCTGCAATTGGCAGCACTGGACCAGAAAGAAAACGATGATACCACTTCCTCTGTGACCATGTCCAGCATTACCGCGGGGAGCCTTTCCAACCTCTCTGCGCGAAGCCGTACAGGGAGAAATAGAAAAAAAGTTCTCGTTATTGTTCCTCCCGGAAAGCTGGGGGTAATTTTAGCTGATCAACACGATGGAAACGGAACTGTTATCAACAGTATCAAGAATGGATCACCTGTCACTGGCGTATTGAAACCAGGAGATAGACTTGTTGCTGTGGACGAAATTGCGGTGATTGAGATGAGTTGTAGCCAAATAACAAGTCTCATTGCGTCTCGAGCGGATCGAGAGCGGCGATTCACAGTCATGACAACCGTAGTTAATCAAACTAAGACTACTAGCAATACGTGAAGCACGCACTATTGGTTGAAGACACAAATTTCTATAACGACTGACTTCTATTATATTGTAGTAAGTTAATAAAATAGTAATATAAATAATAGAATGCATTGTATCATATTTGTTAATAGCAAATATTTGTTTTATTCTTAGTATTGCTTATCTATTATCGACAGTGTTCAAGTTCGATATACGAACTAAAAACTAAGTGAAACCCCGATTCCATTGCCTGAAAATGCATACAGTCTAACACTACCGTTTTTTGCTGTGAGTGTTTCCCGCTTTCACAACAGTCGGCTTCGTACTCGAGGAAGACGATGACCTAGTCTGACCTCCGCTACCAGTGGCTCGCTGCATCTTCATCAAGCTCAACCCAAATCGCTTGATCATTTTCCGGCTTTCAGAAGATCTCAAGGTAGCCTGTGCAAGCGCAAAAGGACTCCCCATCTTGGATGTCCCATTTCCTCCTTGTTCAGACGGGCTTTCGGGGCTTTCCTCAGCCGTTGAGGCCTGGCCTTGTGGCTGCTGCATCATCCGGGGGCTGTTTCCCCCCCCTCTGTTTGGTAAATTTGCAAGATTTGACACTTGATTCAACAATGGAGCGGATGGAACGTTCGAATTATTCAGGACTGGACCATTGTTGCTGGCATTCATGCTTATGTTGTTGCTTTGTGACCTTCCATTTGATCCATGAATCACGGTGTGCTTATTGTCATTCATTGGCATATCACGATTCCCAGTAATGTTGTTCATCTGATTTGGCGCAGGCTGGTGGTGATTATAATGAGAGTAGCTATTGTTTTGAGCACCATTCAGTGACTGTGACATCCCTTGCAATGCATTTTGTCCTCCCCGTGGCAGTTGCTGACCATAACCATCCTGACTGCCGTTCATGTTTGACATGCCATTTTGCGATGCTGACATGGGGTTTTGACGGTTCACACCATCTTGCTGATGGTGTCGGTAGCTGCCATCATTGTAGTCTCGTTGCATATTTTGCATTCCATTCAGAGATCGAGACATTTGCATCCCGTGTGTCTGAGGGTGATGACCTTGGTTGTGCCTTCTAAAGTCACTGTTGCTTTCAGCATCTTGCATACCATTCAAGGATCGGGACATCCTCTGTCCAGAACTGCCTTGTTGAGAACCATTGAGAGAACGTGACATAGATTGAATGCCCCTTGAACGCTGAGACGAGGTGCTGTTGTCAGTCATCAAGTTATTGCGATTGCCATCGCTCCCATTGTTCGAGTTCTGAATACCGTTCAAAGAATTAGACATTGATTGAATACCCCTTTGTGGCTGCATGCTGCGATTATTACTTCGATCCATCATGTTTTGCTGCTGCATGACTCTATTATTACTGCGCTCGATCATGTTTGGTAGGCTATTGTTCTTGTTGTGCCGGTCGATTGGCTGCGAGCCATTAGACACTCCGTTGAGTGAGTCGGACATGGATTGTATGCCCATTCGTGCTCGCATACCGCCATTGCTATTGTTCATATTGATGCTGTGCATCCTTCTTCCAAGTGGGGACCCGTTGAGAGATCGAGACATTCGTGAGGGCATGTCCTGTGAGTGCCCATGTTGTTGCATTGAAGGGCCGTTGCCCATCTTGTTATTGCCGAGGCCTGGAATTCCATTAAGTGATCTCGACATTCCGCCGACAACATGCTGTTGTTGTTGCATGCCACTGCTTCGACCTCCAAATTCCACTCGTCCATTGTTGCTGAAGGGAGGCACGTTGTTTGGAGACTGTGCTATCGGGTGCGAGGGATGACCACGTCGCATAGAGTCCATTGGTTGCATTCGGTCATGTGGTCCAAAATCATTTCCATTGCCATTGGAACGCATGCCATCATGAGAGTGCCCACCGTTCAGAGGTAGCGGTCTCATGGAATCCCCATGTTGCTGATGCGACGGCAGGTGTGGTGGTTGATGCGATCCTGGTCCATCATGCCGATGATGACCGCCTCGGAATCCATCATCGCCACCTCTCATGCTACTTCGTGACCCGTTGTACGAGTGTTCGGGACGAAATCCTGAGTCCCTTTGCATATCTCTCGTCTTCGCGTTATTGTGGTAGGAGTCTTCTCCATAGCTCTCGGCATATCTAAATGGAGGATGGGTATGGTTGTGAAGTTGATGCTGCGGGTGCGAATGACGATGTGAATGAGGAGGATGATGTTGTCCACGGTGTTGATGGTGATGGTGCTGATCGCGTTCATGGCGTTCATGGCGTTCGTGGCGTTCGTGGTGCTCGTGGTGTTCACGGCGTCCGTGGCGTTCATGACTGTCATGGCGTTCACGTTCATGGCGTTCGCGTTCATGGTGTTCAAGGTGATGCTGATGCTGCTGATTTTGGCTCGGGCGATGTTGTGGATGTTGTGAATGCTGTGGATGTTGTGAATGCTGTGAATGCTGTGAATGATGCGAATGATGCGAATGATGTGGATGATGTGGATGATGTGGATGCTGTGGATGCTGTGGATGCTGTGGATGCTGATAACGTGGGAGATGCTGATTGCCATCTTGCGGGTACCCATGCTCTTGCTGCTCATAGTGCTGGTGGAGATGATGGGGGTCACCCATCATTTGATGATTTTGCTGCATCTGTTCCTGGTTCATGTTTTCATGCTGAGCCTCCTGAATTTCTCGCTGCACACGAAGAATCCTTCGTTGTACTTCAACAATGCGATTTGGGTCCCTCTTTTGCCGCCGTCCATTCCTTGCGTGTCGCAAGCTGGATTGCCGTTCAGAAGATGGATTACCATGATCGCTTTCACCATCTGCTTCGCTGTTGTACGGAGGAGGTGCGTCATATCCATGCGCTGAACGTCTATCGTGGTTTCTACCTGCACTGCCATGTGGATCAGGATCAAAGTGTTCTTGTCTATGGCTATATTGTTGTTGATCTCTTTCATGCAATATCGATGACTCTGGGGACGAAGAAGATGCTACGAAGAGATTCTGTCTGTTGCTCTTGCTCTTGTCACTCTTGTTTTTGTTACGATCATGATTGTGATCGCTGTTGTTGCCCCTGTTGTCGTTTCTATAGTCTCCATCAAAAAATGTTTCGTTGGTTCTCGTGTCCTGGTTGGAATGAGAATCCACAGCAGTGTTGGCTGTCCCGGTGTCCTGTTCGACCTGAGATGAGTTGTTGGGACTAGCACCATTGGGTGTAAGGGAAAGGAGATCTTGATCTTCTTCATCCTCGACGTTGATACCAAGATCTTGTAAACCGTCGATGTCTGGCGCACCGAATAAACATGAGGCGTCAAAATCACCATCAGGGTCTATACTGACTTCCGAACGAAGCATACTTTCGATGTCAGACCCATTGCCGTCGTCACCCACCCCTCTCATGGTGCTGATGTCTGGACGTCACCACGGATTCCTTTTGTCGGTGGAACACGAAAAAAAAGATAATGAGATGAACAACTGATGTACTCGATTGGTGCTCCCCACGAAGCGTCGAAGAGTGATCCTCGACTTCGTTCACCTTGTTCGACTTGTCTTCCCACGAACCACGGACCACGAAATGCCAAACATTCTAGTTCTCGGAGAAAAGGAATACACTCCTGGGTTCCTACTTACAAACTACGTGTTCAATGTTTGAGAAGCCTCTTTGCATGCAATTAAGACGAGAAAGACAAGTCTCTCCCGGTGACAATTCGGATATGGCCACCCACACTAATACTGATCGAATGAAGCTTGACGACAATATCGGATGACCTTCCTCTGTACGCACAGGACGTTCGAGGGTAAGGTTGCTTGGTGTTGGGGCCTCTGGATACTTCTTTAGCACTCGATAGTCGAAAGGTAGTGTAGGTGCAATTCAGTCGACAACACTTAATTGGTTTTTATTTGCTTTCATCACTCAATACTTTTTTCCGTTTGCTTCGGCCTTTGTCCAAAGTTTTCAACGTATGAAGCACCGAAACAGCGTAAAATGGTACGTAAAAATGTCGTTTACAACGTACAATTTTAACTGCCGCACATGCGGATTTTTTACGAGTGCACCATCAACGTACGCGCCCTTCCAGTAACATTTCTTGCGAGTAAGCGAGTTAGAGATGTTTTTAATCACCAAAAATGGCTTAATCCCGTTGAACGTGACATGGGCTCAGTCACAAACAATGGCAATACAATGTTTTCCAACGCATGTAACTTATAATTGATTCTGATCTTGATTACAATTATCGCCGTAATTCGTTAAATATTTTACGATTCTCTATAAATGTTTAGTACGGATAAAAACTATTGCCTTTCTTGATTGAAACGTTTGATCATGTCACTCCACTTAGTCATCAGTCAAAAGATTTTCGACAAGATTTAAAAAATATCTTACCGGGAATGAATGTAGAATTTAGAGGTAGGTTTTGGAACCTCGATGAATGGCTATCATCGTCTTTCACAAAAATACATAGTAACAACGTTGGATTTAGTGAAAAGTTGTCACGCAAGATGGCGAAGGAATAGGTAGTCGGAGTTGTCATCCACGAAATGCTTCTTGTGGAGTCGACAATTTCGTCCCGTCGGAAAACTCATTCAAGACAATTTTTGGCACGAATCATCAGGAAACAGTGATCAAGGGAATGGAAGAGGCGTATTACGTCACAGCATTACTGCTTGTACTCGTCCTACTAAAGTAAGCCTTACCAGTATGCACCGCACGATCAGAATGGACAATTGTGACGGACAGGAAGGCGATTCATAGCACGACTTCTTTTTTGTGTAAGAAGTAAGGTTAACCTTATTTTAGTATTATCCAAGTAGAAATAAAAATTAACGTGGAGCACGGTAAATCTTACTAGTAGTAGTATCAAAAAATTTTACGTACTGGTACTCGTGAGAACAAGTATCTTCCTCATTTTGGCCGACAACCACCACCACCACCAGCAGTATGAGATATCTTTGGTAGTACTAGTAGTATTTGTACCATTACTACTAGTGGTAGTGCTGATTTGTTGTTACTATTAGTAGTAATGTAGTAGTGGTGACAAGTAGTACTACTAGTACTACTATGACGAGTTTGGGGTTTGATGTTTTTGCAGTTCCTCCGGGACAACCTACGGTACATGTAATTACCGGTATGTAAAAAAAATACCGAAAATAATGATGGATTCTCATTGGCTACTATCTCCAAAACTTTAACCCTTGTCTCGAAACATTTTCGCTGAAAAAAATTCTCAGCTAAAAACAAAAACAGTTTTGGAACATTATGATTGGTCAGCCGAATGCGCAATACGTCAAGTTTTTTAAAAACAATTATACTACGTAATACATGAACTTACCATACCTAACCTACATATATATCAACGTATGATCATCGATAGATTCCTTTCGGATAGTCGTTTGTGCTCCGGCATCACCAGCCATTGGCTCCGAAACCCCCGAAACCCGCTCCGGGTTAACGAGAGATTGTCTCTCCTCACATGAGTTTCAAGTGGGAGGTGAGACCCTCGAATACGTAGGTCGGCCCGAGAATCCCGAGGACCGTTCGGGAACCCGCTGCGATCTGGGTGCGACCCGCGTCTTCCACTAGGTACAGGGGAAGTCCTCGCTCAACGGCCGTGTCAAAGATCCGTTTCATCTCTTCCTCCGTAGGGCACTTGAGAGCAATCTTGGCGCATCCCGTGTATTCCCATGCTCGAAGGCCCTTGGGGCACATCTTAAAGGCTCGCTTGTAGCAACCCACCGAGGCGTGGCCGCACTGGGCGGCGATTTTCCCCTTTCCCATTCCCAGTTTTTGGTTGACGACCAGAACCATCTTGTAGGGCGCGTCACTCATGCCCCATTCGCCTGACGTTTTGTTCGATTGCGTATCGAGGTACTCGTCATCACTCTCGTCGAATTCACCACTGTCCTCGTCCCTGCTGTCGATTTTGTCGGAAGACGACGGGGAAGTATTTTTATACGCGAAATAAGCAATGGTCGGCAGTATATTCCCTAGCAGGAAGTACAACCAAGGAGACATCACTGACTGTGATGAAGACATGCTTCAATCGACTTTCTCCTCTTTTTTGTGGCTACCGGTATCGTTGTAGCGAAACAAGAAGTTTGCTCCAACTGTGGGAGATGTGCCTCGAATAAATAATGCTGGGTAGTGAGAATAATCCTTACCGGTATATAGGTATGAATTGTATGAGAACAATGACAAGGCACCAATCATCCATAAGGAAGAACCACTATTACTAGTAGATTAAGGTTTAGTAATACTAGTAGTAACCTTAGTACTACTTCTCTCAAAAGGAGAAAATCATACCGGTACAGTTCCGTGTTGCGGTGCCAGGAACATGGTTGATTTTTGTTTTTTGGTAAATTTCAAAAATTCCCGGCCCTCCCCACACCGAATCAGTGTCAAAGTGACACCGGGTGTCACTTTGACACTTGACACTTGCTGATACTTTTGGGGGTCAAAGTGACACTGGGTGTCATTTTGACACCGGGTGTCACTTTGACACTCACAAGAGAAGTAGAAAATGCTGTCTACCTACGAAAGAGTGTCAAAGTGACACCCGGTGTCAAAGTGACACTTGACACTCGCTGATACTTTTGGGTGTCAAAGTGACCCCGGGTGTCAAAGTGACACCAAGCGCTGAGTGGTGCACCGGGGGCTGGAAAAATTCAAATTCTTAGAAAAAAATTAAATCAACCATGTTCCAGTGACGTAATTGGACTGACAGCTCACATTTTTGGTCGTTGAACATGTCCGGATGAGGCTCGGATAACCTTACCGTAATTTTATCCACTTCCACACTCATAGTTTAATTAAGGTTACTTGTCTGTTACGATGACGAGGTGAAAGAATAATGTTGAGAGCAGGGGTGATAATAGAAAGGGGTGTGCCACTGCGCGATGGAAAAAAAAATTACCTACCGGTATGCGTGGCACAACTAACAAAACCTGTCCCCCAGTATTTTTTTCATTTATTTTTTACTAACAAACACTAGTTAAAATAAGGGTTTAGTGGTTAAAACCGGCGTGTTTTTCGATACAGGTTATGAGCCACTGCAAAACGCTCGACTCGTGTAACTGTAATCACTCCAAGACAACACCTTGGACACTAATTTATACCCAATGAGAGAAATGGCAAGGTCACGAGCTTTCTAACGGTACCCAACATGACTTGTATTGAGCGCCCGGCCTTGTCTTACATCGGGCCACAAAATTACTGTGTAACACTCTAAGGTAGAAAATTGGAGTAGTATGAATAATTGTGTGTTATTTCACTTCACGAGATGGGATTGAAATCAGAGAGAGGAAATAATGAGCGATGAGGTCATCGCGACCTTCTCATATAATATCCATCCCTGTATATAACATATATTCCGTATGTAACCTTAATCGTATAATCGCTCTCTTCTGCATGCCTGTTCATACATACTAGATATTCGTACATGAATACTATGTATATATATTTGAATCCCATGTGGAATTCGGTTAATTATTAATTCGTAACACTACTAGCCTACGCTAGCATGTTACATAGTGCCTCATGATTGAACGAATCCCACAGTTAAGCCGACCAGTGACTCATGGAGCAATCTGAGTCATTTGATTGGCTCGATTCGATATCTGCGGATTCAACCGACGTAGACTCCGACTGGTTTGGTTCCCGGTATGGAGTAAGCTTTCGTATGTTCACTGTTTCCACTACGGAGGGGGCTCTACGAAAAAAACTCCATTTCAACAACCACAGCAACAAGGACCTGTCTCAACCCCCTATCTCCATAACCAACACCAGCTTAATTCTGATATTACAGCGCCTCCATCTACAGTATCAGAGGAAGGGGACCTGCAAGTTTCGAACCGATTGGAGCGATTCTTTTTTTCGATCGAAAAACTAAGATCTTACCCCGGTCCAAACTACGGTTAAAATTAATATCTGCCCCCCCCCGGTGGTGGATTCGGACCAGACCAGGATGTTTTTGGGTGTTAAGTGTTAAAGCAGGCTGCTGACGGTGTCTCAATGACAATAATCACTAAACCCTTACCTTAACTCCAGATAGGAATGAATAACTCTATCAAAAATCAATTCTACTGTAATAAACTGTTCATCTCCACTTATTTGGATCTCCTGAATAGCTAAAAGATCGTGATCAAAGCCAACAATTAAAGGTGACGCGAAAGATAAAGTTTATAATGGTACAATTGAAATACGCTATTTAATAAAAGTATGTTAAATCATTTTGAAGATGAGCGAATGTTACGTGTAATTACAAGTACCATAAATAGCCCATGGGTTTAGAGAAAAAAACTGGGAATCGAGGGTTTTTTTTCAGGCACAATACTACGAAGTTCCTATAATGGAAGCAGTCCAAGGCATGCCTTGTACAAGGAGTGCTTGTTGGGGTTAAATGTTTTGTTCGTGCATGCACGTCATACTACAGAGTTCCTATCAGCTGTCCCCCGGTTCTACATCCTTAACTACTAATTTCTATGGAAACCGGGGGACAGCTGATAGGAATTCCGTAGTAGGGTTTCCGGAGACTACTACAAGGAATTCCGTAGTAGAAAAAACTGGGACATCACAAATTTCCGGAGACTAGATCTCTTTTTTCGATGGAAGATCACTAGAGTAAGTGAATATCACATCTCTTTGACCAGGGGTCACCCCTGTCTTTGACATCTTGTACAGTATCTCGTATAATCCTCTGCATTCTGCAATCGAGACACCAATCGAGACACCAATCGAGACACCAATCGAGAAACCAATCGAGAAACCAATCGAGAAACCAATCGAGACACCATGAAAATGAAATGCATTTTGTCAAAAACCGGAGCGAAAGAGCATTTCAACCCTTGTCTGAATGAGCATCGCTTAATCGAGGCAAACCCCCTTCTCGATGATTTTTCTGCATCTCAGAACTCTACAAGTTCTTCCGATAATTTGAGTCACTCAATCGAACCAACGTTAACCAGTGCCAATGTCTCAAAGTTTTCCCCGCATAATTTGAAAAGGAGAGACAGAAAAGACATCGACGGTTCCTTCTCAAAATCCGTTCCAAACTACATCGGCGGGAGAAGCTGTGACTCTCGTTCGTGTACTCCGGGATTTTCGAAGCGGGCACGAACTTTCACATTCTACGGAGATGTCAACAATGATGAACAGAACGATTCATCTCCTAACACTGAGCTTGACGCATCGCTTTCGGACACCAAAATCCAAGATGGGGACCAACCAATCCCAAACGCTTCTCCCCTCTCGTATGATGATACCAATGTCGATCACGATAGCGATTGTAAGGTTCGTCGTTGTTTCATTGACAAACCAAACATCAACGATATCTTTTGCTTCCACAGCAGTATTCCAAACACTAATTGCTCAATTCGATACAAAGGAAACGAACAGTTCTTCCGAGTATTAGAGAAATGGAGAAAAGCGTATGCGCTCGATGGTTTTGAAGACCAGGCACAACTGATCGCTTGGTCCGTCGTGAACGAAATCCAACACATGGAGCCCAGTGGACGGTTCCTATTGCCATCACCCAGGAAAGAAAAGATCGATACCTCGGACGAGGAAGAAATCTACGGCGATGACTACATAATCCACGTTTTTGATTGGTACGCCATTGACCGGGAAGCGGCACTCAAAAAGACGAAAGAGGCGCTCGACCTGCAATACGTCCTCGGTTTCGTCGAGGAGATAAAAATGGTTCCTCGTGACGACGACGCCAAATTGCAAGTGGATGAATCAGTCGTCAAGAAAGGCAACATCGAAAAGACCAAAAACAGCAGTTCCGACCAGGAAAGAACATCGCCCGAAACTGAAACTAAAACGGAAACAGCAAAGGCCCCTCGTAAAGATGACGCCGATGATGACGCCGATGACGACGCCGAAACCCAAGTTGACAAACCAGACGTCACGAAAGGCATCAAAAAACAGAATCGTTGGACTACGTTCGAGGACAGAAAACTTCTTGCCTTAATTAGAGTGTACAGTGAAAATTGGGCATACATCTCGTCTGAAATGGTCGGGAGAACGAAGAAGCAATGCCAAGGACGCTACGAGAACCACCTATCTCCGAAGATCATTCGATCCCGCTGGACAGCCGTAGAAGACAGAATTTTGATCAGTGCCCACATGAACTATGGAAACAATTGGACACTAATCGCGAAAGAGCTACCCGGAAGGCCCGTTCTCCAGATCAAGAACAGGTGGTACACATCACTCAGGATGGTCCGGACCCGGTCGGAAGAATTCAAACTCATGGGCTGGTCACTTCATCAAAAAATCGCATATTTGCGGCGTGTGGAGCTGTAAAACAAGCGAAAACAGTCGAGCAGGAAATGCAAACAAATGATGAGCAAACGCAACCATTGGACCTTTTCCATGGTGTTCTTTCCGTCATCACCATACGAAGTAAGTTACATATAGATCGCTTTTGATGATAAAATTGATGATAAAATTTCGAAATTGTTAAACAGATACACATAAGGTTTTACCGTATTTCGAAGACACCATAATAGTATTACAAAATTCCTATCAGCTGTCCCCCAGTTCTACATCCTCAACTACTTAATTTGTACCGGTACGGAAACCGGGGGACAGCTGATAGGAATTCCGTAGTAAGGTTTTTGGGACCTAATAGCTTCTTTAGTAGTATTACATAATACGACGTACGTGTACACGTAGCAGTATATTTATTATTATTTTTTGATAGTATTTCTTCGTTTGGGCACTTTCCAAGTCCTTATGAAAGCTCGAGACCAAATTAGTACTGTAACACCAGTCTATCCAGTGTCTAATCAGTCATAAAGAGTCGCTTTAGTAGCTTGTATGTGCATAACAATTACCGGTAGTTCTCTTGGAACGGAGGAAGTACGAGTACTCGTAAGAGTACCGGTACGTAGTTGGGAATTTCGCAAACCACTTCGTACATGTACATGTACTTAAAGAGTAATTGAGTCATTCCCGAAATAGAAGTTACATATATCGTTTATGTAACCCCCGAGTTACTTATTTATGGCGCGCAATAACGGAAAATTCTTATAATTTTTTAAAGGTCGAGCCCTTTATCGGAATTTGGAATCCCATTGAATGAAAACAAAAACTCTCAGTATAGTCAATGACCGGCAGGCAAACGTTGTGGGATTCGTTTTATTCAGCAAAGGGGAACAAGGGAGGGACCAGGAGCAAAATAAGTGATTAAGGAAGACATGTTCGAAAGAAAAAGAAACACACATTTCGTAACCTTACCGTAGTTGCTGATACAAAGAACACATGTTGTCGGGGATACGAAGTACTTTCAGACCGGCAAGCTTTGTGGGATTCGTTTTTATTTAGTCAAGAATTCCTTACTTATTTTTTATGTCGCTACAGTGAGACCCCCCTCACTGTAGCGATTTAAGTAACCAGTTACTTAAATGAGCCTTTTATGTGTTTCCGAAATACAAAGTTTCATGTTTATTTCGGGAATAACTCATTACCGTGCGTCGAACAAAGTAACACGGAGCAAGAGAGTCAGTTTTGTCCACCCAGACGCGTTTGCTAATTCTGCGCTGAGTCGAGTTGAGTCGAGTTGAGTCGAGTTGAGTTGAGTTGAATTGAGTTGAGTTGAGTTGAGCGGAGCTGAACCGAGCCGAGCCGAGCCAAGCGGAGCGGAGCGGAGCTTTCTTGCCGTGCTTGTACGTGCGTACTGGTGCGTACCGTACCACACCATTCATCCCCCGCCGTTACCTGTGCCCGTAAGATACCTTACTGCACCGACCGCAGCTTCGCCATGGCCTCGTCCTCGTCGTTTTCGTTTTCATTGTCGCCGACTGCGGCGCTGATCGAATCTGCCTTTGGGTCCGGCACTACGCTGTACGACGCCCTAGGATGTTCCCCAAGAGCCTCACAGGCCGAACTGAAGAAAGAGTACCGCAGGCTCGCGCTGATATACCATCCTGACAAGCAGCAACAGCAACAGCAGCAACAGCAACAGCAACAGCAACCAAAAAATCTCTCCGAAACAACCCTCAAGTTCCAGGCCGTGTCGGCGGCCTATCGAGTGCTGATGGACGCCGGCCGGCGATCGGCCTACGATGCTACCGGCAGGGTGCTCGAAGAAGAAGACGACGGCAACGACAACGACAACGACAACGACGGCAATGCGGATCTCCCTCGCCGGTCGACCCAACGCAACAAACGAGCCTCCTGGGAGGCCTTTTTTGAGTCCGTCTTTCGCGAGCTTCGAACCGCCACCGAGAAACACGGAGAAAGGGATTCCTACAAGGGATCTTTGGAGGAGGAGCGCGACGTGCTGCGCTTCTACGACACGTGCAAGGGAGACCTACGCAAGGTGGTCGACTGTTTGTTGCACGGAACGGAGGCCGATGTGGAGCGGTGGAGATCGGATATTGTGGCACCGGCCATTGCCCGGGGAGATGCCAGGGACTATTTCTCCTCCCCCGGTCCAACGCCACGGCAATCGGCAAAATTGAAGCATCCAAAACAAAAACAGAAACAAAATACGAAACAAAATACGAAACAAAAACGCAGGGGGAGAGTTCGAGTGTTGGTGGATTCGTCGGACGATGACGATGACGATGACGATGATGATGATGATGATGATGACGAGGAATGCGACGATGGTCCCAGATCTGCCCCGCAGCCGTCCAGAAAGACCGCTGCGGTTGGCACCGGCAAGAAGAAGATGCTCCGGAAACGACCCGCTGCGGGTGCTCTCTGCGATTCGGAAGACGATGACGAGAGCGACAGGACTCCGCAAGCCCGAGCAAAATCCCAAGCCATGAACAAGCGCGACAAGATGGAGTACCGGGTGGCTCGGAAACGAAAGCTCCTGGCCGCGCGGGAACTCGAGGTGGAGCGCCTGCTGGCATCGAAATCCTGGGGAAGCCCAAAGCGCAGGGCAACCGCGGCAGCAGCGATTGCGCCGCGGAAGCGCAACGGGCCGGTGGCCGACGCCTTCTTGTCCGGCATGGAACAAAAGTATGCTTCGTCTTTGGGTACTGCTTCGGTTCCCAGGGGAAATCGCCGGACGAAGCGCAAGCGAAAAGCGACCCGGTGAACCCAATCCTCGTTGGAACGTGCCTCTATGTGTGTGTGTGTGTGGTGTGCGTGTGCATGTGCCCATCCTCCCGTTTGTGTGCCTGCCTGGATTGCCTGCCTGCCTGCCGTTGGATTGGTTCCCGGCGGCCAGCGAGCGCAGTGGCAGTCGGATTTGGGAGCTCTGCGAGAAGTTTTTTACGTACGGTACAAACAACCGCATCCATCGATACGTCCTTTCGAAAGTGGTCTTGTGATTGGTCGGTTTCATTATTTCGAAGCGCTTTTGCACTCGTGATTATTACTTCTATTGTTTCTTACCGAGCCGGAGGCTGATCCTTGCCCATTGCTCATTGCTCCGGTGAGAAGATCTTGGAAGCGCCACATTCGAAGCAAAGAAGCAACTGATTCTGTTCTGCTCTGCTCTGCTCTAAGTTGTTCTTATCGGATCGGATCTGATCTGTGATCTGTGATCTGTGATCTGTTCCTCGGAAACCGGATCGTATAAGGAAGCAAGCTCCAAAACGCTAGAATCAATCCATCGATTTCATCGGATTGAGTTGAATTGCACCGAATTGCACCGAATAGTTTCTAAAACAACGCCAGCAACCCCGACAACCATGGCAGGCGCAGCAGCAACCGCTTCGACGAGTCCGGGAACGGTGGACACAGACACCGATACCAATACCAATTCCGATCAGTCGGCCACGCAGAAAAAAGGAGTCTGGCTCGTCCGGGGCACGATCTCCCTCTTGCTGGTCGATGTCTTGGTCTCGACCTTCCTCATGTCTTCGATTCTACCCTGGGTCCGCCACCAGGAAGACGACAATACTAACATTCAGTCCGAATTTCTACCTTTAGAGTGTTACACAGTAATCGCTCTTGGCTCGGAAACGGCAGATGCTGGCACGGACCCTATCGAGTCAGTCGGTCAGTCATTCAAGCGCCAGAGAGCTGCTGCCGGTAGTGAGTTCTCCCGAGGCTTGGCTGCGAAAACGAAACACACACACACACACACACACACACACAACACGAAACCGAGTTTGGCTCGTCTGTTGGACTGCATTCTGGGCCCTCTCCCGTAGAAATGAATTTTGATTTCACATTATTATTACTGTAATTACTTCGTATTATGTATCGACATTCTGGAACGCGATAAGACCAAAGTCGGCACATGAAGGGACAGTCAATTGCGGGTTGGAAACTCGTTTCGAAAAAGGGCACACCGAGGTACCGGTACGATTCGATCACCCAGCCGAAACGAACCATCCAATCCAATGAACCAGTTGTTGCTACTGTTTTCTATTTGTTTCACTTGTAACGGAACTGATAGGACGAATGCGGTTGCAAGCTGCAATATCCGTTGGAAACTAGGGAGGACCAAGAAACGATGGTTCCCGAGTTACTCCCTTTGCTTCAGCCCTGCGAAATGTTTTCGTAGTACTGTCGAACCGTTGGTTGAGCTCGAAAGACCGAAGCGTCGGCGACCACCCCCCGACGATTTCGTTGCGCTGCGTCGATTTTTTCTCCGGGAAATGCGACAAGCGCTACACGCTGCTCGCATTCGGCCTGGCCTGAACCGGCCTCGCGGCACTGTATTCGTTTTTTATTGGCGCGGTATTGTATTGTAACAACGGCGCAAACGATGCTTGAAAACATTGTCGACCGTGCTTTCTTTCACGAGAGCGGGAGCAACCGTTCTCGGTTTGGTAATGGCAATCTATACTAATGACAATCTCGCTACTCGTACTCTCTTTTCTGTTAGTGGTTCGATGAAAAACGGATTCGGTCACGAAGATGGTTGGATTACTTTAGTGTGATGTTATGGTTGCTGTGCTTTTAATGCGTTGTGTTCTGATGTGTTCTGATGTGTTCTGCTGTGTTGCAGTGGAGAGTGCTGCGTGATGCTGTGCTGTGTTGCGCCGTAGGCTTGCTTTGCTTGGAGAGGACGATGTTTTCTCGTTTCACTTTCTCTCACGCAAAATCTCCCTCGAATTCCGGTTCGGGATCGTCTCGAAAGCTTGTCGGCGGTCCCTGGCAGATGACGACATTGTCTTCGTCGTCGTTGTCGTCGTCGTCCGATCCGTTGTCATTCGGTTCGTCCTGAAACGACCTGGACGACCGCCGGCTGCTGCTCCCTCCGTTGGTCATCTCGATCGACACCGGATTGATGTTGGCCCGCTCGTATTGGTGCTTTTCGGAGGATGACCGGCGGCAAAAGAGGCAATAGCAACAAAACAGAACGGAGAGCAAAATGGACGAATACACCGCGGCGGCGATCGGATTGGACAAAATGTCCTGGACGAGGGTGAGGGCTTCCTTCTCCTCGATCTCGTCGATCGAAGCCGCCTTCTCCGAGTCCTCCTGCTCCGCACCGGGGTCCAGGGGCGGGAGGTCCTCGGGTTCGGATGGGGCCTCCTGCTCCTTCTCCGTGGTCTGCTTCTCGTCCTCCTCGGAAGAATCTTCGGGGGGGGCATTGTCGGCGTCTCCCATCGTGGTGCACTTGCCCCAGCCCCAGGTGCAGCCCTCGATGGTCTGGCACTTGGCCCCGCTCGAGATGGACTCGCAGGGTTTGTTAGAGCCGTCGTCGTCGTTGTTGCTGTTGTTTTTGTTGTCATCGCCATTGTTTTTGTTCTGTTTTTTGTGGCCGGTCACATCCTCGACGTCTTTGAGGTTGCCGGTGATCTCAAAGTCGTACCCGTTGTCTTCGACCGTGCGCGTGTAGTCGCAGGCGCTCTCGGCCCACCCGATCCGCTGCTGTTCCACGTCGAAAAAGACGTCGTGTCCCATCATGGCGTTGGCCCCCAGCACGTTCCCGGAACGCTCCGTCGGATAAAACCGGGACGTGTACTCGCCCTTGGCCGGGTTGTACTCCATGTAGTGGGAGGGAGGAATCGCCAGGATGACGTCCGACGGGTGCTGGGGATCCAGGGCCCCCGCCAAACCGGCCGTCTTGTAGAAATCGTGCTCGGCGTTGGTGGCATCGTCGCTCTCGAGCTGGACGAGAATGGTGGGCAGCTGGGCGAACTCCTTGTCGTTGAGCTTGATGGCCCGGTTGTTGTGATCGTAACCGGTCATCTTCTTGAAGACCGCCGAGAACTCGCCGGCAATGGCCGAGTTGAAGTACGTGTCGGTGGTCCCGGAATCGACAATCGTCCCGCCCCGGCCGATGAGGCCCGGGTCGAGGTCTAGGACAAAAACGCCCTTGTTGGGATTCGAGTCGGTGCTCATGGCGCTCTCGCCGTACTTTCCCTCCCGGAGCATCATGCGGCGGACACTGACGCTGAAAAAACTCCGGCGTCCCGCGTCGAATCTGGGCGTGTAGACCATTGGCGTGTCGTGGAGGCGATCGTCGACGCCCCCGAGCGTCATGGCCCCGGCCTCGGTTCCCTCGCGGGTGACCCGTTCCGGCCGCGAGAAACAGAGGGCAAACTGGCGTTCGGATCCCATCTTTTCGGCATAAAACATCTGGCTCCAGTAGGTCGACGGCTGGTTGGACATGCCCATGATGCCGTCGGCCAGCTGCGTCTTGAAGAGCCCCGTAACGACCGTCTGGCATCCAAAGGTCATGTCGAAGACCAGATCGGCGGCGTGTTTCGGGTCGAGGTCGTCTCCCTCGAGCTGGGGCTTGTTGGCCACGAGCGGGGTCTCGTGGGGCCCCGCGATGTAGCACTTGTCGACGGCCTCGTAGGCGGACCAGCGGCTGCCCTCGGCGTAGGCCATGGTGACGGAGCAGGTGGATCCGTTGCAGATGCTCCGGTCCATGATGCACTCGGAAGCGCTGGAGCAGGTGGACTTTTCAAAGGTCGCGGACTCTTCCTCTACAAAGAGGCGGTCGATGTGGTAGTCGGGTACCCCGCAGTCCTTGCATCCGCTGCAGGGAAAGGCCGTGATGCCGCTGCCGGTATCGACAATGACCGTCTGGCGCTGCGGGGGGCTCCCCACCCACAGATCGACGTAGTGGGTTCCGTAGCCCTTGTGTGGAAGAAATCGAAAAACATTGCGGATTGCGGGGTTTTGGGCAATGGTTTGGGAGAGCGGATTGGAATGCATCGGAAAATCAAAAGTACCATTGAATCGAATCGGATCGGATCGAATCAAATTGTTGTTGATTTTGTTGTCGTCGTTTTTGTAGCAGTATTCCATTCGGTGTGGAACGTTATCAATGGGTTTCGAAATGAAAAACAGTCGAGTATCCGAGAGAGGATCGATTGATCGGTCGATCGGTCCATCGATGGATCGAAGCAGGAGTGAGTATTGGATTTGATCGGCAACACACACAGGGCACAATCCCTCGCTCCGCACCGTTTTCTGTTTCGTGATCTTTTCCCAAACAGCTCAGCTCAGCTCAGCTCCTCTGCAGAACGCAACTCACCTCGAACAGAGCCCCGATCTGCATGGCTTCCTCGCGGCGGCGGTACCGATCGTCGTTATCATAGAGTCCTTCTGGCTCCTCCTCGTCGTTGTAATCGAAATCGTTGTTGTCCCCGTGCGACAGTTTTCGCTCTCTTCGCCGACGCTCCAGTTCGACGTGCCGTGGGTTCAGCTTGAGGCTAATGACTCCCGGGTCGTTGGTCGATGCGGTTGCGGCATCGAGCAGAGCGCACAAGAGAACGGTCAGGATCGTTGTCCTCGTCGTCGTCGTCGTCGTCATCGTCCTCATTCTGGTGGTAGTAGTGTATTAATTATAAAGTCGAGCACAAAAGGTTGTCGTCTTGAGGAGGTATGTACCGTACCGGTTTTCAACTGTATCTGTTCCCTGTTTCTACCGAGACCTCGAACGAATGAATACAGGACTCCGAGTTGGGAATGATTATTCGATCGAAGGAGTGGAGTGCTTGGGTCGGATTATGTTTCCGCAATCGTTCACCACACGAGATAGTATGATCGCCGACTGTCGTTCCGTTTCGGTTACAGCGTTGTCGAACAACACGAACAAAGATAAAGAGTCTTTTCATTCCTCCTCCTCTTGGCTCCTGTTTCGTTCGGTTTTTTCCCGGTTCCAGTGGCCCAATCCGATACAGACGAGGGCCCCACTAAGCACAACTACGTAACGTACTGCTATGCGTACGCGTAGACCTACGCACCCGTATGTACGAACAAAAAGAAAACTGTCACAATGTTTTCGTTCTTGTTTTTAAGGCGCATGACTGCAGACCAGATGTTGCATTCACGAAGGTAATACTCGTCCTTATTCTAATATATGTTATACATACTATCCATAATATACATACTATGTATCTAAAGCATTATGTCTATCGCAGCTATATACTTTTCGTACCATACATTCGAAAAGGGGGGATGGGTTGGTCGCGGGTCATTTGCGTGGTTAAGTGTTGGGTGTGTCGTGATCCTCACCAAAAACAGTCGTTGGTAGCCTCGCGCGACGGAATCATCGTGCATTGCCGATGTTCGGCTTTCGCTTCGGCTGCCTTCTCGTTCGTCCTAATATTATTTTGTATTCCTACCGTATGCCATAGTGTTCGTTCCTGGTACGGAGCAAACTACGTACGTACGAGTACTATTAGCATACGTGCGCGAACGGAACATCGCCGCTCTCGGAGTGAGTGAGTCGTTCGGCTGGGGGCAGTTTTTGTTTTTGGTCTCCCGGTTCCCGGCAACACGACGAAACACGAAACGATCGTGACAACCCACAGCCCAGAAGTCGACGCAGAGACGAAGCGGGGCAACGCCATTGCAACAATAAAGATTACTACTCCATCAGGTTTCCATCGAGAACCGCAATAAATCCGGAAAAAAATCTGTTGATTGGCAATCGCAACAACGTCAACAACAACAAAGAGATTACAGAAGAGGACTGACTCGATAACGACACTCTATCGAAACAAATCCATCGCACTGCATAGAATTCCATCAAATTCTTTTGGCGGCACCGACGTTTTCTCGAGAAGCAGATTCTCGGATCGAAGAAAAGGGCAGAAACGAAAACGAAAAGAAAAACGACAACAAAAACGTGCACAACAACCCAAACGAAACTGAACACGAAGACGAACACGAAGACGAACACGAACACGAACACATTGATCACAACAACGACAATGACAATGACGGCGACAATTTCCACAACCATGGCCCAGCTGGTCTCTCTCGCCCTGATCGTCGGGTGCCACGCAAACGCAAGCATTCCCGATGCCCAACAACTCCCGGCTCCGAACGCCAACGGCTCCATCACCTTCCCGCTGATCCCGCACCACGCCCATCGCATGCGCCGCGGCCTGTCCGCCCTGGAAGACGATCCCGAGCGCGATCGCACCCGGCGCCGCAGTCGCAACCGCCGCCTCGACGACGAGTCCGCGAGCCACGTCACCACCGATCCCCAGGACCTCTCGGCCGGTGCCCTCTACATGGGCTACGGAACCCACTACGTCGATCTGTGGGTGGGAAGCCCCCCGCAGCGCCAGACGGTCATCGTCGACACCGGGAGCTCCCAGACGGCCTTTCCCTGCGGGGGTTGCAACGACTGCGGCAGCCCCAAGTACCACGCCGATCCCTACTTCGAGGAGGGAGCCTCCAGCACCTTTTTGTCCACGGGCTGCGACAAGTGCTCGCAAAAGGCCACCTGCAACTCGGACAAGGACCGCTGCGAGATCGAGCAGTACTACTCGGAGGGATCCTCCTGGGAGGCCTACGAGGCGATGGATACCTGCTACGTGGGGGGATTTCACAACGCGGCCGTGTCGCTGCAGGTGGGTCGTTTCTGTTTGTGTTTGCGTTTGTGTTGTGTTGTGTTGTGTTGTGTTGTGTTGCGTGCAACGAAATCAAAATCAAAATCGAACCGTACGGTATTGGAATCAACCGAAGCGAAATGATCGAACCGAGATCGTGCAGAGCACTGGCGATTTTTCCGACGGGGAAAAAGGAACGCTGCTCTCTGTTTGCTTCTTTTGTGACAGGAAACCATTCAAAAAAATGACCTTGCTTGCTTCCTCCCTTTTGCTGGATTCTGTTTTGGCTCACCGCGTTTTTCCTTGTTGCTTGTCGGTTGTCGCTTTCTTCTCTCGTTCATTTCCCGCTCTCTGCGTTTCGATCGGACAGGAACCGGGCAGCAACGCCGACGACATGGATCCCCGCAACGCTGCCACCGCCGGATTCCCGCTCCGATTTGGCTGCCAGACCAAGGTCACGGGACTCTTCCAGACCCAGCTGGCCGCCGGAATCCTCGGCATGTGCGACGGCAAATCCGCTTTTTGGCACCAGATGTACCGGGCCGGAAAGACCGTCTCCAAGCAGTTCTCCCTCTGCTTCTCCAGGCAGCCCCATCCCTCCCGCGAGGGAACCCTCGCCGGGGCCCTGACGCTCGGCGGATCCGATACCCGCCTGCACAAGCACCCCATGGTCTATACCACCACGGTCGGAACCTCCAGCCACCTCCCCCGGAATCACAAGAGCGGATACTTTGACGTGCACGTTCGCAAGGTCTATTTGCGGGCCGGCAGTGGGGGCGAATCGGCCGACACAAAGGACTACGACGCGATCGTCCTCGAGCTCCAGCACGCCGCGGACATCAACGAGGATGGGGGCGTCATTGTCGACAGTGGGACGACCGATACCTATTTTAGCAAGATCATGAGGCCCTCGCTCCGAAAAAGCTTCAAGACCCTCACCAACGGAATCGCGTTCGAGCACGACAAGATCGACCTGACCGAGGAACAGCTGGCCGCCCTGCCGACGGTCTTGGTTCAGTTGGCCGGGGACGAGGTCCTCAACCAGGCCGTGGCCGATGCCCACGGGGGACCCGACAAGGTCAACGGGCTGGCGGGATACCTCGATCCGGACCATCCCCTCGATGTCATTGTAGCGATCCCGCCGTCGCACTACATGGAACGCCTCTCCAATGGACAGTACCAAAACCGGATCTACGCTACGGAAACCGACGGCAGCGTCCTGGGAGCCAACACTATCATGGGGCACGACGTTTTGGTGAGTGGGAGGAATCCATCGATCGTGGGGATTGTGATGGAAACGGATTGGAATGCGGAACACGTGCATTTGATTTGTTTCGTTGCGATGCGATGCGATGCGTTGCTTGTCGCCCTTTCTCTCTGCGTCGTGTCTGGAAAAAACCGTATAAGGTGATTGATTCGAGTTTCTGACCGCACTCTCCCTCTAAACACTTTTTGGCTGGATTTTTGCGTTTTTTGCTTTGCGTTCGTGTGCCGTGCTCTCTATTGTTACCTGCGTTCAGTTTGATCCCGACAACAATCGCATCGGATGGGTCGAGAGCTCATGTGACTATTCCGAATTGTCGACCTCGAAGGGATACCCGGACGTGCTGGGAGACGAGACCCTCACCGCCGAGACGGAAGAAACAATTGAAGAGGAAGAGAAGGAAGAGGAAGCCCAGGAAGACCTCAAGGAAGCCTTTGACGAGAAGGAGGTCGAGACGGAAATCAAGAAAGAGGAAGAAAAAGCAGACAAGGATTTCGATGACGACGGTAAAAGCGAAGAAGAAACCGGAGGCGATGACGATGACGACGACGACGACGAATGGATCGAAGACAACGGCGACGCCGAGACACAGACCCCAACTTACGAAGAAACCGATTACATTGAATATGACGACGAGACATCGTCGTCGCAATGGTCTCTGTCCGACTGGACCTCCCAGCACAACATCGACATTCCCGTCGACGATCTCAAGCGGCAATGGACGGAGCATCCGACACTGGCGTGGGCTGGGTTCGCCGCCGGGGCACTGCTCCTGTTCGGTCTCTGCTACTGCTTCTGCAAGTGCTGCTGCTGCAATCTTTGCTGCGGGGATTCGTCCCGAAACAACCGCAAGGGATACCGCCGGGCACCCGGGCGGGACCAATACCGTGGGTCGCCAGGGGGGCGATCCACCTACAAGGACGACCTGGAGAACGACAACGACTCCGACTCCTCGTCCTGCGACAGCGATGGCAGCGACGACACGGACAGCCTCGCGGACGAATACGGAGACGTCATCTGACCGGTTGCTTCCCGCGTTGGCAATGGGAGCCACGGTCGGTTTCCCTTTGCCTCGGGGGAAATGTGCTTCCGGAGATCCCGATCGGTGTGAGACGACGCACTCGCTCGCACACACAAACGGTGCTGTTGCGTCTCGACGACGATCCCAGAGGAAATGGTTGCATTTTGGTTCGAACATCCGTCCTTTCGTCCATGGACCAAACACAACGCAGTACCGTGTACCTTAGATACATATTAAAATTATATTATAATATTACAGCAATGTTAAATTCAGAATTGCGAAATCTGTACTGAACAAGAATCGGATACGAAACTGCGCGCAGACCAGATAAGCAGTGCGGTTCTCTGAACCGAAAAGAACAATCCATTGTTTCCGAGAGAGGGGCACCGCTGACCCAAACATCAGGGAACGGAGGTACCACATCCAAATTTCCTGGTGACCGTGCGTTCCTGTTTCGAAAAAGATTGTAATTACCGCAAGCACATTGTGCAAAATCAATCCTTTGCAATCGTTTAGTTGTAAATGAAAAATACAGTTACGCCAGTACCGCTTCGGAAGTCTCTTTGGACTGTTCCGCGGGAGTTTCCAGGGATTGGTCGCAATCGCTCCTGGCATGGGTTTCTTCCAAATGCGCCAGGAATCGAGCCAGCTCCGAAGGCATCCATGATACCGTGGGCAGTGGCGCTTGCGGGTCACCCAATCTGTGGAAGATGTACCCGCAATGTCCTCCTCGGTCGGTGTAGAGGATCCTCAACGGTCGATCCTTGTCGTTGTCCGGCAATTCCAGTCCCTCAAAAAAGGGGTCGTCCCGGGCCTGGATGACGAGCTCCGGAACGCTAACCTTGTGAAGCTTATCGATCGTCTTCACCTTGTCGTAGTAGTCCAAGGCATCGTCGAATGCAAAGACGGGGGCAATGACGAGGTTTTCAACATCCATGATGGTTTGGCATTCGTCGATTTCGGATCGCTCGAACGCAAAAACGCCCGTGTCGTGCTGCTTCTTCATGCGCCGTTTCATGGATTTCAGCAACCGGTCGCCGTAGATGGTCTTGACGATTCCTGGCTCGTTCATGTTTTGGTGGCATTGGCCCGTGTCGAATGGAACAGCGTTCACCGCAGCACCGCAAACGTTGTACCGATAGGCAGTTTCGCCGAGATCGGTCAATAGTTTTGTGACGACCCCAGCTCCCAGAGAAAATCCACTGAGGTAAATCCGCCGGTTGGGCGTTGCGGAGTGTATTGCTTCGATTTGTTCCATCAGGTCGTCCGTAAAGCCGAGGTGGTAGGCTCTATCTGTCAGGTTACACTCCTCCCCGTAGTCACAGCAACCACGAAAGTTGAGGCAAGCTGCATCCATGTTTTGCTCGTTGCAAGCCATGGCAAATTCTTTCGCCAGTTCCGAGTCGGAACAACTTTCCAATCCGTGGCAAATCAAACACACGGGTTTCTCGTTGCTGTTGGTGTTTTCGTTTTGATCGGACCCATCGGCGTATTTCCAATCTACGTAATAGAAATCTCCGTCCTTCGTTTCCATTCTGACACGCTCGTCCCATCGGAAACGGGCGAGGGGATAGCGGCTGTTGGGCTCGTCGTCGCTTTTTCCACCAAGCCCCGCCAGTTCGAGCAACACCTTCATGTCTTTCCGACCCCGGCTGTACATGGTTTCTTTTCGGAAGAGCGTACCAACAATGGTCTGGAAGTGTTCGTTCGTCGACCACCACGCAGGATTGTACTGGGTGGGTACATACGAATGTGACACTCCTGCTTCCCTTGCGTATCGCTCTCGGCCCTCGATTGGGAGGTACGTGCCTTCAATGTCTCGGTTTCTAGTCTCGTCGTCGGACGATGGATCTTGAAGAACCATTAACGTCAGGAACATTTTCGCTTCCAACTTCTTTTGTCGTCTCCGATTTGATGCCGATACTCAGTGATTCCAACTCGGTCTTTTCTGTGCTCTTCTTGTGGAGCAATTGTTTCGCTTTTCTTTCCCGTGCATCTTGTTCAAGTCGCTGTGCCAGAAGTTTTCTCTGAAAGGTTTCTGAAGTCCTCGCCATAGTGTCTATTTCGACTTGAATTTTCTTCGGCAATGAGATGTCTTCGGTATTCGTAGCTTTGGAATACGCATCAAGCTCCAATCTCCTTTTCAACAACCTTCTGTGAAACATCTCCTCGGCCTTTTTGGTTCGGATCTGTTCTTCTCGTGCGTCGAACTCCAACTTGGTTTTCAAGAGCCTTCTTTGAAAAACTTCTTGGGACTTTCGACGCAAAGCTGCTTCACTGTTCTCGTTCGATTCTTGCGTTCGGTGTTCTTCCGACTGGGTCGGAGGTTCCAGCTGTTCCTTCTCTGCACTGACTGATTTGATGTCCATGAGCATCCGAGTTCTAGTTGCTTCCTCGAGCTCCAGTCTTTTTTGTAACAGACTTCCACGGAACAACTCCTCTCGCTTTTTTTCTTGGAAGAAAATCGTATCATCTTGATTGTTGTTCGATACACCGTCGGATTCGTTTGTAGTGGTGCCAGTCGGAGGCATCCCTTGGATTCCATTAAGAGTTCCATCGATCGCTATGGTGGCTTCCATTTCAAACCTCCTTTGTAAGAGACTCCTCTGAAACAACTCCTGGTCTTTTTCAATTTTTGAGACTTTCACCGCGTCGTTTTTGTCCCATGACACTGTCGATTCTTCGTCATTTGAAATCCGTGATTCCGGTGGAACCGAACGATCATCGCTACCGAATGATTTTAGTTCTTCGTGACATTCGACTTTCTTGGGTTCATCGATCCCAGCATTTTTTTGTGGAACAGAGAACGACCGAAGAGGCACGACATTTGATTCCACCACTTCGAGGGGCGGAGGAGACCACGTGGATTTGGGAGTTTCGTATTCCGCTGTTCTCGAACGATCAGTAGTATCCAATGCTGTCCTAATGCGGTCAACTCCATTGTTTGATTCTGGCCCAGGTTTTCTGTCTCCATTGTCGTTACCGTCCACTCCGGCAGCAGCAGACTCACTGGAATCCGTAAGAGTTGAGTGCATTGATGCGATGTCGTTCGAAAGACTTCTCAACCACTGCGGAGTTATCATTCGGTCTCAATTCTGTCGCAATGTCCGGTATATCATGCTTGACATCTTTGGTCTCAGCTTCTTCAACACTAGCATTTGGCGACTTTGTGGTGACTGTCTCTTCGTTTGTTTCTTTCATTGACTTGTTCTTCTTGTTCATACGCATTGCTCTGAGAAGTCGTTCCATTGTGGCAAGATCAACCTGGGTTTCGTCACCATCGTCGTCTTCTACAATGGTTTCGGTGCACAAAAAGGATGCCATCTCTGTGATCTTTGACCTCGCCGTGAGCGCGTTGCTGTTCTTTGGAACGGAAAGCGTGACATCTTCCCTGGAGGGAATCGCATTCAGAGGGGCAGGGAGTGTATTTTCGATGTTGTCCCGGGAGGCGTTGGGAAACGGTTGCGGCAATGACGATTCCTTTGGTCGAAATCTCACAACAAATCCTTCCGCTACATAAAATATTAAGCCGATGCCAAGAAGCAATCGGAATCGTTTCCGTTGAACACCCATTTGGGAAACAAAGGATGATCCTTGATTGCTGATCTCCAATCCAAAATCTTTGTTTGTTTGCCAACAAGTGCTGCCTCACTCGTTTCTGTCAATCGGTCGCACAGCAAGCAGAGACGAATGGGTTATGCACTCGAACCACTATGTTCTCTTTGACCGACACCAGATGCGGTACTAAACATTTGCTTTCATCTAACGACGAATGCAATTTTATGACACACCCCCGGCTTACTGCCTAATCTTACTTCTTCTTTCGGTGGGATGCATCGACCTTCGAGTAAGGTTACCCGGAACTGGCATCAGCATCTTGATTGATGATTCATCAGCATTTTGTTCTTTTACATTGTCGAATTATTTAAGATTTTTTGAAAACAGGTGTGAGTTGCCGACTGACGACTGCATCGAAACAGCGTGCTGGTAGTTGGTTGTTCATGGCATTATTCATGGCATCACGGAGCGCGCCACAGTTTTCGGGGATTTGGGAAGGAAGAACATTCCTGTATTATTATTTCATAATTTCATACCTCTTCAAGTGAAGTAAGGTCTTACCGTTACGATTAAGGTTAAGGTTTACTCGTAACCTTACCTGGAAGGGGGAGAGAATGTTCGTGACTAAAAGCTCTATGAGGGACTGCCATGGTATGTACGTCGGTCCACAAGATGCGACTTCAGTCTTCATCCATCAGTTGGTGTTCATTCTTGATGCTATTTGATTGAGCGAGAGGATCCTTCGGTTTGACGCCAAAACTTACCGATAAACATTCGCAAACAGCAACACCTGTGTGGAATCAGTCAAACGCAACAACCCATCACACCATCTGCCGGAATAAGGTGCAGTCGTCAAATCCTTGTCAATCGAGGACGTCGGTAAAGAAAGTAAGGTTTACCACGACGTCGGAATCAAGAGTAACTATTCATTGTTGCACACGAGAGGGAGAAATTGAGTTTGGAAGTAACTTATCGTTTTCACTTAATTAAAAGCATCAGATTAGATCAAGATGGGCAGCAAGAAGAGAAAGAACGATGAAGGCAAGGCGGTTGATGTCACCTCGACCTCATCCTCTACAAAATTGATCCCCCCATCCTCTTCCACACCCAAATTAGATACATCGAACTGGCCTCTACTGCTCAAGAATTATCACCAGCTTCACGTTCGCACCTCCCACTACACACCCCTCCCGTGCGGATCGAGTCCGCTGGCACGGCCCCTGGACCAACATCTGAGCTATGGTGTCATCAATTTGGACAAGCCCGCAAATCCCTCTTCCCACGAGGTTGTCAGTTGGATCAAAAAGATTCTCCGTGTGGAGAAGACGGGTCACTCCGGAACTCTCGATCCAAAGGTTACCGGGTGTCTGATTGTCTGCATCGATCGGGCCACCCGATTGGTCAAGGCGCAGCAATCGGCTGGTAAAACATACGTTGCTGTAGCTCGATTGCACGGAGCCTGCGATGTGACCAAGGTTCAGCGGTCCGTAGAAACCTTGACGGGTGCTCTCTTCCAGAGACCTCCACTTATTTCGGCTGTCAAGAGACAACTCCGAATCCGAACCATTTACAACCTGAAACTGGTTCAGTACGACGAGGATCGCAACCTCGGAATCTTGTGGGTAGATTGCGAAGCCGGAACCTACATTCGTACTCTTTGCGTCCACTTGGGATTGTTGACGGCAGCTGGGGGACACATGCAGGAGTTGAGGAGAGTTAGGTCCGGTGCTCTTACCGAAAACGACAACTTGGTAACGATGCACGACGTTCTGGATGCCCAGTACGTGTACGATACAACCAAGGATGAATCTTATTTGAGGCGAGTGATCATGCCCCTCGAAGTTTTGCTGACAAATTACAAGCGAATTGTCGTCAAGGATTCGGCTGTCAACGCTATTTGCTATGGTGCCAAGTTCATGATCCCGGGATTGCTGAGATTTGCGGACGGTATTGAATTGAACGACGAAGTGGTCCTGATGACCACCAAGGGAGAAGCCATTGCAGTAGCTATTGCGCAAATGACCACCTCGGTTATGGCCACCGTGGATCACGGAGTGGTTGCAAAGATCAAGCGTGTCATTATGGAACGCGATGGTACGTTGATTCTGTGCTCGATGTAGATATCCATCTCCATACTTTCTGGGAATCACCTCACTCACTCACTACCTCTTACCGTTTGTATCGTGTAAAAAAATAAACAAATAAACAGTATATCCTCGTCGGTGGGGATTGGGACCTATGGCTCAACGAAAGAAGTCGATGATCAAGGAAGGAAAGCTCGACAAACACGGAAAGCCCAACGACAAGACTCCAGCTGACTTTTTGTCCTCGTACAAGGACTTCAGCAAGTCTAAGCCACCACAACTCTCGGGAGAAGGGTCTGCTCCTGGAGCTGCTGCTGCTGCTGCATCCTCGTCACCTAGTGGCGATGTTTCCATGGGTGACGATGCCGGACACAAGCGAGCCAAAGAAAGCGACGGAAATAGCTCCGACGAACAACCAGCGAAGAAGAAAGAAAAGAAGGAGAAGAAAGAGAAAAAGGAAAAGAAGAAGAAAAAAAAGAAAGAGTAACACAGTAATAAGTAGCAGCACAAAAGTTCGGAATACCCGCATGTCAACGAACTAGCCAAGGAACAAATAATGATAATAGTAAGTGCGTCATATCTTTCCATGACGCAACGGTGCATAATTTCGCATCGAAAGAAACGCTACCAAGTTCACGTAGTATCATCAATGGTAGTGACAATAATAGCCTGCATACATTACATATCCTTTCATATTTCAAGGTACTTCTTGTAGAAACTATTGCGGGACGCAGGGGTTGTGGCTGTAGATGCATCTGCATTCAACCCCGTGCCTCGAAATCAGTCGACAATTCACGGCATCCACAATGCCGAAGCCAAAATTGTTTTCTCGGAACAAATGGCGATCACCTGTATCAACACTTTTGCTTCAACGCAAGCACTTCGTAGAAAGCAAGAATAAACAGTTATAGAAAGACGAAATGAGAACGAAAAGTTCCGTAAAGAAGGTGGTGAATCAAGATGGAATACATATGAGCAAGGGTTGTTCCTGGTCCTTCCTGAACT
This sequence comes from Pseudo-nitzschia pungens, assembly GCA_037355855.1. Classification (NCBI taxonomy): domain Eukaryota; phylum Bacillariophyta; class Bacillariophyceae; order Bacillariales; family Bacillariaceae; genus Pseudo-nitzschia; species Pseudo-nitzschia pungens. The sequence continues at coordinate 1,096,532 of CM074762.1, read as the reverse complement.
CGTCGAATTCAAAATTGGCATTTATACACTACGCGTCCGACAACATTTGAGACTCGTTGAACGTTCTACACTGAATGAGTTTAAAATTACGTTAAATGGAATCTCAATCAATTTAGAACGAAAAACGAGTCTCAATTGTTGTCGGACGCGTAGTACTATGGTCCTGAACGTGTTTGGTCTGCTGTCGTTCTACCGTACTGTATTATGCAATGGCAGCCAATACAGCAAAGCTTTCCTGCCATCAACTTGTTACAATACAACGAAAACAGTACCGGTACGACGGCAGCCTGACAGTTAAGTTATAGGCTAGTTCGTACTGCCGCGACGTATTGAATCGATTTGTTCAACTTGTAGAGGGGATAGTTCTAATGATTTCAAAAAATGTTTTGGTCTAAATTGATAGGTGTATATTCTCTATGATAAAATTGAATCAATCCTAACAATGACAAGCATAATGCAATGTGCGGTTGATCGTTTGCTCTTCGAGTGAAATAGCCTTTTCTTTCACAATTCATTGCATCGCCATCTTCATCCAACCGCCAGAATCTGGTTTCGCAGCTGTTCTCTTGTACGTCCCCTGGTAATCTTCCACCGTTGACTTTTTCTTGTTTTTTTTCTTCTTCTTTTCCGAAGTCGATACAGAAGGTGGCCCTCCTGACGGTGGCCCTGCTGCGAGAGGGTTGAAATATCCGCCGTTAGTACTGTTCGACGAGGTGCTCTCGGGTTTGGTTGTCTCTTCGGTCTTGCTGGAGCGTTTGGATATCAGCTGTGTGGATTTGGAGCTGCGTTTTTTTTTCTTCTTGGTGTCTCCACCTTTCTTGGCCGCCTTTTCTTTCTTTATCTCGTCCAACCACGATACCTCGACCGGTCGTTTCTTCTCGAGTTTTTTGAGGAGCATTATAACTTGTTGCTTTTCTTCCGTCTCTTCGACGACGTTCTGGTAGGCCTCGTCACCGGGTTTCGACTCATCGATCAGCAACCGTCTATTGGCACCACACTCGTTAATGTTGATCGAACCAACCATTTCGGTTTTCGGGTCGAAGTAAAACAAGCACTGCGCTTCTCCGCCGCCTTCGCCTTGTTCTGGGGGATCTTCTTCGTCGTCCTTTTCGTCTTCGTCATTGAGGGCTCGTTTGAACTCCGTGAAGCTAAAATCATCGATATCCGAATGCGAGGAACGGCACGAAGAAGAAGACGACAACGAGGACGATGATGACTTTTTAGAGGAATCCCTTTGGCGTTTGTCCGACTCTTTCTTGGCCTTTGATTTGCGTTTCGTTTTTCCCTTTCCTTTTTTCTTCTTCTTTCCCGACGAGGAGGTGGACAACGAGGCACTTTTGACCTTCTTTTCCTTTTTCTTCTTTTTCTTCTTCTTGCTCTTCTTTTTCGACACCCCATTTGTTTCCTGCTGCGCGTCATCGTTGGAGTTCACCCCGGCATCGTTCTCATCCCAATCACGATCTTGGTAATCCATGTCGCTGCCGATGCTGTAATCGTCACAGCTCAGAGCCTCCTCGCACTCGGTTCCATTGGCGAATTGTCGATCTTCTTCTTCTGTTGCCGTGTTCGTCGTGTTCGTCGCCTTGCGCTTGATCCGTTCCATTCCGTGAAACACGACTTCCACGCATTGTTTCATCACGGCGAGCAGCCCCAGGTCCTCCATCACGTGTACGAAGGACTCTACCGCGTTGGAATAGTTTCGAAGAACCTTTTTGAAGTTGCCATCGACGAATGCCTCTACGGCCGAGGCATCGGCACCGATAACACTTTCGTCTTCGTCGGTTTTGTTGTGGGACTGCTGATCGCCGTCCTCTCGGACACAAAGCTTGTTTCGAATGCGTCCCAACGATTCGCTGGTCTGCTTCATTCGATCGAATCCGAGAAACCCATCCTTGAGGAGGACCGCCGCCAGCTCGAATTTGTCGTACCCGAATCGTTCCTCATCCGCGTCCGTTTTGGGCATGTATTCGTTCACACGCTGTTCGGCCGCTTTGACGTCTTCGCACAGATCCGTGAGCATTCGCCGGCCCCGCAAGGACAGGATCTGTCGGTTTGCGCTTGTCTGTGAGGACGCAGCAACGATTGCCTCGCTCCTGCGGCTGTGGAAGGAGTCGCTCCTGCGGATGTGATTGTTGTTTTGGATCAGTGTTTCGACTGCCGTGATGCTTTTGGTGAGTATGTCTAGCTGCTCCAAGAGCCTGGCGTTGTTGTCCTGGCCGTTCATGATCCCATTTGGATCGAGATCCGCGGTATAAATCTTGATGAAGGATTTGCGCCATGCATTGTATGCCTTTTTTGTTTTGAGATGATGCACATCCAACAGGAGTCCTTCGAGACGACTGTAATTCTCGAGAGGATTGTTGTTGATGGCCATGCTGGCTGGCTGGCTGCTTCGGTAGGTGAATTGGATGAGGAGGACTTGTTCACGTTAGGGTTACATTCGATCGCTCGTGCATTCGAAAGAAAAAATGAGAGTGGTACTCTATTTCTTTTCATGTTTCGCACAGTTCTTTCTTCGAGTTCCGGGGCTTGTGCAAGCGTTGGGTTGCGTGATGGTAGCGTTCCGGAAATTTCTTTTCCTTTTTACGAAGGGGGTTTTGAGAAAGGTGACAAAAGTCCATCTATTATGGGCACGACCAACAACCATTGGAATGACCTTTTTTATCAAATACCTTTCTCATTTATGCGATCCCATGCGTGATGCACAGATTCGCGAATTCGATGACGTTCGATAAGTCATCCACGGGAAAATATCAATTTGTTTGAAGTTCCCGAGTTGCGAATCGAATGGCGGTCATCATTCTTTTTTCATCAATGTTTAGAGATTCTGTCGGCGCTGTACCGGTATATGGCGCTACATGGCGCTACATGGCGCTGTCCATGGCGCTGTCCATGGCGCTGTCCATCGCACTATTGAAAAGGAAGTAACCTTACTCATTCGCAGCTTCCGGGCTTCCAGGTCGTGTTTTTAAGATAAAAATACCGATGAGCTCACGGATGTTCTGTGTTTCATTCTTGAGCCATAATTAAAAGGTATGTTTTTAGTTCGCTGAATCTTGGCAACTCCATGACTAAGAACCTTACGTTCAAGAGGGAAAATTCTTTGTTCCAGTGAAGCTTCAAATAAGGTTCTTACCCCGTACTGCTATTCCATAACCAATATTTTTGCCTCAAAGTCCCATGCCCTCATTTTTAATTTCCCATCACTCGAAACACGGTTGAAAACAGAATCAAGAATGGGACAAAAACGCATTAGTACATCATCGAAATCTCTGGGCGCCGCCGCCTTGGACGATGGCCGCTTCCGACTATTTCTGGAAAACGCCGATGAGATTGAATCTATCGAGCATTTTGTGTACTGGAAGGACGAGTTCTTCCGGGCATTTCGACCCTACCTGGATGATGTGGGACTCGCTACCGCCAGAGAAGCCGATGAGGAACTCTACTTCCAACTGGAAAAACTCGCAAGAGTCTGCGTCGAAACCAAGAACATGGTAAAGGAAGGAAAGATCACCGCCGAACGATCCACGGTCAAGGGGCAAAAGAGCGTCAACGAAATGATTGCGGCAACGGATATTTGCGAGCAACACATCGACAGGTACTTTCCAAAGACGCTGGACGAGGAAGCATTGTGCGGCTACAGCAAATTCGAATTGGCCGCTGTGTTGGTGCGGGATTCCTTTCGGGTCCACGGCCTGATGATTGCCACCCGCGATTACATCCAGGGACTCGTTAACGAGGGTGGACCCCTGGCCGAAGTCCTCAAGTCCAACCAGCTCTCCATCATTCAATTCTACTTTCGGTGCCTCGAAAGCTTTGCCAAAACCATGGCCGATCTCGGCCTGTACAAACTCATGGTCAAGTGCGAAGAACTCTACAAGGTCCGACCCCGACGCAAAAAGAACAAGGCAAAACGGTTCGACAAGCACGGGAGCAAGGATGCCCTCAGCGACACCAGCTGGGAAGGCGAGGCCATCAACTCGGGACGCATGTTTCGAAAGTCCAAACACAAATACCGAGCCATTATCGACAAGGGTTGGTCCAGCGCATTGTGCACGGGACAAGTCCCGGAACCATCGTTCCCTGTTCCGGAAAAGAAGGAGAAAAAGAAAAGGGGGGACAAATCATCCAAAAAGAGAAAAAAGAAGAAGGGACGCTCTTTCGAATCTCGCGATGAGTCCTACGACAACCCGTTGAAGGAAGTCGAGAGCGGAGTCGTGTGCGACGACATTTACTTCTCCGGTCACAATGGGTCCTTTTCTTCCATCGACATGCTATCGTTCGATGGCACCGCGGATACACTGGACGAAAACGTGTCGACCGCATCCTTTGCGCAGGACGAAGACATTTTCAACGACGATTACGAGTCGGAAGACGAGTGGTGGGAGTCGGACGAAGAAGAGGAGTCCGAGGAGGAAGAGGACTTTATCTACTACTTCGATCCGGTTCGGCGCATCAGTGGGCAAGGTTTCTCGAAAGAAGTGCCTGCAAGAAAATCTCATTCTGAGCGTCGATCCGAACACCGGCGCCGAACGGGCCGCGGGAACAATCGACGAGTGGGATTCCACGGACGACCAGATCGGCAAAACAGATTTGATCTTGGACCTGAAAGACATCCTGCGGGGCCAAGCAAAAGACAAGGTGGATGGTTTGGGCTGACTCCAGCAGCACATGTCGAAAGACTCAATTTTGAAGGAAATAACAGCAGCTACAAACGAGCTTTCCTCCAGTTCGTAGTGGAGGTGAAACCATATGGATAGAGACACGCCGAGGGATGCGCGATGCCTACTAGTAGTAAGGTCGGGAAAAGAATAGACAAAACTGAACTTATGCGGTACTACTAGCATCTCTGGTACTACTACTAGTACAAGGAGCCCCGGCATGATCACACCACCGGATCTTCTTGATTTTGAAGAGCCATTGGCCGGATGATCCTGCAACTCACTCAATACCTCGTCAGCAGATGATTCGGAGTGGATTATAGTGATACATATTACAAATAACAAAATACTAGATACTCCTGCTGCAACAATGATGATTCATTGGTTAAGAAACAAGAATGTGCTGAATAATGTAGGCGTCATCGTCCTAAACTGGCTAGAAGGAGCAAGAATTTCTCATTTGCGACCGGCATTCAGCTTGTCACTCTGCTACTAGTACTAGCTAGTTGGATTGCAATGAAGCGATGGATGGGGTCTGCTTTCAAATAAGAATAGCTAATAGTACTATTAGTAGTAGTAGGCCATGTTGTCTTTTCGAATATAATTAGTAGTACTATTAGTAAGCAGCAGGCGTTGTCAATAGGAATCCTATCCTCCTTTTGTACTCCACCAAGTAGTACTAGTACTAATTAGCATGATATCGTTTTCGTGAGGACACCACCACCCACCAGGCACACTTCTTGGTGGTGGCTTCTTCTTGTTCCCTTCCCATGCATGAATTCTTCACCAATCATACGGTGAGTTGGCAAGTTGCTAGCATTCACAGTTTCTACTTCGTTTCCAAAAAGAAACCCATGGTGACGATGCTCCTTTCGTCAAGAAGAAGCAGCAGCATGTATGTTCTTGTGGAAAGGAGCTTCCACCACTTCTCCCATAAAACTTAAAATACTACAAGTACTTACCGTACATACTATGAGTAACCTTACCTGTCGATGATTCATTCATTCGAAGTGCTCGAATACGCTGTCTTTCGGTTTATATTCTTCATCGTCAGTTCTCCTTTCTCGTTTCTTCGATCGAAAATCTTTCACGAACTGCGTAACCTTACGAGTATCCGACTTCAACAAAATCCATTGCAAAGGCACAAACACGACATCTCCTTTCAACTGCTACCGTAGAATGATGCCCCGCATGACACTGTCGTGGTCCTCTTTGGTCGTCTTGTTTTTAGCGCTCTCCGCCGACAAGAACCGAGCCGATGCGTTCCGTGTTGCAACACCGGCACTCGTGCCCGGTGCCCAAAGATGCAGCAGTGGTACTAGCAGCTGCTGCAGCAGCAGCAGCACCCTCCACGCCACGGTTTCGGTGTTCGACACCACGGACCCCGCCAAGCGCGAGCAAGAAATGATCGAGCGCACCAAGCGTCTCTTCGACGACGACGTCAAGCTCGGCCTCGCCGACGGTGGGGACTGCCTGGCCGAAGACTTCACCTTTTGCGCCGCCGTGGTGGGACCCATTGGAAAGCAGGCCTTTCTGGACGCCCTCGGGAGTTTCAAGCTGGAGGATTCCTTCGACATTCACCAGAACCGGTTCGGCTATTGCGTCTCGCCGGTCCAGCCCAACCGGGTCTACTACCTCACCAGCAACACGGCCACCATGACCAAGGAATTCATGGGGGTGACCCCCGACAAGTCGCCCAACACGGAGCTGATTTTGCCGCCCGAGTGCCACCACGTCGATTTCGACGAGGCCACCGGCAAGGTCACCGAGTTTGGCTTTTACACGGTCGATCGCCAGTACGGAAACACGGGGGGCCTCGGGGGGGCCTTTGGATTCTTTTACGGGGTTGGAAGGGGACTCCCCTTTCGGGAGGCCAAGCCCTTCAAAAAGTCCTTTCGGTACGCCTTTTTCACCTGGCTCGGGGATCGCCTGTCCAAGAAGAAGAAGGACAAGAAGGACTAATCCGACGAATTGGCGTGCGGTGCATGTAGTGTAGCTACGAGGAAAGGCAGAAGCGTGATGAATTGTTGGGGAGGTCTGGATGGCGACGAAAGAAAAATGAGTGGGTCGTAATGGAATGCAACAGAATGGAATGTCCTGCGGAGCGATCAGAAAATAATATTTTTCGTGAGCGTGTTAGTAGCAGGAAAGAAAAGGCGACGCTGATTTTGCAGGATGGCAGCAACAAAACGATCCGAAACGCCAGAGGAAACGGGACCGTAGACCACTCGACAAACATACAACGAGTTGGCTTACGCGCTTCGTGACCAGCAGCATGGATCGATTGCAGCAGGGCCCGATCCGTGCAATGTTTCTCTTTGCATAGTGACGTGTCGCTTTCTATTTTTTTACATTGCTATTTTAATCTATGTTCTTTGTATAAGCCGTAATAGAACTGGAATCAAAAACAACCAAAAGGAGGGACTATCAATATGCCTAACATTGGAATTGTTCCTTCAATTGTAGTCAGAAGTGTTGCACAGTGAATAAGTAACACATGGTATCGTATACGTTCATGACAACGACGGTGAAGCCTCTGTTTATACCAACCTTCAAATCCAGGAGAGAATCTCACGAGTATTCTAATTTATGAGAAAGAAGAACACGTCCCATCCTTGCAAGAAACCATAGACAAAGTGTCGTGGCATTGACTCGATGCCAAAATCAAACGGCAGAGATGGTTTATCTTGTGGAATATGTGCATATGGTGTCGACAAGTAAAACCCCGGTTGTTAAACTACTTCTCTGTCCAGGGATACACCAGCAACGAGTTAGTCGTCCTCGAAAGTCTCCCAATCCGAACGAGCAGCAGAACATCGATCTCAGAACAATAAACTAAAACAGGTTGATGTATTCAACCTTTGTTTTCAATTTTTTGCACACTATAAAAACTGAACGTCCATGCCATGCCATTGTAATGTGTCTTGGAGACAGCCTTTGTGAATACCAACCATTCGAATCGAAAAAGTCAAATCGTTTCTCTCACCACCATTCCATCTCAATCAAATAATAATAGTTCAATCAAAGTATTCCCGGTTCGTAAGACTAGTAGTGCCTAAAAAAATAGCTAGTGTCTAGAAAAAAGGGCTTGTCGTTGCCCACTAGAATCTGCCGAAGCCGTCATTTTGTGAAGGCACAGACCTCGATGATTCATAATGCAAACGAAAATTAGGCATGCCTGCTTGTAACATTTTCATCATCTGTGTCCGCAGGGATTTGGATCCGTATTATTCCAACAGGGATCAAGATTCAACCCACATCTGGGTCGGTCGAAAGAAAAACTACAAACCGACCCCGAAACTCAAACGTACAATGGAACTATCCCAATTTCCCTCTCGACGTTACCTACACGTCGAGATGTATCACATGCTTGCCCCAGAACCATGTACTTTTTAAAAAACAGGTACGCATAGTGACAAAAGCAAGAAATCATATTATTATTTTAAAATTGTTTACCTTCAATGCACTGCGGATCGGCAACGCGTGGTGGATTCTCTAACTAACATGCTCCTCCGTCCAGCGGAAACTAGTTCTGGCATCTTCACTCGTTAATTTGCCGATTTCTTTCACGAGATAATCCATTCGGTGGTCATCGATTTCGCCCTTGCCCTCCCATCCATCGACATTCATGGCGGCTCTTCTTCTCGAATGAAGCAAATCCACTTCGTAGCTCTCCAACCAAATCTCAAAGACATTGTCGTTCGGAGTTGCGTGTTGGTAGATTTTGGTCTCCGTGTAGATAGCGTTGCCAAACTCCTTCTCCATGCGCGAGGTGATCTTTTCGGCAATGTCCAGGTCGGCTTCGAAATTGCCGCAGGCAACAATCAGGTGCCCCCGGAAATTCTTCTCGAAGTCGTCGTCCTGGGCACTGGTGTAGTCGACGGATCGTCCCATCATGTCTCGGTAGGCAACGCCGTCTCCGTCCAGTTCGTCGTCCTGTCCGTATTCGTCCTTCCATCCCGCAACGTCTTCTTGGGCATCTTCCCAGGAAGGCAGGTCGGGATGCTGCGGCATCTTGAAATTGTCCGAGTAGACGTTGTCTTCGTCCTTGATGTCCTCGTCGTCAAAATCTTTCCTGTCCCACTCGCTATTGTATACATCCAGCATCCATTTTTCCATGGCCGCCATCTTGACCTCTTGCTCGTCGGCATCTTCGAACGAGATCATTCCGGTTTCCGCGGGAGCCTTCTTGGGAATTTCTTCGTAACCGAACCCAAAATAATACCGCTCCAGCTCTTCTATGTCGGCATTGTTCACATCGTCCCAGGTAAAGTCAAAGTCGCGATCTCGTGCGTGTTGGTACCGTTCACAGACCATGAGCTGGGGATACCAGTGCTGCAAGATGACGGGGGCTTCTGGGTTGTGCTTGATGGCGGCCAAAACAAGATTGGACACGTTGAAGGCCATGTCGTATTTCAACCAGGGGAAGACATCATAACCGGCAGATTCGATCTCAACGGCCGTCTCTTGCATATCGTAATGGTATTGCTTGGGATAGGCGGAATAATTGAAATCGAACTGGGTCGCGGCAACCTTGTTCCACGGTTCCTTTTCCAACGAATCGTTAATGTTTTTCCAGGATTGATCCAGGGCTTCCATCTCCTCATCGGTGATGCCCGTGCCGGCAATATTGGTCCGGTTGGCACTGATGTAGGGCTCATCGTCGATCATACCCATCACCCCCTCCAATTCTTTTTCAATGTCCATGCCTTCCAACTCGGATTCGTCGAGGGAGAATTCCTCCACGCCGGCTTCGTTGGGGATCGCGTCGTCAAGAAACTCGGACAATTCCTGCATGGTATCCAACTCGTTTTCGACTTCGTCGTCCGTCTCGTACTTGCTCGCGGCGGCACCGGCCTTGGCAGCCGCTGCTTGCCGCTTGGCCGAGGTTTCTTGCACCTGCTTCAGCTTTGCGTTGTACTCCTCGTCGTCGGGGCTCTCTTCGAGGGGAACCATGGTCGCCTCGTCGTCCCAAAAGTCGTCGTCGGGAGCTTCGAACCGCTCCATGATGAGTCCCTTCATGCCCCCGGGAAAGAGCTCGTGGTTTTCGAAATCTTCCCTGGATTCGAATCCGTAGTCCTCCCACCATTTGGAGTATCCGTCGGGAGGTTTCTCGTCCATGCCGCCGTCACCCTTTATGTAGGCCTCGATTTCATCGTCCCCGACGTCGTAGTCCTCGTCGTCCTCCTCGTCGATATCTTCGTCCTCGTCATCGTATTCACCATCTTCCTCGTCGATGTCTTCGTCGTCTTCCAGGTCGTCGTCTTCTCCGTCAACCAAATCGTCCTCGTCGTCGTAGTCGATGTCGTCTTCGTCGTATTCATCCTCATTGGTTCCAGTGACGGAACTCTCTACATCGTCCAGATCCAGCTCGTCGTCCAGATCGTCCACGTCTTCAATTTCGTTCATGAGATCCTCTTCGTTGGGTTCCCAGCCATCGGCATCGAACGGATCGATGTCTTCTTCCTCGTCGCTGTCCCTGCCTTTTGCTCGCAGGCGGCAACTGTCCCAACCAAACGGTGTTGGAGTAAATGCAAGCGCTTTTTGTCTGCATTGATTATTGTTTTGCTTGACTTGATCCCCGATTGCCCCGAACGAGAGAGATGGTGACCTCGGCGCCGAACTTCCAGAAAGACGAGCGTTTCGCTCCAACGGAGACGTTTTGGCGACAAAGGCCCAAGCCAACGCATTGAGGCACACCACAGCTGCCAAGGCGAGGATGCTCAGAAATCGAGAAATCATCGCGTTTCTGTGGTATGTAATATTATAATACTATATATTTTTGTGATAGGCGAGCAATGTTGCTTTTGCTCCGATCCCTCGTGGTCCTGCAGAAACTAGCAGGCCTAAAGTGGAAGCGATGCGTCGATGTCGATGTCGATGTCGATGTCGAGGCGCGGGATACGTTACTGTTGCTGCTGGTTAGGTACACGCAGTATGCACCGGGACGATATTCTTTTGCTTCGGTGAGCTACCGTACGGTGTGCATGAGATGAAGGTTGGAACCTGCTTTGCTGGAATCATCCATCAACAACAGCGGCTTGCGAATAAGGAACAAAGCAACCAAACCAAAACTCACTCCTTGGAAAGAGCAACTAGCAGCACTGCTGACCGCCACCCATCGCGCAAAGAACTCTCCATCCCATCATCACCCATCACTCGGGGATGTTTTTTTTTGATGGCGGAAGTCGTCCACACATCAACGATCGATAACGGATCCTGTCGTACGGTATGACAATAACAACTGACCGTCGTACGGTGACATGCGTCATCTCAGCTCGTTGTGAAATCCTTCCGATCATAAAGGGGGAATTTACTTCGTAATCAACAAGAAGATACTACTACCGTACAGTATTTTTATTACTTCGTATTTCATTATTTCAGTCCCCCAAAGGGTTGAACAAAATGCACAAGTTGTGGAAAAAAGTGGACGGGAAACAATGAAGTTTTAATTAATTATTTTGAGAAAGTTGTTTTTGTTGTTTCCCAAATGTGGTTGTTCGGTACTGTACTTATTGAAGACAACCTCTGTGCTTTGTAGCATTTAAACTCCTACTTTCTGAAGAGAAGCAGAGGGAGAGGTGACCCAATTCCCAGTGTGAGAAAAAAAAAAGTAATGTAGGTTCTAATGTTACAGTCTATTGTTACTAGATTGCGGTGAAGTGGCAGGGCGCTTTCTGAGGTAGGTATCTAGAAGCATTTCGTGCAACACTCGCATGTTACTTTGCCGTTGGCACAATCGACACCGAGGTAGGCCAGGTCTTCGTCGGTGATCAGGGTGCACACTTCGTCAGGTACGGCTCCCGTGAGGTTGTTCTCATACAATCGGGCTTGCTTGAGGCCAACCAGCTCGCCGAGCTCGGTGGGGAGTTTTCCCTCCAGCTGGTTGGATTCGAGGTGCAGTTCGACCAGACGGTGCAGGGTGCCAAGGGTGGGGGGAATCGTCCCCGTTATGGCGTTTCGGCTCAGGTTGCAGCTTTCCAGTTCGTTGAGGGACGAAATGATGTTGGGAATAGATCCCCCGATGCTATTGCCCTCGATGTGGAGCTGCTTCAGATCCGCCATGAGACCGACCTGGCGCGGGAGGCTTCCGGCCAGCTTGTTCTCGCCCAGAAACAATCCCTGCAGGTCCTTGAGGTGGCCGATGGTAGTGGGGACCTGTCCGCTGAAGTGGTTGTTGGTGAGGACCAGTTCCGTCAGGCGGGTTACCTTGGTGAAGATTTCGGCTGGAATGGTTCCCCGCAGATTCATTTTTTCGAGAATCAATAGTTCTGTCGTGTTTGAAAAAATAAAATAGATTCCAAAAGGAGTTCAAAAGGGTATGAGAATCTAATCAATGAACGAAACTGGTATTCAGAATTCGGAAAGGAGACAGGAAACACCGTTTGTCCTGGTGTGACCGAGAGCACGACCGAAACCACTCACCGAGTTGTGTCAGTTTGAATAAGGTCCGCGGGAAGAAAGCCGGTCAGGTGGTTGCCACTGAGGTTGAGTTCCACGAGGGACGTCAGCTTGGAGATGCTTTCGGGAAAGGGACCCTCCAGCTCGTTGTCGTCGAGGTACAGCTTGTTGAGTTTGGTCAGATCCTGCAGATCGGGGATGGTCCCTTTCAACTTGTTCTTGTCCAGCCCAAGGGATCGCAGATCGATCATGTGTTCGAGTTCCCCGGGAATGGATCCGTCCAGGTCGTTCGCCCCGACGTTGAACTGCCGCATGTTGGTGAGCGAGGTTCCGTACTCCTTGGGAATCGTCCCGGTTAGCTTGTTCTTACGAACCACAAAGTTGCGAAGCCTTGTCAGCGTCTGGAAGCTTCTGGGAAGCTTTCCGGTCAGACCATTCTGGGAAAGATCCAAACGATGAAGTTCCGTCAGCGCAGCCAATTCCGACGGAAGGCCACCGACCAAACCGTTGTGCACCAGGTCCAGGGCCAGGACGTCTCCGTCACCATTCGTGGGGAGCTGTTGAATCTCCCTCGTTAGCGATGCAAAACACCCCGTGCCAGCTGCAGAATCCTGCCGGAGTGAGCCACTCGGAGGCATCGATCCACTTCGCCTTGCTGCTCGGATCTAAATGATCGGTGGTGCCTGCCTGTGCTGTAGAACAAGACCGCGAGCGCGTACCGCTGCATGGCGAACTTGGTCGGTGGCTTCCACTTTGGCCTCGTCGACGTCCGCCATCCACCTGAGGGCGTGGTACTGGGGAGTGCCAGCGGTTTGGAGGTCCGATTCCGAACTCAAACCCAAAGCAAGAATCTCGGTTTGGAATTGATCGATACGCTTGTCATTGGTGTGTTCCCCGATGCCAGTGTTTCCATGTAGACATCGCCGCTGCAATCCCCCATAGCACACAGCCAAGAACAACTGCTTACGATGCATAATCGTACACCAAAAGTTCTTCTTTGAGTCGGATCCGCGCCCAGACAAGTATTCGCTATGGGCATAAGAAATATTGCGGTGCATGGCGGGTCGGACAACGTTGAAGTTGCTGGTGGAGGGATTGTTGAAATCTAGCGGGGAGAACGAGTCGTCTTCGTCGTACAGAAACTTGCGGGCTCGTTCGATCTTGGAATCCGTCAGTCCAGCCTGGGGCATCGACCGACGCATCAGGCCATCGTTGTTGTCCGACAGACTGATGCTCTGCATGTGCATGCTGTCCATGTTGTGCATGCTGTCCATGGTTGGGTTTTGTTGTCACTTGCTTTCTCGGATCGAAAACGGATTGAGCTGAAATCGGTTTGTATCTAACAGAGCAAATCGCTCAAATGTGTTGCGGAGTGGTAAGAAGTGCAACCAGACGGATCAATACTGATTGTGTGAGGAATCCATTGACCACCTACGATACAACCCCTCCGGGAAATAGCTCGCTTGCAACAACGACGCTGGTCCTCGTGTCTCGTGTTTGGCAAAAAGTTAATTCTTGCGAATCTTTTCCCTTTGCTGTCTTGTAGAGCGGAAGGAGGCTATTGTCCTTGGAGTGGTATCCCGTTTTCAAACGCGAGACGCAATAAGTGGTATTCGCGTTGTTCGTGTTCAGACCATTGAATTTTGTTCGTGCAAAAGAACGATCATCGCTGCATACCTAAATGTAGGGATGCGTAAGTCATCAATACTTATGGGTCGAAAGACTCTCAGGTCATCGGGAATGACCTCGTTGGGTTTGCGGAAAGCCGAGCCGTACACAAGTACTGTACCAACGTACATACATATCTACAAAGGTGTCTGCAAACAGCAAAAAGGGCAGAGCACAATAGTGATGCAAAGTGAACAAGGGTAGCATTACTACTTGCCAGAAAAGCCTTATCATGCCCGCCAAGTACTACCACTAGTAAGATTACCTCCTCTATTTAAAGTTCAACAAGTGAGCAGCCCAGCGATGTCCTCAAAGCTGCATGCTACTAGTAGTACCTGCTGGTAGTAGTAGTAGTGCACCGAGGAGATAGAACAATGATGATCCTTGTTCTTGCTTTCGCAGCAGATGGGCGAATGGATGTACTTGTGTTGGAAATATACTTTCATGCGAATCAGACAATGATCTATCTGCAAACTCCTCAGAATATCCAATGCACAAATCATGCAGCACTAGAACAAACAACTCTAAAAGAATTCTTTAGAGAAGAAGACGTCTCTTTTAGGCACCAGAACGTGGCAGTGAATACTAGTGCTCGAAGATAAGAATTTCCCCTCGGGTTTGTCTGCGGCGAGCTAAGTTGTGAAGAGCCTAAATGAATGAGAACCACTTGTTGTTCCCCAACAAACTTGCTGCCCTCGGAAGTTAGTGAGCCTTTTTCGTTGTCTGCTTCATACTACTACTAGTAGTAGTAGCTGATTCGTAGGATTCTTGCAGTTATTTCTTCTTAGGACCAATAGCATAAAATCTGTCTGAATTCATTCGTTTAAATCGTTTTCGTCGCATGTGTCCAGTACGTATGATGGATATCCGTCAATTTTCTCAGTCGGAATGTGAATAGAAGCAATTGTCACCATTGGAGCCACGGCGTATTATTTTGACATGTTCTTGCCAAGAAGATGATAAGGACAGCGCGGTCTTTTTCACCCGGGCTGTATATCTTGAAGGAGAGGAGAGCAGAAGTCACGGCGTATCACACGCCCGAGTGATGTCGGCCGCAGCGATGCAAAATCGTGATCAAATGCTACTAAATCAAGGAGTCAAGGGATAAAGCCCACCAAGCATGAAAGCAGAAGCATTCAATACAAACACTACCCTACATTATTATTTCATCTTGTTCCAATCTAAGAATAGACTGTGCAGGCCATAGTTCACGTGATAAGGCAAATCAACTGTAGTGATAGGCCCGTCTGATAGTTGATCTCCATCCAATACTAACAGTTGAGATTTCATGGACTTGCCATCTGTCGCAACCTTCACATGATCCTCATCACCATCAGCTGGCGTAACTTTTGTTGCAATCAGCAATACGTAATGCCCCGTTCCTCCGATTTTGTTCACAACTGTCGGCTCGGATACCATGTGCCATCCGGGCGGAAGATCGAATCTTCCGAGTACATCTCCGGCAGCAATCCCATTTTGTTCATTATCCTCCAGAGCTAACTTGGCAACTGCATCGAGCAGTACTCCGCTTTGAGGAGTTTTGAATTGAAGGAGAGGCTCACCAATGGCTGTCGTTACGAGGGCATACGTAGCATCAGTCTTGCGACCCGTCATATTGTCGTCCGTATTCGGGAATTCGACGAGAACGTCCTGGTTCAAACATCTTTCGCTAACTGTTTTGCCAGTGCGAGGATCCAGTATCCATTCGTAAAGAAAGGAGGGCGTGTAATCCAAAATATAGCTCTTGCCACGTTTTGGCATGGACTTGAAACCGTGCACGACGACTTTCCCATCTTCCCGTTCGTAGGCATTAGCAGCATGCAGAACCACTCCTGACTCTACATCGAACCATGTGGTTTCATCCTTGTCAGCACTTCTAGGTGACAGCCCAATCCTTGCCCCGTGGGCTGCTTCATACTCGACTGGAAATTTATTCTGCAGGAAGCGCCTAGGTCGAATCGTGAGTGGAAAGTCGAGAATCACGATGTAGTGCTCGGTCAAGACCGAATCGTGGACCATGACTGGTGCCGGAACGTCTATGCCAATGGAAGAGGTCAGTTTCCAACCCTCAGCGAACGTATCTATTCGAAGGTATGGTGGTGCCACAGAGTTGTAGCTAACATGAACTCGTTCTTGCGTGGTCGGGTCGGTCCTGCCGTGAGCGCCCATGCTCCCGCCGTTGATGGGTTCCACTGGCACAGTACCGTTTAGTCTCGCAAAACTCTCAACGGTCTGCACACGCCCATCTTTCGTTACTTCAATTTCAGTGGGAGGGCTTTGTTCCATCAATGCCAAGACTCGGTTACCCGATACCGCCAGTGCCGTGTTACAGGTATCCTTTTGTACATCGAGTGTCCCGAATTCTAATCCATTTTGTAGCAAAGAAAGAAGCATGTGTAGCCCTTGAGGTGCCGCACCTAAGGTACCCCTGTATTTGGAATTCTTCCCGGCCTGCTCTAGCGTTCGTCCCTTCGTTTCAACATAGGTTGCTGAATAGAGGATGCCACTGTTTGGCTCCTTGGCGTCAGGAATTGTAATGCAATGGATCATTCCATCACCGTCCAAGAAGCCTTCATCCTCCGCAGCTCCATTGGGACCGATTCTCAGCAAGCAGCCAGGCGGCAAATCGGATGGAAGAGACCTCGATTTGCTCTCTGGAGAAATCGCACAGACAGTCGGTTTGGGTTTTTCATCGATGTTGACGAATAGCGCATTCATGGCAAAATTGTCATGCTTCGACCGAGCATATTCTTCTGCCTTGGCCTGACGAATGGCAACCTCCTCAGGAGAAGTTATTGGGTTCGTCAGTGGAGCTACTCTGGAGAATGCATTCGCGCCTTGCAGTGATAATACGGCACTGCAGCAAAGTGCTGCTAATAATTCCATTTGTGACGAAAACATGGTTGTATTGGGGTCGTTACTACGTTTTCCGTCTAGATCTATCCCTCTATTGTACGTAGATTCCCATATTCTGTCCACAAAAGGAATACGAAGTAACCTTCCTTCTTAGTTTCAAGTTATTATGTGATCGTTCATTTCTGTTGACGTATCTTTCATTTTTTTCCACTCGTCACCAATCACCATACGAATACAAGGTTAATCTTACTACGAGTACCAGTAAGGTTACTACTAATCTTACTACAAGTATGTCATCATCAGGATGATTCATTCGTTCAGTTCTCCCTTCTATAAGAATACCGGTACGAAGTAAGATTACTTCCGATATGGCACGTGATTTATGGCGATGAAATGAGACTGCTTTTCTGTCCAAGGAAATAGGGCCTTACACGTAGTGTCCACCTGTGGGTTTACACCGCGGGAGGGTTATCTTTTCAAGTCGGACTGTTTTTTCTAGCAAAAGTCAACCTCATAGAAACTATTTCAGTATTCACCAGACGTACTGATTACGGAATAAGGTTTACTTCGTAATTTACTTCGTAATTACGAATGTTCAGATCAATCTCAAAATTGCTTAGTGTTGTTTTGAAGTTTCGGAACGGTAAGCGTTCCGAGTTGTCTCAACAGAGGGTTCCCAACAACTCGTTAAGATTTACCGTAAGGCGTCGAGCAGATGAGACCTGAAATTCGTAGAAGTGGAAGCAGTACCGGTATTTTAAAACACAAACTACGATCATATTAACAAAAGCCCTTAAAGAAAGCGGAGTTTCTCTTAATATTTACTTCGTATATGTCATCAACTAATGTACATTCTAGGTAATGGAGGGGTATCATTGCCATCACCAATAAAAAGCACAGTAAGTTAACCATACTTCAGTACAGTTGTACTTCTTAGTCGCGCTTTTTCATTCGCAAGATTTGTAGAATCTCAAATCAAAGAAATTGGACAGTCACAAACCCAACATAACTATTGAACTCGCTCGGATCGAGGCGCATCTAACTTTCGGTGCCACAATGAAGCGCCGTCAGCTACTTCCGGTTTGCCCTCTCTTCCTTCTGGTCACATTCACCCCCGGTGTGATTTGCCGAGGCCGCGTCCAGGGATTTGGACGACACACGGATACATCCGCTTCGCGCGGGGCACCACCGCAACGCCATCCGACCCGATTCAACCATGGTCTCTTCCTACCTGATTTCGAAGCCAAAACTGAGGAGTTGAGAGCCCGGTTGCTCAAGAAGAGACGGCTTCAAGAGGACGAGGCACTCGGCGACACCGCTGATGAGAGCCCAGCGAATCTTGCTGACGGTTGTTCCCTTTGCGAGGCCAACACCCTTTTGTCGGACAAAATCCCCAACCAGAACATCCTCCGGATTCCGCCCTACGACACCGCAACGTGCCTCCAATGGCAAGATGACATTCTCCCTATTCTTGCGCCAGGGGGGAAATTTTGTCGGTCCCAGGAGATGTACCAGTTTTTGTTCGTGTCGTGCTGCCAGCTTTCCGTTCCCCGTTACCAATGCGAGGCGAACGTACACAACCTCTTGGCGGGGGTCGAGAACTACAACACGGCCGTTCCACCGATAGTCAGCCACGACGAGCCCCTGGTGGTTTACACCGACATTATTTTCGCCAAGGTGGACCAAATCGACGTCATGAGCGGTTCGGCAAGCATCTCCGTGATAGTGACGATGAAGTGGCATGACCCTCGGTTGGCCTGGACCATCGACAAAGACACATACTGTGTCGATTACGTTGATTTGTGGACCGGATACAATGTCGAGGACACAGTTATATGGGGTGCGTATCGGTTTCATGGAATGGTCGGGACCGTACAAACGAATTGGTTGTGCTGGTATTTGTTTCGATTGGTTACTCATTTGTGTCCGTCCTTCCGTCTTTTCCCGTCTTTCACAAACAATCCCGTCGTGATAATGTGTCACAACCTCCATCAGTTCCGGACATTGATTTGGTCAATCAGATCAGCGGCTTTCAAGACTTTTCCAATTCCCTTGCCAGGGTTTCTAGCGACGGAATAGTTCAGTGGACCGTCTTTGGCTCGATCACGGCCACGTGTACCCTCAGGGGAATTGCCAACATCCCGTTTGACATACTGGGCTGCCAGTTACTCTTTGGGGCCAGAACTAGAACAGATGCCAACATGGTTGCCTATCGCTTCGCCGACGAGGCGACCATCGAAGTGGCAGACAATGAAGTGAAATACGAGGAATTTACGCCGCGACCAGACTTGTTCGAGAAGGGATACACCCTCTACTTAAACAAGGATTACGCGACTGGCATGTATTACAACTTTTATTTCGAGCGGGCAAGGAATTTCTATGTCATGAATGTGGTGGTGCGTTCATGCGTGCGACCGCTGTTTCATGTGTCAAATGCTTCTCCATTGCTATTATGGCAAACAATATGTGCGTGTCGTCGTCCATAGTCTCACTAGTGCCCTTTGCTGCAATCAACTGTGGATGCAAAAAACTGCCATATCAAGGTCCCTCACTTGACATTGACCTATTGCAGCTTCGGGACATTCTTGTTGGATATGCGTGTTGGGTAGGTATCACGATGCTTTGCGATTTCTCACTTGACTCAGGACGATGCTCTTTCCACTGTTTGCCGTCTCAAGTATCCGTCGACTGATCCTTCGTTTCTCTTCCCTACGCGTCTTTGCTGGTGCGATCAAACATTGTGATTGGACTCAACAGGGAACGGCTTAGCTTTGTCATGGCGATCGCTCTGGTCGTCATTGCGACGCAGATAGTCACCTTTGAATTAGTTCCCGTGTCATCCTCCAAGTTGTGGATCGATAGATTTGTCGGCTGGTCATTCTATTGGGTATTCTTTGTTCTTCTACAATCGGTTGGTATCGCCTTTATGTCAGTCATCCGGGAAGACCGTATTTCCAAGACTGTCGCAAGCGAGGAAGTGATGGCAAACACCACTGATTCCAACTCTCACAGAGCAGGGGGAAAAACGATCGCCTCTGCCGCCTCTGTCGTCGAGCTCGAAACTGAAGAAGTGGAAGAAGACACAAACTCGGTGAATGATTCAGAGTCATTTTTCTGGTCCTTTTCGTTGCGAAAATTCGATTGTAAGGTCTATGTGGTCGTGGCATGTTGAAATCTGTTGTGTTTGAAAGTATCTACAATCTGAAATCATCACCGAAGAAGAACTCATTCTTGGTTTCTATTGCAAAACAAACATTTGGTTCTTCAGTCATTTGTTTGGCTTTTTGCGTTCTGTCGTATACTGTCTTTGTTGTCTTCATGTTCATCTCGACTAAAGACGGTAGTTGGGTGAGGGGAGAACCAAAGTGGTTTACACCCGAGACTACTGTGTACTTCAAAAGCGTCAAAAACAATCATTACAACACCTCGGCTGCCGAGTTGTAATACTGTATCTGCTCATCTGAGGTGAATGGCTGTTCCAAATGCAGAGGTGTTTCAACAGACACTATAGACATTCGTTCCAACAGCTCGGTTGCCGAATTTGTGATGTGTATCATCTCGTCGATACTTTATGAAGCCGACAAGTTAAGTTTCAAGTCAATTTTTTTTTTCAAATGGATATATTTTTTGGTGACATACTCAATACAGAGTTCGAATGTACTCAATTGAACGGTTACAAAAAACTATTAGCACGGTAACAAGGAGGGTCTTACTTCTACGGAATAGTCTGAAACGGAGGATAGTAAACAGGATGCGGTTGTTAGTATCCGGGAACGTATAACAAGTTGTTGATGAATGGTTTCCGGTGCCATTGAGTTGACCTGCGACAATTTGTATCACTGCCACTGTCATGATACAATACCATTTGGATATGCCTTATTTCTTGATTTTCTCATTTCTTTACTTGAACAAATCAATCGATTCTTCTGTGACGTTGTTATCCGGATTCATGATTCTTCATCTGGAATGATGGATGCCGCTTCGTTTCGCTCGACAATTTCCAAAAAAGGCGCCACAAAGGCGAGCTGGGAAGAAGGAAAACACTGGAGCTCGTTCAATCCATTTTTTCGGAGGATTCTGATGAGCTGGTCTCGAAGGTATCGTTTAGAACGTCGCCACCCGATTCTTTCGTAGAACTTGTATCACTCGTTTCCTTCGATGCTGTTTTCCCATGGGTGACATCGACGGCGGGGTTAGAACTTGATTTATCCACAGTGCCCTGTTCCTCGTCGGTACTGTCCTCACTAGGAACACCGGTTTGTCGCTGGTTGCCATTGCTCAAAACACCTGCTGCTCCCAATTCCTTGTTTCTCGAAGTTTTCTCCAACCATCTCATTCCCGCGTACAACAAAAACAGCAAACATACGATTATAACGAAAGCAGTCGCAGGAGCTCCCAAACCATTTCGATCCTCTGCCAGTGATGTTTCCGATTCTGTCGTGTCTGTTTGCAAATCCGGGATGCCTTCGTCGATCACTTCCACCTCGGTTTCGGGTGCATTCAAATCCGATTCGTTTCCGTCTTGTTCCTCAACGTCCCCGCTGATCACGAGCGCATCGTCACCGGGTGATGTGCAGGCCATGTTCACGCACGAATTGCTGCAACACTCGTCGTCCGACATGCACAGCCAGTAATCCTGGGCGCAATAGAGTGCTTTGATGACCTGCCCGTCTGCCGTGAGCTCGATCCTGCGTTCCTGCTCCGTGTTCCCGTCCCACCACTCCCGGAAGTGGTACGGTGGCTGATCGTTTGCCAGCACGTTGAGCTTGTGGCCCATCCACGAAACAATGGTTTCGGAGGTTTTCAGCGGAAACGCATCGACGGTGACCTCGATGTCCGATGGGTGGCTCTCGATGTCGACGTTGATTTTCCAGGGCATCACGATGCGATCCACTTCCGTGGTGAGACCATCCTTGTCCGTTGCCGTGAGAATGATTCTCAGGTAGCTATTCGTGGACGCAAAAAAGTCCTCGGGTTCCGGAGCCGGAAACAGCTCGATGCCGTTTCCGTTTGTTGGATCGAGGAACGGATGGAAGTGATCCCCGTGGTGTTTTCGTACTTCCCACGAGAGTTGAGCGTCCCGTAGTGGGTCCCCGTTCGAGTCAAAGCCCTTTCCCTTGAGAGTGAGTACTTGTCCGGTGTAGAATACGTCACCTTCTTTGGGAGACGAAATGCTGGCGGTGGGAGGTGTTCCCACAGAGACCGATACGGACGCTTGTTGCGAAATTCCCTCGGCATCGGTGACCACCAACGAAACTTGGTATTTCCCGGGCGCCCGAAAGGTGTGGGTTGGCTTCTTCTCATCGGATGCAGTTGTGCCGTCGCCAAAGTCCCACACGAATTCGAGTTCGTCACCGTCTGGATCAGTGCTCTTGCTCCCATCAAACTCGATCTCGTCGCCCACATCGTAGCCGTCTTCGAGCTCTTGGATCAGCGGAACGGGAGGCAAGTTTTCGACATCACCGGTATATCGGATGCGGATCACGTTCTCGCTGGTTCCACGGAGCAGGACATAAAGAGCTTGGGTGTCCTGGAGGATCGTGATACGTCACACACAAGCGTTTGTTTCGAACTGGTGAGAAACAGAGATTCCAGAAATTCTATCGCGAGATACCAGAAATTTCGGCGTGATCGTCGTCGTTCCAATTTCATTTGGATTTTGTCTTACCTTGTACGGTCCAAAGAAAATGTCGGTGATGCTCCCCCGTTCCGAGTCTTCCTCATCGGTGGGAGGAACCGTGTAAAAGGTTTCGTTGGTGTATCCCGGCATCGGCGGCCGGCACGATCGGCAATACCTATCGGGGTCTTCGATCAGATTGTAAATCTCGAAAAAAATAAAGTCGGCAAACAGCATGGTGTAGTGGGATGGCCACCCGCTGTCCTCCGGAACAAAGACCGAGGCGCTGACGCATCCCCCCTCCTCGAGTTTCCGGTGCGAGTACCAGTGAAAGGGCTCGAGAACGTTGTTGTCGCTCGGAAGCTGGCACCGGTTGGAATGCCCGTGCAGGCAGGGACCCTCGTGCTTCGGGTACCCGTAGTTCCTCCCGGCATAGTCCGTCCCGGCCCAGCTGATCTCCTCCCAGTAGCTCCCACCGACGTCCGACACGGCGAATCTGGTTTTTTGGGTCTCGCTCGGATCCATCGTGATCCGGAATGGATTCCGGAGGCCGTTCGCAAAGACCTCCGCACACAGAGCGCCCTCCGGAGCGTCTTCCGGGACCACTCCCCCCGAGTCCGCGCAGCGGTAGCTGCTGTGCCCGTCCCCGACAAAGGGATTGTCGCTCGGAACGCTGCCGTCGTCGTTGAGCCGAATGATGCTCCCGTGCGTGTTGTCCAGGGGCTGGACCGAGTCGTTGTTGCCTCCGTCCCCGGTGGTGACGTAGAGCTTGCCGTCGTTTCCAAAGGCGAGGGCCCCGCCGTTGTGGTTATGTTTGGCGGTGGGTGCTCCCTTCCAGATGATCTCCGCGCCGGCCTTGTCGAGCTGGAGTGTCTCGGGGTCCATGCGGTAGCGCTCGACAACGTTCTGGGGCGAGACATCCACCCCCTCGAGGCAACCCTGTTGCCGGTTTCCGGAAGAGAACAACGACAGTAATGACGATGATGATGGGTGTGGAGTAGCGCAGCAACACGGTCAGCAATAGTCGAACAAAACAAACACACAAACAAACAAACACACGGTGCCAAACACTCTATAAAGCGCACTCTGAGACAGCAGCAGCAGCAGCATCACAAACACAAAAACACAATCCAAACACAAAGACAAGCACTCACCTCTCGGTAACTCGTGTAGAACACATAGATCCACAAGTTTTCTTCAAAGTCGGGATGGGGGATTGCCGTCTGGAGTCCCCGCTCTCCGTTGGTGCAAATCTCCTCGTCGTCCAGCCGGAGGTGCAGAATAGTCACGACGTCATCGGATTCATCGGGATTCTCGGCGACGTTGACTCTCCCCGAATCGGACGCCAGAATGAGCATGGGCTTCCCGTTGTTCCTCGGGTTGCTGGCCTGTTGTTGTTGTTGTTGTTGTTGTTTGTGTTTTGTTTGTGTTTTGGTTTTGAAATGCAAAAATGATATGGGTTGCAAGTTGCAATTGACAAGCGAGGTCGATTGTGGCAGAAAGACGGCGTGAGCATTGTGGATTGGAATGAGATCATTGGATGGCCTCGTTTGGGATGGATTCGAGTCCATCTCGACCATGTGGACGATTGCAGAACAATAACGACAACAACAACTGCCAAGTGGGTTTTTTCGCTTCCGCTCGACTTACAAAGACTCCGCTGACCGCCACTTTCCTGACCACCACTTCTCGGACAAACCCAAGCGGGAGAGAGGTTGCCACGAGCGGCAACAGCCCCAACCAAAGCGTAAACAATCGGCGTGACAACAACATCGTGCGATTGATTCGGTGCTGTCGCTGCTGTATTTCAAAAATAATGCTGTGTTCTCCGAAAGTTCTGTGTAGAAAAGCTGCACGCATTCATTATCGCAGTTGTGATGATACTCCTACCGTATTGGCATGTCGGGGTACTAAACACTATCTACGGTGGTTTATGTGACAAGGTAATCTTACCTTGGCACATAAGCCTTATTCAGTCTTACCTTGTCACATAAACCTTACTCAGTACTGAATACTGAGTAAACCGAATCCCTTACATCATTATTTTGAATTTTCTCCGCTATGACTATTAGAATCCCGGATTGGCAGCAGGATGGGGAACTACTACTACCGGTACAGTAATGCACTTGTTCCGTTCACATACCGGTAACCGTACTTGACATGTGTCTAACCAGGCGTAAGGACGTACCGTAGTTGAGGAGAGTTTGACCCAAAAAGAACGAATTGAATTGGTTGAAAATTGATCCATAGTCAACCTTGTATGTGCTAGGTGGTAATTTATTTCGGAACAGAGGTAGTAAACCTTACTCTCAATGAATACATGAGATTACGTTACATACTCAATACCGGCTGAAGCCGTCACATAAAGCTTTCGGCAGCATTTTCCGTTGGAGCAAATCTCGCAGACAGACACGAAAGGCGCAGACACTTGTAGATTGGATTTTTCCTTCTTGTGGTTCTCTCGGAGGTAACCTTACCGGTAAGACTTACGAAACGCGACGAAGGTTTGCGTGGAATGACACAAGCAAAACAAAGTGTCACTTGTGAGTCACGCGAGCAAGATGGCGCGACTCCGTTACCGCCAAAAATCTGAGATTTTTGTGTTTCTGAAACTACCGGAAGGTGGCTCTCTACCGGTACAGTTCATTACTCGTTGTCCCTCCGAATTCAAAATGTGCGAAACCACTGACCATAGGTAATCTTACTGTATGAGTTTCCTATCGTAACGTACGCGTAGCCGAATAAGAAGATGATAATACAAAATACCTATGTGTTTAGGCCATCCGAATGAATAGCATAGAAGACTCTGCTTCGGAGACGGTAGGGGGCTCGAAAAGTGGGTGAACAAATGCCGTCAGCATCGTATGCTTCGTGGTCATTCCACAAACCCGAGTTTTTTGTTCCGAGGACGTTACGGGTGTTCGCTTTCCAGAAGCAATCGTCCCTCGAGATTGTTTCGGCCCTGTCGGGGCTGATTTCGATGCGTTCACTGAACACTGAAATGTGTCCCGTCCTTCGTCTTCTTCAATTGTTGAAACTCGAATACGAGGCGCAATGCCTACAGTGTCAGAAAGACGGCAAGAGCCACAGCTGCAGCGGACCAGCACCCACGTGCGTGAGCCGTGCCACTGGAGGACGAATTGAGATCGACCATTTGCGATTGCGATTGCGATTTCGGTCCCAAGCCCCTGGGTTCCTGGCTCGTTGGCATGCTAGATCCCGGCACAGGGATCCGAATCCGGCGCCCGAAAGGCCCAAAACGGAGGCAGAGTCGGCGATTCCGGAAGAGCAGACGGCTTGCGTTCCGGCTCTTGGTTCGCTAGCATCGGGGATGGTTCACCCACAAATTGAGATTTTGGCAGGGGAGACTGGAGCAGCGTCGGTACCGAGACCGGCTCTTCCACCGTGCCGGCTGGAGCCGAAGCAGGCTTCCGGCCTCGCAGATCCCGCTGCAGCACTCACCGTCCCCGTCGCAATTCGCTCCGCCGCCACCGCAGAAAATTGCCCGAATGGCCTGCCTCTTGTCCGTGAGCCGGATGGTGTGTTCTCGGTCGGTGCTGCCGTCGGACCACGACGAAAAGACGTAGTTGTCGCGGTCGGTGGCTCTGAGGCGAAGGTAGTGGTCTCGCCAGGAGGTCATCGATCCGGGCATTGCCAAGTTCGTAGTCGTCCACCAACAGGGGCAGGCCCTCCGGATCGCTCGTCAGATCCACGGTGACCAGCCGGGGCCGCACGATCCGATGTATCTCGGTGGTCACGCCGTCCGTGTCCGTCGCTACGAGAACGATCCCTAAAGTAGCTGTTGGTGGCGGCAAAAAAGTCCTCCGGTCCGGGAGTGAGGTGCGTCACCAGATCGTTCCCGGGGGTCGGATCCAAAAACGGATGGAAGTGGTCCGCGTGGTGCTTGCGGACCTCCCAGGTCAGCTGCGTGTCGTCCAGTCGCTTGCCCTTGTGGTCGTATGCCTCGCCCACGAGCTGCAGCGGGTCCCCGACGTAGAATTTGGCTCCCTCGGGCGGGGACAGGATGGTGGCGGTGGGCCGGGTCCCCACCACGATCTTTTCCGTGGTCTGTTGGGTCTGGCCATGGCTATCGGTGACCTTCAGCACGACGTTGTATTCCCCACGATCCTCGAACACGTGGTTCGGATTGGCCTGGTCGGATGTGCTCCCGTCTCCAAAGTCCCAGTCGTACGACAGACCGAGCCCCTCGGGAATCGCTGCTGGTGCTGCTGTCGAATCGCACGCGGTCTCCCTCCGAAGGGTTCTTCCCGCCCGGAACTTCGAAACCGGCCACGGGGAGCGCATTGTCTACGATGCCATTGTAGCGGATCCGGAGCAAGTGTTCGTTCTCGCCGAACCGAAAGACGTACAACGCCTGCGTGTCTTTGTAGGGACCAAAAAACATGTCCACCATTCTGTGTGCGGTGGGGGAAAAGCACGAATGCGTGTTTGAGGCTGGCGCTCGGAACGAAAAGGAAACCGAGGAAATCCCGCCCGCTGGATTGCACCCTGCGCAGAAGCAGTACGTACCTTGCGTTGTTGACGTGCTGTCCCTCTTTCTGGATCGACCGGTAAAATGTTTCGTTTCGGTACCCGCTGATGGGAGGCGTGCACGTTCGGCACTCCAGATCCGGATCTTCGATCAGGTTGTAGATCTCGAGAAAAACAAAGTCAATGAAGAGGAACTTGTACTCGGGGGGCCACAAGTCGGGGGGCACAAAGGCCGATCCGGCGACGCAGCCCCCCTCCTTCATCGCCCGGTGTTCGTAGTAGTGATAGGGTTCCACGAATCCCTGTTCGTCGTCGTCGTCGGAAAACGGGCAGTTGTCCGACCGGTCCCTCTTGCAGGGTCCCTCCTTGTCCGGCCACCCGTAGTTTCTCGCCGCGTAGTCCGTTCCACCCATCGACAGCTCCTCCCAGTAGGATCCGCCCACGTCCGAAATGGTAAACCGAACCTTTTCCCTCTCGTTCGGGTCCATGCGCATGCGGAACGGATTGCGCAGCCCGTTGGCAAAGACCTCCGCGCAGACACCGAGTTCTTCCTCGCCGGCTGGCACCGTTCCCTCCGTGTCGGCACAGCGGTAGGAATTTTTGTATCCGTTTTGCCGGGTGTAGGGATTGTCGTCGGGGACGGATCCGTCGTCGTTGAGCCGCACGACACTCCCGAGGACATTGTCGAGCGGCTTGGCCCTGGACTTGCTGCCGCTGTCTCCGGTGGTCACGTAGAGCTTTCCGTCGGATCCAAATTCCATGGCACCCCCGTTGTGAAGGTCCTCCGACAATCGGCTCGTCCGCCAGATCTCGGTTCGGTCGTCGAAGTCGAGCTCCAGTGTGGCCGGGTCCATCTCCAGGCGATCAATGACGTTCCAGGTGCCGTCCGTTTCGCCCATCGGACAGCCGTCGACTTTTTTGGTGTAGAACAGGTAGAGAAAACGGTTGTTGGCAAAGTCGGGGTGCCCAGGCAACCGATTGGAGGCCGCGTTCACCGTTGGTACAGATCTCGTCGGACAAATCCAGTACAACCTTGGTTTCGGGAGACTCGTCGGGATTCTCGAGCACCGTCACCAAGCCCTGCTTTGACACCATCACCAGAATGGGCGGGCCCTTGCCGGCCGGGTGGGGGACAAACACCCCCGTCGTTCCCCTGGCTTGGGAGGTCACCGTTTCGACGATGAAGCCACCCGGCAACGCTGCGGCCCGAGCAAACAAACAGATGAGGAATGAAGCAAAGAAACCGAGACCCATCATCGTTGTGAAGAACGGAACGGACGAGTGTGATGGGAAGGTGTTGACCTCTTTTGTGAATGTATGCAACAAGTAGACCTTAGCAGAATGCAAACAGAACCGATAGACCGCCGATTGCTTTCGACACAAACACAGATGATGGAAGAACAACAAACGGGTGGTAGAAAGAATGTTGTTCTCGCGGTGTCAGTTCTGGTGCGCAGTAAGGTCTTACGGATAATCTTGTTTAGACAAATGAAGAATTTTTCACGAGTTTAATTTTTTTAAATAAAAAAAAGTATTATTGTTTAAAAAAGGATGATTGCACGAGGTCACAGTTGGATCTTCGGATCTTGTCTTAGTTCACGTAACGCTAATTAACGGAAAATACATAACATCTCAAAAATAGAACATACCTTCCGACGATTCGGATTGGATTGGCATCTGCGACCACCTAGACATCCTACTATGACATGACGTTGGAGTCCCGGCAGCGAATAAGTAGAAGTTTCGAATGACAACAAAAAAACTCTCGTGGACAGGATTTTTATGAAAAATCGCCGGCGAAGACGTGAAGGTGTCATCGTGGCATTAGTTCTCTATTTTTGAGAAAGTTTGCTGTTCTTGATGGTGAGATGGCGTAATGATTGGAATTTGTATTGACTGAGGTCAGTATGATTGATATCCAGAACTCTTTTCGCAACTGTGAACTACACAACAGTGAACGGATAGGTTACAGAATTCATCAAGGTGCCAATCCGTACGATGTTCATTGAGTTGGGTAAATCGATCTGTTTCTCTGGCGGTGCCGTGCGATTGAAGGTTGACGGCAAGTCGAAAAGATACGGTGGCAGAAAGACATTCATTCGCATGCTGAAAGCATGTTTGAACCAGTTGTATCGTCTGGTGAAAAGAAGAGAATTTTCGGTGCTGTTGTTGGTAAGCATGAATCCTCCTTTTGGGTTTAGACCTTACACAATCTTCCTGGGACTAAATTCTATTGCATATATATATATATATATAACAGAAACAATGAAATTGGCAGCGCTGTGCGTTCATCTCCCTCCGATAGACGCTTGCTGTACGAGATCTCTCCAAATACCTCTAGGGCAGTTATCCGTCGCAATTCTTCTTTTGTGGTTGCATCTGGTCCTTCTTCGCTGACAGAGGTTTGTCCGGTCTCTACTTTCGGGGGGGGGGGGGAGTGGATAGGCATCTTCCGAGCACCAATGGCCGTGGCTTCGACAGAAGGGACCGCACCGTACACGTAGTGGATATGGACCATTTCGATCGATTTGCACTCCGATTTTGCATGGTTCGTGTCCGGCGGCACTCGTTTCTCATCGCTTCTCTCGCCACAATAGTAGGAATCGCTACAGTGGTTGAGCGGTTCGACCGGAACGGAAGGATGTGGAATAAATCACAACACGGTTGTCTTTCTAATGCAAGCCGCTTCGACCACTCGTATCCGTCGTGTCGCGACGTCTCCATTCTGGTCCGATTGCTTTTTCCGGGTCCTCTTGCCGCTCACCGTGCGGTCCGAGAACAGCAATAGCAATAGTAGCAGGAGTATTAGTAGTGGGCCCGGACGCCGTGCGGCAAAAGCCCTCACAGCGTTCTTCCCTTGGTGCTCCGTCGTGCGTTTCCCATCCTTCCGGCAGAGACAAACCTGCGGGACACCCGCCGAACCATGCAACGCGAGGCCGCCAGTGCCAGGACGATCCCGAGCAGCACCCGGACCGCCACCGACAGCAGCGACAAGCGAAACTCCAGGTCCGATTCCCATCCGGGCTCCGCGGTTGGCGGCACGAACGCGGGCGGGAGGCGGCCGTGGTCCGTGTCGAGAACGCCGTGCCGCGATGCCCGGAGTGGTTTGCGTGCCGCAGCACTATTACCATTACCATTACCATTACCACCAGCCACTGCAGAATCGGCAGCGTGCTCACCGGAACGGTGCGCGTGGGTCGCGGTTTTCGGGCCGCGCCGCAACACGCCCACGTCCTCTTTGCGGTGCCACCCGACGTGCTCCTTCCATTCTTCGCGTTCCCCCCGCTCCTCTCGTTCCCCGCGGCCCTCCTCCAGAATCTCCATGAGGATCTCGTGTTCCAGCTCTTCCTCCTCGGCATTCGAATCGGCGTTTGCACGCGCGTGGCTGCCGCTCGGCGACTCAACCGGGATCCCGCGAAGCATGGTTTTCTTTTGTGGTTCTCCGACTGCACTCGAGTCGATTGATTCGACCAGGCGAGGGGCTGTTCGTGTTGCTGGTTGTTTCCCTAGTTTGTGTCCTGCGAGTAGGTTGCGGTTTGCGGTGT
Source organism: Pseudo-nitzschia pungens (assembly GCA_037355855.1). Lineage (NCBI taxonomy): Eukaryota > Bacillariophyta > Bacillariophyceae > Bacillariales > Bacillariaceae > Pseudo-nitzschia > Pseudo-nitzschia pungens. Next base: position 1,066,293 of record CM074762.1, on the reverse strand, counting down.
CGAGTTCTATCTTCCGATTTCAAGGATGCGTAGCAAAGTTGTGTTGTGTTGGGTTCCGTTGTGTTGTGTATGGCGTCCCGAGTGTCTCGGTCTGTTGAATCATGAACAGAAGTAAGATTATTTGGAACGGTCGACGAGTAAATTTTACGATAAAGCCCAGTGGTGTAATTGTTGTGTCTTCCGTACCGGTAATACCAATACGTTGTTGGAAGGAAAGAGAACACTCCGATTTTTCGTCCAATGCAGCATGTCTGATGTCCGAATACCGTAGGGTATCCAACGAAGTCGAATGAATCAAAGATTGTTGGAATTTTGATTTGAGAACGTGTTCATGAGGCACTCTCCATACCGGTACACCAGCGTTACAACGTGAGTAAGGTACTCGTACTCGTTCAGTGTTTCCAAATACTAATAATAACAATAGTAATAATAACAATAGTAGTAATAATAGTAATATGCAAATTGTGTACGAGTAGCCTATTGAAATTTGAATGACAGGGAAGAGTCCTTCTTGGTGATACGTTTGGCGGTAGTACTACTCCTGCTACTACTACTACTACTACTACTACTAGTTGTGCAACAAGTCCAACGTTACCTCCTAGTACCTCTCCTAATACTAGTACTACTACTAGTAGTAGCAGTAGTAGTACTAATATGAAATAGTGACTTGCGATCATGGTTCTGTGAGCGAGAATCCATCACTAATTTCCCATGCTGGCTATGTTGTGGATCGTAGTAACAGAATAACTGACTGAATCTATTCCAAGTGATTGTGATTGTTGCATAGACCTACTACTAGTACTACTGCTTCTTCTTCTTGTACTTTCGGATGCAGGTTTTCTCTTCATGCAAACTACAAAATCAGAGGTTTTATTGGAAACCTTCAAGTCCTCTGTCAATATGGAAAGTATCAAGAAATTGGAATACTCATGATGATGCGATTCACTTGTTATTATAATTCGTCAAGATTATTGATTGATTCAGAGCAAGGAATGAATGAATCATCTTGGCATCTACGTAGTAATTACGTAGAGCGGAGCCAAGAACGAGTATTATTTAATTAAAAACCTTACTCGTACTCGCAATCGTTCGTGCGAACAGCGTTCTGATTAAAAACCTTACCATCATCATCTGTTGGTCCCACAATATTCCAGTTGCTTCGGAATTCAGTTCCTTCTTGTGCGTTCTGACTCGATGCTTCTCTTGGTCTAAAAATAATTCTTCAGTCGTGATTGATGGAGTCAGGTAGCAAAACGGAATGCTAAAAAACAGAATATCCATTCATATCTTGCAAACTTCACGATCACAATGGCGAAGTTGTCTCAAAACCACTCGGGTGTGATTCTGACAGATTCATTCATTAGTGTATTTTGATTTTAGGTCATAAGGTCTTACGGTACGGGTTACTCAGTCTGTTTCTTTTGAAAGGTCCTGGTTGCCTTTTGAAACTGATGTCGCCAACTCTCAAACAGGCACTTCTATCGAGCATTGTTACGTGGCATCGTCACAATTTTTCTCAACTTTGTGTTTCGTGTGTGCATGACAATCACTCATCAAACGAAACCGAATCGAATCAAATCGAACGAACTAGCAAACAAACATACCGACAAAACAATGGCCCTCACACACGAGTCCCTCGGCAGCCGAATATCGCACTCTCTGGGACTGACGCAAAACAAGATCCACCACCGGGTGATGCAAGGAAACTGGTCGTCGATCCTGCGGCGGCTGGAGACCCCCGAGGGAAAGAAGCTGGCCAGAAAACCGAATCCCTGCGGGGACCTTCCCCTCCACCTGGCCTGTTACGTAGGGCAGACCCCGCCGGTCGTCATCCGAGCCCTCATCGCGGCCTATCCAGAGGGAGTCCACCACCGCAACAAGGCGGGGTTTGCGCCCCTGCAGTTGGCTCAGGTCAATTACCGGTCGGACCACCCCTTTCGGAACGACGTGCTGTTCTTTTTGGAGACGTACTATGTGAGGGACAGCGAAGAGGCGGCAACAGCCGCCAGAGCGCGCTTGCGGCGGCAACAGAACGATCCGGACGCCGAGGGTGGTGACGAGCAGGAATGCGTTCGCCCTCCCATCATCGTTTCGAGATCCCTGTACAAGGCGACGGGATCGGCGCACAAGGCCCCCACCACCTACCAGACGTCTGGGACTTGCGTCGTCTGCCTCGACAAAAAGGCGGAGTACGTAATCCTCCCGTGCGGGCACCAGTGTCTGTGCGAGGGATGCGCACAGGCCCTGATTGCCGAGAACCATCAGGAATATCATTGTCCCGTCGGCCGGTGCCGGATTAGTGCCATCGTCAAGGAATCGGCTCTACGCTCCAACAAAGATCGGTTGAAGAAAGATAGCAAAAACTGAGACGCATTGCATAATACTAACATAGCTGAAGTTGGAAGGTCGACCACATGAGGATGAGGAAGACAATCAGTACTATGAGAAGCATGTGAACAGCACGCATGATCAAAAACAAGTACCCCACCATTGCCTACATATTCTTCATTCGAGAAGTGACATTAGTCTTGCTATTTGGTTTCAACGGAAAGATAGCAAAAAGGGAGACGCTTCGACGAAGGATCGTCCGACGAACGAATTGGATGCGTAGGGTCGTTCAAAGTGTACAAAACTGTCCATTCCGAAGAGCAAATCTCCGACGGATATCAAAACTAGCCAATCTGTACATATTGTGCATCATTAAAGATTCTGTGCCATAATTAAATCAAATCACCGAAAGCGGAAGAATCGCCGAATAATGAAGCTAGATTGTAGACTTCAGTTTGAATTTTTCAAAGGACGATGGGTGCGTGCTGTGATCTGATCTGATCTCGTGTGTCTAGATGAGCGAGAGGTCTTTTTTCGAATGCCCCATGAAAAAGAATATGAAGCGGAATGAGTGCGGCGACACGATCACAATGCCTCGGAGTGTTCTAGCTGACTATCCTAGTGAAGACATTTTGATCCCGCGACACTCTGTCGAAACTCGCAACGGCATTACTATTGAAGATGCAACGCATCATTGTGCGTTGTTCGCAGATTCTCTACGGCAACGTGAGTGTGACATGCCAATAACGGTCGGAAGCCCAGTGCGATTTCAATAATTGGCGACGCGACGCGACGAGGGCTACAATGCTTTGGCTGAGAACAAACACCGAACCCACCGCAGGTTTTCAATTGTGGTTAAGCTACCGGAAGGGAAGATGCAATCGACACGGGCATTGTCATTATTTCCTTTCTTGATGGAAGAGCAATGACCACAGGTCTTGGTCATGTCGAATTGCAGTGGATCATTGGCCGTCATGCCAACTCGAAAAGAACCCTTAAAATATAATGAAATTTTCGTATTACATGTGACTTCAGTATCGAACACTGTAACATCGTGCATGTACGCGTACGTAGTAAGTTTAATCAAAGCAAATTCATCTAAGGAATGCAACAACAGTAACTCAAAATATACTAGTGTGGTATGAAACTAATCATTATAGTACAGAATAGTGTGTTACACTTCGAATTGGTTTGGGGTTCCCCTGGAATAGAAACGGTGTATTCCGTGAGAAAAAGGCGAGAAAAACCCTTTTCTGCTAGTCTCGATGGTGCTTGGGCTTGGGCTTGGGGATTTCGGTGCAGCAATCACACGCTACCTCCGGATCCGCGCACAGGACGGTCAGCCCCTCCTCTTTCCGCAGGGCGCACACCTGCGGCGGCATTGCTGCCTCGTCGGCCAGTCGGTTGGATTCCAGCCGCAATGCCGTAACGCCCGTCAGACTTCCCAGCTCGGACGGGATGCTCCCGGTCAACGCGTTGTTCTGCAACAGCAATTTCTGGAGGCGGAAACAAAGGGAAAGCTCGGACGGAATGGTTCCCGTCAGAGCATTGTGTTCAAGCGTCAAATCGTACACGTCGTCCAGTTTACCAAGCAGCGTGGGGATGCTTCCCTCGAATCGGTTGTGCTCGAGCGATATGGTGTAAACGTCCGTCAGGAGGCCGAGTCCCGGAGGGAGGGTGCCGTCGAGTTGGTTGTGACCGAGCTTCAGCGTTCCTGAAGGGCAACACGGAGATGGAGATGAAAGAGAAATGAATGAAAACGAAAAGAAAAGAAGTGAGATCGAGATCATTAGTGCGGTGCGGTGCGGTGCAGTGCACTACAGTGCGGCATCAGACTGTCGTTTCGGGCACCCTCCCGAAGTATAAGGTGCATCCATACGTACTCAGCATCTGCAGGTGTGTCAGTGTGCGAGGAATGGTCCCCTCAAACCCATTGTTGTGAAGCACCAGTTCGTGTAACCGGTAGAGGTGGTCGAACATGTCCGGAATCGTCCCTGTAAAAGCGTTGTTGTGGAGGTACAGCGTCTCGAGGTTTTGCAATGACGTCAGGGCTCCGATGGATCCACCGAACCGGTTGTTTCCAATCCTCAGATCCACTGCGAGCGAGCAATATTCACGACACGAAACGAAACAAAAATATAGAAAAGCATAGCGAATGCAAAACGAAACGAAATCAGAAATGAATGAGGTTTCATCCGCCATCGAAACGGTGTAGCCATGGCAAGCAGCAGAATCAATGCACAGACACCCCGCTCCAATACTTACACAGCCCCGTCAAACCCCCGATCCAGTCCGGCAAAGTCCCCTCCAGGAGGTTGTCCTCCAGGTACAATCCCGTCATGCGGGTCATCTTCGAAAATTCCGGAAAACTCGTTCCGGTCAGCTTGTTCTTGGCCAGAGAGACGTAGCGCAGCTTGGTGAGCCTGTCGGACCATTCCCCGGGAATCGACCCCTCGAAGGCGTTGTGTCCGAGGTTCAGCTGGTGAAGTGCATGCAGCGCCGAATACGAGGCCGGAAGGGTCCCCCCCAACTTGTTGTCTCCCAGCAATAAGTCCCGGAGCTTGGGACTCAGCGATTCGGGAAGGGTTCCCTCTAGCTTGTTGTGCTCTAAATCTAGGATCAGCAGCTCGTCCATCACCCTCAGCTCGTCCGGGAGACTCCCTGCCACGTTGTTCTCGGGGAGGATGATTCCGGTAACACGGGCGTTGTCGTCGTAGCTCTTGGTGTACGGTGTGAAGTCATTGTCGCTCGTGGCGGTCTGGTGCTTCGGGACGCACTCGATCCCGTGCCACGCACAAATGCCGCTGCCCGTCATCCAGTGATCGGACTTGGTCCACCCCCCGCGCAGGGAGGTAGTGGCCGAATTGGTGCTAGAATACCAAAGCACCGCTAATCCGTATCGATCCAGAAGCGCCTCGTGATCGTGGGGGAGGTTCGCCTTGTCGTCCCGGACCAGCCAGTTCAATGCCTTGTGCTGGGGAGACGAGGGTTTGTCGAGGGCAGCAAGCGAGGACGTCCTCTCGGCGATCCGAGAGCGAATGTTATCGGCGCGGCGCTTGTTGAAGTCCTTTTCCTTTCCTTGGCGGTTGGAGTGCCCGCAACAATGCTCGAAGTGCCGTTCTTGCTTTGCACTCCAATGCCGTTGTGGATGGACCGCTCCTCGTTCTCGACCTGGACCATGGTGAGGATCACCAGGACGGCACCGATCAGGGCCACCACCAGCGTCAGACCGTATTTTGAGCACACCACCGCCCGTACGTTCTTCAAGGCTGCATTCCCCCGCCGGCGCTTGTCGTTGTCGATGTACTCCTCGGCGTCGGCCATTGGCGCCGCGTCCCCGTAGTCGTCGAAGCGGCTCAAGTTCTCGACCTCCATGGATTCCTTGAAGATTCCGGCCAGCGAGAGGGACAGGCGGTTCGATTCCCGGTTTTGCTGCTGTGGTCGGTGGTCGGCGGTGGAGCCCAGGTCCATGAGGTTGACCGACTGGTCCACCACGAAATCCCGGGTGGAGAACCCGCTGCGCTGCGTGGTGCGGGATCGGCCGCTGGCGCCGGAGGTGGACTCTCCCTCGTTGTCCGTGTCCCACAGGAACCGCCTGTTGGTATCGGAGGCCTTTCTGTTTCCGGAGGAGGACATTGTTGTCGACTGGATATAACCTGGCTATCTGTTTGAAAGGTTGGGTTGCTTCTGTTGTTGTTGCTGCTGCTATTGTTGCTCCACGCTGTCGAAACGTGCTGATTTAGACTTTCGAGAGGAGTGTTTGTGATTCGCTGTTTCGAATAACAGTTGATCCCTCTGTGGATGCAAGGAACGATTCCGTGTGTTATGACAGCGATTGACTGCTGTGAAGTATTAGATAATGATAATTAATTGCCTAATTCCAGAATCAAAAGATCTAGCGATGGTTCCCCGATAACGATAACGACAACAATGATACGAGAGTGAACTAGTAGTGCCGTAATTGTGAATAGGGGTAGAAGCGCTTTAAGGGTTCGTACCTGCTATGCGATGAGGGACGCCTCTTGTCTCTTCTCGTTCGGTATCCGTTGCGATTAAAACATACTCGTACTCGTAAACCTTACCGCACGATTACATACACTATCCAGAATCATTATTAGTCGTGGCTTAACTTCAGGTATTCTGAGTCTTTGAATTATTGGATGTTACTTAACAAGATGACTAAAACCAGAAGAAGGGTCATAAACTCATGACTTTCAAAATCCAGGAGATCCTTTGAAGATACTAAGATAGTCCTTGCTCCGACTACGTGTACTTTGGAGTTAAGGTTAAAAACGAAAAATCAATGCTGATTTTTGTGGGGAAGCGCGGGGCATGCTGGAGTAAGCCTTTTTAATTACTAGTCCTAGTATCCTCATGTACTCGTACCGTAGGATGACCCAACGGGCAACAACAATGAAAAATACAACGGGCGCTGACCCCGCGAGACACGACCGACCATGGCGTGAGCAAACAACCAAACAAACGCGCAGCAAACTCCAACAATCCGTGCTTGTCACCGCAAGATAGAGTTGGATCACACCGACGTATTACTTACAAAATACAAAGAAGCCATCAACACAGAATGACGGATTACGGCCAACCCGATTGGGTCAACTCTGGAAACAACTCCGCTCCGGTGGTGTCCGACGCCAACCTCGATCCGAGCGTAACGGCTTCTTCCGGGGGTGCTGGGTACGTTCAATACGATTTGATGCGGTGCGGTGTAGTGCAATACAAATGCAAGGCAAAGCGAAGCCATCGATGTTCTAGCGTTTATTCGTCTGATCCTGTTTCTTTCTCGTTTGTTGTTCTCGATCTCCTCTTTGTTTCCCAATCATCGCGGCACGAATTTTCCTTTCTTTGCACGATTTGGATGCTACCTATGGAATCAACCACTTCGATGAAACAATTATACTCTGTTCTTTTTCGAACACCAGCGAGGGAGTCTCCAAGGGACGAAGCAATTGCTTCTTGGGACTCCTTAGTCTCTTCAACATGGGACTGGCCGTTCTCATGACAGCGCTGGGAGTACTCACCATTATCCAGGTCCACAGAACGGGAGTCAACGACCTCAGCGAGCCCTTTCTGGCCTTTTACATGATCCTGTTTGCGGTCCTCCTATTTCTCTATGAGCTCATGTGGTGGTCCCCCATGAAGAAACTGAACAAGGACATGCGCAAGAACTTTGGCTTCTTGTACGGCCTCCGCGGAAAGGGACTGTACCTGATCTTTGTGGCGTTTCTTTGCTTTGGACTCGGAAAGGACGCCAAGGTGGCCATTCTCAACTACTGCACCGGCGCGTCCTTCTTGGCGGGTGGACTCCTGCATATGTTTGTCATTTTCTTCCGACCCGAAACTGCCATGGAATACCAGGCACCAACGGCGGGACTGTCCCCCGCCGAGGATGCGGGTGCGGAGAACAACGTGGTGTAAGGCGATGTTGCGATAGCATGCATGGCAGGAACAAAGGGAGGAAGGAAAAAACAAACACAAAAAGCATTCAAGAGAAACGAGGGCGAGTAATCGCCACGGTACGCAGCATGCCATGGACTTGTCTCGGAACATTGCCGTAATTTGTGTTTTGTTTAGATTTTGGGACTGGCTTCAACGGCCTTGGTACACTCTACGACATTGTGATTACATAACAATACGCGTTGCGGTCTCTCGACTACTAATTATAAATCACTGTATTGCACCATGGATAGCTTTCCCCTCCTATATTACATGCACCATTTACGAAAGTTCCAAGAAATGATGTAGTACTAGTAGTAGTAGCTCCAAAGCTTCACTACTGCTACGACGACACCTTGCAGTACTATACATTGTACACAGTAGTACCGCTGGATGATGAATGCACCAAAACATACCACAAGTGACACGAGTTTCTTTCTATGCAGAGTAAACTCGTTGGTGTGTGAAAGTCGCTTGAGTCCGTCCTTCAGCATAGTAAGTAGTATTCAGGAGAAAGGACTGATCGGTGCGTTCTTTTTGAGATCTCAATCAATCTGCTGTTTGTTTAAATCATCATCAATAATTACACAGCAGTAAGATCTTAACGACATGCTACTACGGTACCATGGATTGCTCAACCTAGCAAGAAGTCAGAATGGAGCTCGTGGTGTATTCGCAACAGCACCGAAATAGGTACTCGTGAGGATTCTCATATGTACGAAGTATTGTATACCAACGTAGAGACTGGGCTCGGATCAATGCTCTATGATGTGTGTACGGTATGATTGAAGGAGAATTCTTGTGTCATAATCAAAATAATGAGAGATTGTGGTTTTCGTCCCTCGAGCCATGTTTCACCGGTCGATCCTCACTTCCTCATCTTTCTCGTAAATTTATCAGATTACCGTACAATGATGTGAAAACTATTGAAATGATAGGCCCTCCCGCCACCATTTCAAAATAATGAAACTAGACATAATTACCCATGCGAAGCATGGTAATGGGGGATGACTGTACGGTACAAAACTGGGCTGAGGCAATCCAATAATACCGTATTTTCCGTTGTTTTTCTTTGAAAATACGGTAGACATGTTTGGATTTTGGAATTGGTATCGATGCATTCCAGAATAGTATTTACCGTTTCAAAGCGTTAACTTAAGTTTATTCATCCATAAGATGGGTTAAACAATCTGTCGGTTGAGGACCAAAAGGTATTTTTCAACGTACCTGGTACAAACTAGTATTCCCAAGACATGACTCGGCAGGCGCCAGATGTGCATTATTTTTTCATACAACTCGATAGTACACATAAGGTTACCGTATGAAGTAGCCTTACTCGTACTCGTACGGTGTTCTTTACGAAGTAAGACTTATTTTTCGATGTCCGGTATGCATCCGAACCCGGAATGTGACCACTCTCGTACACGTAGACCGGAGAAAATACGAATTTTTCGCGCGTATTTTCTTGACTGATTTAAATACTCATGCCGAGCACGGCGAGATCAGCTATACTTTGTTATTTCATGTGCATGTAGTCGATTAGAGCGGCGGGTAAAATTTGAATTTTGATCAACGCATTTCGTCCGATAGGAACGGAATCCACGACCGTACCGGTATGTCCGGTATCAGAACTATCTCTCAATGGATACTGATTGGCATTCTCGTACATTCTTCATCCCGAGTGAAGTGACGCTGTACACGCTGAATCAACCGACGTCGTCACAATAAGTTCTCCTGCTTTTCGATAATCCTTCAAAAAAGGCCCGCCACAGTAAATCCAGCACACGATAAGGACAGAGACAAACCCATAGGCGCCTATACGGTCTATTCGCTACAAAATATTACTTTGTGGAACTTATCACAATGGTTCACGGGACAACAGCAGGAGCTCTCGGAGCCCTACTTCTAGTGTGTTCGCTCTCGGCTACCTTTGCTTCCGTGGTTCACGATGGTTTCATCGCTGAGGTGGTCACGAGCACCAAGGGAATGTCTGGAACTTTTTTGCCGAACCCCCGTAACGGAAACAAACCCATGATGATTCTGAACGCCAAGAAAGGACAAGTTAACGTTCTGGAAGATCCCGACGCATCCCCAGACGCAATCAAAATCATGGACCTTTCCGACGGCACCAAGATTTGTACCAATGGTGAACGAGGCCTACACACGGTGATCCCTTCACCAAACTTTGCCGAAAACAGACACCTATTCGCTTTTTTCACCAAGTATCGAGAAGACTGCCTAGAAGATCCAGAGGACGGACCTCACAATGTCGTGATGCGATTCACAATGGATCCCGACACCCTCATGCTGGACTACGACGAGGGGACGCTGATCTTTCGAGGTGCGTTGATTCACGACTATTTTTTTACTACACTAGTACCGACGATGACGTGTTGTTCTGATGATAACTTTTCTCTCTTTCTTTGTTGGATTCCATTTCGTGAAACAGGTCCACCCATGGACGAACGTCTTCATAACGGTGGTGCCATGGCATTCGGAAACGATGGAAAGTTGTACATTACCACGGGAGACGCGGGTAAACGACAAAATGCCGATTCCCTCGACAACGTCCATGGTTCCATCATTCGACTGAACGAGGACGGGACCGTCCCCGACGACAATCCGTACACCAAAGCCTCGGGATACGAAAACTCGTATCGGTGTGCAGACACCGAGGGTCGCGTCCCCGTCGACGCCCCCAATGATTCTGTTTGCGCCGAAGTCTGGGCCAACGGATTGCGCAACCCATTCCGCATCGACATGGACCCCAACGTCGAGGACAAGGTCAAGTTTTCCTTTGGCGTGGTTGGTGCCCAGCACATTGAAGCGATCTATTTCGGTGGAACCGATTACAAAGGGACCAATTACGGTTGGCCCAAGTACGAGGGTGTTTGCAAACCCGGAGACATGGAGAATTGCAACCCACTGGACGACGATCCAAGCCTGACAATGCCCTTCCACTGGTACGAACACATCAGTTTCGAGGACGGTGGATGTGTTGGCGGTCAGGTTCATGTGCCGGAGGGTATCTGGCCTCCCGAATTTAAGTATCTCTTCATCGACTTTATCCTGTTGAAAATTTACTCCCTGGAATTAGATCGACCCGACCTTGCCTGCTGGGATTGTGATCCACCATTGCCACCAACTCGTAACGAAACATTCTATGAATCCATCCGCAAAGAGGGAGACAACATCAACGAAGCCCGCATGGTAGAAATGTGGTTTGGCCCCTACAAGGACACACAAGCTCTGTACTTTACCAAATTCGGAAACCACGATACTGTCATTCGAATTCGGTACACCGGAATTATGAACAAACCTCCAGTCCCTTCCTTTGAATTCGAGAACCATGGTGATCTATCGGTCACATTTGATGCTAGCAACACAAAGGATGCGGAAGGTGATGATCTGAAATTCGCTTGGGATTTTGGGGATGAGACAGAGGTTGTGTCGAAGGAAATGGTTGTTTCCCACGAATATTCCGAACCCGGGGAATACACTACCACTCTGAGTGTGACCGACACATCCGGACAGAAGCAACAGGTCTCACAAACTATCAAGATCGGAACCGTTCCCACCGTCTCAATCCTATCACCCCTTCCAAGTACTACATTTGCGGTTGGGCAGGTCCTCCGCCTCAAAGGAGAAGCATATGACTTCGAGGGAAATCCCATTCCAGACGACAGGTTGACATGGGAGGTCCGACAGCACCATGCGAATCACTTTCATCCCTTTTTGGATCTGACAATAGACAACGACTTCGACTTGTATCCAGCACCCGAACCGGAAGACTTCTTTGCAGCGACCAATAGCTTTTTGAAGGTTATCTTAACCGCCGCTGACGAGTATGGGCTTACCGAAACAGTATGGGTAGATGTTCAACCCAATACCATCATAGTGAACGTCACTACCGAGCCTGCTGGTTTGGACATTACGGTGGACGGCTACGATGTGGAAACTCCTCAATTGATCACATCATGGAAGGGGTTCAAACTGCCCGTGACCGTGACAGACCAACCTCCTTATCTGTTCAAAAGGTGGTCGGATGATCGCACCGCCCGCAGTCGTGTATTCCGAATCTACCAAAAAGATGGTGCACCCATGCCGGAGGTTAGAGCCATCTTTTGCACCGATTTGGGAAGCCAGTGCGAGAGCAACGACGACTGCTGCAGCGGATATTGTAACCCGGAACTGAACAACATGTGTGCTCCCATGCCTGCGACGCTAACTTCTACAACGGAAACTCCTTCCTACGTAGAGGTCTCGGATTCCTCGTCCGACATGGAAATCAATGTAGATTCGCCACCCGCGGACAATGGGCGACCTCTACCAGACATCGTCTCTAACAAGCCCATCGTGGGCGACTCCTCCACTTCCATAACAACCGGCACTAGCATTGGTTTGACCGACAACAACATTGAGAGCGAAAGTGAAATCAATGCGGAAAAAGACTCGGATCCTACCACGACATGGATCACGATTCTATCCATTGTTCTGGTGATTCTGGTCGTTGCATGGTATCTGCTGAAACGAAACCTGAACGCGAAAGACAAGAACATGGTAGATTCCGTGGCCCAAAATATGTTCAAAGCGCGTTATTGCGACTACGACTCAGAAGGGGCCCGATCCAAAACTGGCAGCCATGAAGAGTGCTATGACGGAGACATCAAAGCCACTGGCACTGGTTCCACCGAACAAAGTGGGGACAACCAAGGGGAAACAAATTCTCAAGAATTCAAGGACAACAATGTCGAAACGAATGATATTTCCGCTTTTTTCTTGGTCCCCGAATCGCTTGCTTCTGAACAGCCGCACTCTATTCACGACGTTGAGAAACAAAATAGCGCGGCTCCTATGTCCGACTCCACGATTGGAACCATTGCTGCGACCCAATTCTGCGTCATGCCTCCTCTATCACCGGCACGTCCTTCCCCAAAAATCAGGTCCTTTGATTCTTGTGAACGAGAGGCTGCCAAACCGAGAGTTGGCGAGGCATTTGAATATCGATTCGATGCCCTGTCTACGTCTCAGTCGTCACTGATCCCACCTCCCCTTTCCACTTCGCTTGATCAATCCTCTTTCCAGGATGGGGATGGATCTGTCTCCTTTTCTATTTCGTCGCCACAAAAGAGCGTCGCTGAACAACCGGGCGTAGCCACGACCATCGTCGAAAACATGCCTAACTTGCAACCCTACCGATTCGATGCCGCGTCTACCTCTCAATCATCATTGGTTCCACCTCCTCCTTCCCCTGCCGGAGGCCAACCCTCCTTCCAGGAAGAAGACGGATCTGTCACTTTTCTTGTTTCTTCTCCCCAGGAGAGGATTATCAAAATCCTTCCAGATCTCCCGAGACCTTACCGATTCGATGCCGCCTCGACATCTCAATCGTCGTTGGCCCCACCCCCAGCATGCCCTACCGGAGATGAACCTTCCTTCCACGGGCAAGATTCATCCGTCGCCTTTTCCGTTCCCTTGCCCGATAAGAGCTCATTGGACCAAGCCGGTGATTTGGTTGCCGCTAAGGCGATGGTCAAAAATGCTCCTACGAGCGTATTGGAACCGTCCTTTTCGTTTTTGCTGCCACAGTCTACTGAGCCCGCGATGTTGAGTACTATCCAGAGCGATACGGCTGAGCAACCGCACACACTAGAGGAGGAATCCGACGAGGATGACCGTGTGCTGGACCTCCTCTTGGTCGACACCTCGGAGTCCGGGGACTCCCTGACCGAGACTGGTGCCCACGAAGAGAGTCCATCGCTCGAGACCGATGCGAAAGCGAACGTTGACGATAGCGATGTGGTCAAGGAAGTCGATTCCTCGCTTCTGAAGCACGAGGAACCTCCCGAAGACGCGTCCATCCTCAGCGAACTGTCCGCTCGGTCTCCTCCGGAGGAACAACTAGATAGTCTCCTGGCTCCCACCGAGCTTGCGATTCCTAGCACTGACGACGACGAATCAGACCTGTCACCGCTGAAATCACCTTCTCTGAAACCGTTGCAAAACGACAATGCCTGTTTCCTGTCGCCAGAGGTGTCTCATCACCAGTCGAAGGCAGAGATTGAAACCACTCCCGACACGCTGCAGCTGTCTTACGACGAGAAGGATTCGTCGCTCGACGATTCCACGTCGTTTGACAGCGAAAGCGAAAACAGAGACCCCAAGACTCCCAACCCACCCAACTTCCCGTCTGCGGGCAACAAACTGAATCTACAAATGTCTTTTGATGCCTCCGCATCCCACAGCGCTGCGCAACACACTCGGAAAGTGCAAGCCTCCTCGAACGACGCCCCAGTACAACCGAAACTGTTCGAGTTGTGAGTGTGAGCAAGTTATATCTTCTAGTACTGGGATAAAACTACTTGATTCTATGGTTTGAATTGTACTTTGTCAACGGGAAGGAACAGGAAGCAAAATAGATATAACCTCCACTTGCCAGTACCTTATTGTTAATAAACTGTATTATTATTTGTTTGAAGAACCACACAAAAATCTTGTGTATTTCCTCGCAACTCCTCAGCCGGTTTCCACAAAATTATGCAACCGGCAATGCCCTAACAGAAACACAGATCCGTCGTTTAGTTGATTCGCTCTCCTACTTCCTTTTGCCACTTTATCGAATGTTGTAGAGTGCTAGCCCGGTCTTCTCAGTCAGCCTAGTCGGTTGCGACAATGAATGAGTCTATGACCAGTGTTTTGTTCCAAACTTTCATTTCCTCGTAGTGAAAGAATTTTTCAACCTTTAGGAAGTATTTGAGTCCCCACTCTTCACATGATATGGATATTCTTTCGATTGTTCCTAGCAGCGACTCGTAGAGCTTGTCAACAAAAGAGTACGAGTAATACGCATTTTGACTCATTAGATTGACTTCAGGTTTTCGTTAAAAGTTTTTCTCGTACGGTAAGATCTTAATTAAGATTACTAGTATATCGTTCGTACGACTAGTTCTAGTAGAAACGTAGCACTTAAAATACGTACGTCGCTCGTATGGTGTTGTTCGTCTCGCGTCACGGAATTTCTAAATTTTCCGCTAACTCTCGCCTCGCTCGCAGTCAGTCGGTTTGGCGCGCTCACATAAATGGCCATTGGCATGTTTTTCTTAGTCGGAACCTTCGCAGGATTCTACGTATCATTACAGGTACGTGTAGAACCATACACCGAGCGGTACCGAGAACCTTCCACGAATCGACGAATTTTGATCGGTTCATGCATGGATAGTGTTCATTTTTTCGTGTTTTTTGTGTCTTTTTTTGTTTTTTTTGTCATCTTTAAAATGTTATGTTCTCAATCTCAAGCAAAACATACGGTAAGATTACTCGTATCATTAACCTTACCAATGGGTTTCGGAACCGAAAGTGAATCTTGCAATGGTAGCAACTGGTGGTTAACACGATAAGGTTGGTCAGAAGAGTTTTGGAGATTGACACCGACACCTCAGCCCAACTAAAAACACACAGAAGAACAACAGCATTCCAGGGTAAGATTACTGCGCATCGGTTGTAGGTTACCGTGCTGCCCACCAACAGTGGGAAGGATCAAACCACCCACAAAGAATATCAACTTTTTACACTTTTGCTCAATAAGCACGCAACGACGACATCAACATCGTCTCTTCGGATCGATGATGCTTCAGGCAGCAGCTACCCTCACTTTGCTGTGGTCGTGGTGGTGGTGGTGGTGGTGGTGGCTGTGCCTGTTGTCCGCACATACGGTCCGAGCCCTGCCGGATGGATTTGTGAAAGAACTCGTCGGTCCTCCGGCTTCCATTACCAAGGCGGTAACGGGTGCGTTTCTACCGAATCTTCGAAGGAGCGACCACCGGCCGATGATGCTGGTGCTCTCTAAGCATGGACATGTTCGTGTTGTGGAGAATCCAGAGAACCGAGAGGAAGAAAACGATGATGGCTACGTCAACCTAGAGGATCTGCTTCCCAGCAACCGGGACAGCAACCTGGTTCTTGACTTGTCCGGGGAGGGAAAGCTGTGCACCAACGGCGAACGGGGGCTCACGTCAATTGCCATACATCCCGATTTCTTACAAACCAGATGGGTATACCTTTATTACACCCGCTGGAGTCAGGGATGCTTTGATGAGGGACCGCAAAACGTTTTGGTGAGGTACACGATGAATTCCACCACGCTAATTCTAGAAAACGAGGAATTGTTGCTCGAGCTGGGGGTACTCGGGGGACGGGTCCACAATGGAGGAGGTATGGAATTTGGAACAGACGGCAATTTGTATTTAGCCACGGGAGACGGGGGTTTGCCGCATGCGTCCCAGAATCGGTCCAACCTGCACGGGAGCCTGCTCCGCCTAAACGACGACGGAAGCGTACCGCGGGACAATCCCTACGCGAAGCAGGGAGTCCCTTGCGGTAAGAGCAACGAAACGTCCAGCAGCCACGAGCAAAAACCGGAAGCGCTTTGCAGTGAGATTTTCGCGTGGGGCTTTCGGAATCCCATCCGCATGGCACTGAACACCGCACAAAGCAACACGGAGCGCGCCCTGTTTGCCATCAGCGACGTGGGGGCCCAGAACTACGAGGAGCTGAGCTGGGCCGGGACGGACTATCCTCTAACCAACTATGGCTGGCCCCAGATGGAGGGTCCCTGTGTCGCCCACTCGGCTGACAACTGTCCACCGCCGCCACCAACAAGCTTGATCTTAGTTGATCCCTTCCACTTTTACGCTCACCGATCCACCCAGCGCAACGAAGGGGGATGTGTAACTGGATCAACCTTTGTTCCGGAAGGGATCTGGCCCAAATCTTACAACTATTTGTTCATTGACTTTGTCTTTTCGGCTATATATAGCCTCCAGGAGGATCCGGACGCGGAGTGCCGTGGGGCAAAATGTCTTCCCCCGTCGTCGGGGTATATCAACTCAACATGTACGTGTCTTGCATGACAATGTGATCGCTGGTTTGGAATGCAGAATTTGAGATGCATGTTAGTCTCATTCAGTTGGTTTGGGGTCGATTTTTTATGTGCTTTGCTTTATAACTCGCAGTTTATGAAACCACCGACCAGGAAAGCGAACAAGGAATCGAGGCCCGAATGGTCGATTTGTTCTTTGGTCCCTACCGGGGCACCCAGGCGCTCTACGTGATCCAATACGGCAATGATGACTCGATTTTTCGGATTCGATATGCGGGATTTCCACCCGTCGCCGCGATTCGAATCGGAGAGGAGGAGAGTACAAAACCAATAGTTGTGGGCCAGGGACAGGCGTTCACGCTGGATGGGAGCGGGTCCTTCGATCCGGATGGGGACGAGCTTGCTTTTGCGTGGGACTTTGGGGACGGTACCAACGATAAAAGGAACACGGTAGCTCCCAGCCACGCGTACGAGGTACCCGGGGATTATAACGTCACGCTGACGGTCAGCGACCCGAGTGACAATACAAATCATGCATCCGTTGCGGTGAAAGTTGTTGGAACATCCCTTCCGACCGTAGAGATTCTGTCGCCGGCGGAAGGGGAGCTCTTCAGCTGGGGACAGGTCCTCCACCTCCAGGGCCAGGCCTTTGATCACAAGGGTGACTCAATTCCTGATACTACGTTGGTTTGGAACGTCCGACTTCACCACGCGGATGGAACTGTCGACTCTGTTGTGAACCAAACCATTGGCAACGATCTTTATCTCGATCCCTCGGCGGAAGTACCCTGGATCAACAATTTCGCAACCAAGATCGGATATCTGTCGGTCACCCTGGTCGCTAGCGACAAAGATGGACACAAAGCAGAGATTGCCCGGGAACTCCGACCCAACGTTGCCGCCGTGGCACTTGCCACCCAACCGGACGGTCTTTTTCTCGTTGTAGACGGCGTTGGCGTGGCGGCTCCCCACACGGTAGAGTCCTGGGTCAATGTTGACCTGCCGCTGCGAGTTCCCCCAGAACAGCCGCCCTACCAATTTCAAAAGTGGTCTGACGGGTACACCGATCCCAGCAGGACCCTCTCGATTCCTCAATGGAAGGGCGGTATTGCAACAACACGGCAAGTCAACAACTCCGTAGTTTCCGTCACAGCCGTCTTTTGTTTGGGCATCAACGCATCCTGTGGTAACCATGGCAGCGATGAAGAAATGTTTACTGACTGTTGTAGCGGGTACTGTAATCCGAACGGATTCTGCCAAGAACCTCAAATAGGATCCACTTCGATGGCTACCCCATATCCCACTAAGGAAGCTCCAACGGCTTATCCTACTGCGCTCCGGAATTCTCCTGAGAAGGTCACCTTTCCAGTGGCAGGGGCAGCAGCAGAACCAGATCGAAAGTTGACGCCTCCCAATCCCATTGTAGAAAACACAGAACTCGATGAAATGAGCAGGTATACTGATTCGGACGAGTCGGAAACGACGGGCAACAATGTCGACAGACTCGGACCGCTGGGAATAACGCTTGTGATCGTGGTGGCGCTGTGGATGGTGCTTGTCCCGGCCTATCTCGCTTACAAGTATCTACAATTGAAAATAAAAATGGAAGCGGAAGCGAAACGCTCCGGTTCGTCGAGGTCGTTCGAGGAACCGGATGTCGTGGTGGCCTCACCAATGGGATTGACTGTCAGCGATGACGATGTAACTGAAGGCGTCTTTCCGTTTGTCGAACCCATCACGAGCTGCGTATCATCCCTCAGCAGCGCCGGATCGTCCATTTGGGAAAAGCTTGCAATAGAAACCGAACGGCGAGCCCAGTTGCGAAAAAAATACTCAATCTCTTCCACCGGGACGCCTCTCACCCCCGAAACTCTCGAAACCAAGGCGTCACGGTCAACTACGGATTCTGCCACCAGTCGGGGTGTTGATGGGTCCCCTCTGGATTCTCCGGCGGTGATTACCGACGATGACTCCGCGTCCAGCACGGTCCATTGCGTCGATACGAATCCGAGTGCTGCACTGACCACCGACATCGAGGAAATGTTGGTTGAGCTGGATGAGGACTCCGAATCGGATGCGAGTGATATTATCGCTAAGAGTTCCCGTTCCACTCTGACTTCTGATATCGACGATACACTTGTGCGATTAGACAACCTGTTGTCAAAAACTCTTACGAGCGACATCAGCTCTGTTCCATCGGACAAAAACTCCGCGGCGGGTACAATTGATTCCGTTGCTAGTGATCAGGTTGTCGCCCGGACTGCATACAGAAACAAAACCTTGGTTCCCTCGGACAACGACTCTGCTTCGGGCACAAGTAATTCCATTGCTACGAGTCGGAGTGCCGCTCTGACGAACAACATTGACGAGACACTAGTCCGATTAGACGATTTGTTGTCGAAAACATTTTCGAAGAGACTCCCCAGAAGTGGCCGAAAGAAAGAGCAATCACTCGAGCGAGAAAATATCATTTCCGAGGAAGACTCTTTGGAACGAGGAGACGCTTCCGCCGCGGAGACAACAGTCGCCGACCTTTCGCAAGATGAGAGCAATCTAGCCCCGCTGTGGCAGTCGACCGGCCACACCGCAATCCCCGACTCTCCGCTGAGAGATGACAGCAGCAAGAAGTCGGACTTTGGGACAAACAGCACCATTTCGACGGCATTGCTGTACGAGCTGTACGAATTGGATGCGGACAACAAATCGACGGCTGTAATCCCCGAATCTCTGATGCAAGAGGACACCACAACAACCAGTCCGGCATTGAAGGAAAACAACGCCATATCATCGGCGTTGTTGTTCGAACTGGAAGCAACCAATGCATCGGCGGCATCACTGTACGGATTGGAATCAAGCAATGCATCTACGGCATCTGTATACGGTTTCCAGGGAGAGACTTCCAATGTTTCCAATGTGTCACAAATCCTCAAGCTGTCCCAGTTCTCGGACAATTCGTTGCTGGTCTTCCAGGATCAGGATGCGTCTTGTGCAACCAGCGAAGGCATTCGCAGCGAATCCGAGGACCGAATGGAATCGGGTCTGCTAGGAGACTGGGACCAAGACGAGGACGGCACAACCGAGACGAACACGTGATGGCTTTCTTTCGCATCCAATATTATCGTGTCCGTAACTTGTCGTTGGAAGATGTTTTCCCAGAACTTATCCCATTCATTACATTACTCACTGTGAAGAAAGCGATGGTCACGAACCCTAGCACAGAAAGCATGCATCGCATTGCATCTCGCCTCCCATTGCGGAAAAGCATTCCGAGTCCTAGTACCCGCAACCGCTAGATGCAACGATTCCAGCCTCGAGTCATTTCCAACGGATTTTCGTTCTTTGGCCGAAGGGAGCATTTTCGCCTTCCTACCGACACAGTACCGAACGCTCTGGCCAAAACGCGACAGAACCGTTTCGAAATTCTCAGTTTCGAAACGCGAGCGCACCGAATCGAATCGAGAATGCAAGTAACGATCGACCCACCGATCCAAATTCTTTTTGGCTTCAAACTACGTCAATAGTTTTTTCGTTTCTTAAAGTAAATCATTTCAGTCATCGACCCTTTGTGTTTTTCACCTCCGTGGTTTTGAGAGCAAACAATGTTGCAAACGATAACTGGGATTCCGAGGTTCGGATATGAGACAAGCGAGAAAAGCTTCTATCGCTCCGCTGTGGATTCGACGCGTAGACCCGTCCCACGGAATTTCTGCGAGCATTCCATTCCCGTTACGCGTCCGATTACGTACGGTACGCAAAACAGTTTCGAACGATGCAAGTCGACCCGGACAGAACGGTGTCTCTGATTTCTTTCTCGCCGTTGGAGTTTCCATTTGGAACCCCACGTTTCATGGTTCGAACGCTAGCAGATCGCCTGGTATTTACTGGAAACCACGCAACAACCAATCTCTTCATCTCATGACTGCGTTCTGATATTGTCAAGATTTCGTACGTTCACACGGAAAGCCTCGTCTTTTGATATTGAGATTGACTGATTCTGATTCATTCTCTCGGAGGACATCAGAAGGATGTGTTCAAAGAAAAATCGATCATTCATTCATGATGGATGATCGATTGATCGATTCATTCATTCATCATTGAGATTTTGAATGAATCTTCATTGTTTGTGTCATGTGGGACCTGAATAACAGTCATAACCCGACTATTAATAAAAGTCGAACGAGTCGAATAAATGATGATGTCGGCACGTACCGGTAAGTAAGCTTACTTAACCTGCCGTCTACCGCATTACCGCTGTTGCTCATCTAAAAGACAAGAAATACTAAATACGTAGTGTAATTCTCATCGATCGTAAGTTACCGGTAACTTAGCGAAAAAGAGGTTACGTATGGAATAAATACGTGTGTAAGTGTTTGATCGTAGATTGTACTTCATCAACATACCAAGTTCTAGACACGAGCATAGAGTGTGTGACCAGAAAGTATGAATCTCTGTCCGTCACAGCAAACAGACCTTTTGCTTTGTTTCTTGCATCGGTCGAATCTTCATAGCTCGCACAAGTGTTCCTGAGCTAAGTTACGGTAAGGTTTACCCCGCACAACAACATCCAATCCAGAGTTCTGCAGAACTACTTCTTCCAGGAAAAATTCTGCACCAGCCACCATGAGCAGCAAGAGTTCTTCGCCATCCATCCCGGCGGTGGCCAATGCCTTCGTAACGTTGTACAACGCGCTTCCCGCCGTGTTCGTTCCCTTTACAAACCTCAACATTTCGTTTTCCTTGCTGAGTGCCTCAGTGCTGACGATCGTTCGGTTGCTGAGTGAGATCATTTTGGTCCAGGTCTTCGGCTGGCCCGAGGGCTCCTCACTCACCGCAACGGCCGCCTCGAGCTGTCCCCCGATTTTCCACTCGTTGATTCTCTGCCCGGGATTGATCGTCGCCTTTCGGACCCAGAAGATCGACTTTGCGGCCAAGATACGGGACCAGGCGAAACCCAACGCCTGGTGGCCCGATCTGGCCGATGCGCTGCTGCAGTTCTGCACGGGATACATGATCTACGACACGTTCTTCAGCTACGGGTACATGCGATGGGATTCCGAGGCGGGCGCCCTTGTGCCCGAAGACGACGATATCATGTACATTGGCCACCACTTTGCGACCTCCTTCTACATGATCTCGGCGCGTGTCACCGGCACCGGTTACATGTCGGCCATGATTTGCATGCTGCTGGGAGAAATCACCAACCCGATGCACAATCTCTACTTCATTGGGGAGGCGGCCATGAAACTCGACTGCTGCAACGGACCGCTGGCGCAATCCCTCAACAAAATCAACGCGTTGGTTCTTGGGGTGTCGTACTTTCTCATTCGTGCGATTGTCGCGCCGCCGAATTTTTTGTGGGTGACGTACGTCCTGTTGTTCACCAAGCGGGGTCGGGACAGCATACCGCTGGCGCTAAATATATCTTGGAACTTCCTTATCTGGCTCGTGTGTTTCGGGAGCACTCCCTGGATCATAAAGTCCTACAACATCGTGGTGGACTTTTTTGCGGAGGGAGGACAGCAGGGCGCCGAGCTCTAGGGAGGGAAGCAATGGCACTGCAATGCACTGCACATCACTGCACAGTACAGGTAGAGCATTCCGCGAGAACAAACTGAGGACGATCTATGGCACGGCAGTGGTTGGAAGTTAGAAGTGGTTCGGGCTAGCGCTCAAAAGATCAAGCTTCGCCGGACCTCTGTCCAGTAAGAGATGGTCATAACTTCAAACAAAATTTGGGTTTTCTACTAGAAATTAACGATAGCTAGCTAGTTGCTGGTCCGACGTGCCGTATTTCCTACAGGACGTTGTTTTGTGGACCGATCCAAACACAACATTGGATGCTGTTTGTTCCAAATCGATTCGAATGGAACCCAATAACCGCTAGTTCTCCCCACCGAATATTACGAGGAGGTTGCAGCGGTAGACCAATCCAAACACGACCTTGGATTATATGATTCTTGAAAAACCGACGATTCGAATGGGCCACGACGCGAACGCCGGAACAGATCAGAAGCGTGTCGACAGACACGCCCCCACTTATTAATCGGATACAAACAAATGATCAGAAGCGTCCCGACAGACCCGCTCCCATGTTGTCGTTGGATACGAATGCCACTCGTCGCTTGCGCAGCGGGCGAACATCCTCTTCCTCGTCGCCCATCATCATCCGTCCGCTGCCCACGCTCAGGCTCTGTATCGACGACTTCCACTTCGACAGCAAGTGCTTGCCGCTACCTATCCCCGAGTTCATCACGTCCATCATCGTGCGGCGGTCCATGGGGCGTTCATCGTCGTCGTCCTGCTGGGCTTCCGGCAATGGAAGGGGTTCTCGTCGGTCGAACGCTGACATTTCGGAGGATGCACCATCGTAGGAGGGTGCTACTGAGCTTCCCCGTCCAAGAGTCTCGTCTCCCGCGGATTCGTCGATGCTGTACAAGTCACCATGACTGCCACCATGGCTGCCGACGCTCAATGTCCCCGATCTCCGGCCAGCGAATTTGCTCGTAATTTTCTTGATGCTTCCGCCAAAGCGCTTCGTGTTGGAAAGCATTCGATGCGGTGCGGGCTTTGGGTGCTCAATAGGGGCATCGTTGCCAAAGTTTTCGCTACTGGTAAATAATCCGCCGCCGAGAATGGCTTCTTGTTCTTCCTCTTCGTCCTCGTCACCCTCTTCGAGGATGGTTTCGGGTCGACCGTTGAATCCCCCCCCACCCAAGATATTCCGGGTGCTAAAGCCACCAAACATTTTTCGGCCAAGGGAGCGCGGGGGAGGTGGCGCGACCGATTGCTGCAGCCCGGGTCGTAACCCGGCGGTCGGTCGATCGAACGCATTGGTCAGATCACCGGTTGGGACGATAGACGTCCTCTTCTTCTTTCTCATCTTGTTGGTGCTAGATGGAGTCGTAGAGTTGGTGTCAAAACTGCCAAAATCCCCAAAATTGGCAAAGTCCCCGTTGTCGTCGATACTCTGTCGATCGCCTTGTCGCTTGATTTCCTCCATCTCTCTCCGCAAATCAGCGACCGTGAAGATTTTCTTCCCGTACTTTTGCTTTTCCAGTTCTTGCTTGTAAATTTCCGCCGGATCAATGTCCTCGCCGGCTAGTTCTCCATCCTTCTTTCTTTTAGGTCTTCGACGTTCTCTCGGTTGTGGAGCATCGATCTCACCACTCTGGTTCCGAGTTGTCTCGGACGTAATAGTGGAGCTTTCACTATGGATGCTTTTTGGCGGAGCCATAATTCTACCACTGAGCATTCGTTTTAAATCTTTAGGCATCGACCGCGCGTGCAACCGATTCAAATAAGCGCCGTCGAAAGTACCGCTGTCCTCGCTCTCCTCGTCGGAGTCAAGGGCACCCCCGCCGTTCAATCTGATCCCCTTTTCTGGACTGTCTTCGTGATAAAGGTCAATGGCAATGCTCTCTCTCCGCGACGGACGCCGGCGATCTGCGGAATCATCGTCGTCGTCCTCGTCTTCGTCATGTTCCCCTGACTGATACTCCTCATCGGAGCTAGAATAAAATACGTCTTGCATAGCTTGGCGAAACTCTTTCGTAAGAGTTCTGTCAAGCTTTTTCTGTGATCGATTCTTTTTCTTCCTTTTTTTCCCCTTTTGTTTGGCGGCCACCTCGATCTTTTCCCCTTCAAACAGGTACAGTCGTGGAACGTCTTGCAAATTTTTCGTTTCTTCCTCCTTCTCCTTTTCTTCCGGCTTTTTTTTCCTCGCTTCCCTCAATCGCTGACGCTCTCGAAGGCGCTGTTTGATTTCAGCAACCACAAGGTCGTCGACAACAATATTCTCCCACGTATCATCGAATGCAGCATTTTTGTTCTCGATTTTTATATTGAGGCGACCAAGAAACTTATTTGCCACTTTCATAGAACGCGCCAGCTGAACAGATTGCGCCAGGTCCATAAATGACTCGTGCTGACTTTCGAACAACTGATCATCTTCGGAGTCTTCTTCCTCGTCTTGTTCTTCTTCTTCCGCTACATCTGCAAGCAAACTTTTTACACGTTGCAACTTTTCGTCCGGCCCGCTTTCCACAATCTTCGAAATGAAGGACTGATGAAATTGAAAACTAATGCTGTTCTCACTTATGCTCTTTTTCTTTTTGGTGGATGCCCCAACACCCTTCGCAATGGATGGATTGCCGAAAGAAACGATTTTGACTTCTGGAGCATCCGACGCCCACGGGCGATCGTAGGTTTTCGTACCTTGATCGGCAGAAGGTTTGGTGTCGCGAGAAGTTTTGGACGTATCTTCTTTTGCTTTTGTCAACTGCAACGATCCAAGGCTGATTTCATCGCCGTGTTTTGTTCTTCTCTGCCCTCTTTTCTTTGCCTTCTTGAAATGAAATCCCAGTGAAATATCAGTTTTATCCTTTTGATGCTTTACAGAACCATGGTGTTTGTCCTCAATAGGTTTTGGTGCGTTGCTGTCGGCCCCTGTTCCAATTGGTTGGGAAAGATGCTCTTGCTTTAGAGCTACGCTTTGATCTGCTCCAGGCCGAGCATCACTTTCTTCCTTGTCAAATGCCTTTCCTGATTCAATAGAACTATCGTCAAAGTTGTTATCCATTGAGGAACTCCAATAGGACGAGTCACTTTCACTTTCATCCAGGTCCTCTAGCCTGTCAGTCATCCACGACTCGGATTCAACGGAGGCTTCAGCTTTCTGCTTCTCAATAGTCTCTTGCACAAGTTGCTCTTGCATAACCTTCTCTCTTTCGAGCTCTTCGACTTCCTCCACAAGTGCTAGTGCTTTCATCTGCTGCTTGATCAACTCTTCTTGCATACGCCTTTTTTCTTCCAACTCTTGCTCTTGCTTTTGCTTATTTTTACCACCCCAACCGAAGAAGCCGCCCTTCTCTTCCTCCTTTTTCGGCGGTGGAGACATCATCGGAGTCCCAATCACTTGAATTTCATTGTCAAGGTTACGAGTAGTATTTTCATCACTGATAGCCTCTTGAGTGGAATTGCCTCCTAGCATTCCTGCGTCATTTACAGTTCCATTTCGCTTGTTCTCTCTCCGCCTTTCCCTTTCCTTTCTTCGTCTTTCATTCTCTAATCTTTTCTGCTTTCTAATCTCTTCCTTCTCCTTTCGTCGCTGCTCTTTCATTTTTCGTTTCTCCTTTTTGCGCATTTCTTCCTCGAGCAATTGTTTTGTATTTACAATTTCATCTTCTGTGTCATTTCTTTGTGTTCTTTGGCTCCTCATGATTTCTAATTCGTTCAGGTCATTCTCGCTGAGTTCTTCTTTCAGCGATTTCTTCGTTAGAATCTGAAGCCACAAGAATTCTTTCTTGCGTAGTCTCTGTCCCAATCTTTGTTTACCCAAGAGTTCCTGCCGATATATGGAATCTTCTTCGTCGTTTGATATCTCTTCCATTCCGTCGGGTTGCTTTATTCGTTTGCTCTTGATCACCTCGAGTTCTTCCCAATCCTCTTCGGTTAGTTCGCGACCATCTCTTCGCCGATCATATAGATAGAGTTCAATTTCCTCGTCCTCGGTAAGAGTCTGACCACTGAGATATTTATGGGAAAGTTCTATTTCATACCGCACATCAGTGTTTGCCGATGCGACGGAGACGCTTCGATTAAAAAGTTCCTTCAGAGAGTCGTCTATTCGGTTTGGTGCTTTTCGTCGTCTTCTGAAATTTTCCAGGTCTTCCGCTTGTTCCTTGCTAAGTTTATGTCCTTCCCTCACAAGCATCAAAAGATCGAGTTCGTAATCTTGCTGGTCGCTAAGATGTGCCCCCTTTCTCAATTTACCAACCAATTCGAGTTCCCACAGAAGATACCTGTCAAGTTCTTCTTTTTCTGATCCGTGTTCGGTGAGAACCGATTCCTCTGAATCGTCCCCTTCCCGGTTTTCCTTCGATGAAACCGATTTTTCGATTTTACCGCTTCTACCTGTGCCGTCATCAATGCCTGTTTCGGATCGCTTGTGTTTCGAAAGATCGCCTCCGGCGGTCGGCTCCGTATCCCGAGATACATCCTTCGATCTTTGGCCGTCTTCTTGGCTACCAGCGTGCCCAGCGTGCCCAGCGTGCTCATTGAGTGTTTGGTTGCCACCTCCCGATACAGCACTATCGAGTTCGGGTTTGTAGTCCTTGTCTCTTGCTGTTGCATCTTCCAAGACGCGGTGCTGATCGAAGGTGTCTTTCACGCTGATTGCTTCCTTTTGCAAGATTTCATTTTCGTTCGTCTCGAGTTGTGGATCGGGCTGGAAAATCTCGGACAAGTCCGAACTACTTGCGGTCTTGGTTTGCGATCCCTGGCTGTTTCGGCCCCGGATCTGTTGCAGTAGGTTTAGTTCTTCGACCTCTTCTTCTTCGAGGACTTCACCATCCTTCAGGCGCTTCAACAGTGCTAGTTCGTAAGTGTCACTCTCGTTGAGCTCCCCCTGTTGCGTTCGCTGCTTTAGGTCCGTATAGCGTTCCTCGTCGAACATCGCACCCGTTTCCATTTCGTCCTGGGTGAGTTTCTTTGTTTCCACTGCGTCGTTCGTTAATGGTTTTTCGCCGTTGGACCCCCGATCCATTCCGTCTACCAACGATTCTTCGTTGTTTGATTGATTTTCTTGTAATGACAAATCTCTGCTGGGATCGGGATGTTGTGGTAAACCGGAAGAATCGTTGGTTGACACCTCTGCTCCTAGTTGCGCCTGTTCACCCGCGCCTGGAATGCTCCCGGTCAGCGGTCCTGTAACGAGTACTTCGTTCTGCTCCCTAATCTGTCTCAGCATCTTCAATTCTTCGATTTCATCCTCCTTTAGGGTCTCACCCTGCTTCAATCGCTCAAGGAGTGCCAGCTCAATAAAGTCGCTTTCCTGAAACTCTCCCGTCTTCATCCTCTCAATGAGGACGTTGTACTGCTTCTCGTCGAAATTTTCGTCTTTAGATTCTGTCTGGGCGTCGTCTTTCGCTTTGTCGTCCTCATTCTCGTCC
This sequence comes from Pseudo-nitzschia pungens, assembly GCA_037355855.1. NCBI lineage: Eukaryota > Bacillariophyta > Bacillariophyceae > Bacillariales > Bacillariaceae > Pseudo-nitzschia > Pseudo-nitzschia pungens. Next base: position 1,038,687 of record CM074762.1, on the reverse strand, counting down.
CCGCCACCAAATTGAAAGAAACCGAACCCCCATCCACCTTTTTTCTGTGGTTCGTGTTTAGGTTGGGTCGTGGCAGCATCGTTCTTCATGCTGTTTTCGCTGTTTGCGTTGTCGCTGATGATATCATTTTCGGTACCGTTGACTCTGTCACTGACCTTATCGTTGTTGGCGGTGGTGATGTGAATATTGGCTGGAATTTGGGGCGGCTCGTCCCCTGTCTCGGGTGTCGAAAAGTCTGCATCCGCATCTGCCTCGGCCATTGCGTTTGCCTCTGTGTCCTCTTTTTCTTTATTTTCGTCTGATATCGCTGCGTTGGGTTTTGGTTTGCTCGTAGCGTCCTCCGCGAGAGAATGCTTGGTCACTTCTTCGTCGGGGAGTGTTTCTTCTAGGGTTAGTTCCTGGACGGCTGTCTTACCGCCGCTTACCGCGACTTGAAATGGTTGCTCCTTCCGCAACTGGTGCTGCTTCACTTGCTCATCCACGAGCGCGTCAAAGGCCTCGTCTTGTCCTTTCATTCGTACGTTAGTCTCCTCCAGAAGCCTCTCAAAAATCTCGAGGAGGAGAGCGTCGTTCTCGGGCAGTCCCTTTTGTCGGAGGGTCTCCTGATAGATCTCGTAGGCGTCCTCGAGACATTCTTCCTTTCGATCAGCTTCGCGATTTTCCTTTTGGCTGACGAGGTCGTGAACGTAACTGGTGTCGTCGTCGATGTCGTCACTCCCGAGCGCGCTGATGTTGTCGTCGCCGTCGTCGGTTGCGGAATCACCAAACGGAGTGAAAGAAAGTTCTAATGGGAGCCCTTTCTTTTTCAAATCGCTCTGGAATTTTTCGAAGGCCACTTTTTCGGCAAGCGTTGGATGTCGCTTCGACTCGGGAGGATCGCGGTTGCTGTTGTTGAGGTTGTGGTCGTCGTCGCCACCGCCGTTGTCACCTCCTTCTACTGGATTTGGCTGGCCTTCTGCTTTGGCGGTCCGTTGCATCTTCAAGATCTCCAGCTCCGCTTCCTCGTCCTGCGTCAGGTGCTCCCCGCATTTCTTCCGGAATCGCAGTTCCAGCTCGTAGAGGCGGTTTTCGTCAATGGCCTCCCCGCGTTCCTTTTGACTCAGCAGGTCATCGAACTCACCCTCGTCGAAGGAATCCTCGCTCGGTGGAGCTTTGTCTTGCTCGGTGACCAGCAGCTGCACCGTGTCCATGTCCGTATTCTGCCGCTGGTTCTGCTTTTCGAACTCCAACAGCTCCTCTTTCTCGTCGTCCTCCAGCACCTCCCCCAGTCGCTGTCGGGACCGGAGCTGAAGGTGGTACAGTCGATCCATGTCGATCTCAATGCCGGATTCCTTTTGCTTGCGAAGTGTCTCCATTTCGGCTTTTTCCTTCCGGGCTTGCTCACACCGCTCTACTAGGACAAGGAGTTGTTCAAGTTGCTCGTCGGTGAGTTGCTCGCGGTTTTGGAATGCGAGTCCAGAACGTGATGATTGTTTCGGATCGGAACCGACAGAACCAGCTGAGTTTTGTCCCCACCCCAACCCCCGCAGCCAGTGGTTGCTGTTGCTTCTGTTGCTGCTGCTATTGTGGTTGGGTTCCCGTAGGCTGGGATCCAGCAACAGGTCCAGCGCGAGCGCATCGTCCGGGGGCAAGGACGAGCGATCCCCCCCATTCTGGTGGAGGCAGTCCCGTATGTGCTCCTCGTACCAGGCGGTTTTCCGGAGGATTTCCTCTCGTCGCTTGTGGCGGAGCAATTCGTCCGGCAGGCGCTCGCCGAGGGGTGTCTTGGGGTGATTCTGAATGCTTCGCTCGCGGCTTCTGCAATTGTTGCTGCAAGCGCTCGTCGTGCTTGGCGACTGGGACCTGGGACTGGGTGGGTGCAGCGCTGTATTGGCAGGATTTTCTGGGGTTGCCAACGAAGAGGAACAGGAGGAAGACGAGGAAGAAACCGTCGGTGGCAGACGCGATTTGTCCAAGTCGAGATCGGCTTTGACCTTCAATGGCAGGACCGACTTGTCCAATTCAGCTTCGGTCTGGGCCTTGGGCGGTTCGGTTTCCTTTTTGTTGTTGTTGTTGTTGTCGTCGTCGTTGCCTCCCCCGAACCAACCAAAGCCCCAACCCCATTGTTGCTGTTGTGGTTGCTGCTTTGGTTGCTGTTGCTGCTTGGTTTGCGCGTCCGAACCCGCATTCTGGCGAGACATGGCGGAACAATTCTGTAGCACGAGCAACGGCTCATCGTCGCCCTTCTTGGGATCGGTCATGTCACCGTCGATAACAGTGAGAGTGAACGTTGCGCACGGGATTCATTCAAAAGTGTCGTTATTATTACTGCTGCTCTAGCTTTTGGTTTGTGTTGTCTCGAGTTTGTTTTTCCAACGAACCGATCGGCTTCAGAATCTCGATTGGCGATTGTCTCCTCCAACAAATCAAAAGTTTATCCGGAGAAACTCCAATAGAACAGCAAGCTACTGTGTGTGCGTGTGTTTCAGTGAAAACGCTACCGAGCAGTTCACTGTGTGTGCGCGGGTTTCAGTGAAAAAGCAATAGAGCAGAATCCGTTTTTGGCCAGGTCTCTCCCGAGGTTGCTCGAACAGCACAGTCCTCTACATTCGCCGCATTCAGTACAATGCTTGGATCCATAGAAAAGAAAATTATTCTATCAAATATCGATCCATCGCTGGATCGGAGGCGGTTGAATTGTGAATGGAGTTTGAGTACGCTACATGTACGCTGTGATGCCTCGGTTGCTCGTTGCTCTCCAGAAATTTATTTGGGCGACGAACGCCGAAAAGGGTTTCCAGAGGCGACGAAAATCCGCACAGACGCATGGAAATTTGCACTAATTTGTGCCCGTTGGAGCCCCTTGTTAGACGTTCACAATCAGCGATAGTGCAAATCTCAGGAGGTCTTCCCTGATGTAAGAGGCATGTATTACTACAACTGCTCATCGAAGGATGGGTCATCTTTTTAACAATGGCCCCTTCAAGAGGTCATAACGAAAAAGTATATGTTCGTGACCCAATGGGCCATAGCATTCCGAAAGTAACTTCTATGTTGTACAAGTAAGTTACCACCTATCACAAAATAATACTTCTTACGTAGTACTACTACTTCATACGAAGTAAGGTTTCGTAATACAATACGAAGTAAGGCTTACGTAATGTAATTAACACGTTGTACGTTACAATATTTCTCCAACACACACAACTACTTCGTACATCTTTAGTACGAAGTAATACGTACGGTAGTAATCTTACATCATGGGCTAACCTTCTTACTACAATGAAGCAAAGTTTTGCAGCTATTATTTTTTGCCCTTGCTATTCCACAACAACTAAGATTAAAAGTTACTGCCTACCGGTAAGCCTATTTCTGACAGGCAGAGAACGGCGATTCTTGTGGCACCAACTTGCTCCTACTACTGTAGTATTTTAAGGTTACGGTATTTGTAATCAAATCGAAGCGAGGACGTCCGGTCGAGTATTGTTTTGTTTTGAACAGTGCTAAGACTTACCGTAAGATTACCGGTACTGTGGGAGCAACAACTCGTATCACTTATCATGAAGACCTTACTGGTGGGTAGCAGGCCTTACCGTACGTGTACTCCTATTAGGTAAGGTAATCAGGCCTTAGTTAGTGCGGATTAAATCCCAGACTGTCGCCATGGCTTGCTTCTGCTGGAGAACGCAAAACCCATTCACGGCAAAAAGTACTCCAGCGAATTGTCCAGATCTGATTGGTTCGCTAGTAGAGATCATTTTTCTTATGCCCCGGATACGACGTGGCGTTGAGGCATCTGTTGGGCACAAACATGGAACGAAGAAAAGGTATCCATCCGCAAACAAAGTGACTTCAAAATAAAATCTCTTGGATTCAGAACTACCGGAAACACACTTTAACTTCCCGAACAAAACCCAACGCATCCGCCAATGAGTTTGGACCGCAGAACAAATAATAACAACAATAATACCGCAGAATGATTCGTCGCTGTCCGAGAAATAGTACTTGTACGGTACCCCGGATGAGTAAAGCGTGCAGAACTCCATTGATGTTCCAAAGTGAAATCACAGCTCCCATCAGAAAAAACATCTTAGTTGTTGACGCAAATATGAAAGAGCACAGCGATACAAGCTAGACGAAAAACACTGAACTGTAGACGAGTGAATAAGAGCATCTGCCATTGAATCGCAAATCGTTAACAAGTTGTGCCCTAGTTAAATCAGCTCCTCCGAACGAATTGAAACCGTATTGGGTAGAACACTTATCACAAACGGATAGACAGAACATTTGTGCATTTCATTTGCACTAGCTACCATGAATAAAATTGCACGTGCCACACTTCTAATATCATTTGCGAGCAATGCCGAGCCTTTTTCGGTAGTGGCCAGTCAAAATTCAAAGCGACAATCCGGACAACTCTTGGCGTCGTCGAAGGATCAAACGGGTGGAGACGTCTCAGGACCGATTGATATCGAGCCATCGGTTGGAAATGATGTAGCTGCTTCAGAAAACACGACGGGTCTTTCGGGTCTCCTGGACGAGATGTTCCAAGCAAAACTGGAAATGTCGCGGGAACAAAAAGAACTCGAGTCCTTATCATCACACAAAGCCGATATGCCGGTCCTCGGAAACGATGGCATTTATCGTATCATAAGTCAAAACCAGCTTGAGTAAGTTTCACTAGATCTTTGAAAACAAGAGATGATCTTGACACAAACTCGTTCTGACCACACGATTACACCCCACCTTAATGTTTTGCATTTCTCTCGACAGAAATTTCAAGGCCGCTCATTCCGACAAGCTCGTCTTTCTCAAGTTTTCGAGCCCGATCTGTGCGGCTTGCCGCATGCTGAAGCACAAATTCCAGACATTGCACCGAAGTCCCAAGTTTGCGGGAGCACCTGTGGTGTTTGCGGACATTGTGATATCAAACAACAAAAAGGTTCCGGATCCTTTTCGAGATTACGTTACGTCGCAACTCCAAGTCCATAGGGTTCCATCCATCCATTTTTACGCAGAGGGTGGCGATCCGAATGCAAATCAAATTTATTGCGACAATGATGGAGGTGGCTGCTCGTGGCCCAAGATTCAGCAGCAAATGCTTGAGTTTGTTGAACGTCACCACACCGCACCGCCGCCAAAGTCAACCGCGTCTTCTGAGTTGTCGTCTGCCACAGCTGTTTCTGCGATAGCATGTCCAACGGCAACAGCACTACCGACACCGATAAAAACTACTGGCAAGATGTCAAAACGGGACCGAATTCGGAGATTTTTGTCCCTATCTTGGCTACGGTAGCGAACATTGCGGCATGAGTGGGGATGCAGCCAAAACCTTGGAAAATTGTGCAGTTTTAGAACGAAAATGCATGATAGACAATCGAACACTTTGTTTGCAGACGAACCTCGTGATAAAGTTCATTTACCAATATCGCGAGGCACAGACATTCCACAGAAAAAGTCGAAAGATTCCCTCTCCTGTAGCCCAAGATTTTTGTTTGTATCTGATATGAGCTCGACGAATGTTCGGCTACAAGAGCTTTCTTTGTACCTGTACTGTTTCCGTAGTGGTATGCGGAGTTTCTTTAGTGCTGATTCTGGGTCGGAGAAGTTTCTCAATTAGATTTTCTTCACTAAAGGCAATATTGCAACCGTCTTCGGTGATATTAAAGTTCGGTTTTGTATTTCTCATCAAAAAAATCATCTGTTACTCTGACTCACTTTCGATCTTCGCCTTATTTGTGTCTCGAGAGATTCTCCAAAAAAAAATATCCTTTGTGACCGACTGACTCTCTCTTCCTTTCTCCGTGGTTCAGAAAGTCTTTCAAAATCAAGCTGCAACTCTTCTTAACCTCTCATTTGTACCAGTTCGAACTTAAGAACAGAGACCAACAGCCATTCGAAAGGGGAGATGGGGTAACCTTACTACTCGTCCCAGGTCCGTGGGCTGTTAGGGACTATGGCCCGCCAACGAATTGCTTTCAAAGCATTCAAAATTACTGTAGTTCAACAAGAAATAACGTAGGTGATAGTTGTTAGAATAATATTTAACGCACTGAGGACTCGAACCTCAGAACCTGCTACGATCATCTCAATCTAGATATCGAAGTATCGTTTAGTGATGGCGCCCGGAAAAATATCCAAAAATCAACGCATATGCGTTGATACATTTTGGAGCAATCCTAACTTCTAAAGTATTCATCCAATATCAACAAGTAATGGCTTGTTAGAAAGCTCTCACTCTCCTCTTTCCATAGGTATATGGTTCTATATACTTCAGAGGTGCTCTTGTTGTTGCAAATACTCAACCAAGTATACACATGTGAACAGATTAAATATTAAGTTATCGACGCATATGCGTTGATTTTTGGATATTTTTTCCCCCGTATTTACTAGTAATGACTAGTTTGATTCATACACCGATTGACCAATAGGACTCATCAGATCAGTAAAAAACTGATATTTGACTAATAGGACTGAGAAAATTGTCACCGGACCAAGTGTTCCTGACAGCTGCCTGACAGCACCTTTTGTGCTTTGACTCGTCAGATTAATATCAAATTGAAATTTGACTAAAACGACTTGGAAAAAAGGATGCGCACCATAATTTATTTCTGGAAATCGAGTAAAATAAGACTACTTGGATTAATATTTTATTGAAATTTGACTAATTAGACTGGTAAAAAAAATATGCGAAAATCAACTGTGGCACAGTAGGTCCGGGCGCCATCACTAAACGATATAATCTTACTCAACAATAGTATCAACGACCAAAAGCACAAGTCGATGTAAATTGGTTGCGTGCATCCATTTTTTCCACTATCGTTTAGCTGCGGCGGGGTTCTAAAACTGCAGATATGCGCATTTTTTTTTTGGAGTAATCATAACTTCTAAAGTATAGATCCAATAGCAACAAGTAATGGCTTGTTAGAAAGCTCTCACTCTCCTCTTTCCACAGGTATATGGTTGTATAGACTTCAGAGGTGCTCTTGTTGTTGCTAATACTCACTGAAGTTGACACATGTAATTTTGGCACATGCGCATATGCGCATTTTTAGAACCACTTTAGAACCACACGCATTTACTAGTAATGACTAATTCGATTCAAGTTTTATGTTGGCCCATCGCATTTTTAGGACCACACGCATTTACTAGTAATGACTAATTTGATTCAAATTTTACGTTCAACAATTTTAGTGAGGTTTACCGGTGATGACTACTTTGATTCAATGAGTCGGGTTCTCTTTTTTCTCCGAAGGAACGTCTTTCCAAAATTGAGTAAAATTTGACTAGTAGGATCAGTATTAAATCAAAAATGATCTGATGTTTGACTAAATTGAGTAAAATAAGACTCATCAGATTAACATTAAACTGTTATTTGACTGATACGATCAGGAATAAAGGATGGTCCTAAAACTACTGGTCACCAGTAGTTTTTTCCGCCGCAGCTAAACGATAAGGTCTCAACTTGTGATACGTCATTATTTTTTCGAAGCTTAAGTACACGTGATTGACGGACTGACTCCGACGACGATCGCTTCCCATTAGACTGGAACACCTGACGTGTCAAGATGAGAGCTTATAGTGGAAGAAATGGATGCACGCAACCAATTCCAGTCTAATGGGAAGCGATCGCTGTTAAGTCATCAAATCCAGATGCGACGGGCTTATTCAATCCTTTGAACTTTGTGGTCTGAAAACGACGAAACTCTTCCTGAAAAATTAAGCTGTCTTCGTCGATAAATCTCGTACGGGTTTCGACTGGGAACGTGTTCCATACCAAAAACACTTGCGAACGAAAGAAATGATGGTTAATTCAAGTTGTGGGTGGTCACACAATTCAATAGTACAGCAGAAGAATCATAATTAGTTTCTGGCAGCTGGGTTGAATTATTTATCACCATCAAAAGAATGAATTCATTAAGTATTATTATTTTTTAGTAGTATTTCGTATCGCAACTTTCCTCAAAAATATCATTTCAGCAAGCAAGACTAAGCAACCACTGTTGGTACTACTAAGGCACCGTACCAATATATCTCAAAAAATGGAGCGGAGTATGACAAGTTTTCGCGTTCTTGTTTCCTATTGTTTCCTATACGTCTACCAATACGGTACGTGGTTGTAGCATTGAAGTTTCCAAACTACTTGTATTTTCTTTGACTTCTACTACAAAACTTACTTATTAGTATACACCTCAATCAATATTCATCGCCTTAAGTTTTGGTGCACTGTGGTGACGAAGAACAGAGAATGTGAACAGAGCGGAACAGAGAACCTAAAAATCCAAACCAAGATCATTTGCACCAAAGTCTTCCCCAACGTAACACCTCACGAATTCAATGTTTCTTCTCTTCCGCTTCTGGAACTGATCCCGGAGTAAAGGATTTGATCTCCTTCGAAATTAGAAATAGGATGAGATATTTTTCACCTCGTTCTCCTCTCACAATAAATCGTCTCGCAACGAACATTCTACGTCTACAATCTGAACGGAATCATGGAAGCAAGGCTATCAGCGTCGAAAGAGCAATGGTCTGGCAGACAACACCCGTGTGCCTCTCTGTACGAAACAATTTTGTTGCTGGCTGGTAACCAACCGAGCAGAATCGCCAAAAGGATTGTTGATGCGGACAGCAAGCGAAATCCCTTGATGCTTGAGATTGTCACAACATCCAACCCCACGTCCCAAAATCACGCCGTTGCAGACTACAGGGTTTCCACTTTTCGTCCATCGTTTCCCTCAAGTACGACTGCCCCTCATGGGGGACCGTTGTGTGCTGAACAACATCCCTACGCCTCTCTGTACGAGCCGATCTTACTTCTTTCAAGCAGTCATTGCAAAGGAACCACCAAAACTCCCAATCCCCGGGTTCCAATCATGCCAATCACGAAGTCAACTCTGAGTCCTTCCGAGACTGAAAGGAAAGTTTCTGTGAACAAGGTTCCCGTTCCATTGCCTGCTCCAACCGACCTTCTACAAGTCCTATCACCGAAGAAAAGAACAGAACGAACCGAATCTGAAAGCACCCCATGTACACCCCAAAAGAAAGCAAGGAGAGATCCACCCCAAGATACGCTACCAACCTCTGTTTCTCCAAGAAAGAGTCTCCCCCTCAAAAAGCGCCCAATCCCAGTTCCTGTCTCCCCGAATCCAATTCTTGGAAAGGTGGATCAAGATCTGGTGCATCCACTGGCCCCGACCGCAAGAGGAATGGAATCCAATGTTGTGACCGGTAGCGGAACATCTGTTTTGGCTACATCTATCTCGCGCGACAGTAATTGCCCCATCTTGTGCAGTGATGAAGATGTGGATGACGAACAGTGCATCGACTATTCTTCGGATGACTCGGCTCCAGAATCCGCACATCGCACAAAGAGGTTCGAAGACCACGGCGGCGATTATCCTTCCGATTCTGACGAAGCCGATCACTCGTGCGGTGACAATGAATGTTGCACTGACAATGCCACCAACCCTAAGCAGCGAAAAGATGACACAGACGATCTTTTCGAGGTCGAGAAGGAAACCAATATCACCGATGACAATGCTTACGAGCGTTGTGTCCGATTCATCAAGGGTCAGAAAGATAAATACTCAAAGCGCTGGATGGAAATGTTCCAACGACTTGTACTGTATAAAGAAAAGCACAAAACTACACGTGTTCCACAACGATATGAAGCTGACCCTCAGCTCGGAGCATGGGTTCAGACTCAACGCCGCTATTGCAAAAAGAAGGAACGAGTTGAACTCTTGAATGCCATAGGATTTGTTTGGGACGCAGATAGATCATGGATAGAAATGTACCTTCGTCTTGTGGCGTACAAGGAGAAACACAACTCAATTTGTGTTCCGCAAAACTACGAAGCTGATCCCCAGCTTGGATATTGGGTTCACAATCAACGCCGATATTGCAAAAAGAAGGAACGTATCGACCTTTTGAACGCAATCGGGTATGTTTGGGACGCGGAAGGGGCTTGGATGAAGATGTACCAGCGTCTCGTGGAATACAAGGAGAAGTACAAGACCACTCGTGTTCCGCAAACCTACAAGGCCGACCCCCAACTCGGACGTTGGGTGGCAACCCAACGCCAGCGCTGCAAAAAGAAAGAGCGCGCTGACCTTTTGAACGATATTGGATTTGTATGGAACGTCAACAAGAGCAACCGCAGTTGAAGACAATTGCCAGCTTCCCCTCCATACGAACGATTAGACTGCATGATAAGTTACAAAAAAGAAAGAAAAATAAGTGTAGCACGAGTGTTATTTTTACTTTCAATCGACTGAAGCAGTAGAACGTCCAAAGGACGAAAGGCACCGATTCATGTTCGTTCAAGCATTTCGTTTTCAGGCAGTGAGCCATGGAAGACATTCACCCTTTGCAAGAAAGATGTGAACGTGTTTTGTACCGGTTGCATTCTTTTCTGTGAAACAAACAGAAGAACAACGAAAGGAACCGAAGGTAACTTCTGTTCGAAAACCGATTACGTAAGTGTACCGGTAGGAGTTTTTAGGAGTATAAGTGAATGATATCGACCACGCAAAAAACTGTTTTTATAGATTGATATTATTTGTTTGATTACAAATTCCGTGTTACCAAGACGTTGTTGCAGGAACAAGCGCAGAAAGAACAAAATGTACTAGTAGTGCTTCAAATAAGTGCCTGGGATCATCGATGCTTCTTGTTCGAGATGAGATGGAAAACATACCGTACCGGTACGGCAGAGAGGGAATAACGTAGACATTTTTTTCTTCTGCTGCGAACTGCGCAACGTTATGTACTAGTACCAGGTTCCAAAACCATATACCCTCGATTTTGGGCATCCCTTTCTGGTACAAATTTCTACGAGAGACTCATTCGACTAAAAAATTGATGACGGTTCTTTCCCAACAAAAAAAACGAAGACCCATTTTTTTAATCAAATGGGTCTACCTCGTACAAAAAACACGTAGAAAAGGGATGCCCAAAATCGAAGGTAACTTTGAAATTCATGTGTTCATTTGTGTAGTATTTGCAACGACAAGAGCACCTCTGAAGTATATAAAACCATATACCTATGGAAAGAGGAGAGTGAGAGCTTTCTAATGAGCCATTACTTATTGCTGTTGGATTAATACTTTAGAAGTTAGGATTTTTCCAAAAAGGACAAGCGCTGTAGCTTCGATTTTGGGCAATGCCGCTTTAAAGCGTAATTACGTACCGTATCACCTCGCTCAATCTTGGTTCTCAGCATCAGTGCAGTACTACAGCCTTTACGAAGAAGGCTTTTAGTAAGTCAATCCCTAATCAATCGGCTGTTTGTTGTTCCCATAGAAATGACTAAACCTTACTTAACTTTGAGTGGAATGGGTGGCAGCGGCAAAGGAGTTTTGTACCAGTTTTAAGGTTTACCTCCTACCTGACGCCCGCACGCGAAAGAAACCGAGAAACTTTTTCGTGTCGTTGGACAGCGTCTTGGTTCACAGCACCTTTGCCGTTAGGTCCCCACGACTAACTTACCTGGTACAGTACGTACGAGATGGTACATTGGGAAACTTTACTTTTCTTATCGTTGGATCACTGATCACTCCCACAAATGAAATGCGGAATTCGTGCCAACAGGTGGTACGACTGTGCGATCTTGGAGGACCTTTGTTCGAACTGTGAACGGTCGCAAGTCCCTCCAAGAACGCATAGTTTTGATTTGGACCACGGACAAATCCATCATCGAACCTGCAGAGCAGCAGTGAAGAAGCACACAGTCACCTGGTAAGTTGTTCCGGAGATAACAACAAGAGCATCAAACAACAGGCTGTAGGTGGTAGCTGGCCATCCTGCATCGATGGTGTCGCATCGATTCTGAACTTCAGACCGATCCCGCATTTTTTTTTTGCGATATTGCATTGCTTTCGTGGACCATTCTTACCGTATCGACCTTCTGTATTCGTCTTCCCCAGATTGTAGCACCGATCGTTCCCGTCGCATCGATTCCTTGATTACTTGCCGATCCCATCATGAATCCAACCAATGCCGAAGAATCAACCGCTGCCATGGAGCTCTCGTCCAACAAGACCCACGAGAAGAGAAATGACAACGAAAAGAAATCGCGGCTCCCATCGTCGTCGTCCGCCGTGAGCATTTTTGTCGATGCGGACGCAAAGGCTATCGGGAATGTGCAGAAGACCCAGCTCCAAGAACCCCCAGTATTCAAGAATCCCAGGGCCTTGGCCGACGCCAGCAACAAGTACGAAACGGTAGATCAGAATGCGCAGCCAACTTTCAAAAAGAAGCAACACCAAAAGAAGAAGAAATCCAAGATTAACAAGACGTTCGAGACTAACACCGAGAAGAAAAACAAAAACAAAAACAACAAGAAGAACAAGAAGAATGGTATCCATCGTAATGAGAATCCCAATCCAGATTCTTCCACCCACCCCAACAAGAATATATTTTTCCATCACCAACACTTCAACCAGCATCAGTATCACCACCGACACAATTACCATAGCAACCGGTACGAAACGAACAAAGAATATTTCGCTCAGTGTGAACTGGCGATGGCCGACTCCAATCAAATGAGCTTCCAACCATCCTTTTCTGGTTGGACGGAAGAATCTCTTGGGTCATTCGTCGGCAGTCAACCCAACTTTGCTCCGCAGCAGCAGCGTCATCTTTCTGCAACCATTGCCAATACCAAGGATTTATTCGAACCGGGTAGCTACTCGAACGATGGAGATGGATTTTTCCATGCCAACAGTAGCAACAACAACAGCAACAATAACAAGGAGTACCAGGATATCACCAATGACAATGATGCCCTCGCTAGATCTTGTTTCGGAGGCCCGCCGTATTCTTGGATCGACAATATCGATGCCAATACTCGAATCGACGGTCTTGTCCTCAACAACGACGGAGAATCCAAGATGTTTTCCATTCCACCCCACGTCGGGGCTTTGCTCTTGCAGGAAATGTTGCTACACAAGGAAAGTGCCTGCCACTATGGAAACTCGACTCCGAACAACATAACTGCGAGCAACGACGGGGAAGACAAGAATCGAGTCGGGGCCACGAGTGGTTTTGCACCACCACATTCGAATCACCATGCTCCCTTCTTCGGACTCGCTCCCTCTCTAGATTTCGCCGCTGTTACTGCTCGGTTTCCACCCCATCCTTATAGCATGTATAATGGGATGATGATGCAGCAACAACAACCCTACAACACGACTCCCAATGGATGTGCTTCGGTTTCTGCCTTTCCCCCTCTCGCGGTACGTCCAATCGTGTGTCCAGTTGTGAATCAGGTCCAGCTTATCCGTACTCTTTCTTTCTTCTTTCTTTGAATGCTATATCTGCTGACGAAATTTCGAATCTCATTCTCTCCCTTTTTTTCCCTCGTTTCCGTCACTTTGCCATCCAGGACGGTCATGGGATTCACAATGTGGTGCCAAACATCGGATTCCATCCAATGATGATGCAGTATCAGCTTTACCAACAACAACAACAACAACAACAACAACACCAGCCTCCTCCGTCGACTCCGGGAATGCAGCACAGGAACGCTGTTCACAATCCACCACCACCCGAAGGGCTCGTCATCGGAGTGGCTCATTCCCACGCCACTGCAGTGCTCGACGATTCCTCGGAACGCGATCCTATCGATCGAGTCCGCAACGAGGGATATCAATACCATGCAACTCCCCATCGTTTGGACGCCGAACCCAGTGGTGAGACGCCTCCTCATCTTGGTTCGGCGGTCGCCGGAGACGGCAATCTTCGCCAGAGGATCGACAATCACGGCAATCGTGCGCTTACTCCTTTCCGCCATCCCGGCCGTGGTGGAGGCATTCCTCCCCGTCGTGTATCCTTCAGTCCAATGGTTTCTTTGCCCCTTTCACCCGTCGATGACGCCACGACGGGCCAAGAAGAAGAGGAAGAAGAAATTGTGTCCGCCTTGTAAGATTCCGTCTTTTGGGAACTTCCGATCACTTCCCTTCAGAATGCTTGTTTCTCCAAAACATGGATTTACGCTACCGGTAGGAGTGTGCATTCAATTTGTTCCTTCACGATATCTAGTACCAGTAGCTCGTTGATAGTTCCATAAATGATGCAAATGCAAAGAGCGAAATAGGAACACACTAAATTCCAAAACTGTAATAAAGACCTAAAATCTTACGTGTAGTAATTACAAGTTCTTCGTTTTCTTGCTTTTAATAATATAATAATATTGTATTATAGTAAATAAGAAGTCGAGCAACAAATGAGACTCCGTCTTTTTAGGAAATCTCGTCGAAGAACATTTTGTTGCCGTCGTGCAACAAAGAGGGTTGCTGTTGAACAACAACAATGAATGCAAAATCCTAAACACCAGCGAGTTTGTTGCCTTCCAGGTTGATAGCTGTACCGAGGTATGAAGTAGTAGCAGGAAGCAGGACTCTTTGTTTCAACTAGTATAAGGCTAGTAGTAGTACTAGTACTAGTAGTAGTAGCAGTTGCAAAAATATATGATTCTTTACAAGTTGCGAAGAATACTATCCCTCCTGCTGCTGGTGCTGCTCCTGCTGGTACGTCTTTTTGCTGCTTGCTGATACATCCACAATCCCAGCTCGCCAAAACTATAGTAGTATTTGCAGGAGTTGTGAGCATAGTGCTGAGCTGAAGACTTCAACTTACTAGTTCTGAAGATACATGACCTCGCCAAGAATAGTTAATATCACCGCCACTGCTGCCACCGCAGCCACTGCCGCCGCCGCCGCTTGCAACGGTTTGCAACAGCCGCAAGGTAGTACTAGGATGTAGTAGAATTGGATAGCAAGATTTTTTCCCTAAATATGGAGTGTCAATGACGATTTGTTAGCCAATGCGTAGTATAAGTAACATGTCGACGATGATTTGAACTTTATTCATAACGGTAGTAGATGGCCAGCGGAGGTGAATGTGCAATTTCCTCTTCTTGTTCAAAGGGGTTTAGTACATCAAAGGTTGTGGCTGCATTTTCCGCATAAAAGCGCATCAAAGCGCATCACACAGGATTGCATTCGTGTTCGTATTCATAGAAATGTCGCAGTTCTCCGACAAACAACCTCGGAGGTGTCTCGATGTTTCATCCAGCCGATTGCATCGAAACGAAAGAGGAGTCATGCCGTCATTCCACGGCAACCTTCAGATATACCACGGTGAGTCAAACGGAGGAGTGCATTCCATCCGTGCGAATCCCGCTCCGGCGAGCGGCAATGACGCTAGCTCTTCGGTGTTGCTCGGTAGAAGTCTGTTTGGGAGTGTCAACGTTGCTCGTTTCGGCAGCGATTCTATGCTTTCGATAATCGATTCATTCTTGGCTTGAAGCAAACGGATAGGAAACCACAACATCGTCGTGCCGAGCGAATGAACTCGCAAAAACACGGGATCTCGTGGTGATTGTTGTTGCCCTGGTCCTTCGGACCGAAAGGCTGTGAAAAAGGAGTGTATCACAAGAATCAAATAATATACACTGGAATCTCGATAGGTTACTCGAAGCGTCTCTCGCCGGGCTCCACGGGTTCCAAAGCAAGTGACAGCCCGACCGCAACCGTCAGGAGCAGGCACGAAACCAACAGCGCGAGGGTCGAATCCCCAAAAATGGCAAACCGGTGGATGGCGCCGGTCACCAACGTAATGGTGCTGCTGCCGATGATGATGATGGTGGTGATGATGATGATGATGATGATGATGATGCCGCTCGTGGCGGCGCGGCCCGCGGGGCGGGGCATCCATTCGCTTGCCCAGATTGCAGGCCGCGTTGGTGCACTCCCTCGGATCGCGTGCAGTCAGGCTCCTCCCCCTTCGAGGCTTTTTGTGGTGTATTTGCTTCCTTGGTGACACGGACGGTGTCGACGCCCATTCCATTGCCGAAGCGACGGCGGTTGTGGTGGTAGTAGTGGTGGTGGTGGTAATATTCATGGTTCGTTTTTTTACAACGGATGCTGTTCTCTTGGTTCTTCTTTGTGGTGTTTGACAAGGTGCGGTGCTATTGATGTTTTTCGAAGTCCTTTTTACTCGAGTGGTGCGTGCATGGAATAGTTGCTATGAAGCATAGAAAGCCTAAAATGGGTTCTGCTGCTACTTTATGATGATTGAGATGACTGTAAACTTTGTGATGATAATGCAATTCACCGAATGGTTTCTTGTAGATGTGTTTGCTTTCATACAACTTGAGAAGGTGTTGTTGGGAGAACCCATCTGGGTGTGTTGTTGTGGTAAATGTACCGGTATGGTTCGCACCAATGGCTGGAATCGTGCGACCGTCAAGTTTGCGGTCTTTGATGTAGATGCATCACGAGATGATGTATGTGGATGACATCTCTACCGTAAGGTTACCGGTAACTTAAGATCTTACCCAGTACGTTCGGAGTTCGGGAGAAAGGTGTCATTGATTTTTAATCGTCTTTCATTCCGAAATAGAATTTTGAAACAAAACAAAAACAACATGAACGTCAAGAAGACCTCAGTAAGGTTTAACCTTACCGTACGGTACGTAACCTTACTGTTCATTCTACGTTGTATAACAGGAGAAGAACAGAAGCGAAAGTAAGACTAACCAAGACTTAGCAGAAATCGGTCCTACTCGTGGATTACCGCGTAACAACACTCGGGATCCGGGATGACTGGTGTTAACGGTTGGAAAAAAGGTACGAGTACGGTTCGAATTACGAGTACAGTACGAATAGCCCTCCAACGCGAAGAACCCTCCTCTCATTTTTTACGAATGACAACTGTCTTCATCACTACTTCGACGTAAGATCTTACTTCTACGTATTTCGTAGTAGATACGGTACGAAGTAGTATTAATTCGTATTTCCTACCATCAAAAAACACATCATGTGCTGGCGCGCAAAACTGTCAGTCACATGAAAAAATGGCAGTTTACGAGCCAGGCGAACTCATATCGCAGAAACGAAGCGACACACATTCGGCGATCGACAAAAGGGCGCCCCCGTCCGGTCCCGAAGGAATTCCGCGAACCAGGGATCGAAAATCGATTCACAACGATCGTGATGTTGTGGGCTCACACATACCGTTTGGAAAGACAGATCGCTGCAATCCTACTTTGCCCTATCTCTAACGAGAACATTTACTGTTAACTGTTCTTGACAAAAGTCGTTATTGCGAAACATTCTTGTTCCTAAACATAAAAATAACAAATCGCCATCATGCCAGGATTCGTCCGACGAATGCTGAAGAAGGGGAGCAGCTTTTCTTCTCTCAACAACAGTGGAAGCGGGGAATTTCCTATAAAATCATCGAGTGGAAAATCGAGTGGCAATGAGGGAAGCAAGTGGAGATCCCGAAGAAATCAATTCGAACGGCTGGATGGCGAAGACGACGACAGTCTATCGGGAACGTTCCAGATAGAGAATTCTTTTTCTTCTTCCTGGGGCATCGACAATAATTCCACGCTTCGTTCGACTCAGAGCGAGAGCGGAGAGTGTGACAGAGATGTTGTTTGCGAGAAGGCACCATCGCTCGTGAAACGAACTCCCACCAAGAACAGCAATGGAAGGAAGAAAGAATTCACTCCCATCAAGCCGCCCGTCAAGGATACGTCTTCCATCCGTGGACCAGCTTCCGAGAAGAAAACTCCGTCGAAGAAACAGTTGGATGAGCTGGAATGGGCCACCAACGATACGTTTGGCAACAATGAAGCGACCGATGCCAAAAACGATCCTTTTTTTGGCGCTGAAGCGACCGATGCCAAAAACGATCCTTTTTTTGGCGCCATGGGTGGATCCTCTGCAACGGATTCTTTTGGTTTCCAGATCAACCGGAACGACGAGAATGCTGCCAACTCGATGACGTCTCCCGTCGTCCCTCCTCGTGACGAACTATTCCCTGCTTCCCATCAAACATCGTCCTCCAAGAAAACTCCCAATCCGTCCTCGAGTGATCCGACAGAATTCTTCTCCAAAGAACAAACCACAACGCTGACCATGAGCAACCTTGCCAAGATGGATTCTTCGTTCAACAATGCCAGTGACGTCAATGCAGAGAAAAGCTCTGCCATGGATGGAATGGAGAGAATGGTGAAAGAACGCAAGTTCTATCAGTTCACCATCGACGAGGACAAGGCGTCGACCGTGGTGGAGTCAACTTTGCAGCTTCCACTCGATTATCCGTTTGGCGACAAAACCTACGACGACGATTACACGGAATTCAGCTGCAGCCAGACCAGCCAAGGAACACGAATTCAGCAACGTACCAAGAACAACCAAAGGAACAGTGCCGCTTCGGAAGCGGTAGGTGGCATCCAATCAACGTCCCGAAACGATACTCTTGAAGTGAAAGAGTTCGATCCATTCTGTCAAAAGGATGGCAACATGAATAAGGAAGAACAAAAGGATTTTGATGCTTTCTTTCCACACGATACGAAAAAGGATGAATTCTTCCCTGATTTTGCTGGGAAGCAAGAACAAAATCGACCGAAACTAGCATGCGAATCCGACATCTCTTCCTCCTGGGGCGATGCGTACTTCGAGCGCAGTTTCAAGTCGTCGAACGAATTCGCCGAACCGCCACACAGTCAATCACGAAGAGGCCGACTCGAAGAGCGTTACCTACAACAGGTCAGTACAACGTCGGTTGCATCGCACCAAGTAAGTACCAAGTCGCTTTGTTACAGCCCCAGTCCAGTCCACAAGAAGAGGAATTCTGTAACCCCTCAGAGTGGTCGGCAACCTCTGACATTGAAAAACACGCAATCGAGTGGTGGAAAGAAGAATTCGCTCCCATACACGAAGAAAAATGATTGGGGATCGGAAAACGCGTACCAGAAAGCTTCCGAATTCAAGTTCGATGACTTTGATGCTCAGCCACGATCTGGGAACAGAAATCCTTCCATTGCATCGGGTAGCATTCAAATGCCACCAACCGATCCTTTTGATCCTCAGCAGAGAACGGTCAGCGCAAAAGAAAACGTTGCTTTCGAATCCAATCGACACGGGAATCGCGACGGTGATTGGAAAGCGTACCAGAAAAACCATCCCCCTCTTCGGAGAAATGATGAAGATGATGACGATGTAGAGGATGACGATGACGATAGCTTCGAGGATGTTGGTCCGTGGGAAAGACCTTCCAGTATGAGGCAAGGAAGTTCGAGACTCGAACGCAGAAATAGTGCGAATAGACGCCCTCCTAACTCTCTGCACGATCATTCGTCGTACAGCCGACCGAGAGGTAATCAATACATCGATGATGATTACATGGACAACGAGAATCGATCCGTTGGTGGTTTTTCGGTGGAGAAAAAGGTTTCTCGACCCTCTCGATCGAGATCATCCGCGGGATCGTACACGAAACCCCTGGCCTTGCCGAGCAACGCCATCGTCGGATCCATGCTGTTCCGAGCACACCACGACATTGACCAACACGATGTCGAAGAAAAGCTCAACAAGTTCGATGAGGAGAACTCGAAGGAGAAAGAAATTCGCCACCTCCGCGGTGACATTCCCGATTCCGTGCATGCCGATACCGATCACATGACTACCGTTTCGTCTTTCTCGGATGCCACGAGCGCTTACTTTTACGATTCCTGGCGCAAGCCTTCGAGAGACCTGGTGGCCCATCTGAGTAGTGCTCGCGCTCTCGACACGATGGACTATCACGGGGCTCGACGAGTCCGGGAATCATCTCAAACGGAATTCCAGCAGTCGTCGTCGGGGTTATTCGAAGCCTAAATGTAAAATGTGCAAGTGTCCGGCATGATGATGAACCGAGCGCAGGCAGCACCACTGTATTGTGCATGCTCTAGTCACTAGAGATATCGTCGCGATGCAGATGTTTCTCAGTAATAAAATGTTGACTCTACAATCCTTGAAAGGAAATATAGAATAAAATAATAGCAAAATTGTTTGCAAAAAAGAGACGTTAATGGAACCAAAACCCCCTACAATTATGTTAGAGGATATCTATCACCCATAGGCTTTCGATTGCCTTTCGGCGAATGAACTTTCTTCTTCTTCTTGTAGTACGTCCGTTCAAGTATAAGAACGTGTCGACAGGATTGTAACTTATTCATGAAAAGATATCCGACGAGTGATTTGTAGTTGGGAAGGCGGATTGATTCATTCTCAAAATGTAGCGAACAACGGTGGGATTGATGAACCTTTTTACTAGTACATCGAGGAGGTCAAATCTGGCTTTGCTTTGCAGCAGTGGTCATTCGTTGTAGTACGCTAAAAACTTTAGTATTTGTCTTTTCAAGAACTCAACAACCTTATTTCATGGCACCTTTCCATCTTCTTGTACCGACCACTCTTTGATGATGAATCGATAAACGGACCAATCTTTGATGATGAATCGATTGAGACTGAGGACATTGCGAAAACTCTTCTTGGCAGAATATCATTTTAAAAAGTATTATACGGTTGAGGAGATTACGCAAACTCTTGATGGCAGAAAATCACTTTTAATTATTATAGAGTTCTTTCTTCGTAAGAAAAGACAACATCAATCACCAGGGATTGTGATCAGAAGTACTACTAGCAGTAGTACTACTAGAACAACTAGCAATCTCCCCACATTATACTAGTAGTACTACTAGTACTCTAGGAGTAGTACTAGTAGAATAAAAAGTTATTCGTCCTCCTCTGCTCTTCGATGATGCAGTACTAATACTATGAGTAGTACTACTACTAGTACGGGAATAGAAACACGACAACACAGAACAGCAACAGCACTTTCCCTCTTTTTTGCAGACTTCTTTGCGCCCTTGCTGCCAGTCCAAAGGTTTGGTTTGTGTGTAAGCAACATGATGTTTTGAGGTGACATCTGGTGCTAGTAACAAGAAGGAAGAAGCAATATCACCACTTTTGAAGCAAACACAGGCCAACATGCTGGTAGCGCTCCTCTTGTTTACTACCAAAAGTTACACTGGTCAAATACAATCACTACTACAAGAACAAACAGCCACCACCAGCATTAGATCGTTAAAGTGTGCTTTGTCTGGGAATCGAACCCAGGACATCTGCTTGGAAGGCAGATATTTTACCATTCAACTGACAAAGCATTTTGAAACTGCTTCTGTTCCATCACGGCCGCATCCTGCGGTCGTCACACCTGTTTCCATTCTGTTGGCGTCAAGTTGATTGTTTACTTCGTACAGTAAGGTTTAACCTTACGGTAACGTACCGTTAGTTGTTGATCGGAACGAGGTCCCCCGGATCCTACCCTACGGTACAACGTAATTACCGGTACAACAGCTGCACCCATTGGAAATGGGATCGATTGCTTCGTTCACGGACCGTTCCCAAACTTCGAGAATTGGTGATCCATATCCACGCCCCTTTGCGGTATCAGACTGTGCTCCTTTGCAGACTGTGGATGAGTCCGTCCCGCAATGACACCACTGCCGCCGATGCTGCTGGTGCCGCTGCTTCGAGCGCTCCGTCTCGCCAACAGGATGTCAGGGAGTATTGTCAACGCGATGGTGGGCGTGGCAATGATCGCTGCGTGGATTCCAAATAATAATAATTATTTCGTCGCTTCCCTGTCGCCCCTTCCTCCACAACTGCACCAGACGATCGTCGTATCGGTATCCGTGGACGAAACAAAAACCGTCGATGCACGAGCGAACCAGCATCCTTCCAAGACCGATGCCTCGTCGAAAACCCACCACCTTTCCTACGAATACAGAGTCGTCGATCGGTGTCCGCTGCACGATCTTCTGGAACAAAACGAGAACAGCAGCAGTAGCATCAGCAGTAGCATCAGCAGCAGCAGCATCAGCAACGCGAAGGATGGTACGGAGGAAGCTCCCATTGATCCGTCACTGGATGTGATCGGGGCTTTGCTCGCCTGGAATCCGAACGGTGTATTCCCTTCCAGGTCCCAGGCTCGGCGTTCGTTGGAATTTGGCAGGGTTCTCGTCTTCAACGCCACAAAGAATGCTTTGGAAAGCCCAGAGGCCGCCGCATTCGAAACCACGAGTCGACACGACATTCCGGAGCTGCTGCAGCAGCAGCAAGAACAGCTCGATCCCCTCCGCCTCTCGCTTTGCGAGTTGCAGAAGCACCACATTGCCGCCACCACATCGGTGTTGGATCCCCGCACCGCGGTCCTTGTCCTGGTAGAACCGACTCTCCGCGCGGACCGGTATCCGTGCTCGGTGACGAAGCACCTCTTCCCGCCGTGCGGGGACGCGCTGGTCCGGACCTCCGTCGTCTACCAGGACGACTTCCTCGCGGTGGTCAACAAACCGGAGAACACCACTACCATCGGCGGCGGGAGCGGCGATCGGACCGATCTGCAATCGGTCCTCGGGTTCTTGCTGGCGCCGTCGCCGCTCGATCCCTCCTACGGACCGCGTCCCGTCCACCGGCTGGATCGCGGGACCAGCGGACTGGTGGTGGTGGCCAAGACCCTGGCGACCATGCGAGAGCTCTCGGGGGCCTTTGCCACCCGCAGCGTAAAAAAGACGTACACCGCCCTGGTCTTTGACCGCGATCCCTCCCTGTCGTCCCGGCTGCTGTCGTTTTTTCCGGACGGTCGCGGAGACGGCGACGATTCGAGGGTTTCTGCCGCGGCGGCGGCGGCGGCGAGTGCGGATGCCGAGAACGAAACCGAAAGCCGACCGGAACCACGAACACGGACACGAACACGAACACAACCACGAACGGATCCGTATCCACCATGGCTGGTGGTCGACCATCCCATCGAGGGCAAGGAATCGTTGTCCCACGTCCGGGCGGTAGCGGTGACGCCCGCGATCTCCCTCGGCGAGCGAATCGCCCTGGTGGAAGTCGTCCCGAGGACCGGGAGGACCCACCAGATCCGCAGGCATCTCTCCTACTGCCTGGGGACGCCCATCGTCGGAGATGCCAGGTACGACGGTGGAGGCGGAGCGCGTCACCTGCGCACCGACGGAATGTACCTGTGCTGTCACGCGCTGCGGTTTCCGCACGACCGGGGGAAGGGCTCCGCGGCGGCGGCGGCGCCATCGTCGTCGTCGTCGTTGGGGGGAGAAACGCTCGTCGAGTGGACCGATACCGAGGGAAGTTCGGAACCGCAATCCGAACTGAGCATCCGCATCCCGCTGCCGGCCAAGTTTCATCGATGGATGCACGGGGAAAACCACTCCGTGCTTTAGGATGGAATTCATTGATACGAGAAACGCAACGCAACGGAACGGCGAGTTCAATAGACACGACTATCGCCCCGACACGGGCATTCGGTTGCCGCAGCCCGACGAGTTTCGGCACCGGACGAACCGAACCCATGCGCGGGGATGCGATCGGGGTTTTGAAGTTCTGTTTCTTTTGCACGGATCGATCGATGCCCGGGAGGATGATTCGGACGACATCTATTCTCGTGGCAGCATCGACACATTCTGCAGCCTACCAGCACCCAAATACGTTTCGGCAAAGCCATCCGTGACGCGGGTCTCAATCCGTCAAACTCGTTTTGGAATCTCGCGGCGATGGAAATGGGATTTCGCCTGTCCGAAACCTCGGCATTGCTCTGCCTGCCCGGAAGTGTTTCCTCGGAGATGGATTGATTGAACGTGTTCAATGATTCGATTCGATTGGGGGGAGAGAGGATCAAGCATTCGGACGAAAATTCAGTCACCCGGGCATCGGCATTTTGCCTTCGGCCCTCCAGATTTTCGACTCATGTTCTTTGAAGCGCATAATACAATCGCCCATGTAGTTTTTCCGGCACCTTGTTCGTTCAACATGAGCATTAATAATCGTCACTATTACCGTTACTCTCCCTGCTTTATTGTTATTCTGCCTGCTTGTCGCCACCATCTGACGCTTTCGAAAAGCCTGATGACGTAACTTACCGGCAACTGCTAAGTTGGGGCACTTTTTGTGACTGATTTGGAAGAAAGCAAGATACCTCGCATCGAATAAAAATAATATAATCATTGCTCTCAATCATTGCCCGGGTGTAAGGTCTTACCCATAATTCATGCTAATTTTCTTATTGCAATCCTCACTTTCACAGGATTCTTCTCTTCAAAAGAAGAATGGAGAACTTGAACCAAGAACCATCGAAAAACCGTATCCTTAATCGAACGTTCTGAAACTTCTCTGTGTTCTCTATCACTAGAAGAATACCGAGTTCGTTATTTATTTACTACGAGTCCGATAACAATTGAGACTGGTCGAGTGCGCGCCCAAAATGTAACCAATTTACACGAATTTACACTGAGCGTGCAGGGAAGGTGCACATACCAATGCCAAAAAATTATTCTGTAATAGACAAATTCCTATAACCCTTTAAAGTATCCTCTTTTGTTGGTGGAAACCCCTTGTTTGAGCGCTTCACTAAACTCTTCAAAATCGTCTATTTTTGGTGTTCGCATCACAATAACGAGAACACATACCGACGAACACCTTGACCATGGTGGATCCGGCAGATACCAGAGCCAAAGCGCGTAGCAAACTGCAACTTAGCAGGGAGTTAGGGCAACAGCGAGCGATGCTAACAGCGAGTGGTTTCAACGCGTCGATATAATACAGGGGGGGGACAGCAAGCAGCAGCAACGCGTCAATAATACAGGGGGGGGACGGCAAGCAGCAAGCAGCAGCAACGCGTCGATAATACAGGGGGGGACAGCAAGCAGCAAAGCGTTGATACACAGAAAGCAGCAACGCGTTGATAATACAGGGGGGGGCAGCAAGCAGCAGCAAAGCGTGGATAATACAGGGGCGGACAGCAACACCCCATTCCCATCGGAATTCGAATCGGCGTCGGACCGGGTGTCGGAATGTGAAATTGCATCCGTGTTGTACCCTCCGTTGTTGGACCGCGACGGAGATACGGCCCGCGCCGCCGACGGCCCGGGGCTGTCGTGATCGGCTGCGCCGTTGCCGCCGGGATCCCCGTTCGAAGCACCGCCGTTATCCGCGATTGTTGCTGCGCCCGTCTTTATCTTGTCGGGTCTCCACTCAGTAGATTGTTGGGTCTCCACCACCACTCAGTAGATTGTCGGGTCTCCACTATTGTTGATTGTCGCGTCTCCACCATTGTCGGTTGTCGATTGTCGCGTCTCCAGTAGCGTCCCCACCATTGTCGATTGTTGATTTTGGTTGTATTTCTTAGTGGTAGTTTAGATTTGCTTTTGCAAAGTTGCAAAAATAGAAATAATGAAGCGCTTGCTGCCTGTTGCTGCTGGTTGCTGCTTGTTGCTGGATCGATCGATTTCTTTTGGTGGCGGTGGCGCTTGGGGCGATCACAAAACACCGTGTGGGAGACGGCCGAGTAGTCGTCCATCGTTGCCGTTGTTGCGCTTTCGCCGTCGCCGCTTCCGCAGAGCATGGTCGTTTCCAAAAAGGCGCGCTCCCCCGCTACCAAGAGGTTGCCACTACCGCTCCCGCTCCCTATTACAGCTGATAGGAATTTTGTAGTACCAGAGCCAAAGCGCGTCGCAAACTGCAGCAAGCGTCGATATACAGGGGAGCAGCGAGCGGCAAGCAGCAAACAACAGGGACAGCAAGCAGCAAACAGCAGCAAAGCGTCGATATACAGGGGGGGGGCAGCAAGCAGCGAACAGCAAATAACGTATGGGGTTTTGCTAGGTCTGACGCGTGGATTATGTCCTGCGAAATCATACCCTAGCATCGCCTTAGATAAAATGGATACAACGCGTCGATAATACAGGGGACAGCAGCAACGCGTTGATATACAGGGGACAGCAGCAGCAACGCGTCAATATGCGACAAACAGCAACGCGTCGATAAACAGCAAGTAGCAACGCCTCGATACTATACAGGGGACAGTAGATTGTCGCGTCTCCACCAGGCGATTGTCGCATCTCCACCAGGCGATTGTCGCGTCTCCACCACCAGTAGATTGTTGAATACACCACCATTGTCAGAGGCCAAGTTGCTGCTGTTGTTGTTGCTGTCTGCTGTTTGCTGTTTGCAGAATTAGAAATTATGAAGCGCTTGCTGCTTGCTGCTGCTTGCAGATCCAATTGATCGATTCGATTCGTGTTTTGGTGTTCCAGTTTTCATGTAACATATGTTCGATATCCACCCCTGTAAATGAATAATAACTAAAGACAACTCTAACCTATCAGATTACAAGCACATCTGTCTTCAATCCCATCAGTTCTTCTATACTTTGCGGCGCCGGTCGACTTCAATCCCACCATGTGGACGTCCAAGGTTTTCTATTGTACCTATGTTCGATATCCACCAATGGAGATGGATATCCCACAAGTGTTCGATACTTAAGACGTGGGAGTGATCGACAGCCGGCGCTATTGGGTACAATCGAAAACCTATTTCGAAGCAACTAGAGCAAACTGGAGCAACTCTAATTCATTATTTCTATTTTTGCAACTTTGCAAAAGCAAATCTAAACTACCACTAAGAAATACAACCAAAATCGACAATCGACAATGGTGGAGACGCTGGTGGAGACGCGACAATCTTCTGGTGGAGACGCGACAATCGACAATGGCGCTCAGCGCTCTTTTACAACGCCGGGGTAGGTACCATCCTCGCTGTATCCGCAGTGAGCTCTCCCGTCGAACGGACCGATTGCTTCTGCAGCTCTGTAGATTTGTTGCTCTAGATCTACCAAATCTAGCTCCCCTCTTCTTGTATTGGTAAGTACCATCGATGCTGTAGCTAGATTGCCGTACGCCATTGTCGTCTTGAGATTGGTCGCAGCTTTGACGTGCCACTGCAGCCACACCACTGCCTCATTGTCGGTTGTTGCAGTACAAAAACAACGCGTCTAACCTAGCAAAACCCATGTACGTTATTCGCTGCTGTTTGCTACTTGCTGTCCCCCCCGTGTATTATCGACGCGTTGGTTGCTGCTTGCTGCCCCCCCCAGTGTATTATCGACGCGTTGTTGCTGCTTGCTGCCCCCCCCCCCTGTATTATCAACGCGTTGCTGTTTGCTGTCGTGTCGGTATACTATCGACGCGTTGCTGCTTGCTGTCCCCCCTGTATTATATCGATGTATTGCTGCTTGCTGCTGCTTGCTGTCCCCCCCCTGTATTATCGACGCGTTGCTGCTGCTTGCTGTCCCCCCTGTATTATATTGACGTGTTTCTGCTTGCTGGTTCCCCCCTGTATTATATCGATGTATTGCTGCTTCCCCTCCCCTGTATTATATCGACGCGTTGCTGCTTGCTGCTTGCTGCTGGTGGAGACGCGACAATCGACAATGGCGCTCAGCGCTGCTCTATTACAACCGTTGCCAGTCGGCTCCATCCACGATGCGCGAAAACCCGTCCGCCGTCAAACCGCAACTTAAAGAACAAGAACAACCAAAGATCTGGCGGAGACAACGCCGGGACGTCGTCGCTGCCCTGCTAAGTCGCAGTTTGCTATGCGCTTTGGCTCTGGTATCTGCCGGATCCACCATGGTCAAGGTGTTCGGTGTTCTTGTCTTGTATTCTCGTTATTGTCAAAAAAAGTGAGTTTTGGTTGAGTTTAGTAAGGCACTCAAACGTGGGGTTTTCACTAACAAAATAGGATACCATAAGAGGTTATAACAATTTATCTATTACAGAGAGAATTTTTATTTATGGTATGTGCACCTTCCCTGCACGCTCAGTGTAAATTCGTGTAAATTGGTTACATTTTGGGCGCACACTGGACCAGTCTCAATTGTTATCGGACTCGTAGTATACAAATTAGAAAGGAAAGGTTCAATCGCCGTCTTTTGTGCACCCAATCTCAAACAAAGAAGAACAGACAGTGTCAAGTTCATGACTTGAGAAGTTCCAGAAGTTCACGGTAATTTAGAATTTCAGCATTACATAATATTTTCGAACAGGATAGTATCAATTTGTACAAGATCAAGCTCAATTTTTTTTTGTCAGGGATGACTGCTATTCCCAACGAGTTTGCTTGAGACCAAATAACGTAACTGTGACCCGAACTAATTCACCGAAAGTTGTACGTGGTTGACAAAAAAAATTCGAAAACCGTTTTCCTCCATTCCTCATATCCATACTTGTAGCCGTAATCTTACCGTGCTGTCGGAATAGCTGACCGACATTGCAATCCTCGTCACCTATCATCTTGTTTTGACGGACATAGAACCATCTTTCAGTGTTGTAGTCGAACATCTTGCGCTATGATTTCAAATACGTTTTCGAATTTGAAAGTTAGTCCTTTTCTTAATGTTACATGCACTAGCAGACAGTATTGATAAAATTAGGTTGCTGCCGTGGGGGTGATCAACTTGTTGTGAAATTATTTCATGATTGTGTACCCAGTGGAGTGAATCCGAATCTTTCGTTTGCCATTTTTGGTATGCCGAAAACACCTTGCTCGAGTTCTTGTAAAAGAACGGTGTTTCTGCTCTTTTGATCTCGCTCAGAATGATTCCCCGGAGTGTCGTAATACGGTTTAAATGCAAGATCCAATTCTTCACATCGGTCCTGATCGAGAAGGTGAAAGGTGAGACCTCCAAACTCAGCGAGTTCCTGCGAATCGCTAGTGCTTCCACCAAGCCTCGGGAGAGCTTCCTCGTAACCACGAGAGGATGCATCCGAAACTCTTCGTGGAATCGTTCTGTCGTATCGAGTTGGAACCGGAACCGGAACCGCACGTGATTCTTCCTGCACAATTTTCCCTGGAAACGCTGGAGGTTTTGATATCGGTGTGCGCATACAACTAAGAGGAGATGCTCGCTTGCTCCTTCTCGTCAAATATCGGCATAGGCTCGGTTTATGACGCAAGAAATTCTCGTGGTAGTATGCTCCCTTGTCCGGACCATGCTGGATTCTCTCGAACCCCCATAGATTGAGTTGGCGCTGGAATGACTTGTATTTTGTTTGCTTGAAGAACATTGGTAGAATCTCGGCAACAAATGCATCAGAGTTGTGAACCTTGAAAGCAGTTCCATCAGGAAGCCACGACACGATGTGTTCTTTCGCTTCCATCATCGATACATGCAGCATGTCGTGCAATTTCCATGGAAACAACAGAGTGCTATTACTTGCTCCTTGACAAGTGGGAATCATATAAAAGCGCTCGCGATCGAAGTCGATAACGTTTCTGGGACTTGATGGTTCATTCTCCATTCTCATCATCTTTGATTTAAGCATGGCACACGTAGTAATCTTATTCTCATTCGTATTGATTGTTCGATTGTGATGAGCTGAAGAAGAACGGAGACTAAGACAAGAGAACGTTATACTAAGTTCCGTCCCTATTCGGCATTCAAAACCAAATTCACTGTAACAACCGACACGTCTTTCGAGACAGGAACGATATGAAACACTGTCTTATCAGTTGAAGAGCGAATTTCAACGATTTGATCGAAGTAACAACAAAAAAGAAAGCAGCTTAAAAAACAACAGACTCAAAATCTAGATCATGTCATATGTTCCACCATCCGCGCTCCTTCGAAGAAACACTCACACTTCGATTTGTTATGCAAAAATACTGTCGTTTTCTGATAATTATTTCTTACAGGATAAGATGCACGGGTAGATGTAATTGGAATCTTTTTATTTCAACAACAGGCTTTTAAACATTCTCATCAAAAGAAAAGAAGTAAGGCCTTACTTCGGTTCTTCCTACGGGTTTACGTAGTAATTGAATGCTCGCTAGAAGAAACTCTACTACGGTAAGGTACGGGTAAATCTTACTCGTAATCGTACGTCTACTGGTAACCTTACCAGTAAGGTTTACCGGCATCTTTTTAGGAAACTTCTCTCAAATCCATGGCAACAAATGAGATTCGATTCATGCTTTTGCACTTTCGAATCAGAAACTCAAAACAGATTGTGACCGAAAGCAGAACTTGTATCTTTAAATAATGAGGTTGATTGTGTCAGCAGTAAACCTTACTTCTTGTGAAGTTTCGATGAAGTCGAAGTGTCATCAAAAGTACAAGTACCGCACACCATTATCTGCTTACCATTGACAGTGTCAAACACTGCGCAACGCCACTCATTCGGTGTTCACCGTTCGCTTTCTGTAGAAGAAAAGTTGACACGACTGTGGCCAAAACGTTCGATCTGGTTGAAACGAGAGGACAGGAAGACTGGACTTCAGCCTTCGATTAGAGAATGTTTTGATGCACCTGTCGTGAATTCGAGGAGCTACCATATATCTACCGGTACACGTAATAAAAAAAGGCTATTTTTGAACGTTATGCAAATGAAAGTCTCGGTGCGAAACGCAACTGGTGTCAAATTTTGAAAACCGCCACATGGGGGATGAAACCGTCCACGCATCGCGACCAGTCATTATGATTCGGAACTACCGTAGAATCGGAGTAAGAGTGTATCGTAATTTCAATCCTCGAAACCTCCATTCTTGTAATAACTCAATGCCTTCCACGCACAGATCGTACTTGTATTCTGAAGGAAAAAATTGAAGAGAACTGCGTCAGTAGGATGCTGAAGAAAACGCATTTGTAAAGCGGAATCTCATCGTCGACCGCAATGCGATGCTCTCCAGTGGCTGAAGCGTTGCTCAGATACGGTTTCATCGTCAATTGGATTCCGATGTCTCTATCTACTTTTTAAAAAAATTGGTTATATCGTCACGGTAATGCTTGCCTGCCGGGGTTTTGGTGCGATTCGCGATTCCAACAAATCCAGGGCACGCACCCTCTCTCTTACCTTACAACAACAAAAAGTTCTCGGTTCGGTTCGATGCATCGCGCGTTACCATCGGGGCTTCGACCACTGCATCGTTCCGTGCGCTGTAGTTCCTGGTCTCCCGTCACGTCTTCTTCGCGGTTCGTTTCCCTTCGCGAAAGAGCTCGTGTGCCCGTTCCCAAGCCTCGAGAAAGTCCTTCGAGGCAGCCTCGCCTGAACCCTTGGCGCGGGCCAGATCGATCTCCGGGACCCCCCGGAGAGGCCTGCGCCACCACAGGCTCAGTCCATGCATCGGAACAGCCTTGTGCAAAACAAGGGTGAGGTACTTTTTGTTGTTCCACGCCACGGGTTCGACGGACCAGTCCGCTTCGGGTTCGTTGCCATCCTCCTCGGCTCCGTGGACGGGGTGCGGTAGGGCGTCCTCCAGCATTACCCTTCCCGATTTGGAGCGCACTACCACCTTGGTGAGGGTCGTTCCGACGGCCGCACACCGGTCTCGGTAGGGGAGGATCCCCTGTAGGTCCACCGCTGCCACGGCGTCTCCCTCCCCCAGCTCCAGTCGCAGGGTCACCGCATATCGATCCTGTGCCCAGTAGAGGGGCAAATTGTCGATCGACGCGCTGCCCCCGCGCTCGGTCCAGGATGGTGGTGGGGAGGAGGCATCGGTAGTTCCGGTGGAACCGGCCCTGGGGAGCGCGCTGCGGTTGGGGCTGGCAGCAGGCAGCTCGGAAGAGGCCTGCAGGGCCGAAGACCCGCCGCCAAAGGTGACCGTGCTCGGCGCCTCCAGCCGGGTAACTCGGGGGATGTCTCCGTTCTTGTCATCGCTTTCGTCCTCGCTGCTGGACACGTCCAGGTGATCCCACTTGGAGTAGTCGATGGGCTTCGACATTGTGGATTCGACTCGAAACAAAGACGAAATCGAACGGAAGGAAACTATCGCAGTGTTTCACTCTCGGAGAACGCGAGAGTCAACCGACGTGTGGCTGCCTCATGCTCGCGATGCTCGCACCTGCTGCTTTGTTCCGTTGGAACAAGATGTAATGCAACGTGCGCTAGCGGGAATAGAAAATAATGGTAGTAAGAACCTTACTCGTGCGAGTATGTTGATGGGGTCGAACGTTGTCGCGTACACAAAGTTCGAATACCGATAGACTACATCGGCAATCTTCCATGCTGCTGTCTACAGTCTCCTAATATAATGTTGATGGATGGCGGAAGATTGAGCTACCAGTAATTTACTAATGTACCGGTGAGTACAAAGGGATAACGAAGTGCGAAATACTTCTACTCCGTAGCACTCGTACGTAACTTACCAGGTACACGTACCACCGATGGATATTCCACTCATTAGTGGCTGCCATTCTATGGTCCAAAACGACCAGTCCTTCACAAGCCAAGTCCGGCCGTACGGTACGTGTACCCAACGACGGAAAGACGGACTGGTGTTGTACACGTAAGATTAAGGTTAACTAAGGTTACTGAGTCATTCCCGAAATAGAAGTTAAATAATATTATAATACTTCGTATCGTTTATGTACCGGTAACCCCCAGTTACTTATTTATGGCGCGCAATTTATCAGAATTTGGAATCCCGTTAAATGAAAACAAAAACTCTATCGGGTTCCAATGACCGGGAAAAATTGAACATTGTGGGATTCGTTTTCATTTAGTCAAGGATTCCTTACTTATATTTTATGTAGCTCCAGTGAGGCCCCCCTCGGAGGACTCATTTAAGTAAGTGGTTAAGGTTTACTCAGATGACCCTTTTATGTGTTCCCGAAATACAAAGTTTCATATATATATGCCTACATTGAAATAATTGTTTATCCTCCTAACCTCACCGGTGCGTAATTTGTAATCTACCGTTTCTTTAAAATAACAATATTACGTACACGTAATCGAATTCAACCAAGACCAAGAGTAATACAGTATTCAAAATTAGAAGTGCCGTAGGATTATTTTTTTTTAGTCCCCGTGCTACGAACACTTTTTGAACAAATCAGCGATCACACAATGGGCCTGACACCCGAACACGACACGTTCTCTGCCTGTGACACCAAGAGTAGTTCGGTTTTTAGAATCAGGCATTTACTTACTGCACACTTTCAGATTACAGCTCAACCGATACACCTTTGTAGACACAGTAAGAAACCTTACTAGAAGAATGTTTTCTGTTTTCATGAAATCACCGATGATTGCAAGGGAAAAAGTGTCCTAACTACTCGACCGGTTATTTTTAACACAATGAGTCTGCGGGAAAGCACATTTTCCTACAGTGGGTCCTCCAAAAAAATGTGTTACGGTACTGTAACGCTCCCGTACAAGCAGAAAAGGTTCCCGCAAAATAGAAAATAGTTTCTAGAGTTTCGAAGTAATCTTAGGTGCGTACGAGTAAACCTTATGTGTACTACAGAATTCCTATCAGCTGTCCCCGGGTTACAGTAGAAATTAGTAGTCGGGGACGTAGAACCGGGGGACAGCTGACAAGAATTTTGTAGTAACGTTCGCTGGTATTACTTGTAGCCGTAATATCACGACATAGCATCATCATGTGCCACACTCCCCACCAAGCAATTCAATCCCTCCGAAATTCTCTAATCCACGAACGAAAGGACCAGCCCGTAATTTTAAGGTCCGAGAACGTTAACAAAGCAAAAAGCAAGACAAGACACCGGACCAAAGAACTACTCAAAAGTTGTCACGGAAGCTTCTTTATCCCTTCTTTATTTCCATGATCTTGTCATTTCGTGTTCTTCGCTGCAATCGCGGTACGGTACTGTATCAAAAACAAAGTACGAGTAATTTCCGTAACCTTAGTATCCCTCTCTGAAGTCTGAAGGAAAGAGAACTGGATCGCAATTACACACATCACATCATCACACCGCAATCTCACATCATAATTACTGCACAAGTACGTAGTTGGTTGACACGATTCCCACGACAACCAACCAGAACCGAACCAACACAAATACACATACAAACTCACAAACGCAAACAACCAAAGCGTTCAATCGAGTTCCCATGCCTGCAATTTTTTTTGTAGAATTGCATTCCTCGCACCGCTCACAGTATTCCTAATTCACTCTCTCTTCTTGGGATCGAAAACCTTACCTTTGGTTGTGCACCGACATACACGCAATCACAGAACCACGAGCATGGCGACTATCACAGCTACCAAATTCTCTTTCAAGAAGAAACACTCCGATTCGAATTCGAATTCGAATTCGAAATCCAAACCGAAACCGAACCCGAAATCGACTCCGCATCCCGACACCACCGCCGAGATCCTTTCCCCCACGGACCGGGACGTCCTGTGCGGGAGGGGCAAGGGCATCCGGTTCCACCCGGGCAACGTTCTCTTCAACAAGTTGCTCAGGAAACACTACCCGGACTACAAGATGGCTCGCAAGGGTTCCAAGCTGGAAATCGTCAAGAAGATCATGGCCACCATCCGGGATGGACAGGCCGGTGGGGCCGGGAGGTTCCTGGAACAACGCGGCGGCGGATTCTACCGGGAGATTGGCGAGGAGCGGGCGACCAACAAAACGGTAGGTGGTGTGGTCTCACGGAAAAAAGGCATGGCGCACCCCGATGGATGATTGCCATTCGCGTTTTTGCGTTTGCGTCTGTTGTTGTTGTTGGTGGTGGTGGTGGTGGAGTGGAAAGCAGGCAACCAGGCAAACAGGCAACCAGGCATTCTCGTGATTGGGAGGAATGCCCGATGCGACAGCAACTTCTCCACCGTCATCAAAAGAACACGCCGCTGTTGGATCCCATCCCGCGCGGCACGTTTCCGCGGATGGGGACCGTTTGCAATGATTGATTCGATTCGATTCGATTCGTTCGTTCCCCTCACGGTCTTTTTGTTGTCTTGTCTCGTCTCCCGTCTCGTGCTTCGTGGATGCCATCGGTCCCGACCGCCCGCGTGCGCGTGGCATGCATGCATGCATCGGACCCGCTCCACGATTCCGCCGCTTTCCCAGGCCCAGGCGTTTCGAGACATTCGCGTGACGAAAGAAAGAAAGCAACAACACTCCCGGCAGCGACAGCGACAGCAGCAGCGACAACAGCAACTCCAACAGCAGCAGCAGCAGCGGCAGAACCATCCCGCTCGAAGCGCGATGCGGATCGATCGGGATCGTCGCGATCCGGTCTCCACGGGGGACGACCCGGCGGCGGGAAGGCGACCCACCTTTCGGGAGCGGATCGCCATGCTGCACCGACGCGCCGCTTCCCCGGAAAGCGACCGAGGGAGCGGCGCGACCGAGGCCCGGGACGACGACGACGACGACGCCTCGGTTTCGGACACGGAGACGGAGGACAGTTTTCCGGTGTGCCATCCTCCCCGCCGCCACGAACACGGTGGTGGTTTGTTGGTCAGTTAGAGAGGGAAGAGAAGAGACGAGACGAGACGATCGTTGTTCGGAGATTGGTTCTCATTCGGGTTTCTTTGTGGGGGAGAGGAACGCCGAAGAAAGAGAACCGAACCGAACCGAACAGAACAGAGTACTAGACCACGATGCAACACAACGCGATGAAAGCCAGGAACAAGCCACGCAATGCCAAAGCAGGCGGACGCTAGACGCCAGACGGAAAACCCAACGCGGAAGTGCGAGAGCATTGCGGGACGGGACACTCGCTTCCGTTTCCCGGTTCGCACGGCGGCATCTCATCGCGGAGAGGAGGCGGAATGAATGAATCCAATCCAATCCAATCCAATCCAATCCAATCCCACGGGATGTCGCGACGGCTCCGGAGATCGGGCGCACCGCACAGCATCCAATTCCGCGAGCCGAGCAGATCTGCTTTCTGCCCGGTCGTTCGAGGGAACCCCTCCGGCGGGAGTTCCACCGCGCAACGATCGATCTCCGAAGCGGAAACGGCGCACCGAGCCAAATCCATAGATTGCTACATGCGTACGGTACTTGAAACTATTTTATGCATCCCAACTAATCGTAATGATAATGATAATAATAACAATCATCGTTATAGATACACGGAACGAAAAAATGGTCCCGCCTTGTCCGCGGGATGGAGATGCATTGCCGCTCGGGATGACCAAGGGTTCGGACGCTGCGCGCGGATGGATCGAGCGGCACCGTGCCGCTCGATCCATCCGCTCCGACAACCCCGCGGCGCGGTGTCGAAACCGTTCCGTTCCGTTCCGTTCCGTTCGGAGCCCCGCGAAACACCCGCCCTTTGCCGTGCCGTGCCGCGCCGCGGTGGATGGATGGATGAATGGATGCGGTTTCCGATCCCCAGCGATCGTCCGAGCAAGGGTACGAGTGCGGTGCGGTAATTACTCCTGCCTACCGGTGCGGCGGCGGGCGTTCCCCTTCGTGGGGACCCCTTCCGTTCGCAACCCCCGCTGCGACCGCTCGGACGTGCCGCAACCTTACCCGGTAATTCTACCGGGAGCTATCGCGCCGCGAAGAACCATCTCGAGGAGGAGAAGGGGGTTCTCGCACCGTAAACCTTACGCGGGGGCGCATCCGTGATGACGGGAACGCCGAAGAACGGGATGGTGGCACCGTAAAAAAATTCTTTCGACTCGTAATTACCGTAGGTAAGGTTTGCTTCTACGGTAAGATTAGGAATCATCCGAATCTCGTCGCGTCGCGTCGTGTCGCGTCGTGTCGTGCGGTGTCGTGCCCGCCAGGCACTGTGTGTCAACAAGGGGTGTTTGGTACTCGTAGTCACATTGTGACAGTAAGGTTTACCGAACTGCTGTCAAAAATAATGTCAAAGGTGGGTGGGTGGTGTCAGGCAAACTTCCAGCGATTGATTCATTCCTTGATGCCGCTGTCAAAAGTGTCAATCAAAAGAAGGCCGGTTCGCAGCAGATCATTACTATTATTTGGTGGTGTCAGGCAAACTTCCAGCGATTGATTCATTCCTTGATGCCGCTGTCAAAAGTGTCAATCAAAAGAAGGCCGGTTCGCAGCAGATCATTACTATTATTTCTTGCATACTACTTCTAGTTAAAAAAAATCTCCATCCACATCAACGTTGTTGGTGGGTTGGTGTCAGGTTGGTGTTACGGCCTCTGTTGAATTCTACCGTACCTTACCGTACGTGAATTTCGTGCACTCACTTCGAAGTACGAGTAGTGTAGTTTCTAAGGGTATGTTCATACTCGTGATCGTACGTAAGTACTCGTAACTGGTACCCCCTGGTAATTACTTCCGACGTCTCGTACTTGACTGACTCAGTCGATTTCGATTTGGAAAACGCGAAAACCAGTACGTACGTACGAGTAACCTTACGTACGTTCATACAGAAAAGATACCTTTTCTTCCGTCCCCGTGACGGAGGGCTGACTCCTGGTCCCGTTCGTTCAACAGTGACAACGAGAATAACAATGGCAATGGCAATGGCAATGGCAATAACAATGGCAATGGCAACGACAACGACACTGGCAATAACAACGACAACGACGAAACACTCCCAGAGATCGACGACGTGCTGTCTTCCGTTTTACGAGACGACCTCTCCCCGAAGCACGCACCCGAGATCTTCCGGAACCACGAATCGGTGGTCCCGGCCGCGGTCCAACAGAACGGCTGCGCCCCGCAATGCGGTATTCCTCCGCCTCCCGGAGAAACAGGTTCCAACAAAACGAACGGCCGCGCCCTTGGGCGCGCCTCCGATCGGCTCGGAAATCGGAGGGGTCCGGTGACGGAAGCGGTGTCCCGGAACGGGTGCGCCCCGAAGCACGCGTCGTCTTCGCTTCGCTCGAGAGCGATCCCTTCGTCGTCGAGGCGGCGCCGCGACAAACGATCGGGGCGCGGAGATTCCTCACCCGAGACTTTCCGGTCCGAGCCCTTGTCGAATCCGCGACGAACGACGCCGAATGATCGGAGAGTGCTGGTTGGGGGGTTTGCTGGTTGGGGGGTTTGCTGTTTGGTGTTGGAATTGGAATTGGTATTGGTATTGGTATTGATGCTGTTGATACTGCTACTAGTGGCGCGGGGGTTGCCACTCATTGTGTTGCCGCTCCGACTGCTTTTGTGGTTGTGATAACTTACGCCCGTCACGGAACGAACGGCGGACTCGAATGATTCCCGACGCACCAAATTCGCGAACCGCAACGAGTGCGCAAACTAGTACCGTAGTAGGAAGCGGAGACGATTCATTCATTCTTCGGTGCGGCCGCGTTTGCCGTCCCCGACACCGCTCCGGCAAGCAACGTTTCGCGGTCTCGCTCTCGCTCGTTGGTTTGTTTGTTTGTTTGTTTGTTTCGAGTCGACAATTCGAGCTGGTTGGTGGATTCAATCAACACACCGCAGACTCGCACACGCACATGCGCACACACGCATACACACACACACACATACACACGCAGTCGGCCCTTGTGGATACTACACGGGTGTTCCACCGCGGCAACATGGGAATGGAGGCGTGCATTGCATCGCATCCCGTCCCATCCCATCCCGTCCCATGCGAATCACACACTTGGAATATTCCTTGGTTGTTGAGGAGATCCTCGAGAGAGATTTCGTCGGCAGCACCATCCACGGAGGCAACAAGTGTACTGTACTATTCAACATTATCATTACTATTTTGACTTGAAAAATACACTTTTCATTTCCTGCTGCCGCTGCCGCTGCTGTTGCTGGCATTATTATAGTACAACTGCTATTTTAATAGCATCAATGATGACAAAACACGAAGAAACAAACGAATCCATCGATTCAAACTCGGTTTTGCAACACACAACTACCGTACACAATGGATTCTTGGCCGATGGTACGGTAGGTACCCAAACAAGAGCAGGTGCGGGCCGCGAAGCACCGCCCGACCGGCTCACACTACTACACTACCTATTCTCGGATGTCGTCGTTCCCCCAGCAACCGCTGTGCTGCGTCGCTGGGCTGCGTCGCTGTGCTGTCTGTATCGCTGTGCTGTCTGTATCGCTGTGCTGTCTGTATCGCTGTGCTGTCTGTATCGCTGGGCTGTCTGTATCGCTGTGCTGCGTCGCTGGGCTGTCTGTATCGCTGGGCTGTCTGTATCGCTGGACTGTCTGTATCGCTGTGCTGTCTGTATCGCTGTGCTGTCTGTATCGCTGTGCTGTCTGTATCGCTGTGCTGTCTGTATCGCTGGGCTGTCAGCGACTGTATCGCTGGGCTGTCAGCGACTGTATCGCTGGGCTGTCTGTATCGCTGGGCTGTCTGTATCGCTGGGCTGTCTGTATCGCTGGGCTGTCTGTATCGCTGGGCTGTCTGTATCGCTGGGCTGTCTGTATCGCTGGGCTGTCTGTATCGCTGGGCTGCACCGCTTGTCATCGTCGGTCCTTTACCATTTTTTCCGAATAATACTACCTTTGAGAATCTATCGCAACGAATGCCTCCGTGACGGTGGTCCTTCCGGGTCCCGGCGGTTTGCCTTGCACACCTCCCTTCTTGATCACCTCGGAGAGGCCGCCCGAAGAGCTTCTTGCGCAAGCCTCCCTCTTCCCGCCGGTACCTCCTCGAAGCAGCGGTGAACCGCCACCATTCGTCATTTCGAATGATGCAAATAATGACTGCCTTCGTTTTGGATTTCTTTGCGGTAGCTCCCCCTCCATCATCATCATCATCATCATCATCATCGAGACAGCGGCTTTCGCGCCAGCCAGCTCACCACTAGCAGTTGATCAAACCAATCGCGGATTGGATCCCCGGATCACTTCCTTTTTTGCTTCTGTTCCGCTCTCTTCCTTCTCGCATCGCTTTTCGCTCCGACCCCCGACCCCCACCCCCCGCGAATCTTCCATCGAGCGCAGTTAAACCTCGGCGGTCGGAAGACATCCACGGCTTTGTCCTCGAATCGTTTGTTTCCGGAGCTGCTAGTCCCGTCGTTTGGCAGGCCCGGCCTTCGTTCGTCGCTACCACTTCCGCTCGTTTGTTTCCACCGTTGCCGTCTCGTCGGAACATCGAAAGAGCGACCCGGAAGCGGTCGCACTCCGACGGATCGAATCGATCGATACCACTCTAATGATGGGACGATGCAATAACCGCAGCAACTCACAATGACCGGGCCAACCAAAAAAGATGTCGTACTAGATGCAGTAATGCAGAATGGCCGTGCCTCGAGAGATGCATCCAACGACATGAACAACGACAAGGACGTCGTTCTTGCTGCTGTGAGACAGAATAGAATGGCCGTGCCTTGAGAGATGGATCCAACGACACGAACAACGACAAGGATGTCGTTCTTGCTACCGTCAGAAAGAATGGCCATGCATTGGATTTTGCATCTGATGACATGAAGAACAATGCAGAGAATCGCGCTTGCTACCGTCAGAAAGAATGGCTGGGCCTTGAATCATGCGTCGGTGAAATTGAAGAACAATGTGCAGGTTGTGCTAGCTGCTGTGATTTCTTCTGGCGTGACCCTAAACTTTGCATCTATTGGTAATAGGAACAACCCGCAGAGTGTTCTCACCGCTGCAAGACACAATGTGAAGCACCCAAGACTTGCATCGATCGAATTGAAGAACAATCCGCACTTTTTTTCTTGCTGCTGTGGGACAGAATGCCTCGGCCTTGGTTAATTTGCACCGTGGTGATGGACGAAAAACAAGCAGTTCATTATAGCTGCTGTAGAGCAGAATGGCCTTGTCATGGGAAGTGTGGGAAAGGTATCTGCCGCCATAAAGAACGATAAGCAGGTCCTGCTAGCTGCTAAAAATCAGAATCCCCTTGATCTGAATTAGGCGTCGAATGATTGGATAAATGCATTGCAGAACGATGAGCAGGTCATGCTAGCTACTGAATTCCGGAATGGATGGGCCTTGAAATTTGCGTCGGATGAATTGAAGAACAATGATCATTTTGTGCTCACTGCTGTAACGCAGAATGGTCTTGCCCTTACGGTTGCATCCGCTGCAGTAAAGAGAAGAGATTTTTGTACCGTTCGGGCTGCGTTCGGACTGCGTTGAAACAAAACACATCCGCAAGGGACTTTTCTCTCGCACGACTTTGTCGCTGATGCGTTGACGAGAGTCTAGTCACCATGAAGACAGGAGTAGTTGTTCCACGGGGCGGGATCCACTGCCCGGCAACTCATTGAAACAAAACGAGACGGTCCCGACTCGGAAAAGCCGGATTGACTCTTTCCATTCAAACGGATTCTTTTGCTAGATTGGATCATTTTAAAAATCTTTCCGCAAGTGGATACGTTACGCGTAGCAGTGAAAAAACTAAAGAACAGTTGCAACGTTTTTTGTGATGTCAAACCGACGATTATGACGTCCTTCTACGCAGCGAGGCACAAAGGGCTGTTAGCGCGACGCGCAAAAGTCCGAGAGAAATGCCTCCGCTTCGGCAAGGGTCTCGGGTCCGCGATGGCTGTCGCTGTCGCTGTAGCTGTTGCCGCTGCTGCTTCCGCTGCCGCACAATCCCATCACGATCTTCAGGAGGCAATCGGCCGCATCCCTCGACAGTGGAAACCGGCTCTGAATGCGTTCCGTAGCGGCGGCTTCTTCCGAGAGCAGCCGGTAAAAGGCCTGGTTGTTGGCCTCGGCGGCCTCCACCGAAATTTTGACGTCCTTGTTGTTCGCCAGGAGCAGTTCTTCGGACCCAAAGACAAATTCGTAGATGGTTTTTCCCATGGCGTAGGCGTCCCCCCGCTGGCAGCCCCGGTAGTTCGCCAGATCCTCCGCGAGGACGTAGTCCGCCTCCCCCTTGAGCTGCCCCGGGCGCACAACGCACAGATCGGTTCTTCTATCGTTTTGTGGCGACGACAACACCGTGGGACTCGCCGCTTCCGCAAAGCCGTAATCAATAATCACCGGTCGTCGCCGTTGTGGTCGTCGGCTTCCCGCGGTTCCGCTTTCGGTGTCGTGTTCGGTTTCCTCCACGAGATCGATCATGATATTTTTTGGCTTGATGTCCCGGTGGACAAACCCGGCCTCGTGCATCAGTGCCCCGGCGTGGAGGAGCTCGGCCGCAAACCGCAACAGCGCCTCTTCCGTCCAGTACCCATCAAAGGCGTCGAGGCGTTGAGCACGCCGAATCTTGCTGGAATCGGATTGGGATTCGGATTGGGATTCGAAACCGCGCGCGGTCCCGACCGGAAACCGTCCGGGAGCCGCTCGGAGGACAAACCGCTTCAGATCGATCTCGTACACCGGTTTGAGGGAGACCATCCACACGGATCCCGCAAAATTCTTGGGCGGCTCGGAACGGGTGCGCCTCCGAATCGTGCTGCCGCTGCCGCCTCCTTCCAACGAAAAAACGGGGTTCCCCTCTCCAAAG
This sequence comes from Pseudo-nitzschia pungens, assembly GCA_037355855.1. NCBI lineage: Eukaryota > Bacillariophyta > Bacillariophyceae > Bacillariales > Bacillariaceae > Pseudo-nitzschia > Pseudo-nitzschia pungens. The sequence goes on along the minus strand of CM074762.1, from coordinate 996,938 downwards.
TCTCGGACGTTGGTTGGCTGGAACCACCAGTCGACGATCGTTTCGAAGAGGGCTCCGTCGCTTTCCGGATCCGAGAGGGTCTCCCGAATCCGGTCGGGGATTTTCACGCCGTTGACCGCGTTCTTGACGTCCTTCTTGGTGCGCAGGCGCTCGACGGCCATGGCGTACCGGACGGGTTTCGCGCTCCTGTCATTGGCATTTTTGTTGTTGTCGTTGTTGTCGCTGCTGCTGTCCTTGTCGTTGTCAAGGGGCACGATTGCCGACACCAGATAGACGGTCTTGTAGCTACCGGCTCCGAGGACGCGCTCGTAGACGAGGGATCGTACCACGGCATCGGAAAGCCGTGGGCCTTTTACATCCGAATCCCGAGTGGCCGCCGACGCCGGTGCCATTGCCACAGAGGGGAGGCCTCGTTGTAGGCCCGAAGCTGTATCTCCCGTTGTGATCACCCAACCACCACCACCACCACCACCACCACACGGAGCCGCCGTCACCAGACCCGCCACCGAAATCAGGACGGACCTCCGATCGAGACCGCTTCGGTTGTTCTTTTGGGTTCTGCGTTTGTTTCTGCCACTGCCATTGTTATTCTCAGCAGTGGGTTGTGTTGCTAATATTGATGTTGGTGTTGATGTTGCTTCGGAGTCCTTCCGAAAGTCATTGCAATCTCCGCGACAACGATAGAGCCTTTCCCGGGCTGCGGTTTGCCCCCGGAAGAACTGGAAATGAAACCGCAACCGTTTCGGTGCGAAAGCAGACGCGGGCCAAGGACCACCTCGCGACGACGTTGTCCGAGCGAATCCGCACAGCACCACGAGAACAGCAAGCGTTGTTGTTCGTTGTCGATGTCGATGTCGATGCTGTTGTCGCCGACGCCATCTCATCTTCGGCTTGATTTCGCTTGCTCCGCTCCGCTTTTCTCTGCTCCGAAACCTACCCTCGCATGGTCCGGGGGAGGGACAACCGATTCTTTGCTGGTCTTTTGTTCCCCCAGCGGTGACCGGGTTTCGGTCGGCGAATCAATCCCGGCGTGGACGGGACAGACAATGGTTCGGGCACCGTATTATTATTTATTCTTACGATTGCGATTTCGGATGAGGGGGGGCTATAGCATCGGTGGACAGATTATTGTCTCGAGTGGATTGGTTCTTCCGTGCGCAACGGGTACAAATAGGGTACCAGTACCAGTATGGGTACCGTACACCGTACCGATCTCTGATTTGATTGATTGATCGATTCGATTGATTGATTGATTGATGTTGTGATGCGATCCGATGGGATTTTGATTCGATGCCATGTCATGCCATGCCATGCCGTGCCATGCCATACCAGTACGGGTAAGGCTTACCCTGCAATGCGATTCTTTGATGTTTTGGTGTCAATCGCGTTGAAGTTGGCGATCACCAAAGAACAAACAAAGGAGAATACTGCTTTTTGGCGAACTGCAACGGTACACCGTACACCATAATAATATGATGTATGAGGATGTGCGTTGATCGTTCTTGATGCAAAGTTTGAATATTGGATACCTTAAACCAGGAGTACAAGCACGTTTCTTGTAATGCTACCGGTACCCGTGTAACAACGATACACGATGTTGGTACCAGTAACTTACTTCTTGTAGTCGTTGATGGCATTCGTCGCTGTCGCAGTATCAGTAATATCAGTAAGGTATTGTTAAACAATAATTTGTTCAAGTAGTCCACTCGGTTCGTCCGAACTCTGTTGTTTCTTATTTCGCGGTGATGGAAATCCATCACAAAATCACAACATCATGAATGCTAGCTTCAATCCATCCAATCACGATATCCACCAATCGGGAGTTTGGGATTGTAGATGGTCGTGGTTCTCTGGTGGCGCGTACTCGTACTTGTAAAATTACCCATCGAACCGTACGGAATGCGATAATGTAGAAATACCAGGTACGAGTAAGATCTTACGAATTAGTAGTAACCTTACGGTAGGTGTCTCCATGACGTGAAGCGATGGTTGCAAGCACGAACTACAATTTTAGGGTATTGAATACGTACTTCGTATGAAGTTGTTACGTGGAACTGTAATTCCTACCGCGGCATTAGTATTATTTTCGAACGCGGCGTCCGTGACGAAGCATGCTCAAAAAACACGTGTTGAGGCGAAAAAACTCTTGAAACCGTGACGTTAGGGCCTAACCAATCCCACGTGCCGATGACACGCAAGAGACCAATCAATCACCGCTCCGATACGCAAAAAAATAGGAATGAATGAATATGAATGAATCATCAATCACAATCAATCATCAATCACACCCATTCCATCCGGCCCAACAAAACCGAAGGAACACTCCATCGTCGATGCGGTACTCCGTGGTGAGTACGGTACTAAGGATTGTACAGAAGTTGTACGGTGATACCGTTTTTGAAAAAGTCATTTCGGTAGGTATTGAGTATGGACAACTACTTGCTTGTACCAGTGCGCGTAAGGTAAGTTTCTACTGGTAGGAGCAGTAAGATTAAAAAATTTGCCATCCAGTCAAACACAAACAACGTGATATTCAATCAACAGTAACTTATTTGGAGCGTTTTGATTCGCAGAACCCGAACGTCCAAAAGGTGATGCGAAAAACAGGAAGCAGTTTTGAGGTTTCTATTCCGTTCCATTTTTTCGTTGCGTTGCGTTGCGTGCATGTTGTGTTGTTTCTCTCGCGACGATTGGCGAGGCTCTCTTGTCTCGTGGACTTCTACGGTGATTACAGGGAAACGATATATATTGTGAGTGATAAAACTCAGGTTTCCCTCACAAAATAAATCGAACGCATTCAGCATTCAGCACCACCGCCTAGAGCTTCCAAATAAGGAGGCACAGAAACCCTGTTCCCGGAGCCTTGTTATTATAGGTCTTGTGACTCTAACCAGCCTTCCAACTTGAACCGTACACAGTCATTAAGGGTACGCAACTACTTACAAGCACTCTCCCTGAAACTCTCTATGGACTCTTGTTTTCTTCCGAGTGACACAAAGAAGTGTGTGTCACCAATAATAGTGGTACTCTTCATTGATTGACGGGCTTTGGATTGTCGAATCGAAAGGAAAGGAAGAGAAACGATACGAAAGGAATCGTTCCCAACTGCGTGCCTTCCCACCATATCACATCGCAGCAACAAAGCGCAAAGTTTGGTTCGGAGCAAAGAGCAGATCGTTGATCGAACACAATTTGCTCGTTGTTCGTTCTCCTATTCCATCCATTCTACATGCTCGTCGTCCGCCGCTATTCCTGGCTGGCCTCGGTAGACATGCATCCCCAGCTCCTGAGGAAGCTGAGCAAACCGTCCAGGGTCGCCTCGATCCTGGACTGGAAGCGAGATCTGGGCCACACCGTCCTGGCCCTCAACATCCACAAGAACCGGGTGGGAATCGCGGTGGCCTCCCACCCGTCCCTGGGGATGCCCTGCCTCGAGCTGGAACCCCTGCGCTTTTGCGAGCGCAAGAGCATCGCCCGATCGATCGATGCCGATTGCCTGGAGCGGTTTGCGGGAATTGTGGAGGACTACAAGGTACGTCCGTGCGTGCGTGCGTGCATGAGATGGCATTCGGTGACTTGAGATGACGGGAAAGGACATGGACAGGATACGAAATCCGAAACGAAGGCGGGACCAATGAATGATGAATGATTGAATTATTGAATGAATCGAGCTGAGCCGAGCGGCCGAGGAAGAGGACGCTTATGACGGGCATTCTTGTGGGACTGAAGGGAATCTGGTGGACTTGCCGTTCCTTGCTGACCGGGTCTTTTGGTTGTTGAATTGATATGATATGACACGAAACAAAACAAATAATGGAATCGAAACGAATCGAATCGAAACGAATCATTGCAGGTCTGCGGGGTCGTTGTGAACTGGCCCCTCCAGCACGACACGGGACGCATGGGTGCGGCCTGCGGGAGGGTCGTGTATGCTCTCGAACAGCTCGTGGAACGGAGCAACGAGGTCTGGAAGAACCACGAGGGAGGATTCTTGTCGAGGCCCTTTTGCCTTTGGGACGCCGGACGCATCGAAACCCTCCAGCGATCGGATCCCTCCAAGGTGGTGGACTCGTTTGGTCGGTGCGCCTCGTACGGGAGGAGGGAGCAGCAGGCTGCTTTTTCCGGTGATAACAGCAACAGCTGCACCAGCACCAGCACCAACAATACGGATTACAGCAGCAATGACAACAGCGACCACCTCGAAGAAGCCCATGCGAAACCACAAAACGAACCCACCCGGTACTTTGCGTCCAAGGAGCAGTACTACGAGGACGAGCTCACCGTGGTCCTGGGGGTATGGGACGATTTCTGTCGGGAGCACTGGCCGGATCTGTGCGAATCGCAAACCCAATCGGGATGGTCGTCGTCCACTTCGTCCTTTTCGTCCTCCATCCGAAACGAGGAAGAACCCGCGGCACAAACCAAGAACGGTTCGATGCGATACCGACACTCCGGAGCGACGCCGGTCGATGCGCGGCTTTCGTCGTTGCCGGCAGCCGCGTCTGCCTCGGGGTCGACGTCGGCGGCGTCTGCGGCTGCCGCTGCGGCCGCACCTTTGCCGCCCTCCAAGCTGCGGCAGAGCATAGCGCAGGCCAAACAAAAAAAGAGTCTGATCCTGATGCGATCCAACTGAAAAATAAAAATCAAATTAATATGCAGATGCAGATGCTGATGCAGATGCAACCGCACAACACACAAAGAGCATGCACACGCAGCAACTCCACCCACACACTTCTCCCATAGACCATTACTCGCGTACCGTAGACTACCGAATTGCGAAGCAAGAAGAGCAACAGCAAAAACAACGAATAATCATTATACAAATAGAAGGGACTTTCAGAACTGCAGCTTGTGTTTTCCTCCGTTACCTACTGCGGCAACCGTAGTATTCTTTTGAACGCGTGTGATTGGTTCTTCCGGTTGTCGCAGAGTTCCTCTCGGGAGGTGTCGTGGAGATCGATCCAATGATCTCGTCCACCCCCATGCACTCCCGAGCCTGCGCGGAAGTTACCGAGTCCCGCAATCCAGCAAATTTCACTATGCCTCTCAATCGCAACGGTTCGAAGTTCTTGGGGCACGGGTCGAACCGTTGCGCTGTGATGGAAACGACTCGCTCGCAACCGGCTACTCCTTTTGGCCCGGGATATATACGGTAGCTTTCCGTTCTCGCCACGGTGGTTCCGAGCGATGTTTCAATCCTTGCTTCGTTCGTTTCCTTTCTCGTTTCTAGCGCTTCGCCGGTCGTTTTGTTCCAACAACTTTCTTTCGTTCGGCATACATTCGTACTATTTTTTGGGCATTGGGATCGGGAGAAGATCGAAATACCCGCAACAGTCTACGCAATTCGATACCGCTCTCATCACTGAATTTACTTTTATTATTTAGATTCTTATTATATTTCCTATGATACACGTACAGAAGGTTCCCAACATTCCGAGCGATGTTTCAATCCTTGCTTTCTCGTTTCTAGTGCTCCGCCGGTCATTTTGTTGCGACAACTTTCGTTCGTTCGGCATACATTCGTACTATTTTTTGGGCATTGGGATCGGGACAAGATCGAAAAACCCGCAACACACGACGGAATTCGATACCGCTCTCATCACTGAATTTACTTTTATTATTTTGATTATTATTATTAAAATTCCTATGATCCACGTACAGAGGGTTCCCAATACTCGTACAGTGCGTACTTGGTGTGCCAAGCCACAGAGATGGATCGCAACGCCTCGGCACGGGAACATCAACAACATTGCAGAAGCAACTGTTTCGAACAAAGAACGGTTGGAACCAGGAGCAAGCCAAAATGAACCGCCGGTGTGCTGGGCATCGGCATCGTCTAGGAAGCCTTGCATTGCATCCTATTGTCTCGTCTCGTCTCGTCTAGTCTTATATGTTTCGTATGGACTTACGTTGTTTGGTGAGTTGCTGTGTTTGCCAGAACACTGTTTTGCAAACGTGCGGAACCATCCCGATGCCACATCTCGAAGACTCGCATTGGCAGCGGCCCCATATACCAAAAAGGAACCAAGCCCGGGTGGGTGCCCGCATCCCCGAAACCAACCGGGCTTCGTTTTCGCTGTCCATTCCTCCTCTTCTTCACGCGCTTTCCGCCGCGTCGTTTGTTGCCGTCGTTCCCGTTGCCGCCACCGTCTCTGCGGACTTTGCTTCCCCGTTCCCGCCTTCCTCGCTGCCACCGGCGGAATCGCGGTGATAATACTCGTCCTTTTCCAGGTCGTCCCACTTGATGTTTCGGGCCCTGCGCTCGGAAATCACGTCCGTGACGTGCTTGCGGCGGTGGTGCGCGTAGGCGTCCCGGACCACGCGGGCCTCCGTCTCGACCAGTTCCAGGAATCGCTGCTGCTTGGGCTCGGTCTGGTCCACCCTCCGAAAAAAGAGCGTCTTTTGCTCCCGGGTGACCTTGGAAGCCGCCTCCTCGACCGTCAGGGGGGGGTTGGACAGGCTGGACACGGGCAAGAAGGGATTGTGGGGTCCGCCGCCGCCGCCGCTCGTCGATGCCGCGGACTTCTTGGCCTTTGAATTCTGGTAGTACTTGGAGGACAGTGCCGTCGGGAGTTTGCGGGGGGGATGGATAAAGTGGGGACCAAAGTTGACCTTGACGGTGGCTCCCATGTAGAGAGAAATCGCCGGGTAGTAAACGCCGTCGGGGATCGAAAAGGCGACCCCTCCCTCCCGCTTTCCCTTGGTGATGACGAATTCTCCCATGGGGTATCCGTTCTTGAAGAAGCGAATGGCGTTGCCGCTGCCGTGGTTCTCCGACAACGACGACGACGACGAGTTGGCGTTGTTGGTTTTGGCGGTTGGTTGCGCGGGACCCTCGGGATCCGTGCCCTCCCCGCCGTTGGCCGCCGCCTCGTCGGCTCCCACCATGGAAATCGCGCACCCGATGACGTCCCCCGGACCGAAGGCCTCTCCTCCCCAGTGGTCTTCCCGCCGGCTGCAGTGGATCCTGCTCCCGTGTATGTCCCGGACGCCGTAGCTCCACTTGTCGTATCCGACGGGAGCCTGCAGATCGCCCGTCCGCATGCTCCACCCCAGCCGGACGTGGGCCCCGAATCCGATTCCGCCGCCTCCGTTGCTCTGGTTCTTCTGCTGCCGCGGAATCGTCTCGCCGGAGGCCGCCTCGGCGGTCGCCTGGGCCTCCAGGGCCGCCTCCAGTTCCCTGCGGAGCTTCTTGCCCAGCCGGACGTTGGGCGGGAGCGAGTTTGCCAATTCCCTGGGGGTCGGCGGCTCGAGAATCACCACCTCGTAGTAATAGTGCCCCGCCCCGGGGGCAACCCCGTGGGATCCCCGGGTCATGCGGTAGCCCCGGACCTCTCCCTCCGCCTGCTTGCAGGCCAAACGGTCGTTGGCCAGATGGTGATTTTGTGGACTGTTGTTGCTGTTGTTGTTGTGATTTGCCTTCCTCGCTGGCCCCCGCCGGTTCCGAGTCGGCAATCTTGAGCTGGGGGGCGCTGTCGGTCTTGCTGAGGTGGACAAAGGGGGGCATATCGTTGACGGCCTTGATGGCGGACTGCAAGACCTGTTCCTTGGATGGGAGGGTCCCGTGGTTGGCGCCGGTGGACGAGCTCCCGCCCCCTCCCACGGGGGAGCTCCGTCCGGAAGACCGGCCGGATGTCGGCCCGGACGAGGAACTCGAGTTGCCGCCGCCGTTGTTGTTGTTGTTGTTGTTGTTGTTGTTTGCGGAATTGTTGTTGCTGCTATTGTTGCTGCTGCTGCTCCCGCCGGTCAGGAGCGAGAAACTCAGGAGATTGGCCAGGCCGTTCCATCCCTGAGACGAGCAGAGCTGTGAGGCGGCGGCGATGGAAGCAAACGAAATGGTTTCGTCCGCGGGAGAAGACGAAGACGACGACGACGAGGCGGCGGCTGCAGTGGTTGCGTCTCCCCCGGAGTTTCCCCGGATGGAGGTCCCTTCCGTCCCCACCGCCGCACGCTTGGGGGCCTTGGAAGGAGGAGGATCTGCCGGTGCGGCGGATACTGCTGCTGCTTCTGCTGCTGCGGAGGAGGTAGTGCCGGATTCCGCTTTCGCCCCATCGGTGGCCTCCGCCGACGGACTCCGGGGTCGTTTCTTGGATGAGATTTCGGTTGGATTTGGCGCTTCGGCTTCGGCTTTTGGTTTGGCTTCCTCGTTGTCGTTGTCGTTGTCGTTGTCCTTGTCGTTAACGTTTTCGTTGTCGTTGCTGGTGGTGGCGGTAGTCGTGTTGCTTTTGCCGTCCTCGTCCTCTTCTTTCATTGGGTCATCCTTATCCACGGCAGCAGTCTCGCTAGGCTTTGCGGTTTCGGGGGTGTCCGCAACGGGAGGAGTGCTTTCCTTCGGTGCCGGTTCCTCGGAGGATGCTGCGGCGGGTGTTGTCCCATCGCCATCGCCATCGCCATCGCCATCGCCGTCACCGTCGCCATCACCGTCGGCGTCATTGTCATTGTCATTGTCATTGTCGTCGTCCTCAATCTCCATCTTGACCTCTTCGATGTCGTCGTCTGGTTGTTCGGTCGTCATATTATTCTTGATAGAGGAGCGTATTGTCGGATCGATTGGACAGAGTCGTGTCGTGACGCAAACCAACCGGAGAGCGGTGAATGATACTTCGTGACTTCGTTATTAGTTAGTACGGAGCACGAGTGCGAGTAAGGCTTACACCGAGTAAGTTACTACAAGTACAAGCAACCTTCACAAGTGCAAGTTCAAAAGTATGTTGAATGTATCGGATGAAAATTGCGATTTGCGGTTGCTGATGAAAACAAAAATATTTTTATGCATAAAAATCCTCGGTCCGAAAGGGGTATGTTGTAATTTTACGGTAACTTTATGTGCATAATTGTACGTTCTCGTAGTATTTCGTCCCAAGTGATATCAGTAAGGCGTTGGATGGATCCTTTCGCAAGACATTCATCTCATCATCAAAAACAATCGAACAGGCTTGAACGCTCAACGCGAATTTGTTCGTTATTATTTCATGGAATGGTACAGAGTTAGGCTTCATTGACACACTTTGAGTGAGACAATAGAAAGCCAAACGCCACACATTCCGAAGGTGGTTGATGCTCAATCATATGTCGCGTTCCAAAAATCTGCTGTCCGCATCACAAAACCAACGAAATAAGAAAATCGAAAACTAAGGTTAATTAAGTTACCCATCTGTTTCATTCTCGTCCGACGATTTTTTTCTTCCGACAACCTTTGAAATCAGAGCGCAAGCACTAGCACGCAGACGCAACCAAACTGCCACCATGCCAACATCCGACAACGCATCCACCAAGGACATCAAGTGGACGGATGCCCAGATCCGGTGGCCGGACGACCACAAGAAAAAAGACGACAACGACAACGACAACGACAACGAACACGAAACAAACGATGACGACGAAAACGACGACAGCGACGACGGGTTCCATAATCCCTTCGACCCCTTTGCCGATCCGGATCCGACCCAGGTCTTTCCGTTTCGATTCGAGGTTCCGGGTGGCGAATCATCCGGTGTGAATAGCGAAGGCATCATCGACCTGCGGATCCACGGATACAAGACGAGCTCGGACGAGGTGTGGCAATCGACGGGCCTGACGCTGTGGAAGGCCTCCAAGTACTTGTGCGATTACATGGTGTCGCACGCGGTCGAACTGAGGAACAAGCGGGTCCTCGAGGTAAGTGGAGTGGAGTGGAATGGAGTGGAGTGGTGTGGTTTCGGGTTGAGTTGCGTTGAGTTGAGTTGAGTTGAGTTTCGTTGCGTGTGTTACCGCCGGCAAGGAGAGAAACGTGCTGAAAGGAGTATCAATGTAAGCGCCTACCATGTCATCTCACTCACTCACCCCATCCCGGTACCTTTCCTTCCGAATCGCACGACACGACGCAACGCGACGCGACACGTAACGTAACGTACACTGTGCAACAAAACGCAACGCATCGCGCCACGACACGCAGCTCGGAGCGGGACTGGGCCTCAACGGCCTCCTCGCGCATCGCCTCGGAGCGCGATCGGTCGTGATCACCGACGGGGACAGCGATGCCATGGTCGCGCTCCGCGAGAACATTGCGGTCAACCAGCGACGGCGACCACCACCCAACAACAACAACAACAACAACAACAACAAGGACCACGACGATGACGACTACGCAGAGGAAGAAGATGGTCCGACACGGTGTTGGGACGTCTCGGCGGCCCAGCTCCTCTGGGGCAGGGATCATTCCGAGAGCTTTCTGGAGAAGATTGCCAATGGATCGAAATTCGACACCATCATTGCCTCCGACATTGTCTATTCCCCGCTGGTTATCGATCCGCTCTGGGAAACGGTGCGGGTGCTGCTGCTGCGACGATCTGCTGCTGCTGGTGGTGGTGGTGGTTCCGATGCCCACGATACCAGGGCCGAGTTCTGGATGGCCTTTGCCATTCGCAAGGTCCCGGTCACCATCGACTTTGTGTTGGAAAAGGCACGGGAGTACGGATTCGATCACGAGCTGGTCGACGAGCAGCTCGACGGGCACGACTACGGCGACGACAACATCGAGGGCGATCCCGAGACGGGAAAGGTCTACATCTACCGGTTTTGGTGGAGCGAGAGCGGAATCGGTGCTGAGGAACCATCGATCACGGACCGATGACGACCGCTCGATTCGGAAAAAGACCACGGGGACCGGAGCAACGCACGCACCAATCTGCACTACAGATCTACATCGAAAAACCAACATAAACTAGATTGCGACGCGAAAAGCGCGGAGGGTGAAGCTCTTTCCTTGTTTCTGGACACTAGAAGCACGGAATAAATCAATCGTTCATTCCTTCGTCTCGTTGTTCTCGTTGCTTTTTTTGTTCGCGCCAGAGCCGACCCAGTTCTTTCATCACGGCGGCCTGGGTGACACCCGGGTTTTTGTTTCGCAGCCGTTCCCGGACCGCCTTGGAGTGTTCCCGGACAAAGAGATTGTACGCAGATGGCGCGGTTTTCTTCTTGGGGGCACCCTCGGGGGTGACCTCGACCAGGTGTCCCCTGCAGATCCCACAGCGGTGCCTTTCCGGATCGACGCTCCGGCTGTGCCTCCCGACCGTGAACTCGCACCCGGGACGCACGCAGTTCCAGTTGAATTTGTACTGAATGACGTAGTCGTGGGTGGTCGTGACGACCACGTCCGGAACCTTCGACATGGCAATTTTGGCCCACCGCTTGAAGTCGGCACCGTGCGGAGGTTTGCTGACGCCCTCCACGATCCAAACGGCGGCGTGCACCAGCTCGTGGAGGAGCGTCGTTCGGAGTTTTTCTTCGCTGTCTATCACCTTGGTGCTCAGCTCGATCACGGCGTGGCGTTTCAGCGGAACGCCCGGTGTCATGTCCACGCAGACTTTCTTCAGCCTCGTCAATCCGGCGGTGGAATTTAGTTTCTTCGACCACTGGACCTCTACGTTCCCGACCTTTCCCCCGAATGCGTTTCGGTTGAATTCATCAAACGCGGACTTTGTGATGTGCTCCCGTCGACGATGAAACGAAGCTTTCGATTTTACTCTTCGTTGCCGTGCCTCGACCAGTCTTGCTTGCTTCTCATCTTCGTCTTCCACCGTAAAATCGGTATCGGAACCACTGTCACAGAGATCGATTGTCTCGATGATTTTTTTCTTTTCTATTGTATCCGCAACTGCTGTTTTGTGTCCTATGGCCGTTGGCTTCAGGACTGGGATTACTGAGTTCGGTGTTGAAATTGGTTGCCTTGATTTGTCCTTTGGAGTCCATTCATCTTTATCATCATCTTTGTCATTGCTTTTTTTTTCTGTGTCGTTCTCATCGTCTGCATCATCGTCATCTGAATCGACAAGATCATGAGTCATTGTAGTCTTCGGAGCATCGACAAACGACTCTGGAGTCAAATGGGAATTTTCTTTTCCAACAACTTTTGAGCTGAACGCGACGTCGTTCACAATGTTTTCCTCTGCTGTTTTGCGTTCTGTGGTCATTGGCTTCAGGATTGGGATTACCGAGTTTCGTGTTGAAATTCGTTTCCTCGATTTGTCCTCGGGAGTCCATTCATCGTCGTCGTCATCGCTTTCACTCTCTGTGTCGTTCTCTTCGTTGGCATCATCGTCCTCCAAATCTACAAGATCATGAGTCGTTGCAGTATGCATCGGAACCTTTTTGATTTCATATGCGGTTGCTGTTTTGCGCTCTGTGGTCATTGGCTTCAGGATTGGGATTACCAAGTTTGGTGTTGAAATTGGTTGCCTCAGTTTGTTCTCGGGAGTCCATTCATCATCGTCATCATCGTCATCATCGCTTTCATTCTCTGTGTTGCTCTCATCATCGGCATCATCGTCCTCTGAATCTACAAGATCATGAGTCGTTACAGTCTGCATCGAAACCTTTTTGATTTCATATGCAGTTGCTGTTTTGTAATCTGTGTTCATTGGCTTCAGGATTCGGAGTACTTGATTCCGTGTTGAAATTGGTTGCCTCAATTTGGCCCCAGGAATCCAGTCATCTCTGTCATCATTGTCATCGTCGCTTCCATTCTCTGTGTTGTTCTCATTGTCAGCATCATCATCATCATCGTCATCATGGGAATCTACAAGATCATGAGTCGTTGCAGTCTTTGGAGCATTTTTAAACAACAACTCTGGAGTCAAATGGGGATTTTCTTTTGCAACAATTTTTGAGCGGAACGCAACATCGTTCACAGTGTTTTCCTCGGATTCTACCACCACTTTCTTGTCGTCGCCGAGTAATTCGTTCGTGCTGAGTATATTGTCTTTAGTGTTAGCTTCGGACTCTCTGGAATGAGCATCGACGTCGATACCATTGGTTGGTCTTACTTTATGCATTTTATACTTTGCTTCACTGTCGTCACAGTCCCCATCCGATCCTTCGTCCACAAGGGTTGATTCGATTCCATCACACCGATCGGTTTCGTCCTTGTCGTATTCTTCAGCGGTCTCATACGACGATAGAGCATCCGCGTCTTCGTCTTCGGTTTCTTCGTCATTGAATATTTCAGCAGAATTCTGATTGCCATCGATTTTGTATCGTGCTCCATTCGGAACGATCGGATCCTTGGTGATTGCCGCTGCACCGAGATTGTTGCCATCTTGCCGGCCGTCGGGCATCGAAAATTCCTCGATGGGTGGCACGCAACCGCAGTCGCAGTCCCGGTCGTGAGAAATCCCGCGGATGGTAACGCTTGCTTTCGTTTCGATCGCGTCCACGAAATCGAACGCACGACGAGCCGGCTCGGGTGCTTCCGACGCTGTGGAGCCGGAGGAAATCGAAATCGAACTCGAAACGGAATCGTCGTCGTCGTCGTTGGTGGTGGTGGTGGTGGTGTTTCGACGAACCCCGGCGCGTGTTCCCTCCTTCGCCATCGCCTGCTGCCTGCGGGCCATTCGTCTCCACAGGTTGCCGTACCTGGGCAAAAAATCCCGTTGGAATCGTTCCTTGATCCTCTCGACGCTCTCTTCCTCGTCCTCGCTGTTACAAAAAGCATCATCGTTGTTCTCCTTACGGAAACGAGATTCATTGATGTCTCGGGACGACAGAGGAAGTCTGACGTTTGAATTCATCCTTCCTTCGTAACAAATCCAGGATACTTGGAGGGTGCACAGTGTTGAGTCGATTTTGATGGGACGACGAGAGACGAGACGAGACGAGACGAGACGAGACGAGACGAGAGATGTGACGATGATGATGATGATGATGATGGGAGTGGAAGGCACGCTTTAATTAAAATATAGTACTTGGTCTACTGCTTCTTCTTGTCGTTGAAGTGGACAGAGGACAACGGGAAATGGGATTGTGCAAGGTGCTTTCCGCCTCAAAAATTCAAATTTTAAAAAATTCGTACCGTACCGGTTAAAAATGGCGCCGGAGTGACGGAGTCCCATTTAGGTCCGACGAGTTGTGAATGAATGAATCATCAATCACGGCGATTTGCTGATGTCGCGAATCGCGAGTCGCGAATCATCGGATCAATCATCATCAACAAATAATAATAATAATGCATCCACAATCCACAATCCACAATCCAGAACTTTGCCGTGAGACATCGTGCCATACAAACGTACCGTTACGGATACGCCCAGTGTCCAGTCCATTATGTTTCCGATTGAGAAAGCATAACATCAGATCGATAGACGCACCAGAGTTGATGTCCGAACACCACAACCGTTTCGATCGGAACGTACAGAAAACCGGGCCTTGCAATGGCTTCTGGAGAGGAGTTTGTACGAGGTATTCGAAAGCACACAGACCACGTCGACAACGACACTGGCACCCCAGTCGGTCGATGAGAAAGCGGTACGGTAGTGTCACAGAAACGGGTGGGACCTCTGATCAACTTCGTTCGACTCACCGAAGCACTCACGACACAAACAATTTGGTGGCGGAAAAAGAAATGCCACCGGGAAAACGAAAGAGAACGGTCACCGCATCGGTTGAGACCTCCGATCATTTCGAGTCGGTCGACCGATGGCGATTCCATCACCCCGATGGGGCACCGAGATTCATTGCAACCAATTCCTCGCAAGGAGTCTCGCAAAGTATTTGGTGAAGCACAAAGAAGCAAATGCATGCAAGCACTGCGGACGAGCACGAAAATATGAAACACTGTAGTGAACAACTGTTTGGGGCGTGGGAGTCGGACCTTACCGAGTTGTCGATACCAACGTACAAAGAGCGACTGGAGCAAAATCGATAACGCAACGAAGACCAACCCGTTTGGCCCCGACCACGAATATGATGAGCTGTCGGACGGGAAGATGATGGAGAGTTGGAGGGACTCTTATGGTGACATGACAGAGAATTTCGATGGATCAGACAAGGGTTACGGGAAACTAAATCAGCATTACCTAGCCCGCTTGGTGGGCAGAGTACAGAGTCGCCGGAAAGAAATCTGTTCATCCAGGGAAATCAATATACTTCCCGGGTAAGAAACTTTCCCCTGTAAGATCACGTGTGAAAAGATGCGCACTTCTGCTTTTGAAGAAATAAGGTTGGGTTTGGAATCAATCAAGTGCTTGAATCTATGGCTAAGGTTGCATGGTGAGCTTTGTTGAACACGTGAAAACGCAATCATGCATCATCCCGCATTCTTGACGCAATATCAAATAATGAATTCGGGATGGAACAAGGGGCTGCAAAACGGAGCAAAAACGAAGCGACCGAAAAGGACCAAAAAGCAATTGGAGTAGGAAAGGAAACGAAAGAGTCGAGAGCAGAAAAAAGAGCGAAGGCGAGCGCTGCTCCCGAGACGACGGCCGCCGATGCCGAGACGAGCGCCGCTGGATGGTCGTGCGATAAAGCTGAATGGAACGCGAGCTTTGCCGACACGATGGTGGGCGCTGATCCCGAAACGACCTCTACGGAATGGTGGTTCGATGAAGCTGAATGAAACACTGTAGTACAGATATTGTAGTAGTAGTAATAGACCTATAAAGAGAAACCGTGTCGTTCGTTTGCTGAATCACTCCATTGGTGTGTTCCCCCCTCTTGCTGCGAAACGCCGACGGTACTCCAAGGCGTCGTGTAGCGGTGGGACTTGATCGTACGCTCCAACCTAGCCGTACCAGCATGGATAGTAGTAGTAGTAGTAGTAGTAAAGATTGTGCTAGAGGGATGAAGAGTGTGAGCATTCATCGAAACGATGGTGCCAGCGAGAGAGGTTTGATTATTTTTTGTTTCTTTCTCTGCTACAAATACCGTACGGTAGTATGCTGAATGCCGACTACAACGGTAAATCTTAACTACAAGGTATCTTTCAACAAAACAAAAGCAAAATACTGTAAGATTACCTAACCGTACTAAATTACTAAGGTTACTACCGGTATGCCTCCAACCGAAGATACCACCGAAATACGAAGTAGCTCAGTAGGTTCAAGGTTACACCAACAGACGTCGGATACAAATACACTTTCGTACGGTAACCTTATCTTACTCGTACTCCTCATTCCTTACCGTACAGTAACCTTTCTTCTAACATTGGCCAATGAAGTAAGGCTTACTTCGTATTGAGAATGGTAAGGTTACCACTAAGGTATGATACCATAACCTTACTGTAAGTACCCCCCAACTATGACCAAGTAAGATCTTAAGGTAACCTTACGTACAAAACAATAAGGAGATTTTGTTACTCGCGCGATGAAAGATAATGAGGCTGGTCGTCATCTTTGATCTTCCACGTCATTGTCACTCATCTCATCTCAAAATCTCATAACTTCAAAACCGAATAATCAGCAACATCCGTTCTTCAATTCAATCATCAATAAGAATTTCGGTTCGAGAGAGTAAAAAGCAACACAGTTTTCGTTTTTCGTCTTCAACAAGTACAAAAGTTTCCATCACTCCAGCTTCAATCTATCAACACGTCGAAAATGCCTTACGATCTTTGGGGGCATACAAACTTGGATATCGAAATTCCGGAGGACATCTTTCCGGACGAGGCTTGGCTCGAGGAAAAGCAAATTCTCTTCGAACACCCGGAGCACGGTTTCTTCGAATCATGCCACCTAGGAAAGAGGCTCCACTACAGAAAAAATTTACCGCCTAAGGGTACACCCATCCGAGCCATCATAGTTTGGCAGCATGGAATTCATGGTGAAACTGGGTTCGGGATGAAATGTGCGGACGGTCGGTATACCGATATGGCACTGCGCATACGAAGGATGAACGCTAAAGGATATGCGGTGTATTCCCATGATCAGCTCGGACACGGATTCTCCGAAGGAGAACGTTTCTATATCCCGAAAGGAGACTGGAAGATCAATCGAGACGATTTGGTAACCTTCGCGTTGTTGGCTGCTCGCGATCATCCCGAGGGCACCCCCTTGATCCTAGCCGGAGATTCCTACGGTGGATGCCTTGCATTCCATGCGGCCCACGTCTTTCAAACCGAATCACAAGGACCAGCACCGAAAGGATTCGTTGGTTGTGCGTTGAACTGTCCCGCGTTCGATGGAGATATCCCGATATTGCCGGTTACTTTGTTTTTGCGGTACTGTTTAGCACCATGTTTTCCACGATGTACACCGTTTTTCATGCCACACCCTATCACGTCCGAACGGATTTGGAAGGAAGCTGAAGCCAGAGCATTTTACACAGACAAAGCTGAAATACATGGTCTCAAGAAAAGTGGCGAGCCATTTTGTTTGGGAACCGCTGTGGGGCTTTTAAGTGCAATGGAAACTGCTCAAGCTCTCATCCCCACATTCAATGTTCCCTTTCACATCAATCACGGTTCGGATGACTACGGAGTTCCCCTTAGCGGTAGTCAAAAGTGTTTCAAATTGTCCAAGACTCCAAGGAGTGAGAAGGAGCTGAATATTATCCCCGACGGCTACCATGGCCTTCTTTCGCAGCTCGATTCCGAGGAGACATTGCAACACGAAATAGATTGGATCGAGAAGACTTTAGCGAACGACAAACAGATTTCGTAACGTTTCTCAATCCAGAAAAAGTGATCAACCATAAACCGGACTACTACTATCGGATGAAACTAGTATAATTTTCTTGTTCTTTGTTTTCGCTACACAGTCTTGTTATGGTACCAACATCAACCATTTCATTAGCTCAGTGTGGAGCGAAACAACTACTTGCGCGATATTGAGCCAAATTTGACCCACCCCACCATTCAATTGAACTTGTGAAAGTCACCTGCACTCGAGTGTTTCGTCGATACCAATTTACGAAGCTCCTTCAATTCGAGATATAAGCAGTTGTCTACTTATGCAGTCATGGACGAATAATAAAATAAAATGAACTGAAACCTTTCAATTTAACATAGGAAATGAAGATAACTAAGTTGAGTCCGTTGTCAAAGCTCTCATTGAAAGGGAATTTACATTCTACTTTATTGAAACCTATGGAAGCATCTTGACTGGTGCTTTTCGATATTCTGGAATTACAAATCAACGTGTAAGGAATGACCAGCAACATGGATTCATAAAAAAATTTGTAAGTTGCAGACAATGTTGTATTATTAATCAATACGGAATTTCCTCTTCCCAGTGGTGGTGCTACAGCAAGCTAGTACAATACACATACGCTTGACTTGGTTTCCCACAATGTTTTCACATTTACCAATAATTTTGAATCACAGAAGTAGTATCTTTTAGTTTTGGATATAAGTTGGGCAAGTTTCAACGTCTTCAGGCAACACAGTGATACTCTGATTCTTAAAATACTAATTCTCATCTCAGAGATGCCATTAATCTCATAACTAGTAAAAACGAAATATAAGTTGATAATAGGATCTAGGGCCTATAAATAGACATTTTAGAATGTTAGTATGGTGGCCTTCTTTTTAAAAAGTAACGCAAAAGAGACACAATCCATATTTTTATGTCCACTTGCTTTCCACACCTCTTGTAAATGTCCAGTTGTTGATGTCTCGATCAAGGCACCAAAATATTGGATTTTTCTCTCGGCACTAGTGATGGCGCGCGATTTGCTGGCATGAGCTACTGGCCGGGCTACGACTAGTAGTAGTAGTAGTATTGGTATTATAATGTCCGAGGTATTGGCAGTGATACGAGCTACATCACTATGTCCTATTGGTATGCCGAGCTGTTGTTTGCAAGAGGTCTTGGCAAGAACTGGTGTCACGATCTCTTTTGATTTTCATGACAAGGGGACATCAGCACAAGAAACTGGCATTTTGGTTAAAACAATGGGACATCAAATAACGAGAAAGGTGTCCATAGTAGAAGCGATGAGATGCTTAATCACCACCACCACTACTACTTCTAACGATAAGGCATACCGTAGTAGTACTCGGATGAAAGACAGTTTCTTTAAGTGCGATGCTAATTTTTTCTCACGATGGGGCACTGGTGGCGGCTCTCAGATTCGACCAATTTTAAACGATAGGGCACTGTTAACAAGACAAATACTTTCAACTTTGTTTCAAAACAGAGATCATTTGTTTTTGTCCGAAGAACCGGATGAATCAATCCGAATCTGGTCGGAAAGTTTTTAGTTCCGCACTTTAGTACCGTAATTATTTATGTATGGCACTAATCTAACTCGTAATCCTTGATGTTCACTTTTTCTCGCAATGGGGCTCTAATGGTAAGAAGTCATCTTTGACTATTTTTTGTTGAACGATAGGGCACTGTTCTCAAGACGAATACGGTACTTCGTAATCTTACTTCTGTACCGTATTAAAATTTCAACCGAGTTCTTGTTTTTTGGTACGGAACATCGAATGAATGAATCAATCAAAATCTGGTCGTGAAGTTTGCAATTGGTTACTTCGTACCGTACAGTAATTACTTTCCATTTTTATTGGATCGTGGCCAAAGCGAATTCCGACATGTGCGTCATTGTTTCTCAATCACAGAGACAAAAACTGTTCGTGCTTTGCACGTGTCACACGGAAGAGATTCGGGTAAGCGGTACGCGATACCGCCAAACGGGTTTGAATCAATCTACCGCACCATATGATGATTCGTTAAAAGCAGAACCAAACAAGCATACCGGTACAATGTTGGTGCTTTCTCCATATCATTACACGAGAGTTGTTTATGTAAATCTTATCCATTCGTGACACGGTTCCTCATCATGCCAAACGGGTTTGAATGCATGAGCAATCAAAAGCGGAAGCCACAGATGATTCCGAATACCGTCGTGGCGCATTGGTCGCTAGGTGCACTTCGTGTTTTATGGGCATGGTCGGCATTGCCAAAATCGAGACTGCTAATGCGAGTTCGTTTTTGTCCGGTAGCTGTAGTAGGTATCGGCTCGTAACAGCTATACGGTTCTCCTGGGGAGGAAAGTGACAAATGAATTTTTAGCTTTTCGAACTGCCCAAACATCATAATACTGTTGACGAACCAGGAACAACTTTTCCACGTGTGCGTGTGACGGGTCTTCTTCCTCAGAAGAGGAAGCGAAGTTAAACGCTCAACGGCTGCACTATCTTTGTAAAAATGCTTATGACGGTCCTCCTAATTCTTCGCTCGAACAAAGGAATGGATCTGATTCGTTAGTGGACATTCTGGCAGCGATGCATGCGTGAAAACAAGTCGGAGTGGAACGCAGTCCGCTAATTCATGAATTCACCACGTTTGGGTCGCCTGAGGAGTAGAATAATCCTCGTGAGGTCATTGTTTGAATCTCGGCAACTTTTATGCGATAAATATAGTTAAAGAAATATCAATAGCTTAAAGGACCTTCACGAATCGTCTTCCAGCGGTCATAATTAGACGGTGGAAACGGTTCTTCTATGAAACACTTCCAATTGCTCCATTGTGAGAGCGAAGTTGATCATTGTACCGAAACCGCGTGAGTGGGTCTTCTCTTTTTTATTTAGACTTATCCAAGTTTTGAGTAAAGCTTATGCTTGGCTTGCTCTGCTGCGATGCATTGTTTTCCGTGTTTTATCGTGGGAAATCCGAAAAACCGAACGCGGTAGCGCTTTCTCATAAAAAATATTTAATAATTCACGCCACAAATAGAAGATCATTGCTTTGTGCATTGCTACCTCCCCTCCCCTCCCTCCCCTTCCCTCGACCCAACGCCCAGCCAAGTTAAGATTACCATCACATCCACCATGAGTTTCTCTGCTACCATGAATGTTGCCGCCCTTCACAATGACCTCTGTCACCCTTCCGAGTGGGCTCCGTCGGAATGGACCGAAACGGAATCGCAGTTGATTCCCGGTGACGCCGACGAAGAAATGCTATCCGCCTCTTCCTTCCAAGCCGCCGGCAAGGTTCTGGAGCAGTGGCTGTCGGATGGTCAGCACGAACCCCACCAGCGCTGCGACGACGATTCCTCTCATTTGGTCGCCGTGATTCCTTGCGATTCCTCGGCATCGTCGGCGGAACACGACGAGGACCTGGCAAGCCTCATGGAAGTCGACGAACAGATCGGCGAGAATCTCCTGGGTGACGAGGTCTTTGGCGGTGGCTGCGTGTCTGACGGAGCTCTCGGTTGCTCACTGTCCGCTGTATCCCTGGAATATCCGACCCTCATGAACTCATTCTCGGCTCTCCACATGGTCGACGACATGAGCGAAGAAGATCGCCGATTCCTGGCGCCCCTCCTTGAAGACAGCTCCACGACCGCGATGGATTACGACGCCGGATACATTGTCACCGATGACGAGTCCTTCCAGCACCAGAAGTTCTCGTCCTCGTCTCAGCCTTCGCCCATTACCGATCACGAGCGCTACCAAGAAATCATGAGAAAGCTAGAAGCTTCCATGAAGCGATCCCAAGAAACGCGCAAGAGCCTCAGAATGAAGACTCCCAAGACGAAAAAGTACAAGCGCCGCAAAAGTGTCATGGGCGTCCTCTCTTCCATCGAGAATTCTTCTCGCCAACTCCAGACCTTTTTGCAATCGGTCCAACGATCTCCTGTGTTGTAAACAGCACAAGATCAGAATTTGCTTGGATCAAGCACGCTTTACCAACAAGACAATACAAGGCATGACAAGACAAGACAAGCTACCCAACTAAGAAATCGAAGACGACCGAACTATTGTACATTATTTTTCTGATTTTCCAACAAACAACTTTTGTATCATTAAAAACTCATCATCACGAACACATCGCCAACGATTCTTTTACTAACCGAACGGCCGATCGTGTGTAAAGAAAAACACTAATTCAAAAAACGATACAGTATCTACACTCTTATCTCTCAATGTCCGAAGACAAGCCACCAACCGCGGTGCAACTACATCCAAGATGAACCAATGATGCATCATTTTTCTAATTTTCCGACCACGAACCACAAACACCCATAGCACTTCTGTATCAATAAATCTCTCAACGATTCGAGTCATGCAACCTCATATTGTCTGATAATTCAGTAATGCAGTAAATCGGACTACGATTCATGAATCATTCTGATCCTCTAATTCTGAAAGTTCCAAACGAAAAGTAAAAAATTCCGAAGTTTTCAATTATGTTTCCTACACGTAGGGAGTCGTCATTGCCTTAGCTACAACTCCTGTACAATAACAATACGATAGAGACTCTGCAATCACGCATGCAACTCGACACTCCAGTTACAAAATGACACATTATGATACGGCATCGGCTGATTCCACGAATACCGTTTTTGGCAGCGAAATGCATCCATTCTCACGCAATTCCAAATAATGCTAAGAAAGACGCTACACGTACACGTACTCGTACTTCATTTTCCGGCGATTTAACAAAACGCATATAGCGTCTTTGGCGATCTGCCACCGATTGGTAACTTCTATTTAAAACTAATGCGTCACCGAACCGTGGAGACCAAACCAACTACGGAGGTCTCCGATCCATTCCAAACCAAACTGTGGAGGTCTCCGGTAAATTCCTCCGAATCTCATCGTCGTCCTTTGTCGTCGTCGACGACATCGCTCCACATCCCTTACTGGTGCGTTCCAAAGATGCATGCTGCCATGTCATGGCATGTCATGGCATGGCACCCAGACAATCCTTCTCCGATACTACAGAATTCCTATCAGCCCTCCCCGGGTTTCAGTAGAAATTAGTAGTCGGGGACGTAGAACCGGTGGACAGCTGATAAGAATGTTGTAGTACGATACGATACGATACGATACCATCCCTTCCGATCCATACCTTCCATTCAAGGAACGCATTGTTCGTCCGCAGATGGTCTGTTTGGTCGACAAATTTTCAGTGCCGTGGTGTACTACTCGTAGTGTTCTTCTTCGCCTCGGTTCGATCTTCTCGGTTGGGTATAAGTAGGTACGCACGTAGGAACGGTACATGTAGCAGTTTACGACAGCGTACAAGACTGAGTGCTGCGGTACAAATCTTGTCTCGGTTTTCCTTTCTTTGGATTTCCGATTCCAATTCCAATTCGATCCAACGCACGCATGCAAAGGATGAAAAGATCCGTCCACAAGGGCGAAGATAAGAGGCGGAAGATCCATCTGCTATCGACGGGTACCGTATGGCAGGAGCAGCACGTCCGTATCATAGCAATGCAATCCGATATAGCCCGATACTTTTCCTTTGGCCGTGCACAGTGGCAGAAACCGCGCGCGAAGTGCATTGTCTGGGGGAGGAACTTTCAATATTGTGTTGTGTGAGCGATAATTCTCGCAACATCGGGGACCGTTAACAAAGCGATAACCGATCTGGGTCATGCGTTTTGCATGCATCGCGTTGTTGTTAACAAAACCAAATGCATCTGGGTCATGCGTAGGCATGGCGTTAAACATCCATCCCGTGTGCAGAGAAGTTTGCATGGATTGATCCATATCGAAGTCGTTACACAAAAACATAAGTAATTTGTAGAAGTACGCAAGTCTGAGGCATGCTCTTCCGGAAGGAATCGTCATCGCCACAAGCCGAACGAGTGCATGCTTGAATTATTATGAGGAATGTTGTGCAGCAGGTCTGTGCAGATGCAATTAGCTTAGCTTTCACACTGGAACAATCCTGCCTTTTTAGAGCAATCGTCCTCGAAAGAAGAGCATTGGCATTGTTCGTATACGGTACGATATTTGCAACTAGCGTCCGTCCGTTGAGATCGATACATTGATCTCACAAGAACCATGACAACGGCCACTGGCCGTACCGTACCGTACGTCCGCAGAATCGCATTCATTCGTCTCAAACCGATTCGCATCAACGGATCCGCACCTCTATCGCGTCAACCGATCCTATCGCAATCCGATCCGCACCTCTATTACAATGCGACCTGCACCCCTATCGCATCCACTGATTCCGCACCTCTATCGCGTCGTCCACCGATTCCGCACCTCTATCGCCTCAACCAATCCGCACCTCTATCGCAAACCGATCCGCACCTCTATTGTAAATTCAAACCAATCCGCACCTCTATTGCAATCCGATCCGCACCTCTATTGCAAATTCGCACCTCTATCGCCTCAACCAATCCGCACCTCTATCGGAAACATCCAGCACCTCTATCGCGTCGTCCACCGATTCCGCACCTCTATTCCGCACCTCTATTGCAAATCCGCACCTCTATCGCCTCAACCAATCTGCACCTCTATTGCAAACCGATCCGCACCTCTATCGCAAACATCCCGCACCTCTATTGCGTCCACTGATTCCGCACCTCTATCGCGTCGTCCACCGATTCCGCACCTCTATCGCGTCGTCCACCGATTCCGCACCTCTATCGCGTCGTCCACCGATTCCGCACCTCTATCTCGTCGTCCACCGATTCCGCACCTCTATTCCGCACCTCTATCGCCTCAACCAATCCGCACCTCTATTGCAACCCCTATCGCAAACATCCCGCACCTCTATTGCGTCCACTGATTCCGCACCTCTATCGCGCCGTCCACCGATTCCGCACCTCTATCGCGTCGTCCACCGATTCCGCACCTTGCTCGAGCGGTCCGCCGGGAGGACATGCAACACAATGCCTTGTAATGCAATGCAATGCAATGAAATGCATCCCAACGCACGAGTTGTCATCCTCGTTGACGCACCCTCCGAGCGGGACCAGCACGTACGAGTGCGTGCAAGTTCTTGACTCCTGAGCGAGAGTACGAGTGCGAAACCGATGCTGTTCCTTCGTCTCCCGCCGAGCGTCATCGCTGGGCAAACCGAGGAAAGCGCTTGCCTTCGGTGGTGACCAATTGATTGACTGGTTGGCTGGCTGAGAATAAGTGGTTCGAACGATGGCGTTCGGGCCTAGCCGAGTGCTTTCGCGACACGGACAGAGCGGTACTAGTTCTTCGTACCGTAGAGCATTACACTAGTTCCCAGTCTCGCGTGACAAACGGGTGCGACAGCACTATTTCTCTATTTACTGTGTTGTCCTCGGATCCCTACGAGGACTATACTTCTACAGCAATACATGCACGCCCCGCCCAAACGCATATAGTATGCTCCAACTAGGATTGGCATGGCATGGCATGGCATAGCATGGTAAGTATAGTATGGATCTAAGCGTTGTTGTACGTTACAGGTAAGGGATGCAACCGAGATTGATTGATTCGTGCTGGTTTGATTTGTTTCGTTTCGTTCGTTCGTTTCGTTTCGTTCGATTGTTTTGTGTCAGTGTCGTTGTTTCGCTTCGTTTCGATCGATTCGTTTGGTCGCTACGGTTGCCCGGTTTCGAAATGGCGCAAGTGTCGGAATGACGGATTCCTTCTTTTTCGATTCATTCGGAAAGAAAAAAAAAAAAAAATTAAATCCCCTCTAATGCAATGCCGTAGACGACCGAAGAGGTGCCGGGACGGAGACATCGGACTGCTCTCCGCCCATCCACCCACTCGATCCATGCATCCCGAATGATATATCGTTGCGAACAAAAAAATGGTTGCCCATCGGATCTATGCCTTGTTCTGCGCTGCTTTGTATTGTATTGTATTGTATTGTATTGCGTTGCGTTGCGTTGCACTGCCACCAGAACAAGAGAATAGTTTGTCGGTGTATTGATGTATTGTTTCGATGAATTCTTCGTTGGTTTCCTATGTAGATCGTGCGGATTGCCGGGCTAGAAACTGAACGATACAATTGCGATTGCCATCGCCATTGCCATTGCGATCGACCGAACCGAACCGAACCGAACCGGATGGTCAATTGCAGTGCATTGCACTCCACATGGCACTCGGGTCGTTGCGCCAATCCATTGTCCAAATCCTTCCCGAGACGCCGATCACTGGACTGCACTGCACTGCACCGCACTGCACTGCCTGCACTGGACTCCACCGCGCACTGCACCGGACTACCGCCCCGACCGCGCATCGTCGTCACCGTCGCCATCGAAGTGACTATCGCTATCGCTGCCGTCGCTGCCGCCGCTCGTCGTGTCCCTCAGCCGCAGCAGCCGCCGCTCGTGCCAGTACTCCAGCTCGTCGAGGCCGTACTCCCCGAGCCGGACGATCCCGTAGGTCCCCCCGACCGCCACCAGCCCGCCCCCGGCGGCGAGCGCCAGCGCCAGGGGCGCCACCTTGCCCAGGAAATCCGCCAGCGCCAGGGACATTCCCGCCCCGATGACGCCCAGCCCGAGGCGCCTCCGGACCTTGGAGGACCGGGACCACGGAATCGCGGGCCGGCCCCTTCCTCCGGAGCGAAAAGCCTCCTTATCGCTCCCCTCGCTGGGGACCAGCCCGGTCTTGCAGGGGTTTTGCTTCCAGAATCCGTTCTCGAAGACCGAGCTGAGGGCGTTCCGGTCCCTGCCCGCGTGGTGGTAGGCGTGGGGAAGGGTCAGGAGCATGACGACCATGTCGCGGCCCTCGTGTCCCTGCAGCAGATGGCCGCCCGTCAGGCAGTTCTCCAGGAGGACCACGTCGCCGGGGGAAAAGGTCCGGGACTGTCCCGAGTTGAGGACGATCTCCAGCGGCGTCAGGGGGACCACCAGGCGGGGGTGGTGGTCGTCGTGCTTGGCGGAGCCGCCGCCCATGCCCATGCCGCGGCCGGCGGTCCCGATCGTGTCGCCCCGGCCGCAGCCCTCCTCGAAGGATCCGGGCTTGGATCCGCCCAGCAGGTGCCGGATGGTCAGGGACGACAGCGGGACGGGGACCGTGGTGGAGCCCGAGACCCCGCATTCCCAGTAGGGCAGGACGATCGGGACCGTGGGAGGAGAAGAGGAGGACGAGGACGACGATGAGGACGACGAAACGTTGTCCTTGTTCGACGACGAGCCGCTCCCGGAGACCGCGACATCGTCGAAGTGGGCCAGCTTGTCGCGCGGATCGGTGTAGATGCGGGTCGTGATCTCGAATCCCTTGGCGAAGGGATCCTGGTATTGCTGCTCGTGGGACGAGTAGTGCAGGGGACCCACAAAGGGGATCTTTCCCGCTCCGGTCGAGTGGTCATCGTCCGGGTCGTTGTCGCGCGTCCGGTTTTTGGTGGCTCCGTTGTTCGAGGAAGACGAGGAGGAAGACGAGGAGGAGGATGACGATGATGAGGATGACCGCTCCTCGGGTTGCGCTTCGTCCTGTGACGGGGTTGGCACGGCGTGCAGGCAAAGGGCTTGCTGCGCCGACAGAACGAGAACGGCCGCGGTGAGTAGAAAGTAATACCGCGCGAGGAGGAGTCTGTGGTGTCGCTGCATGATTGCGGATGGATGGAATCGAATGGGATGGAATCGAATGGAATGGAATGGAATGGAATGCGCTTTGTTGGTCCGATGACTGAAATCTGCGGGCTGCGCCGATCGTCCCGGATCTCGTAGCAATAATAATGGTGTGGTTGTTGTTGTGGTTGTGGTTGTTGTTGTTGTGTTTCGCGATGGGCGACGGATCGGATGGATTGATCCCCTAGCGGGAAGAATGGCAATGCTCGGCAGCGGACTCACTCCGTTGCGTCGTTGGATTCTTGCGGTGGCCGCTTGGCGTCGAGGGGCAATGCGTTTCTTTTCTGTCTCTGAAAAAGTCGGAAGATTGAAAGTGTGACAAAGGACTTTGGACACGCCGGAGCAGTCCAACGCTTGTTCTCGATGAATCGAATCCTGCGACACCCGGACAAGATGAAAAAAAAATAGTGTTGTTGTTGTTGTTGTTGTTGTTGTTGGTGTTGTTGTTGTTGTTGTTGTTGTTGTTGGTGTTGGTGTTGGTGTTGGTGTTGATGTTGATGTTGATGTTGATGTTGTTTGGTACGGTAAGGTAAAAGCAAGGTTACACGTACGGATTGATTCTGTTGGGTCTTCGAATGGTATGTGCGGTAACCTAACCTTACTTTTGCCTGCAGTTGCGTGGTCGGTTGGTCGGTTGGTTGGGTGTTTCGTTCGGTTGACATCCGATTGCTTCCGTCCGGTGCCTATTGTTCTTCGTTGCGATTTGACGATCGGCGAGTGGCTCTTTTCCCGATGCGGAACATCTTGTTTTGTTCCCTACTAAGGTTTACCGTAACCTTACCGTTCGAAATCGAAATCATCTTGATCTCGACGCGACTCTTTTTCTACGAGAAAGCCTTACTCGTAACCTTACTCGTAGAAGATCATACTGTAATTACGGTACTGTGCGGTAAGGTAAGGTTAACTTACTCGTGTGATGCTTCTACTACCGTAGGAGTCTCGTACGAACCGGTAGGAGGTATGTTGAAGGGAATCATCACCATCATCACCATCATCACTCATCATCGCAATCATCATCATTAGCGCGCGTCGTCGATGACATCTTTTTCCGTGTCGTGCACGCATGCGGACCCGGATTTCACCTGATGGAATGGTATGTTTTGTAACTATAATCGGTAAGGTAGCTACCGTAAATTGCTGGTGTTGGTGCTTGCTTTTGTTCAATGTGGGATGCTCTCTGCTGTCTTGTTGCCATCATGCTGTAGTACTATCTCTGGAACCATGGCTGCTGCTGCTGGTGGTGGTGGTGGTGTAAAGTACTACTTGCCTTTAGCACCATACTAGCTCCTCCTTCGATGGATTCATGCTGAGGATGATCTCACTTGGCAATGAGACGACGAGACTGGTGGTGCTGCTATCGTGTGACACCTGACTGGTGTGGAAGCATCTTTTTCCTGCCGGGCTCCGCCGATGCTGATACTTCTCTCCTAGTAATCGTACTTCAAGTGAATGCTGCTGCTGATGCTTCACCAGCAGCACAGATCCTGCTGCTGCTGCTAGTACTAGTAGTGGCACTTCTTGTTTTCCATTGCAGCATTCCATTTCACCACTGGTGTCATCGTGTTGTTGTTGGACAGCAATCATCCTCCCTTCGAAATCATGCAAGATGAAGCTGGACTCGAAGCTTGCCGATGAAGCGTGCCGGGATGCTAAAACTACTAGTAGTAGTAGTACCTCGGACCGAAATTGCGCACTGTAACAAACGGTGGCCGCTGCTACTACTGGTACTATCGTGCTCCTACTGGACTACAACAATAACTACTACGATCAACTGACTTTTACTCTATTCTTTCATCAGTTTGTACCGGGACAAAACCTTGCTTTTTCACAAGATCCGAACGCATTCACCCACTCACCCACTCACTCACTCACTCACTCATTCATTCATTCATTTCGTTCCTTCATTGGTGCATACCGAGGTTCACTCGGAGTTCAATTCGGACCAAAGAAAACGCAACTCCCGGACAGGTCGCTCGTTTCCACTCCTCTGTCCGCAGAGTGCAGGGTGCCAAGGTTTTGTAATTTTGATTGCAATCGTTATTGCACTTGCAATTCCAATTGCAATTGTTGTTGCTGCTGCTGCTGCCGTTGTTGTTTGTCTCAAGCGAAACAGCACAGATCCGACAGTCCGATCCGATCCGATCCAAACCGAACCAATCACATCACATCACATCGCATTCCATTCCATCACATCACATTCCATCGCATCGCATTCGATCAGATCGGCACCGGTTCCTTCGTGTTTCCCAATCGCGCCAGGTACACAAAGGCGTCCGTTCCGTACCCCTCCATGCTCATGATGCTCAGGTCTCCGCCGAAATAACGGCAGTAGCTCCGCGAAATCGGCAACCCGTATCCCAGACCGGCCAGGGGCGAGTCGATGCCGTGATCCACCGCCTCGTTTTCGACGACCCCCACCATGCCTGAAAAGAAATGCAATGCAATGCATTGCGATGCATTTCGGTGTGTTGCGATAATATGGTTGGCAGCGTTTGTAACCGTCGGAGCGGGTCAGTGATGGATTCGAACAGCGCATTCCACACACACACACACGAACTCCATTCTTCGATCTCAAATACAATAGAATACAACAAAACTCGACTCGACTCGACTCGACTGGACTGGACTGGACGGAACGCAACACTCCAAACGCAACGATACTCTACGCACCCTCCTGTATGGACGGATCGGCGGTCGTAAATAGGTACGACCAGATCTTCTCGACGTTGCTCCTGGGAATCCCGCCCCCCTCGTCGCTGACCTTGATGACCACGTCCTCGTTGTCGCTCCCGTCGGCAATGATGACCTTGATGGGCGGAAAGTCGGCGTCCGGACCGTGCCACTCGACCGTCGCCCGCATGCTGTTCTTGAGGAGCTCCAGCATGATGTAGTGCAGGTGGGTCGGAACGTACGGAAAGGTCAGATCCAGCCGGCCGCTCATGATCACCTCCGGGGCGTCCCCGTATTTCCGCGTGCACATGAACGCCGCGTCGTCGATGGCCCGCTTGACGATTTCGTACGGCGACGTGACGGAGCAGATGATCCCCACGTAGTGATCGACGGGGGGCTGCCGCAGGGCCAGGTACTGGCCGATCAACACGCGGATGCCGATGCGGCACAGGTAGAAGCGGTCCAGAAAGGCGTGGGTGTCCTCCATCCGGGCAAAGACGTCCTTGGGGTTGCTCTTCTTGCTGTTTCTGGCGCCGCCACCCTTGGAGGTCGATTCGGTGTGGATGTGGTGGCGAAATTCGTAGGCCCCCCTGGCCATCTGCACCAGCACCCGGGAGTGGCGCTCGTAGATTCCCTCTACCAGCCTCGAGAAAGCCTCCTCCTGGTCGGCGCTCACGATTTTCTGGTCGAAATCGATCAGTTCCAGAAAGGATTGAATGTACAGCTGCTTGACCTCTTTCACGGAAGGTCTGTCCTTCATGAGCGGCATCTGTCCAATTCATGGAAAGCGCCGGAACAAAATGAAATGAAACGGAACAAACAGACAAGCAAACAGACAAACAGACAATCAAACAAACAAAAAACGAGACGAGACGAGACAGAAACGCGTGAGCACCGAATGCAAAAGCACAGCACCGCGGCATCGTGCGTGTCCCCGCACACGCACCTTTTCCAGGTCCTGGATCCGGTGGGCCAACCGAATGGGGAGCTCTCTCCGCAGAAAGGACGCCACCTGCATCAATACCAGCTCCGTGGCGGTGTGTTCCTTCATCGCAACGTTCTCAAAGTGCCGGTCCAGATATTCTCCCCGGCCGGTCCGCATCAGCGCCTGCAGACTGACCGATGTCGGGGGTTTGTGGGCGTGGTCGTTGATGAGTTTGGCAACGTCGTCCGGGACCCCGTCGTAGTCGAGGTCCTTGCTGCTGCTGCTTCGGTTGCTGTTTTCCGCAGAAGACGACGATGCCGCCCGCTTCCAGTTGCTTTGCAACGGCGGGAACCGCGCAAAAGAATGCGCCGGAGCATCAACGGTGGGGGTTGCGATCGCGGTCGCAGCTTTTGCCATCGGGTTCATCGTCGGTCTTGCGGCAGTCGTTGTTGCCAAGGACGATGGGTGCGAAAAGGATCTCCCCGTCTGTTGTGTGGATAGTATTGTTGCCAGAGTCCTCGGCAGTTTCCGATGATATCTTCTCGCGGACAAGAGAGATGCGGTCCCCCGGCCGGTTGACACCGAGATTGGTGCGTTCCGAAGAAAATTCATCGGGTCGTTGGTTTTGCAGCAGTGAGTGAGCAGAACCGAGATGGCCAGTTGCTTCGATTCGACGGACGTTGCCGCCAACCTAGTTTCAAAGGTATGTTTTGGGATGTTGGAATCCGACGAAAGAGAAACCGACTGAATTCTGTCCTCTTGGCTTCCTTGCTAGGTGGCAGGGTAGTTTTTGAATGGTTTCAAGTTGCGGTTGTAGTTGTACTTATGTAGTTGTAGTTGTGGTTGGTTCTGCTCGACAGATGACAGATGTAGTACCGTGCTTGATGTGTTGCCTGTACGTACTCGTACTTGTACTTGGACACCTTTCTAGTGTTCTAATCCTAAGGTTTACTGAATTGCACGTCACGAGAGGAGGATGATGGATTTGTATCAGGACGACTCTATTGCCCCAACGGTACAAATTGAAGTAAATGTTTGTACATGGTAATAAATTACTCGTAACCTTACTGCCGTGCCTGCGAATCAAGCGAATCGAAGAAGAGAGTTCTCAACTCGAAGAGGAGTTTTTCGTTTGGCTTGACGTTGGATGTGTTGATTGTTGATGTGTAAAGAACGATAACAACAACAATGAGAAGTTTCAACCACATCGAACGGGGAAGGTCGACAACAAGAGTCGAAAGAGTCGAGTCAACACGGATAGCGTTATTGCGTGATTGAAATTCCAGGAGTCCTGGACGAAAAAGTTATGATCAGGGAAATCGCTGAAAGGATCTTTTGCTTGAGAGTTGTTGCGAAGTACGAGCACGAGTAGTTCCTTAGGCGGTAAGTTACCGGTACCGTACGGTACGTGTAATTTTTATTTTTACTCCTGTACCGCACCACCTAAAAAATCGTCCACTTACTCGTTTCCATACTGTCCGATCTTTTTCATCTTCGCGTTGAGATCTCTGTGTCGTTGTGTTTGTTGTTGTTGTTGTTGTTGTTGCGAGCGAACAGCAGTAATACTGGAAGCGAGCACTACAACAAGGGCTAGTGCTTCATACAGCGGGCACCAGCCAGCAGGAGAACAACCCATCAGCAGGAGGAGAGCTGCTGGTAGTGGTGGTGACGCTACCCTCGTCCTCCTGCTGCAACATGCCTCTACTGACGCTACTGTTGCAGATGCATTCCATTCTCTACTACTAGTCACTTTGCAATACATAGTAGTACAGTAATTGCAATTGGTCTGAACTTTCAAATGAGTGAACACGATTGATTGTTGCATGATTCTTCTTTTCGCATGCACGAAGTTTTCATGGTTCTTACATACTGATTATGTAATTAGGTTCACGTAAGGTTACGGGAAGTGAATGGCAAATTGAAAAAAAAAAAAACGGAGGAGCGAATGTCCTTTTTCCCACGCGTAGTCCATCCATTTTATTTAGGAAAATTATCAATCATAATTACTTAAACTTCCTTCTACTAATTAGCTTCATAAATAGATTACTTTTTATTATTTTAAACGATGTACTTCGTACAAGTGAGGGTAACCTTATTTACTACAGACAAGGAAATTTATTGTTGAAAGAGGCCAGCTGGAGCTGGCCAAAAAAGATTGCAAAACGCCTCAACCCATTGCGAAGCAAGAAGTACGAGTACATTCCCTGAGGGGAATCGAATCGGAAGGTGAGTCCTTTTACTCCTTCTAATACAGTACTCGCGCACTACTTTTTGTCAAAGAATGACAAAAACGCTGCCTGGGCAATATCAAAAAAAATACATTTGAGATCCTTTTAAGTAAGGTTACCGTAACCTTAGTACACATTATGGCAGAAGACGGAACGATAACATTTTTTCATGTGGGGCTCGTAATTTCACGTGATCTTAAACTGCCTGGGCAAGATCGGCTGAATCTATCTTCTTTTCTACTACTACAAAATTCCTAACAGCTGACCTCCAATCCACGTTGAAATTAGTACACAGGTGCGCAGGACAACCGGACAGCTGATAGGAATTTTGTAGTTGAAGTAATTATCTGGTCTAGCGTGTATCTTACTACAAAGTTCCTATCAGCTGTCCCCTGGTTCTACATCCTCAACTACTTATTTCTACGGAAACCGGGGGTACTACGGTATGGGGTAAGAAGCTCGAGATCTTTTATTCAAAGTAGGAATTTGAAGCGTGAAAAGTGGATCAATCGCCGACGGCATCCACAATAAAATACTTCGCGTAGTCAACACTCTGGATAACAACGTTAGTGCAGAAATTCACTTCTGATCCTGACATACGGTACCGGTAAATCATGTTGTTCTTTGATATTGCGAGGAATGTTGCCCTTTTCGCTCTTGTTGGTGGTCAAACCAACAAACAACCCGGCGTGGGGATCAACCCCAACGTGACCCCTCCTAAAATGGATATACAGCAGAGCCAAATGAAATTGGGTTGGCTCACGCGGGAGGCTTGTTCCGTGCCTCACTATCCTGCTACGGAGTCTTGAGAGGATTCCAACAGAAGAGTGTCAAAAGTTCCGACGGAAAAGACGTATCTGCAATGGACCTGGTCAAGTACAACTCTGGCATCAGTGGTGGCACCGTCCCTGCTGTCTTGTACTCTTTTGCAGGAGTGCCCGTTGAAGAGCTTCTCGAGACGGACCGCACCATTGATCCTTCCAAGATCACTGCCGAGGAACTTGCTAGGATGCCCAAGACGTCCATGGGATACGTTCTATCAAGAAAGCCAGATGATAAGAAAATCGCCTTCCGTACTGCTCTGAAATTGTTGCGCAATCCTTTAAACCTACTTAAGATTCATTCTGCTTGGACTTTTTTGGTGCGCAAAAAAGTCTGCGAACCCCTCAACATACCCGCGGACAAGTACTTCGCTTCGTCAAAGGACGAACTGGAAAACATCCTCAACGAAGATCCGGAACTGAATGCATCTGATTTTCTGCTTCCGAGAGATGACATCAAGGCATTGCCAATGATCCTTATGACCAGTTTCGGAGCGACACGCGATGAGAACGAATACAAAACAAATGATGTAAAAATCCAGGAGAAGGCATGGGAGGAGTACGATGAAAAAAAAAGGTTGGGAAAGAAACCAAACATGAGTGAGATACTTCTTAAAGTTCGGGATCAGTATGGTTCAAACTTGCCTATGCCTTATGTGGTCACTCCTGACTGTGTCGAGAATAAGTACCAAGGCGAAGTTGAAATCAAAAACAGATATGTTCAGTTTCCTGAAGAGAACGTGAGGCCGTCGGAGTGGGGTAGTAAGAAAGGCGGTCTGTTTGGAAGGAGAAAGAGGTATGTAACAATCCAGACGTGTTTGTCACCAGATTCGCCAGATCTACGTTCAGAATAGAAACCATATTTGTTTTTGATCTAATTCAATCTGGTTCATTGAATCACGATGATTATAGGTTCAGTACGGAACTTCTGATTGGTATGTCCACAAACTTTCTGGGAATGCCAAGAGTAAACCCCGACCCCAACAAAGGTTATTATACTCTGGCAACCGCGCTTCGTAGTGTCAATCTCAGTGATGGTTCTGTGGAGACCATAAGAGTTGCCGACGGAGGCACGAGCGACATGTTCGGTCTCATACCCCTCGTTGATCGCGGGACGAAGAATATCATTTCCATATACAACTACAACCTAGCTCAAAAGAGTTCTGGAAAAAGGACATACTCAGACATTTACAAGGCGGCACCGTGCACTTCGATGGAGGATCCCGACTTGGAAAAACATTTTGCAACTTGGCTCGAATACATCAGACCCGATTTTACCTCCTTCTTTGGACAATTCGGTCTCAACACCGGCATCATGAATCACATTTTTAATGACCCTAACGCCGATCGTCTCAAGGAGCTCATGGTGAAATACAACTCCCTCTTCGAGGCAGGCGAGCCCCTCATTGCGACCTTGAAGGATTTGGAAGTCATCGACAATCCTTTCTGGGGAGTCAAGGGTGGAAAGACAGTCAACCTGACGCTGATTTGGTTCAATTTGCCGGAGAAGTTTTCTTCGCAGGTTCCCAAGGATGCCGCTGACTTTGAGAGCGAAGAGTATCAGCATATTCCCGAGCTCCCTACCGAGAACCCAGTAAAAGATACTTGGTTTATTACTCACCAACAGGCCAACATGATGGGATATTTGGGATCCTGGATGGTGGATCGTTCGTGGAACGGTTTGAAAGCAACTAACGGCGAGGTAGTGTTTGAAGGCTTTGCAACCATCTTTGGACAAGAATAAGTTGGTATGTGCGGTACGAGTATTGTTAGAGGATACGGAATTGTCGCTATTGTTCTGCTGGTGGCAAATTGCCATCAAAGTTTGGAACGAACTTGCGTTTACGTGTACGTGTAGTTGATTTACGTAGCTCGTATTATTTTAATACGAAGTAATAATAATGAATAAGATTGCTGTTATCTTTTGTTATTTTCAATTTGGTTGTATCGTCGATACTTCAGCAATTGGTTTAGTTGCAGTTGTTGTGTTGACGAAAGAAAAAACTAGTAAGGTTCACGGTACAGTAATCTTAATGAGATACCAAACTGAAATTGTCTGCGAAATTGCAATTTGGGTCGGCAAGTGCTCGGTGGAGTGAGTGAGTCGTCGTCTTAGACTAATCCATCATGCTGAACGCCAATGAATCATCATCCGTGACTGCTCCCCTGTCATACGTATGTACGTAACTCACCGTTCGCGTTGTGCACTCTTTTTTTGTTTTGAAAGATTTCGATCAAGCTGAGTCCTGTTTCATGGCAAGGTTGCGAAGAAGTGGCACAACTTTCCCCCTGACCTGCACACAACCAAGACGTCATTCCGCACAATCTGATAGTTTGGCCCAGACACACAATTATTGAAAACACCATGCCAAGCAACCCAGATCAGGTCACAGTCCACGTGGTTTTTGCTCCCCTTCCGGAGGAAGAGCGAGACGTCGAACGATCAGCCGCTAAGGAGTTCGCCCTTCGGACGGCACAACACTTTACCGGGACCACCATCACGGACGACGAGAATCGTTGCGCGACGGAAGTCGTCCACCTGGCCGATTGGGACAAGGAAGCATTCATGGAATCGATGGCAGAGCGAGCGTCTCCCGAAATCGACGACAGCGATGCCACCGCCATCGCCACCGTCGTCGTCGTCGTCTTTCTCGTGTCGTGTGGTCCCGACGGGTCAGTCCACCGCCAGGTCCGAAAGATCACCAAGTGGTTCCGGGATCAGCAACAGCAAACCACAAGAGATTCATCGGCCACAATCGCCATCGTTGCGTTGCTAGGACACGCCGTTTGCAAGACGTCGGCGGAACAAATGGCCGACGAGGTCTTTTCCTCGGGTCGAAGACTGGCCAAATCGATACGGGGGCTCGTTCCCGAATCCTCGACGAGCACTCCAAGATTTGTTCTGGAAACGCAGGTGGAGCTCGAACCTCCCGAAGAAAAATTCGATCCCTGGGTGAAATCATGGGTGGACCGGCTGCAAAACCAATGGACGAATCAATCATAGCACATGACGAGTGGCGCACACGGACGCGTGCTATCACTTGCCGATCTTTTCGGTGCAAAAGGGCCGGGAGCACCGAAACTAGTATTCTTGAAAAGACATAGAAAATGGTCTCTGTCCTTGTTTTTTTTTTGGGGGGGTAGCACAGGCGTATCTTTTATAGCTTACGAATTACGAAGTAGCTACAAACCGTCGGGGTCGCTGCAGCTTGAAACTGTCATCAGACCAGACAAAAGTCGAGAGGACTGATCTGGGAGCGAGTAGTTGCGACAGAATAGGTGATCACACACTCACCACATGATGCCCTACTGACCTAATCCGAGTCAAAGAGGAGAACGAATTCAAGATGCTTTCGTGGCGGAGCTCACATCAAGATTCCCTGGGAGACAAAGTATGGACATTCGTAATGCCAGTGCGGAGAAGTGAGGCCTGGTAAGGCATTCAGCGCGAGGGGAGGGTACTTTTTGGTCCGTGTAATCAAGCTCCTTTGGTTGCCTTATTCAAGGTCAATGGATTGGTGGTGCGAGTATGTGATCGTTGCAGAAAAGTTTGTTCACACCCACTGTTTCGTCCCTCAAATCAGGTAACTTACTCTAGACTTTCTTGTGTATGCCGCTCGAAACAACAAGGAATAAAACACGATCTCTATAAAATTTATTTGATTGATTTGAACGTCTATAGCGTGGAAACTGCGTGCTGTTGGTGTTCGTCACTGCTTCTTCAGTTGGACTTGCTTTCCTCTAAGTCTTTCGATGCCGTCAGGTGCGACGGTTTCGAAAACAAGTACGGGGTGATGGCATAGGCTCCGAGCCCGAGCAGCGCCAGGTGGCTGCGTTCCAGCTTGGGAGCCTCCTTGGCACCGTACTTCCCGTACGCCGCGGAAGCGGCAACCCCGGCCGCCGGTACCAGGAGGGAGGCCAACCACGACATTCGACGGGTCCTTCCTTGCCGGGAGTGACCGTCTGCGGTCAGCTCCATGATGGTGTTGCAGATCTTCACGGTGCGGGAATACGACGGGTCTAGGACACCCTGCGATCGGTTCGCGTCGGCCTTTCGCAGAACGCCCTGTGCGAATTGATAAAAGGTGTCGTGGACCTCGTCGAGGTTGTTCGTCTTCAGGAGGAGCTTGCACGAGGTTCCCTTTCGAATCTTAACAACTCCCGTAAACACATTCGAATTGTTGTAGCAGTAGTTCAGGGTGGCAATGGCCATGACCTGCGGAATCGCGCAAAATCTAAAGATTTCGGCGCAGTTGAGCTTGGACAGGTACACGAGGCAATCGGGGACGAGCTCCAGAGCGTCCGTTACGAGTTCGTTCAGGCATTCCAGCGACCGCGTCTTCGCCTCGGGGTCGTTTTGGTTGGTAAAGTATCCCAGTTCTCCCGTTTTGGAATGCTTCTTCCAGACCGATTGTGGCCAAAACGCGCGTCCATCGACGTAGTCCTCCAGGTAGTCGCGAATGATGTTGGTCTTTTGCAAGAACAATCCCATTTGGTCGCTGAGAAACAATTCACTGGCAAAGGATGCCTTTTCCAATCCCGAGACCGCAAACAACCGGCTGAGTCCCTCCCCGACGAGCCCGGCAACGAAATGGCAATAACGATTGTACTGATCAATATCGGTGGTACCCTGACCGAGATCCTTGTCGACGAATTCGGCCATTCCGGTCGCCATGCGCTGCGTAATGTCCACGATGACACGCCTCGACTTGTCGCTGAGCTTGGCAAAGACACGGTGGCACTTGTCGAATTCCTGGAGCAATCGTTTCTCGTCCGCTTCGCCGACTCCGTCCATCGTCCACGTGGGGTCGGCGAGGGCCGTCTTGTGGAAGTTCAGGAGGTGCTTGACCTTCACGTCGTTGCAGGGGAAGGCCGTCATGTCGTCCTCGATCGTGTCCAGGGCCCGGAGCACGAGGTAAAAGATGAGAATGTCGACCAGCATGGTAGACGGCAGCTGGCGGATCACGGCGGCAAAACTGCGGGAAACTTTGAGGAGGATTTCGTCACAGAACGCCAGGTCATCGGCGTCGAAGGTTTCCCGGATGAAGGTTGTGTCGAGGTTGGATTTCAGGGGCTTGACGTACAAAAACATGCCCGCGGCGAAGACTTCGTCGAGGTGCGACAACTGCTTGAGTTTGGATTCCTTGTGGGTCTTTATTTTTCCGTAGGCACCTTGTTTCTTGCTACACGCGAGAAATGAGTTCGATTCCATGCGACGTCGCAATGGAGGTACGGCAAAATACGGCAAAACGCAACAAGGCAGCGACAGAACCAATGGATGAGGATACGATACACTATTCAACGCAATAGCTTCGCTTGCTTTTATGGTTTAGAATAAGAAAGAATGATTTACTCTATTCAATTTGTTCCTCCTCCAAAAGTCGTAATTCGCACAACCGGAGATTCAGAGTCGTAGTATTTACCTTCCATCGCCTCCGGTTTCGGATCCAAATAGCGGACCGGCCTTGCCACCCCCACCAAGGTGTTCCTTGGGAGGATCGAAGCAATGAATGCTTTCCAGATCGACGTGCTTGTCGGTGGTCATGGTTTCGTTGAGGTCCTTCCACCAGTGATCCAGGAGCCACTTCTTGCAGATGAGACGGAACCACGGCGAGAAGAGCAACGATTCGTCCTGCATCATTTCGATCAGCACGTCACGGGTAACCCATTTCACGTCGTCCACTTCGTCTGGGTGACCCTTGATGGTCAGATCCGACTTGGAAGGGACGGTGTAGAACAGGACGTAGTCGATCTCGTGTTCTCCCCATGGGCTAGGTGTTTGGTTCGATTCGATTCGATTCGATTCGATTCGATGCGATGCGATGCGATTCGATTCGATGATGCGATTCGACACGATGCAATGCGATACAAACCGATTCGATTCGGAAACAAGTGCGATGAGAAACGATTTCGATGCTCTTGCGGGTTACCAAGAATTGTGTTTGGAGCGCAATGTCACTCACCTGTCCGGTCCGTGTGTCACGGTGTCGGCGGCCCAGTAATGAAGACGCGTCAAGAACTTGAATTTGTTAATGTCCAATTCGGAGGCGGGGATTCCTAGTTCGTGATCGAGTTTTCGAATGGCGGCATTCTTTGCTCCCATGACGGTTCCGTCGGCAACGTCTTTCGGGGTGTCCACCTCGGGGGGTTCCATGCCGTGGAGGGGATGCGAGCAGCACGTGTTGGTCCAGACATTCGGGAAGGTGATCTTGGACGAAGCCCGTTGTTGCAAGAGGAGCTCTCCGGTCGATTCGTCGAAAATGAAGACCGAGAAGGCGCGGTGCAAAATGGCCCGGGGTTGTTTGGCATCGAAGACGTGGGATTCCTTCTTCGAGGCCGATCCAATGACGTTGTCTTCGTCATCCAAGACGAGGACGGTGTCCTTCATCATCATGTCCTCTTGGGACATGGCATTTCCATCCCATGTTTGCGACGCCATGGTTGTGGATCTTTTGTTGGGTAGATACGGTAATGTTCGAAGAGAGAAACGCGTTGTGGGATACTCGTACGGACGGGGCGATGCCTTTGATGATTGTGCTCAAAGTGAGTTACCGAACTAGTAGCCAAAACACACGAAAAGGTTTTTCAAAAGAAGATAATAATAATAATTACCGCACCAATGCGTGTTCGTTCGAAGTAAGATTGCTTGTACGTAAGTTACGATAACTCCAAGGGTCACGAGAAATCTCTAAGAAGTGAGGAAGGAAAAGAGTTCGCCGCTACCAACAAATGCCGATCTGGCGGCCCGTGAACGCGCCAATCACTCCAAACGCGTTCGACTTTCCGATGAGGACGGATGGAAGGACAGGATGAAAGAGTCCAATCTGCTATTAGTTTTTAGATATACCGTTTCCTCCAATCAAAAGGTAGGAAAGCAAATCAAATCCAAAACATCATCAGACCGGGTCCGCCTGGAAGCGCCCCGAACCCCAACCCGTATCAGCTTCAAAGAACACATCATCGCTTTGCCAATTCATCACGAAAGATGATGTTGTATCGAACTTGTGAGAAATCGATGAGGCGAACAATGGTGCCACAACGTGCTATCGCACAAAATATTACTCAGCCGCATCTGCTCGGACCCAATTATTCCTGCGATCGACAACATTGCAAACCAAAGTGATCCATCCAGATGAATTTCTGCAGGGCGATCCTGTCGACAATCACGCTGACTGCGTTCCTCGTCGCAAAGGGGGATGCGTTTGTCGGGATGAAATCCGAGGCGATTCGATTGCCTGCTCCGTCGGGACGGGAACAAGCCGGATCGCGG
Organism: Pseudo-nitzschia pungens; assembly: GCA_037355855.1. Classification (NCBI taxonomy): domain Eukaryota; phylum Bacillariophyta; class Bacillariophyceae; order Bacillariales; family Bacillariaceae; genus Pseudo-nitzschia; species Pseudo-nitzschia pungens. The sequence continues at coordinate 956,018 of CM074762.1, read as the reverse complement.
CGGTTCTTGTCGCTGGGAGACGACGACCTCGGCAGCAGCAGCGACTTTTCCGACGACGACGACGACGACGGCGGTGAATCCACAATGTTCAGCATGGCCTCTCTCAACAGCCGGCTCAGGGAGGTCCAGGAGAAAGAAAGCAAGTTGCCGCTCGTGGTGCTGGATTCCATGCTCCCCCGACAGGTTCTGGAACTCCAGGTCAACAACGACCTCCTGATCAAATTGATCCGAGACTGCCTGAAGCGGGAGGCTCCCTTCTTTGGCATGCTCGGGATCGCGCGCCTGGCCAACGGGCAACAGGTCCACCTCAACCGGGGAGTGGAAGTCGAGATTCTGGAAGATCGACTGCGATTCCTTCCGGAGGGCCAGGGAGTGAAGCTGGCACTGAAAGCCACCGGCCGGAGATTCGAGATCGAGAAGGGAGGCATCGAAACCGTCGGCGGCGAGGACGGATACACAACGGCCAGGGTCCGGTTCCTGGATTCCGCGCGGGAGGAAGACGAGGAGGTCCGCAGGGCCGTTCGCAAGGACGACGACGACTACAACGCCGAGACGGAGGAGTACGATCGCATGTCGGTGGCCAGAGCCATCATGAAGGCGGAGGAGTTCACGAGTCCCAACGGGAACATGGCCAACAACCTGAGTCTCGTGGACCGCTGGATCGAGCTGGCGCGGGAGCGGGAACGAGCGCCAGGTCAGATCGACGGAATCCTCGGGGACCTCGGCACCATACCGCCCGCGGACCAGCCTTCCGAGCGGGCCTTCTGGATCGGTGCGCTGATCAATCCGATTCCGGCAATGGGGGTGTCCCTGGAATTCCGACCCGCGCTGCTGACCGCCCGAAAAGCGGAGCAACGCGTCGAAGTCGCCCTCAACGGGATTCTGAGGTCGATCAAGTACATGGAGGGATCGGCGCGGCTCGTTTGAGAACGGTGGAATGGACCGACCGATCGATCTACCACGGGTTTCTTCCGCTTTCTCGGCAGAAGCCGAGGAAATTCTCGAAGTGATAGCGCTAATGATATCGTTCCAGAAAGCGTGGTTGTACGGAACAATCTGGGTGTCCTTCACAGAAACTTTTCTACCGACAAATGGCCAATCAAGCATCATTCAGTAAGTAGTTTTTAATCCATTTGTTGTAAACTAATTGAAACTTGTCACTTTCCGAATCCCCCGAAAGACATCAAGAATATTTTAGCATAGCAGTTGTCGTACAATCGTGACAAATAATTGTACGTGGAGAAATGCTTCGTCGGATTCGTTCCGCTTGTTCGTCTGCGAACCTCAACAATCATGATACCGTATCGTTTGAACCCCCGGTCGGACTGGATTTTCATGCGTCTCTTAAACTCAACTTCAGCTTTCAGACAATGCAGTACCTGAAGTTCTCCCTACTCATGGCATCACTAATTAGGTGGCTCAACTTGCTTTATTCAAATTGTGGATGGTTTCCAACAATTTGTCTACAACAATAACGAGTGTTTGAATTCTACCAGTTCCATCAGATTTGTCCTCAACCTTTCTGCATTTCCATGAGACTACTATGATCGAATAGGTCGTAAGGCATTCCACAATACGCATGCGGCGTCTTCCGATTTGGAATGACCTACTATATCCGAACCAGCTCTAGTAGTAGTAGTACTTGCTCTTGTGCGTCGTATTAGTACTTGTTGTTATCTCTTTCATGACATTTCAGTTGTGCCTCGTACGCGTTGTAAGAAGAATAATTGTTTGTAATGTTTGCACATGTGTTCCTACTAGGGGCTTGGCCATTTGTCGCAACAATGCTACTGAGAGAAGTGCTCTGAAATTCACCACCGACGTAACACTTCTTGTTGCTATTGAGTGTTTCTTATCAGTGATTCTTGCTGTTGAGTTTCTCTGCTGTATGCTCCTGCTGTTTTGATATGATGATTCGTCATTTGTGTGCTGGTCAGTCTTCAGTGACACCATGAATATTATTTGTTCGACACCAAGTTTCTACAAGTGGTTGCAAATTATGTGAGTTGATTCCCAATAAAATGCTTGACAAAAATCACGTTCTTTTGTGATGATGCAAGAACAATTCCTCAGGATTGTGACTGCTGGTTTCTTGTCACCACCACCACCAGAAGGAGGTGCTGGTGGTAAGGATTGGCAAGGATACTGCAAACAAGTTTTATTACTCTTCATCACACAAGTATTTGTGTTTCTATCCGGTGCATTTGTTCTTGGTGGGCTGTTAGTAGTTCAATTATGTGTTCACTGATCATGAATGACTTTGCATCTTGAAGAACCACTGAAGTGTGGTGCTGATTAGAAGTACCAAGTTTGTCGGCCTGATGCGAACCTTGCAGCAGCATGGCGAATCCTTGGTCCTGATCATTCGTGACTGAAGAGACATTTCAAACGGTCTTATTTTCATAAGTGTGACGCTACAGCCGGTGAAGCCGCCGTTGAAAATCTTTGCCTCTTGATTTTTTGAATTTTAAGACGAATCATTACGAGTCTCCAAGTCTGCTCAATTCGCATGAAACAAAACTCTTTTGATCGACCGACTGTCGACGGCACGCCAAGACCCAATACACCGCTTCTCGACACACTTTCAGCCGATCATCAAGAATTACTGCACCTGCTTCCAAGATCCACTGTTGGAAACAATAAACCCACGAACCAACCCTTTTATCCAACCGAAACCAACGACAAACAATGGCGTCCACATCGAATGTCGTAGATCCCCTTCGCGCCTATCTCGACGCCATCACCACCAGACTCGCAGCGTTGGAAGCCCATTGCGGGTTCGCCAGCACCTCGAGCCCCCCTGCCACTCCCTCGAAGGCACCACTGCAAAAGACTCCATCTGCCCGACACATTGCGGGTTCAGGTAAGTTTGGTTTGTTGCCGCAAGATCGACAGATGCTGCGTATTGACTCCAGAGCTATGCGTTCCGGGGGCAAATGAGAAGCTTTCATCTAACGCAACACGAATCGTTTGGCGTTCTTCTTTGGTGCACCGATATCCTGCAGCCACCGAATCAGCCGCCGTCAAGGCCTTTGACAAATATTCCAACACTACCGTTTACAAGTGTGCCGACATCTGCGACGATTTGGAAATGGGAGACATGGGACAACTATTCACAAAATTCTTCGAGGGCATGCGGTACGTTATCATTCTGGCCTCGAAATCGAAACAACCAGCAGACATGCAGGAACTCATGGAGCATCTCAAAGCCATCACGGAACCCATGGGGGAGATCCGCAAGCTTCGATTGAAGCGCGAATTTGACAATCACCAAAAGGCAATCGGTGAAATGATGGGCTGCTGTTCGTGGGTGACCTGTCGTGCCCCCGCGCAGCTGCCCGCTCCTTTTGTCAAGGAGTGTGTCGGATCCAGCGACTTTTGGTCCAACCGCATCCGCAAGGAGTTCAAGATGAAGGACGACGAGACATCAAAGAAGCAGATTGAGTTCTGCGATGCCCTCAAGGCGACAATTCTCGAGCTGGCCGATTACATCACCGAACACCACAAGACCGGACTCACCTTCAATCCAAAGGGTGTGAGCTTGGCCGAGGCCGCCATTCGCATGACGGATACTCCGTTCCAGGATGCCGCCATCGAGGCGGAACGCAAGAAGAACATGAACGCCGGAAAGAAGGGTAATGAATTGAACACCGTCAAGGGAGGAAACACCGCTGGTCTCTTCTCGGAACTGGCAAACCGTCGTTCGGAAGACGGATCGTCCGCGGCGACCGGTCTCAAAAAGGTACGAATCGTGTTGTGTTTGCCCGTCGGTATCTTCCAATTTTCTTCCAGTAACATTTGTCGTTGGTGCAGGATCATCGAGTTTCTCATATTTTGTTTTGTTTTGTTTTGTTTTGTTGTACACGTACTCATCATCATCTCCTGAATTGCGGTCTTTTCCAATCAAAACATCTTTGTTATGTGTAATCTTTGCAGGTTACTAAAGATCAGCAAACGTGGAGAAAAGAATTCAAGGGAGAGGTAAGCAAAAAGGTCACAGTCACTACGACCGCGGCCTCGTCGCCCGCGAAACCCGTCAAAAAGAAAAAGGTTGGACTTCCCGTCATCGAATACCAACAACGAGGAACTAAGTGGGTCGTCGAGAACCACGACAAGGACACCGCCAAGGCTCATTCCGACAACGGTCTGTTGGAGATCGATATTGGGGATGCCAAGCAACAAGTCTACATTTACAATTGCGAAGAAGTTACCGTCAAAATCAACGGAGCCAAGTTCAAGTCGATCATCGTGGACAAATGCACCAAGGTCAATGTCATCTTCCCCACTATCATCAGTGGATGCGAAATCGTCAATAGCAAGAGAATTGCCGTACAAAGCGACGGAGTTTGTCCGGTGTTTACGATTGACAAGACCGTGGGTGTAACGGCATATTTGAGCAAGGAATCCGCCGAGATCTCTTCCTTCACGACCAGTATGAGTTCCGAAATGAACGTTTCGATTCCGGAAGGTGATGACTGGAAAGAAATTCCCATTCCGGAACAATTTTACCACAAAATTACGGATGGTGGCTTGACTTCCGAGGTTTCGGAATTGTACCGATAGATGCCAAATGCCGGATTTTCTTTGTCCAAGGGAGTGGAATGTAAAGTCGTCGCGTCTGAAACACGTCTGGCACCACCAAACAAAACCAGTTGAAAGACTGGAAAGTTGTTGTTTTATAGAGAATAGGATACTGTTGATTTCTATTTTTTAATCTTTGTGCATCGATAAATCTTTTTGAGAGTAGATTTTTTTGCAAATTGTTGATTTCAGAGCACTATAGATATAAATGTTCTTTTTGTTGTTGTGTCAGTTGCAAAACGACGTACTTGGAGTTCATTGCTGTATCACCTGATTTCAACGCACTCTCATTGTACCTCCGCTGACTCAATTTCGACGTGAACCATCTGGATTTTGGATCATCGCAGTATTCCAGGCGAAATCGTCGCAAAGAATAGTGCTGTTTCATCAAAGGCACATGCGTGTAGTTGCATTTCGATTGGCACGAATGCACCGTGCGGATTTCATTGTTGATGCTGCGGACACGGAGTTGACTCCGGTACTTGTTGCACTTCGGGATCCCGAGTCGCAGAAGCAACGACGCGCAAACTTGTTTTCTTTGCGACCCCCGGTGTTGCGTTGTCCGGTTGGCTCCTCCCCGAGCCAGCGCCGCACGGCCCTCCATCGCACCTCACCACCAAACACGTTGCGACGCAACGCAACGAAACGAAACGCATCGCAACCCGCAACCCACGAACCAAACTCAAAAGGGTGGCGGCATGACGTGCTTGAGCAGGACGGCCTTGTCGAGCGTTTTCCCGGTGGTCACGTCCTCGTCGTCCACAAAGGTGACCATGACGAACATCCCGCCCCCCGCTGCCTTGCGCGGAGGCTGGGCAATCGTCCCCTGGTAAAAACTCGTCGTGTCGGGATACACGGCAAAGATCACGTCCCCGATCCGCAGGTTCTTCATGCGCTCCAGGATGATGACCTGCGACTCGGGCAGGTTGAAGATCTTGTTGCTCTCCATGTCCTCGTCGGACAGCTTGAACATGCCCGTTTGCGGATCGTGCGCAATGACCTTGGCCAGGATCCAGTCCGGGGACCCCGGGACCTCCTGGACGGCGGCCAGGTCGTCTTTCTTGGGGGCCCTCCGGGCCGACGGTCCCGAGCCCATCGATGCCGCCGCACCGGAGGCGGCCCCCGCCGCGATCGAGAAGTCGGCCCCCCCGTTGCGGGCCAGGAGACAGCGCTCCATTTCTCGCAGATCGGTGTCCAGCTTCCGGCACAGATTGTCGACGAGCTCGTAGGTCTGGCGGGCGATAGCGACCCTTTCCTCGGCGTGCTGGAGGGCATCGGTGCGGAGGGATTCGATCCTGGAACGGGTGGCCGGCTCGTGCACGTATGCCAGGAGTTCCTCGGTGGTGGGAATCACGACGGGCAGCTCGCTGGTTGCATCGCCGTCGTCGTTTTCGTTTTCGTTTTCGTCGTCCTGCCCTTCCATCGGATCGTGGGATGCCGTTCCGCGCTGACCGGACGTCAAAACGCGGACCCCCGTTCCGTCGACGACCTCCAGCTTCCCCATTTTGTCTTCCACCCGTCTCAGGTACTCCTGTTGCATCCTCATCGTCTCTTCCAACAGCGAAGAACAGGATCCGTCCATGTCCTTCATCAGCTCGAGGTTTCGTCGCATTTCCGCCGGGAGCGTCGACAGGCTCTCGATGAGGCTTTCCAGGTACGACTCGCCGTCGACGAAACCTCCGGGCATGCTCATGCTGGAGTGGTTTTTGCTCTCGCTTGGTGGCGCGGTCCGGAGCCAATCCGTAACGTTTCGATGGAACCGCAAACGGAGTGAGTTGATTGTTGCGTAGTAGTAGTAGTAGTAGTAGTAATAGTAATTTTTTGTGTCGTTCCCACCGGAGGGAGTCCTTCGTCCTTCTTCCGGTTTACGGCTTTTGAGTGCCGTCGTCGTTGTCCGTGGTCTCTGTTGCTTCTGCTGATGATGAAACTTCGGGGTCCTCATGAGTACCGGTAGAAGAACTCACGAAAGGGGGATTTTATATCCCCAAAGAATTCATCGGGAAACTTTTAAAATCTTTCAAGCAAGAAAATACTGCTGTGCAGTTGAAAAAGTATGATGATAAGATTACCACAATATCTTCCATCTTTTACGTGTCTTCAAACAGAGTATCAAGAATGCAGCAGTGCAAGCAATGGCAGTTTTTCGATATCACTTTGAATTCGTTTGGGTACTACTACTACTACTACTACTACTACTAATAGTGGCACTCCTCAAGTGCTCGTGGTGGTGGAACTGCTGGTGCTCCTTCCTCCCTCTGCTGGTGCTGTACTAATGGTGGTGATGGCATCCTGGCGGGTGTTCGCAGCGATGACCACCACTAGTATTTTATCTTTTTCTCGATCTCCGTATCATTCCACCACGAAGTCGAAAAAGCTCGTATTTCCTTTCTGTAGTGTGTTGCCCGGAAGCTACTACTACTACTACTACTACTAGTAGTAGTAGTACAGCACGACCTCGTTCCCTCCGGCGAGAGATCGTCGAGTCCCACCCACCAAGGTTCCGATTCGCTCCGGTTCACGGAAAAGTTCGTCCCGGAGTGGCTCCCGTTCCCGTACCGAACATCCCCGTGTTGTGCAGTCGGGCATCGATGCCCAAACATGTCACCGCGATATCCATCCGGCGCACGGAAATTGCTCGGGTCACGGGAGGTGTCACCGCACTCGCCACGAAAGGGCTCTGGTGCCTCGCGGCGACACTGCCGTCCGGAGCAGACCGTATCCCCGTTGCTCTGCGGTCAGGAACAACAGCGTCCCGATGTCGACTTTCGTCGCGGGCCACGCCACGCCACGCAACGCCATTGCTACGGGATCGTCAGAAACCGGTCCGTTGCAAAAGGGCGGTAGGAAATAGTTGAAAAACCCGATGCCTTCCGCACTCCTGGTATTTTCCGGCAGACGTCACGTGTCCTCGGCAGACTCGGAGATTCCGAGAAGAGTGTGCTCGGGACAACCCTCGCGAAGACCTTGTCCACTTTCGGTGCGTTTCGTTTCGCTACGTTTCGTTTTGCTACGTTTCGTTGCGAAGACCCAGGCCTTGCCGTTCCGGGCTTTCGCTAGCCTGCTGGCAACTCCACCTTGTTCTGCTCAGTACCATGGCGTTCACCTCCCCGATCGACCTCCCGGACTTTTGCGTTCGCTGGAGCGGTGACGATTGATCGACCCGGCTTTGCCGGTCTCCCGAGGCGTTCTGGAGCATCCGGTCGGCCCCAAAAATCGACCAGATTCTTCTGTTTCGTCGATTGAGCAGAGTCCTCACGACCCCTCTCCGTTCGATAGACGTGATGATAGTGAAGGGGTGCCCTTCGAAGGCGGCACGGCCTCTTTTTTGTTGTTGTTGTTGGATGACGGTCAACGAGCGAGGGCAGAGTTGTCAACTTGCGGAAAATGAACGGGCATTTTGACTTGCGTTCGAAGCCGATGCCGCGTGCCTGGTGTGTCATGCATACGGTAAGGTTAATTAATCTTACCTTCTCTCTCCATTCTACTTACCGGGACTGCAATCACGAATGGTACCGAAAAAACCTGACTTTTCATTGGACGCCTTGACCACTCCTCCCTCATCCCCTACCGTACGGTATGGATTAACCTTACCCATCTTCGGTTTGTTCCGCGTTCTCACTGTTTTCTTTTCCCACTCCTCTAAAAGTTCATTGGTGGCAAGTGAATTGATCTCAGTAAGGCGAGAAGACACCACCTATCATGGAACAAATTCTAATGCTTTTCGCTTCTTGTCATTCAGAGGACTCTGGACGTTTGCGACGACAACTTGGAAATTGAGAGGCAAATTCGTTGGAAGGAATGATACAAGAACAACAAAATGCACGCTAAAGTGGTACTACAATCCAAACTACATTCAACCATTTTCAAACAGATAGGAATTCTCGTGAAACCGATTGGAATCCTACCCAAGTAGCCTACAACACACTGTTACCTGCTAAAATCCCACAGCACTTGAACTACTACTAGATGTGTAACGTGGTCAGAGTTTCCTGGGATGGGTTCGCGTGTCCCAACTACTAGTACTACTAGTAGTATGGCGGTGGGAACCTCTTTTCATGGCATTCCCCGTCACACATCGTGGTGTTTGGTTTGGCCTGGCCCTTTCAGTCCGCTGCCCCAAGACGACGAGGTTTTCCTCGGATCGATTTGCTTTGCTTAGTTTAGTTTAGTTTAGTTTAGTTTACGTGTACTAGTCTACTAGTTTTGTTTAGTTTTGTTTCGGAGCACGGGGTTTGTTGATACTTGGCACGGCGGACCTATGGAGGCTGCACGCCTGCCCTCGAACAGCGGTGGCAGCTGTCATAGAAAGGAACTCCAAATAGGTCGGTGCGATCGCACAGGGGATGGTCACGAGTCGCAGAAACTCCTCCTACCGCTTAGGCAAGTAGGCGCGTGCTGCGGGTTCCTACGGATCGGCTGTGGAGCCGCGAGCAGTCGAAACCGGTTGGTCCACTGGCAAAGGCGCTGTTTTGCATCCTCGCGATACAGGGAGCCGCTTGTGGATTGACGAGTAGCCGAACACGTGTTATCTTGGGTGGGGTTTCGCAACGTTGCGTTTTGACCGATAGATAAGTTGAACCTATCTGTTTGAAACACACGGGATCGGATCCGCATTGAAGAATTCTCTTTCGTAGAGTACGCGTCGTGTATGGAGCGTGTGGCAACTGACCCATCCATGCCTGGAACGGTCAAAGCAGAGAAAGCGAAAGTCGCGGATGGGGGCATGGAACGAATGCTCTCCTTGTATGAGGACCGGGTTGGTTTCATAGAAACGTATCAAAGTCTTGATCTCGAACGACACTCCTTCGCTCAACAATCACGAGCGGAGGTAGCTGCATCGCGCGTTTGCGTTGTCGTTTCTCGCCTATCAATGCCATCAGTAACCATCCAGAACTGAGTTTTTTTTTTCAATCAAAATAGCAATGCCCCTTCAAGATTTCGCAAGTTTGGGGTTTTGGATACTTCGAATATTGCGATGTATAGCAATGGATTGCGAAGGACGATGACGCTATGAAGACGGCAGAAGATGCAACTTTGTGCGTAACCCCTCCCCGGAAGGAAAAACTCTATAATAAATATTATTTAGCATCGTTCTCTATCAAAATACGATGCACTTTCTGTGTATCCAACCCAATATATATCCAACATAATATATACATAATAATACATATCATTCAAGTATCTTCTTTCGTTCGTGCTGCATATCGTAATTCTGTTCGAGTTTGTATCGTCTTAGCGCAAGCTGTTTCTCCCATCTTCTCTTGTCTCTATCAATTAAGTTTTCATACATAACATCGTTTCTCCCCTGCCATGCGATGTTGCGGTTGCAGTATTGTCACGCGAAAAGTCAAGCCGTGCACAATCCAATGCCATCCCATCCAGTTTATTCCAGTTCGAAGCAAGAAAGCCAATCCGCTTGCCGATCGAATTTGCGGAAGTTGCTCTTGCTTGGAACGGGACGGAATAGAACGGAACGAATTGGAATGGACGGCACGTCACCATTGCTGCCCGCCACCGGCGTCGCCCGGTGGGTCAAAGGCCTGTGGTTCAAAGACCGGCGGATACCCACCCATCGGAGGACCGCCTCCTGCGTAATGGCCACCTGGGTGGTATCCACTGCCGACTCCGTACTGGGGACCTCCTCCGTAGTGGCCACCTCCGCCGTACTGTGGACCTCCATGGTATCCACCCCCGCCTCCGTATCCTCCGCCACCGCGGCCACCATAACCTCCCCCGTAGCCTCCGCCACCACGGCCTCCATGGTTCGAGAATCGTTGTCGCTGGATGCCGTCTCCCTTTCCCGTCACGTTGCTGGCCGACCACTTTTGCTTCTGGTCGTCGAATTCCTTGTCAAAGGTGACGCTTTCTCCCTCGTTTAGGGTTTTGTAGCCATCCTTGTTGATGTGGGTGTAATGGACAAAGACGTCATCCGTGCCATCGGCCGGAGTGATGAAACCGAACCCTTTGTTGCAAAAGAACTTGACGGTTCCTTGAAGAGACATGGTGGCGGACGAGCTCGTTAGGTTGAAGGCTGACAGGGCAACTAATTGGTTAACTTTTGAATCGCTTGTGGACACTTTATTCACAAAAATTAATTCTTTTTCCTACCGGGAACGCAGGACGGAATGGAGACTGTGATAACTGCTACTGATGTTGACCTGAATGTGTTGTAGGTCCAAACTGTTAGAAATTACAACAGCAACTTCAACGAAAGCAATATTGCAGCAACGATTATGGCAATGATCGAAGAGTTGGTCGATCGGGAGTTGTTATCGTTTGTTTCTTGTGTTCCATTCTACGGTAATTAGCGCAAAGCCGTAAAGGAAATAACAGGCACAAAAAAGAGAGCCAAACAGGAACCAATCGGCAGGTCGAACGATAACACCTTTCGGAAAGCACCCATGAAAAGCGTGAAAAGAACTCGAAAAACAGATGTCGTTCTCTGCCCGTGAGCTTGGTCCACGCGTGTGTGAGGTAGGCTATTCACTATTCACAATCAAAATACTGCGCACGGGCGCCTTGCATGACACCGACTTGATGCATCATTTCTGTTTCATCAAGGATATATTTTTTTTGCATAACCTTACTTAAGCAACCAATCAGCGACGGGCGACCTTCAGACGAATCCACATCCCCACAACCGAAGATAATAATGGACAAACCATTGATTGATGAGAAAAATCCTAAAAAGAACGCCGTGTTCTACACTCGCGACCACAAAAGAATTTTGAGAGATGCAAGGAGTAAATAATTACAGTGTTCAAGAGTACGAGCAGTTCACCATTCATTCCGATCCGTACCATAATTAGTACCGTAGTAATTACTATGTTTCCCCATTGGGGCCCTTGATATTGTTTCATTACTATTTTTCCGGAACCTTCCTGCCTAATAGCATGGATCATGACAGTTCATGTCCAATGATGAGGATGATGACAGGTAAGATACGTACCGTAACCTTACCGGTACGGTAAACTTTACTCTACAGTAAAATACGAAGTGGAAGTAAGGTTAATTACCGGTAAATTCTCTAACGATTTTGAAGATTTTAAGAATCGAGACGGGTTCGACGTACAAGTAGTAACTTACTTGTCTTGTACTGGTAACTTACTTGTACCGGTAGTTTTCGACTTACTGTAGGGATTGATTCATTCGATTAGCCAATTCAATTAGACTAAAAATAGACGGACTCATTCGACTCGGATAAAAATTGTTTCAGCATTGGTCGGGACAGTGCGTTTTACCCGGGACTGCTGCTATCTGCCTTCTCGTAGGAGCGTGTAGGATGTTAGCGTAAGGTTTTTACGAGTATTGGTAAGAACGTGATGTTGGAAGCCAACCCGCGCTGGTGTTCGCGTGACGCCACAAACACCCGGTAAGTTCGAGCAACCGCTGGGTAAGTTAGTGTTACTGGCACGATACACACAGTAGACACGTCCTGTTCAGTCGATCCGCGCCAAAATGGTTTCAGTGTTTCTCGTATTGTTTTGAACAGAACGGTAAGGTTACAAAGCATCCTCATCTAGAGGACAGGGACTGAAGAACACATCAACCACAACATCCGACACCAATTGCAAGCTGCTTGACGAAGGAGGAATCGTCGAAACGCAACTTTTTCGAAGGCTCAAAGAGATAGGATTGCAACACTAACAAAGAATCAGAGCAGAGCAAAAGAAGAAAAGTGGCCGAACGCGACGAAGACGATCAGCACTCCGTCAACATGGAACAGCAACAGCAACTCTACGAAGAGGAGGTAGACGAAGCGCTCGATGGCGGCGACGAAGAAAACATGGACGTCTGCCAGGGACAGACGGATGCCGAGCGCCGGGAAATCCGCAAGTCCCAGCGCGTTCTGCTGAAGGAAATCCCCGACCTGAAGGTACGGGAGGCCCGCAACCGAAACAACAAGATCTTCAGAGAGGTCCGGTACGTTCGGGAATCAGTCCTGGACGCGGAGAATCTCGACGAAATTGCCAAGAAGGCCGCCAACAACGTCGACCAGCTGATTCAGGTGAGTTCGTGGTTTTGGCAACTGCTACTGCCACAGAGAGCATGGTAATCTTTTTTATGCAAAGGAAGAGTTCTGCGACGCTGGCTCACGAAGAAAGAACTCGTTGCTCTTGCTCTTGCTCGATTCGTCGTCGTTTCTTGTCGTTTCTTGTCTGTTTTCCAGATACCTCGTTACGACGCCGATCGGGTGGTCAAAAAGCTCCTCCAAAAGTGCCGCATCACGAGTGGAGGAGTCTCGAAATTCGATTGGGAGGGACTGGGCGAACAGGCGGGTGTCTGCTTCAACGCGATCCCCTCCCGGGTCAGCTTTCTGAACGGGCCGCTCCTCGATGGCAACGAAGAAGTCCGGGTCAAGCAGCGCGCCAAGCGCAAGCCCAAGACCCAACCGGACAGCGACAACGAAGAGGAGCGGCCCGAGAACGTCAAGGGACACACGGCCCGTGACGCGAACCAGCTGAGCGCCGTTCAGAAAAACATTGAAGAAGTCGAAAAGGCCCTAAAGAAAAAGGTGGATAAGCACTACACCGCTGTAAAGAGAAAGCTGAGCCAGGCGTACGGGAGCGACGACCAGATTCCGCCGAAACTCGTCAAGAGACTGAAAAAAAACCGAGAGGTCAACGGCGTCAATCTCTTGTTCAACCCCAAGTCCTTCACGCAAACGGTGGAGAATCTTTATCACTTTTCGTTCCTGCTGAAAGAAGGGACCGCTGTCTTCAAGGTTCGAGACAGCAAACTCCTGGACAAGGAGAAGGGGGTGGTATTGGAAGGCGGTCCGGTCGTCCGTAACGTCGAACAGAGAGAAATGAAAAGTGCGCCTCCGCCACCGCGCCAAGCCATTGTCAACCTGACCATGGAAGACTGGAAGAATTTGTGCGAGGCATACGAAGTGAAAGCATCTGGCGTTCCGCACCGGAAATTATGAGGCCGGATGTCTCTTCTTGGAACCTTTCGAGAGCCAAAGGTTGGAAAGCAATTCGCCATTCTCGATCGATCGCGAGGATCCTAACCAACGGGAACGATGGAATCGAGCAACTGGTCGATCGAACCGGGATGCTTTGTGTTTCGGAAAAAGCAGAAGCGAATTTTGCTGAAAACTTGCTGCGAATGTAGCTGCCACGGCGGTCGCATCCATTCCGTCTTGAATTCCAAGAACTGCAAATTTTGAAAGGAGTTCGGGGTGTGTTTTTTTATAATTTATTGAGAAGTATATCATTCTAAAATAATCGAAGAACTTGTAAAATAAATTGTAGCTATGATCAATAAAGAAGTAAGTGCGAATCTCCAAATTTCGAGGATGCATTCTCCTTGCTTATCGTTGTTGTTGTACGTCTCGGAATCAGTCGAACCGAATCTTCTTGTTCTTGCGCTTTTGCTCCGCCGACGCAACGGCTGCTCCCGCCGCATCTCGCTTCGCTTTCTCGCGAAGCTTTTCCATGTGCTTGCCCGAGTTGGTCTCCTCGTCGACACTCGCCCACTCCAGCACCAGGTGCCGACCGTACAGATGCGTCCGGGACAGCGCGTTCATGGCCGCTAGGGCTTCCTTTCCGGTCAGGTACTCGACAAAGGCGAAACCCCGGTGGCTCCCGTCGAACTTCTTCGGCAACCGCACCTTCTTCAGCTGGCCAAAGCTCCCAAAGAGCTTGAGGATTTCCGTCCGCGTGGCCTGGAAGGGAACGTTCCGGACCATGAGTTTCGTGGGAGCCTTGGCTCCGGTGGGGGTGGCCCTTGGTTTGGTTCTCGCTGGTGCCTTCTGGGCCGAAATGGCCAGCTGGAGGGCGTACCCATCGACGAGCTTGCCCTGCAGCGTCTTGAGGGCCTTCCTGGCAAGTTCATGCGATGCCAGCTCTACGAAACCGTAACCCATCGACAGGGTCCGCTGATCGGACGCAGCCGAAGAGCCGCCCTTGATTGGATTTACCTTGCGGGGGATGCGGACCGACAAGACGTTGCGTCCCAGCTGCTTTTCGAAGAGTTGCTGGAGGGATTCTTCCGTGGTTTCGAAATTCAGGTTCTTGACGTACAGCGTGGAAGAAGCAACGTCGTCGCCATCGACCTCGTCCGCATCGTCGGCATTGTCGCTGGCAGTGCTCTTGCCGCTGCTGCTTGCGGCAGCATCTGCCGGGGCAGCCGATCCCTCGCTTGCACCGGCTTTCACGGAGCTTTCGGTCTCGGAGTGCGTGGCGCCGGCGGAAGCACCTCGCTTGGCGTGCAGGGGAGCCCACTCCAGGTAGATCGGCACGTGTTTGAATCGACGATACGCTAACTTGCGAAAGGCCCGCTTGGCATCCGTGGAGTGTCCGTATTCGATCATGGCGATGGTTCGGCTGGGGGGCAACAGGATCTTGACGGGCTCCTGACCGACGTGGAAGAGTTTTTCGAGCTCCTCCACACGCGTGTCGAACGGCAGGTTCTTGACCAAAATCGCCGTCTTGCTCCGCTTCTTGGTCGATGTAGCGCTGCTGCCATCGCCACCACCCGGCGGCTCGTTGGCGGACACCAGCGCCTCCATGTCGACCCCGTGCTGGCGAAAGTACTCTCTGTTTTCCTCAATGATTTGTGTTTCTCCCAGGGCCAACCGGACCGCCGCGTCTCCGGACGATAGCTTGTCCTTGACCCCGAGAATGTCTCCCTTGCGCAAGCCCAGCCGCTCCGCCAGGTTGTCCACGACCGCGTCTCCCCGCACAAAACTAGCGGACCATCCCTGGGAGGCCTCGCCTGTGGCACCCTTCGTGTCCTTTTCCTTGCGGGCGAGTTCCTGTTTCTGCTTCCAGGTCAGGTTCTTGTCGTTCGCGTTTGCAGAGGAAGCGGCCTTCGGTGGGGGACGGGCCTGAAGAATATGCAGTAGGCGTCCCTGAAAGTCGACCTTATCCAGTTGATTCGTGGCTTCCATGGCGTCCAACGCCGATTCGAAGGTGACAAAGCCGTAGCCCTTGTTGCGTTTTTGGTCGTCGACGGGGATGTGGCATTCGGTGACCTTTCCGAAGGGAGAAAAGTAGTCCTGCAACTCTTCCTCTGTCGTTTCGAAGGCGAGATTGCGAACAAATAATCGTGTCTTGGAGGCTCCGGTTGCCATCGCCAGCTGCTTAGCGTCGTCTTCGTCGTCGTCAACATCCATATCATCGCTGTTGGTATTGTCGTGTTCGCCCGGGGCTTCTTTTCGTGTTTCTTGGCGATCCTTCGGTTTCTCCGTAGAAAGTTTGTCCTGTTCCAAATCCTCGCCGTCGCCGTCGCTGTCACTGTCACTGCTCGAGGAAGAACTGGAACTCGAGCTGGAAGAGTCCGAGTCTGAATCGGAA
The DNA here is from genome assembly GCA_037355855.1 of Pseudo-nitzschia pungens. Classification (NCBI taxonomy): domain Eukaryota; phylum Bacillariophyta; class Bacillariophyceae; order Bacillariales; family Bacillariaceae; genus Pseudo-nitzschia; species Pseudo-nitzschia pungens. Next base: position 940,134 of record CM074762.1, on the reverse strand, counting down.
CCATCCACCTCCAAATCATCCACTTGTTTGGTCTTGGAACGCAAGAAATCCATGTCGGACAATTCGCTCTTGGATCTGGTCTTGTCGCCTGCTTTCGCAGCTGTGTTGTCGTTGTTGTCGTCGTCGCCGCCGTCGTCATCGTCGTCACTGCTGCTGCTGCTGCTGCTATCGTCGCTGTCGCTGTCGCTGTTAGATTTCGGCACTGTTTCCAACGCTTCTCCATCTTCACCCGTTGCCGCATCGTTGGACCAAAACTTGGACTTGGAATCTCCGGCTCCCATTAGACTCAAAAATTCTTTCACCTTTCTGTCGTTGGCTTTCTTGTCGTCGTCTTTGGTGGATTCCGTGGCATCGTTTTCGAGCTTGCCTGCCTTGGCATCTCCTGCGCGGGGTTTTGCACCGGCCTCCTCGTTCCTGCCAGCCTCGTCTTTCTTGGCTGTGGCCGCTTCGACCGTGATCCGACTCATGTTCAGATAGGTCCTGTGGAAGGTTTCAATGGCGTGGCGGGCCTGTTCCGGCTGACGAAATCCGACAAAGGCAACCTTCCGCGATTTCCCCTTGGCGTTCTTGAGGATCTTGCAGTCCGTGATCTGCAGTCTGAGTGGGACTCCGTTGCCATTGCGATTCGACGATTGACCCGTCTGCTGGTGCAAGAGAAATTCTTTTAGGTCCTGTTCCGTCGTCCTCGGTGGGAGGTTTTTGATGCACACACGGGTTTTCGATACCACCGGATCCACCATCATGCCCATTGTTGCGTCGCTGCAAACAGTCTCTGATCAGGTCTGCGTTCACGGTAGGTCGGGGGTTTGTTATCGCGTTTCGGAAGAGAACGAGCGAATCTCAAACGATCGAGAGCAACGACGAGAATCGATTCGAAAGTGCAATTTTCCGATATCACTACCGTAGGAGTAAATCTTACGAGGAAGGTTACCGGTAAGGTTTACGTTGATGATGATTCGATTGTTGTTCTTGATCCAGGGATTTGGAATTATTTATTTTTCATTTCTTGGAATGAATTCAGAATGTCGGAGTTTGAGAATGGATGACTTCGAGCGATACGATAGTTTGGAGCGATGACGGATGCATGCAAGACGGCCGCGCTTTCTGAGACTAAAATTGAATCGCATTTAATGTACGAAAGTACGTACTTCGGGTAGTACATGTACGTACTTGCACCAGGTACGGTACTTGTACTTCGTATTCTTACTGTTACTTGCGTTCAACTTTCTACTACTACTACCGTACAGTAACCTTACTACTGTAGTGGTAATGATAATTGGTAGAAAGAGTAAGATCTTACGTAGTTGAAGTTCTGTAGTTTTTGAGTGCGATTACAGTTAGGCTTACTTTGTATTTGCAAGCGATTCAGAACCAGATGGGTACTCGTAACCTTTTAGTATTACAGCACTCGTACTTAAACACCGTTAGTCTGGAGGGAGGACGGCACTGGTTTGTGATCCTTCATCAGTTCATCAGAAGTAGACGTCGAACACGGGAGATTTTGGAGAACGATCCTCCAGGGTCCTTGGTAGAAAAAGATCACTACTCCCTTCCCCAACCGCATCTGGTGGGTCTGCAAAATACGAAAGATCTTACAAGCTTGGTCTTCCGAACGGAATACGGTATTTGCAACAATTGCCATAATTCTGTATGCAATTTGATGCGAAGGTGAATGACTGTACCAGGATGTAAATTAGAAAGAAGATCTCGGACGCACAAGTTTTCGACAAACTTTTGATAAGTGTAACAATTTTGATGCGCCTTATTCGATGATTACTGGCTGATAGTTCTTTTGTCCAACCATCGTCAGTCGTCATTGGCAACGAATAACCAATATTCCAGAGAAATTCCGAGAAGAGATGTAACTTCCGCTCCTTTTCAACCACAGAGGAACCGAAATGTTCTTTTCTGATGAAGTATGCATTTTCAACGAGTTAATATTGCCCACACCTAATCTCGAATCTCACAAATTTCGAGACAATTTCAATGTGTCGAACAGAATGTGTATAAGTTTTCGTGATTAGATTTATGGCGATAATTTCACTTCTTGTTTTGAGTGGTTGGACAAACTCGATTTTTGGCGGATATGATATAAGCTTAACCCTGCAGGCGTCCTTCCTCACTGAAAACAAAGCGCCAAAAAATGGTCATTGCAACAAGGAGCGGGTCTTGCGAATATCCAATTTGGAAGTGGGCTTGTGAAAAGGTGATACTTTTTTGTGGAATTTTAGATTGGTGTCACAGCGTGGTGCCACGTTGAAAATCAGAAGGAAATCAACGATGTTTCAACGCATGATTGATAGCTTCTCTGGTCTGATTTCGAAGCCCTGAGCTGCGTGAATTGTGCATTTCCCACAATCTCACAACTTTTGATTCGGATATTATTTCGGAAGATCCAAAATTTCAGGTATGTTCGACACAGACATGGTGGATGCAATCCATTGGAAGATGTAGCATGCAGCATTGTGCCTATAAGTATATATATTGTGTGATCGCAACGGCTACTGTGCAAAATAGAGCTAACGACGTGCCATTCGTGTCGTTTCTCATCTACGATTCAGTTCAGATCAAAAATAATCAATTGAATAACATCAACAATGACAGACATCTGTGAGCTTGTACCAAACCTTTCCGATGACTTGTCCGCCCTCGGAAGCAGCGCCTGTGCCATCGCCACAGATGTCGCCGGTGTTGCGGAGGGAGTTGATGTTTTCTTCCTCCTGTTTGCAGGAGCTCTTGTCTTCTTGATGCAATCTGGTTTTGCGATGCTTTGTGCCGGTTCTGTGAGACAGAAGAACGTCAAGAACATCATGTTGAAGAACTTGCTGGACGCCTGTGGTGGAGCCATCGGTTTCTATACACTCGGATACGGAATTGCCTACGGAGGAACCAATAAAATCATCGGAACGGCAGATTTTGCTATCACAGAATTTACTGACGGAGCCAGTTACATTGGATTTTTCTTCCAGTTTGCCTTTGCTGCAACCGCTGCCACCATCGTTGCCGGTACTGTCGCCGAACGCTTGCAAGATGGCTGCGTACCTTTGCTACTCTCTCTTCCTGACCGCATTCGTAAGTATGAGTTAGTTGTGTTGGTTGTTCTTTCGCATGTGCTGGTGATACACGTGTACTCGAATTCTATAAACCCACACTAACTGTATCTTTGTCTTTGGCAAAATGGTAGGTTTACCCTATGGTTGTCCGATCCATCTGGTGCACCTACGGATTCCTCACCGCTTTCGGAGACAAACCGTTCCGTGGCACTGGTGTAATTGATTTCGCTGGGTCTGGTGTTGTCCACATGACCGGAGGAGCCACGTACGTAAAAATTGATGAACCATTGCCTTGTTGGAGTGTACAACGGCATCTGATTGTGACTGACATGAAACTTTTGCGAACATTTTTGTTTCCGAACGACGAACAGTGCCCTTGTTGCCGCTATCGTTTTGGGACCTCGTCGCGGACGATTCTACGATGATGATGGAAACGTGCTCGAGACTCCAGCCTCGTTCCCCGCCCACTCCACTGCTCTTCAGATTCTCGGTACCTTCATTTTGTGGTTCGGATGGTATGGATTCAACCCTGGATCCGCCTTGGCCATTGCGAATCCTGACTCTGCTGCCACCGCTGCCCTTTGCGCTGTAACCACTACCCTCGCCGCTGCCTGCGGTTGCGTCACCGCCATGTTCATTGACTCTATCGTGGAATACAATAAAACCGGTGAAGTGTCCTACGATTTGACCATGGCCATGAATGGATCTCTTGGAGGTCTCGTTGCCATCACAGCTGGATGCTCCGTTGTGTACCCTTGGGCCGCTGTCATTATTGGAATTGTTGGAGGAATTGTCTACTACGCTTTCTCCAAGTTCCTCATCAAGATGAAGATTGATGACGCCGTTGATGCAATTCCTGTTCACTTCGCTAACGGTGCATGGGGAGTGATCGCTGTTGGACTTTTCGCCGACAAAGAGCTCCAAGCCATTGCAGCATTCCCAACCGCACACCAGGGTTGGTTCAACGATTTCAGCGATGCGAATCTTTTGTTGGTCCAATTCGTCTCCATTATCTGGATCTGCGGCTGGGTTTTTTTTACCATGACTCCATTTTTCATCGTCCTCAACGCGTGCGGCATGTTCCGCGTTGATCCTTTGGAAGAAGAGGTCGGTCTCGATATCTCCCACCACCGTGGTACCGCTTACGACTTGAAACCCGCCAAGCAGAGCGACGTTGAAGAGCTCATGGAAGTCCGAGCCTCCCGCCACGGAAAGGTAGAAGTTCCAAAGGAAGTCGCACAGGCCGCCGAAGTCGCCGCTGATGCTTAAAAGATGTTCCTTTTCCGAACAAGTCGATTCGGTTTATTAATATATGTTGCATGTTGCATGAAGTATCGTCAGGAGCGTCCGGTAGACTTCTATTCTGTGATTTCGGTTGTGCATGCGAAGAAAGGTTTGCAGGAATCTCGAATCGACCTTACCGAACTCTGCCCTAGGCTTACCTTGGATGAACTTTATCAAGTCCTAATGAATGAAATTAACTCTTCTCAAGCCTAGTCTTGGTCTTCTAATGCGTTGCACCTTTGGGTTCTCCTTCAGTCGTTGCTCGTATGATTTATTTCAGGGCGTTCGATGAGTTGTCGCAGCTTGTCTGAATTCGCAGAATGTTCAACTTGAACGAAAACTAGTTGTCTTCAGTTCTGCCCATCAAAGATATTCCTTACACAGCAAACACTCACACAACTTGCGAGTAGCCAATGGCAGGTGAAAGCGTGTGATACAAAAAAACGGAGGCGGATGTTGACGTAAGACTTGAGCAAATCTTCCTCCCTTCGACAGATTAATTGATATGGTAGGGAACGATCTTGGGGTCCTTTACGGAAATCTCCACACGTTGGAACCTCTGTTCCAGAAACTCCGGAGTTCACTCACAGGCCAAACACTCGACGCCACTGATTTCTTCCTGGATGCCGACGCGTTCTTCGAAGGAAAGTTTCAGCAAACTCTCAGAAGAGAATATTGTTGAGGTTTTTGGGATTTTTTGGTGGATCAAAGAGCCCGTTGTGACGCCAACGCCCAGACATTTCTACCAACGTAGCTTGTACACAGTACTCGTACGTAAATCGAACGACATCGTTGCCTGAAAGCCAGACTCGGAATGTTTTCTTGTTTTTGTGACGTGTCAACGACGATTTTCTGCCTTGTGAGACTAACTTATCCATTGACCGACGGATAATTCCTCTTGTTCCAGACGTCGTCTTCCAGCCTGTTGTCGGGCCCAAATATCTCTTCACTGTACTTGTATCGTAGTAGCACAACGACGCTGTCTTCCGGGTAGTCGGATGCTCTCTTACATGCGTCGATGAAAACGCTGCAACAATTTGGATGCTAGTTTCTTAGAAGGTTTTCCTCCAAAGCTGTGCAGTGTTCTTCACTTGTTTTCTACTCTACTCTACTCCACTTCTCTTTCTTCGATGCGAAATTTGCGTCTCTATATTTGAGTTGATTCATTCCAGTTCGACTTCTTTGAAAAGAAACAGTACCGCGTTTTCGTTAGTTCGTCTCGTCAGTGCATCAAGGAAAAACCGATCCTTACTCTTGGTCATGAGACTTACATACTATTGATAATGTCATCTCCATTCATCACTTGGAACGAAGAACTTTCGTTGCCCCACCCATATCAACATTGATTTGCAAATCACAATGCCTACCTCATGTTGCAAAAGAGCATGATCCAGGAATGCAGTTTGCAACGACAGAAATATTGTATTTTGACCACTGTAAATGGATGGCGTTGCATTGGCCACGGGTACGATACGGTACCGTTTCACAATTCCCTGGAGAGAAAAGTGAGATCACAGTGGACGGCTGGGGAGGTTTTTCGCTGTTGGTTCCATGATGCCTTATTTTGTGAATCCAAAAGAATCTCAATAGTTGTCGTAAAATGCCGGTATTTCGAACACGATAGCCATTGGACATTTCTGTCATTATCTAAGTTGTTGCCGGAACGAAACGTGATTCCGACTACCACTATGACAGCATCAAAACAATTGCGACCCGTTACTTATCTCCAATAGTGTCGTCGTCGCTGTTTTCTTTAGTTTTGTGCGATTGTTTTAATTATAAGTATTTATTTTTAACATTACAAATGAGACACGGTACTAGTAGAAACGAGACGATTTGGCATGTATGAGGTTTATATGGGCGCTAAAGAAAGAAAAAGAGCCGAAAACTCCGGATCCGAAGGGAAGAAGCCCTTGAACTCTCGCCTTTATTATGTACCGTGATGGTTACATTAGCATTGGGAATTCATTCGTGTAGGGCTCCTGTGAGGACCCTTCTCAACACTAAGGTTACGATTACTATTACTTCGTATTTTTTACGAAGTGTAGTACGTAGTAATTGCGAAGAAATTGTACCATACCTAATAGCGTACGGTAAGCCTCATGTGTAGAAATATTATTTACTGTATGTTTCAACGACATACCGTACGTGGACGATTGATTCATTCATTCTACTACGTATTTTAATTCGTACGGTAAGTTACCGTAAGATTACTTCTTGTCAAGAAAGTGTTCAATTCATCCAATAACTTCTTTCCAGGTGGACAATACATTCGTTCTTTACTTGTGCCGTCCCCCCTCTGGATATTATTCTTTCTTGTGACCCAACACCGCAACTGATGCCGGTATTTTTTTTTTTAAAATCCACTTTCTCTATGAATTTTTCATTCTTCTTTGTCGATGAAAGGAAGTTCGCATAAACGATTTGAGGACATAAGGCCTAAGGTTACGGTAACCTTGTGGTAATATTTTAATTTGAATAACCTTACTGTAATCTTACCGGGTATTGCTTGTGAAAACGGAAGATCCTGACGAACATCTCTGCTGCTTGTTATTCAACGGTATTAAAAATTACTGTAACTTTTTTTAACTCGTAGAATTACAAAAAGAAATTAGCGTACGAGCACGACTGACTAGTACTGTAACCTTCATTGTAAGGTTACTTCGTCGTTCCGTGCTCACGATAGAGTAAAAAAATTGAAGATACTGATTTACTGCATGTTCAGGAATGAGAATTTTTTGCAGGTGAACATGAAGAGTGGGGGAAGAAGATGGTACAAGCCTGAAGGAGATGCATCATCTGGCACCATCCCCTTCTCCTTTGAAAGATCATTAAGGAGAAGAATACAGTAATAAAGATATCGACCCTCACAGTAGTAGCTAGTATAAGTCTTCTACCATTATTCTTGTACTGTACTACTACCTTACTGGTACTTCTTGTACATCAGCGTACGGTTATTGGAAAACGTGTTAGGTCACAACTGTAATGAAAGATATTGAAGCAGTTGTTCTTGATTGAATGGTGTTGCACTCAATCAAGAAGATGTAACTTGTTTTTTGAACTTCTCTTCCCTTTGCAGTGCGCAGCAATATTCTTTTTATTAACTCCTACAAAATTTCTAACAGCAGCTGCCAATTGGTTCTACCTATGTAGTACCTATGTAGTAAATTATGCCATACCAATTCCAATATTGACTGGTGGGGGAGAGCTCTAGGAATTCTTTACTTTTACATTATTTTTATGAATGGACATGCATCATGACTTGCACCATTTAGCCAATGTTTGCATTTTTTTCTCTCATGCAAAGTTTCTGGTTCTGCTGGTGCTTCCTCTGATGCTTGTGTAGTACTATCCTCTTGCCTAGCACCATTGCCTTTGTATAGAAGTGATGAAGAAAGAAAGAAAAAAAGGATAATTGAGCTGTCACCTGCTACAAGTAGTAGTACGACAACAAACAAAACACTAGTTCAGTAGTCGTGGATAGTAGTTTTTAGAAGTAGTAGTAGTAGTAAGCCTTAGTACCGAAGTACGAAGTAGTAGTAATTAACCTTCAGGTTACCGTAAAAATCTTACCGGTAATTACTAAATACTGTAATGCAAATTCGGGCTGTTTTATCATGTCTGGTAACTTACTCTGTTCTAGAGGTCGGTGTCGTGTACCTGGTGACTCACTGGCTCTTAGTACGGTAACTTACTTCGTACTTCGTATTCCGAGAGACACTTATCTATCTTATCTATCAATGATATCTCCCGATCCAGTCGTGTTTGGCAATCGGATTTCGACAAAATATCCTGCCGAAATTCGTCTGAAAATAGTTCAAACAGTGGGTGACAGTGACCCGGGGGATAAAAGCACATCAGCCAAATATCATCGGAGACAGTCGGAAGCCCGGGCAGGACGCGGAATGATAAACGATGAAGAACGATGCTTGGACGGATTTCGAATTCGTCGACTCCACCAAAGAAATAGGCATCTATCTAGTTGAACCAGGCAGAGTCCAGAGGGATCGATGCTATTTCTGTTGCTACTATGAAGGGCAGCCTGCTGTTTTCTGTATTTACATCCTCGACATCCGCCGAATCGAATCAATTTGACTAGTACCAATTCTATTCTCAATCAATCCAATCCGCTACAACTCACTTCGGACCCAACCAAGTATCTGCCCCTGAAACAATGGCAGGATCACCGTCTTCCTCCTCGTCGCCCGCCTCGCGGTCGTCGTCCAGTTCCAGCAAGGCAGCAGCAAGCGCACAAAAGTCCGCTTCCTCCTCCCCTTCGTCGGATCCATCATCGTCTTCGTCGTCTTCGTCGTCTTCGTCTTCTTCTTCCAAGGCCTCGTCTTCCAAGGCTTCGTCATCAACATCTTCTTCCTCCTCTTCCTCCCCGTCCGCGTCCAGACAGCCATCGAGCAGCGGAGGTTCCAAACAGCGGACCAAGAGTTCAAGTAACAGCAAAAGTAAGAGCAAGAGCAGAATCTCTGCAGAAAGAGACGAGCAAAAAGTTTCCGGGGAAACTGAGTCGGCAAAGCTCAAGCGTATCTTGTACGGATCTTCGTCTTCCTCCTCTTCCTCATCGTCCTCTCCCTCGACGGACATTCTCGTCGTGAGCTCTAAGGATGGCACCAGCTCTGGAACTGGGACCCGTAGCAGAAGCAAGACTGGTTCGAAATCCAATTCCAATACAAATGCCAATTCAAGCAGCCGAGATCCTAGCGGAACTAATCTAAGTCGAGGCCACCGCAATGATGGCAGCACCAACAGCAACAGCACCAACAGCAGCAGCAGCACCAACAGCAACAGCAACAGCAGCACCAACAGCAACAGCAACAGCAACAGCAACGACGAAAGCGACACGACGCCAACGATGCGTGGGTCGTTGGACCGTGGCAAAATTCGCAAACTGCGCGGGTCGTCTTCGCGAGAGAATGAATACAAGAATGACGACGGAGATGCATCGTCCGACAAGAATTCGTCGGGACAGCCATCAAAGGATTCATCAAAGGAGTCTTCGAACTCCAGCAGCTTGGGAACATCGAAACAAGATTCACAGTCCGCAAAAACCATTGCCGGATCCCCGGCATCCTCTGCCGCTTCCGACAAGGGGGACAACAATGTCAACGACGGCCACCGGGAGCGGAAGACGGATCAGCCCTACGAATCCACTCTCTGGACGAATCAGAACGAAACGGAGGCGGAAACCAGCGCTATCCAACCCATCAATGCTGCCGCAAACGGAGACGATGGAGACTCGTGGATGCCCCCGGCCCTGACCACGTTCCAGCCGTCCAACTACGACCTTTCGAGGGTCCAAAAAAATCGCGAACCCAATGATCCCAAGGCCTACGCTCCCAAAGAATCAAGAAAAGTAACCCAAAAAAAGGAATCCGAAGCCGAACGCAAACTGAAACGCAGGGAGGAAGAAAACAAGGTGCCTCCACCTATCACCGAGCTAACCTTTCGGCCACCGGTGGAGGATGACGAGTCGACTCTCGGAACTTACGGAACCTACCTGGACCGGTTTCCTCGAAAGAAAAAGGACGAAATCAAGTCGTCCAAAGAGACACCCAAGCCCACCAAGAAAAACCGCAAAACCGGTGACGCCGTGATCCCCCGGGAGATCGAGAGCTGGATGCCGGACAAAATCGCGGTGAGTAACTACCGGTACGAGCCCGTTCACGTGGTGCTGCAGAGCACGAACCCAAACCAATACACCGATGCTGCTGCTATTTCCAAGCCAGAACCACCGAAACGGGGTCTACCAGATATATTGGCTGCACGAAACGCCAAGGAGGTGCTTCGGACTTCTCCTTCTCTTCGGAGCCACGAGTCGGACAAGGACAAGGCGGATCCCCCCGGGGACGCATTCTCGTTTTCGTACGATCCCCGATCAGTGCAACATGCGGGATTTCTGCCCCCATCGTCCGCGGTCCGTTCTTCCCAACGACAGAAGTACAATCTGGACGGCAATACGACTAGTACCACAACCGTCTCTACGAGCAACGACGACGACGACGCCTACGATGATGACGAGGACGATCCTACCCTCACAGTGACTGCAACCAGCAGCAAACCTTCCGTGTCGCTTCCCAAGGATCGCCAAATGCCGAAGCCTCGTTCCATGCCCACGGAGGAAAGACGTCGTCCAACGATCCGACCACCCTCTCCACCACAGCCGACGCCGTCCATGACCTCGTGGGTTCCAGAAAACATGAGAAGCGAGCGGCAGGACATGGACCTCGATCCCACCCGTCTGTATGTCAATTCGGTCATGAACCAAAAACGGACCAAGGAATGCGTCGATTCGGTGATCGCCGACAAGCGACACGAAAGAAAAACGAAAACGAAAGAACGCTCCGCTCCTACCCGATCCGTTCCATCCGTGTCGTCCAAGGAGACGGGTTCCAAGGAGACGGGTTCTCACTACAGCCAGAGGACGGGAGATACCAGCACCGACTTGGGGCCCCGCCGGAAGGCCTCGCGAGTGCCGCGATCCGTCTCCATCTCCGCCTCGGGAAAGGTTTCCCGTCATTCCGACTCAACCTCGAGCTATGGAAGACCGAGGCCACCCTCCGACAGCGCGTCGCGTTCCACGGCCTTGTCTAAAGATCTCATCGGTAGCGGCGACAGCAACAGCTACAGCAGCGCACCCCGGGAACAGTCCAGTAGCGATAGTGCGTCACGTTCCACGGCGCTGTCCAGAGACCTGGTCAGCTACCAGAGCGCCAAATCCTCACAGACGTCTTCTCGGAAGACCTCGGTTCCGGAGTACGACAGCTCCGGCGGCGCTCGAAGGTTCGAAAACGAGGCCAGAACCCGGGTTCAAAACTTTGAAATATCCTCCTCCACGATAGAAGAAACACTTCCGAAACACCAACATCCTCCACACGCTCCACGAAAGCCAGAAAGAGGAGCCTGTCGGAGATGGTTGTGCTGTTGTTCCGTCGTAGTCATTCTCTTTGGGATCGCAGGAGTCGCTTTGATCGTGCTGTGGCAGCTGGGAATCCTCTTTTCCCATAACTCGCCATCGTCTTCTCCACCCGTACCTTCTTCGACACCGGCCCCCAACGCGGCTCCTTCGTCAATACCCGTAACAACGCCCCCCCGGCAAACTCCCGTTGCTGTTCCTACCAGTCCACCCATCACGGTCGATCTCTTTGAGCTCGTTGCGAGTGCGGTACCCTCAGGACGAACGGCATTGAAAGATCCCAGCAGTCCCCAGGCAAGGGCACTGGAATGGCTCCGATCGCCGGCCGGTAGTGGAGGGATCTCTGCCGAGAATCGACTTCTACAGCGGTATGCTCTGGCGACCCTCTTCTACGCGGCCGGCGGGGACGAGTGGACAATCAACACTTCCTGGTTGTCGGAAACGGACGAATGCGAGTGGTGGTCCTCCACGATTTTGACCACCTGTGATGATTTTGGGCGGTACACCAAGCTAGATCTTCAGGAGAACAACCTGGTGGGCACTCTACCCCAGGAACTGGTCATTCTTTCCCAGACACTAAAGTTCGCAAGCATCCGGATTAACCGTCTATCCGGAACGCTCCCGTCGGTTCTAATTTCCAGCTTGACGAATCTCGAGGTGTTGGACCTCTCCTCAAACTCCTTTACTGGCGAGCTGTCCCCGCAATTGTTCGATGCGCGACAACTAACGAGACTTTCGGTGTACGACAACCATCTCTCCTCGTCCATCCCACCGGAGCTGTGCCAGCTGACAAACCTCAGAGTCCTCGACATGGGATCCAACAACTTCTCGTCGAGCATACCCTCCCTGGTCGGAAAGCTCACTAAGCTAACTGGACTCTCCCTTTTTGGCAACCAGCTGACAGGGACCGTGCCTTCGGAGATCTCCAAGCTCTCCCAACTGGACATGCTGTACCTTGACTCCAATCAATTAGAGGCTCCGCTATCGTCAGACATCTGCCTCCTGGACCTCGAGGAGTTCTGGGGGGATTGCGAAGAGATCCAGTGCACGTGTTGTACGACGTGCTGCAGCGACAACTTTGGATGCTATTAAAACTTACCAAAGATGAAATAGCGCATGCGTGGATCCCTGATCGATTATTGATGCTTTGCTCATTGCTGAGTCGATACGCACTCAAACACAGGACAGTAACGTCATTTAAAAAAAAGACGGAAGAAGGAATTTTGCCAAAATTACCAGCTTCGAGAGTGCTCAATAATTAAGACGCCGACGAAGTTGAACCTTCTCTTTCCCCATTGCTAGAAACCACAATAAAGGTAGACTACTGTAAAATTAGTTGAAAAGAAAAACCTACTCAAAAGAATTCGCAAATTTTCGTATACTTCGTTTTGAACCGGGAATGTCAATCGAATTGTATGGCGAAGAATAAGACTAGCAAGGAGGAAACAACCGACTTCGCACCGGAATTTGAATACCGTTCCAGGATTTTGCAAAGCAGCACGGTTGGAATTTGCAACGAATGTGCTTGCCAAAACCCGACCATACGAAGTAGCATTTGAGGATGGTATAACTCACCCACCGCTTTTTCTTACGTCTATATGCCAAACGTGAATTTGAAAGGTATTCTGTTGAGGAATTTTCTGACGTTGCTGCTGCTGTGCTGCTGCTGCTGTTGGTTTCCAACTGCTTGTAGTTGTAGGTTTAGGAGGATGACCATACCCGTCGTATATTGTGGCACGGCGGTTTCATGCTTTGGTCAACAAAAAGGAAACAACGAATCAAAATGTTGCCATGCACCTGAATCCAGTAGCTTTTGGGGCATTCGTTCACAAGAATCCACGAGGAGTCAGACTCCCGAATGGAAACCTTGCACTCGTGTAGTTTTCAGCATCGAGAAGAGAGTTGCGAAAGGCAGATGCCCAAGCCCATCCATAAAAAGAAACCGCACCCGTATAGTTTAAGAATACGTTACACAGAGCACAGAGCCAAGGGCTTCACCGAGTGCATCATGAGGCCAAACAGTATCAGATGAGCACCACAGCCAATAATATCTCTGCCCAACCGCCACATAATAGCACCGGCACCAAAAACTTGTTTTCGTACGCAAAGAGAGGACCACGACGGAAATCTCGAGAGGCGCAACATTGAGTTGAGAACGCAACGAGATGCGCAGTAAGCAAAGCGTGGCTTTCTGTTGGATCGGAACGGATTGCTTCGCACGAGCAAGTTCCGGTTCGTGAAATCAGAACGCTTGGTACGAAAAGAGGGACGAAGCGACAATGCAGGATTCGCGTCCCGCTCTATTTTTTCGAAGCGGTGGGTGCGAAAAGAGAGGGAAAATCACGGAAGACGCCATTTCACCGAATGCCCGAGACATTTCTTCTTCGGGAAACACAGACTACACGTGCGGAGTACACAGACCCACAAACCAATGACCATTCGAAACTCCACGGAAGTGCCGGTCGCATGCAGCGTCGCGCTCGCTCTGCGGCAACAAAACAAAGTGGCAAGGGACAAAACGACAAAACAAAACGGGTTTCGGAATGCAACATTAGCAGCACATCCTGGTCTGGATAGACAATGTACGAATGGGAGGTTTTCTAAAGTTATAGCACGCCGTTCATTGATTTTTGCACTCGAGAAATGCGCTGCGGCACGGTCCGCAACTCCGCGTTGGATTGCATTGCATCGCATTTCATCGTCTCACAATACTAGTAGTATTCCATTCGGTTGTCGATTGGTTCGTCGATTGGTGGGGGTGCTTCCTTCCTTTCTTTTTCTATTGGGCACCCGCACACTCCGCGACAAAGTCGTCGATAGGTGTCGATCATGGCCTGCCGATCAAAGTCTCCCGTAAAGACGCAGTTTCCCAGGGCTCCCTTGAGCAGAATCAGCCGCAGCTGTCCGTTGGCCACCTTCTTGTCGGCCGCCATGTACCGGAGGAACAAGTCCTGGTTCATGGGCGAGTCCACCGGCAGGTCGGTGGGCAGGTTGGCCTTTTGCAGCAACCGGTAGGTCCGGTCCACCAGGTCCTGGTCGATCCATCCCATGCGGGCGCTCATGGTGGTGGCCATGGCGGTTCCGATCGCCACGGCCTCCCCGTGGAGCCAGGTTCCGTACCCCGATCCGCTCTCGATGGCGTGGCCAAAGGTGTGTCCGAGGTTGAGGGTGGCCCGGACGCCGGCCTCCTTTTCGTCGGCCTTGACGACCTCGGCCTTGTTCTCGCACGAGCGCTTGACGGCGTACCGGGTGGCCTCCGGATCTCTCTGCAGCAGCTTGTCCATGTTGTCCTCGAGCCACTCGAAGAGGTCCCTGTCGCGGATCAGGCCGTACTTGATGATCTCGGCGATCCCGCTCTGGAGCTCCCGGTCCGGCAGCGTCGTCAGCGAGTCCGTGTCGATAAAGACGCACTGGGGCTGGTGGAAGGCCCCCACCATGTTTTTGCCGAGCGGGTGATTGACCCCCGTCTTCCCGCCCACGCTGCTGTCGGTCATGGCCATGACGGTGGTGGGAATCTGTACGAAATCGACGCCCCGCTGGTAGATGGCGGCGGCAAAGCCGACCATGTCTCCGATGACGCCGCCGCCCAGGGCCACAAAGGTGCACTTGCGGTCCAGTTTTTCCTCAAGGGCCTTGTCGAGGATGCGCTGCAAAACGTCCATGGTCTTGTGGGATTCTCCGTCGGGCAAGACCAGCGTGTGGACCTCCTTGCGTGGGGCGAGCAGCGTCTCGTACTTTTCCAGAAAGCCCATCGGGGCGATCCTGTCGTTGGTGATGACGAGCGCCTGCTTGCCGTGGATGTGGGCCGTGAGGGTTTCGCTGATTTGTTCGTCGGTGAAGGAGGTTCCGATGTAGATGGGGTAGTCCCGTCCGTCCGTCAGATCGACCTTGACGACGTCGTAGTTGTCGTTGCCGGTAGAAGATTCGGTGGGCGCCTCGTTGGTGGCTGTCATGGAAAGCGACGTGCAAGCATCGGTACGGCTGCTGCCGATGCTGCCTCCGATGCTGCTCCCGACGACAAAGGCGGAAACGGAGGACGGAGCAACTACACCGAGGAGAAGCAGGACGCGTCGTAGCTGCATCATGGTGCACAAATTATTGTGTTTGTGATGTACAAGTAAGTTACCGGTACAGTATTGCACTCGGTTGGTGTGGTGGTGTTGGCGTTGGCGTTGGGGTCGGAGACGAAGGTTGAACTTCACTCGTCGCAATCAATCTCATATCGAGACGACAGACGATATTCGATTCATTCGTCTTGAAGGGTGAAACCCCAACACGAACACGCCGTAAGATTACGAGTGCCGGCAATTAACCTTACAAGTAAGTTAACTCAATTAAGTTACCTTGTACGGTAACCTTACCCGTACCTGTCGAGGAAGCAACCTTTTTCAGCGAACCGAACGAAGAAAGAACGATGGAACAACAACTCTCGTTCGCAAACGTTTGCTTTGACGACTCAATCCAACACCTGCACACCATCCACGTGGAAGTAAAACATGCCGGGGTTTCAAAAGAGTTAAAATGAATAGAAGTAAGGTTAACTTCTTTGCACCAACGAGTAAGGTTACCCCGTGTAATTAACCTTAAAGTTAATCTTACAAGCATTGCGTCTGAATCAATCATGAATCATCTAGTCTTAAGTACTCGTATTACGAAGTAATTACACTGTAGACGTAATCGATGATGGTCTCCCGGAGCCCTCTGAAATTGAGAAAGGCTATTGTGTTTGGGGATGACATCTGACCGACTGACTGACGGTCCAGTTCTCCGACGATGCATGATAAAAAATGATAAAAATGATAAATGATGGATGATGGATGATGCATGATCGCAACTCTCCGAAGAATTTTTGTCATGGCGTGGTGTCAGCGATCAGGAAAAATACCCCCTCCGGATCTGTTATCTCTGCAAAAGTACGGTACGAGTAAGACTTACTCTCAAGGTACTTCTATCAATGGAGCAGTCCCCCCTGCAATAGCCATCCTTGGTAACTCTCTATTCCGACAGACTCGCCACTCGCCACTCGCCCCAATCATGCGCTTTCTTCAATCCCTCGCCACCACCGTCTCTTGCATGGCCGTTTTGTCGACCACCAACGCCCTTGCCAGCCAGAATGGGTACACTAGCAACAGCAACAGCAACAGCAACAAGAGCACGATGCGATTCCACACGTCCCGGAGCTGACCGTACGCCGCCCGGGCCAACATTGCCCTCGAGGAGTGCGGTCTTCCGTACGAGACCGTCCCCATCGACCTCGCCAACAAGCCACCCGAGTTTCTCGAGGTCTATTCCCGGGCCAATCCGATTCCCGGCGAGCGGGCCAAGGTCCCGGTGCTGGAGGTCGAACCCGGCGGTCTCGCCATCACCGAGTCCCTCGTCGTCACCGACTACCTCGCCGAGGCGCACCCGGAGGCCGGATTGATGCCCCCCGGTTGCGAGGACCGCGCGCTGCTGCGGCTCTTTTCGGAATTGTGCGGATCGTCGACCTTTGCGTACTGGAGCATCGTGTCTGCCGGGAACAAAAAGAACAGCGACGAAACCGAAAGTTCCGAAGCATTCGAAACCGCCGTCGCGGACTTTACCGAGCGATTGGTCAGGGCCAACGCCTTTCTGGAGGCCAGGGCGTCCCGCGACGGCCCCTTTTTGTTCGGGGAGCGATTCACCCTCGCCGAGTGCAACGCGGCGCCCTTTGTGCAGCGGGCCTGCAACGTCCTGCCGGCCTACACCGGGGACGGCCACGGCTGCCCATCGGTCGACCCCATGGCCATTTGCGAGGCCCGCGGACTGACCCGGCTCAAGCAATGGATGACCGCGGTCCTGGCGCGTCCGTCGGTCAAGAGCCTCGAATTGTCCGGCGACGAAATGAACCGGAGCGTCAGCAAAATGCTGCAGCGATTTGCGGCCGCAACCAAGTAACTACTCTTGTTGTTGTTGCTGCTGCTGCTGCTACTATGCATGATGTATATATTTTATGTATTTTGCATATTCCATGATTCTTTGCGAAGTCGATAAGAAAGCACGATTCAGTCGCGGCCAAACTGAAAAGTTGTTGACGCTCGAGTGGGAACGGGGAAGAATGGATGCTGCGGAGGGGAAGGAAGGAATCGACAACGACGAGTGAATGACGAGCCATCCAATCCAACCACTTGTTCCAACAACGATTGCCAGCTGGTGGATGTGAGCTCCGAAGTACTGTCCGACTCGATATTCCCCTCCGTGCGCGGCCGTCCCTTCTTGGTCCCAACGATGTCGATGAAACTCAAGAAACGACTAACGAATTAATTGTAGCCATTACAAAGTATTTTTTTTTAAAAAATCAAATAATAAGGATAGCTCTATGGTGACGCTTCCTTGCGTTCGTGTCAGCAGCCTTCGATTTTCTGCCAATGGATACAAGCGAATACGCAATCGCTGTGCAGTGTGCAGCAGCAATGCAAGCGACTACTGCTTCCACAGCAGTACCATCCTTGCCCTCGCTTCGTTGACAACTCGTGACGTCGTGTCTGCGATTCATTCGTCATGCTTCTTTTTTTTTGTTTTTGTTTTTTTCTTCTCTCTCTCGGGCTCATCATGCGAATTGCAAAGCATTGTGGACGACGAATGTCTCCCGTGAAACCAAAACGTATTTTCCGACAACCAAAAGTCATCGTCGAGACCGCACTCGCAACAATTGATCCAACCACGGCCCCCCCAAAAAAGGAACACCCAAATCCCTCTCGATTGATTCATTGTCAATTTTTTGGGTCCCTAATCCGTGTGTTCGCAATCCAAACCAACCAAACCAAGCCTAAACATCCAAAAGAATTTGCTACTGTAGTTGCGATCAGTAGCTGAACGGGAGACATCAGAAATCAACAAGCCAATGGCCTGCAGACTACGGATATCCGCACGTCTTTAGTGTTGCAATCACAGCTGCAAGGCAATTAGCGCAGTTCGATTCAAAGCGCTCGTTTTGAATGATTGGTCGACCTCCGTGGTTTCGTTCGAATCCATCCCGCAAACGCCATTCTCGTGTCGCTGCAAAGGTTCCTGCTTCTCGAGTCAGGGAAACCATCACCGTACTTTTTGGGTTCGTTCCATCCTACCGTTGCAGCCGGTTCCTCGAACGACCCGGTGCAATGTCGACACGCATCCCGATTGCACAGGTTTCGCCCACATTGGATGACACCGAATGCAACAATGCATTTCGGCTTCGGCATCGGCTTCGGAGATTATAAACCGAGGGACAACGGAGGGGCTGAGAGTGTGAAACCAATGGATACGTTCCCGTTGCAACGAACCGTTCGATGCCGAAACAAAAACCACGGCGGGTGGGATTCCTTTCAGTAGTCACCAATCGAAACACCGATTCTACCTTGCTTGTCAAATTCGACGAGGCCCCTTTCCATCACAAAGGTTCCAAAAAGTCGTATACTGCGAACGGGTGAAATCCGTCTCGTGCCCATGGCGAAAACATCCATTGTTGCTTTCTTCTTTCATCCAATTTTGATAACTTCGTGCGTCCAATCTTGTTTGTTCTTTAGCTTCCCAGCACAATCGTTGGTATATTTTCAGGGTGCAAAAGGCATCCAACGCGGCGTATTGTTTTTGGCTGTCTTTCAATTCCCATAGTCCTTCCAAGGGTTTTCGTCTAGACATCGGTGTGCACGCGCAAACAAATCCAATCCAACGATTCCCGATTCAGGGATTGATGCGGTGTTGAGAACGAGCCAAACGTAACGTGGACGGCAGGCGCGATGCGATACAAACGAAATCCCGACTTCTTCCAACTCACCTTCCTTGTTCAATCGCAACAAATTTTCCAATGGTCTTCAACCGCTGCCTTCCTCCCCGGCTTTTCGATCCGTAGATTCAGCTCCGGGAAACACAGAGATACTAGATTCGATAACCCCCGCGGTGTATTGCTCGGTCCCATCACCTCCCTCGACAGCATTTCAATGTCGGCAACGTGCGACTTTCGATTTTCGCCTTCTCCGACGCCATTCTTACATCCGCATTCCGTCGGATCCAACCCCAAACAAATCTTGTCCCGGTCCGAAAAGTTGTCGCAAAACACCTTGACGATCGACTCCGTCTCCAAGAGCCGCCGCAGATTGTTCGACAGCCGACCGTTTCTCGGAACCTCCAGGATCGTGTAGTATTCGGTCGAGATCTGGACCAGGACGGGTGGCGAGATCTGGTTGCCTTCGCAGTCTATCCCCACCTCCGTGGGCGAGTCCGTCCAGAACCGCTGCCAGGTGACCTCCGAAGCCGAATCCAAAATGAGTATCTTTCCCGGAAAGACGTGACTGAGCGGCACGAATCCGTTTCGATGCCTCGAGCTGCCAAGATTCCGTCCAGACCTCGCAAGGCTTCTTCCGAGACCACGGCTTTTCCGAATTTGGCATTCCTCGGAATCGTAACCACGAATCGCTTGGATTTTCCCATCGCGTAATAAACGTCCAGGGTCCAGTTCCCCGTTGTCTCCTCGGTTCCATACGCAAATCCCCACCCATTCTTTTGACACGAAATCTGGAGTATCTGTGTGGTGGTTTTCTTTTTTTCTGCCGACATCTCTAACACAAGGGATGTTGCGCCAATCTCCGCTGTTGTCTTACGCTTTCTTGCACTTCAGTAGCAGTTTCTCGTCTGAGATGGAAGGCGTTTCATACCGACGAGAATAGTCGAGAGCAGCACGGTCAGGCACAATAAATATATGACCGCACAAAGCTGGATGTTTTCTTTTGCGTTCAAGTCTGAAATTGGGACTGTTTACCGTTCTCTGCCAGCAACACAGGGCATCTACAGAGAATGGAGTTGCCCCTTGCTCAATACAGGGAAAACAGTTACTCCCGTTCGATTTTAAAGCACGTACCACCAAGTTAAAAGCTATTCATACCTAGTAGAATACAGGGATTACCGGTACAAGTTCAATTTTCAAGAGATTTGCAAGAGATGGTTTCAGAAAGAAAGAGGCTGTCAAGATCTTCCTATTCCCGATGGATACGTACCAGTACGACGGCGTTGCCGTTTTTGTGATTTTGCTATTGATCCACCGATAACTCTTGAGAGTGGGGGGGTCTTGCTTATTTATCATTTCTTTATTCGACTCTGTCTGCAGTTTTCTTCCCCGGACCCAGAAACTTGTGTTTCTGCCTCCACAGAATAAAGTCTTACCACAAAAGGTGTCATGGGTTTAGTAGCGAATGCAGTCTTCCCATCAAAATTCTGTTTTTAAGGTCCCAAAACCCATCCAAATCCAAAGTTTCTTTCCCCAAAAGGGGGATGAAATGAAATCTATGACCCTTAATTTTTATCCCCTCATTCTCAGCCTCCGAAGCACGAAGACGAAACACATCAACGACCGGTACTTATGATTCATACGTATGAACACTCGAAACTCGTAAAGTACCTCGGAGCTCAAAGGTCATGGCTCATAGCTCGTAGCTCGTAGCTCATAGCTCGTACCATAGCCCATCTTTCTATTCCACTGAATTTTTTAGAAACGCAATCAAAGCCGATTTGGAAAGGGAAAAAAGGAAACAGGATGGATGTTCGATGAAAAGAACACAGTGCAACACAACAAAACCCATCCATCCAATCGCCTTCCTTTCTCAAAACGCGATCCGAGCAACTCCTCGTTGCTTGCATGCTATTCATACATCAATCGTCGTGGTCTGTACCTTTTTGTCCCATTGAATCGCGTTGTTTGGGGCTTTAGAAGCACGCTCAATTCGGACCATCCGACTGAGACTGAGACCAACAATCCGATCGCTTCCTTTGCGTTCCCGTTTCGTAGTCCCAAATTGGACGGTTTCCGCGCTGCTCAGACCACCGTCGGGATCGATACGGTCGGCGAACCATCGATTGGTAATGGGTGAAACGCAGAACGGTGCGCAGATCGGGGGAGAGACTAGATCTCAATCGACCGACACGAATCATGGGGAACAACTGCCGGAAGCCTCAGTCAGAAAGTGATCATGCTGGAACGACAATACCGCCCAACCACGGCGTAAATGATGGAAGTGGGCACGGAGATGAATGTGAAAATCAGTATTTGAGCCACATCGAGAACGGTTTTCTAACCATATCCATGCCATCACAGACTTCTGATTCTGTTCCGTCCAAGCGAAAGAAACCATGGAATCATCCCAATGCCAAATCGCAATGTTGTGCCACTGAGCAGCATTCCACTAGAAGCGAACCATCGTCTGAGAAGGCTACAACCAGTCAAAAAAATGGCACGGACAGTGCAACGACAGAAATCCCTGAGACGGTACTCCAATACCAGCGGCAGCTCCGAAAAACCCAGGCCGCCAAACGCGCTTCGACCCCGTTGCCCCGGTCTCGGCTGCCAGAGCTCATCGTCCACGACGACGACCATCTGGTGGTGGTCAATAAACCATCTGGAGTGCTGACGGTTCCGGGAATCCATTCCAATCCGAGCCTGCTGACGGTGGTGCACGAGGAATTCCGGGACGCGCTCGGGGAGTTCCGACCCGAGCACATGATTGTCCACCGGCTGGACATGGATACCTCGGGGCTCGTGATGTTTGCCAAGAACAAACCGACCCTATTGGGGCTACAGGCCCTGTTTCGGGAGCGAGAGGGGGTTTCGAAACACTACGAGGCGGTGGTCTGCGGACACCTGGATCCGGGCATCCAGAGGGGAAGCATCGACCTGCCCCTTCAGCGCGACCACCGGTATCCCCCCTTTATGCGTGTGGCAACGCCCGCGAGCGAGCGCGAGGCCAAGCAGGCGGTGAAGGACCTCCAAACGGCCGGATTCAAAAAGCTGGTGAAGAAAAATCCCAAACCCAGCCGAACCCTGTTCGAGGTAGTGGCGCGAGAATACGTTGTTGCGTGTGACTCGAGTACTGCGAAGGGGGGAGAAACATCCCAGCATCCCGTGACGAGGCTCAAGCTGACTCCCATCACGGGACGCACACACCAACTCCGTGTGCACTGCGCAGCGATGGGCCACCCCATCCTGGGGGATCCGGCGTACGGGATCTACGGGGAGGCCGCCCCCAACGGCGGCTTGTCGACGGAAGGATTGCTCCCGAGCCAGGCATCCGTGGATCTGCAGCTGGCGCTGGATGGATACGTCCGCGAAACGAACCAGGTCATGTGCCTTCATGCGAGGGAGTTGCGCCTGGCGCACCCGGCCACGGGCGACCAACTGGTCGTCGAGAAGGCACCGTCGTTTTGAGGTTGCGGAGGAGCGCTGTCAAATCACAAGCGAAACAAAAGGAAACGATATTAGTATTTTACGTATACCACCGAAAGTGGATCTAAATTACTCACTCTGTAACCAGACTTTAACGCCGCCTCAATCAAAGAGTCAGGACCCCAAGTAGTAGAACCACAAAAAACGAAAGGAAATAAAAGGAAAGGAACCGAAACCAACAGCGAAAGGGGTGCAGATCGGTTTACGCAATAGAGGTGCGAATTTGCAATAGAGGTGCGGATCGGATTGCAGTAGAGGTGCGGATCGGTTTATGCAATAGAGGTGCGGATCGGATTGCAGTAGAGGTGCGGATCGGTTTACGCAATAGAGGTGCGGATCGGATTGCAATAGAGGTGCGGATCGGTTTGCGATAGAGGTGCGGATCGGATTGCAGTAGAGGTGCGGATCGGTTTACGCAATAGAGGTGCGGATCGGATTGCAATAGAGGTGCGGATCGGTTTGCGATAGAGGTGCGGATCGGATTGCAGTAGAGGTGCGGATCGGTTTATGCAACAGAGGTGCGGATCGGATTGCAGTAGAGGTGCGGATCGGTTTACGCAATAGAGGTGCGGATCGGTTTGCGATAGAGGTGCAGAACGGTTGTACAATATTTACTATAAGCAATTTCTTTAGCTTTCAAGAGAATAGATGATTCAAAACAATACGTCTATGCTTGGACTGTTCGGATTCTACACAAAATTATTCTCCCAAGACGACGTAGTTTGCCGACATTTCAACAGTCACATGCACACGCTGGGAAAACGAGTGTGGCGGAACGTAGTCGTGCTTCCAGGCTTTTTTTCTTGGCCCCTGTGCAAAACGTTCTCGAAGCGCAACAATGCTTGGGGTAACTACCAGAATCGCTCCGCACGAAGCTATCTGGGGCAAGTGCTTGGTCTTGCATCCGAACCGTGAAATGAAATGAAACGGAAGGGAACGGAACGGAACGGAAGCGTTGCGGGCGGTCTTGACGTTGATTATGCGCAGCGTCGCGGTTGAATTGTCCCGTCGGGGCGATCCCCGGGAAGTGCGCGGGGGACCGAGTCAGTCGTTCCCACAATCTTCGGCCCGGACTGTGGCGCGCCGCAATTTCCAGAACGAATCCCGAGGACTATTGTTGGTTTCGTTGATTCTTCCAAAAAGCGTGGAACGCATTTCGGTCTAGATGACCTGCCATGGCACAATGCCGTCGGAATGGAATGGACCGAACCAATACGTTGCTGCTACCGGACTTTGGATTCTACAGTTCATGTTTGCATAATATAACACTTTGAAAGAAACAAACTACACATACTAGGGCACTGTTTTTCGAAAGAGCCGTGACCGATAGAAATAGGCTAGTGCTCTAAGGTTCTTGACACGGGTTGGTTTCGATTTTGATTTTGGTTTCATTTGGTATACACCGATCCCGTCGACTCTGCATCATTGTTTGCGTTGTCTGATGTTGTGAACGATTTCTGTAATGGCATCATTGTTGTAGAGTCGACTCTGTTTCTGGTCGGCCATTGCTGCCCATGGTATGATCTCACCGTGGGTTGCGGGTTGCTTCGTTCGTGATTCGTTCCCGTTGTGTTCTTCAGCTGTGGTCATCTGTTTGTGTTGTTTCGTTCGGGATTCCAGAGGTACACGTACAAGATCCATCGGTTGCGGTGCGATTCATTTGGTTGGCTGTCTTTGCTCGTTTGTTTGTTTGTTTGTTTGTTTGTTTCGCGTTAGTGCTTCACGATTGCGGCCACCGCCACCGCGAGGATCCCGAAAAAGACCACCGCGAGCTTTCGGACAAAGGCCCGTACGGCGGATTGGTGCGCGGAAACGAGCGACGCCGGAAATTCCCGGGAATCGGAAGGCAGCGCCGCGATCTTCTCCGACAGAAGGGGATCCGTTTGGATGGAGGGGGTTTCCACCGTCATGGCCGCGAGGGTCGACCGGCGGTGGTTATCCTTGTCGTTGTCGTTGACGGGTGTTGTCGCCAGCTCTACCAACAGCTCGGCGATCTGGTCCCGCGTGACGGGCGACACCTTGAGATCGTTTCCGCCGTTGCCGGAAAGCGCGAGCGTCTTGACCATGTTCTCGTCCTTGGTCTTGGGAAGGCTGTCGACCATGACCCCCGGCCGGACAATGGTGTAGGGAATGCCGGAAGTCCGCAGAGCAACCTCTCCCCTGGTAGTTCCAGAGCTTGCAAAAGGATCCCAGTCCGTTGAGCAGAATCGAAAAGATTCCCTCCGGATCTTCTCCCTTGCCGGTGATGCGGACGACGTGCTTGGGGCTGCCCGAAGACTCCGCCGAGCAGGCCCGGACCAGGGCCAGCATGCTCCGGTAATTGATTTGCTTGGCGTGGGTCGGATCCGTGTCCTCGGAAGCGTCGACCACGGACTCGCCAAAGAGCGCGGAGACCAACCAGTCCCCGGGCTTGGTTTTGCGGGTGGCACCGTAGCAGGCGATGCAAACGGAGCATCCCTCCAGGCACTCGACGAGCTCGGGAGAGGGACGGACCGTGTCCTCGTCGTAGAGGACGATTCCCGGGGCCTGCTGGGAAGGAGGATGAGGCGCCAGCAGGTCTCCCTCGATCACGGTCACCATGTTGCTGTCGCGGATCGAAGGATCCAGCTTGTCGACCGAGGAGGACCGGACCAAGATCGAGACGGGAATTTCCCGCTCGAGGAGTTTGCGGACGGTTTCGGTTCCGAGCCGTCCGGTGGCGCCAAGAACGGCAACCCGCTGGGGGGTTTCGTTGTTGCTGCTGCTGGACGACATCTTTGGCGTTTGAACTCCGCCTCGCAGCGGGGCAGAAGAGGTGAACAACAGCGCGTGGGTTTGGGTTGTTGCTCCGGGGTGTTGTCCTCCCAGAAATGGATCGAGCAACGGCAGCCAGAGTGCTGCGGTAGCCACCAATGTAAAGAATGGCAGCGTACTTCGGATTCGAATCATGGTGTGTTTATCTAGAGATGTAATGGTAATGTGACGATAACGAAGTATTGTTTGTTGTTGGCAACAAGCAGCTGCGGCCCGTTGCACCTTGCGAATCCTTTTTGGTTCGACACGAAAGGAGAAGGAAAGATAAGAATAACGAGAGTCTTACTTGCATCGGTAAGTTACCGATCGGAGAATCATTCACACTGAATCACAACGGATCGATCCACCGTGAGACCGGATAGTCACGGATTACGGTAAGTTACGGATTCTCAATTCCATAAAGATCCAAAACTAGGGCAGCACGGGGAAACTCTGCTTTACGAACATACCCTCCCTGTTTAGGGATAACCTTACGGTAATTACTGTACGAAATAGCACCACGTGACATAGTAATACAAGTAAATCTTACCCGTATGAGAATTGATCATCATACACTTTCTGTATCTTAGGACTAATAGGTAACCTTACAAAGAATAACAGAAGAAGAAAGGAAACAGAACACGAGGCACCATTCTCCGCGCCGATCCTACGGTAGGAAGGATTTTTGATTGATGATGATGATGATGATTGTTGACTGTTCATTGTTGATTGATTGATTCGATCGATCAATCAACCACGACCGAAATTTTGTCATTAGTTTTTGTGTTTCGTTTGGAGGTTGTTACTTTACCGTAAGACCGGTACAACGTTGTTCGTTCAGGACTTCTTCTAAGCTTTACCGTAACTTATGCGTGTTGCTGCCAACTGTTCTTCCATCATGAGGAACAGGAACACGAATACAAAAAATAATGCAAGTACCGTACGAATAACCTTACGTGCATGGATGTGTACATGCAAAAACTTTCGTATTGCGTATTGCTCTTCCTCTCTCAATCGCATCAAAATCTCCACACGATTCCTTCTCAACTCCCTGATCTACTTGGTCAGTAGTGTGCTGCAGGATCAATTCCGATACCCTTGATTCTTTTTCGCTATCGCACCGAACCGAACCGAACCGAATCGAATCGAACCGAAACCAAAGCAAAGCAAAGCAAAGAATGGAAACAATCCGGGAAAGCTTCCAACGAAACCGGGCCGACGAACGGCAAGCCTACCCGCAGAGAACGTGAACACACAGCGATGGACAAGGGTGCAGCGAAATACGGCGGTCCAGTTAGTGCGTTGTACCTGCGGTGCCATGTCCAATTTGGATCCGGGGGCGACGGACCCAACACAGCAAGCAGCAGCAACAGCAGCAGCATCAAACACGACCCGGAACCTCTCATCCATCCGACAACGACAACGATAACGAAGAGTCCACAAAGAGTGCGGTGTGGCTGGAATCCCTGTGGGTTCACCTCCTGACTCCCCGGGAAAACAACAGCCGGAGACGAGCTTGCCACGAGGAAGACAAGCAGCAAGCCGCACGGATTCGCGGAGCGACACCGGCACCTGACGAAACTGTTGGAAGCCGCCTATCTCTGCTCGGACGAAACCGACGATGCCACCGGCAGCAGCCATTCAAACAATAACAACAACAACAACAACAACAACATGGAGCTGTGTTTGGACTGCATCGAACGCGTGGCGGCGGCGCTCGAAGCCGACACACAACGCCTCTACGCGGAAATCGATGCCTACGAGGACACGGTCCGCACCGCAAAGCAGCGCCAGAAAACATTCGAGCAGCACGTGGCCGCGGCGCTTCCGACGGAGGAAGGGGAGGATCCCTCCTCGGCTGTGAATCTGAATATGAATATTGAATTTGAATGCAACTGTAACAACAAGAGCAAGAGCGTGGCCCTCAGCCAACACGGCCATCGAAGATGCGTATCGCCATGAGATCGCAATGCTGGAACGGGACGTCGAGACGCAGGCCGACGAGCTGGCGCACTACAAGCACCTGCATCACCAGGAGACTCTCCGGGCCAGGGAACTCGAACTTCTCCAGGAACAATTGCACATGGAACGAAACGCGCTCGACAAACACTCGGAGGCCTTTGACCACCGCCTCGCCATCCTGACCCAAACCCTCGAAGAGGTTCAGACGGAGGTGGACAAGCTGACCTGCGTGGCCCTGCCCCGGGTCGTCTTTGAGCTCAAGGTGGACACTGTTCGAGGGCTGCACTACCCGCTCATCAATCAGCTCCGGCTGGCGTTTCGGCCCAGGGGAGATCTGGTGGAGCAAGAAATCAAGGTCGCCTGGGCCCAGGCAACACAGCTCCTGCTGGGTCTGGGAAACCTCCTGAACTACCCCAGCCCGGATTGGAAACTCGTTCCCCTCGCGGATTGCGCCAAGCTCATCTACCGCAAGAAAATATATAACCTCGAGCCGGGGGCCTGCGGGAGCCTCACGGCCTGGAACGCCCTCCTCGACCAGATCGTGAAGCACGCCCTGTCCCTTCCGGCCTCGTGCCATGGAAGCAGCGATCCTCCCGGACCGCCCTACGAGAGCTCTGCCACCCGGATCGGAACGACCGAGCTGAAAAAGCTGGATGAAATGGATCACAGCAGCTGGTCCGACGTGATCCAAAAGATGGCCTCCAACCTCCTCTGGTTGTCCGACCGGGCCAGCGGACTCGCCGCAACCCAGGTCCAGAGCACGACCCACTGCGTTGTCTGATATGATCGATGATGATTCAAAGCGATTGCTGCTGCGGGTGCGGCCAAAGAGAAAGACAAGCATCCAAGCGCAAGGAAGTGGCGGACAGATCAAGGGATGGACGGACGGACGGGCGGGGGGGGGGCGGTCACATGGATGGTTAATACTCGTGCAAAATCGAGGCAGAAGAATTTCACATCTTGGAGACCGCGGTGCACCTAGGACGACGCCTCGTGAGAGTGCTGCCCTGGTCTCGTCTATCGCAAGGCATATCGTTCACTCTGTTTCCATAACAGAACGTTTTGTTTGATCGACGTCCAAAGATCGAACGGAAAATCCAGAGGGAGTTGTTTGATGTTTGATGTTTGATGTTTGATCCGTGAAAGGATCTATACCGGCAATTGCTATGATTGTGCGTGATTACCACGCAACGCAACGCGACACAACGCGACACAACGCAATGCAACGATCGGTGGACTTGCAGAATACAATGGCCGAACGGCGCAATAAATAAGCACGACTGTGGCAAGCCTTTTTCCACCCCTTTGAATTTTCAGTAAGCACGGTGTCACTTTCCGGAACAGTGAGGATACTATGTTGGTTGCGAAGGAAGTGATTGCTACAGTACTCCTTCGTGTCATCTTCATTGAACCTCAAAGGAATTAATAGTCAAGAGGGAAAATTGAAGAGGTCTGTTTGACCCCACTTACATGACAAGACAAAACTAGAAAAGACTTGACTAGACAAATACGACTGCGTTTTCGAGTTGGAATTCAAGTGTTGTATCAAAATAAACCTTTGCAATACCGACACTGCTTCTATCAATGATCAATGTTGCAGTTGTCGATCGGATCAGCAAGGCATAATTCATTATTATACACAAAGTGCATGATACTATGCAGATGGTTGGGAATGATACTGCGTGTACTCCTTGTTTCACAACCAAAAACATAAACCTTTGATGCTTCAGATGCAATTGTGGTCGTCCTAGTGCAACCAAATGGTTGCATGTGACTTCGTACCGGTATTCCAAATACTGTAGCTCGTATGAAAACTGTACCGGTAGTTGTGAACGACCTACTAGCGTTCAAAAAGACATCCATACCGGTTGTTAGTCGTAATCTTTTGCGCCACAAACGTGCCACCGAGTTTTGCTCGTACGTACCTACCGATTTAGTGATGTTCTTTGTTGTTTTATGACGGGCGGTACATCGTAAGGCTTACGAAGTAACCTTACGGAGTAAGGTTACAAGTAGTAACTTCGAAACTTATGACTTTTCCTAACCCGAATGATCTTCCTCGTGCGACCATGGTACGATACTGGTATTCATATCTTACTCGTATCCAAGAGACAATGACTCTAGGATCACGACTCGACTTGTGTGAACTTCAGACGCTTGTTTCCCTTCCTGTGCAGTAAAAGATACAAAACGCCTCACAAAAAAATAATAATGAGAACAACAACAACCTGCCAGAGTCCATCATGAAAAATACTTTCCAACAACTTTTCGCTGCATGGAAACATCCAGCTGCAACCATTACGCCATTCGATTCTGACAGTCATTCCACGGATGCTGTCCGTGTGAAAGACGAATCCGAGACCGATGACTGCCGCAAGCGTAAAGAAAACAGCAGAATCACCCACCACATCGTCATACTCAAACACGGGATATTAGGGAATCGCAAAGAGCTTGGATACGTCAAGAAAGCACTAGAACGCGAGTATCGTTCGTCGTCCGACACAGTGAATTCCACGCTGCATGTCCACTCCGCAGAGTGCAACGAAAAGAATTCGCTGGACGGAATCGAACAGGGGGGCCGTCGCTTCGCCAACGAAATCAACGACGTCGTCCGATCCGTCGCGACCAATGTCGTCCGCGATCGATCGTCATCGGAGGACGACGCCAAAAACACAACCATTACCCTATCCATCATTGGCTTCAGCTTGGGCGGCTTGTACGCAAGATTTGCATTGCGATACCTCGACTGGAGCGTACAAATCGAAAAAGGATCTGAGAGTCCCTGCATCGAACTACAAATCATTCCCCAATTATTTGTCACAATAGCAACTCCTCACCTCGGAATGAAAAAATTTTCCCATGGTCCTAGATGCTTGGAAGCAGCGGTGGCTATCGGTCTTGGACAATCCGGGCGCGATTTGTTTCGGTGTGGACGTGTCAAAAAAAAGAATTCTGGAAGCTTTCTTGTGAAGAGGGACCCAAAGACCGATTCGAAGAGCCAAGAAACGAACCAGTCGAAGTACAATGACATCATTGCAGAACTGTGTCTCGATCCCAACTTTATCCAACCGCTCTCGCGATTTTCGAGACGAATCGCTTACGCGAGCGCTTTTTATACCGACATTGTAGTTCCAACGGCTACCGCTGCATTTCTGGTAGACGACGACGACGACACTGATGATTCGAACCCACAGGATTCATCTTCGAGATTCTCGCAAGGTGCAGTATCAGAACGCTCGCCTCATATCCTCCTTCCCCGAATCGAAGAAGAGCGAGAGACCAATGACCAGGTTATGGTGCGGACAAGTCCCAAAGAGGGTAGTGCAAGTCGTTTTTCGCTCCTTCAGTTCGATACCCCGAGAACAACGGACGGCGACAATATCGCTCCCGAGCCCGCGACCAGCGATCCTCCCACCGTTGCCGAAATGGCTCGGAGTCTCGATTCCCTTGGCTGGAGCAAGGTGTTCATCGACTTTCGTCCCCAAATTTCGGGATTGTACTGGCAACTCAATCGTCACAAGCTGGGATCACCGCCAAATTCGTTAGCCGAATTCGTGGATAGTGAGAACGACATGACCCGGGTCGATAAATCGTGTTATTCGTCGGGGGAACTGAAACGCAGCCTGTCCCACAATGGCGTTTTTGGTCATACTTTGCCATTGGCGCATTCGTTTGCCGTTGCCAGCAGCAAGAATCCGCTCCATCGGTTGATGTACAAGAATGGTCAGCCATTCGTGGACGAAGCCCTCGCAAAAAATGCTGTGAGGGATTTGTTGCGGTTCGTCCCCCCGGCAGGCCACCACGTCGATTCAGCGGATGCAGGCGAAGAAGTACCATGATGGTGGTAAAGACAATCTCGCTCGTTTTGAGATTGATTCACCTCACTAAGTCGAGCCACTTCTGTAAAATGCTACTACTAGTAGGATTCTAGTATAGTGCCTTCCTAGTAGTCGTAGATGCCGATCTCTACTAGTAGTAAGAAGATGCCAGCAGGAGGCCGGATATATCTGTAAGAACTAGTAGTAGAAGTAGATTTTAGTAGAGTAGTACGTCGTACGACACTGCTGCTGATCCATACTGGTGGTCTTTTCCTCACTTTTTCAATCCTTCTTAGTGCGGTACTGCAACAAGAAGTAGTCGCACCAATACTAGTAATATTTTAGGAACGATGGTAATGCCGATTGAGAAGGCGATGATTGACATCGCTCTATCTGACTATTGCAGCACTGCTGGCTTTGACGGCGTTGTCTCGATCTAGTGCTACTAGTAGTAGTACTACCACCACTACCACCACCACCACTAGTACTACTAGTAGTACTACTACTAGTAGTATTAGAGGTCGTACTACTAGTCCAGCAGCAATCATTAGCATGATATGGCAGGAGACTAGTAGTATTGTGAGGGTCGATTACCACCCCCAAATGGTGGAGCAAAGAAAGAAACAACAAAGAAATATGCTGCTGAGGAACAGGAGGCCCAACACTCAAAATCCAAAGAAGAAAAACTCAAAACCTCAGGATTACCTGAATATTGCAACAAGTCACCAGCATCACTCGTCCTCTTTTCCGCCTCCCTGCTCGGAATCATGCCTAGTACTAGTACTAGCTAGCTAGCTAGTGAAGTACTACTAGTACTACTACTAGCAGAAGTACTGAACACCAATCACTTGGAAAGCACCAAGAGCCACCTACTAGTAGTAGTACTACTAGTACTTGCAGTAGTACTATTGCTAGTGGGCTAGTACTACTACTACTACTACTACTACTAGTACAACTAGTACTAGCAGGACTGACGATGCGCCTGGCCTCTTGTTGGAAGATGAGGAAGAACCACCAGCACCAGCACTTGGATTGGAAAGAAGCAGCAACTACTGTAGTATTACTAGTACTACACCACAAAAGCAATGTCTTGTTCTAATTCTTCGAAAAGTATTACTTGTAAAGGTAGTGGATAACGGTATGCGTTACTAGTACTAGTAGTAAGATTAGTACTAATAGTAGTAGTATTACCGTACCGTAGATGGCTTGAAAAAAATGTAGTTCTGAATTAACTTAATCTGATTCTCCGGACGTGACCAATGCTTCCAGCTACCGGTACGGTACTAGCATTTGTGGTCGGAGTTGGGATCTAATACTGTCCGTGGGAAAGAGTGCACCGCATAGTAATCTTATTGCATCTCACGATCATTCGTTCGATACAGACCCCGACGCATCCAATTTGTTTTAGCGCGCACTGTGAAAACGATGCACATAAATTTTCTTTTTGCGAATCATCGGAAAATTCCTACCAACCACACATTCTTGTTTCTAATCGGCATAATTATCTTTTTGCCGAATAAGCGAAAAAAGGTCAACGTACCATATTCAAAACGTTTATGCCCCAAAATGACGTAATACGTGGCCGCGACCACAACGGATGGTTTGATTCTGTTGGATTTCTTTGTAAGACTCGTAAATTAGCAATAACCCCAATCAGGGGACCGATTTTATCCAACAGGAGTTGCAGTACAATCCCTGTACTTCCCCTACTGAAACACACATGTGCTCCTCCCTCTCGATAGCAATGACGAACAAAAATCGCCAGAATTTTAAAATTTCGTAGCACGCAGTAGTAAGATTTACTCCATACCCCGTCGGTTGCAATGTATGGAAGATACAAGAATGCCGTAAGTCTTACCAAATCCGCCGATCATTTTTTTTCACGCCTGACAATTTGCTACTCCCATCACTATTATTTGCGACCAAATAGCTTCTTGTCATTTGGCCAAAACGGATCGCAGCTTCGATGGGATCGCGGTGCATCCAAGTTCCAAGTCGCCAAATCGACCACAAATTGCCGTGTCTTCCTCCAAAGTCAGCAGCATATCCATCGCAGCCCCCAATAAAGTGCGAGTCCAACTCAAGCAGCTTCCAACGCAATTCAACAGACAATGGCCGCCCGTTCAAGGATGCCTCTTCTCTCCATATCGGCGTTTTTTCTATGTGTTTCGGGCGTTGCTTCCCAGCTGGACATGCTGGAGGATCCCTCGCTGGCAATGGAAGGTCGCCCCCTCCTCCCGGCCAAGCAACCGCGAATAGTCAATGGGGAACGGGCCGTCCCGTCCGATCGGCCATTCTTTGCCCGGGCCGGGTATGACTCTTACTTCTTTACCAATGAGGTCCTTTGCGGGGCCACACTGATCTGGCCCGATATCGCCATCAGCGCTGCGTAAGTTGTGATGAATGTATTAATGAATCGGACCGGACTGGACTGGACTGGACTGGATTGCGAATAACGCATGCCTATTGGATTGCCAATCATGCCATGGCAAGACAATATAGTCATTGGCTCGCGATCCAAAAGGGTGCATTGCGTTTTGATGCGATGCATTTCGTCTGTGGCTTTGGATTCGATCTTGATTCTCAAATCTCGTTGTTGGTTCTGTTCCGTCATTGCTTTCTGCTTCCTCGGCTCTGACTGTTTCTCATGCAACAGTCACTGTCAGGGGGCATTCAACCATGGTTTACAGATCCTGGACGAATCCACCGGCGATTACACAAAGTTGGTGCCCATCAACCAACAGGTCCGACACCCGGGATGGTCCACAAACCGACAGAATCTCAACTACGACATTCTGGTAATGAGATTGAACACACCACTCAAGAGCACAGATGCCGCAAAAACCATCTCCATCAACACCAACTCCAACTCCCCCAGAAACAATCAACAGCTCAAGGCATTCGGGTACGGTCTGACAGAGACCGGGGTAGTTTCGGACTTCCTGCGAGAAGCAGACGTCACCTACATCAGCAACGATGAGTGTTTCGGAAGGGGAATCAAGTTCAACAACGTGCTCAAGAGCCAGGAAGTCATGTGCACGGATCCCTCTGGTGGAAGGACGGCAACTTGCCTTGGAGACAGTGGTGGTCCACTCACGGATGCTACAGGAACCACGCTAATGGGGGTCATCTCCTTTGGTTCCGGGTGCGAGGCCGATCTGATCCCCGATGGACACGCAAGGATGTCGGAGGTTTCGGACTGGGTGCAGAAACAGATCTGTTTGCTTTCGGCCAATCCCCCGTTCGCGTGTCAAACCTCCAGCACCAACAATGATTGCGATCCCCAAGCTGTCGAGGTTGTAGTCGACTTTTCCCACGACTTTTATCCTGAGCACACAACGTTTGCGGTGACCTCCAAGAAATCGTCGGACGCGCTCTACGCTGGTCCGCAATACATTCCCACCCGCAGCGGAAGACACCAAGAGTCCGTCTTCCTGGCTCCCGGAGAATACATCTTTGAGGTGTACGACTCGCGGGGCAACGGCCTCGTCTCCGACAGGGGAAACGGATCCTGGAAGATTTCCGCGCTTTACGATGGATGCACCGAGACACAGATTGCCAGTGGAACTGCCGAGTTCACCAATGAGCAAGCCACACAATTTGTGGTGGACAACAGAAAGGCGACCGGCAACTGCGGCGGTACCGTCGTCACAATTGGCAACGTTGGCGAGGAGTCCAACGAAGACGCACTGGACGTCACCAACCTCGTATCGGAGGAAATGGAAACCTGCCTGTTCCAGAAGAAAATCGAATCGTCACTGGGTGCCTCCTTTTCAACCACCTGCGAGTGCGCGCCCAGCGATGGGTCGGGTGCCATCGAGCTGACCTGTTTTCGTGAGGACGGTTCGTCCTGTGCATCGCACAACGAAAGCTGCTCGTCCTCCGGTGACTGCTGCAGTGGACGGAGGTGTAGCGCGGGACGATGCCGATCCAGCGCCTCGTCCGCGACCAGCACCAGAAGCGATTCAAACCGGCTGGGAGGCACAAGCGTGGGGGGTTCCGCGGGACGGCAGGGACGGACCTCGGGAAAGAACCTCCGCGGCAGGTAAGCTGGGCGACGACGATGCGAACCAAAACCAACGAGCTATGCGCACGCTAATCGACAAAACGAACATTCACACGCGCACACAAGCACTACATAGTTGCCATCACAAAGGTGGCAACAATCAAGCAAGCAAGCAAAAATGTATACTATGTTGTAAAACATTGGTAAGAATACTATTATATAGTGAGATAGGGGACATCAACAAACGTGGGGTTCACTAATGTATATTCAAGGAAAGACACAACACACTTAGCTTAATGATAACAATTTATCATATTACGAAATCAACTCAAAATCAAAACTATTCTTGTACGGCATTCGACCCAGGGGTCATAATATAAGAAGGGGTACGCCACGATCGCTAAAAATCGGTGATTCATATTCCATGTGTGGTCCAATTTAGAAAAATTTCCCTCAACCTCAATTTTTTTTTTCCACTTTCACTGCATAATACTAACAAAAACTATTACAGTTCAATCTATAACAACTCCATCAAAAATTGTAACAAAACAATATTTGAATATTGTATCTAGCCCAATTTTTTACAAGGATCATGAATATGTAACTGCTTTTCACTCTAGATGGATGGAAGATAAAGTAAGTTATTCGGATGGATGGTCCAAATTTTGGTTCCAAGTGGAAGCTTTTAATTGAATAAAAATAAAACGGATGACGGACGGACGATCCGATTTTGTATTTTATATTCCAGGTGGAAGGCACAGATCACTGGTAGTTTGAATCAGCAATATCAGACAGCAGATGGATGTAAACTGAAAAAGGTACTTACTACTTGACTCTCAACTATATACGTGAGCTGCATATCGAATTTAAAAGTTGGAGAGTGATTGGAAGTGTACTTGGTAAGTTGCTTTATCAGGTACACTTTTACTAGTGATATGCAGTAAATTATGAGAAGAAAAAAATTGACTGAGGGAAATTTTTCTAAATTGGACCACACATGGAATATGGAGTGCCATTTTTTTTTTACTAGTATTTGTACGTCGAACACGGACGACGGACAGACGTCGTGGCGTACCCCTTCTTATATTATGACCCCTGATTCGACCGACCCACTCACTCGTGATACTTTTTTGGTTCCGTTATGCGACCAGGCATCTTGTGTATCTTGCGAAGCCAAAAAATGGTATCCTCTCGTGTGCGGTATTGAATACGGTTCTTTGTGCGCAAATCCTGGATACAAGGTTGCACCAAAACCCTGTACGATCCCGATGAGCAGAGTTGGGGAATTTGAAACTGAAATCCATCGCAGAACGAGCAAACACAAAACTAGAGTATCCAACCACATACAATGGTAACCTCGCACACCACGAACCATTCGGCGATGGATTCCACCGTTAGAAGGAACGGAAGAAGACACGCCAACGGCAATTGATGGGAATGAATGAATGTGTGAAACAATCAATCCATCGAAAGCGTCGGTACAAGCGAGCTGTGGCAAGCTCTTGGGTTCCATCTGTCTCCCGGGATCTCGCTCACAATGCGACTTGTAAACCCAAGTCGAAATCTAACATTGTTTCTGCCCATCCCATTGCAAGCTCTCCTGCCTCTGCGTAGTACAAAGACAAATCTATCCAGCACAGTCCATCATCGATTCATTGTTGGTTTATTCCCTGTTCTCGTCGTTTCGAGTACTCAAAAAACACGATCACCTACGTCTTTGATCGAACACAATGTGGTTGCTTCTCTCGTGGTCCAAGCTCGCACTTCTCGCGGCGACTTTCGCTGTTTTGAAAGTCACCCCGCGAGTCGTAGGCTCCGATCCCGATGCCGGCCTCTCGGACCGCATGAGGGAAGGTGGTCTTAACCTTCTGGACAGCGTGAGAGAAAACGAACGCTTTGCCCTCCTGGCGTATCTCGTCGAGCTCGCCGGGGCGGAGGGACTCTTTGAGAATTCCAAGAAGAACCGCACGCTACTAGCCCCCGTCAACGAGGCTTTTCTGGACGTCCGCACCAAAATCGTGGTGCACTTTCTCACGGACGAGGGATGGGACCTCCACATTCTCTATTTTTTGAAGCACCACCTATTTCGTAACCAGCCATTCGATGCAAACGGCATCGCGGCAGCTAGCGGTGGCTCAATCGTCCTCGAAACCTTCACCGACGAGCTGATTGAGTTCGAGATCTCCGATGGCCCGATCGTCGTCGATGGCGGTCCGACACTGTTGCCGGACCTTGTGACGGCTTCCAACGGAGTGATATATCCATTGCAAAATGTTTTGATACCGCGGTGGTTCGACAGCGACATCGAGGACGTGCTGCAATCCGATCCCGCTCGATTCTCCACCTTCTTGGACCTCGGCCATAAGCACGCCGAGTTTAGGGCTGCCATCTCCTCGGTTTCAGAGGAACCCTACACCGTGTTTGCACCCACAAACGAGGCCTTTTCGGATTACTCCATGCCGGCCGGGGCCTGGGATGGAATGGGCTGGCACGTTGTTCCCGGAATCCTCACCGGCAGGGACCTGCTGCTGCGTCCCGAGGTGGTTTCTGTTGCTGGACAAGCCCTGATAGTGGAGGTGAACCAGGACAAGCGCACGCTGCGAATCAACGGCTCCCTCATCGTGGAGAGCAACCTCTTGGCCAACAACGGCATCGTTCACGTTCTGGACGGACTCCTCACTTCGCTGCCAAAGACAGTGGTTCCAGCGAGCGCCGTTCCTTCACTCAGTCCCACCGAAGCATCGGAAGAATCCTCCAATCCACAGAGCGTCCCTCCCTCGCGCGATCCCACATCGACTCCCACCGAAGCATCGGAAGAACCCTCCAATCCACCGAGCGATTGTCCGTCAGAGTCCACTGGCGCCGGCCTGCAGGACAACAGCGAAGCATTCGACCAGTGCCTGTGGTCAAAGGCACAAGAAGAATCCCGCGGCGGTTTTTCCACGGTCAGCTGCGACTGCCAACCGGCAGAACGCAACACCGAGGGTTTCTACATTGCTGTGACCCTTTCCTGTTCGGAAGCCTCATCGAGCACTATCCGCAACACCATTGTGTCCACATTGTGTGCCCCGAAGTACGGTGCTTGCGCGACGAGCCAGGAGTGCTGCAGTTTCCCCTTGCGCCTGTGCCGTGGTGGCCTTTGCCGCGACGCCGTGCATCCAAGGGGTGGGCACCTACACCAACTCGGAACCCAGCCGGAACCCGAAACAACGACGACGACGCTGGGAGGAGCAATCATCGGGAGAATCGAGTCTCCGACCGGAAAGCGCGAGAAACGATGGAAGCACGCAAAGGGACGGGCATAGCAAGATGTAACATTTCGAACGTTGATTGCTCGCAACTCTATAGCGAGAGATCGCACAATAGACGCACACGCACACAGTATTCTGGAGCGTAGTGAATTTGTGTTTGCATTGATAAACGGTGTGTGCAGAATGAAAACTTTTAGAATAACACCAAACCAGAGTGTAACAGAGTAAATCAGTCAATACCGTGCTCTACTTCTTGGTATTACACATAGCAGAATAGCAGTCTTTGCTCCCTACGCTCCCTACGTCCATTTGTCTTCCATCGCCCATAGCAACAGATCAGTTGTTCACCATGGTCCCATCGTGTGAGGGTCATTCGAATCCTTTTCGCGTCTACAGGATTAGTGATACTAGTCCTGTTACTACGACATTCAATGTATTGTTTTCTTTATTTGCTCCATTCTATTGATAACTTCATTATTATTTTTTTAAAGTTTGTTGCTAGTTTTTATGAATCGTCCATTTATTTTGAACTAACTTACTGTACTACGTAATTAATGTATCTTTTCGATTCCTTGCAATTGAAGACTGATGTATTGATAATTTGTTTTATGCCTCTTTGGTCGGAAAGATACTTTTAGGATTGACGAAGCTAGAAAGGCACTACTCGTACTTCGTATTACTGCCGGCGCCTAAAGTATTTTCAAAGACTGAACGGCTTCCGAGTCCGAGTGAAGTTCCATGCGGGGCCCTCCCATTCACTTTACAGAAGTTGCACAACGAGACACAAGACCGGTAAGATGTGGAGGAAACGAAGTCACAACTTTGATGCGATGCAAGTCAAAACCACTAACTCCTAACAAAAAACAACAAGGTTAATTCTGCACCATGAAGAAAAGCAAAGCATCTATTATTACCACTGGTACAACATCCCATCTGATGCTTTTGTCTCTGATGGCCGGAAGTGCCGCTGCACAAGCCGATACTTGCTCGGGAGTCAGAACCAGGTTTCCCACCCCGAGCGTTGGTAACTGGTACGCAGGATATGAAAAGTGGTGTCGTTCGCGGAGGAAGCGAAACTTACAGGCGTTTGGAAGTTGTCTGTTTCGAAACAACACAGTGAATGCGTGCATGGAGAGGCACTCACTCATCGTTCATTCCTTGTATCTTTCTATGTAATTCGTTTGTGCATTCCGCTTTATTTGTTTTGCATACTTAACATTCACATGTTGCAACACCATCCCAAACACAAACCCCGTAGCGCGAACTGGGGGAACGACCCAAGAGGAGATATCAAGGAATATCCCACTGACTTTGACGGACTGACCAACCAGGTCGCAATCTACACATGCCCGACCTCCGACAAGCGCGTCATTATTTCCAACGGTGTTCCGGATCACACCGTGACGATCTACAATCCTAACACACTGTGCGAAATCAATTGGGTGGTGGAGATCCCGCTGAACCCGGTCGAGAACGAAAGCGGCCTCACGGAGATTCCGATCCGTGGAATGATCGCTATGGCCGTGAACGGGGTTCCCGCGTACGGACCTCAGGAAGCGGACGGCTTCAACGCGGTAGAGATCACCCAGAGCACCATTGTAGGAGCGGGATTCTGGTATGGGCACGCGAGCCCCAACAATGCCTGGCACGTGCATGTAAGTGGATACGACTGGAGTTTTATGTAATATGACAGTTATGGATGAATTCTTGACCGATGATTTGTTCGCCGCCTCCCGTCACGGATTGATTGTTGATTTGTCTAATGATCCACCGACTAAACAACACAACTTGGCATTATTTCTTTTTCGACACGACTTGGATTCATTCCTTCGCATTTCTTTCTTTGCGTTCGGCTGCACAAAAACTTCAAACTCTGACACGAACGAAATGAATCCGGATGATTTCTGTGATGTCGGACCCAAAGAACCCACAAATGGGAGAGGAAACCGTGTCCTCCGACGAACTCCTGGGATACGCCATGGACGGATTTCCCATCTACGGGCCCCTCGTGGACGATACCCTCCTGGACGACTGCAACGGGATCACCAACGACGACGGCAGCTACCAATACCACGTCCGAACCTTTGAGCAGGTCGACGAGACCCTCGAGTACTGCAACGGAAACAGCCCCGCCACCAATTGGAACTACATCCTTGGATGCTACAAGGGAACCCCCAATCTCTCGGACGTCGACGACTCCACCACCTACACGCTCCCGGCCGACTGTGTTCTGGAACAAACGACGCCTTCCCCCACCAAGGCCCCGACAAGCAAGCCGACCGATGCCCCGGTAGCGTCTCCCTCGTGCGAGAACTCGCCGCTCCCAGTCTCCACCTACAACACGTGTGACGGCGTCGTCGGGGCCGACAAGTGCGGTACCAAAAAGTTTTGGACCCACTGCCGGTCCAGCTGCGACAAGTGCAACAAGTGCATCAACTCTCTCCAGAAACTCAAGATGTCCACCAAGGTCGAGATGACCTGGGTAAACGGCAAGGGCGAGACGGTCACCAAAAAGAAGAAAAAATTCAAGTGCAAGAACGTCAAGAAGGCGCTCAACAAAGAGGAAATTTGCTCGGAACACGCGGACGTTGCCCTGTCGTGCCCCAAGACCTGCGGCGAGTGCTGAGTCGTGCCGAGCCGCGCCGAGGCAACAGAGGCATCGAGTGAGGTTCGAACCGTTCCAATCCGATGCCAAGCGGTCTGCCGCACGGACCAATCGACCGATCAGACTGCCCGCGAGGCAGGAAACGCGCAAAAGCGATCAGGATCTCCGATAGCAAGCAACCGTAGCTTCGCATCGTATCCTAACACAAAACTAAATATTTCGTTCGTTGTTGTCGTCGTAGTCATAGTCGTCGCCGTCGTTGTTGTATCAATAGTCCGCCGAACGACCTT
Source organism: Pseudo-nitzschia pungens (assembly GCA_037355855.1). NCBI lineage: Eukaryota > Bacillariophyta > Bacillariophyceae > Bacillariales > Bacillariaceae > Pseudo-nitzschia > Pseudo-nitzschia pungens. The sequence goes on along the minus strand of CM074762.1, from coordinate 898,959 downwards.
TCCGTCGAAGCGAACAGAGGCAAACCGCATGGTGATTCCGCGTGCGTTCCGTGCTGAAATCCAAAACACATGATGTGCTCGTGGCATTCGAGGAAGATGGCGCATCCGAACTTCCTATTCTCTTTCTTCTTTTCGAGTTCAACGCAACGCATCCAACTCCAGGGCACCGAGGTCCGGAGACAACATGGGAACGATGCCGTAGATTGCTGATGTCTATCTACCGGTACATTTATTCTTTCGGTAGAGAAACCTACGTCAGTCACACTGCGTTGCTACATTAGAAACTACCGTTTGCTTCAGACCATGACGACATGATGTGTGTTGATTGCGATGGCAAGATGCAAGATTGGCATATTCTTTGTCGTCAGTGACACGATGATTCATGGATTCATCAAAAGATGAGAACGAACCATCTGATGTTGATGTAATAGTATCTTAATGACATAATAATCATATGATAAAGAATCATCAATGATGACCGAATGTTTGGCCCGAAGGCTGAAATGCGAGTATGAGTAGGAGTACGACTACGTAACCTTACGTAGAAGAAGTCTCGACGTATGTCTGTCGTAAACGGGAATCATTGAAATGTTTTGAGTCACGTATTGTGGGTTTCCTCGATGTTCGATCCGCGATCAAACGTCAAGGGAAAAAAAAATCTTCTTTGAAACAATTCCGTTCGTGTCAATCAAAACGGAAAATCGCGCGAAGACAAAAAAATCTTTGGGTCTGGGGGGTTGAGAGTGTCAGATGAGAACGCCTTCGCTCATCTATGCCCGTCACAGAATGCATTTGTACCAGCATGATTTTTGTGATGTTCGTTCTATCATATTCCTTCGACTCCTCGAGAGGAACAAGTAAAGGTGCCAAAATAAATAATTGTGAGTCTCCCTCATCCCTCGTCCCTGCAATCAAAATTTCCTAATCCAAAAAACGAAAGTGCATAACGCTCGAGTGTCGTCGAACAGTAATCTCAAGCTCAAACACAGACGAGACAAGGCAAGACAAGACAAGATACGATACGATCACCGCAAACGAAAATCGACACATACCTTTTTCGTTCGTTCGCGACATCTCCAGAAATAATTCAAAAAAACGCTCCAACAATAATGATATCCAGAAGTCATCTCGCAGCGTGGGTTCGATCTTCCAGCCGAGCGGCCCGGAACGCACAAGCACACGCAGAAACAAACCACACGATGGTGGCGCGCTGTGCCACCCGCTCGCTTTCGTCGCAGGGATCCTCGGGGAAAAACAAAAACCTTCTGACCGGCGAGGAAGGGGTCCACCAAACGATGAAGCTCTCCCAGTCCTGGAGGCAAAAGCCACTCTTTCGCCGCCTGGGCGATGTCCGGTTCAAAACGGGAACGGAGGCCGCCAACCTCCTGATCCGGGAGGCCAAGCGCCGCGACGCCCACGAAGAGGACTACATCGAGTCGGTGACCTCCGTCATGCAGTGCTTGTCGCCCGTCTTTGACCGGAATCCCAAGCACGCCTTTGTGGCCAAGACCCTCATCGAGCCCGAGCGCTTTATCCAGTTTCGCGTGGCGTGGATCGACGACGAGGGAGTCAACCGGCTGAACCGGGGCTTTCGCATGCAGTACTCGTCCGCCCTCGGTCCGTACGCCGGAAGCCTGCACCTGGGGTCCGACCTGACCCACAACGTGTGCCACGCGCTGGCCTTTGACACGGTCTTTTCCAACGCGGTCACGGGCTTTCCGCTGGGCGCCGCCGTCGGGGGAAGCGACTTTGATCCGCTCAACAAGTCCGAGACCGAGCTGCACCGGTTTTGCCAGTCCTATGCCACCGAGCTGGCAAAATACATTGGCCCCGACCAGGACATTCCGTTTGTTGGAATGGGCTGCGGAAAGGAGGAAATGGGATACATATACGGACAGTACAAGCGCATCAAGCCCACCGGAAATTTCATGACCGATCCCAACATGTTGCAGGTGCGTTAGATTTCCGTACCGGAAGAATCATCCTGAATGGCAGATTATGAACGCTCAGCGCTGGGTGGTAGTTTTGAAAATAGTTTGTGTTCGTAGGATGCAGGCGTCTCGTATCCGTGCGGTTGTTTCTCACGAATTCTTTGTTTTGAATAATTGTTGTCATTATCGTTGTTATGTATTGATTTTATTTGTTGTTCTAGGCTCCCGGGTTCACCATTGCCCACTTTGCAAACTGCATGCTGGAAGACCGCGGCGATACCCTGAAGGGCAAGCGCGTCATGATCACGGGGTCCGGCCGCACGGCGCGGTCGGTGGCCAAGAAGCTCCTGGAGTACGGAGCCGTCCCCATCACCATGAGCGACGAGAGCGGACACGTATACGAACCGGACGGCATCCCCGAGGGAAAACTTGCCATGCTCGACAAGATCAAGGAGGAACGCGGCGCCCTCCTCGGTCGCTACATCATCAGCTCGACAACCGCCGAGTTCAACCACCCGGAAAACATGTTCAACATTCCCTGCGACATTTGCATTCCCTGCGGCCCGCTCAAGGAAATCGACGACGCCGAGGTCAAGGCACTGGCCGACAACGGCTGCAAGTTTCTCATTGAGGGTGGCCAGTCGTGCGTGACACCCTCGGCCCGAAAGGTCCTCAAGAAGCGGGGCATACTCTACGGACCCCACACCATGACCATGACGGGACCAGCAATCACCTACGGCCTCGGCAGGGACGCCACCGACGAGAATCTCCGGAAGGAGGTGGACCGCATCTACAACGAGGTCAAGCTGACGGCAGCAGAATTCAACTCGCACCGCGATCTGTACGCGGGAGCAAACATTGCCGGGTTTTTGCGGGTCGCCAACAACATGATGCTGCACGGAGCCGTGTAAGGACAGGCGTCGGCGAGGAGAGAGAGAGAGAGTGTGTGTGTGTGTGTGTCGTGCTATGCCGTGCCCCGCCGCACGGCAGCAGGAACAACAACAACAACAACAACAACAACGGTAATGGCAATAGCCGAACCGTGTGTGACTGGCTCTGTCCGTCTGGCCAATAGCTCTAGATCCATCACAGATATTAGTAGTATAACTCTTGTTACTTTGTATTGCTTTGATGCCAGAAGGTTTGAGATCCACAACAAATGATAGCAGCCCGCAATAGAAAGAAATCAAAGAGTTTCGTTCTTTGTGCTGCAAATGACCTTCCCACGAGGGTTTCTTGAATCGTTTGGCATACTCTTTCTTCCGTTTCAAACAAAATTTGAATATCTCTCGATACATTCCATTCGAATGCCAATTGTCCGCTTCCTGTCCGAGAACTTGCAACAATCTTCACAAGTCAAGCGAGTTAAATTCGATTCCAGCAGTTGAATCTCTCAAGAATTGACCTACCAAAAATTCTTTCGATAAAATGATCCATTAGTAGTAGTAGTACATGTAGTAAATTTGCATGCTACAAGTCAATCTGCACATTTAATTGTGGTTCGGTTGTTAATGCCTATTGAGTCCAAAGTTTCCGATCTGAATTGGGAGTTTTTTTTTAATGGATGTATTTATTGATAGCAATTCTTCCGTATCTTTCAAACTTTTCGGCACTGTTGCTGTCAAGATAAACTAGGATATCGCTTTCGACAATCATTGCATAACTTACATTTCGATCATCATTCGGATACACCAAAGGGAATGTCGACGAAGCAGGCTTGGTCGACTTATCCCTGCAACCTTGAAGCTGTGATGCGGTTCCATCGTAATGACTGCGCTGAAACTATTGCCGACATGTTTGGTTGAAGAAGATGACACAAAAAGATCTGTACGTGTCGAATTGCCATATGCTACATGTGCATAATCCCATTTGGAGTAACAGAGTGTCTCAAAGAAGATAATGGTACTGCACTTGGGCGAGTTTGCTCAGGTGCGCCCATAATATCTCGGGAGTCGTTATCACTAACCTCACTTTGCTTTGTTGACTCTCCTTTTTTTTGAAAGATTTGATGGATTGATTCGTCTTATTGTAGGTGACCGACAATCAAATTTGGAAAGCGTCGGTTATTTGGTTCTTATTCGTTTGTTTCATGTGATCCCTTGTCATCAAACGTATGCTTCCAAAGTGCGTAATTGACAAGTTCCACTTGGTGAGTATCGCATGATGTATAATATACTACCAGAAGTACCTTCGGTTTTCCGGGGCTATTTTCCTTCACACTCGTTTGAGACTTGTTAGAAATCACAGAACTCGAAAGAGGAGAAACCCGATACCTGATTAGCTGTAAATTCATTCTGTGCCTCTCTTGTACAGCAAAACCGTAGACTCCTCATTTTTTATTCTAACCTCCGTGATGAGCACCCCGTAACGTTCCCATTCGTAGTCGATCGTAATTGTTGCTCCCCGATATCCGAGGGTTGAGTCTCTCGTCTCCTACATGCGACACCCAACGGCACCTACCGTCGGAACACCGTCGATTTCCACAGCAGACTAGGTCCGACTCTACAGCGGTGCCGCATCTTTGATTCGTGGCAGCACATACTGTATCGTTCCGGTGGGTGTCGACGCACCGCACGGTCCATGCAAGGGACACGAGATGCTGATCCTCGTTCTCCCGGGCGCAGTTGCAAACAATCCCCGGCCCAAGACTCTGCTCCTCCCTCGATCTATCTTCCATGCATTCCGTTGATGGTTGGGGTAGTACTGCGTGTTTAATTCTTATTGTTGCACTCGTTAACGACGATGACGATGACGACGGTGTTGCTGAAGGTTCCATCGATGGTCGAGTGGATGGAATCTTTGATAGTACGGCCGATTGTCTGACGGATGGTCTAGTAGAAAATATGGTTGGAACTGAAGTTGGTAGTTCTGTCGTTGCTTGGCTCACTGGTGGTTCAGTTGACGGTAGAATTGAAAACGGAGTTGTTTGTGTCGTCGATGGCGTTGCTGACAATATGACCGATGGCATGATTGATGGCATAGATAATGGTGTCGTCGATGGTGTTGCTGATGGGATAGTGGGCTGTGTCCCTATCGATGCTCCTGTCGAAGTTTCCGTTGCCTTGGAACTTGCTGGACCACTTTGGGTCACGGGAGCCTCCACGACGAAATCGACCACTTTTAGCTCAAGAAAATTGGCACCCCCAGAGGCCAGCTCCGTTTCGGTGTTTTCGTTAGGGTGGTCGTAAAGTGCCACGAGCCTCCAGGATCCTCGTTTGTCGCTGCCACTAGATCCCGGACTCAGACCATTTCCGGCACTGTCCCAGATCTCGAGCGTGTAGTTCCCCTTTGATGAATTGGGCACGGCGGAAGTTTTGCAACGCACAGCGCAGTGGGGGCGACATACCAAAGTAACGAGGAGAGAGAATGGAAGAGCACGTGAGTTCCAATTTACACAACGTAATGGAATACAAAAATAAAATGCGTCATCTCTCATCTCGGTCGGAAGCAGGGAACAGAACAAAACGACGTGCAGTGTGTCAAGACACGTACCGGAACCAGGTACAGGACCGACGTCCAAGTACTTTCTCGTTCCGGAATGTATTGCGGACCCACGAACACAACATGGTCAATATCGGTAGCATCGTTCGAAGAAGTGCCATTGGTCTCGCGGTTCTTCGTTTTGGACAGCACCCGCACCAGGGTGTCTTCCGGATAGTAATCGTGATCGAAGACGAGGAACACCAGCACCGCATTGGGATCCGGAGAGGGAGGAAACGTCCCCATCGGACAATCGCGATCGGCTGCGATGACTCGTGAATGAAAACAAATCTGTTCCTGAATCCAATCGTAAAATACCGAGACCCTAGCGAATCCGTTTGGCGTCGCGAAATCACCATCGCCCTCTCCGCACCCGAAACTCCAGGAACTCACTCCCACCACCAGCGGTGTAGCCACCGAAGGCGCGAACGGAGACGCTGCGACGAGCAGCGGCCCCCCCGAGTCGCCATCGCAGATGGAACTGCCCATGCTGTGTCCCAGAAAGTGTGCATCCCCGCACAAGACGTCGTCCCGGATCTGAGGGAGGGACGGGTCGTCCATTAGGTATCGGATCCATTCCGTGCAGTCGTCGTTGTCGATGGAACGAAGGTACCCCTCCCGCAGTGCCTCTGACGGAGCTCCGTCCGATCCAGTGCTTCCGAACCCGAGTGCTCTGAGGAGAGTGTTGGTAGCAGCAGCCGCAGCGGGGACCGAATCGTCCGAGTTGAGCGTCGCGATCGGCAGCCCCGGATCGGAGGACAACCGCAGCAACAAAATGTCGTTGTTCATGTCCATTCCGTTGAAACCTGATCCATTCCAATACGATGCGTTGCAAATGTTTTTAGACGTTTTCCAAGCAACTTATGTGAGTTTCAAATCATTCTATTCCTTTTTGTTCTGTCTCGAAACCTGATTCCATCCTATTGCATCTCGTTCATGTGTTTCATTCCTTTGGAAAACGAACCCAACCCAACCCAACCCAACCCAACTCAACCCAACCAAAACCGAAAACACGCTGACATACCGGGATATCGAATTTGCAGGTCCACGGTTGCTTCTCGGGTGTAATCGTTGGTCTCCGGGTCGTACAGCAGGACTCCGTAGTTGAAGCTTCCCTGACAGTGCGCGGCTGTCAGCAAGATATCGTTGTGAATCAGCGTCGCTCCGCACAAGAGGGAGGGATCTACCGAGTCGTGGTTGTGGTTTCGCAGGTTTCCGGAACGCGCAAAGAACATGGCCTCAGACGGATCGACAACGATCCTTCCATGGGCGATCGCGCGGCGATGCCTTTGTTGTTCTTGAGCTTGCGCTTCGATAGCTGCCACTGAACCGAACCAGACCACGCAACACAGCCCGAGCCAGAACAGCTGTAACAAAAGCAGTTGATGGGAGCGGAACGCCGTCATCGCGTATTATATCCCACACCCAATCGTAGACGAATACACGGAATGGAGACCATTCACGAAACAACGGTATTGCTATGATTGTATTCAAATACCATACGAGTACCGTATCCTTACGGTTGGACAGCATTCTGTCTTCAGCAACGAAAAGTAAAACTGGCGAATTGCGACTGGCGAATTGCGAAGTGTGAATCGCCAAAAAACGGAAATCACACTACTGAATCTACAATGCACGTGTACCCTGTACGTAAGGTTACGGCGTACGACAATTATCGGGTACAAGTAAGGTTACTACTTACATACCGTTCGTATCCTTGGAACATAAAAGCGGCATGCTTTAGTGTTCGATCTTCCATAATTCGTAATCGATCATCACTCTGTGTATCTTGCGTGACTGTTGGAGCTCCCAATGCTACCGATGCTCGTACTACGGTAGTAAATTACGTAATTACTCGTACATCCCATCGTTGGTGCTTAGATGAAAAGTGACATGATAAAAAAATACTTTCGATGATGGATTGATTCTCGTTTGTCAGACAGGCCCAAAACGTTTCGGAGAACCCGTTGAGGATAAAATACAAGTAAAATAGAAGTAAAGTACGAGTACCTTACGACCAGTCAATCCTGTTTCGTCACCCAAATTTTACTTTCCTCATGATGAGAGGGTGTGGCTTTGGGCGCCATTGAGCTAGTTGAACAAGGCAGTGCTTGCATTTAAACAACCCCAACCTCAACAATTATTACCTTCCTATTGTGTTTCCCCCGACTACAACCACTTCGAAACTCACGCTACAAAATTCCTAACAGCTGTCCGTTGGTTCTACGCGCATATATACTAATTTCTACGTGGACTGGAGGACAACTGTTAGGAATTTCGTAGTACCATTCCGTGTACCGGTACGTACTGGTACTTGAGCTTTGCCGTACAGATTGATTCTCCCTCCTAACGGAAGATGAAGACGTTGAGATTCACTCATTCTCAACTTCAAGGCAACTCTTGAGGTCTTAGAACTAAATACCGTATTGTTTTGTGTTGCAGCGTGGAGTTCCTCGGGATCGCATTCTTGAGAGTAATTGTTTTCAGATTATATATTTTGTTTATACGGGTTGTTTATTTAAAGAGATGATGATGGTCATTTGGATGATTTCACGTTCCGATCAAAACAATTTTAATCGTGAAGTTCATTTGGAAACATACGTGGGGCCTATTCGTCATGTTTCTGAACCGATTTGCCATTCCCTCACACGTGTACGAGTAAGGTTACCTTGCATTTCGATCTTTTTCCACTATCGGTACGTGTAGGTAAGGATACGTACTCGCACCATTATTTCGCTAAGCGCAGCATGAGCGACAATAATTACGTAGTACGAAGTTTCTGTGCTGCATCATCTGTGCTCACAATTTTTATCCAAACCACCAAAGCATCTCACAAAAAATTGAAAACACGGTAAGCAACAACAAAGACATTCTTTCCACGAACAATGCGTATTGCAATGCAATCATTTCGCACACCAAACACTTTCTATGCTAGACCCAGTACCCACACCTGACTCATAGTTCGTCGTTTCTTTAATCGCAGCAGGCGCTCCTTTGTTGGACTCCAGAAACCATAAAATCTTCACAATCATGAACCTGGGCATCAAGTTCTGGTTGCTCCTCCTCTGCCTTTCTGGAACCGAAGGCAGACTAGGTAGCACGGTGTCACAAAGCATCAACGATGTAACTTCGGATCAAGGCATAAAGGGACTCTCGGTGGCCGACGGCCGCCGCTCGCTCGCGATGACTCCGGTGATGGATCACGACAACATGTACACGCCCCTCGCTTGCAACGAGAACGCTAACCCCTCGATTACGTCCCAGCAATGTCTGGACAATGGGAAAACCTTGAGCTCTTTGATAGCATCCTCTGCGTCGACCAACTCTCCTCTGATTGTCCCGTGTGGCGAGTGCTACATTGTGGACACCACCGATGGTTCCACAGTCACTCTTCCAGGGGATGGAAGTCTGCACGTCAAGGGGCGCTTGCACTTTCCTTCCACGTCAAGTCTGACTCTGAATACCACCGCTGTCTTCGTGGAAGGTCACTTCGATATTGGAATCCCGGATCTGGGAAAAAAGGTTAAGATCTCGTTCTATGGGACTGAGGAACAATACTACTACCCTCACATGATGTGCACTCTGGGTGACCTTAACTGCGAGCACAAGAAGAAGGTCGGAAAGAAACCATTTGTGGTTGCCGGAGGTAAGCCACGGTTAGTTGGAACGAGATCATTACGTATAAGTTGGATCATGAGTTGTTGTCGTTTTGTTCCCAGCACAGGAATGTTTGTAACACCAATCTTACTCACTTTTTCGGACTATACAAACGCTCAAAAACCACAGGAACATTGGACATCCGTGCCATTGATGAAAAATGTCCCTCCTGGACAACGCTGAAAGATGTTGGCATGGACTCCAACGGGCGGACAAACAAATTTTACGTGGATACCTCCTTTGCGCACTGTCTGCGGGTGGGCGATGAGATGTTGATCACTTCGGACACCTACGGCGGCTGGGACAAACACTTTGACTGGAAGGTGGCGTCCATTGATGTTACCAATGGAATCGTGCATATGGAAGGTTCTACGGATCGAGTTTTCGCGACGGAAGCCGGACCTGGCGAATCCATTTTTGCAGCGGAGGTTGCGCTTCTTCGTCGCGATGTCATTTTCGAAGGTCAAACTCCACTCCGAACCGAGATCTTCAAGTTCAACCGAGAGAACGATGTGTGGGATCTGGCATGGAAGTCGAACGCGATTGAATCTGTGTCGGCGGATTTTACGGACTCGATTGGGAACGATCTCCTTCTTCAATTCTGGGATCCATCATCCGACGGAAGTGTTGCAGTTACGTATCGAGAGGCAGTAACGGCGAAATGGAGCTACATGCGCGCTAATTCCGCCACCTGTACCGTCCGACTCGAAAAGAATGGTTCTGTTGTTGGGACTCTCCCACAAGGCCAATACGTCACGACAACAACCACCGTTGACGTGATGCCCGGCGATATTGTCACGCTCAAAGAGGTTGGAAATTGCATCGGTGTCTTGCTTTCTCTCGAACACACCAAGCGGTTTCTGCCGGACGACCCAAGCGATCCCAACAGCACTCACGGCGGTCACTTGATGATCCTCCACACAAACCATGTGGTTCAAACCATCGAGGGTGTCGGCTTTGATAATATGGGACAAACAGGGAATCTAGGAAGGTGAGTTTTTGTTCTACAACACGATGCTGCTTGCATTATCGCGCATTGAAGAAATCATAATATGAACTGTGATTCTGACAGAATCACCATGTTTTTCAATACAAAGATATCCTATTCATTTCCACATGTGTGGCGATGTCCATAAGTCATCGGTGTCGAGGAATGTTATTCGCAACAGCAAGCAACGTTGTGTTGTTATCCATAATTCCAATGGGGTTGTGATCGAGGACAACGTGTCTTACAAAACCAGAGGACATTGCTACGTGACTGAAGATCACTCAGAGGTCGATAATCACTTCATCCACAACCTTGGCGTCCAGGTGGATGACCTAGACGGCGACAATGGCCAATCCGACTCCGTTGCTTTCGGGAGTGCAACCTTTTGGATTCGCAACGCGAAAAATTACTTTGAGGGGAACGTTGCAGCAGGAGCATTGAGCACCGGATACTGGTTTGATATGGTAAAGACTGGAACGGAAAAGTATGCACCTCTATATAGCTTCAACAACAACGCTGTCCATAGTTCTGCCGCCGGAATCATCTCCTATCCAGGAGGTGGCTTCACTCCTGGTCCAGGCGCAGTTTTGAATAATTCTCGGGTTTACAAAAACTCAAGGAATGGATTTCTTCACTTTTTTTCGGGAGGATTCAAAATTTTAAACAGCGTGGTTGCTGACAACCTTATTGCTATCCAGTGTAGCCAAGGTGAATTAGATACTACTACGATCGAAGACACGCAGATTATTGGTTTGTCCGAAGACATGAAAATTAGATTGGGACAAACAACCCCAATAGCAGCATCAGGTCTCCAATACGCCTTTAATGTGGACCCGGCCGATAAGAAAGTGCGATACATGCCACAACTCAAAAATGTGACCTTCAAGGAATTTTCTGGTGATTCACAGGCGATTAACCCTTATACCGAAGTTGCCTTTGGTGCTAGACAAACCATGGATGATCCAGTTCTCGCGGAAGGTGTCATATTTGATAATACTGTCGAAGGCGCCTCACGTGATCCACTTACTAAGGACGAATTGGCTTGGACTAACTACTTTGAGGATGTGACTGGAACGTTTAGCCCGACTGGCAAACCTGGCTTTTTTGTACAGAATACCAAGCGTATGACACACTTCATTCCAGAAACATGCTCTTCGATTCCATCGAAAAGCAGTAAAGGCACTGTTTTCTGTGAAAACGCCTGCCTCCAGCATATGCTAATTATACCCGAAAACTATCATCTTCAGCTCTACAAGAAGATGGTTCTTGATAACGGATTCACGAGATACGAATACAGTCCCATGGACAGCTATAACTCGCAGACGTTCGATGTGCTTCTTCCCCCGGGAAATTACATCGCCCAATTCAAAGACTCTGCTGACAAATTGGTCGTCCCGCCATCGATGACTGTCGTGGAAAGGGATGGACCGTACAGAGAAGGGTGCGGCAAACCGATTGTCAAATGTGATGAAGCGACGGGCTGTATCAATCCAACGCCTCCCCCGACGAGCCCGCCATTTGTCATGCCAAACGTGGATCCTCTTGTGACAATACCCGATGCCGAAGGTTTCCAGCTTGCTTACTCCTTGGACATTCCAACCAAACCTATGTATCAAAGTTTCCGTCCACACTATAGTGTTGACAACCACAAAGATATCACGGTCTTCTCCAGAATTGCTTATTACCTTGAACTCGACGACTCCTATGTCTGGGTGTCTATGGACGCCTTCACAGATGATGCTGCCAGGATTGGAGTGCCTTGCCTGTCAAAAGATTGTGCTGATGGGATGGATCCAACTGTCTTCCAGAAGATGGTGACAAATGTAAACATTATATCAAATGTTCATGGTCTTACTGGGAATGGATTGTCTGGAAACGTTGAATTCTGGCCATACAACTTCAATCCTACAAATAAACTCGGTATTTCTGGAGCATCCAGCGGTACCTTTGACATTGACGACACACCAGAAACACATGGATCATATGGAAGTATGCAAGTCCACATCAATGGTGGAGGCAACTATAAAGGAACTGTCTTTTCTCTCAACAGGTTCAATGATGGGCATGTGGCGGATATAGGCATCGGTAACAATGCAGGAACAACAGGATTCCCAGACTGGACCTTGGCTGAGAATGCCGACAAGTACACGCTTCGAAGAATTAGAATTTACACATTGGGCCCTGCCCCTGCTCCTACCGCTGCACCTGTTGCAGCTCCAACTAATACACCCACGAAGTCTCCTGTTGCAGCTCCAACGAAGGCCCCAACGAAGGCTCCCATTGCAGCACCGACGAACGTCCCGACAAATGCTCCTGTTCAAACGATTGCCCCGACGATTGCCCCAACGAAGGCTCCCATTGCAGCACCGACGAATCCTCCGACGCCGATCCCCACGAAAGCTCCTGTTCCACTACCAACGAATCCTCCGACGCCGATCCCCACGAAAGCTCCCGTCCCACCGCCAACGAATCCTCCGACGCCGATCCCCACGAAAGCTCCCGTCCCACCGCCAACGAATCCCCCGACGCCGATCCCCACGAAAGCTCCCGTCCCACCGCCAACATCCAGTCCGGTGTCTCCTCCAACGACAACACCGGGAGGCAATCTCGCCATCCCGAATATTCCAGATTCTGCCGGTTTCCAGATTGCCTACTCTCTGCAGATTCCCGAGAAGCCCAAGTATCAGGACGCTGGCCCAGACTACGCCATTGACAAACACAAGGATCTCTTGGGCTTTTCCAGAGTCGCCTACTACCTAGAACTCGACAACTCCTATGTATGGGTGTCCATGGATACGTTCACCGATGATGCCAGAAAGATTGGGGTGCCTTGCCTATCGTTGCAATGTGGCGATGGGCAGACTCAAACCGTCATTCAGCAGATCGTGACGAATGTTAACTTGGTGTCGAATGTCCCCGGCCTCAGTGGAAGCGCACTGACCGGGAACCTGGAGTTTTGGCCGTATGACTATGCCGCCGACAATTCCATAAACATCCCGGGAGCGTCCAGTTCAGCCTTTGACTTTGGCGACATGCCAAGACACCACGGGAAGTTTGGTAGCATGCAGGTGCACATCAACGGCGGAGGTAGCTACATGGGAACAGTATTCGCATTCAACTCGTTCAACGATGGAACACGTGCCGCCGATCTCGGAATCGGCAACAAGCCCAGCAGCATGCAAGGGCTGGGTCCGGACTGGTCGCTTGCCATGAATGCCGGCCAATTTACGGTTCGCAACCTCAAGGTGTTTGTCTTCGGAGCTGCAAGCACCAATACGGGAGGAATGACCACCATCACGACGAACCCCATTCCGGATTCGGTCGGTTACAATCTCGCCTACGAGCTGGACATTCCGGCCAAACCCAAGTACCGGGAAGCAGCTCCCGTGTACTCCATCGACAACCACGCGAGCATATCGGGCTTCAGCCGCATTGCGTATCATCTGGAACTGGATGATTCCTTCGTCTGGGTGTCCATGGATGCGTTCACCAACAACGTCGAGAAGATCGGAGTGCCCTGCCTGAACTCGAACTGCGGGGATGGAACGGGTCCTACCGTTATTCAAAAGATGGTGACCAACATGAACGTGCAATCCAGTGTTCCGGGTCTTGACGGAACCGGATTGTCCGGAAACGTGGAATTCTGGCCGTACGACTATGCCGCCGACAACTCGGCCAACATCCCCGGGGCCTCCCACACCCAGTTTGACTTCGGGGACAAGCCCCACAACAGCGGATCTTTTGGCAGCATGCAGGTCCACATCAACGGTGGAAGCAGCTACAAGGGGACCGTCTTTGCGTTCAATCGCTTCAACGACGGGTTCCCGGCCGATCTGGGCATCGGCAACCACAAGACCGGTGACAGTCAATTACGGCCTGGGCCCGGACTGGTCTCTCGCCATGAACTCGGAGCAATTCACCGTTCGAAAGCTGAGGATTTACGTCAAGTAAGGTCGCGTACGTATTGCGTATGCATATCACATCTACTGCCGCGAATCACGTCGGGCCCCTTGCTGCGTGTCATAGAGAGCTAGGAGCTATAATTCGCACGAGAAAACAACAACGGTCCAGATTGTTCGTTGCGCCCAGGATGGTTCCAGTACTCTTCGCATTACATCCATCATAGATGGCATACGGTATTACGAAGAAATACAATAAATAGATATAATGAATAAATTAGTCATAACGATGCAAAACAAGATGCAACTTTTTTTTTTAAAAGGAGAAGTCCTTCAGTAATGTTTCTGCATTGCCAATCACGGTTGCCTTTTCTTGTTCTGGACGCGGTCAATACTCGGCCAGGCCGTTCGACCCGAACGCCTCGGATCATAGCGAATTGATGGATGGATGACAGGGCTTGCCGCACCTTCTCCACCATATTGTTCCGTCGAAGGAATGAATCGACCGGACACTCTCCGATGCATTTCGCTTTGCGGAGGTCACCATGGTATGTCGCTCCGACGACGCAAAAGAGCTGGTTCATCGTAGGTTGCTAATCATGAAAGTGTTGGCTGGGTGCCACACGTAGCTTACGATTGCGATAGACAGCAAGACGCGAAACAAAGAGGTGTCAAATCAACAAGAGGTGTGAGATGTGTCGAACAATCTCAATCCACGTAAGGTCTTACTTGTACGAACTTCGTACTGCGAAGAGATGTCACCGGGTTGAGGTTTTTCGGACAAAAAAGAACGAAAACAATCAACTCAACAACACATTCATCCGAACAGATGTCTTACTTGTACTGAGCGTCGTGTAATCTAACCTTCAGAAAATTCTTTCCTTCTGTTTTGGGATTTTGGCGGATCGTAATTGGTGACTCACTCGGTACAGTAAGACCGGGACTGTCACACCGTGACAGCCTAACCGTAATTACCCCATTATGGAACTTCCGCCCAACCTACCAGTACTGCCACTAATTTGCATATTGCATACTGTACCCGCAAAAATATCTCTGCTCAACGCACCTCGGGTTACGATTAAGATTGATAAGCGCTTTGTCGTATTCATCTCATACCGCTCGGCATCATGCCACACGCATGGTTCGGCTTGCGCTATCGGTGCACTCCCGTTACACCATTGCTCCAAAAAAGGAGGGAACTTTCATGCTCTCTGCACTTTCTTATATATTTCTATTTCGATTGGGGATTGTTGGTCGCGCGGATATTTGTATCCCACCCGAATGCATCCGTTTGATCCAAAATTCGAGACCCGATCACATCTTGCTTCGGCGACAGTGGAGCGCGGAGCGCGGTTTGGTTCGTGGAAGCGGCAACTCACATGAGTATGCGAGAAAAGCAAGTGGTGACGCGTATGTCTCACCGATTCGTGTAGCAGTCTGGTAGAAATCCAGAAAAAAAGTTCTATGTACTCGATGATAACCACTTTCCGTTCGAAACATTTATTTGAAAGGCAGCAGCGGTTCAAAATTGCACGACTAGGCGGCAACACTTAGGGCGTCACACACATAAAGCACAATCCAATCGGAGTCACCATAGTAAAGATATTGTCACCAAGAACTTTCTTCGCCGCTGGCAGTCGCAGCAAAGAAATCGCTGAACTATTGCAGGGACCCAGACAGCAACACAAACCATACATTGCATCGACAGCTATCCAAATTTACGACCAAACCCAGACTCGGTTTGCCGAAAAGCCATACGTAGCAGCAATATACCGGAAGACTTACGGTACAAGTATTGCATCATCGTCCTCCTTGCATTTATTTTGAAATCGGGACACTTCCAGAGAACAATCCTCGAAACCACAGACTCTGGTGGCATTCATAATTCATTCTGATTTTGATTCGTTGCGATCGGCGGATTCCACAGTCGCACTCGACAAACACTACACTTCGCTACACTACTCTACTCTACACTACACAACACTTCACTGCACAACACTTCGATACACTTCGATACACAACGCTACACAACACAGCACTGCTTCACAAGAAGTCACATACCCCACTGCAGTAAATTTACCGGTACACCATGCGCCTCCCCTTCCTGCTCTCGACAATTTTCGTTCCCATCGCCAACGCTGCCAACGTGCTGACGAACAAAGTTGTGCCCATCTGCGAGAATGGCTGCTTCTGCTTCGGAAGCGAGGGAAACTGTCCCGCCTTTCCCAAAATAACCGACTCGATGGTTCCCGACTTTCGGGCCCTAACCCTGGCAAACCCAATGTCGGTGGCGTGCGATCCTTTTGTCAGTGCCGAGGCCTGCGTTCCGGCCCTGGAAGAAGGGGAGGCCTGCGTCGTCGAGATCATTGCCCCGGAGGACGATTCCGAGGCGAAGTGTCCCAGCGGGCACTCCTATCGGTACGTGTCGTTTCGTTTCGCGTGGTGTGGTGTCGCGTGGTGTGGTGTGGTGTGCAAGAAAACGAACCAAATCACTGAACATACCGCACGCTGCCGAAAGCCCTCCAAAAATCGGAAAACCCTTCGAAGAATCGATATTCGAATGGATATCCGAAACCGCGCCGAGGAAAATCGATTTGGACGCTTGCAGTCTCGTTCCGTTCCGCCTGCTTACCGCTGTATTTTATTTTCTTCGTCGCTTGCTTCCCCGTTGTTGCGTCAATTCATTCATTCATATATTCATTTGCTCGTTTGTTTGTATGTTCCGTCTCGCAGCCTGAAAACAGTCTCCAGCCTCGACGATGCGATCGCTACGAAACAGTACATCACCCACCTCGGAGCTTGCGGTACCTGCAGCTCCCTGCAGGATCTGGCCCTCATGGTCGAGTACCCAATGCTCCCCTACAAGGCCCAACAGTGCTTCTTTCGGTCGTCCGCCCTGAAGAAAATGGACGCCGCGATCCAGTGCTACGAGGAGCTCGGATTCACCACTTCGTGTTCCGCCACCCTGTCCTACTACCAAAAGAAGATCATCGACAAGAACTGCGGCTACCAGTGCGCGGCATGGGGCTACGACGGTGATCTGGGAAAGCGTGAGTATTCACCGGTGCAGCGATCCGATCGATTGTGGTGTGATGCGCGGAGGGATGCGGTCAGAGGAAACCATCGATTTCCTCGATTGTATGAATTCTAATCATTATATTGTTGCCTCTTTTTTGATTTTCCCGAACCGTTTTGAAATCGAATCGAATCGAATCGAATCGAATCGGCTCTACTCAACTCGATCCTGGCCAATCCAACGATCAATCGAATCCAAAAACAAATCCACGTCTACAACCTACAGCCAGCTGCACGGACGTTAGCGGCTGCGGGTCATGCATCGAAAGCTATGGCATCGATACACGGCTGGAGCTCGTATCGGGACGCACCTTTGCCAATTCCGGATACCCGTCGCAAAAGGCCCGCCAGTGCTCGGAGATTGCCCCCGTCTCGATCATCGGCGGACCCGACGTTTGCAAGGAAGCCCTCTCCGAAAACGCCGCCCTGGACAAACCGACCGCGGCTCCCGTTGTCCCTACCAAACAGCCCGTGTCTGTCCCGCCTCCCACGGTCGCTCCCGTTCCTCCCACGGACCAGCCCGTGTCTGTCCCGCCTCCCACGGTGGCCCCCGTTCCTCCGACCGACCAGCCCGTGTCTGTCCCGCCTCCCACGGTCGCTCCCGTCCCTCCTACCAACCCACCCATTTTCATCATCACGGCGACTCCCACGGATCCTCCCACGAATCCCCCGACCAATCCTCCCACCAGCAAGCCCCCGACCAATCCTCCCACCAGCAAGCCCCCCACCATAGACCTGACGGTCCAGCAGTGCCTCGCCACCGCCGCCATCGAGGTCCGCATGGGAGCCCTCGCCGGAGGGGACGGCGTCGTCTGCGACTGCTTCGATGCCGAGACCACCGGGTCGACCAACAAGCCCCGGTGCTTCGCCTCGGCCTCGCGGTCCGCCGACACCGAGTGCAGCATCGGGCACTCCTCGTGCTCCACCGACAAGGACTGCTGCAGCGCGGGGGTCCGCAAGTGCCGCGGGGGGTCCTGCCGGACGGCATCCGGTCGGACCGGGAACCGCAGCCAGCTGCGGCTGTCGGGGAACCGAGGGGGGGCCGCCCGCAACCGCAGCGGTCCGATGTCCCCGCTCAATCTGCGGCAGCGACGACGAGGCCTGCGCGCGGCCTAATCGGACCGTATCGGATCGGATCGGATCGGGCCGGACGAGTGCGTTGCGGTGCTGCGTGCATTCGGGATTGGCACCACCAGCCCAACCCATCCCAACCCAACCCGCACGGAAGCGATTGCAGTGGTACCCGCCCATGCGGCGTTGCTGCGGTGACCCGCGGTCCAGATCCGACAGCGATGGCAGCTGTTCCTGGGGTTGCGGTCTCTAGGTGCCCAAATCGTCCCGCAGGTCGATCGCGATAAACATGTTGTACACTAGTGTTCCTTCTTTCCTCCCTTCCTCTTCGGATGGAGATTCATAATGACACGATCTCGGCGACGAACCAGATCGAAGCATATACTAATATTTACGAAAAAACCATTAAATGGATTTTGATCCGTGGTCGAGAGACCGCCGCCCGCGGGAAGAAAGACGACGGCTGGTGCCAGCCACGGACAATTTTCTGTAATAATATAATTATACATAATCTATTTTTCAAAGCTTTTGGGCGTGCGTGTTTGAAGTGTCGGATTGCGACGGAATACTAGAGACTGCTCCATGCAGACTCGAATTCCGTACCGGCTTGTTGCGACACTTGCAGTATTGATTGATTCGAAATACAGTTATCAGATCAGACCGCAATGTACGATATCCTTTGCCGGAGCGGATTTGGAGGAATGTTTGTCCGGAATGAAAGTGCGAATAATGTAGAAAGTAGCGTCTAAGCACTTAGGCGGTGCGGTGCGCTACGAAACCATTTTCAGCACAATCCGATATTTCGTCAATTACTACTACAGAGCTGCACTCATAATTCGGAATTGTGACTACTCTTTTCGTTGCAATCACTCGGGAATCCTGCCTCTGTTTTGGACTCTCACAGTTCCGTTCCCACTACGAGTGGGAAGAAATCATAATCGGCCACTGGAACGAACTTTTCACATTGATCTCCGGAACAAACTTTTCACATCAATCTCATTGTTTCTACGGTATTTCTTCTTTGAAAGAACTGACAAGAAACTGCAAACGTGGGAGAGATCGAGTCGTTGGACCGAGCAACAAAGCCAATGCCCGTGCCCGTCTCTATTGTAGCCACACAAGTTAGCAAAAGACAGCAGTACTTTATTGTTGTCTTTCCACGCACTCACTGCGGAGAACCCGAAGCATTTTGCACGAGTGTCTGGTACGATCCTTTGATTCCGTGGTTTCGGTGAGATGTTTGCAGCAAAAATCCCTCGGAGCTTTTCTCTCGAGGATTTTTTCTCTGTTTTTGTTCGAACCAGAGAGTGGCTCTTTTCGGTCAACGTTTGCGGCTCCAAATGAATGGATGGTTCTCCTGCTTCCGACTTGAAAGGGAAGAAAAATAACGATCAAAGGTCTGGAGACGGAAGAAATGCAGCCAGAGGACGCACCGCTCGGAGAAAAGAAATTCGTCGCTGTGGAGCAAAGACCCTGGTGCCCGGAAATCTAATCCACACGGAACACACAAACACGTGCGATGAGAAGTGATTCGATTGTTTTTTGATTTATGACATGTGGATGCGAGCGTTGGTCTTCCGTTGTTGCCATTGCTGGATGCTTGGAAGACTTGGAAATTTCGAAACTTACTTCCAAATTTGTTCGGCGATGGGCAGAATTCCATCGATCATGATGATGAATCGACTTCGAAAACTTGCCAAATCAAAAATACGTCGTGTCGTACCGGTACCGGTACGTAATTACCGGTAAGATTACAGTTATTTTTAGATTGTTTTTAGATTTTGAAATTGAAATGATCCTTTCTGAGATTGATTCATGAGATGAATGCGTACGTACGTACGTGGTTTTGATCCACTAGGGATTCATCGTTCAATCACGAATGAATCACGACCAAAGCCCTGACCAAAGCCCGCATCATTATTTTCTTTTAAAAATTTTCGAGATTGATTCTTCATTCGTTCATTCGTTCCCTCCTTCCTCGCTCCGGAACGCCACCAGCTGCTGCAGGCTTGCTGGGGCTGCAGGACCATCTGGCACGAGATATTCGTGCAACATGCAATCGCATTGTTTGAATTACTTTTTTCCCGCCAAATTTGTTCTTAGCATAGGTTTGTTCGGGTGCGCGCAGTGAATGCTCGTGCTTTTTGGTTGGTACGAGTACGTACATACCTAGTACAGTACTAGTCACCGTACCGGAGAGGATCCAATCAAAAATGTTGGAATCATCGAGCCACCGCGTCATTCCTCGTTTCCGATCCGGGAAATTCAACACCAGAGAGCTAAGGCGACCTATTGGTGAAAAAAATAATGATAATAATAGGGGGAGATTGAGCTGCTTTGCGGACTACAAGGATACCAAAACCGGACTAATTAATTAATACCAGACCTCGCAAGTAGAGTGAGATTGATTGGTGGAAACGAAGCGATCCAAGCACCAACTAGCGATAGTCTCGACCCATCCATTGACACCGACACCCCCTGCAGCTTTGTTGTGCCACAAAATCAGTGTCAACGATCCAACCAGACGACGGCATTCGAGAACCTCGGCATTGCCAAAGCATAACTGTCATTCGTCTCGTCTCGTCTCGTCTCGTCTCGTCTCGACCCGACTTGATTCGTTTCTGGAAGATATCATTGTGATCTCCAACGACGTGATTCGACAGCATCGAATCAATAAGTAATTCTCGCATTACTCGATCCAGCAACGCTGTTTGGGATCCGATCCGCATCGTTGTACTCGTATTAGGAAAGCAACCTTTTTCTCCTTCGCCATGAAGCTCGCGATCCGCAACATCTTCTTGCTCGGACTCTTGTTGGTCCTCGGCACCGTCGCCGATGCCACCAACCACCCCAGCCAAAACTTCAAGGTCGTCCTGGACAGCCCCCGCGGAAACGATAAGAAGACCCGATTGATGCTCAAGAACCGATTCCAGTCGGGGGGAGAGCTCGACATCAAGGCCATGGTCGAGCGCGCCAAGAAGGAGTTCAAGACCATTTCCGAAACGACCCGCAAGATCGGCGGCGAGGCCCGGGAGATCGTTGAGCAATTCAAGGACAGTCTGCAGCACTACTCGCGAAAAGAGCTCGGGATCTACGCGGCACTGACCGTGGCTTTGACGGTAACTCTGAAGAGTAAGCGAACTCCGATATTTTGTTGTGCGATGCAGTTGTGATGCTCTGTTTGGTTTCGGATGAAAAGGAACGAGGCGAGATGGAACGGAATGGGATGGGATCGGTGGAACCGGATGCGGGTTTTCCAGAAATTTCTTTGGTGTCGTTCTTGTCAACAAGACCATACAGTTGGCCTTTCCTTCCAATGCTTCTTGCGAGCAAGCACATATCGCTAACCCACAAGTTTTTTTTCATACATTGTTTCCTTTGAATGTTCGTTTCTTCTCCTTCCCGTCGCGATGGGTCGTGTCTTCCCGCTCCCAAACCAAAAAATGACCAAATTTGCTTCATGAATGATTTTTTTTGATTGATTGCAACCTTCACTCCAGACGTCGTGTTTGCAAAGTCGGCCTCCAAGACCCTCGACCTCGGCAAGGTCAGCTACATCCTCTCCTCTACTCATGCCGCCGTCGCCGCGAGCCGTCTCTCGACTTCCGAAAGCAAGGTCGTCACCGAAGCAGACCTAGCCGTCACCCCCTCCGTCGTTAGCAGCGACGGAAAGACCTTCATCCGCACCGTGCAGCGATCCCGCACCGCCCGCCGACTCCCCGAATCCCCAGAGGCGCGACCGGCCCAGGTTGTTATCGACACCGTCTCCGCGTATTATCCGGATGCCAGCACCCTCCCCGCTTCTCACAACGCCGTCATCGACACGCTCACTCCACAGATGCGCAGGTCCCTCAAGGCCAAGCGCATCCGCGTTCGTGGGGGAGCCGCCTCCTCCGCCCTCATGCAGCGACTCGAGATCGGTGGATACTTTGCTGCCTGGTACGCCCTCAACGTGATCTACAACATTGTCAACAAGAAGGTCCTCAACGTCCTTCCGGCGCCGCTCGTCGTCGGATCGATCCAGTTCGGTGTCGGCGCTCTGTACTGCGCCGTTGTCTGGTTGCTCAAGTTCCGTCCCTGCCCGACTCTCACCCCCTCCGGAACCAAGGCCGTCGCCTCCGTCGGAGCCTACCACATGCTCGGACAGCTGGCGACCATGATTGCCCTCGGTGCCGGTCCCGTATCCTTTACACACATCGTCAAGGCAGTCGAACCCTTCTTCAGCGCCATGGTCTCCGGATTCTACTTCAACAAATGGATGCCCCCTCAGGTCTACGCCACCCTCATCCCCGTCGTTGGAGGTGTTGGCTACGCCTGCCTCAAGGAACTCAACTTTTCCTGGCTCGCCTTTACGGCCGCCTTGTCAAGCAACCTCTTTTTTGCCCTCCGCGCGGTCGTCTCCAAGTCGGCACTCCAGTCCGGATCCGCCGCCGGCACCCACCTTACGGCCCCCAACATGTTCGGCCTCGTCACCATGGCCGCCTTCTTGATCTCTATTCCTGTCGCTCTCTTCCAGGAAGGAGGCAGCTTTTTGTCGCTGTGGGCTTCCGCACTGGAACAGGTCGAGAGCAAGACGCAGCTGGTCCGAGCCATTTTCATCTCCGGTCTCTTCCACTACCTGAACAACGAGGTCATGTACATGGCCCTGGGAAGCGTCCATCCCGTCACGCTGGCGGTCGGAAACACCATGAAGCGCGTCTTTATTCTGGTGGCCTCCGTCCTGGTCTTCCGCAACCCCGTCACGGTGCAGGCCGCAATTGGATCGGCCGTTGGTATCTCCGGAGTCCTCTTGTACAGCCTCACCAAGCAATACTACGAGTCCCAAGAGGCCCTCAACAAGGCGGCGCCGGCTACCAAGAAGAAGCGAAAATAGATAAATAATGATGCAGGAATGAAGAAAGGAATGCACCAGAGAAAAAAAACTAAAGCAAACCAGCAAAGCAAACAGCCGGCGAGCTAGCTAGCTAGCGTTGACAGCTACTACGGAATGAAATAATACGAACAATACTACATGCATGCATGGTTAAAACCAAATAATAATGGCAACGTCGTTTTTGCTCATCATTGTAGTGTCTCCCAACGAGTGCGGTCGTGGAGTCGTTAAAAGCATTCGTTGCAATTGTTTGTTGGGTTGATTTCCCTTACGCACGCATGCGATGAGCATTGTGTCACCGTGCGTCCGAATTCTTGTTCCGGTGTTCCATCATCGGCGGTGAGCATGTTCGTCGGCACCCGCAGCAAACAAAAAATACGAACATTGGTTTCGTTGCGGAGATGCAACACATTTCGCGATCAATGATTCAATGATGCGAGTAATAACATCTCGGCAAATCTTTTTGCTGTTTTTTTTTTTCGTTTCCTTTTCAAAACATGATACGAAGTACTTCGTAATCATGCAAGGTGTTCTACGGTGTTGGTCGACACTAAACATATCGGATTGTTTCTTCATCTCTTCGAGCCTTTGGCGCCAGCTATGCCTCGTACACATAGTTTATGAGTAATGCAAAGAAGACGACACGCATTGCTATCAAAACATCCGAAGCATCGTATGATTCATTAGTATTTTTCTATGACTATTTCGTCGCATCGAATCGTTCTTCCTTGCTGCTTTGTTTCTTGGACTTCTCTGTCCACAACGAGTTCTGTGTGTGCGTGCGTACATTCCTTGTCGGGTCCAAGTGTCAAACGACCCTAACACAACAAAACAAAGCACATTCTGCTGCTATGGATTTCATCAGAGTTGATCCCACCCGAGTCCATTCGCTTGCGCTACGGCTTTCCGATCCGCCAATGATTCATCACGGTCAAGTGCATGGCACCGGAATGAAGTGGCTTCCATGGTGCCATGCAATGCGGTCTTTTGCGTTTCATCCATAGCGCTGTTCCGTACGGTATGTGTCGCGGGAAGTCTTTTCGTCCCTGCCTGCCTTCCCAGCTCACGGTTTCGTCCGCTAGCGCCTCCGGCAACAATGATGCGGCAGGCAGCCCGAATTCGTTGGTTCAACAAGCCCCGCATGATATTTCTCCTCACCGCCTGACGTTGCTCATGTAGCCTCTTCCGCGGCCGCGTTGGGACGAGGGAAAGATCGACGACAGATCCCGCTTGCCGGATCCGTCCTTGCGATCACTCGCCGACATGTCCACACCAGACCTGGCAAATTCCGAGGCACCTTTCCATTCCTTTGTTCGTTTCCGGTCGCCTCCTCCGTAAGACGACGAGGATGATTCCTTTCGTTTCTTGGTCTTGCCGGTGTCCTCCACGTCATGGATTCCCTCCTTGGCAAATTTCGTGACCAAAAAGGTGAGGTAAGCGCTGGGGTTGTTCATATCTTTTCCTCCCTTTTCGATGTACTCGGCCACCGCCGCTCGCACCACCGGGCCCGAGTGCCGCTTGCAGACGGTCACAACGCCCTCATCCAGCTCGTCCTCCCGCAGCTCTCCGGTGGTCTTGTACTCGGAGAGGATCTTGTCGACCACCTCGGCAAAATACTCCCCCTGCTCCTGCTTGTACCGCTCGAGCTTGGACTTGCGGGCCTCGCTGTGTTTCTTGCCACCAGCTGAACGCTCCACGTTGATGCGACGGCCCTTTAAATAGGTCTGGTGAAGCTTGAGGAGGGCGTACAAGAACTCCGGATCGTCGACCTCCACAAAGGCCATGCCCTTGGACCTTTTCGTTTTGGGGTCCGTTAACAATCGAATCCTGGTCATACTCTTGGCCTTTGGGTACTCGTCAACCAAATTTGTGCAAATGTGCTCCATCAGCTCATCGCTGGTAGTCTCGTATGAGAGCTGTCCGAAAAAGGCAATGAGCGGATCGCGCCGGCGTCCGGTGGATCCCTTTGTTGACGAGACCTTCTTCGTTCCTTGCAGGTGTTTGTTCGTTTTGTACCACTCCAAGAGTTCTTTCGCTGACATTCCAGTCTCCTCGGTACAGATCGCTTCTGCCTTGCGCTTTGCCGATCGGCGGTCCTTCGATTTCATCTCCTCATCGCCGTCGATGGTTTCGAGTTCTTTAACGAGTTTTTCGGCCGACGCGATCTTGCGAGAGGTCTCGGCATCAGGTTTCGGTTCTGTTGGATTCTCGGACGCCGAGTGGTCGCCGCTGTTCGTTCCCAGCCACTCCATCAACTCGGAGGCCGGCATTCCCGACTCCTCGGCGGCAATGGCCTCTGCTTTTCGTTTCGCCGATCGGCGATCCTTGGAGACCAGATCCTTATTGGCCTCGATTTCTTGCAGTTCTTTCTTCAACCGATGCGCAATCTTTCGCCGTCTCTCGATTGTGTCTTCGCCACTGGTATTGATCGAGGATTTGTTTTCCTCTGTTGATTGATCGTTGTCCTGAACTCCGTCGTTGTCGGCGGGTCGAGTTGGTTCCTCGAACGGGGGAACGTACTTTTCGCCTCGTTGTGCCGCCCTCTTTTCCATGCGTCGGAGTTGTGCCGCTGATTTCTTTCCCATTTTTTCGTCGTTTTTCTCGTGTCGTTTAGATTCAATCTGGTTGATACGAAGCTTGTGCGGCACTCTGACCTATCGAAGATGTTTTGACCTCAGTGTCGAATTGCGTTCACGATCATCGATCGTCGATCGTCGATAGAAGCAAAAACTTTCGATTTTGAGACTTCTTCTGTTTCGGATTATTTTTCGAGAGCTCGGTTGGGATTTTTCGTCTTGATCGATGGGAATTATTCGTGGTTGTGTGCAATCGCAGTTCATACCCATCATCTCTGAGACCGTTGACGGAAGGACAGATTACGAAAAAAAGTTATTGGACCTCGGGGGGTAACTTAGTGGAATTGTATTCCGCCATCATGGCCTCTATTTAAGTAATATTAAACTCTATGAAATATGCCAATTGTTTAAGAAAGCGATCAATTAGCAAGTGAATAAATACCTTACCTCACTCTTTACGAAAAACATGGGATTATATTGACAGTAGAGAGCATACGTACATTTTGTAGGTTATGAGCATCACTGACTACATTCTCATCACCTATCCAACAGACTAGTCAACAATAACATGGCAGAGTGATTACTGACTTTGGGTGGGACTCGTTGGTTGTGTGAGCGTTGAGGCATTGATGGTGGGAGTTGAGGGCGTGGAGTTCATAGATGTAGTAGTAGTAGTAGTAGTATTCGTGGATGTAGTAGGTACTAACTGTTGAACTAATCCGGATGTATAACTGTTTAACTAACCCGGATGTAGAGTATCAAAAAAATCCGAATAAGTGTTCAAAAAATCCCGATGTATAAGTGTTCAAAAAACCCGGATGTACAAGTGTTCAAAAAACCCGGATGTACAAGTGTTCAAAAAACCCGGATGTACAAGTGTTCAAAGGATGTGTAAGTGTTCAAAAAACCCGGATGTATAAGTGTTCAAAAAACCCGGATGTATAAGTGTTCAACTAACCCGGATGTATAACTGTTCAAAAACTCCGGATATAACTGTTCAAAAAATCCGGATGTACTAGTATAACTTTTTTAAAAACCCGGATGTACAAATCGATCGAATGAATAAAAAAGAGTCACGCTATAGTACTATATATATAAGGTACGTACAAAGATAGAGATACATACATATTATATGTAGGGACAAATTTAGGGTTGATGTCGTGTCGTTCAAGTTTTGATGTGAAGTGGTACCCGTTCGTTAACACACTTATTTTAGGTCTAATCCACACTTTTTACCCACACTTTTAAACTATTGTACCGGTAACCTTACATACATTACCCATGTTCTTCTTCTTCTCCAGCAATCGAATCACCGAAACACTTGCACCTCGACTGCACCACTCTTGTTGGGGTTGGGGTTGGGGTTGGGGTTGGGGTTGGGGTTGGGGTTGGGGTTGGGGTTGTTGTTGTTGTTGTTGTTGTTGGGGTTGGGATTGGGATTGTTGGGTTGTTGGGTTGTTGGGGTTGTTGTTGGTTTCCGTGGGTAGGAGTGTAAGTATTAGTAGCAAAGTTAAAAAAGTGTATATTCGCACTTCTCAAAAGTGTGGTTTCGACCCATGTCCATGTGAAGTGGGTCGTGGTGCTTCCAATCCATAAGTAGTACACGTAGTGGTGGTGCCCACATTTTCAGTTTTGCTGGGGTTCTGTGTCGGATTGAGTGGGGTACATTGCTGCTGCTCATTGGTTTGGGTATCACCATGGTGAGTCGAATGTGGTTGGGTATTAGTGGAGGGTGATGACGTGGAGAAGAGTTCAGCGTCGGGGTGGTCTTGACGTTCCGCTGCTGATGAATTTGGTATGTTTGTTGTGGGGGTCCAGTAGTTTTGGTTTCGGCCCAGCCTCGCGAGAGACACGGCGTGGATCCTATTCTTCATTGTCGGGGTCCATACGTCCATTTTGCAATTGTAGAGGTACGAGGTATTTTACCAACAGAAACTTTCAGCATCATATTTGTAGAAGCATTGTTAGGTTCACGGAAAATAAGCTCACTTGTACACGTACAGTACTGATTATTGATTCATTAAATTTATACCGCTTGCGAGTCAATTCTACACTTAGTTTCTGCATGCTACATGTAAGACATAACATACAGTAAAGAACGAATTTGTATTGCATAATCCGTGTACTTAGTATTCGCAAGAATGTTGGAGGAGAATCATCGTCGATCGTGTAGTCTCGCGTCGACAAGGCGATTACTTGAAGCCACCGACATCTGTTTCCGCAAATGCAACTTCCCTCTACTAATATACTATGGACTCCCGCTTTGCTCGTCGTCCAATCCGAGTGGTGGCTCCTGATGATTGTCAAACGATTCATCTAGGCAGTTCCGATTCTTCGTCTTGATGCTGTTGCGCTAGCGAAATCTTTCTTGTGTATTTATTCCTGGAATGAAAAATGCCCCTCATTGGATTTTTTGATTTTTTTTTCTTCTCCGAAAGCAGCGAGGTGTTAATTGGCGGAGGTCTTCCTTGGTCCGATTCCCACCGGGCAGCCTGCGTCATGGTCTCAGTTGTGTCGTTAGTGGAAGCCCTGGATCGTCCATCCGTGGATCGTCGATCGGCGAGTTGGTCACGAAGTAAGCTTATTTCTTGACGTAGAGCTTCGTCTTCTCGGGCTCTCTCTTCCATCTTTTCGCGAATTTCACCCAGTTCTTGCCTCAAGTTATCGGCAATCGATTGTACCTCCGTTGCATTGGTGAACTGACTCCGAGAATCCACTTCTCGGGTAGCTATTTCTTCGCGACGCGCCTGAGCGACATTCAAAATAACGAGCTGCTCTAAGATGCCTTCCAATCGATCTATCCTTGCCGAGTCGTTATCGGCAGTAAAGGAAGAAAGATTATTTCTGGTTTGAGAGTGAGAATCCAAATTTGATAAGGTCTGTTGAAATGCGGGAATGGTTTCAGACTGGTTTTGCGCGGGAACATCCAAGGATACAACCGGTGGTCGAGGGGCGCCGTTAGATGAAGATTTACCCAAGAGCTCGACATCTCCGTTGTCTCTCGTGACCCCATAAATCGGCGAATAGAAATCACGTTGACCAACCGTTTCATCTTCAGATAATCCGTATTGCGTCGAATGTGGGTGTGTATTTGGGGACTCAGAACTCTGCTCGAAAGATCCTATCGGTAGTCCCAGGGCATCGGGGGAACAGATAACGTTCTCACTCTCGCTTCTTGGAATCGGGGTGGACTTCATTCGTACTGTACCGGCAATTGGGCCCGAAGTGGCTTTTGAATCTACAGAGTCTACTTTTAGCGAAGCCGGACCACTTGTGTCACGAGACTGCTCCTCTTCTGCACTGTTGTTAGCGATGTGCTTTGGGGTCTTTCCAACTAGAGAACTTGTGTTTTTCTCCTTGTTTTCTAATAGAGAACCACTACCGAGGACCGAATGTTCATCTGTAGGAGGATGAGTGGCGTCGTGAAGTTTCTGGTCTGAAATTTCAGAAGTTTTCTTTCCACTGGAAGAAGAATTTATGTCGTGGTCGAACGTATAACCACAAAATATCTCGTTCATGGTCCGATTAGAGAGTGGGGCTACATCCGTGCTATCAAATACTGCTTCATTATCAGAAGGCACAAACATTGCCTTGGCCCTCGCTCGTATGAGCCATTCCGGACCTCCTATGTTCTTCGACACCTTGATGTCCTTTGAAAAATTCCAGGTTTGACGAACTTTCGCCAACGCTCTTTGCCTTTTACCTGGTGAGCTTATGTTGCTGATTCGCTGCACAAGATCATCTTCTATCCAATATAAATCTTCAAGAGAAGCAATAACTTCCATATTCGAAAGTTGGACTGCTCTCCCATCAGGTAATCCCTTCTCAAAGTTGTAGATACCAAACGTTGTAGTTCCTTTGATGTCATTCATCATAGAACCCCGAGTTCTTGGAGTTCTCTCGGTAATTACTTTGTCAAAATCGCCAAGTACGCAACATAAAGCATTATGAATTCGATTAAGTTGTCTTCGTTGCTGGTACTCTGCAAGGACTGTGAACCATTCAAGATGGTTGTTTCCCTCTTGCTTAACCCCGCTCGTAACAGAATCACTTAGTGGTTTCATCGAAGTCGAACTATTCATAGACAACGAGTGCAATCGAGGCATGTGATAATCTTCTCCAAGCTCTCCGGCTTCATCGAATTCTTCATCCATCTCACGACTATGTTCAGTTGAATTTTTATCCTCTCTCTTGGCGATCTTGGGTTGATAGACATCGTCACATTTAGTTATAGTCATGGCAACGCCATTGTGACCATGATCCGAAATCTCTGATGAAATAGAAGCACTAGTTGATAGATCAACTTCCCATCCAAAAGATGGATCAAGGGAGTTCGTTGCTTTCGTGCTATCGCGTTTGACTCTAATCAGGACGACTCGAATGGTTGTCACAATGGCGTATGTTTCGACACCAGGTTCCATTTGAAGAACCTCACTATGGATATGGAGCTCACGTCCTTTGTCGTGCCTGTGTTTCAACTTCGTTTTCGGTGGGAATAGACCTAATAGGTAAACACTCCGAGCAGAGATTGCATCGAACGGACTCAGAATCTTCATCGGACCAAAAACGTACGGTAGACGCAGCTTCAGAACAGGTTGGTATCGCCGTTCAAGAAAGTTGATTGTCTTCGCGATGTCGTGAATACTTTGAGATCCATGCATCATTGCGTCAAATACACCTACAATAGGCTTTGTAACAAGGCCAGCTACGCCTACTCCTGTTCCGACAAAGAATCCTCGCGTTCCAGCCTTCTGAGCGCCTCTATACGGGGCAAAAAGAACCCCCGATACTCCTAGAGTCAGTCCAAGAACAACGTCGGCTACTGGACGTAAAACGATTTCTTCAACTTTCGGCATGCCCCGACGCTTCCAAACCCGCTCAAGATTTGTGGCTTCGTTGACCACTCTATCCCTATGCCATTGTCTGTAGTCCGAATCCAAGGAGAAAAATGCAGTTGTCTGTCCTAGCTGTGAGAAAACTCTTGCCGCAAAGCCAAAGATACCGCTTGCGCCATGAGAAAGAAAAGAGACAGTTCCTTTCCCCACCCCAATGCCTACTTGCTTCACGTTCGCGGGATCTTTCATCAATGCGGCAGTGGGCGCAGACACGAGATCTTTCACCCCAGACATGAAACTAGTCAACAAAATAGTTGGATTGCCAACGAGATCGAGGGATCCTATGATTTTATAAACTTGTTTCAGTGTTTCGTTGGTGTAGTAATTTTTCAAACTTGACATGATCTCAACAGGACTTTCAAAGACATGTTCAACTAGTTTTCCCTGTAATCGTATAGGGGCATCAGAAACAGCAGGGAAAACAGCAGCGATGATACCTGGTAAATTGTGCGAACCTGTATGAAGGAAAAAGGTAATGATTGCTTTTTAGGAAATATTCACACCAATGTAATCGTTGGCGTCGACAAACAATGAAATCCAACAATGAAATCCAACGAAAGATTTACCTGCACTATCAAGGGCACTGTCTTGATCCGAAGTCAGCTGACTCCACTTCGTGAATATCTCGGACTGCTCGCTCCTCTTTTGATCACAATCTATTCCTTGCCCTTCACCCTTTGCCATCGTGAAATCATGAACATCATAAATGTTATTTTCTGACGTTTCGAAGCTTTGTTTTTTCCCTTTCACGTACGAAAGATTGATCTTGACGAGACCTAAGATCAGTTGCTCCACATATATCTTCTGCTTCTGCGAAAGTGTACCATTATCACCCACCGACTGGATAGTCTCGTATAGCGAAGGCTTCGATTCATCTATTTTAGATGAAGTAAAAATATTTTTCTTCCGTGAAATGACGTCGGCGTGCTTTTGTCCTCTTACTGCTTGTTTTCGCAGCCGTTTTCTATTCAACACAGCAACAAAGAAATCCCATAACTCATATACCCGGGGTTCTTCCACAGTAAAATCCATTTCTTGGAGTGCCACACCCACGTATTCGTAAGACGCAATGTTGGTTTTTGTTCGTAAATTGTCTCTTAGCGCGAGAAATTGAAGCGTTGGTTGTGGATACTCGGACGGTGTTGGCGCAAATACGACTGGCTCCCTCGAGTTATCGTCTTGCTGATCCAGTTGGATCCATCCTATCACCAAGCCAATTCGGGTTTTTGCTCGAGTCACAGCGTACTTCATATCAATCTCACGCAACGACAAATTGAGAAGTTCCACAGCTCTTATAGAATCAATCAACGCCACCGATAAAACGCTTATATCCGAATTGAAATATGTTTGTATCCTTGGAATGCGCGTCATCTGAGATATGACCGACGGTTCCATCGTCGATGAACCCTTAACGTTATTTTTCGAGCCCGTATTATCATCATTTTCAGCTTGCTTTGTATCGTAAGGCCACCAAATCAAAGAAAGTTGAATGCAGGGAGCAAAGTAGTGCTTAAACATATTGTCACGCAATTGTTCGTGTTCTTGAGACCGAGTGCATAATCCCATATCTCCGGCAACAGGCACGGTCAATCGAGGCTCTACCAACGGGAACCAACGAGTATACATAGGTATTTCATTCTTCGCACTCTGTCCTGACATTTCGATGCTTTGTGCAGCATCGATACAAGCAGCAATGGCAGCTCCCAGCGGTATATGAACGACACCCAGCTCAACCTTCGTTTTGTATCGTTCAGCAATTACCGACAGACGTATTGACCCACCAGTTTGCTGTGGTTCGACTTGCACATTGAGATCATTGGCAGAAAAGTTGAAATTTGAAGCTGCTATCGTATTTGGTGGTCGGGCGATTGACGATCGTCTTCTTCCTTTTGATTTCGAAGCATGCGGCAAATGAGCAGGCGACCATTTGGGCGAAACCTTCGCATCAACAGTTTCAGTTACTTGCATTTCGGAACCATGAATAACTTTGACATACATCCCTGTGTATGAATCTGGAAGATTCATGGCCGCGATCGGCCGTATCGTAAGCCAACCCCCTGGGTTTAGAACGCAACCTAATATTCGTCGGCAGGAACGGTCAAACTGGCTTCGCGCCAAATGCATAGTCTCAATACGGCATTGTGATCGTTCAATGGTGACCCGAGGAGCCTCACTTGGAACAGTCAATTTCTTCGATATTGCGGATTTACTGGCACTCATCAAATCCTCAGCCGCCTCGGTCGTATTTTTCGTATTGGCTTCGTCGTTGAGTCCCACAAGGAATCCATTTTCTGTATTTGTAACCTCGAGATCCGAATCCCAAAGAAGTGCTTGCGCTGCTTGCCAATTCTTAAAGTGCCTGACAACGGAAGATGTGCCAACGAAATGTCTTCTACAATACAATGGTTGAAATTTTCTTTCTTCTTTCGATCTAGTGAACAATGACTGTCGGAAGTGATTTGGAAGATGATCTCTATGGAAAAATTCGCCATATTTGTGAAAGATGAAACCCAATGATTCTAATTGTGCGAAATCATTTTTTCGTCTGGCTTGCTCCTGTGCATCAGTACTCACAGATAGAAGATCTGATATCTCTATATCTGAATCTTGATGCTCCTGATGGTTCATGTTCTCCATGATTTGAGATTCCGCAGTAAAAGGGTCATCTAGGTCAAGTTCAAGGGACAGCTTGCGTTGTGATCTGTGTTGAGGAATACTCCAGTCCTTCGTAACTCTTCTAGGTCGCACAATATTATGATGCTGGACAAAATAATCTCCGAGCGATCTAGTTCGGTTCCGCGGAGTGGGTGACAGTGAAAGTCTGAATCTGACCATGTTTTCATGTTCTGTGGATTGACTTGAGGTTGATGCCGATCTTGAATGTCGTCTTACTTGCCAAGCTTGGATAGAACCATTAGAACTTGCGTCGTTTTCGTTGTCTCGTCGCTTTCTTTTGCTTTCTAATATTTTGATGGTTAACGCTGTTAATGATTGTTTCCGAGATTTTTTCAAACTATCCTTCAAATGCAAGAAATTCGTGTTCAAGGGACTGGTAGGTTTGGATTGATTGTTTCTTTCTTTTTTCAATAATTCGCGTTTCATTGCATTCTCCCTATGGACGATATTTCTTTTTTGTAGCTTGACCAAATGGGCGATTCCTCCTCCAGGTAGTCTATTGGTCGCTTCACCTTTCCTTCGAAAAGATTCATTTGCAGATGTAAGCTGTTCTTGCATTCCTTTCTCAGTCTTTGTGAGGGTCAATATCCGGCGTTGACTCATAAGCAAGTAATAATCAATCATGGCAGGCAACGTGTATATCCATTGAACGCGAAGTTTTATTGAACCCCTACTTGAGTCTGTCTCTCTGTCTACAGACACTTCCGTATTTCCAGCATACCTTCCAACCAGTGGCCACCAACCAACGAGCTCCTGTTGATTTCGAAGACTAGCGAAGTGTATCGAGGCCTGTCCCAAAATGGGATGCTGACCGATTAGGCGGAAATCTCGCACAACTACTTGGACAGAATGACCTCTGGTGACGTTCACTGCCTCTTCTGGTACATCGAAAACAAAATACTGATCGTTCCATCTCGGATTGGAGGTTTTCTCGATAAAATACGTCTTCCTTTTGTTCATGCGTTTTTGTAAGAAATGTTTTCTTGATCGCAATCTGCCTTTGTAGAAGACTTCACAGTATGGGTTACTTGTCCCCACGAAATTGGATGAACTCAATCCAACAGCCTCCAAAACCTGCACAACCACCTGACATCTTTTCGTTACGGAATTACCTTCTGGAAAGTCGTCTACCAATTCTCTTAATTCATTTTCCATAGTGTTTGCTTGCTTGCGTCTTTCGTCTTCAGCTCCCGGATTTTGATTTGTATGTCCTCTTTCTATCGTTTGGACTGGTCGTGACAACGAATGGCGCATTAACTTTAAGGTAATGCTCCTTTTTTCTTCGTTAGCTATCTGGTTTTCCAAACTGTCTATGTTTCGATGCATAGTCTCTCTTTCGTCATGTTCACCAAATACATCCGAAATCACCAAGAGACGAGTGCCTCCATCAGTGTCCACTTCACAATTCAGGTGCTTCATTCTTCTATCCACACCCTCCACAAAGGATGGCACTGGCACATTAGTATGAAAGCCAATTTCCTCTAGTCGGACTGTCGTCGGAGGGCCAAAACCCCCGCGTTCTTCGTTGTTGACATACTGATACGCCAGTATCTGTTTCAATCTGCTGGCGCGCGCTGCAGTGGTTTTCTCTTCCAACTCCTGTTCGAAACTCAGCTTCTCTTCTGGATCACAGGGTAAACTGTCCAACGACTTTTCGGCAGTGACGCTACCCTTTGGAGGCTCAAACGGATCTGCAGCGATTCGAACCGTTAGCTTCTTCGATTTCATTGGTTCTTCCCAAGAATACGAACGTGATTCTCCCGGTATCAGAATATTCCACTCATGCTCTTCACAATTACGCTGACGATAAAATAGATAGTACTTCAGAGATCTATTCTGGATTTTGAATGGGGGATTTTCCTTGTCCGCATTGCGAAGAATAACGAACATTGTGTTATGAATAGCTTTGGTCTCAACAGTTAGCGCATCGATAGGGTCAAAATTTTCAGGATCAAAAGTTCCAACGGGATTGGCTCCATAAGAAAAAGCCGAATTTCTCGCTCGGATTGCCGTGATTCTTTTCTTTCTTAGACGTTCCTCCTGTGTGCGAAACGTCATTGTAAGAGGTTTGGGTTCGATAATCTCTTCATCACATTGCGACACATCTCTCCTCTTGCTACCCAACGAAAGACGCATTAGCATTCGATTCGCACTTCTTCCACCATCATTGCTGGATGAGGTTATTTGTTTCCCACCCATTGAGAGACGTTTGAGTACACCTTTCGTGTTCTTCATGATTCCACCACTTTGTTTAAGCTTGATCTTTTCATTGTATGCACGAATTTCCATCAGTTTATCCTTAATTATCTTCATCACCTCTTCGAACGTCATCTTCAACACAGAAATTCCGTTTATACGCAAGAGCTCATCCCCAACTCGCATATCAGTGTGACTGAAAGCATACTTTCCGCGTTTAGTTCCTTTTACGAGGATTTTTCTGTCTCCTCTGTTTACCCACTCAGTTTCAAAATATGCACCCAGCTCACCATTCCAAACATCGAAATCTATGTCCGGAGGAAGAATTATTTTATACTTGGGGGAATCGCGGATCGAGACGTGATCCAAGAGGCGGATATCTGTCGCTCTTGTAACATCCAACACGTGTTCACCCGGAACATTCGAGGCAAAGCTTGATGTCAAGTTCCACGGACCACCAAGATCTATTCGAAGTTGACTTTCGGAGCGCGTATCGGGAAGAAAAAAAGGAACAAGTTGAGATGGTCCTATTGAGGATAAATATAGGGCCGATCTATGTGCAGCTGTTCCATCTGGAAGTGCTACCCGTGACCCATCGGAATTGACAAATAATTTATCATCCAATGTTGTGTGTCTGCCAAACAGCGACTCATACTGGCCAATTTTTCCCGCGAAGTGTTCATCTTCGAAATCATATCTCCATTTACGAGAATCACTTTGATCTTCCAACTGATTTGTGGCATCGGTTCTATCTTCAGCCAAAGTACGAACAATTGAACTGTCCTGCCAAAGTCGAACCGGCCGTTCCAATCGATTGTAAATTGCATATCTAGGACAAAAGCGTACAATCTTAGTGTATCCCGACAGAAAACCAGGAGCTACATTCACTGTTGCCGACAATTCGAGCATCCTTCCATCTTTACATGGTAGACTAAATGTCGTGGGAATCAAGTGAAACATGAGATTTGAAACAATCAATTCCAGCAACATGCATTCAGACAACATTTTTTTCATACCTTATGACTTGCGAAAAGCCAACAGTTTCTAGGGCGAAACCAGCAGACCAACCTGACATATACCCGGGATTTTTAGTTCCGTTAGATTGTAGCCCGTCGTACAATTGGACAACAAGCTTCTCGACAAGAATGCTGTCATCGAAAAAGTTGAACATAAATGCGATATCTGCAAGCTTTTGCAAGGGCATGTCTTCGTCTATCAAAGAAGAGATATCTTCAGGGGGCAAGGTGCATCTTCCTGGAGAAGTAGCAAGCGCACCATGAGTCCCAGAAAAAATAGTGTCCTCATTCATTGGCCCACCCCTATCCAGTAAGCTCGGGGATACGTCATCCAACAAAATTGCATTCCGGTCGTGGGGGGGAGAAAAGCGCAAGTCCCTTCTTTTTGATTGTATTTCAAATTTCGATCTATATTGCCGATTGCTACCATCCACTGGCACAGAACCATTCTTTTCAGGGCTGTGCACAGTGCCAGAAACATATCGTTTTTCTTTGTCTTCTTTGTAACGCAACGCGTGTTCAGTAGTGTTGACAATCCAAAATGGACAATACAGTGAGATCCTTCGCTGTCCACCACCACCACGAATGTTTTCGATTCGGAGCCTGAGTCGTTGTCCAATGCTATCAACAACCGTTGTTTCGTCGGCAATGTCTTCCGTGGAATATGCCAAGGCTTCAATAGCGTGAACTTTGCCACGAATAACATCCGTTCCCGTTTCCCCTTGTAGTTCAAGGCAGAAATAATCACAAAATTTGAGACACATTATTGGGTTGTGATAGAAGCTAATATAGGATCAGTGCACTTACCAAAATCTAATCCCAATGACCTCCCATCGATTGATGATCTTTTGCGCTTCAAATTTCCTTTCAGCCGTCGATTATCGTTCGACTTGGGAGAGAACATCTTGGCAACTCTCTCTTGGGCTCGCTTGTCTGGAGCTTCAGTGAGGTTGGTCAACGTTTTACCAATTTTTTTCGTGCCCTTACTTACTCTTTTCCCGAGCGACCGCAGTCTGGTATGTTGTTCTTTCGCATGTCATTGACAAAACCGGATTTGAAATAAATGAAGTCAGAATAATATTCCAGTATCTCTGATCGAGTGAACAAAAAGACACGAACAGGAGAGAAAACTAACCTTTCAAAAACTCAGCAGAATCGCCACCGTGATGGACAAGTGCCCCTTCTCCCACTGGAGTTCTACAAAAACCAAGATTAACCAATAAGAGGAGAGGTGCATCGAGACCTAGCGAGTGAACTGGAACTTGTTCACCTGGTTTAAGGTCAGCATACCACACAACAGTCTTTCTGACGGCATGCATTAGTTCGAATCGTCCTCCTTCGGGCAAAAGATTCACGATCACTATTGGAGGGTGGATCACAAGGCTGTATGCAACAGGACCATGTATCAGATTAGAATGCTTTGACTTTCCTTTTTTCTTATTTTTCGAAAAGGGTCTAACTCTCTCGACATCTGACTTCACGATGGGACTTCTGCAAATCTCAATCGCATAACAAAAGGGTGTCCGAATATTCCCACTTTGTGAATGCGTCGGACAAGACACTTGCACACCGCTATTCGCCTCACATCGTTCAATATCTTCTCCTCCCCCATTTTTATAAATGATTGACGTTTCATGAACAATCTTTGCGAGTTGGACTGGTTTGGAACAAAAAGAGGCATCAAATTCTTCAATCTTTGATTCGGTAGGCTTGGAGAAATCACGAAATGAAAAGCACTCAGTATGAGAAGTGTCTGGACGAACCCACAAACTACCAAGATGGCTTCCATTCATTTCCAGCGAGCTTTCAATGAGCAAAGTCGGCAGCTGGAAATCAGAACCAGGCTTGATTACAAAAAAGTCTGGAGGATTCCTCTCCTTCACCGACTTCTGAATCGATTTTTCAGTTTCTTCCACATCGTCACAGTTCGTTTCAGTCTCTTCGACAGCGACATTTGGATTGTACTTTGGATCTGGATGAAAGTTCAACACTACAGAATGTGTCGTATTGTTCTTGATTTGAAATATACTCCTGACAGATAATAGTCGTCCACCATTGTCAGGGCCAACCTCGGTGAGTACTGCCATAGCGTTCCGTAGACGCCAATCATTTGAGATTTTCTCTAAAATTAGCGGAGATCGAGGTGCCAAGCTCTGGAATTTACGACCAAAAGAATCCAATCTGACCCCCTGGATCCATCGGCAACCGGGAATTTGCATATCGACAGCGTGATGCAGGGATCCCTGTCTTTGAGCTTCGTTGTTTGTTGATACCTGAAAACCTGGATAGGGAACTTCAACTATTCTCAAATTCTTCACAACAGATATCGTCGCATCGAATGTCAAGCCAGCAGATTCACCTTGATTCAAGTACGTGACAACTTCTGGTTTATCCTTGGCACTATCCCTTGAAAAGTTGGACCGTTGATGAATTCGAATTCTCTGTCCAGTAAGGTTTCGCAAGGAAAATGCCACCTTTTCTTCGCCTTTCAGCGGGTTTGGAACTTCATGAATGATGCGCATACTATTGCCATCAGCAATCTTTCTCGTGTCCTCGAGACGAGCCCCGCCTGCGACTTCCGTCGAAGTACAAACCAGCTCTCGTTTTCTCGTTGCGCTTGCTTTTCCTTCCTTCTCTCCAAATGTTTCGCTGATTACGGTGCTCAGTGATTCAGTTGCTTCACTAAGAAATGACAGAAAGGCGCCCGATAAGTTGATATGAAAAGGGCTATCTGAGTTGAGCGAATAACCTTGGCCACGCTCGCTAGAACTTTCGTATAATACTTCAAACCTGAAAGGCTCCAATAAAGGTTCCCAACTTCTCGTCAAGCCAAGCTTGAAGTAATCAATCCATAAATCATTGATTAAGACAATTTGCATGTCTGATGGTTGAGATTCCCCTTTCACTAAACCTTCAGTTGTCGGTTCTATCGCGAACTTGCTCATAGAAATAGTTGACGATGATAACGACATCACAGCTATGGGTAGTTGCACTCCAAGATCTGGGTCAATTAGAAACATCCTAATATCTCGAAGCTTTGCTGTGATGGAAAGTGTTTTGGGTGATTGCTCATCATATTCAGGAACAAACTTTGAGTTCACTGCAATAGGACCAAAAAAGAAATTCATCAACGTGGATGACGCCAGAGGTAAGACTTCTATGATGCAAGTCATGTCACAAACTTGAGGTCCGAACTGCCTTGTCGGTCGTAGAAATGGTTTCAGTACTCGGGGCGGATCAAGCTTTATGGGCTCGATCTCTAATTCTTTCCCAACCACTGACAGCGAAGGAATATTCTGGCCAGAAAACGGGATGGCGATGGACATGTCCTTGTGATTACATTGATTGTAGTTGCTGTCGTAACGGAATCCGAAAGATAGTCCTTCGATCAGAGGTCTCACGGAACCCGCCGTCCTTGATGCTCGAGTGTTCGCTTCACGACGAAACTTTTCTGGTGGTAGGAATTCATTCGCAAATGAAAGATTTAGGTCCGTCGAGACTACTTCCTGCGAACTGAAATTCTCGATTGACTTGTAACGATACCAAAGCCCCGTTTCACTCGACAAAATTAAGGAAGAAGCTCGCGAATCAACGTAGTCGCTAGGGAGACAAAGAGTTGGTCGACATAGCCATACTCTGAAGTCAATGTTCAGACCGGACTGTGGTTCAAAATGATGCGTCTCTGCATTAGCCGATCGTCTCAGTGCGTTTTTGATTTTATGGGACCACTTCTGTGCTTCGAATCCCGGATTGCCGAAAGCACCATTACAGTAATAACTCTTGAAATAACCCATTAAGACCCAAAGCCAGGAAAGCTCGTGCATGGCTCCATTTGCGCTCTGGATGCCTAAATTTGTCAAACTCCATCTAGGAGTCATAAAGATAGAACATTGCACTGGTTGTGGAAGACTTGTCTCAAGTGTCCTTATATCTTCACGCAATCCCCATGACAAGTCAGCCCATGAAAAATGCTGTTCAGAGCTGACGTTTTGTTTGGCCTGTGGATCGGACGAAAGAACTTTTTGAAAGGACAAAACTCGACGCTCATCGGTTAGATCGATTGAAGACGATCCGATTCCAATCCTCTTGACATTCAAATGATTACTAAGAACATGAACTACCATGTCCTCGAGAACAAGAATTAACCCATGCTTTTCCTCGTCTGCACAGTCTGGATCTTCGAAATATTGAAAACAATCTGGATCCTGCGAAAAGTACCCAGGCTCGTCGAACGTGCACCGGAATACTCAGTTTCTTGAAAATACAACATATCTCCGATCCGACAGATTCGATTGTTTCCAGATAAGATACGAATTCTTCGGAACAGTACTCTGGGAAGTCATGTGGTATTGTTGGCGGGCTTGCATATCCGAAAATGTCATCGGTAGATAAAGGACACATCGTTCCAAGTTCTTGCATGTTCGAATCCCAAACCGATAGTAGAAGGCACAGCTGCGAAAGTCTTGCATCCAAAGCTAGAGGGTTTGAACTGTCGTTACTTGATATTAAAAGCCTTGTATGAGGAGCGGAATCATACAGTATTTCAAGGGAGAAAGTATTCG
The DNA here is from genome assembly GCA_037355855.1 of Pseudo-nitzschia pungens. NCBI lineage: Eukaryota > Bacillariophyta > Bacillariophyceae > Bacillariales > Bacillariaceae > Pseudo-nitzschia > Pseudo-nitzschia pungens. Next base: position 858,064 of record CM074762.1, on the reverse strand, counting down.
TGCTTATTTCTTCCCACATCTGATGGCATTCTCCAATATCTGATAGATCTGCTGCGGTCAAGATCTTCTCTGCTGCAGGATCTATTTTGTACACTGACTTCAAATGTTCTGCTCTACCGTCTATTGAGTGAACGAACCTAAACAGCGAGCTCTTGGTCATATCCTTTGTTGCTTTGTTCCCAGAAATAGCCGTAAACACTCGTATTCGATCTAGCCTTATTTTCAATCGTCGTTTCAGATCACTGCTATGACTTGATATTGGCCCAACCTTTTCATCGCTCCTATATGATTCACAATCCTCAAATTCAGAAAATGACATAGAACTATTCGTTCTGGACACCGAATCGTTGTCATCGTTGTTCTCGTCTTCGTTTCCATTGGTGGGATTCTCGCAGAACGGAGATGACTTAGTTGGCATCGCGAATGTGCTTGGAATGTAGGATAAAGATATACATGAATCTTCCACTTCGAATGCTACCATGTCAGTGCTTGTGCTATTTTTTGGGCAAATAATGGAGGTGTCGTAGATGTGGATAGAATATAGAAGAGGGGGTTTTGCGTTTCCGTAAATGTCAACGGCATCCTTCTCATATCTCTTTTTCAGTTTGCCGACCCCGTAGTTATTGTAGACAAAGTATTGTAATAGGTCATTGACAAACTGACGAACTAGGAACAAGCGAAATGAAGTAAAGTCTAACTCCAGTCGATTCGCAACTTTCCAAGGATCAGGACTCAGGAAAAATCGAGCTTGAAAAGGGAACACAGATGATGCGTTGGGGTCAATAAGTTCGAGGATATTTTGGTAACATTGACCTTCCGGACTGAGGTTTCTAACTGAAAAGGACTTCGCACATAGTGCAAACGTAGGTCTTTCAGGCGTGCCCAACGATTCCGTCGCCTTTCCATTTCTGATACATACGTATTTCAAGGCAACTCGGCAGAATGGAACCAAACTTTCTGAAGTAAACAGGAGTGACAAGGAACGCGCCATGAATACAGTAGACGTCACAGGCAAGGGACGTGCTTGCAATAGATCGCTGAGACTATCAACAGCAACGTCGTCTTGATCGCGACATCCATAATCAGTATCGACATCGTCTTTCTTTGGAAACATTCCATTTATCTCGTCAATTATCTCTTCGAAGACAGGGCATGAAAAGAAAAAATCGAGCTCCCCTACTTCGAAATCATCCATTCGTGATCGCTCTCTGAAGGCCAAGTCCGATTCTTCTCCTTCGTCGGTTGCAAGGACACTCATCGGTAAACCGCCTTCTCCGAAACCATGATTGGTATCCAAGTTGAATCTCGAGAATGATAAGCCGTGGTCCAAGATGCCATGTGCATTTCCTTCTAACTGGCTCACAGACTCATTTTTGTCGCTTGGGGCCAGGATGAAAAGCTCGATTCCAACTTTGTTCGTCACAATCAGGGAAGGAACTACCGATGTCATATAATGATCGTAAAATAAATAAACCATCGAAAGCGAGAAACCCACAGGTAAATCTATGAACAAAAATGTGGAATTGTCCATATCCTCACTGTCTTGAGAAAATTGTTGTAATACCATCGAAAATGACGCCATAGTATTCTCAACGGCACTATGAATCGTTGTCTCGACAACAATTTCTGAGTTTTTCGAGTCGTCGTCAGAAAATTCATCACTTTCAAGGTTGCCTTCATTTTCATCGTTACTACCGGTATCAGTTTCATCATCATCCGTTGAAAGAGGATCTGATAATAAATCCAGTCCGATGTGTTCTTCCTCACTTATTTTTGAATCGATAGTTTTCGAAATTTCAGCGAATGCCTGGGATTCGGTTCTTCTGATCAATGCCATGTCGTCCAGGAAGTTGACTCGAGCTCTAGTCGCGCATGCCCAGGCTTGTTCGTCGGTCAATCCCAAACCCATCAAACGCCCAATACATACTTGTATCGCAGACGAGATAGCTTCCTCATTTGCGAGATTCAAGTCGAAGCATGCAATAATCGAAAGGAAATCAGACAGTGCTTCTTCCATTACAAGCTCTTTCATCACAAGAGGGCCCAATTCGCCAACTTGCTTGTCTTTCACGAGCTCAAGTCGGACTTGACGGCATGTTATGTCGAAGGAATTTAATATCCTTCGGGAAAGAATCTCTATCCTTGGAGGATCTGGAATGAATGTCTTCTTGATGACAGGATTCGTACTCAACTTGCTAAAATCCAATGCTGACTTTGTTGCTGTTAGTAAGTTTAGCCTGTATTCTGACAGAAGAAGATTGACCGGTGATACTTCCACGACAACTTTGTGCTTCGGGCTGTCGGAGTCTAGGAGAGACATTTCATTGCCTGTCAACAAAATTTCCACGTTGACAGGTAGCCTCATTAATGCAGGAACAAAAGTGGACCTTGATTTGAACCCGCACAAAACACCTCGTAGAGTTAGCACAAAGTGATTTGAGTCAAAGGAATCGTGTGCACTTGTCAACTCTGCGACATCCAACATTTCCAATGTGCGAATCACGGTTTGGGTCCGAAAGCTGGTAAAACTTCCACTGGCAATGCTTCGGTCCTTTCCTTCCAACATAATTGCTGTGGACTGAATCAATTCGTCTACGGCACTACCACTGTACAATTCAACAACATCCACTTGCAACTCTGTGGAACAAGTATGAGGCTGATCTCGAGGAGTGTCGTCTGGCACGTATGAAAAGATTTCCGAATGTTCCGATACACTCTCCTGGTCCAAGGAAAAAGGGATTCTCAGTTCGACCCCATGTACTCGAATCGCAGCCGACATGTCTGAAAACAATTTCGCTGGAACGTTGGATATCTTCTTGACCATGATCTTTCTCGCGACGTCTCTCGAAGTCTGCGACAGAAGAGTTTCGGGTTGCTTCACGTCTGGTCCGGAATAGAAACACATGAACTTCTCTGCCGACTTCACGTTCGCGGAGATAGCAATCTTTGACAGGTCGCATTGGAGAATTTTGGAGGAGCGTTCCTTGGAAAATCTCAATGAAATCGCTTTACGAGGACATCTTGATGGACTTCGAGTGAAAAACATTCCGTCTGCCAAAGCCCGGTGCTTACCTGAAACGTACGTCGAAACGTCCACACTGCCCACATCGGTGATGCTCGGACGCAGATTTTGCCCGCGGTCGACGGATCCATCAATATCTACCTCATCTACTGGCAAATATGGTTCCGAGAGTCCCATGGAGAGGATATGTGTGTCTTGATCGCCAACGGCCTCTATACAAGCTACCGATAGTCCGACTTCCATTCCTCCTCCACTAATTCCCTTGGATGTAGCAATGATGGAAGAAATCGTAAGGCGCAGTAATGGATTTTCAGGTTGACCAAACGAGAGGAAATCAGTGGATTTCATCTTGGGCTTGCCAGAATTGTCAGAATCTTCGTCGTCTTTCACGGCTACACCTAATTGTTCATCGTCGTCATTGAAGAATCGTTGATCGTCCGTCAAAACAGAGAGATCTGATAGATCACCCGCAGCACTTGGCTCATCTGCTCCACTGGTATCAGAATCCAGGTAGCGATTCATCCCGCTCATTTCTGGGGACAAATCAAAAACATAGTCTTCTTCGACCACGATCAGATTGAATTTTTTGATTTGAAATGAGAAGAACAATCGCATTCGGTTGTCCGCCACGGGTTTCACTTTCAGCGACTTCGAAGCACTCAAGATGCTACCCCGGTGAGTTCGCCTTGTGCGTTGCGGTCGGATCATCCGGCCCTCTATTTTTGTCTGTGAATTACCAACCGCTGCCAACTCTTCCTTGTCTACGCCCATGGTGTAAAATCGTGTCATGCCTGGTCTGTGTTGTGAAGCGCTCTCTGGAAATAAAGAATCATGAAGGGGGGACAGTGCTGCCGTCATTCTGTGAGTATCCATCTACTTCTCTTGCCGAAGAATCGCCTGCAACAGTGTCTTCCGAGCCATCATGAGTTGCGAAGTGCGCTTGAACTCCACCCTCTTCGCGCAGCCGCTGAATTGAATCGAATTTCTTTTGGACCATAGCTAACAAATCAGCGCCACCTTGCTCTACGAAATTTGCTGAAGATTCACCAGAACTGACGAAACTTGTGGCATTTTCGGCTTTTTTGCGGTCTTTCTCCGGTGAGGACCTTAAGGTGACAAAATTGGTATTGCTTCGGTTGGTTTCCACCGTGTCGAAACTTGCTTTTCGGTTCTTGGCCCTACGACGGGCAATCTTAGTACTCGTCAACCCATCCTTCCCCCACAATTCGTACACCGCGGGGGGCATCTGGCTATTTCCACAAACCTTCATGCTGCGAGCAATCGACCGGTACAATAGGATCTGCTCAATGGGCAACTCGTCCTCGATTTCAATAAGTGTCTCTTCCGCCTCTATTCGCTTCTTGGCGTTAAATCCAGATGACCAATTCATGATGGGCACATTCGCCGAGTCTACGATCGCGAGCCGGGTGCTGTTCTTGTGGAGCTTGTGCGCGATGTAGAGATTGATATACTCTTGTCTCCTGTGTCGCTGTTTGTTCCAGTCGAAGGAAATGTACATGTCACGAAAGACCGAAGTCATATGCTTTCGTTTCCGAATCTCCCATATGATGGCACCGATGGCATATTTCCACCATTGAGCAACCACTTCTTGCCGTGCGAATTTGAGTCTCTTTCCTTCCAAATACGGGAGCCCATTGGTGATATCGGTATCGTCGCTGTGCAAGGATCCCGAGTTCGATTTCTTGGGAGTGAAAAATTGCTCTCTGGGCTCACTACTGTTACGTTGGTTTCGATCGAAAGCAGCTGCTTCTCGGAGAGAGTCCCTTGTGGTCGCCCCTGCCGCGGCCTCGGAAGAGGAAGGCCATAAACTAAGCAAGAAAACCTCCAGGCGCGGCAACCGGATCCTGGTCGGAAGTTCGGTCGTGATCGGATCCTTCCCCCGAGGATGCTGTCTCGTACATGCTGTAATCACTTGCAGTCCCGTTGCTGGCGATCCTCCTCCAGGTCTTTTTGTTGTGTTTCTTAAGCAATGCTTTCATCTCGCTTCCCGGCTCGGTTTCCTTGACGCTCCGAATGGTTCTGTCAGGCCTCCCGTTTTTCATTCGTGCAATAGTCGAACAGAGGTAGTTCAAGAGCTCGTAGTGGCGGGTCGTAAAGACTACCTGCACCTCATCAACGCCTACCCGAAATTGTAGCCTCGGACAGGGGTTGGAAGGAAGATCGGGAATCAGTGTTGTAGAATAGAGTTCCGTTGTGAATGAGGTAGCACCCATTGCACTCTCATTGGCAACACTGGCGGCCGTCTTCGGAATCGCATTCGCAGAGGAAGCAGCAGCAGCATCTGACTTCAACTTTCGGACCGCTACGGACGAGTCGTTCGACGATTCCTCAGAAGTCGAGAGAAAGGACGATCTCTGCCGCGAAGTGCGTCGAGCTGCGAGGGGTGTATGAGCCTGCGAGAATGGATTGGATTCGGCTGCTGCTCGAATGGGAGTCCGCACGCGCTGGATCGCGTATCTCCGATCCGCGGCGTTGGATTTCCACGGATACAGCTTCTCGTCGTCCTGCATAGAACCAAACCCCAACATCACTTCTGCACTATCCGCCGACCGGCTCCGCCGATGCTTTAATCTCCCATCAAATTCGTTGTTATCGTCGTCGTAATTTTCGTGCCCCCCTAGGGAGGACGAGGACCGAATCCTAGGAAGCAGCGGAGCCCTGCCACACGGCTCTTCGTCAAGGGGGATTCGTGGATCCGAAAAAAAGGTATCGTCACTGATTGATCTTCGAGATGCCGGTGTGACGAGGTTGTCGGGAGATTTTTCGCAGGCGCTCGGAATTGTGTCCAACCGTGTCCGAAACGTTGGAATCGGCGGAAGCTCGTTTTCCTCTTCATTCGAAAACAGGGACGTGTCAACTGCCATCTCAGTGTCCGATCGTGGCGGAGAAGCTGCTGCTGCTTGCTTGTCCCGCTTCCCCCTTCGACCCCGTACGTGCTGGGAAGGTGGATCTAGTTTCTCCGAATCAGGAGCAGCAGATGCAACTGCAGCGGTGGGAGGAGCTGCCGGAGGAGCCTCCACCACGGTTTTGCGACGCTCGATGGGATGGGGGTAGAAGAGAGAGAAGCCGATGTTCAGTTGCGTAACCGGTCTCAGGATGTAATCGTCGGCTTCAACGCTAGTGCTGAAGCGCAATTCGCTGGGAATCTTGTGGAGGTGTTTTCGATGAGTTTCCTTGCGAACGAAAATCCCCAGCCCGGTGTGTTGGACGAGCTTGTCGATGTGTTCTCCGTCGTCGTATGCACCGTCGTAGCGGCCGGGCTCAACCGCAGCAGCAGCAGATGTCGCGTGGTGTTGCGGTTGCGCGTGGCTCCCACTGGCGGTTGCGGTGCTGCTTCCAGCATTGGCAGTCGGAGCCGTCCCGGAATGCCGCGGGACGGCATTCGGATTGCTGTTTGTGTTGTGGCTGTGGATTTCGAGGCTTTCGATGCCATCTTTTCCGGCCAGGACCTCGATGGATTGGACAATGCATCCGACCTCGACCCCATCTTGCAGCAAGACAATGCGAGCCTTGGATATGCTGCCCCTGACGCCGGCAAACAATCGCCAAAAGAGATCCGACGAATAACGCTTCAGAAACCGATCGAACTTACCCTCCGTGGGAGGTGGTTGAGTTGCTTCCTCCGTCGCGTCGGCAGCCGGTTGAGCAGAAGACCGCGATGCCTTTCTGCGGTTGTTGCGGCCACCGGGATCTGATGAATTCCCCGCCCCATTGAGTTCTCGCTTTTCCGTCCTGTGTGCCTCCTTGGCAATGCTCTGGGATTGGTGGAGCCGTTCGAGCCAGAGGGCAAGATCGACATTTTGTCCGTGGCTGTTGTGCTGACTCAGGAGTTGTCTCTTTTCCGCTTCGCGCAGCATTTGCTGCTTCGCTTCCCGATAAGCCTTGTGATACACCTTGGATTTTCGTTGCCTCTGGTCGTGATCTACTCGTTTCTTTCGCTTTCGCTTCGAGTTGTAGCCATCGCTCGGTCTCGACAAAGGGTCCGGCTCGCTACCGTCCGGTTCCTCCACCCGAGAATCAAAAAAGTACTCTTCACTGTCGGTGTCGTCGTCGGACATGGCTGTCGTTTCGTTCCCCTCGCTCTTATTCGCTCGTTCTTGCAGCTCCTTCTGGGCCTCCAGTGCTTCTTCTCGGGCCGTTTCTTCACGTGATTGAAAACTAAGGACGATGGTCACGTCGGAAACCTCGAGTTGGACGGCCCCCTGGCCCCAGACCAGCTGCTTCCAGGGAATGCGCACCCGTAAGTGACCAATGGATCCTCTCACCAATTTCATACGGAGAGGATCCTTCTTAGTCGGATCGTCTTCCCAGAGCATTGCGGTTTGCCGGGCCTGCGGATCGTCCGATGGATTCCAACCTGGACGGGGACGGCGGCGGCGAGGAAGCGTAGAATCCCCCTTTGGATCTGGACGTGCCGTGGCCGGCGCTCGTTTCCGATTCAAGAGGGGCTTGACAGCATCCCGCCTGAGCTGGACGTTCTTCAGACTCAGGTCTCCCGACCAGATTCCCATTTCGAGGCTCTCCGGATCGAATTCCAAAAAGGTTGAAAGAAGCTCCGTCACTTTTTTCGACGGATTGTACACATAGGATGCCATGGTGAACAAGAAGAGTGATCGAACTTCGGTCTGTACTCAGGTGAGACCAAATACAAAACTCGTTCGCCTCTCTTAAAATTTCAGCAGCCCGCGGCCCGGTTTCTCCTCGATCCAATGCTGTTTTTCCTCTTTCTCAGGTAAGATCTTATCGGCTCTGATGTGCTGTGTTCCCTTCCCTTCTTCGTCCTTTTCTATGTATGTATTCTTTTTTACTATGATCTCTCGAAACCAACGATCCCTCTACCAACTCCAATCCGCCCTATCGTTCTTCGCTTTCGTCTCTGTCCAAAACCAACACGGATCAGATTACACTCGAGTCGCCTTTGTTGCTTTCCCGTCGCGCTCTCTCTCTCTCTCTCTCTTCCTGCGTTTCTACCCCTGTCAAAATGCGATTGTTCTCTGCTCTTTGTGCTTATGGAACTCTCCTTAATTCTCGCAAATCATTCTGGTTGGCGCTTCTTCCTCGTCTTCGATCAGTTATGGTTGCCTGATGTTGGAAGCAGTGCGTCAAATGCAATACGGTAAGGTTACATACCGCGCCAGTGAATGATGATGGTTTTCCCAGGAAATTGGTGGGAAAGCCTGCGTGCTTGATTGCGTGCGAGCTTGCGTCGTCAAAAGAATTTAGTTGTCCCTTCACTGTAGTACGGTAATATTCTATGACTGTAGTTATTGTTGACGTTCATTTCAGTACGCTAAAATAGTTAACTTACTGCACCTGAAATAGACGTACGGTACACACCTGTACCGTACAACTGGTACACTGGTGGGACGACGGAAGAGAGCGATTTGCATTATTGGTGTTGTGCCGCGCCAGATTTTTTTGGATCCTATGAGTAAGTTAAGGTTACGAGAATACCGTAGAGATCCGTTGTTCTGGACAGGGGTCATAATAGTTCTGACCGGGACAGAGTTTGAGCGCGCTCTTCCGAATCATCATTATTTTCTGATGAAAAGAAGTACAATTACGAACTAAGGCCGTTAAATTCAACGGCTCTTTGTATGAACCGTATGAGTGACACTTAATTGTGAGTTAGTAACACACAAACTATTTACTCGTACGGTCAAGGCAATACAAGGATAAAGTAATTAGTCCTAACACAAGTCGTGTCTGTACGGTAGTTCGTACTCTTACTTGAACTTGAGATTGAAACAACCGTTAATTTTCGAAACAAGCGGACGTCCAATTCAGGATTCAAAGAATGAATCATGATTGTTAATTACGAGGTAAGATAAACTCACTCATACGAGTAAGTCTTACGAGTCACAGATTCATCATTTTAATTTATGAATTCGTCTGTAAAAACAAACGTTACTGAGGTGATTATCCTTCTGTACCGGTACAATAAAAAACTCCCTTTGATGGGTCGAAAAATACAACCGGTAAAGGTACCTTACTTGTAATTCGTACTTCGTTGGTAAACTTGTACTGGTACTGGCACCCTGTCCAAAAAAATGCGACCATAGTTGCGCTCAATACGCGCTCGTCCCACGATAGTTACACGTAACTTCTCATGTTTTAACCTAAGATTACCGTACGGTACAGGGACGATGAATGTACGAGACCAGATTTGAAATACTAGTACGTACCGGTAAGTTACCGGTAAGATTACGTCGGAATCATCGAACCCAACCAAAAACTGTACTCCACGGACACGATCGCTTCCGTACCGTAGGTAGAATCAACACTAAATAAGCAAATCCTTTATCTCAATCAAGAACATCGAAACAAATCTGATACTGAAACTGAACCTCCCGACAGATGCCCGGATCGTGGTACAATATGGTGCTGTCAATTTTGTCATGTTCTTACTTGGTGAATCACGCAATTGGCGCGGCGTTGCCATGATCAACGGAAAGGCTTGGTTTTACCACGGCAAATGTTCCGATGTCAGGCTCATAGCCCATTAGTGTACGTACGTTGTAGGGACGAACTCACGCTTGCAGAACTTTCCATTCGGTGAATGCGGTGCCGAATCCTTATTGCCTTGCCTTGGGATGGACAGTCGCTAGTACGGAATGCGACGACCATCTCGGGTTCCAACAAATTTGTTGGTTCTTTTATCTCTGCAACCTTCCAACTGGAAACAACTCAGTTTCTCCCACTCGGGGAGAGCGGAAAATGTGTATGGGGATCACCAAGGATACATGGGATATCTTCCCACTTCGGGTAATCGAAAGTGCTACAATCCAGCAAAGACCTAGAAGACCGAATGGTACAGCACGACAAGGTCGCAACGATCGATTCCTTGTCCTTTCACCGCGACGGGACGACATTGGCGACCAAAACAGTTGTGCTGAACGGAATCTCCGACTACAATCACAACCAGGGTAGCGAAGGCGAAGGCGACAACATACTGTTGATATCGCGGCTGGAATAAACCGTGGTTTAGGAAGACTACTACGTTGGGTACAATCACAGGGACGGGATCAACTGTGACACCCACGCCGACCCGAACAAGGTCACCGTCGTCCGACGGAGCTCCCGGGGAGAGTGCTATTTCGACGAAGCTGGGCCGCCTGAAGGTCGGTAAAGCCTCCGAAGACTTCAACGGAAACACCAACGAAATCGGTCTAGTCCGGTTTATTGAGGTTCGCAGCAACCTCCGGGACGCCGTTGTGGTTGTCGAAGTCTCGGAAGCTTCCGGAAGCATTTGAAGCGACGACAAGGCCCGGTTTCCTACCACGAATCAGCAGGGGGAGGAAAAGAAGAAAAAAAAGCAAAAACGAAGTTGCAAGTGGGTCGCCAAGAAACCAATACGACGATGCGACAGTTTCAGCGGGGCTTATCTGTTGTGGGAGCTGTGGCTCGAGACCTGCGGTCGGTGCGGAAGCATTATCTTATAGCTGACAACAAATCACGATTGATTCGTTCCAATTTCGTTGTACATGTTCACGCGTGTCAGCAACTGTAACATAGTTCTCAACAGGGGAGGAACGAACAGGGAGGAAGAATCGTACCGTAATCCACCACCCATCATTATCATCGCTTCGGATTGGATTGGATTGGATTGGATTGGATTGGATGCGATTCGGCATGTTGAGTAACCTCTTTAAACAGGCACTGCAACCACCTACCGTATGGGACGACGCGTTGAGGGACCAGCAAAAGACAGGCCGGTTTGGCTGCTCCAATTTTTTGGATTGAATCAGAAAAGAATACCGTGCAAGGGATAGCGATGCCGTGTGAAAGCCATGTCCAGCTAGATGTAGACTGCCTTTGGTCGATGCGTAAAAACTTGCCACCGAAAAGCGCTCACCGATCACAAACCGGCCAAAACTCCAAAAACAATGATACTGTAATACGAAGTATTAATGTTTTCGAACAACAATTATCACTAAAGCGGGGGCCTAGATATACCAGAATATAAAAGGACAGTTCCCACCGGAATAATTCGGTGCGAAGAAACGTTTGTGGTTTGATAAGCTATTCGACAGCAATAGATCATGAGATCTATATTTTTATTATGCCGGTTAAAAATGATAACAAGGGTCGACTCGATGTTCGTCGAACAAATGTGATAGGAGGGAGATATAAGTGAATTTTGCTTAACGTGAAAAGCGAAGTGTGAATCGGATAATTCCTGAATAAATAATACGAAGTAATACGTAATCAATCGAATGCTTTCTTTTAAAATAAGTCGAATCTATTATTTTAGGGGGAGGCCATAGATTTTTTGTCATTCCGATTCTCAACGCAAGCTAAGAATTTCTCATGCTTGATACGAAGTACCGGTACAATTGTTCAATACTGTAAGTAAGTTCATTTTCAGGGACAATAATGATGACGTCGGTAAAAGTACCGGTACCAGACGTTTCCAGGACATGTTGAAGAAATACGTAGTAATATTTACCACCATAGAAGTTCCAGCACATAATTACCGTACGGTACAGATTAAAGAACAATGACAAGTGCGAATTGTAAATCGAGAATTTCTCGCTGGGACTGATGAACAACCGCATAGTGGTAATCTTCGTTTTGTAAACGCGACCATGGTCCCAGATGTGAGGTATTCGTACTTAATACACATTGCATAATAGTGAATTTTAGTATCTCAAAACAGTACAAGTACATCGTTAGGCTTATTGCAACAGGTCTGTGAAACGAAACCGAAAACTGAAAACCGTACCGAAGTAATAAGGGTACGAGTAAGATTCCATCTCATTTTGTACTTCTTCAAGTTCAGCACACGTTGGTTTCAAATGCAACACAGGAACCAAGCAAAAGAGGCTACCAAAGCAATTCAGATACGGTAGGGTATCTCCAAAATGTCGCAATCATTATCGATTCCTTACATCGTTTCCTATTAACAACAAATGTCACTGAGCAGTACCCCTAATCGATTTGTTTGTCAATGAAGACACAAGAAACACTTCATACTTCCATCAATCCAATCCAATCCAATCCAATCTAATCAAACCACCCATCCGAGGCATGGCACAACGGCAACAGGATCAAAAAACGCTTCGCAAAACGGTTGTCTCTTCCAATCGATCCTCGCTTGGTATGGCGTGCCACAGAACGCTGCGGCAACTCCTGCTCCAAGAGGGGCAAACAATCCACGAAGAAGCCTACGGCGCGCCAACCTTCCAGCGCCGCTATTGCTGGACAACGAACCAGTGGGATGCATTGTGGCTAGATGTTTTCGAGCGAGGAAGGTTGAAACGATCTACCACCCGGCATTGCCTCGGTCGCTTGACCTGCGCGAGTGCCCCTCAAGTCGCCGAGCAAGAGGTTGGCGGCGTTCGTGTTCGCCGATCCGTAATCATCGATGGACAACAGAAATTAACCAGCGTCACGTTGCTGCTGGCGGCCATTCGTGACGCCCTGCTTTCCATATCGGGCGTTGCTTTCAACCAAGATGATGATCCCCTCGTGGAATCAATCCACCAAATGCTCTTTTTGGACGTTTCTGTCATGGAGCAATGGCTCGATGACAACAACGATAGTGACAGCAACCCTGCTACAAACACAATCCAACAAAACACTCTACACGAAGGCTTGGCCCTCGACTTTTGCCGCTGGATTCCTACCTATTGCGATCGGAGCGCGTATCTGGCGGCAATCCTGCCATCCTCAGCGCAACCCGTCCGTCGCTTCATGGCGGAATCGTACACCCCATCGTGGCACCGCCCCCTCCTAGCGAAGCAGCACTTTGCCTATAGGATCCAATCGCTTCTGGCAGACACTCGAATCAAATCACCCAAGAAGGCCATGCACAAGCTCACCAGCGAACTCCTTGATGGGACCGACTTTTTGTGCATGTCCGTCGATGCAACTCAGAGTTATCCCAACGCCTTCAACGACAACGCAATCGACACGATCCGCAGTCATTTTCTGGCATCCTTCGCGACTCTTTCGAGCAAGACGGACTTTTACTCCACGTGCTGGCTCCCCCTGGAGCGGATGTTGTACCAAACTACGGGAGGCGAGAACGACGACGGGAGCGGCGATGACGAACGCCTCTCTGAGCTTTTAAAGGTTTTCTTAAACGACCAAGAATCCAAACTCGAACCGAAACCTAAGGGACATCTCTCGGGGCCTTTCACATTAGCTGATGTTGGCAACACGACCGCTGCTGAAGGAGGAAACATCTATCGAGATTTTGAAACTTGGATGGCACTCGATTTACAGCTGTGGCAACAGCACGGGCAAAGATCGCTTTCCTCCGGAGCCGAGGACCACACTAGGGACGTTGTGCGCCGTCTTTTGGATTTCGCACGAGGAGAAACGAAGCAAAATGAAGAGATAGTAGACGACCTATCTACCTAGAACAATCATCATCCCCTGGAAATTTAGAAAGTTTTTGCTGCTTCATACTTCTTATGTTTCTTTTGTATAGTTCAGTCTCTTTTGACTCTTGCCACCCAACCCGTTTGTCCGGATGGAAGTGCTCTCCAAGCCACCATCGATTGGCGATGTAGACGGAGATTCCTAGCGGAGGTCGACACCGAGGAAGCAGCCAAAGCGGCCGATCGCGAGAGCTCGGTCCAATGGGAGGTGTGCCGGCGCTCGACTCGGCGGTCCTCGAACAGCAGGTGCAAGAGGGTCAGCCTTGATGTTTCGATTGCGGTCAGATCGGCAGCGGCACTCTGCACTCCTACGATGGAGCGCCGGAGCTCGCCGCGGTCTGCGTCCGACGATGACGAAAGCCTCTCGTGCTCGATGAGTTTCTTCGCAAACTTGGTAAAGCGCTTGCAGATGGGCAACGTGAAAAATGCCATGTTGAAGATGGAAAAGACAAGCACGCAACACGCCCCCACGATCAGAAAAGTCCATTCTTGGTCGGAGTAAAAGACCGACAGCAGTCTGTAAGAAAGGTACAACCAATCGATGACCCTCGTCCAAAGGAGCATCAGCACCATCAAGAAGGAAACAAACGTGAACTGAATCAAATGGTTCTTCTGGGTCACGTCCAAAAACCGGCTGTATTGCGTGCCGAATCCCACCAGGGCTCCCGAGAATTGGAGGTTGAAGCACAGGAGATGTAATTCCCGCAGGTTTCGATAGCGAAGGACCATCGGCAGTGCCATGCAGCACGTCAGGCTGTGGTGGATGCACAGAATCACTATCAACCCAATTGGATACTTCTTCTTGCCCTCTTTCCCCCCAAGCAGGCGGTAGAAAACCATTCGGGCTAGATCCTGAACCTCCCAGCCCATCTCGATCAGAATCCCCAAGCACGCCAGGGAACTGGCGACGCTCGGTGAGTATGTCTCCCAGCCGAATACTGCCGGAAGCGTAAAGGCTCCCCCGATCAGATGTTGTGTTAGGATGAGCATCAGATCGGGCCAAAAGCCGAGGAGGAGTACATCGAAATACTCCTTCTTGGTAGTCACGCCAAAGAGCTCCTGTTCCTCTATCTTGTCGGAGCGATTGAATTCCTGCTCGCAAATGAACATCAGTTTGGGTTTCAGCGCACCCGATGCGAGCTTGGACACGAACGGGCGGAGCAATTCGAAATACAGGAACACCAGCACGGCCAAAATGATCACAAGCTGGACCAAGTCCCCTAGGGTGACCTGCTCATCGAATATGGTTTCCAATAAGACAGATTCGAGTAACGTTTTTACTTTTAGGTACATGTACAGATCAGTATACATATTATTTGTCGCGGGAAATTTGTTTTTATTCTTGTTCTTTTGGAGTTCTATAATTTATGAACATAGGTGCGACCTTGTTGTTGGTATGCTTTTGAGATTAATTTTTGGGTGTGGAAGCAGAGATCGTATTGTTTAAAGTAGTAGTAGTGCACAAATTCTTCGTCTATGCGGTTTTTGAAACCCGCTTTGAACTTTTACGACCAACATCAATTTTACTTCGTAATACGTACTACTAGTAATTCTTAGTATTTTCCAGTACAACTGCACACGAATATGAATCTTCGTTGAAAACGCTGTGCTAGAGAGGGCAATGGGCGAAGCTTGCACTTCGATGAATTTTTTAACTTACATTATTACAAAGTAAGATCTTATTACAAAGCAAACTTACAGTAATTACCAGGCATTGTGATTATTTTTTGATACTACAAAGTTCCTTTCAGCTGTCCCCCGGTTCTACATCCCCAACTACTCGTTTCTACGGAAGCCGTGGGACAGCTGATAGGAATTCCGTAGTACGTTTCACTTTGTTCTTGATTTGGATTTTAAAATACAAGTAAAGAATGAATCTCACCTTCCGTAACTTCATGAACTAAGCCTTACCCCCTTCTACTTACTACCATTGCGGTCTAGAATAGGTAACCTTAGGATTTAGTCAGATAGTAAGGCAACAATCTGTCACTCAGACGTGATCCATTTTGATTCATTAGTATGGGTAAGAGAATACGGTACGAAACCTTAATTATCTCCATTACGTAGTAACCGTACGAAGTAGTTTCGAAAAAAAAATAATTAAGCACCCTATCATACCTTCCCTATCGATCCTTTCGTACCTTTAGGGGAGTATCATAGTATCTGAGTGTATGTAATAGCGCTTGAACAGTCTCCACTGTAGACTCACTATTTGCCAGCACTTCGTGTGCTGTCGTTATTACTGCCCTCGTTGTTATTCTATCCTCTTGCTGACGAGCAATATCAACGTAATTCCGCATAGAAGTAAGACTGTTATCACAGTGCCACATTGATGAGAATGTTTCGTCATATTTGTATCTTACCCGTATGGGTACGGTATGAGTAACCTTAGTCGGCTTGTAGAACCCTACAAGTGGTGAAAAAAGATAATGCTGGAATTACTTCGAGCATCCGGGATCACTAATAGAAGAATTTCGGTATTGTGAAACACTGTATCGTTGTTCTTTAATCTAAAAGAGCAGACATCTCGAAAGCGGAAGAAAAATATGCTTCGTGATGATGTCAATCAAGTACGTAGCACCAGAGTAACTGCTTGTATGGCGGAATGATTTTTTGTGACCCGGTTTCAATGCAGGGGTCCCCTGTTTCAATGCTTTTCGGTACGTACGTAAGCTTTCGGTTATGTGTTTTTCTTCGCACAAGAGCTAATCTACATTACTTGTAGTCCATGAGGCATCGTATTGTCGTTCATGGAAACTGTAAAAGAGACTTTGGAAGAGAATGAATTCGTTACCTCCTACGGTAGCAAAAATCAATGCAGCGCTCGAAAAATGCACGACAGGAGAGATTTTATAATTGTAATACTACCTCCGTTCCGTAATACTGGACCGATCTGCACATATTTTTTAACTTGGAATCAATTTTCAACCAATTCAAATGATTCTTTTTGGGTTAAACTCTCCTCAACAAACTCCCTATGCCTGGTTAGACACTAGTTATGCTAGTGGTATTGGTCTACCTTTCATTGGGACTCAAAGTCAGCTTTTACTGCCTTATAAATGTGATTTTACCGGTTGAAAGCCTTCCACCGGTCATTTCAAACTCTGGAAAGTTCCCCCAGCAAGCTGAGACAATAATCTTTCATTATTGTATAAGTAGTGTGAACCAGAAGAGTGTTCTTGTCTTTCGTTTTATCATCCAAAGATAGCCTATTTTTTGCTCAACTGATCCTAAAAACAGCGTGATAGCGCTAGTAATTTAATTTTGTGTGTGTTTTATCACGGTGATTTTGATGCGCACCTATTTTAATTTTCTGGTAAAAATTTGGTACAAATTCTACGTATTTCTACGCGGAATGATACAGTATTTAGGAACGGATACAGAAGAGTCATCGGTCCAGTATTTTGGACCGGAGGTAGTATTATAGTATATACATTGTTGCAGCAGAGGATGAGCATGAATTTGGTCAGAGATAGAAACGATAGAGCAGAAGCGATGCCACAAATCATTCTTCGTCTTGTAGCTCGCGAGTCTCGTTTGCTATTCATTACGAGTTGCTAGCATTGGGTTCACCAATAGGTTCGATGCCGCGCGAAACCGATTCCAAGCTTCACCGCAAGTTGTTCCGCAAGGTGGAGAGGGAGGGTTTTCCAGCTCCGCGGACTTTGCTGCCACCCTTAGCGCGACCTGTAGCAGCAGTAGAAACAGCAGCAGTAGGGGCAGTAGAATCTGTCGTCCACTGAAAGTTTTTGCCCCCGTTGGCATCGCGTGCCTTGCGCTGCTTGCTGGAAAGGCCCAGCGTGGAGGAGTTACTGGAAAAGGCATCCATCGAAGGCACACGTTCGGGGCGAACCGGCGCCCCTTCCTTGCTGTATTCCGCCGAGGGTCGACGGGAGGGACGCACCAGCGCAGAATCTTGGCGTTGAGTTCCGACTTGGCTCACTCCCCTCGACTCTATGCTTTGTTCCATGCCCTTGGGTATGAGCGACGTGGGAAAGTGTCGGAGAGACGCAGCGGTGGGAGGAGCGGACCCTCTTCTGGCTGTGCTTCGTCTCGGGGCAGAAAGACGTGGCGAAAGCGAGTGGTAGTCAGTCCTATTGTTGTCACCCTCTACCACGGCTTTGGCTTGTGTGATTATCTCTCTCGTCGTTTGCTCGCTATCGGACGAGCAGGACTCTACTGAGCTCCCGTCATCGGTGTCACTGGAACCACTTGCGCTTTGGGAAAGAGAGGATGACCAGGAGCCGTTCCCCCATCGTTTCTCGGCACGGAATGATGCGTATGGAACTGAATGATCTGACTGGCTTATCAAATTATTGACGGAAGAAGAAGTTGGTAACATTTGGTCCGAGGGATACTTGAGGGAAGATCCCAGTGCCGATGTAAGTAATGGTACAGAAGGTTTCTTCAAGCAAGACTTCAAAGGAACTTTCAAGGGTTCTTTCATACTTGATTTTAAGCATGACTTTAATGGTGGTTTCGATGATGTTCTGAGGGTTGGTGACAACGAAACAGACCTGGGACGAAAACTCGACTCCTGCGGCACCAGTGATGACAAAGACGGTAGTGATGCAGAGGTCTCTATCGTTGATATGGACGTTTGTAAATCCGGTGAGGAGTCCGAGTCTTCCCATCGATTGTTCGCAAGCATCATGACACTATGAGCGCTTAGGGACCTTTGTCTGCGTCGTGACTGGACATAGGATCTGGCATTGTCAACTATGATTTGCAAGGACATATTGCTGTCGCCGTCCTTTTGGTCCTCGCCATCGCCATGGTCGTGGTCATCATCATAACAATAGCCGATGTCATAGTCTTCTTCTAAAACCGTATCGATGGCGACACTGCTTTTGCCCTTCCATTTATGCACTTGCGACAGTATCGTTTGGGACATGAATTTTTGCAATGGAATGGGCTGCAACCCATCCAAATCGTTCACGCGTTCGTTCTCGTATATGGGAGGCAATGGCAGCCCCCTTCTATCATGATCCCTCTCATCGGGGGCGGAGTTACGCCTCTTGGCAATTTCGTAAATCATGATTTCAGTGTTCGTTGTTGGATTATGGGTAAATACGGATGCTAATTATGGAGCAAATGGTAAGACTGATGTCGGCAATGTGATAGACATCCATCAACAAACAAAAACCGTTTCTAAATTTGATGAAAACCTGAAATGGTGCACTAAAGGTTCGGCAGAATTATCGGGAAGCTGCGAGATCTCATGACAGCCTACCTCACTTAGCTTAGATGATACTCCGGTGAGTTGCCAGCATTGTGCCTGTTACAGTTCAATAAGTGCGCAAATCGTACTCGTACCCTAAGAAGACAACGCGCTGTGTTTGCGATTCTAGTAGGTTCCATTTCAAAAAGTTGTCTCAAAGAAATACTTCGTATTCCATTCTTTCCCCCGAGTTCGCGCTATCAAACTTGACTCGTATTTAATCTTTGCATTGAAAACGATTATATCTTGTTTTTAAAAATAGCAATTGTTACTGTAAGATATTCCAAATCGGAGGAAAAAGTGTTTACAACACTTCTTAGATTATCAGTCTAATGCCAGAATGCTGGAACTTTGTCAATCGATGATTTACTTCAGCTCGTACAACCGAAGAATGCAATTGCTTCATTCTTCTTCTAATCAATAAATCTGATAGTGGCAGTAAAAACTGTTTCGCCATAGTCAACTCATCCTCTACTTTCTTAAGCTATAAGTAAAAAATTTGTCATTCAGAAATACATAGTGGAACCTTGTGGTCCATAGTTTCGGAGTTCTGTAAAACTTACGATTGCATTCGAATACTCTTACCCGGAAAGGTAACCTTACCGGTAGGGAGGGGTCACCGGTAGGGGCAATTTCCGGCTCCAGATCAAGGTCGGAAATTGTTCATGTTACTACGAAGTACATGTATTATTTTTTGTCTTCGGAAAATCAAATCCGTATTACGTACAGTAAAAGTAATTGTCAACAAGCCAAAGAACACGCCGTACAATTCTTTTTTCCTGCTGTTTCATGTTTCGGGAGGTTTGGTCGTGGGCAGGTCCTCGGTTGATTCGCTCAATTTTAATCTGTCACTCGACTCCGATCTCATTAATTAACGTGTTCACAAAAAAGTCTGTTGGGTCGTGGTCGCCACGGAGTCAAGAGAATTAAGAACACAGCACCAAGGGATTCAGTGCAGTAAATGTTTTTTTTTATTTGAAAGCCATGGTTGATGCGGTAAACCTAGGCTACTATAACATTGGGCATCAGAAGACCTGATCACCGAAGAAACTTAGATGCTGTTAGCAAAGTCTTCGTTGCATAGTGTTAGCTAAACAGTTGTTTAGCTGATGTAACCATAGAATTCGAAGTAAAGCTGATATCCATGATACTCGGTGCTGCTGAGAATCAGGATTTGCGTGTGAGGTATGATCTGTTCTCTGTCTTTCGGACAGTTGAATTTGATGCCTTTCCGAGTTCGAGACGACTGACATGACATGCCGTGCCGAGACATGTCGAGCCTTGCTATACCGGTATCATGTTGGTCGATCGGTGGAAGCTACATTGAGGCTCCGTCATCAACGACTGCAACGAACATCATTCGAAGCAAAAGAAAAACTTCTATTTCGCAATATATGGTCGTGATGATCTAGTACCAGTGCTACTGTTTGCAGTCAGGTTGCTACTATTGAGAATCACGAGATGTCAACCTCGAAAATGAAACCAGTTGCTATTCCACTCCACAGCATCTCCACACCTTCAATGTTTGGCACCTAACTAATCTCGATTCAAAGAAACAAGCCCTAAAAAATTGGGCAACAAAAATCCTCCAATCGATTTTATTTGTTGAATAAGCTTGTTGATCGTAAATCGACCAGGAGAAAAGTCCTCCTTAGCTTCGTAGTGCATGGCATGCACGTCGGACCATTGTTCCAGCAAAGCGGTTGTTGGCATACAGCTGAATAGTAGCCCCTGCACAAATTCGGCTGTTTTCTCACGATTCTCGTCGTCCGTGCACGAAGATGGAGGACACGCCCTGAACCCCATCTTTCTCATCACTGCTGTAATTTAGTTACTGTTGGGAAGATCAAACAACGCCTTGTTGCGATAGTTGCTGTTTAGAAAGCACTCCATTAGCCATAAAGATTTTAATGCAAAAGTGGTTATGGTTTGTCAAAAACCGATGCCCTTGCGGTTTGGATAGAACGCCACGATCCGATGCCTCCCCATTTTCGACTCGTATTCCAATACGATGCACCACGGAGCTCAAGGAGGACGGATCTGTGACCCCCAGCCTTGGTCGAAAAAATCTGTTTGGATGTCTCCAGCGGGCGAGAGAGGAAACACTCAAAAGAGTTGTCCCGTATGTATTGTGTGTATGTTTGTTTATCGTTCACCGAAACCAAACCGAAATCATTTCGGAGCTGGCATGCACTGCACCGGATAGGGGATTGGTAGAGTCGGCGTGGCAACTACTTCTCTTCTTCATCTTCGTTTGCTCTCGCATCTTCCCACTGCCGAATGATTTCGTACAGAATCACCGGTGCGACCGCCGCGACATTGAGAGAATTCTTCTGGCCGTAGGTTGGGAGTTCCACGATGGCATCGACAAGGCCCCCTCGCTGTTTTTGTTGTTCCTGTTCCTGTTCCTGTTGTTGTTGTTGTTGTTGTTGTTGTTGTTTCTGTTGCGGTTCGAGCAGATGCGCCAGGAGTTCGACGTCCACGCCCGTGACCTCATTTCCCAGGACCAGCGCAATTCCTCCGTACTTTTGCTTTGTGTTCTTGTCGTTGTCGTCGTCGTTGTGGCCTTTGTTATTGCGGTAATAGCAGGGACGAAAATCATAGCCAGTGTAAAGGTGGCTGGCCGCCGTCGTTTCGAGCGCCACCACCAGCGGCGGCGGCAGCGAATCCCTACTGCTGCTGCTACTACTACTACTACTGATGTTGCTATTGCCATTGCTTGTTTGTTGTTTTGGCTGCTGCTTCAGGTCTTCCAGGGCCATCCGCGTCGTGGCAAAGTGTCTGCTGGGCACCAGTAAATCGGCACCGAGAGCGGACTTGGCCACCTTTTCCGCACCGCTTCCGTTGGGGTGTGGTGTGATCCCGCAGGTACGAATTTCCGAGACACCGCAGGCCTCGGCCGTCCGAAAGATGCTTCCCACGTTAAAGGATCCCCGGAGATTGTCCAGTACGAGGGTGATGGGAAAGAGGGTTTTTCTGTTTTGGTTTGTCCCGGAGTCCGTGTTTGTCACTCCTGGTGCTAGCGATTCAGGGTCGTGGTTGCGAATGGCCTCCGTTCTCTTGCTGGTCTGCCGCTTGATCAAAAAGTCGATCTGGTTGGCTGTCCGCTGGGCGGCCGCCTCCAGCAGGATGGGATCCTCGTTGACACCCATTGCGGTTTGATTTGGGCTTTGGCTCTCATAGTTGCCGTTGCCGTCGTCTTCGTCGTCGTCGTCGTTACCATTGCCGTTCCCGTTGGCTTGCTGAACAAGCAGACCGGGGGGAAATTTTTTGGGATATACAAAGGAACGATAGGCCCGGAGTGCCGGCCGACCGAATCGCTGGTCGTATCCGCTGCTGGGATCCCGAAGGGATCGCAGGGCAGCCTCCATGATCTGCGCCGAAGGAGTGTCGGTTTTGGGTTTGGTTTCGTCTTCGGCCGTGTGGGTGTGGTGCAGCAGCCGGTCGAGGCACTCGTTCAGAAGCCTGGCGCGCTCATTGGGTGGAGGCGTTGCTTCGCTGTCGCTTTTGCTGGTGCTGCTACTGGCAAACGACGACAGAGACATGGACCGAGACATGACCGAGGACGAGACAACGGAAGCCCGTGTTGTCGTTCCCGGGGATGAGAACCAAAGCAACGATCCGGTGTTTCGAAATGAGAGGGCACTGTTGGCTGAAATGATCCTCTGCCCGCCATGACACAGCCACCTGTGGCGGATTGCGTCGTGCCTCCCACCATCACTGCCACGTCCTCGTACTCGTCCTTGTCCTCCTCGTGGTGGAGCCTCCGTCACAAAGGCCGAGACCGCCATTGCTCCGAACAATCGATGCCGCCGTTGATCTTGCCTCACGGATTGAATCATTCTTGTCATTGTCGTCGTCGTCGTCGCCATCATCATCGCGATCAACGGCAGCAGAAATGCCGCGAGCTTTGGAGGACGACCGGTTCGCCGCGAGCCGGGAGAGTGCCGTTTCGGTTTGGTGCTGAAGCGAGAGTGGTCCGCTCTGGAATACCGACCAAGCGATTCTTGACAGATGTCGCACTCGCTGTTGCTGTTGCCGTTGCCGTTGGTGTTGCCGTTGCAATGGCTTCGAAACTCGGGAGTCATGGTGTGGATGTGGATGTGGATGCGGACTTTTCGTGACGCGTGTCAATGACAGGGCCCGTGTTTCCTACTTGTTTGCCGCTATTATATAAGGTATGACACGGTGTATCTGTCTCGGGAACTTCGACGATGAGGTAAATAGTTGTGTTGACGGTACCGGAACCAGTACGGTACGTTGAAAATCATAGATCTGTTGATGTGTCGAGCCTGGTTGAGAAGGAATGAGAGTTTTTGAAGATTGATGTCACGTTTCTAACCATTGATGATTCATTCGTCGACTGATTGTTTGATTGATTTTCATCAACGACAGTACCAGTACAGTATGTGTGAGGATGAATCCCTAGTAACTACTACTACTTCGTAGTGAATAAGTACCTGCCTCGAAAGTTGTTATGTACGAAGTACGAAGCAGGGGCGTCAGGCGGTAAGAAGTAAGGTTAATCTTACTTCGTATTCCAAAACCTTAATTTTGAATTTCCAACACAGACGATCTTTAACTGTCACTCTCAATCAATTGTTCTGAGGACGCTCTACTACAATGTTCAGTACGGTGATACGTACAGGTACTACGTACAGTATTATTACGTAGTACTAATTTTTTGCTACCGTACATAATTACGGTTTACTCAAAATACCTTCCCCAGTCAACACCTGTATCTTCTAATGATGCCAATGATACCAATGATACCGCACCGTATCGTACACCCACGAATGGAATCCAATATGTTGATGACCGATGACCCGTAAATTCCGTGATCTCTCTCTTTCGTTGTCGGATAGCAAGGCGAAGCTCGGGTGGCATTCAGTCGCCTCCCGAATGCGAATACTGTATCTCGGGAGTCTAATGTGTTGTGCTCGATTTAGAACGAACACATGTCAAAAGCCCCAAGGCCACGACGATCGACTCCCTCCTGACCAGCGTCGTTACTGCTGACGTTGCCATCGATCCCGAAGAGTTCCAGGAGCGATTCGGACGCTGCCCGGATCCTTTCGTCGGTCGCCACCACGTTCACGGCCGAGCACTCTTGGCAGAGAACATTCGTGGTGTAGGAGGTTCCGTCGCCGAACGTGACGGTCATGGCATCGCTGGCGTTGTCCCACTCCAGGACATCCCCGGTGGTGGTGGTAATGGTAAACCCCTTCTCGGGAAGGACGTCCATCGAAGCGACGGTTCGGTACCGCACCAGGCGATCGCTACCGTTTTCGCTTTCGTCGTCGCCTCCAAAGGCAACGGAAGAAATCTTGTAGCACACGTCTTTTGGCAAAAAAGGAATCACTCCCATGGACAACACAGCCTCGTTCGTGCTGGTTGAAACCGGGATTGACTCTTCGTTGCTATTGTTCTTGCCGCTGCTGTCGGATGCCACAACGAGCGTCCCGCTTCCGGAAAGGACCTGCGTGTCCTTGTGGAGTATCACGACCCAGTTCACCAGACCCACGATGGTCGAGACCAGCACCAGATATCCGAGAAGCATGAACCCCACGGTCCAACGGAGACGGGAGTTCGTTTTGCGTTCGGCTTGAAGGGCACGAGCGGCCTGAACGATTTCGTCTTGCTCGATGAATTGGTTGCCGTTCAAGTCGAGTGGCGAGAGGACACTAGCAATTTCCGGGGGGAGTGTTCCGAGATCCAGGCCAACTTTTTGGACCGGTACGACCACCGACGATTTGCGCTTGGTGCTGGCGCTGCTGCCACGCTCTTGTGGTTCCGGAGACGACGACATTGTGTTTTCTCTTTGGCTTTCTTTGCTTTGCTCGGAGATGAATGAATACCGGTTGTGGAGTTCAAGAAATGAATCGATCGGGAGATATTTCGTTGCGGATGCTGGTTTGGGGTACTTGGTAGAATGTTCACTCACTCACCCACTCACTCACTCAAACTAGTGGGAAGACGAAACTTGTGCTAGAGTTCGTGGGGTGGTGGTTTCGGGAACGATCATCATCATTACTACCGTGGTACGAAGCAGGAGATAAATCATTTGCACGCTCTTGGGGCGATTTGCGGGTTCTTTGACACCACTGATGTTGATCCGCAATATTTCCTGAAGCCCATAAATAATCATAACACTGGGCACGAGGACGTACCGGTAACCTTACCGGTACATAGATCACACAAACTTGAACAAAAAGTAGACCTTACTAATGGTAAGTAGTAGTAGCATTTTTATCATTATTTTGTATATTGAATACGAGGTATTATGATAATATGTTGCGACGACGGCAATGAAACAATTGAAGAAGAAAGGAAAAGGACCATAAGCAATAAAAAAATGATTTCTGTCGTGATAACCTAGTTCCGAAACGTGCTCAACGGGGGATGAATTGAGAATGAATAAAGAATTGAATTTCGCTTCCGCGACACGACCAGAAACAAGTTAACGATAAGTAAGATAAGATCTTACCTTACGTAAAACCTTACTATTTCCTCCAAAATATGCATACCGGTACTCAATACGGTACTGTATTAGAAGAAAATGCCGAGTATTGTTTTACGTACCACTCAAAGATAACGTTGCTGATCCCGTTGTTTTGAAAATTAGTGTTGCGTAAATCGAAAAAATTAATGATAGCAAGAATGATAGTTACGAAAGAGGCGCACGGACGAGTGCTTGCAAAGAATAGTGAGTCTAGTACAACGTACGGCGTCCATTTTAACATTGGCACTGGTAAGGTTACTGCAGCATGTAGCGGATACGATGGCTACCGGTCATACGGTAGGTGAGAGACAAGATAGCACAATCATGAAGAAATAGCAACAAGAAGTCACCGTTCAATTTGTTGTGGATCAAAACCATCAGCATTAAACACACTGAACAAGAAAGAAAATCTACTATACGAGTTATGTAGCTACTATTGTAGAAGCATTATACTAGTACTAGTAGTAGTAGTATCTTCCTGTGCTGCCTTCGGGCAAATGTACTTGAACTGCTGACAAGCACCAAGCGCAAAAAGGAAGTTAGAATAGAGGTTTTTTGCTAATCTGACACACAATGTTTTTATGACAAAACCTCAAACCAGCTTTGTATTTGATATTAATTGTTTGTTGAGTTCAATGACTATCATCAAAGAATAGTTTCCAAGGAAGGATTCCCCCAATGCAAAAAGCATGATTTGACCAGCTCTGGTGACAAGGAAACATTCCTGGGGTAACAACAACAATGTTCTTCTTGTTGTCATCTGATCAGCAGGGTGAAAACGACTCACACAGCTACTACGAGCAGCATGGACTCAACACTGCCATCGATGATTCGATGTTCTTACTATCACCACCACCAGTAATCCCTCTTGGTTTACCTGGTGCCCTGTCTCGGAAAGGATAATGAGTAAGATTACGACTACGAATACTCGTAGCCTTACCTTCTGAAAACCGAGGAATAACTGAATCAGACGACATCAAATAATCATATACAATTAATTCATGCCATGACCTGCTTGGACTTAAAAGACCGCGAGAACGGCAGCAACATCACATGAGAAGGATGTTGACGAGCCTTGTGCCGATTCAACAAAAAATACTTCAGTAATACTAATTGTGCGAGTTATGCAATCGTGAAAAGGAAGCGATCGAGTCTCCTTTGTTCGGAATATTTGGCGGTTGATGTCAAAATCGGCAGGGCTATCCCACTTCCTTTCCTAAATATACTTGGAATCGCGCTGAAAAAGACGGTTATTGACATTTAGAACCAATACGAACGGTTATTTTTTGTATGACATTGAGAAAGTTGAGTCGGATTGGCGCCTCCTTGTTTACAAGATCTATCTCATTTTTGCAGTTATTTCGAAACATTTTTCCCGGAACGTTATTTTTATGTGCGATAACCACAATAGTTTACTTAAAAAAATCTGGCCCTCATCTCAAGATCAAGCCAAAGTTCCAATAAAAATTGCAATTTTTCTCACAACCGTTCGCTCACTATGGAACTGAACGTGCAGTCTATTGAAGCAACCTCAATACCAACCCACCTTCAGATTTGCCTTGTGAAACACTTCGTTCACACGCGAACAAAATTGGGTTTCGAAGGCAACGAAGGTTGATTCTTTGAGATGGGGAAACCCACAATAAACATGATCCCTGCCCAGGAGGAGAAGCTGAGGGATAGCGACGGGTCGTTGCTACAGACACAGCACCACGAGGATCCTAATCAACTTATATCGGATCATATTGGGAAGAACAAACTGGTATGGAAAGGGAAACAGCCGCCTTTGACCAAATCCAGGAAGGGTGACTTGAAGCGCTCATCTACGAGTACCAGCCATGAATCTTCCAAGACTAACAGGAGCACATCTAGTGGTGAATCCTCCCTGCGTTCCTTTGTCCATTCGAACGCCTCTCTCTCGTCGTCGTCATCACCTCCATCAATTTTCTCCCGTCATCAGTCCATCAAGAATAAATCGGATGGTTGTCAAGAATGGAACGATGATAGTGACTTGAGGGTCGTGGAAGAAACTTCCCTTCTCTTACCAAAGACAATAGATTGGTGTTCAACAACTTGCAGCAAGGGCAAGGTTCGGGTTGCGATTGAAAACTTTGAAGAAATCATCGAAGTTATAAGACAAAAGTCAGTTGTGTCCGAGGCGAGGAGTTCGTCACCGAAAATCACTAATGTAGGTGTGCCTTCGGCCTCTAGTGGATTTGCAGCGACATCAGTTGTACGTTCCGCAGACAAGCCAACGCGATATTCCATGGGAGATGGAGACTTTTCCCAGGACGTGGCCGAGTCACCTTCACTTGATGCACTGAATGATGGCACTGATGTGGAAGAGAAGCAAGATGGGTTCGAAGTCAGATATACATTCCTCAATCAAGAGCGGAGAGAAGCCGAGTTGGTGGCAGCGGTATTTCCCGTTCCTCTACAGAGCGCGGGCATTCGATCCTCCAACAAGCCCCGTCATGCCCGCCAGCAGTCTTGTGGAATGTCAGTTTCAGATTCGAGTGATGCTTCATCTGCATCGTTCATATCTGCCATCGATGAACACCTTGCGTCTCGTCGCAACAACAATATGAGTCCCAGAGTAAAGCAGTTCAATTTGGCGAGTGATTCAATCGAGGTAATGCAGACAACGAATAACCAAAACGGAGAGCGAGATGCTTTGATTCTCATTCCTCAGGAAATATCCATTAACAACAACGAATGCGAGGAACATGCCATGATGATAGACTTGAACAGGTTCATATCCCCGTCTACAATAAATCGGGTCCGTAGGAATCCACCAGACACCGCTTTATCCTTTCATGCTCCCCCACCTACGAAAATGTCTGTTCCAGAAGTGCTGAAGGAAGAAACAGTAGAGGAAGAAGAACTCACGTTTATCGAAGACATTGAGGATGAACAAGAAGCCTTTGAAGTGGGGGAATCAGGAAACGTCATTGAGTTCCAAGAAGAATCTGAGAAGCATGAAGAAGATTCTCCGAAGCAAGAAGTAGTTGACAAGCCTTACAAATTAGTGCGTGTGGATGAATCAAACGGTATTGAAGCCCTTCGGCAGCCCCACAGATCGTCATTTGGAGCACAAAAATTCCTACAGTTGATGATACCTAGGAGAAGGAAGAGTATTCCACAGGCAACTCTGGCAACTAACAAAACCCAAAATCCAATTCGGATTCTTGGCGATGAAGGTGATAATGGAGCAATCGAGCTCCATCGGTCGAGTACTACTTCTTCAACTGCCAAAAATGTTATAAAGAGATCTCCATTTTCCTTCGACGAAAGCGAAGAAGACGACATAGTAAGACGGACTTCTTTGGTGCAATCACCCGACACATCCACAGTTCCAGTTGAAAGCCAGAGATTACTACGAGTTGACAGTAATTTCGAGATATTGCCACCTGCTTTAGAGAAAGGGAACAAAACAGGTATAGGCACTTCTATCTCTCAATCCAAGGACACAACAGCAAAGGCTGCCAATAATGGAAACAACATATGCAATAAGAAAGGAAGCGAGGAATGTGCATCAACTAATGTTGATGCTACTTTTATTGAAACCGCTGATGCGATGCTAAGTTCGACGGGAGAAAAAATGGTGGTCGAAATGAAATTGTCTACCCCGAAGGCTGGCAATACTGCATTACCTTCCAAATCTCTCCAGGCGTTCCAACCGGTAAACGAATCTCATTCCAATTGTGTGGAAGAGACAGTGAGTGAACATACGTTTACATCAATTCCAACAGCTTCTTCTGTCCATCGAAATGAGCAATTACATGACACCAATTCACCTCGAGAGCCAAATTCTAAATCTGTTCCACTAGAAAGTAATAAGGAACTAGCCCCTGAAGGCGAGGAGAAGCTCCCACAGCAGAACAATACAACCTCGGTACCAAAGCGTCCGACACCAGAGGACGAAACTCTTGCGGTTGTTCAGGAAAGTGATGAAGCTGATCAAAAGGGACTCACTGAATCTGCCGATGAAATTTCTTTCAATAATCTACCTCGAAGAGTCAAGATTCAGGTTCTCTCTCCAAACGTAAATGGTAAAAATATCAAGAACATTGAGGTCACTCCCAGTGTCTCATCGTCCTTGGTTGGTCTGCATGAAGCAATCAAATCCATTCCAGAGGATTCGGATCCGATCAAAAGCAAGAAGTATACGGCAATGGTTGTCAAACCAAACCCAAAATCTCATGTTGGTAGCAAAGAGCAAAAAGCTTTACCAACTGAAATTGCGGACTGCAATACCAAACACATAGTGCATGTAAATGTATTGGGAGTCGCCGGAATCGTAGTTGACCACAAGCTCGACAACAATTTTACGGGAAACAAGCTTTCTCACGTACCACCGGATCAGATCAGGGCAGTTGTTGGCATTTCCGAACCTGGGCATTCTATGGACAGTATGTCCGCTTTTTCCAGCCCATTGGTTCATGCTCCAAGTACAAAACTAGGTAATGGTCGAAAAATTCAGAAGGCGACGCAACTTGAATCCCGACGCCACATTGCAGTATGGGCATCCAACCATAGAGGTCAAACTCCTGGTTCAATGGTTGAATCGAATGTGCTTCAAACGAGGAAGGCAAATAGCAATGATCCCAAGTCAAAGTATCTTCCTCAATTTTTGAATTTGAATGTTGCCCTTGTACCAAGCGGTAGTGAAGTGAACCACCTCGCGTTTGTGATTGGAGCAGCAAGGTTGGAAATAACCGACAAAATGATGCGTGGTAGTCAGACTCTGACTTTCGATCTACCCGTTCAACCGATTGTGTACGATGGCTCCTCGTCAAGAAATAATGTAATCAAACTTCGAAACACAGGTCTACGAGGGATCCCGAAAATGGTTTGTTCGAGCAAGTCAGATCGAGAGAAGGATGCGAGCCAGAGAGGCATTTCTGATTTGACTTCAGGGTACAAAATTGACCCTTCTGGAGATTCGATGATTCGAGTTCAGGTTCGTGTTGATGAAATCCATTTATCCTTCAATCAAAGAAAGGGCTCTTTCGCGAACCAAACGGCAGCAACCGCAGATACTGCTGATTGCTCTTTTGATCACAGCATTCTGCCTCCGACTACAGCTGCTTGTAGAGCTTTTGACGCTTTTGTTTCGATGGATCCGAAGGACAGAGAAAAATCTAAGGCTTCGGGAGAGGACTTGTATTCGAAGCCCATAGAATTTCCGTCCGAGTTTGCGTGCAAGGAAAAACTGCTTGAAAGCAAATGTGAAGAGACAATCAGTCCGGGATGCCGGGTTTTCGGGAGGAAGGTCTCTATTCCATCGTGCAGCACAGAATCGAGAATGGCAGTTGCAAAACGAATCGACGATAGGATCGAAAACATAGCTAAGCGTGTTATCGACACATCATGTGCCGCCCTTAGAACTGACGACGATTTATCCATTGACCGTAACGATACCTCTTCAACAATGGAGTCGGATACGGAGCAGGTAGGAATGGCCATTACCGTCAAGGATGATGAATCGGTTAATCCCCAAAAGCTTCTTGAAGAAATGAAGGAAGTGCTCGGACCTGTTCCCACGATCAAAGAGCTTAAGTTGCTTGCTACGGAGATTGCTTTGACAAGTGGCGAGTATCTATTCCATGGAGGGTCACAGAAAATTGTAAACAAGTTCGACGATGACGATGACAGCGTGGGGAGTGCCACGCTCATTGCTTTCGAAATGGGACAACTTCGGATGAGAACAATGGATGGGACTGGCGTGTGGAACAAGAAACGGGATGACGAAAACGAGACTTCTTCAAGTGAGGGCTCAGAAGAGTCCGAGCATAGTACATCAGAAAGTGATGATAAAACGTCGAAGAACGAGTTCGATGTTGATGACGATGAAAGCGAGACCCTCTGTAGTTTCAACGACGCAACACTTTCCGACGGAGGGTGCGAAGGAGATGACGAGGTGAGCACTCTGAAGGACCGACCAGGCCTGTTGGATCGAGCTACCGACAAAAGGCAAGAAGGCAACAAGGTAGACGACAAACCAAGTTTACCGAGCGTCGTTGAAAACATTGCCGAAGTTTTGTCCACACAACCATGCGGTTTCTTTGGAACCAGCGAACCTTCCGAAACCGGCATTCCAAATGGGGTCTGGAATACAGATTCTTTCGAACGGGGTGTGCCTCAGAGTATCGATCAAACCGATATGCTGAGTGTCGGTGAACTTACGGCCATTACATTGGAAAAGATCGAGTTAAGTGCCCAACATAGAAAAATATTGATGAGCCGGTTTGGATTGCCAACGGACATTTTCTCAAGAGGCACGACAACCACCAACTCTCGCTCAGATGATGGTGAAACTCAAAAACAGCAGCACGGCGTCAGTGATAAAGGTACCAATGTTATCAAAAAGTCTGAAAGCGAAAACTATTTCGCAGAATACGAAGATGGGGTCAGTGGTGTGACCTCGATCTACGATACAACCAAAATAAGTGGGAAGCCGATCGGAGTGAAAGACAGCAGTCCTGGAAGTGAAGGGCATGATGTCAAACCGGGCACAGAAGAGTCGGCAACTGTTGAAATCGCCGATGCGTCCCAACAAATCCAAGGAGGTGGAGACGTTGAATCGGTGTGAGAATTCTGAACAGTATTCGATGTGTATGTATGTTTTATGAATAATTTTCCATGTATCGTATTTTAAGATGAACAATTCTGTACAATTAAAATAATAAGAAAGAACTCAAAAAGAAAAACTGATGGTAAACGAATCAACGATGTGTTCTGTTTTCTGTTATCACCTCTTACACATTTCGCATGTCATACCGTAACCCACGGTAAAGGTGGAGTGTTCATATCGACCAAGGTGATAATATTATCATAACTCGTCTTGGATGAAATCAATCATTGAAATCCTTTCCTGGCGAACGAATACACACTCGGTCTTGCCCACTACGGCGTTCTGAAAGTAGCACCTACAAATTCATTATTCTATTCGTTTTCGCTACAACAAAGCATGCACATCATCGAGATATTGAATGAAATACAGTTGATTCAGACAAGTCCAATCGGCACCAGTATCATCATCATCATCATCATCGTCATCGTCATCATCAATCCATGATGATATCCGGACAACGCCGTCTTAATTTTAATCATGCATTCTTCTCTTTGCACCATTTCGTTGAGAATACATCATAAGCATGTCGTCAGTTGATTGGACGGCTGCAGCTCATCTTTTTGCGACGAGATGATTTTTCAATGATTACAACTCCCTTTTTTTCAACGAGTTACTGCTCCTCTTTTTTCAACAACTACTGCTCCTCTTTTTCAACGAGTTACTGCTCCTCTTTTTTCAACAACTACAGCTCCTCTTTTTTCAACGAGTTACTGCTCCTCTTTTTTCAACAACTACTGCTCCTCTTTTTCAACGAGTTACTGCTCCTCTTTTTTCAACAACTACAGCTCCTCTTTTTTCAACGAGTTACTGCTCCTCTTTTTTCAACAACTACTACAGCTCCTCATTTTTTAGAGAATCAGGCCAGTATTTTTTTGTCATCCATCGACAGAAAATTGTCATCAGGCGAACCATTTTGCTCGTTGACGTTCTTCTCCCTATCGATTCTTTCACTTGTTCACTTCGAAGGGGGATAACCTTACCTGAGTTCTAAGCCTTACTTATATCTGTTGGTATTGGTACCCGAACAACGCGCACGGGGCTCCCAAAGACCAATCTTCAGTACAATGCTATCACGTTCTTCCTGTCAAAAGTATTCCACTTACTGAATGGAAAAGAATGGTTTCGGAACAGTTTGCTCAACTTCCATCAGTTGGTACGAACATCGCTTCCACGGACCAAATAATAATAATGCCACTTTCTTCGCACAACAAGAGTTCTTCTTGCATGACGAAAAAAGTTATCGTACCAAGGGAACATATTCGTTTCGCTCGGGTCAATCCCACTACCCCCTTTTTTGACCCAAGCAAGATCAGAAGTCGTACATCAACCAATTTTATTTGATTCAGTTTCGGTTGACCGGGGAGAAAATACGATTCGTTGATTCCGACTCGAGAAAAGTGTACAGTAATTGCTCAAGGCCTATGAGAAGAACGGGTGACGGTGCATACATTGTTGGATGTCTGAGGGGAGACGAACACTTATACCTCCACCGAGAAGAGCGCTCGATAAATACCTCACAGACTTTAGAAACGATTGATCGACTTAAGGCTCCCCATAGAGCGGAAAAACAAAACCACATAAGGGTGGGATGACGGTCCTTCCCCAAACGAAGACTGATGATTAGGTAATCACGTTGGAGGCAGTTGGCGAAGTATTTTCAGACTCATTTTTGGTATTGTAATTGAGGAAATAAATATGCCAGAAGTATTTCTTCTTTCTTTTCTCAACGAAAGAGAATCATCGTTTAGGCCCAAATGAAGATTGGCATGACGAGAATGTGACCAATTTTTCCGATCTTCGTTCTTCTTTCCGATGACGCCTTTTATTTTTTTTGTTTGGCGCACATTTTTTTCGCTTCGGGATGACGCGCCTTCTGCTCGGCGATTTCATTGTGTCTCGCGCACGATTGAGATGAGCCTTACTCGTAAGATTACTGTAAGTTACTCCTTCCGTACTGGGTTACGTTTTTTTCTTGCCCCTATTAGACATATAAGGCAAGGTTACCGTAGGTTTGGAATTGGATCGAGTCTCAATCAACAAGACTGATGGTTTTCCGTTTGATCTGACGTCTCGAGCCCATCACAACTTCTTTTCGATACTCATACAATTACTTTGTATTTTCTCATAAAAAGAATTCCTTCTTTCCCTCAACACTATTTGAATAGAAAGTTGATACCAAGAATACAAACCACCTTCAAAATGATGCCCACTACATACCTTTTCATCATTCTCGCCATTGTATGCTCGAGCATTGCAACTACTGCCGATGCCTTCACTGCACAACCTTCACCATCGAAAACGAAATACAACAGAAACATCGCGGCTGCCTTCGCACCTACGCCATCGGATTTTGCCGATGCCCCGTCTATTCTGCTCGCGAAACTGGATACCAAGTCTGCTGTCCTCTCGAAGAGTACCTCGGCAGTTCCTAAGGCCAACACAGATCTCGCAGTACATGTCCTGACCGATGCATCCCACGCACTCATGGACTTTCCCTCCATCTTCAAATCCCGCGAGAAACACTCGAAGCTCCGAATGCAGTACGCGAACGTTCTGGGTCGCGTCCTGATCCTCGTGATCGGTCTGCTGCCTCACCATGGATATAGCCCCGAGGAATTGACCGTTCAATTGTTCCTGCTAGGGACCAACATGAAGCCCGTCATCCGATCGATCCAGCTCTTCAGGTGCATTTCAGGCAGCCCGGTGTGCTGAGGAGTGTCTCGTAGAGCTAGGCGAACTCGACGAATCCTTGCCAAACTAAACAAGGAACGAATGAACGATCCCAAACAGCTCCAAAGTTTTGGAAAGCGAAACTATGCCGTTTGATCCGGTGATCTCAATTTTGAAACACGAATCTTGCACAAACACACACACACAAGGCAAACCAACAAAACGGGGAAGTAAGGTTTAAGCATCACAAGATAGAATGTACAAAAGATGTAAATAAAAATATAGAAGAACCAATTTAGCCAATGACTTCGTTTTTGGTCAATGGACAAGAGTTTGGTATTCGAAGAAGTACAACTCGTTGCTTGCTATCGTACCGTAGTGATGCTTATTCGAGTCTTGGAATAGTAGTTGCCGTTTATCTGGAATCTCGAGCCCAAAAACATTACCAGTGTTCCCGTTTGCACATCGGAACCAATTCATATCATATTCTCACAAGAAATTCCTAGATTTTTCTCGCCTTTTGTTTCTTCGAGATTCTTCTCATGACTCATTAGTACACAGGAACAAAATTTGCATACAAACAAGGTTTAATTTGTATCTAAGGAAACCTCTTTGTGATGTCCGAGTGTTCTTAAACAAGTTCATGTATCGTGACGCATCACTTCAGATGTCAATTAATACAACAAAGAGATTTCAATTATGATTTATTAAGGAAACCTTTTTCGAGTGTACTTGTGTTTTTCGAAGAGTAAGACTTAGTCGTATGGTGACGCACAACTGCAGATGACATTTTGCTAATGAAAGAAATAAAAACTATCGTTATTTAAGGAAACCTTTTCGAATCTCCCGGTGTTTCCTGAAAAAGAATGTCCGCATGATGATTTCCCACTGCCGATCACAATCGATGCATAAAGGATGTTGAATTATGGTAGAAACCTATTTCAACTGCAGTATTTTCCATACTGTACTTGAATTCTTACCCCGAATTAACGCATCGTGACGCACCACTGCAAATACTTGGTATTGATTATGATCACATAGGACTCAGTATGGATACACGTAGTAGATCAATAGAAGAATGAACAATAAACGTCTTCAAGTCTTATTTCAAATTTTTTTTCTAATTTTTTAAGGAAACCTTTTCAGAATTTATTCCGGGCTGATCCTGTAACGGTACTTTACCAGGTAAGTTACGGTTGTAGGAGCCAACAAACAAGTATGGTATTAAGGTTAATACTTTTATTGTAGAAGGAAGAAAAAAATAATAAGAGATTGTCCAATCACCATACAGGTATTTCTACCGTGAAAAGACCCAGGATACTCCTTGTCTTCGCATCATGTTTACAGTTA
This sequence comes from Pseudo-nitzschia pungens, assembly GCA_037355855.1. NCBI lineage: Eukaryota > Bacillariophyta > Bacillariophyceae > Bacillariales > Bacillariaceae > Pseudo-nitzschia > Pseudo-nitzschia pungens. Next base: position 822,253 of record CM074762.1, on the reverse strand, counting down.
TCTCATTGCATACGGTAAGGTTACTGCCTGATATGATACTACTAGACTACAGTAACATAACACTATCATTAAGCATAAAAGTAAGCATCCTATTGGCATTAGCACCTCTACTAGTATATCAGCAGCATCAGAGCTGATGCCAGACACAGTGCTATTACAGCAGTACACGAGTGGTGCGGTGAATACTACTACACTTACGACTGTACCCTTATTTACAAGTAAGGTTTAGGGTTAGCACGTTTACTCTGTGACAGTAATAAAAAATACTGTAGCACGATGTAATACTTCATATCTTCTGTATGTACCCGTACTTGTTAATAATAATACGAAGTACGAATCTTAATTACTGTACGATACGAAGTACGGACGGTGAAAGGCATAACTTACTTGTACACATCCCTGTAATCTTCTATTAGTAGTATTATTTTTTTTTCTCTCTCTTCTGAGATTGTTGAGAGAGGTAAATCTTACGGTAATCTTACGGTAATCTTACGGTAATCTTACGGTAATCTTACGGTAATCTTACGGTAATCTTACGGTAATCTTACGGTAACTTACGGTAACTGGTATCGATACTTCACGTACCGGTATCAACATTAATCCTCGGTGGTTGCACCGTACGGTACGGTACGTTCTGTACGGTAAGATATTCTTTACATCTCAAAAAATGAGATGCATTGTTGGCGGTGCCCGTTGGGTTGGGGCATAATCAATTTGAATAACGGTAATTTACTAAATATCCCTTAGAAAGACATTTTTCCTCTCTCCAGAAAGGATATCATAATATGAAGTACGAAGTACGAAGTAAGGCCTTAGTTTTTTCAACTTATGACCACGGGAGGAAAATGATACGTAACGTACGAGGACGCATGCAGTAAAGCTTAGTCAAACTCGTACGGTAATCTTACCGTAAGATTATTACCTTGCAACAACCGTCATAGAGATACGGTGATGGTTACGGTAAGGTAACCTTAGGGACATCATTACAAACGACCAGAATTTCCATCAATTCACATCCAATCTTATTATTTTTATCCTAACATACCCCGTCTCATCCGCTATTCAGAGTCATCTTTTCGTATCGTACCGCAAAATCCTGAGTCAACACCACGATGGTATTTCTTCTAAGGAACATGGAGGAAGAGACGGAAGAAAAGAACAGCGCACCTACCGATACGCCAACTTACTACGTCACCACCACCTTCACTTATTCCTCCTCGTCCGAGTATGATATTTATGAGTCCAGGCCTCCGACCTGGGGAAAGGCACTTTTAATCTTCGATTTGGCCTTATGTGCGGTTGCCGTTCTATTCGTAATTGCATCGTGGATTTTCCTTTGGAAGTTTCGAAACAAAACGATTGTGGCCATGGGCCAGCCGAGTCTGATGGCAGTACTGTGTTTGGGGGCACTGGGCATGACGATCGGCATCTTGTGCAGGCTGCTGGTGTTTATGTTCGACAAGAATGTAGTGGCGGAAGAATCCACTTCCATTGCAGATGCTGAAAGGTTCGCGCTCGATACCACCCTGAAGTATGACCTGCTCTGCAACATATCCGAATGGATGTGTTTTTTCGGATGGCTGACAATCGCCTCGATTTTGTTGGGCAAGCTCTACCGAGTGTACCGTGTTACGCAGTTTCGTCGGAACCAGGTCATACGTTCTTACCATTTCCTGGTGCCCTACCTTGCGTTCATCATCGTTTATTGCGGGAGCATGCTGGCGGTGGAATTGCTGCATCAGAACGACTACAAATTCTACGACAACAATGGCACCGTCTCACCGCCCTACCGGACCTGTTACCATTTGGGGAACAGGCACACCTTGATCCTCTACGCTTTGATGATGGTCTTCAATTTTGGTTTTTTGTTGGGACTCCTGATCTTGGCCTGGAAGCTGCGGGACATACAGGAAGAACTGGCCGAGAGCCGCGCGATCTTTTTTGTAGTGGTCTGTGACATTTTGACCTTGTTCAGTGAGCTTTTCATCTACTCGGTCATCAGCTGGGTGGATTCATCGAAGCTGGAATCCTGGGATCGGGTCTTTCTGAGCGTTCCTTTGTTCGTGGCGTTCGAGCTGATTTACGTGTTGGTGACGCTCGGGCTGCTCCTGCTGCCACGGATGTACTACGTGTGGTACGAACTCAAGCACGGAGAGTTGCCGCCAGGAATGCAAGCACCGATGGGAACAAGTGCGGTGCACGTGCGTAGCACCAACCTGAACAGCTCGACATCAGCGGTAGATAACCAGCCAAAGGATGATCCGGAGCCGGTAGAAGAAACCGATCAAGTGGAAGAGCTCAAGCCAGAAAAAGTTGAGGAGTAACGGGTGGATGCTGCAGTATTCCCAGCGATCTAACCCAACCGGATCGTCGGTTTTCGCTTTTCTTTTGTTTGGAGGAGTAAAATAGAAGCATTTCGAACCTATTGCCCATCTCTTCCTTTCGATGTGGTAGAAATGGTATATTTGCGCTAACGAACAGCGCAAACGGTTCCTGCGGAAATTCCAATCGCTATGGCGGCAATCGGCACCGATGGGAACCAAAATCGAGACCTTCTCTCCATGAAAATTGGGACGGGAGCCTCTGAAAAACTATCCTCCCTTGGTCGAAACGCGACGGGAATTACATCGCAGACCAATGCCTTCGGAATGCACTGCTTAAAGTCAAAGGGAGGAAAACGGGAAGCTTAATAGCTATAGGCAGGTTTCTGCTTCCGGTCTGTCTGCGGGGACTCTCGTTCTCTGCGGGGATTGCTGTTGGCGCTTGCTGCTGTTCTCTGCGTGATGGAGTGCAAAACACGGCGCACGAAGGCGATCACGAGCCGGTAGTATGCGTGCATGCAGTGCACGTTGCACTTCTCCAACTCACGACAACACGCATGGCTGATTCGATGGGAGTCGGCTCCGCGCCCGAGTTGCGGTTCAGTAGCCTTCGTATGGAAAAGCGCGTAGCAGGTTCCGAAAAAAAAATTGTTCGCACACCCCGTCGGAAGCGGCAGCTTTGGGCCGCGTACCGGAACCAGGTTCGCTTGCCTCGCTGCAGGCCGCAGCCTCCATTGTTACGGCAAAGGAAAGAAGGAATGACTCGACGGAATACAGTTGATCATGTGCAGCATCACCACCAACGATTCCTAGTATTACAGCTATAGAGTCTAAAATCTGATGAATCAAATAATGCTATGGGATTAGTTCTTTTTGATACTCTTTTCTTCGTAAAACTTGATCGCCCAATCTTCAAAATGGAAATTATGTTCTTCAGCTTGTTCGTTTGCAACGTCCTTGTTTTCGTAGATGTTCTTGATGTTATCACGGATGATCGATGAGTCGAAAGACCAATCTTTATCGCGTCTTGCGCCAATGCCCCTATAGCCGAGTCGATTTTCAGAGTTCACTGTGTTGGAAGCTCTCAGCGCGGTGTCGTTTTCAGAGTGCAAAACATAGATCTTTCCCAAGTAGGATCCGTCCGACTTCTTCGCTAACATATTGACGAAACGGTCGGCCTTCAATTTTTTGTCTTTGTTGAATCGACCAAAAAGCCAGTAATCATCCTTTGGGTCTTTGTGGAAAATATCAAAAGGAACATCCTGTACGATTTCGATGCATCAAGGGAGCTAATTGAGAATAATATGTTTCGTGGATTCGTTATTTCTATTGCATCAATACTTACCGCTGCCACCATGAAGATGTTCTCGAACTGGACATCCGGCTGACCAGCGCCACAGGCGCCATTGAAAACGACATGATTTCCCATGCTGTGCATCATCAAAGACTTTCTGTCGAACAGGTCATTCGGCATGGAGTCAGTGAATATCTTCAATGTCTGCCCACCTTGTTGAGAGTATTCTCTCTGATCAAAGAGGTATCGAAGGAAATTTCCTTTATTGGGCCAGAGCACGGGGATTGGGTAATATTTGCCACCTTTTTCGAATTTCTTGCAAGCCTTTTCCAGATCCTCAAAAATTCGGGCAGGCTTGCTGGCAAAGCCATGGACAAAGAAGAGAGGTGTGCAATCCGGTCCGAACTCAGCAATTTTTGCTTCTATTTCGGCTTTTGTTGCCAAGACGTCGGCCTCAAACTTGCCCGTCTCGATCTCCTTGACGTTGGTGAGAAAACGTGCTTTGTCTCCGGGGGTCGTATTGTTCGTGAAGCGAACCACCTTCCCGTCATCGAGTTCATCGCACTTGATGCTTGTAACGACGATGTGAGTGCATTTGGTTGTCATCGCAGATATTCTTTTGATTTGAACAATAATGCGATTCTCTACCTATTATTATTTATGTCTTTGTCTTCCTGGCCACTACACGTACTGTTGTCCAACGGCTTCAATTAAAAATGAGTAGAAATAGTAAGGCACCTATTCAAAACTGGACGTAGTACGGGTAAGATCTTACCGGTAGCTAAAGAAAAGCTGGGCCTGCACCTTCAGGCGAAGAATCGGTTCCATTTTTGCCTAACAGACACATGACACAGGATGGTGTGTTTTGTTCTGTTTTTTCTGTTCTGTTCTGTTCTGTTCTTTTCTTGACGTACGTGTCGAGTGCTCAAACCGGACTTTTCAACGAGTATCGGAACTTTCGGTTGAATTCATACTCGTACTCGCACCGGTAAGGTTTACTTACCCGGTAAGTTACTCAATACTCAAAACGGTATCTTTGAGGTTTCTTTGTGCGTAGGTTCAATCTTTCTACTGTGATCTTTTGAACTGCATGGTAAAATCCTTTCTGGTAACCTTACTTGTACGGCAAGGCTTAGAAGGAACAGATGATTGATTCATTCATTCATTTGAGATTGATTGATTCATTCCACCCCCGAACCTTCCGACCACCGACGTTCAACATTGTGCTATCGCGTCGCATCGGTACAGCACAGTACAAGAAGTACCGTACTGATCGTATGTACGGTACGTCACTTGTTGTTGCTCGGCAAACAGTAAGATTACGGTACTAACCTAACTGTTGTTCCTACTTTTTCCATACCAACACCGTAAGGTAAGGTTAAGGTTTACCGTAACCTTACGAATATCCTAGTTTCCCCCGGCAGTCGAGCGCGCCATTTTTTGGGAAAAGTATTCAGTAATCTTATTCAGTAATCTTACCGGTACCGTAAGTTACCTACCGTATTGATGAGTAATTAACCTTACGTTCAAAATGCGAACGGGTCTTGTGGTCTCTTCTGCTGCCGAGTAGCAGTGAGTAAGACTCACTACGCAAACCTTACTTGCTACCTTGTACTCGTACACTAACTACACTCTCGAGCAGGGGTCAGTCCTCCCAAACCAAAACCATCTGTAACCGGTAATTTACGTAATGAACCGGTAACTTACATTCTGATACCGTACAATAAGGCAAGCCTGTGTCTCCCTTCGCGCAATTCCTGCATCCGCATTGTTATTGCGATCATCTTCATCTTCATCATCAAACAATCAATCAATCACTCATCATTATTTTTTGATCTTTGAAATCAATAACCCTACTCTCACGCAAAGTCCAACCCGCCACATCCGCCCGGAATCCAACTCAATTCAATTTCGATTCAATTCAATTTCGATTCGATTCAAATCAATTCGATCCAATTTCGATTCGATTCGATTCGATTCGATTCAATCCAATCCCAGCACCGCACCGCACCGCACCGCACCCGTCAGGCATGGCGACCATGACCTCCATCAACCACAACGCAACCGGCATGGCCGAGCAGCAGGTCCTTTCGTGGCTCCACGACGAAGAATCGCTCGTGACGAGCCAGAGAATCCAGCACCACTGCGTGTTTGCGATGGACGACGGCGAAAGCGACGAAACGGAGCGCCCCATCAGCCGGAGGGAGGGATCCGAATTGTTGCGGAAATTGTACGAAAGGGATCCTTCCGGGTACGTGGCCACCGTGTGCACGGTCGACCGCTTTCGGTCCGTTCCGGTGGCGGCTGCCTCGACGCCGAATCGAGAAACCGAAACGGAACCAATTCCCTCCAACGCCGAGGAGTACCAGACAACCGGTAAGCAAACTAACAACCAAACAAACAAACAAACAAGGAAGAGTCAAGACGCAACGATGAAATGGGATCGCATTCGGATCGAAATTGCAATGCCATGCGATCGAATCCGCATCGCGTTTCGATTCCTTGGATTGCGCGTCATTGGATTCCCTTTCTCATTTGATTTGTATATTTCTATTCTTCTATTTACAATGCCGCCCCTTTCATTACAACCCGATCCATTGCCGTTCGTTTCCCTTTGTTGTTTCGTTTCATTTCATTTCGATCCATCGCATTCCCTTTCTTCAGAATTCGAGCTGGTCACCACCACCGACTCGCTCCCGCGCAATGGAAATAGTAGTGGAAACGACAAGAACAGCAACAAGGACAGCAACAGGAACAATCCAAAAGCTCCACACCATCGTGGCTCTGAGATCCAGGAAAGCGACCCTCGCCGAGTCCCTCGATGCGGCCCACGAGCGGGACGAGGCATTCCTACGCGACAAGCTTTTTGTCGAGGGACGGGCCGACTGGTTCGACAACACCGCGTGCCTGAGCCACATTCACGCAACAACGAACAAAACCGCGGACGATCGCGGAGCGGGGGTTCCGATTCGATCGGGGGGAGCCGGAGCGGGATGGGCATCGGCATCCGCATCCGCATCCGCATCCGCAGCGAGCGAGCCTTCCACACGAGCGACCACCAGCGGTGTCGAAAAGAGGAGCGGGTCGGTGACTGCCGCGAAAGCGAGTGCTGCCACTGCTGTCCAATCCAAATCCAAACCCACCACGGCCGGGTCCTTTTTTGCGGCCAAGACAAAACCGGGTGCCGTTGCGAATGCTTCCAAAACGAAACCGAAACAGACGTCGTCGTCGTCGTCGGCCAAGGTCACTAAATCGAATTCCTCGAAAGCAACGGCAAAAGCAAAAGCAAAAGCAACGCCGAAACGGGATGACGATGGCGATGACGATGACGACGTCGAGATGGAGGACGCCCCTCTCGATGCAAACGCCAACGCCAACTCCAACGCAGGCACCAACATCGGCAACGCCGACGATTTCGTCGGCGACGAGGACGAGGATTCGGACGACGAGCAGGACATGGCCGAGCGGCGCATCCGTTCGGCCGAACTCGTCCGCAAGCTCCGGGAGCGGGACGATCACCTGGACGCGCTGGCGAGAGAAGACGATCGGGACCGCGAGCGCGAGGCGGCGAGGGTCACCCGGGGGGCCATGGACGCCTTTTGCGAGAAGCGGGGGGAACCGGCGAACCCCGGAGCGGCGGCGGGAGGGACGGCGGGAGCGGAGGAGGGCGCAAGGCGCCCCCGCCGCCGCCGCAAGGTCTTTCGCGACACCACCGCGGTCAACGCCCGGGGATTTCTGGTGACGACCACCGAGGCCGTCTGGGAGGAAATCGAATCCGACGGCGGGGAGGAGGAGACCGACACCGCCGGCCCTTCGAGCGCAGGGAAGCAGTCGCAACCCTCCAAGCGGGCCCTTGCGAAACCGAAATCGAAACAAAAGCAAAAACCGCCCGCCGCGAAAAAGACCAAACCGGCCGCCAAGCGGGATCTGAAACAGGGATCCCTCATGGGGTTCTTTTCCAAAAAGAAATAGACGAGACCGACCGGAAGGAAGGTCGCCGCATTGCGTTGCGGAAATGAAATTGCAACGCGATACCACCAAAACCAATTGAGAGCGGACCGGAGTCACAGCAGCAGCGGTTTGGAGAGAGAGAGAGCCAAACCCCACTCAAAACTCAACTCAAATCAACTCAATTCCTGGTGATGCGAAATGAAAATGCACAGCGATAAATTCTACAGCACGAAACGGGGTCATTGCGATGCAGGGGAGACATTGTGTTGTGACCACTACGACGGGAGGGGAAAGAACGCAGGGCATCACATCGCAGCCCGATAGAGTTTTTGATCAATTGGTTGAGTCGAAAGGGGAAAACAAGACTTTCCTCGCTCCACCCAAAATTCCAAATCCTATAAATAATAATACTGTTATATTATAGTGTTATTTTCAAACAATGAACCACAATAGACATCGCCCACGACAGGGATTGACGTTCCAGATGAGTTTGAACCACGCGAGAACGTGGGAGTGATTGATTCATCCCGGAAAACAACCGGACATATCCTCACTCGATCAACAATACCGGATGAATCCTTCCCCTTGAAGGATAGTATTATTATCGTTACCCAGATGAATTTTTCAACCAAGAGAATTGTACATCGTCAAGCTATTGTTGATGAGGAGACGATTGAAATGAGACGTAAGTGACAGAGCTATTTCGACTATTCGCACCCTCTTTCCCTCTCAGAACGTCCGGGATCGTACCGGCACCATTGGCGGGTGGCATCATTCGTACCGTATGTATCACGGAGTACAATTGATTAAAACAACAACACAACGCATTGCGAATATATTGCGACGGAGCACCAGTTGGGGAGATACGAGTACCATCCATTACCAAAAATATATCAGTGAAAGAAAGACAGAAAGGAATAAGGCTAAATAGTGCCGTCCATAATACCGGTAGGCATAGGTACGTAATTACTTACGTAAGACATTTATACTTATACATCCGGGTTTGTTTTTTATTTATACTTAAGACGGTCCGAATAAAAATGTGTCGTCTCTGCAAAATGACCCAAAATGACTGTAAAAATAAAAAAAGGCATATTGCATCAATCGATAGAGCTCATTTTAAGTTTGTAGCTGATGTTTTCCTTTGGGTCCAACTCCTTCTAGAAGAGAACTTATGAAGAAATGACTGCAAACAATCGATTCAAACGTTACTCACATGGTATGTCAGTAGGCGCGCGCATGTGTCAAAAACTATCAGTTTCATTCTTGTTAACCACTCCACTGTGCGCGATTATTGAGTTTCTCTTTGTTTATCAGAAGCAAGACTCCCATGTTTTTTTTTCTTTCTTTCTTTATTTTCGATCGGTACAATCCCACCTGCAATGAGCTCAATGACAAGAAGTTAGTGTGAGTACCTCATCAGCTCAGCACCTCTACTGCTAGCATTTGACTACAACCTCCGGACGATCGATACTTACTGCTGCTGCTGCTGCCTCTCCTGCTGACGAACAAGGGGTTGCATCGAACAAGACAAACATGAGACTAAAACGCTCAATGATCACGCCGGAGGAGTTAGAAGCAGAACAACGCCAAGAAGAAGCAGCAGGAGATGCTGCTGATGATGAAGCAAGGATCCGGCTCCACACAAGAAGAAGAGGGGAAAGCTGTCCAAGTGATGAGGAGAGCATTGGTTCTGTTCCTTTTGATTGTGTTTCTCATCCGTTTGTCACCTTTCGGAAGAAAGAAAACAAAAGAATGTCCGACAACGAGAAGATAAAGCACTGTATTAAATGGATCGATATGGCGCCTCCCTACTGCAAAAAGATCTACGTACCAAGGAAAGGAGTTGACAAACTGTCCAGATGTACCTGTCTCAGTATCATTGAATCCTTTGGTGAATGGAAAAAAAGAAGAGCAGTGGCAGAATACATGGTATTCTTTTCAAAGAAGACAAAGGCAGAACAACAACAGATTATCATGAATTGGATAAAATACACTTCTGGTGCAGAGGACAACAACGCGTCACATACTAGTGATATACCACCACCAGTCGGACGCCGGAAGTACTTCATTCCTTTTCTAACTCCCACTGCCAAAGAAGGAACAAGGGACACGACAAGAAGAACCGATGCCGGCGCTGATCCCCAGAGAGTTTTGTTCCCTAGTGTCATCAGCAATACTAGTAACAACGCAGAAGACTCACCAGAAGGGAACTTGTCAGGGATGGAGAACTATAAAATCTGCAGATCAGCTGTTGCTTTTCTGCTGGACTTTGGGCTTCGAAAATGGAAGACTTGTGAGAGCGCTGTAAAAAAGAATATCATACCACTGCATGGAAATACGAACAAACGCTCAGGGAATGGTCTCGAATTTGATACAGCAGTGAGGGAAGATTTACATGTTTACTTCCAGAAGATGTCCTTGTTTGCAGAGCCAACGTCAACAAGAATTGTTCGTGAGATCGGAGGGGTAGGATTAAGGGATGGAGAAGATGAGATCAGAGAGCTTCCATCAAATCAGTCAAAGCGCGCAATGTATGATCGATTTGTTGAAAGCAGGGGATGGCGTGTACAGAGAAGGGGCAACAGCTACAGGTATGTTCTTAATGAAAGTGAAGAACAAGATCCCCCTGCAAAACCATACTGTGCTTTGTCTACCTTCTGCAATTTCTGGTCAGACAACTACTCGCATTTGAAACTTTCGAAGCCCCGCGAAGACACTTGCACAATGTGCCATATCTACTACCACAGGATGAAGCACCTTGCAAGGAGAAGAGATACTAGTACTAGTCCTCCTCATAGTACTCAAGAAGTTGAAAAAATGTTAGAGTTCTGTTCCACAGCTTCCAGTCTTCCAGAACAAACATTCCCTGCTATCGAACTACCAGCAATTGTTCAAGAGTCAACGTCTGGGGAAATGAAGGAGCAAGTGAGGGAAGCAATACTCCATGTGACAAGGGTTCAAGATCAGAGGAAATATGCCAATGAAAAGATCAAACTTGCGCGTGTGGATGCAAAGGCCAACAAGCCACACGCTGAACGTGTTCGAACCATAGTCATGGACTACAGTCAGAACGTTGGTCTTCCACAGCTTGGATCCACTCAGCCCGGAAAGACGTACTATTATTGCCCCCTGAGAGTCTTCATTTTTGGTATTGTTGACTTCGGTGTCCCTGGAGAGTCCCTTGACGCCTTTGTATATCACAAGGGACAAGGGGGAAAGGGAGGGAATCACGTTGCTTCCATGCTGATGAAATACTTGAAAGAAAAGAACTGGCTCCGCAATGATGAGTGTGGAAAAGAGCTGAATATTCTGTGTGACAACTGCCCTGGACAGAACAAGAATAATTTTGTTCTAAGACTAGCTGCATTCCTTGTCCAAGCTGGATATTTCAAGCGCGTCAGCTTTATCTTCTACATTGCAGGACATACAAAGAATGCTTGTGACCGGTGGTTCAATATACTCAAAAGGCAGTATCGCGTCTCAAATATTTGGACGTTCAATCAGTTATTGAAGAAGTTGGATACACATAAGCGCGTTCGAATTGTAACTATGAAGGAAGGTGAATTCAAAAAGTTTGACGAATACACCAACAAGGTCTTCAAGAAGATCAAGGATCTTCTGACTGCTCACAACTTCCATGCAGATGACTCTCGTGTGGAATACATGACAATGGAACAGGATCGAATTGGAGGAAAGACTTGGACGCAAAAAATTGTGTTAGGTGGTGGTACGACGCTTGAGGAGAGGAAGGAAGAATTTAGGAAGTGGGAAACTACAATCAACTGTGAGAGTACACCAGGGATCCCTCCAATAAAGCAGATGGAGCTGTTCACAAAGTGGCGTCCCATTGTCCCGGAGAAGCATCAAGACGAGATGTGCCCAGAGCCCCCGGCCGACGTGAAAGCAATGTATGAAAAGGATAAGGCAAGAAGGAAGGAAAAAAGAGAGCAAAAGAATAAAAAAGCAAAGAAATCACCAGCAACAGCAGGGGCACCACCACCACCACCAGCAGCACCCCCCACGGAATTGACGACACCTGAATCGATCGAGGAGGTACAACTGCCGCCGGTCGACGATCCGGCGACATCCACCATGGTGGTGGTGAACCCTACCAGTACTAGTGGTGAAGCAGATTGCCTGCTGGATAGTGGAAGTGCTGCTGTTGTTGCTGCTGCTGCTGCTGCTGCTCCTGTTGCGCTTGCCACGCTATAGAAAATAATAATAATAAGGATCTACTTGTAGTAGTACTAGTGCTGACAGTTTACTTCCCCCGCCGACTCGCTCATACCACCAATGCTGCCTTGACTATTGTACCACATAGCACGCCTCCTCCTTGAATACTATGGAACAACGGATCAAACATGGTTGATTGTCGGGTAGGGTATTCGAAATGGAGACAATCAATTTTGACAGAACAATTTCTCATATGATGCATTCACGATGTTCAAATAAAAATGTGTTGTGTTCGAATAAAAATGTGTCGTGTTCAAGTAAAAATGTACTGACTGGGATTTTGGAGTCCCAAGATTGATTCTCGACAGTCTTTTGGCCATTTCTCGAAAAAAACTATTTCCCGGGACATAGCTCGGCAGGCGCGGACGATACATTTTTATTCGGACCGTCTTACTTATACATCCGGGATTTTTACACCTATAAATCCGGGTTTGTTTGACATTTATAATTATACATCCGGGTTTGTTTGACATTTATAATTATACATCCGGGTTTTTTTGACACTTATAATTATACATCCGGGTTTTTTGACATTTATACTTGTACATCCGGAATTTTTTTTGACACTTATAATAATACATCCGGATTTTTTTGACATTATTTATACTTGTACATCCGGGTTTTTTTGACACTTATAATAATACATCCGGGTTTTTTGACACTTATAATAATACATCCGGGTTTGTTTGACACTTATAATAATACATCCGGGTTTTTTGACACTTATACATCCGGATTTTTTTACAACATAGTTCTGCATCCGGATTTTTTTGACATTCTTAAATCCAGGTTCTTGTGATTCGTTCCTACCGTATGATACATAAGGTTACTGTGGTCACAGAGGGAAAAAATTAAGGCACATGGAATCATAACCTTAAGATTACTCGTAATGACCTACCGTACGGTACCTTGTACTTGAGGTTCCAACCATTGCTCGGGTGTTCCATTGTGATATATATGTGCACGTGCTCACTCGACTTTGGTGCGCACGTCAGAAGCTGTCAGGATCCGGTGAAAGAGTTACATAGTTCATTTCCGACGACGTCTTCTGATCTCCCAAAGAAAGGGAAGGGGAGATCGCATCGATCCGTGTGCGCTACAAGACCAGAAATTTGATACCGTATGTTCGTACAGTAACTTAGTTACAGATTCATTCTCTCTCAAACATTTCTAAAAGCAGGATTGTTGGAGGGTGTTCCATCGTAATGCGGCGATTAGTTTACAGTAGTGGTTCCTATTATTTTAAAATGTGTAGTACATGGTTCTAAACCCCGGGAGAGACCTTGTTTCCGGGCCTCGTCGTCCAGACACTGCTCAGACGATGACGATACCCCGTGGCTTGCTGGCCCAGAATCGAAACGGCCCGCTTGGTGGCGTAGGGCGCGGACGCCATGAAAATGTCAAAGTCGGGATCCCCCACCAGGGCAATGCCCTCGAGCAATCCGAGGCCACGCGTCACCAGGGCAAAGAATCCCGGAACGCGAAAGGGGTAGCGGAAAAAGATTTCGTTGAGCTCGTTCGAGATCTCCATTAGTTTTCGCTTTCGCTTTTTCAGATCCGAGCCCGACTGCAGCAGCCCACCGGTCAGGACCTTGGTCAGGATCGGCTTCAGTTCCTCCGTGTCGAAATCGTGCGGGAGGAATCCCAGCTCTTTGGTATCGGTGTGGATTAGGGAGTCGAAATCACGGTACAGCAAATGCACGATCGCCTTGGTCATGGCTTCTCGTGCTCCGACCTCCACCTCCGCACACAACCCAAAGTCGAGCAGGCACAGGGTTCCATCTTCCGTCACCAGTAGATTCCCGGGGTGTGGATCGCTGTGAAAGGTTCCCATGTCCAACAACTGCGTCAAGAAGAGCTCGACACCGATCGGGATCAGTGTTCGGATCGTCTCCTTCGACGAATCCGCCAGCTTCACACCCTCGATCCATTCTGTGGTCAGCACGCGCCGCGTCGAATAGTCTTCGTAGACTTGCGGAACCTTCACCTGGCAGTTTCGAACCGCCAGTTCTTTCCGAAAGTGCACCTGGTTGCGGGCTTCGTGCTCGTAGTCCAGCTCCGAGTACGATCCCTTGGAAAACGCATCGAAAAAGGCCCTGTGGTATGGAATCTGTTTCGTAAAGGCATTTGTGAAAGCGTCCATAAAGTCTCCCCAGAGCTGGAGAAGAAACAAATCGAGTCCAAAGGCCTTTTCCATTCCCGGGCGCTGGACCTTGATGGCGACGAGGTCTCCGGAGTCCCGCAGTTTCGCCTTGTACACCTGTCCAAGGCTTGCCGACGCGACGAGGTGCAGGTCCTCAAAGATATCGTCCAACTCCGTGTGGTTGTTGCTTTCGGATGGTCCCGGTTCGGACATCGTTGTTCCCAGCAGCTCCTCCCTCAGGACCTGCAATGCGACCTCGTCGGGAACCGGTCGGACGGAATCGCAGAGTTTCTGGAGTTCCTTGAGCACCGTAGGCGGCACCAGATCCGGACGAATGGCAACCTGCTGACCGACCTTGACAAAGGCGGGACCTAGATTCGTCAGTGCCGTACGGAGCTGGACTGCCTGATTCGTACGGATCGTTTCGTTGGTTTCGTCGTTATTTATTGAATCCTTGTGGTACCAATAGGACGCCAGGGCCGGTCCGAGATGCCAGCCAATCTCCCCAAAGCGAGACGCAACCGAAAGGGGTCTCTTGATCCAATACTCGCGAAAGGCTTGCCGATCGTAGGATCTTGGAAGACTGTGTTTCTCACTTTGAACTGTTCGTCGTTTCGAGACGATAGACAGGTCACGAAGCGGGGCGAGATGGAAGCCCAATGTCGAACAGTTTCGTTTCGTTTCAATCAGAAGAAGAATTTTGTAATAAAAACAGTGAGGCATCGTTCTAGACTCATTTTGACGGATTGTGCACTGAGTTCGTTGCTAGCCAAGTACAGAAGCCCTGCTGATCGCCAATAATGTCAACAACGTCCATCGTGATTCGTACCGGAATGTTTTTCTTGGTATTCCGCGAAGGACTGGATCGCGGCGGCACCACCGACTGTGATTCCGGCCGCCGCGATCCACGGGCGCCTCCGAAGAATATGTGGGAACACCGCCGACGAAGTCATGGTTCGAAGCGTTGTGTAGTGAAGTTCTGTGCACGAAGGACTGATCGGTCCAACAAACGTTCTCTGGTTGCAGGAGGGATCCGAGCAACCGAGATGCTACTCGAAGACACTATGCATCATCTCGGAAGCATGGTGGTAGGTTGGAAAAAGTATGGTATGCGTTATGCACTTGTTGTCGTTTGGAGTTTTCTTGAGTCAGAATTCAGAATGAACTCCGTCCGAACGCTGAGAACACGGTCGTGGTGTTTTTCGGGTCGAGTGAGTCGAGTCAATTATATCGGGAGTACGTGTTGTGAATCCCTATCCCTAACAATATACTTCGATTTTTTGAAAAAAAGTCCCGACGAGTCGGCAACTTCGGCAACACCCACAGTCGACCAACGCCTGGGTGTGTAGTGTACCTGGTGCTCGTAACCTTAGCAATAGGTACAGGTAAGTACATGGTGCTCGTACTAGCTACCCGCATGTGAAATATCCTGTAGACGCACCGTACGTTCCAGTACAGTAAACATCACCATTGCCAACATCGCAGCAACACCATCCTGAATCCCAACAAACGCAGAGGGGATCCGACAACCTTATCCGTTTCAGTGGTTTGTTGGTTTGCTTCTTTTGTTTGCTTACTAGCTTGCTGCTTGAACTAATCGACCGTATTGCGGGTATAGAGTGGAGCAGGGAGACAACAGCCATGTTCTCGAGATCTTCTGCCTTTCTTCGCTCCCACATTGGGAAGCGAGTGCTTCGAACCGCGCAGCAACAGACGCATCAGTCCCAAAAGCGTGCCATGGGCGGTGGTGGAGCGTAAGTGCCGAGCAAACAAAATCGGATGCGCCGTGCTGTTCAGAAGGTGGTTCGAAACCGATTCGGGAGCCTTCCGTGTCGTTTTTGATGCAATTTTGATCCCTGTTTCGACCATCGCTGTGATTTGTCTCGTCGTGCAATGGAATTTGCTATCTCCGTTTCCCTGCTTCCGACAACGAACCTTGGATGCTTTGACTCAACATTATTGCTTGTGTTATTTCTGCATCGATGGCATCAAACAGCTACATGCAAACGAACGAATTCGGCGAACGCCTCGGTGAAGTCTTCGGGACCATTGCCTGGCTCTGGGTCTTCTGGAGATTCAAGCAAGATGGAAAGGTTTTGCTGGGAATGGAACATCCATGGGACCACGGACACTCGGGCCACGACATTTACGATTCAGAACTCCGCGTGCAGGGCCTCGCCCACAAATTCCAAGTCAAGAAACAAACCGAGGAGGAAATGATTGCCAACTGGGACAAATTCAACGACAAATCTATCACTCCAGGAGAAGATGATGATGATGACGACGACGATGAGGAGGATGACGACGATGATGACGAAGATGAAGACGAGGATGATGACGAGGATGATGACGACGACGACGAATAAGCGTGGCGTTCGTGTCCATACGCAAAAGCAGATAATTTCAAAACGATAAATGCCTGAGATCAACCCGACATCTCCAGGATTTTCGATTGCAGCTACAACGAAGTTTACGCCCCAGAGATAAACTCGAAATCAGAGCCCCTTTTTAATGTTTTTTTTAAAGACGGACTGAATAATGTTTGGTTTTGCGAGCATCTTCCTTCGCGCAACGTCTTGTGTGCTTATGGGAAGTGGTGTTGATTGTACTTGAACCAACGGATCGATCTTCCCAGTTCCAAATATATTCGCAACTCGTTGTCTATTTCTCCGACCACACGATCTATTGTTTTTTTACGACGGATTGAATAATGTTTGGCCTTGCGAGGATCGTCCTTAGTGAAACGTCTTGTGTGCTTATGGGAGGTGGTGTTGATTGTACTTTTGAACCAACGGATCGATCTTCCCCCTGTTCCAAATATATTCGCAACTCGTTGTCTATTTCTCCGACCACACGATCCATTGCAGTGCAGGAATCCACCATGGTGGCTTGCAACGATCGTACTATGATCGTAGATATTCTCTTCTTGATTGTATTGTCAAGCCTGCGGACGCAATGGACGGAAGCTAGTGCCGGCGTACTCTGTCGGTATCGTGCTGCACTTTGGAATAGGAGTTCCCGCTGCGAATTATTTCTGCGGTTGAAGTCCGTCTACCATGGTGCAAAAAAATCGTTTCGATGGGTGTCGCGCTTTTTGCAGGTCGAACGCCCCGCCTCGACTCGGTAGACGCCGTCCCGTGGTGATTCGAGACTCGATCGGCGGGACGAAACCAACGTGCACTATGCGTGTCGTTGCGGAGTCTACTAGTATTGCGATGCTGCAAAACGCGAATGGTGAAATTGTACTCGCAGTAACAAGGGGAAGCAGCGCATCGATTGATCGGTTTCACGCAGTCCGTTCCCGTCAGTTCGCGGTACGGCGCGGCGCGGCACGACATCAAATACTACATTGACAATCCAACCCCAAATTTAGAGCAGTTGGCGGTGGTGCTACCACATTTCCAAACGCAAGCAACTCGGTCCGAACAAATAGCACGGCAGCGCTGGAACTAACCGAAACGAAACGCGCCGAAGAGCAAGTTCCGGTCCGAACAAAATAGCCCGGCAGCGCTGGAACTAACCGAAACGAAACGCGCCGAAGAGCGAGTTCCGAAAACAGAGGAGCGAAGCGATCGCCTACGGTAACGTGCGAAGAGCGTGCGTGCGTGCGGGTGCAATGGAATCTAGGGTATCTACATTTGCTGGCATTGGACGTTGCCGTCGTCGTCACCCGAAGCGCCGGCGCCGGCGCCCCCGTACCCGCCAAAGGGGTTCCCGCCGGCGCCGGGTCCGCCAAAGTGAAAGCTCTGCGAATACGTACGGGTCCCAAAACCCTGTCCACCGAAAAATCCCGAGGCAAAGGGATGGTATTCGTCCCCGTGGTCTTCGTGGTGGCTCCCGCCCTCCTCGTCGTCCCATTCTACCGTGCCGCTGGCGCTTCCGAAATCGGACGGCGAGGCTTCTCGCAGGGAGTGAATCTCGGGCGGTGGCAGTGTCTCGGGTCTCGGTTCCTTCGGATCGCCTCCTTCGCGTTGTTGCTGTCGTTGTTGTTGTGGGTTGCGGCGGTGCGTTTGCCGACCCTCGGTTCCGCGGTCATTGCTTTCCAGTTTGGAAAGGAGCCGAGCCAGCTCCCGGTACTCTTCTCGGGTCAGGGGTTGACGAGCGTGGTTGGATTTTTTGCGGTTCGCGCCCTTCGGCATTTCTACTCGGTACTGGATGTACAGGTCTCCGAATTCGCCGTTGCGATTGCGCTTGGGCATTCCCTTTCCCTTCAGGACCTGAACGTCTCCGGTTTGAATCGTTACGGGTATTGTCTCGGGGAGAGCGTCGCTCTCGTCGTTCGCATCGTCGCTTTCGTCCGATGCGTGGTGGTCTTCGGTCTTTTTCGCCGTCTTGTGGCCGGTCCCGCCGCAGTTCGTGGTAGCGGATTCGATCCAGAGCTCGCTCCCGTCCAGGTGTCGGATGGGTCGTCTCAGCCCACACAGCGCCTCTTCCAGACTGATTGTCAATTCCATGGCCAAATCGTGGCCCTTTCTCGTAAAGGTTGCGTGGGGAGCCTGCGTCAAGACAAAGACCAAATCGCCGGGTGGACTGTTGTCGTCGTTGAAATCAACCTCTCCGGACATGACGATCGATTGACCGGATACCATTCCTTTCTGGACGTGAACCTCGACCTCCTTCCTTCGTTGTCGTTGTTGGTGAGGACTCTGATATCGGCTGTACGGCGGTGTCACCATGACACTCTGGGTTCTTCCAAAGTACAGATCTTCGAGGGTGACTTCCAGTTGATACCGGAGTGTCTGGTTGCGCCTCTGTTGTTGCTGCCGTTGCTGCTGAGCTTGTTGGAACATGTTTCGGAACATTTCTCCCGCTGCGCCACCTCCAAACGCAGCGGCACCGCCGGCAGAACCCGTGGGATCCAGACCTTCCCTTCCGTACCGATTGTAGAGTTGTCGTTTCGAGGGTTCCGATAAGATTTCGTAGGCTTCCGCAACCTTGTCAAAGGCGCGGCGATCCCCGCCGGTCTTGTCGGGGTGTGTCTGAACGCATCGTTTCCGGTAAGCCTTTTGTATTTCGCGCTCCGAGGCCGTGTTCGAGACCCCGAGAACATCGTAAAAATCGTCGTGTCCGAGAATCTCTTCCAGGAGAGGATTGCTCTTTGTTTCCGGAGCCTTGTCGGCTTTGTCGGCTTTGTCATCGTTGCTCGTCGGCGCCGCCGTCCCGTCTCGCTTTGCTTTTGTCGATTTCTTCTTCTTCTTCTTGTTGGACGAGGACTTTTTGGACTTGCCATTGCTTCCGTCGTCGTCGGAATTGCTCGTGGAACCTCCCCTAGGAATTTTGGTTGCCGACGAATTCGCTCCCGGCATTGTTGTCGAAGAAGTCGTGGCAGGCGTTGTCGGAAGCGCAGCAGTCGTTGTTGTTGTTGTTGTTGTTGAAGCCGCAGAAGCGGCGCATGCCGCAAGGGCAATCATTTTATTCGCAGATAGATTCTTCATCGTGATGGTGGAAAGCTGTCGATCCGAGCGGCGAAAAAAATGGATGTTCGTAGTCGGCGTGTTCGAACACTGGACGTGTATTTTCCGTGTGATTCGAAAGGTTGTTTTTTGTTTTTGTTGTCGTCGGTATTCGAACTGATTGTGGTTGTTGTTGTTGGTACGGTAACCTTACGGTACGATTGGTGTCTGTCACTTGAAGTTGATTCTGTTGAATTCAGTAGGTTTTACTACGAAACCTTAAAGAGTAAAATTAACTCTGTTGGTTAGATACAACTAATTAAAATATGCGTACTCATGGTATTAGTCCTGTGAACCAATGGCGCCCTGGTTGGATTCACTTCAACCACGTGTGTTGATTTCACTGAAGAATATCATTCCAGAATATCAATACAACACGTATGTTCTGTGAGCCATTGGTATCCCACTGCCACCACGCTCTTCAACCACATGCTAGTTGTGGTCGTATCAACTGATCATACCATGTGTACCCTCTCACATGTAATCGCGCATTGCTACTTGGCATATTCCCAACACACTCCTGCTATATTAGGGGACATAGTCGCGTACATATAGTAACTTATGCCTTTTCCTTGCGCATGGCGTACTGCTTTTGGTATTCGTTGAATTCCAGTTCGGTAACACCCATAATGGTGTTGCGGAATTTTCTGAACAAAGCCCCCTGTAATGGCTTTGTAAAGTAGTCGGCCAACATGTCCCCGGTGGGACAGTATTGGATTGTTATCTCTCCTTGTTTGACACGATCCGTAATCAGGAAGTATCTGATGTTAATGTGTCTAGTTCTTTTGGTGCTTGAGGACTTTCCATTCATTTCCAGCTTCATGGCACTGGTGTTGTCTTGATGTAGAATGTTCTCCTTTCCAAAGTATGCTGCGCCCACATCGTCGGCGGGGTCTATACTCTTCTCCGGCTGTGACAAATACCCCTGCCACTCGAGGTAATAGTAGCACCAAAGGTTGTAGGGTAAGGTATCATCGACGCCCACCAGTTCGGCCTCGGTCGAGCTCTTCGTGTTTAGCTTCTGCTTAGTTGATACTGCCAGAACAGCTCCTTGACCAAACGTGAGCACACCACCGGTGTGGCTCTTCATGTCGGAGTGTACTGCAAACGACGCGTCCACATACCAGTGTGCATTTCCGGACTCGTCCCACCCCAGCACAAGTGGGAGGAACACTGTGTCTCGCACGTAGGCGAGCACTCTTCGTAGTTTCTTCCAGTCATCTTGATCAGGATGGGCTACTCGTGTACAAAGGAATGCGATTGCTGTCTGTATGTCGGGACGCGCTCTCTTGCTTGCAAACAGGAGCTGTGCAACGTGTTTGTGGAACAACTCGGCGTCAACCCGATTCAGTTTGTTGTCCCCGGTCGCATTCACCTTGAACAGGTGATCAGATGCTGGCGTTGGAATGATCCTGGACTCCCTCAGTGACTCCGGTAATTCGCTAATGATCCCTTCGAGGTAATCAAACATGCTGAACTTGACCTTCCCTTTCTCACTGTAGTCTATTGTCATCCCGACGTAATCATGCACTTGTCCTCGTGTGACTGTAAGTGGTGATTCAATGCCAAACACCCTGTTCAGATCATCAAGTATCCCCGTGACAACGTCTGGATCCTTGTGTGAGATCTTCAGGTCATCGACATGCCATACGATAGTACATTGTGACCCATTGATCATCTTGTTGGCGGTGCAGGTGTCGTACGGGTTCAGCTCAAACCCCCAGTCAATTAGTTGACCGGAGAGACGCTCCCAAAACAGCAATGCTGCCCGCAGTGTACCGTAGATCGCCCGGTCAGCTTGGGTGTAGAGTGTCTTGTGTCCTTTTCGGTTGAGCACGAATTTCTGGTACGTGGTGGGGTCAATTTTCGCTAACAGCTCTGCCATTGGCCCGTCAAACCTGATGTGCACCACCTCCCCTTCTGGCATTGGGGTTTGGAGGAAGGCGCCAGGAATATCTGCGGTGGCCACGTCCCGGCCCTCGATTGCATCGATCAGACAGGTCAGCATGAGCCCATGCAAGGAAACTGTGGGTGAGTATGTGTCTTCTCTCGAAATAAAATCTCGCTGGGATCTACCATCTGCACATCCTCGTGCCTTGATCTTTCCACAGCGTTTCCTCTTGAGGAACATCAGATATGGTAGTGCTCGTTTGATTTCCTCTCTGGTCATTTGCTTAATGTCCACAGGGTGGACCACCTTTCGGTCATGCAGTTGCTTCAACTCAGTGAGCACGGCGTCCACTCCTGCTGTCCCAAACAGCTTCAGGCCTGCTTTGATCCCATACTGTCGCGTCACCAACGATGCGTCAATATTATTGTAAGAAGCTATTGCGTTGGAGATGAACACGTATTGGTTGTGGTCGCTCTCAAGCTTGTGGACGGCATGAGCGAAACCTCCACTGAACACGTTGCTGTGAGTGTGGGCAAGTGCCCGCTGGTGTATGCTGCCTTCATACCCTTCGTTTGGTCCGAACTTGTTGTGTCCCCTGGTTACCCGGGGACGTAGTCGTGAGCTCACTGGCTCTGCAGTGTGGTCCTCCCGTGTATCAGCGCTATTTGCGGCACTGTTGTTGTCGCTGTCGTCCTCGCCTAGATTGTCCACGATTTCGTCGTCCGGCGCGTCAAGCGGCTCGTCGGGCTCGCTGTTAACAGACGCCCCATCGGCATTGGTGCTCGCCTGGCTTCCTTCGCTATGGACGCTTCCGGCGTCTGTCGGCTCAACGGACCCGTTGTGCGTCTCTGTGTGGTTGGATGGCTCGGCGCTGCTCGCGGACCTCTCGTCTGAGCTAATTTGACGTGGATCCATACTGGCCTCGTCGTTGTTGTTGCCATTATCATTGTTTCCGTTGTTATCTACGTCGATTTCCTCCACAATGGCACTCGCCACTGATGCGGCGTCCGCATCTGCCTGTAGGTCATGCAGCTCGTCTGGTTCTAGCGCCTCAGTAATGTCACTGTCGACTGTGGCATTGTCATCGGGGACAAAAGAGCGGTCTGACGCGTCGTCATCGCTGCCCACGGTGTCGGTTTCGAGGTCAAGTATTGTCGTGTGTCCCTCGCTGTTCCCGAATGTCAGCCCTATTGGTGCATTCTGGTCGGTTGCGATCTGATCCACTCGTGACATCACGGCGTTAGTCATATGTGCGAGAATTGCAGTGCGCCGCCGGATGCGTCGTCCGGTCTGTAGGTCAAATAGGTACATTGCCCCGCTCCGGTCACCGGTCGGCCGGAGGTATATTGTGTCTCGAGCGCGAGGGTTCATTGTATTGTCGCTGGAGTCCTCGTGTGCGAGCACATAGTCCCCGAACTGAAACTTACAATGCTTGCTGGCATCGATTCTTACGCCGGTCATTAGGTGCCTGGGTGATATGGTCTTAGAAACCCCCACTCTATTGCACCAATTGTTTAGCCAGAATATCCCAGCTGACACCATGTCGATGGTCATTCGGCGGGGAAGTCGTTTGAATGGGACAGAAGCGAATATGCAGCGAATACGTTCTTTGCATGTTCTGTTGTCACGTTCCACGAAAGGTTCGTGTTGGTTCTTCGCAACCCCTTCGAACTGGATTGGTGGTGTCTTGCTGAGGAGATGGTTGACAGCACAGTTGAACTCGTTGTCCCCAGTCACGGTGGCAACGACGAAGCCCCTGCTGGCGTACACTCCCACAATGGCGTCAAGTGTCCGTTGAATGGTGTTCTGCGTTGAATCCTCAATTGGTGTAACTGTACGGAAGTATATATGTCTGGACACACTCCGGAAGAACTTAATCCCGTTTACGGTGAAGATGTCAATTCCCAAGGTAACATTGCGATAACGCGAGAGAATGTTGGCTGGCACGGGTGTGATGTCCTCGCGTGTGTGTTCTGGTTGTTTTCTCACTGCCTTTCCTTTTACTATGTTGGTGTTTGCCCCGAAGATGTCATCTGCGATCAGTACGTCTCGGCGTGTCACTGGGCAGTTCAGGAGCATGTTGTTGTCAATGATGTGTAAGTAGTCTCGTGTACTTGGAAATCCAAGAGTCTCTTGGAGTTTGCGCGCCTTAGTGGCTCTTCGTATATCCAGGTCGGAGTACAGTTCCTTCTGCCCCTCCACTGATGTAATTGCCAAGATGGTACCGTCTGCTTCTTTTAAATTGCAATAGTAGAGACCGGTGGGCGACCGATCGAAGCGTCGAGTAGTGCCATCAGGCTTGTGTACGAAAAACGACTGAGCGATGGAGGTGTCGAGGGTCACGCGATAGCTGTTGGACACGAGGCTTAAAGAGAGGATGTTCGCCATTCCCCCTTCCTGATACCAGACCAGTCCAAACCCTGGCAGGTCCCCTACATGGTCGAGAAGCACGCTACCAGCGTTGCAGTGGATTCGCACCTTCCGGCCTTCCGGGTGTGGTCGGATGTTCTGGAGGAGTTGTGGGTTGCTGATGCAGTTGCACGTGGCCTGGCTGTCCAACAGTACCCAGTACGGGTTAATCTCTCCAGGTGATTGCGAGAACATGGCCTCCACGTCTTCGCTAATCCAGTGTGTTTTGGTGACGACGTCCTGCTCACTCCTGATTGTCTGGGTGGTAACGTCGCGCTCACTCCTGGGCTTTTGGGTGGTACCCTGCGCACTCCTGGGCTCCCCGGTGGGATTGCCGACCGTGCCTGCGTTGAGGTCGGATGCTGTGGTGCTCGCCTGTACAAAGCACAGCTCGTCGTACACGGTGTCATCGGCAATGCCGGCCATTAGTATTTGATGCGCCTCGTCGACAGTGGGGCTGGTGTTCGTCCCATTGGCCACGAGGGCAGTTTCTTCGGTGATCCTATCTTCTTTGTAGTGGTTCGGATTCTGGTTTGATTTCTCAGCCCGTTGCATCCCGCCACCACTGGGTGATTGGTTGTTGTTCCTTGTTGACTTGTACTGATGCATCAGTTCAAGTGCACGTGGTTGCGTGGTAGGATAAACGTCGCTACCAAGGCTGTAGTTATCCTTGAGAACACCAGAGAGGTTGCGGTGTGTCTTGTTGTTGCTGCCGTTAACGATGACGACCGACAGTAGCATTTCTTCCATGGTGGTGTGAACCTTGCGCTTGTTCGCGTCGTCCATTTTCTCGTATTCGGAGTACGTTTTCCCTGGGTTTGTCTTCTTGAGCGCTAGCTTGATCATGTCCTTGGACCTGATGGTGATGCCGGCAGAGACGAGAACGTCAAAGCGGGCCTTGGTCTCTTCGGCGTATGACGCTGCGTCCTTGCTTCCATCCTGCTTGCACGAGAAGAACTTGATGATCTTGTTGGCGGCGTCCACCATTGGGTGCACCTTGGTAGAGCTGTCTCTGTAGCAGTATTCTCTAAGTATCTCGAGGAGCTTGAGAGTGTCTTGCTTGACTTCGGTATCGTTCCATGATTCATCAGTTTTCAACTGTTGCCGCACGCTTGGGCTAAGCTGTCCTTCGATGGTGGAGAACAATCCTTTTAGGTCTTCCAGGTAGAGCTCAAACTTTTTTGCGCTGCGCTCCCCTTTCTTCACCCATAGTTCTTCGAGCAGTCGCTTCTTGTCGTTGTCGACGACCTCCTCGTTGTTGGCGTTGACGGTCGTATAGTCCGCCCGCTTGGGTACTTCTGGTTGGAATGATTTTTCAGTCAGCACTTCCATGCTGATGAGCGTGGTCTTGACCTTTGAGTTCTTCTTCCCTGCGACAATCTTGAGGGCCTCAAAGAGCTTGTCGTATTGAGTGGACTTGGATCCATCCACCACGATTCCTTTGAGCTCATCCTGATTCAGTCCGGTGAACTTGCGCTCGCTTGATTGGTTTCCTGATGATCCTTTTCGGTTGCGGTTACGGGATCTAGTCCCTTGCTTGCCGTTGCTCACGGGTGGGTTCCCGCTGCCTTGGTTCTTGGTGGATTTGTTCAGGTAATCCATTGTTTTTGGTGGTACTGGAGGATTTATTATCAACTGCTACAGTACTGTGTGTCCGGAGGATGTTTCAGTGGTATCGACTCGACGTGCACGTTGGAAACACTATGGTGGTTTCTGAAAGAGACAGGAGATCACTGTGTCGATTACCGTATTTTAATTAGTTGTATGTTGAATTCAGTAGGTTTTACTACGAAACCTTAAAGAGTAAAATTAACTCTGTTGGTTAGATACAACTAATTAAAATATGCGTACTCATGGTATTAGTCCTGTGAACCAATGGCGCCCTGGTTGGATTCACTTCAACCACGTGTGTTGATTTCACTGAAGAATATCATTCCAGAATATCAATACAACACGTATGTTCTGTGAGCCATTGGTATCCCACTGCCACCACGCTCTTCAACCACATGCTAGTTGTGGTCGTATCAACTGATCATACCATGTGTACCCTCTCACATGTAATCGCGCATTGCTACTTGGCATATTCCCAACAGATTCACGTGTTCGAATTGCGTTGTCGACATTCAATCAAGGTCAATCGCGCCTCACTTCGGACCCAGGCAAGACGCTTTTCTTACGTTCTATCGGTAAGGTTACGAAAGAATAAGCCTTACCGTATGAATGGAAACAAGAAGGTAAGACTTCGAACAGAGAAGCTATTTCGTAACCTTACTTCGTAATTGGTACGATCAAGTGTTCATATTTTCTGACGATGTTTGACCTAGTATGCCAAAGTCCCCCACATCCCTGCTGCAATTAAAAGTTGTTCTTCCAATTCCTTTGGACACCCGTGTTGAAAGAATATCTGGTAGTAGTACATCATTGTAAGAGAAGACAATTGTCTCAAGACCAAAGAACAAGATGAAGAATGAGAACAGGGAGTAGGAAGAAGTAAGAGGGGGAAGAGGACACTTCAGGGGGGGAACTCCTCGGTCAGGTCATGGTGACCTCGTTATTCAATTGATTCAGAAGCAATCCTGAAAATAAGTTTTTGTCTTCTTTTATATCCCTAGAGAGGATTGGAAGACCATATAAAATCCCCACCAGTACCGTACTTGTTGGTGAAAGGAGAAAGTTACTTGTTCAGTAGTAGCATGTGAGGAGTGTTGCATCCTCAATCTTCTCATGCCTTGGTGATTGGACATACGCAGCATCAACTGGCGGCACTAGTACGTCTCAAACAACAAAAGTGGTCGTTTTCTCTGATTTCCTATGCACTAACGACTCACCCACCTTCTTGCACTTTTTTGGGCGGAAATTCGCGTTATCATATTTCATATTGAGACTAAAACCAGGTTTCTCACTGCAGTATGTCTTTTTCCATCATCCGCGAGGAGGAATTGCACGTACGCAGCTCGTTCAGACGGAAAGAAGGGTGATAAGATCTATAGGTACATGGGAAACTGATGATGACGTTCCAAGTGTCGGGGATAAGTAAAGGAGTTGCAAATGAGATCGATGGTGATCTCAAATTGTTCCGGGTTGCAGGACCGAAACAGGTTCCAGATGGTTGTTGTGGGGCAGCTTGGCAAATGGTTTCAACACTACGCACGGTACGCAACTATCGCTCTGTTAGGAAAGAGCAATGCGGGTGGAGTAGTCAGTTGACTTTTGACACGAAAAAATAATGTTCTTTAAAATAAATGCATTGACTATTATTAATGGTTCGTTACTCGTTCGGAACGTCTTCGGCATCGGCCGCTGCTGCTAGCTGTTGCTGTCGCCTGCGACGAGTATCCGATGCCGACCGTATGGGTTGTCCTCCGGCCCATTCACCATCGTGTCGAAGAGATCCATCGGGCCGAACCTCCTTGCCCTGCCCATCCATTTCACCGTTGCTCCAATTCCCGACGTACCACCCACCGTCGTTCCATGTCATTTTACCGTGTCCGTGGAAATTTCCCTCGCGAAACTCGCCTTCGTATTCCGATCCGTCCACAAAAATACACTTTCCTCGTCCGTGTCGCATGCCATCTACCCAGGAGCCACCGTAGACAGATCCGTCCTGATAGGTCATCTTTCCTTGAATCATTTGGCCACGGATATACTCCCCTTCGAAGACTCGCCCGTCCGCAAATCTCATGACACCGGTACCGTGCTTGTGATCATTCTTGAGTCCGCCCTCGTAGAAGTCACCGTCTCCGTTCGACAGTCTGCCGTAGCCCGTCCATCGACCGTGGATCCAGTCTCCTTCGTACCAACGACTCTCTTTTTCGTACTCCAGACGCCCCTTGCCGTTGGGCATGCAGGTAGACTTGCTGAGTGCACCCGTGTAGATGCCCTTTTCTCCGTAAGGATCCACGATTTGTTTTTCCGTCACGAAGAGGGTATCCGTGGAGGCATTTTCGTGGGTCACGTCGAGATTTTCGAGCTCGTCTCCGCTGAGATCAATTTCTTGGGGGACGGCTCCGCCGTTTGATCTACCGCCCCGTCTTCCTCTGTTGGCATTGGCGTTGGCGTTGGCGTTGCCTCCGCGAACCGCGGATTTGCGATTTCGTATGCGAGAACCAGATACCATAGATCTGCGAGAAACCCTCGACGCGGCAGATCGACTTCCCAACGATCGGGTGTCATCAAAAAAGCTGCTGTCGTCTTTGTTTCCTCGGGCGTAATCTTCGTCGTCGTCGTCGTCCATGAGTTCGATTTCGCGTGGAAGCGACTTTATGCTGACACTGATCGATTGAAGAGATTGGCGGGACATGACGGAAGCACCATCGTCGCCACCACCCCGCATGCTTCCCCGCCTGGAGTGATGCCGGGACGATCGAGACACGATGCTACCGCCGTGGATCGATCGGCGGGAATGGATGGATCCTCGTCGAAGGGATTGCCGGTTGCCTCTGGGGCGCTCGTTGTTGTTTTGTCGGCGCGAATTTCCTTGCAGTGCTCCACCACCACCCGAATAATTGTAGTTTCGAGAAGCGGCCTCCTCTTCCGAAGAATCTTCGTCGACATCCTCCGACGAAGACTCGGACACGGCTTGCGAATCTCTTTCGACGTCGGACAGGTATACGTCGTCGTCGTCGTCTTCTTCTTCTTCACTGCTGTAGGATTGTTTGTTGTTCCTCCTTCTCGAACCGGCGTTGTTTTTCGCTCTGTTGGAGGATTTTTTGCTCTTGTTTTTTCTACCACCTCCATTCTTGTTGTCACCTTCCGTGTCGTCCAGGTCAACGTGCACCCTGAGTTTTTCCAACATGTTTTGCAACATACTGATCTGTTTCTGACAATCGTCGAGTTGCTCCTTGAGAATTATGTTCTCCTCTCGCACTCCGTCGTCGGGGGATGACGCCGACGATCGGTCATCTTCCTCCACCACCTTTCGTCTGCCTTTCGAGGATTTGGCGTTGCGATTTCCTTTGTCCTTCCGGTCGGTCTTCTTCGGCTCTTCTACCATTTCGTAATATTCTTCATCGCTGTCATCGTAGTCCTCGCTGTCTATGACTATTTCGTCTTTCGTGATTGTCGATTTGGATGTCGCTTTTGTCGAATTGCTATTGGTGCCATTCTTCCTGTTTCCTTTGGATCGATTGCTACCGTTGGCTGATTTCTTCCCGTATGAAGTGTTGATATAAGAGTCATCGGGATTGTAATCGTCTTCCTCCCGCTCCTGGTTTTGCGTTGCTCTCTTTCTCTGGGGTTGTTGAGGGGATTGGATTTCGGGAGAATCCGAGGTGCTCGCGTCGCCAATGCTGTTTCGACGTCTTTGAGACGACGCTGCGGCAGCAGCATTTTCACGCTGTCTGGTAACCTCATCCTTGAGTCTCTTCAGGGTTTCTCGGACTTGATCCTTCGGAACGTTTGGACATTGGACGTAAAGAACATCGCCTTTGGATCCTTCGTCGAAGGTATCTTCCTCGCTCAGACTGTACAAGAATCGCTGAGCTTCTTCCGTGTCCAATGGTTCGCTCCAATCCCACGTCCGACGATTGGTCAGATAATGTTTCATGTGGACTTCCGTGTAGTGGTGACGCGCTACGTAGTACCGACAATACCGGTCTCCGTTTGCGTTTTCCGCCGCATCCGCCGAATCGGTTCCCTTCCAATCGCTGCGTTTCGTCGAGTCCACACCGAGCGTCCGATCGATGGACGCCTTCAATGCCATGGAACGGGAATCGTTTTCGTAGAATTTGAGTTTCACCACACCGTTGTAGAAGGGGTGCTTGAATTCGCGAAAGGCTTTTTGGTAGGTTCTGCAATGCTTCCAGTTGCAAAAGCACTTGGGCAAGGGTGTTGGGGCAACGCCGCTGTCGTTTAGCTGGGTCCGAGAGGAAGCCAGAAGCATCGAATCGTCGTGGGCGCTCCCAGCGGGAATGCCGCTGTTGCTCATCGCGTCTGTTGTTCCCTATTCTTCGGAAGTTTTTGATTGGAAATCCGAGGCTCGTTTCGAATGCGATCGTCGATCGTCGCCAGACGAATTCTGGCACTTTTTCGTCGGTAGAGGACTGTTTTGAATTTTGAAGCAGTTGACGATCCCTCGGGAAGAGTTCTAAACGAGAAGAACTCGGGAATTCCTATTCAACTAAGGTTAGGTTACCTTGTACTCGCACGCCAACACCACAATTACCCAAAAAAAAAAGGTGTTTGTGGCTCGGGCACGACAGATGTTGCTTGTCCGGGGGGGGAGAGGGATGCAAAAGAGGTTGGTCTGCGTCGGGGGCCAACGATGGTAAGGTTATTGCAATTTTAGAAGTAGGTTTGGTAGCGGTCAGGGAGAAAGACCCGCTACTTCAACGAACTACCGTACAAGTGAGGCCTTACTTGTACTCGTACCGGTACCGTTACAGAGTGATGAGTGTGAACGAGCTGTTGTTACTCCTTGTACTCGGAATCCCTGTACCTTCTACAGCATCAGAACTCAAGTGTCGGCCGAATCAAACAGTACGGTACGGTACCGTAAGACTTACTGTTTTTTTAGCGTAATAATTGAGAGTACGGCACTAGTGCGGATTGCGGAGGTGGGCACTGGCTTTGTTGATAAAGACCACAGAAAAAGACACGCGCTCATCCAAACGTCGACGCAGGAGATAATAAACAATACTTCTTCGTAATACTTAATACATTCGATTCCCAATGAGAAATCAAACACCTCAATAATTACATGTTCACACGATGACAATAAAATTTAGTACTAATTATTGTATGGGGAGGTTCGATGACTTTTTTTCCACAATCAAGAGTCGGGATGGTTTTGGTTAGTTTTATTATCCATAACGGTTGCGATAAAATGGAAGCAATGGGTCATCGAGGACTAATTATTTGGCGGTAACAGTGAAAAAGATGTTATCAGGCAATATTAAGAATGATTCCGAGAAACAAACAAATCAATAACCATCATCGAACAGAATTTTCGGACTTCTCATCAAAAGTCTAAGAACTCGGATCAAAGGAGTCTCAAGAGTCACAACATCAACATGAGAGTCTCAACAAAAGGCTCAATCATGACTAGTCATAAAATACTTGGACCAGTAAGTTACGTACTGGTAGGCAAATTCATAAGTTCGAACGGTAAGATCTTATGCAGATTACTTTGTGTGTGGTCCTATTTTTACAACACAACTTTACGTACCGGTACCGGTAATCTTACCGTAAGGTTATGGACGCAAAGGTTCACGAAAAAATATCAGAGTTTCGCGCATTCCTTATTCCGTTTCGAATCTATTTTCGTTTTCATCCGTTGCATGGATGGAATGCAATCTGCAATCTCACAAACTGGGCAAGAGCCTCCGCGCACTCTCAAGTAGAAGTAACTTACTTGTACTACCAATTCTGGTACGAACTACGAACTTTCGACTGGAAATCGGCCGATGTGTCATTCGCCATCGGCCATCACCGCCCTCATATTTTCTCGCTCGTTGGACAACACCTGGAACTAGTGGCGTTGAGAAGAGACGATGGAGCAAGGATTTCTGTCTATTTATTCCCACTTCGTTCCAATTGAAATCACGAAGAGGCGGTTGACAAAAACGAATTACTAGCGGAGACGGTACCTACCGGACGCAATGCTGCCAACGATTTTGTCCCGTTCGAAACTCATCCTCGGATGCGCGAGACGGCAACAGTGTGTTGCTGTGATCAGCGGGGTGGAGGGACCAGAAGCATTGACTCCTTTGCGATCGGCTAGAAGGTCCGTGGTTTCCACGGCTCGGAATCTCTCGACAAAATCCGGCGATGGCAGTGGTGCCAACGGGAGAAAAGACGCAAGGATCAACGCCGGTGTGTCGACCAACGGGTCTCGCGAAGATGGAAGCCATTCGGCAACGATCAAACCACAACCAACCGTGGCTCCGCCGCCTTTGTCTGGTTCCTCGACCACTTCGTCGGCACGTGCTCCATTCGTCGTCCACTGCGACCATTGGAGCGTCGAACACATCGGCGATCCCTCACAGCGAATACAATGCCGTCGACGACCCAAAAATATCGACCTCTTTCGTCTTCGGTCGGAAGGTCGGCAGCAGGGGCGACCTCTTCGAGTGGATCGAAGAGCGTTGGCACCGTGGGAGACTCACCACCAACCGCATCGCAGTCGATGGAAACGTCCAAAGACTCGCTAGCCGCTTCGAACGAATCCGTCGCCCTCGATGTCGGAGGTTTGTTTTCGGCGTACTACGACAAGGCCCATCGTTTGTGGTCGGATCGATCCGGCATGTCCGAAATCTTCGAATTGAAACAATCCGTCGACGAGGCGGGAGCCGCCTACGATCTAGCGTCGGCGGAGGTGATCACGAACCGACGAAACCTCGACGACGCCCTCCGGAAGTGGGAGATTGCCAGCGGCCAGCACCTGCAGTTGCTCCAGCGAAGAGAATCCTGGACCCCGGAAGACGCACAACGGTTCGCGGATTTCGTCTCGCTGGAAATCACCAGCCGCGCCGAACTCGAACAGGCCCGGCACGTTCTGGCACGATCGGAAGAAGCCCTGACCAAGGCGCAACTGGATTACATCAACAAAATGAGGCGGCGTTACCACGAGGAACAGATCTGGCAGGATCAGTGGCGGGTCCTGGGGACGTACGGAACCTGGTCGTTGATCGTTTTGAACTCGTGTGTATTTTTGGGCTCCCAGTATTTTCAGAGACGGAGGGAGCGAGATCGAATGGACACGATCGCTCGACTGATCGGGGAAAGCAGAGTCACTGACGTCCAAAGCGAACCAGCAGCGGAAACTTTTGTCGCTGAGGAGGCGACCGAGACGCCAGTCTCTGTTGTAGAGGTCGGGGAGTCAACCAATCAGTACATCACCAGCACCAAAGAAGATGAAAGCAGTCACGATGAGTTACACGATGCCAACCAGCAAACATCGAATGACTCATCTGCGTCAGCAGTGAAAAACGAGTCACTCGACACAAAACCGACGGAAATTTCGACTAGCGGAGGAGATACAATCGAAAAGGTTGGTCAAGAATCACACGATACTTCCCAGGGGACAAAGACAGTAGGATCTGCAGGAGAATCGGTCGTATCCACCGTGAGGGAATGGGAGCATCGTGTTCGGTCCCACGCCATAGAGTTGGTCGTGTCCTCCCGTGAGAAATTGCGCAAAGCCCTACCCCCAAACCTTGCGGAACAAATGCCGAAGTCAGCTTCTGATATAGACGTCCCTTCAGCAATCATTGGTGCCTCTGTTGGCGGAATCGCTGTTCTGACTGTGTCGTTGATTCTATCATCGTTCTCGGGCAGAAGGCCATGATAATTGATTTGCTGTAAAAATAGCTATCGATCGGTTGTTTGGTTTGTGCTCGGCCAAGATAGAATAATCACTTTTTCTTGGAAAGTCGTTAGTGCGTTTCGTGCAAAAGAACTAGCGAGCTTACTGGATAGAGAAATGCAGATTTTGGATAGGTGTGCTGAATGTGCTGTGTTCGTTCGATGATGCAAAGGTATCAGCTACAACAATCTCAATCCCGGTGGGAAGAGAACAGCAGTCAGCATTGTGGGGGATAGAATGAGCGGAGCCTCCCTTGCTGTCAGGAAAACAGACGGGAAAAAGACAACAGTTTTGAAAGCCTAATGAAAATCAAATGATTGTTCCCTCAGGGTCAGAGAGTAATGTTCGGCTACTGGTAAGGAAACAAAAATAATGTTTATCTGGAAGACAAAGCTACAAGTATATGTGTTCACGTGGTTCTACGATAGTTGGCTTGCCATTGCTGAACGACTAAATCTTTTACGCTCGGCGCCATCGCTGAACGACTTTTCTTTTATGAAAATTATTATCGTTCGGCTAAATGTGAAGAGGAACTACAAACTAAATTGAAGTAGTCGGCGGAATGCACTACATGAATTCATTATTCAGAAACAATACCACCACCACTACAACAAGTACATTTGTGAAAGATATTTTTTATACTTTTATTGATATTTCTGGACCTCACAATACACGGATGAAGAGGTCTTTCAAAGATCACCACGACAGAAGAAGATTGGACGTCAAAAAATGCATGCAAACCATCACCGGCGGATCTGTTGTCTTATAACAGACTTTCGGGACGTGATTGTCCAGGGGCGTAATGGCAGAGCGACTACTGGAAGTAATACACAGACCTGCCGCGAGAAAATCCGTTCTCCAACACGAGTTTCAACCACACGTGGCTGAGAGTAGAGGATAAGAGAGAACCTCACGGCTTACAAAAGTAAGTTGAGAAACCCGGTGGAGTGAACACGTTGGAACGCGTTTACTCGATGGTGGTGGCCTTCTTCTTGCGCCACCACACGACGTAGAAGGCAAGGCCGAGAATAACAGCGACAAAGACGATCCATCCGAAGACTTTTCCACCTTTTCCTTTCTTCGCAGGGAACATCTCAGCAATAGATTCACATCCTTGCTCGTTCTTTCCGTAGTAAGAGTAGTATTCCATGCCGGTTTCGCACTTGAGGGCAGCGTCTTCGTAGGTCTTCATGCACATTTCCTTGATCTCGACTTCACCGTCATCGTTGTATGCGGAGCAAGAGGCGCAGTTGGTGGAGACCAAACCTCCGTCAGAGTAAGGAAGGGTCCATCCATTGGAGATAGCATCGAAGGCGATCTCGCTAGGTGTAGAGCAGGTCTCGTCAGAGAAAAGGTCAAGCTTGAGACCCAAACCGTCTTCGGTACAGCTGGGTCCTACGAAAAATTGGTAGTTCTCCCATGCGCCTTGGTTGCCGTCATCGGCGTTTTCGTCGGGGTTGTACTCCTCGCACTTGGCGTAACGGTCAACTTCGAACTCGTCTTCTTCTTCTTCTTCGCCGTCGTTTTCATTCTGTTCCTGTTGCTTGTTCATATCTTCGAAGTAAGCTTCGACGAAAGTGGAGAGTCCAACAAGAATATCTCCGTATCCGTTCTTGCATCCCTGGGTGAGGTCAGAGTCGCATCCGTTGGTGCTGGGGCACAATCGGAGGAGAACGGCAGAGTATTCGTACTCGCCCTGTTCGTTCATGATAGGTGTCTCCAATTGTTGCTTGCAACCAACCATCTTGACATTGTAGTTACCGAGGAAGGCGAATTCCTCTTCTTCGGCCTCTTCTTCGGCGTCAGCATCTTCGAGGCGACGAGCCGATCGGACCAACTTAGCAGCAGTCTTCGCGGTGATGGACTTGGCAGCTGCAGAGCCAAGAGTAGCAAGGGCAATGAACGCAGTGGAGAGCTTCATGTTGATTTTGTTGAATTGTAAAAGTTACTACAAATGTGTTTTATGATTCTCGTATGTTATCATCGATCCCATCCATTTTTCGATCCGTTGCTGTTTTTGATGCAAAAGTGTTCCTTTTTTTAGAGAGCCTTGGGCGTGCCCAACTCGCCAAACCAATGTTGTATCCGTTAGCCTCTATGTAAAATGCCAATACAAAGTATACACTATACGGATTGGTAGATAGATTAAGCGATGATGAGCGCGCGCCGCATCAACGGTACTGTAGTATCAGAGGTGAACCAAGACTGCGAATATTTTGTTCACGCTTTTCGTTGTTCTCCAAAGCTACGATGGTCCGTTGATGCTCAACGCGCGTTGAATGTGCAACATGATAGAGAGTTGACGACCGTTCCAATTGGACAAAGAGAACAGTACGTATTGTACATTGTATCCCGACATACGATTCTCTCCTCTTTCTCTCGGATCTTGGATCTTGGCTCTCGGAGAGAGTCTACCGTATTATTATTTTTTTTGAAAATCATGTCTTCTACAAGAAGTAACTGGTAAGGTTACCGGACTTGGGAATGCTACCACTGGTTCCTGGAATTATGAGCATCTCCACCACCACAGTTTCCGATGTCATATGCCAGTGGCATCGGGTAGAATGAATTTTCCAGCATTGATTCCACCAATGGGGTATGTAGTGAACAGAAACTGAGGATACATCTGGATTATTGTTCGCTACCATGGAGACATCCGTAACAACAAGTTGGCCCAACCTGATCTGACTAATAATACTAATAATCAAGGGATTTCAAGCCGTGGCCTTGACGTCGTGCACACGCATCCGGTTCAGTATAACAAGTAAAACTGCAGATCGTGGTTCTTCGAATTACGGATTTGAGAAACATAGTCCGCGTATACCGTGAGCGCAAATAGATTTCATGCCGGTAGGCAATACAACATAAACCTAACCGTAGCACCCTAATTTAGAGCAGAATTGGTTCTACTTAAAGAAGTTGAAAACGTCGGTTTGTAATTAAACTATCAATATCCATTCGGTAAGTAATTTACATTCAGCTTGCTTAGCATTATGGATAGTTTTGAAAGACATGTGATCAAAAGCACAGAGGAAGATAAGACAACTGACTTCGGGTCTTGTCTTCGTATGTATTAGAAAAACAGAAACAGCCTTAACTGGCATTGGTTCGAACGAACCGGATTCAGAAAAATGCATAGGCAACGGGTCTATGACGAGTTTGTTTAAGCAAGGGTTCCTTCTGCTACAGGAGCCTTGTAGTTACTGATAGCAGAATCGCTGACACCAGATTCGTTGACTTCCCCATCTCCGGAATAATCAGACTTGCTATCTTCATCGTCTAGTTGATACGCTTGACTATCGTCATCCTCGATCTTCTCTAGGTTTAATTTTTCTGTTTTTCAAAGGAAAATGGAAAAGAGTTCAAAAAGAGTTAGAGATAGTGTCGAATTTGCCTACAGACATTTCTTTTGGAGTTGAAAGCGACTACGTAGCAAATATCCCACATTCAATCAATTTGGTCCGAAGTACTCACGTTTTTCCCACCACGAGGAATACCAAGCATATCCTGCAAAAGTCACCACTACAAGCATAAGAACAAGAATGACATCCGTCCAAACGGCTTCCTGGGAGAATTTGCTTCGGGGATTTCGCATGACATCAATCTTTGTGCATCCAGTTGTGTCTTGGCCATATCTGTACATTTCGAAATTTGTGTCGTAGTAGTAGTGTTTGAAGTCAAATTCTGTTTCACATCGAAAAGGCGATGTGTCATAAAGGTCCAAACACATCTCTCTCAGAGCGCCATCGTCATCTGTACAGCTAGTGCATTGTGTCGAGACAAGACCACCATTGCTGTAGGGGAGTCCCCACCCATTGGAAAGAGTCTCAAAACTCGTTTGGGATTCTTGATAACAATATTTGTCTTCGTAGACGCCCATCTTTACACCCGTGCCATCAGCCGTACAACCAGGTCCAATGTAGTACTCTTTACCGTCGTCATCTATATCTGCCTCGTATTCAGCGCATTGCCCAAAATCATTAACATCGAATTTGTCGTCCCAATTCATATTGTCTGCCTGATCTTCCATGAAAGCGTCGACGTAAGTTCCCACGTCGACTGCAAAATCGGCATATCCCGAACTGCAACCGTTGTTATTCGAACATTTATTAGCTGGGCAGAGCCTGAAAATGACGACCCCGAAATGATCGTTATAGTCAGCATCCGTAAGGACCTGGTCCGGGATACATTCCATGAATTTCATGGAATAATCCATTAGAAATGCCTCCATGTCGGCCGCGTTCTGTTCGCCATCATTGTTACCATCCTCTCCGTTATCCTCAAGCCTTCTGGCTTTGGAGAGAATTTTTCTCAGCCCGCGTCGATTTCCACTAACCTTGGACATTGCAGACGTGGAGCAAACGAGAGCTAGAAGTTGCGAAATTGATAGTAGTGAACAGAGTTTCATTTTGAAGTCTAGAGATAGTTCTTCTGCGACTAGTTTTTGCTTTTTTTTGCGATGTGCGTCCAGCAGAGAATAGGTTGGTCTACTCGATGTTAAGATGAACCGTGCTGGATATGTCACGCAACACCTCGAAGGAATGTAGTCGATTTGAGTATTAGTACGAGTACAGGTGCGAACTTCCTTCTGTCGATGAGATGTGTTGTAACACAATACCAAGTAATTACGAATTCTCTGTTCCAAATAAGATCAGGAGGAACTCTCTGTCGCGCACCGCTGTCGCCTTGCAAAACGAATTATGAATAATTCCCTTTCATATATGCCAGGTGCGTATCTCCGCGCCGAAAAATCGTGCAACGGTCTGAAAAGCGACTAGAAAATCAATCTAATTTGAAATTTGAGTGCACGTGGTATCTTTTACGTTGGAGAGAGCACCGCCGATAATTTTACTATGGCTCAATAGTCACGTCCACGTGCCATGTTGCTCCATAAGGATTTTCTACCACCAATGCGATCATGGATGTGCGCGAATTATTGATTTTCTATCCTCCGACCACCGTTGCAAACGGAGTGTCAGGTCAAACAAACCAATAGGATCAACCTGTATCTGAACAGAAGTACAGTAGGACAGATCAATTCGACTTAAATAAGGCCTTACTTCGTAACCTTTAGTAACTTAAAATCGCCACAAAGTGATCTCAAGCAACTGAACATTCTAGTCAGAATAACTAAATTGTTTCCACCGAGTATTCAATGGTAGAGCATAATACTTGGACTTAATCTGAACCGTCTTCTTACTAGTATGAGAATATTCAAACAGCTTTAGAACAACACTCTATTTTTTCAAAGTTATCAAAAGCTGAGCTTGACCTCACACGCTTTAAAAGAGTACCAAACAGTTGTGACATTACAAACCCCATCTATGGGAACAGATGCAAATTCGCTTCCACATCATTTACCCTGGCAGCTGGGAGGAGAATTCATTGGTCGTTTTTAGAGTTGAGACAAAATCATCATCCTCCCACACTTTGGTTGTTTTAGAAGTTTTGTTTTTTTACTGTACCGGTAATACGAAAATACGAAGTACGAAGTAACCTTACTTTTTGTAGTACAGTTGAATCCGTGAAACCGTACCGCACGTACCGTACCTGGTATATGGGCCGATTGGTTTTTTGAGCAATGCTAACTAATGCTTACTTCAGTGACTATTTACAACAACAAGACCAGCTCTGAAGTATATAGAACCATGTACCTATGGAAAGAGGAGAGTGAAAGCTTTCGAATGAGCCATTACATGTACTTGTTGCTATCGGAGCTATACTTTAGAATTTAGGATTGATGAGCATTGCACCAAAAAAAATCGGCGCACGATTTTGACCACCGCCGCACCTAGACGATAACAATTTGTTGTATCATCTTCGTCATGAGCCTTCATTTTTAGAACCATGCCGGTAGTAAAAGGAATGGGCAATAGTATGGGTGTGGAAGTAGGTGTCAAATCCAGCACTTTGCAATCGTGAAGGAATCATGAAGAACAATCCCGAAATTTCGTCGTGATGACATCAACGAACTGACATTCCATGCATTCCGGAATTGGTGGACGTGTGTACCGGTAACCTTACGAAAGATGCAGTTCAACGAAATCTTCAATCCCGACTCCAAAACAAAAACATGCCGTACCGGTAGGTAGCAGATGGCGACATCGTTTGCGCCATATTCATTGTTGTTTGAGCTGCAAAAGGGTCAATAATTCGACACCGCTATAAATCAGGAAAGTAGGCCAAGGTTAACTGTATTCAGTGATTTCGAGAAGAATGGGTTTGATGAACCAGTCTACGATTTATAGACGCCACGAAGCCCGTTTGGCTCGATCTTACGCACTTCGAGACGACCCTCGTCCAGCCTTTATTCGGGTACTGTCTGGATTGCCAGGATTTCGAATGGTTATCCCCCCTTACAAACAAGAAAGAAAAGCCGAAACAGAGACGCGAAACCAAAAGAAACAAAGACACGAGAAAATAGTCGAGAGAATAACTCCTCTAGGCGCATATTCTGAAGAAACTCTCTTCACTCCATACTCCGACATTGCCAACAACGCTGTCAGCCCGACTTGTGATCCAACTCGTGGAATCATTGAAGACAGTAATCTTGATACAACAGTAGAGCATGTGATACAGGCAATGTTGGCGACAGGGTTTTGCTCGGGGGTTGCAGAATACGTCTTGATCTATCAGAATACCGTCGGGACGGCAAAACGAGCAGTTTGGAATTCCAATTTGAACGGACCGGTGGCAATGACAACGCCTAACGCAGCTCACCAATCCTCCTTGTTTTTCCGACAAGAACAATTGACAGGGTCACATGCTGGTGGTTTTGGTACACACGAGGGGAGTGCTCGTGGAATACCAAACGCTGCAAACAAGACTCTGCCTTCAGTAGCGGCGAAGACAAGACCCGCAACTGTCGCACTTTCTAAGGCGATAACTGCTTCGATTTCGACCTCCCTACTTTTTGGCACAAAGGTTTTTTTGGACTCCGCAATCACGGCAAAGCAACTCAAGAAAGACGAGGATCATTACAATTATCATCCTGTCATAACTAGCCTCCTATCTTCGGCTGCGGCGGGTGGAATGGTTGGATTGACTCAACTTGTCATTTTGCAATTCCAATGCCGACAACCACGATCACAACGCTCATCTCTTTCTGTTGCTAAGGGACAATATCTCACCGGTGACTACTCTGTGAAGTTGATCGGACGCAATGTGGTCGCTGCTCTTCTTTATTTTTCCATATATGAAGGAGTTTCGTCGCTTTCGATGAAGAAGGAACGTTTGAGTTCCCGATCAATGAATTGTTCGTCTACTGACAACGTTGGTGGAGAAAAAGGAGCCCTGAGCATTGTAGCTGGCGGGGCCTTTGCTGGAATTGGACATGTCGGGGCCATGAATTACCATCGATACGCTCATTTCGGTAGTACGATATGGTGGAGCCGGATCATGCTTCCCGGTGTCTCGCGTGCAGTACCAATACATGCACTGGTATTTTATGGATACGAAAAAATGAAGGAAGGCGTAAAAACCTCAGAATAATGATCTCAAGACAATGAAAATAATCTTCGGAGTGCAATACGAAACGAAAGCATCGAAACAACTACAATAGACAATACAGTACGTACAGTACTGTAGGATAAAATCAAACTACAGATAGAAAATTCAACATCATCAAGCAACATCGTGTCCCTATTATTCTCTATGTCGTGATGTGCAGTAATCCCACAGCACACGACGGATTCTAAGCCCACTGACAAGTATTCTAATCGGAAATGGATTCCTATCTAAATCGCTCATCCTGAACTCAAAATCAAGGAGCAATAAGCGAAAAAGATCGTCCGAAAGTTGCCCTTCTACATGCACAAAGTTGGGTTCAGATGTACCCGTAGGTAGAATAACTTGTGTTGAAAAACAGTAATGAAAATCACTGGTGGCAATCAAACATGCACCGTATCTTATGTCGTTCTCGAGGCAACTGTGATACCTAGTATCTTTTGGGCGGGATCTCTTCGTTTCAAAAAACAAAAGCGTCATGTTACATCGTAATTGAATGCCAGTGGTCGTGCTTTGATTGTATGGAAGTTATTCTCGACAAGACTAAAGTGTGATCTGCTGGTGATGATTTCGTGAGAATCTGATTCATTCAATTTTTTGAAAGCAGAGGGAGAAATCTCATTCACACTCGCAAAGAAGGGCGCTTTTTTTGTGAGCATTTAATTTGGGTCTTACGACTAACGTTTCAATTTGTTCCCTCGATCTTTTGAAACCTTGGTCATCCGTGCACGCGCGGATTTGAAATACCAGATCGTTAGTCATTTACCTTTTCAAAACCGCACGATGTTAACAACACTAATCCCACATTGGCGCGCGCAAGTTTTTGAAAGTCCGATCAGTGTTTTTCGAGAGTCGAATGTTTGACATCGGTTCTTGTAAACTGGCAGTAAAACCACCAGTTGGTGGTGCAGAGCAGAGGAAGGAGCTATCTGTTCCAATCACACCAATTGGTTCGAAGATAGTCCAATACGTTCTAGCACATCCTCTCCGACGGTTCATAATTTCTCATTGATGTTCCTCTCATCGCGTGACCTCCTGTTCACTAACTTCGAATATACAGATGGGCGAAACCTTTTTCTGTGTCCACAATGGCGAACCCCATGATCAATTCCTCTTTCACATTGCGTCCAGCAATCAATGATAGAGATAAGCCAGAACTAACACTCCGTCAGACGGAGATGTCTCGTATCCCGAAAGAAAATACAGCTGTCAAGGAGGGGAGGGCACACAAGCGTCAACGATTGTTTATGGATCGCTTCGAATCGACAACTTTTCCCACGGGTTACCGTTATAGTTATTATGATGATGACTCTACCAACAATGACCAATACATCTCAGATGAAGAAGAATTAGCGGACACATCAATAGCGCAGCGCAGAGTCTCCACTGAGTTTCCTTTGCGTGATCGAATAAATGGCGGTAGCAGCGAAATGGATTACTGGAAGACACGTTGCCTTGGAGTACAAGATATGTTCGATAGATCACAAGTTCGATTGAGAGAAGCGGAAGAGGATCAACGACAATTGAGACAAAGAATTCGTGAGCTCGAGGAGCAGCTTTTGCTCCAATCGTCGTGTAGGAAAAGAGGAAATTGGATTGGGACTGGAAAGCTAGAAGATGAGGTGAACAATGTCGGAGAAGCCTTCAGAACTGGGGATTGGGAGAACGACAACTGTATTGAGGGGAAAAATTATAGAGTCGCATTGGATCACAATGGGGGAGATGGTGGGCAATGTAAGGAAGACATTAAGAATAAGAGTAGGACGGAACGAAACCTCCCGGCATTGGTCGTCGAGATCAGGGAGAACCACCAGGCAGTTTCATCCTGTTTTTACTTGACCGACGGGGAAGGGCTGAACGAGTCATACGATCAAGATATGGAGGAGGATGATGAAGACATTACAATGGATGTTTATAACAGCGAAGAGATGCTGGACGACATCGATGACGACCGAAATGATATCACTTTGAACCAACGACGAGGATGAAAGCTCTAGTAGGACTTTTTCTCTGAAAGGTTTCTTTGCAAATCAGTCGACATTTGACTTATTAGTGTGGCAGATTCGAAGTGGATAGGCTAGAATAAAGAACGATATGTTTCGAAATGAAACTTTTCAATAAAAATAATTTTGCACCAGTTGCTGAAAAACATGCGTTTCCTACTTCTTTGATTTTCGTTCCCTTTTGATTTTTTGGTAGGCTTCTGTAATCAACTTGGAACGCTCCAGTGAACGTCGTTTATGGGCTTCTGTTGCATTCGGTTGTGTATCGGGGTGGTGCTGAAGCATTTCCTTTCGAAATGCATTGGATACCTCAGCATCGGTTGCATAGTGATCGAT
Source organism: Pseudo-nitzschia pungens (assembly GCA_037355855.1). Classification (NCBI taxonomy): domain Eukaryota; phylum Bacillariophyta; class Bacillariophyceae; order Bacillariales; family Bacillariaceae; genus Pseudo-nitzschia; species Pseudo-nitzschia pungens. The sequence goes on along the minus strand of CM074762.1, from coordinate 779,406 downwards.
GTCGAGGACTGAATAAGGATCGTTAGGGTTAAACGGCCATTTAAATTCGTCATTTTTGTTTGATTTTGCTTGCTGCTTATCTTGTTGTTGCTTTTGGTTGGAGTAGTATTGCTGTTGCTCTTGGTACTGAGCCGATTCCCTTTCCTGCTGCTTATATTGCTGCTGTGCCCAAGCTAGGAGAAAGAACAAAACGACACATTTATTTCCGAACAGGTAACACAATAGTGTAAGTGCATCACATTACTCAGCTCGCGTTGTCTTTTCAGTTGTGATCTGAAGGGTTATCGCGACCCATGTGCTTTGGTATTTCTAACGTACCTGCCCAGTCAGCATACCAATCAAAATCTCCTTCTTCGTGCTTGAAATCACCAGACAAGGAGCGAAGAATCGTCTTTCTATTTTGGTTGAAAAACTTTTGAGCTCTGCCTGTGATGTCATGGAAGTCGTTCATGTTAGACTTGTTTGAAGCATCGTACTTGCCTTCGGTCATTTCCGCTTCGTGTTGACGTTGTCGCTCCCAATCGGCATCCGCTTCTTTGTTGTCCATCCAAGGTTGGAGAACCTTTCGGAAACCCGCGAAGAGTCCGCCTAAAACACCCACAACGGGTGAATTCACCCATAATCGAAGCAAGATGAACCATGAGAAACTGAATACGGTTTTGAATACGGTCTGCAACCAAGGAATGATAAATTTGTGGAGAGGAATTATATACGGCTTGCCGAGCAACGCTAGGAATTCATAGGCTAGGCCAGAAAGCTCCATCAACAATTTCGGGGAGGAACGATAAAGTTCGCGAGAAAGACTACCTCTAGTTTCGATCCTCTCAAAAATCTGATGAGAGACACCCCCTACAGGTGCGCTGGTGTCACATCCGGAAACAAAAGCTTGGTATTCCAGACCAAAAATCTTGTACTTGACCACGAAGGTTGGCATAAATACCCTTCGAGCAGCTACTACTTCCGTTTGCACAATCGGCGGCGGAATACCTCCAACGTCAAGCTCGAGCTCCATCCAATTCGCGTCGACAATTCCCTGAAGTTCCTCCTTAACAACGGAAAAAGCCCTTCCTTTGGTGCTGTTCCACGTATCTGGGATAACATGAATGGGATTTCCGGTTTCTTTCAGGATCATATCTTTGAGCATCCATCCACCAAAGGGTTGGGTCTGATCACCCATGAATATCAAGGTTGATTCATGGACCGGATTGATCAAACTCCGACGATATGCGTACCCAGCATACGCTGCAAGACCACCTGGCAGGTAAATCACGTCCTGTTGGTTCTTCGAGCCCGCTTGGTCGTACGCGTCAAAAATGGGAGGCTTCCATGAATATGGGGAGGAGGACGACGAAGACCTTGTTCCTTTTTGATGCTGCTGCTTGAACCGAATGTTCAAATCAAAGGTCCATACCGGCACAAATGTAGCACCGATTTCAATCGTTTTGTAGTTCATGAGGTATCTCAAACCTTGATCCTCTTCCGCCCATTTCTGGAAAGATTGGAGGGCTTCTTCCGGTGATATGGAGAAAGGAAGAGCCCGGAGATTAAATCTCTTACTCTTTGTGCTGTTGGTGTTACTCCACGAGGAAAAGTATCGAGGACCATGAATAACATGATTGCTTTCGTGGTTGTTGAAAATGGTTGGTATTTTTGTTGTTCCATGACTCATTAAGGAATAACTGGTGGCCGCCTTCTTGGTTGTACTCAAAGACGAGAGCGACCGTATCCAAAAATTGGTATAACGCGATGGACCACTTGGTGATTGAGTCGTCAATTTGAAACACAGCACCCTTCTTTCGGAAGACCACCGGATGGTGGCGAGAGCGGATTTCGAAATTCCAGCTCTCATCAGATCAGGTCGGCGCATTTGTATCGGCATGCGTTCCAGGTCGCTCTCAATCCGAAAGCTTGATACTTCGAATCCAAAATCGATGTTGTTGTACAGAATCCTGTTTAGAAACGACTCATTCCTGCCGTTCGTGTGACCCTCTCGAAGGACAAATTGAAGAAGCTATTAGTACGAGAACGCTTCGCAGTTCACTTCGTGATTTTTGCGTTCTGTTATTGTGGATAACTACGAATGATGTTTTTTCCTCATGATGTTTCGGTTGAATTTTTGTTGTTCTTATTTTCAGTCAATCTTTGGATTGCTTTGGGTCGTAAGGTTTACGACCTAAATTAGTGTGGAGATACGGAACTTGTACTCAGGAACGGTAATTAGTAATTATACTAGCTTTACTACTACTACTATTTATTTCGAATGTTGTGTTGGAGGATCATCTGAACCACTCAGATGGGTATGTTTTCTTGAGTTGTTGGATCTGTTACTATTATTTTTGAAAATCACTTCTAGATTTTCAAATTCCGACTATCACTGAGTTGAGCAGGTATTGCATCTGTCAGCACTGCACAATGAGTAAGATTGCAACAAGAACAAGGAATGGATTTGTTCACAAAGAAATGTTGAAAAATGATTTGACTAATGACAAAGAATTGCTCACAAAAGGCTGCTGTTTGATGCAGGTATAGTGCTGACCACTCACTAGTTTCCAGTCGAATGAGACAGAAAAGAATATCAAATATTTTCAAAACCTGGACTCCTAGTACTAGTATTCTTGCCAGTTTCCCAAAAGGCATGGAAATCCAACAATGGCTAATCCTCCCAACGGAATCTCAAACCCAAGAAATACTTTCTTTCTGCTAAACATATATCTATTTCTATTGACTCATAGTGTTTGTTTGTAAGTCTGCGACTCTATTTCCCAGTACTAAACTGGGATAAATGTGCAGCCAGCAATAAGTTGGAGCATGCAGCAAGAAGCGGTATGATCATAGTGATAGGAATTAGTGTGGCTCAGTTCTCCCGCTGGCGACTGCCGCAGTAAACAAATGAATCAATATGAATGCCTTCAAAACACAGCACTAGCGTGCTTGCACCCCAACTGGACGCGTCAAAAGTAATCGTCGTACTACTAGTAGTAATACACACCACTCGGTACTACCGCCATCGGTTTCTTGAGCCTGCTCCCCTTGGACGTATCCGATTGGAGTCCAAGCTGTTCTAATCTCTCTTCAGTTAAGTAAATACTGTCCTGATTTGAAAAAAATGTACGGTATAGAAATACTCTGACGAGTGGCATGTCTTCAAGTCTTCTTCGACTGGTCGACAGTCTCTGATGCTCAGTAAGATTAGGAATGTTACGTGTGAAAGAAGCATGGCGAACGGTATTTGGTGTTAGGACAGAGCAAAAAGAGTGCCCAATGTCAGGATCGAACTGACGGCCTTTCGCTTTCTCTGTTAGTGCTGTGGATTATGAGACGAACGCTCTGCCTACTGAGCTAACCGGGCACTTGGCAAACTAGACAAAGTAGAGCATTATAAAATTGTAATGTATGATTTGTTCTCCCAATCTATTTCGAAATCAATCATCGTTCGTTTTCGATTGTTGTTGTCATTATTTTTTCTTCTATCATGACCTTTCTGTTCCTTCCATAAATCGTGCACGGACTCGTACAGTTTGTACGTCGGGTCTTGCTTTTCACATTCAGTTCTGCGATCCAGATAATATGATATATTTCATTCCTTGTTGCCCAACAGGTTCTTCTCCTTCTAGGCTTGGGACGAAATAAATATAGCATATGGTACAACAAAAGGACATTGTGCCAGAGCAGTCTTCTCGAAGGTATCTACGAGTATATGTATAAGTACAAAATAATACGACGTACGAAGCAGTAAGTCATAGAAGTAAGCAATACAGCACGAGAGAGCAATTTCCTCGCAACCCTGGGTACAACATATGACCGAAGCCCTACCGGTACCACCAAAAGAGAACAATGACGCGGAACGAGTTTGCCAAGAGTGATCTATCCCCCCGAATGTCGATTGACGACGTTGGATATTCGCTGTCCTCGCTGGGGTTCGAAAGCAAGCCAACCGCTTGGCTTGACCAAACCGCAAACGCGACCGCAACAGTAACAGCAAAAACAACCACAACCACAACCACAGCAGCAATGACGACGATGATCTCTCCCCGGAATGGTGCAACGGTGCTAACACTCCGGGAGGAGGACATCAGAGTCCTCACCGACTCGCTCGGAGACGTTCTCGAGGGAGCCGACGAGACGCTCCGGGGACTGGAAGCCGATCGGGAACTCCTTCCGTCGGCTATCCTCCGGCGGTGCCACGAGCTGGCGGACGGATTGGCGTCGCTCGCGGACGAGCTAGAGGGACAATCCGCGGAGGAACGAAGCCAGCTGGCGGACGCGATTCGCCACGATCTGTGGCTCTACGAGCAAAACGGGAACGACAACGACAACAGCTACGGCTCCGAGCACAACGGACATGATCACGACGGTGAAAAAGCCCATCCCGGTTCGATGCTGGTTCGCAACGACAAGGACATGCAGAACAGAAAGAGCGATAGCGACAACGACAGCGACGACATTCTCCGGGCCTTGTCGGGAGCTTCCACGCTCTTGCGAGACGTGGAGACGGCCTTTCGCGAGATTGGTAACGAGGAAGCCGAAGAGATTGCCGATGCCGCACTGATCATGGCGCGACTCTTTCTGCTTTCGCTGCAGAGCATCCACTCCAACCTGCTGCAAAATTTCGGCAACAACGACGGCAACACCGATGGCGGCGATGGAGGATGGGACCCATCCAGCCCGACCAAGGGACCCTCCACGACCGTTTTCATCGAGGAATTGTCGGACAGCGACGAAGAGACGCTGGGCGGAATCGACCCGGCGGAGCCCCTGCCCGACGTTCCGTCGGGTCGGAAGCACGACGCGCTCTCGCACGCGCGGAACAACCCCAAAAGGACCTCTCGCGGACACCACCACCGCGTGCGCGTACTGTGGCCCCCCCTCGGTCCGGGGGTCGACGCGGCCATGGAATGGACCAGGGCCGAGGCCTCCAAGCGCCCGTTCCTGGCCGTCGCCCTGGGCCTGACGCTCTGGCCGGTGGCCGTCTCCACGGCCCTCCTCGGCACCTCGGTCTCGCTCCTCGACGGGGCCGTCCAGGAAACCTACGACCGGTTCCAGAACGGCCCCTGGATCGTGGCGCTGGAGAAGGGCGCCGCGCAGGCCTACCAGGCCGGGAGGCTGACGGTGGCCACGGGCAAGCTGGTGGGCAGGCAGAGCCTCAGGGTGGCGGCCAAGCAGATCGAGCGGCGGGGGGGCATCGGGCCCATCGCCGGGGGACTGAGGGACCTGGCGGTGGATCGCATCACGCATCCCATCGACACCCTCGGCAAGGTCTGGGACGGTGTCCACTGGAGTCTGGGCAAGGTCAGGGACGCGACGGACGAATTCTGGTCCGAGCGCCGGGAGCGGCACCAATCCATCGTCTAGCGCAGCGCGGGGAGACGGGAGGTTCCTTTTTCGCTAGCTGGCTAGCTAGATCGCGTGCGTGCGTCGGTGCGTGCTTCCTTTGGCAGCAGCGAACCAACAAGGATTGGGTTCGGTGCCGTGCCGTGCCGTGCCTTCGACCCCGAACCAAAGCGAGTTTACGGCAGGAGGGACGAAACGGGACGAGCGGGGAATCTCCCATGGATCGTCCTGGGAAGTTCTTTTCGAAGGGTTCGAGTTTCATGGGCTTTTATCGACGCGACGGAGTCGGAGATTGTTCTCCTCATTGGGTTGTTGTTGGAGCGCCAACAGCGTGAGTCAAGGACAACGGGGACCTCCATCGTAACCATAACGCACTGCGGTGAAATTCAATTCCAACTCCGATTCCGATTCCAATTCCCTTGAATTCACTTCATTCCGAGGAAGGAAGTTCACTCTTTTAGCAAGGGGAGAAACGAAATTTCCCGGTCTCGGACGCCGCAATGGACGGGGTCCCTCCGTTCGGCATTCCTGCCACCCCCCGGCGTTCGACTCTGCAGGCGATAGCGGTTTCTTCCTGCAACAAGAATTGTAGCAACAATCGAAGAAGGTTCTCATTTGAAAATTTTGAAGAATTAGAGTTGTGTACCGTACTTTGTAATAGTAATCGTTGTTATTATTTCGCATCTTTTTTGCATCGTGTCACGAAATCAACCCAAGTTTTTTTCTGCTTCTACTGCCTAAGTTACCCTAACATTACTTACAACCACTCGTCCAAGTAGGTAAGGTTAACTTACTGGTACCGGTATGTTGTACAGCATTTGAAGCAAGAAGTAAGGTTACGGTACCGTACGTAGCTGGTACCAGTTGCCCTAATACAGTGTTCTTCGAAGTTCGTACAAGAGACTAAAAACTAAAAAGAGCTCTTGGACCACGTTGAACATGATGCCGGCACGAATCAATCAATCCTCATCGGAATTCAAAACGAGCCGTTGTTGGACACCAACTCATAACACTTTTTGATTGAATGATTGATTGGGTCGCCGAACTCGCGACTGTAACCCCGAGCGAATGATTTTGATGGATGATGATTCATCCATCCAGTCATTCTCAACCTCCACTCACTCATTTGCGAAATAATTTTCTCAACGTTAAACTGTGACGGGGTCGTGAGGAAAAAAGGAATACAGTAATAATGTGAGACGCCTTTCAAAATCTTACTTAGAAAATGCCAGAAGTAATTACTGTCTCATGAGCAATGATGATTGGCTCATAATCTCTTATTATCATCATTATTTGGCACTGGGCATGTTGTACCGCAGGTAAAGTTTCATAGGAACAAACATACTGTAAGACTAAAACACGATCCACCACACGACACCACAACTGGTAATCCTTAGTTTGATGACATTCGATCTGCCGCCAAAACTTCTCTCTAGGAAGTAGAGAAGTATTCAATCAACACTGCGTGTCCCGACAGACCGGCTGCCCTCGAAGATGTCGATCGATGCAGAGAAAGGCCATGCGGACCATCGGTCGTCCCCCGATGGGAAGGAAAACGATAACGATACCAGCAACCAATTCAGCAAATACAGGATAAAAAACGCGAGCATCTTCAACTTTGTGTATCCAAACAATGTTACCAACAAGTACAAGATACTCTGCGTTATCGGCAAGGGGTCGTTTGGGGTGGTGCGCAGGTGCCAACACATCGAGACGGGAGAAGTGTTTGCCCTCAAGGCAATCCTGAAAGAAAAGGTCCCCGATGTCGAACAGCTCCGAACCGAGATCAATATCTTGCTGGAAGTCGACCATCCGCACATCATCAAGCTCTACGAGGTGTACGAAGACGTGGCAACCGTTTACCTGGTCACGGAGCTCTGCACGGGTGGCGAGCTCTACGACCGTAGTCGTCGAGAAAACCCAGTTCGCCGGAGGGACACTTTTCCGAGTTTTGTGCCGCTCGGATCATACGAAATATTTTGTCGGGGATTCGATACTGCCACGAAGAGAAGAACATTGTGCACAGAGACTTGGTAAGATAGGTGGCTCGGTGGTTTCGCCGTGTTGCGAAGCACCCCCGAACCGGACACATCCGCCCGCACTCTACGCGTACAAGGGAGAAAGGACACACCAAACGAAACGCTGTCTGTGTATTCGAATTGTTGTTTCTATCATTTCTACCGAGATCGATTTCATTTCTGGTCTCTGACACGTTTGCGTATCGCATTGGTTTCAACGCATACTCGTACTAACAAAGTAGTTGGTTGTCTTGGTATTGGACTCGTCCCGTTTCATAAATGCAGAAACCAGAAAACTTTTTGCTCACAGACAACACTGATAATGCACAAGTAAAGGTAAGCTATGGAACTTTCTCAGTGTACAAAATCAGAGGTCAAACGGTTGCTTGGTTTGACCATCAAGGCTACTCACAATGTCACTCTGTATCGTCCCCACTGCCCACTCGTGCCATAGATCATCGATTTTGGGTAAGTCTGTTTGCGCAGTTGACTCCGGTGATACTTTGAGATTGTTCCCGACGCTCTTCCTTTTTGGTCCACTGTGGCATTTTACTAACCATCGGTCGATGAACGACAGATTGAGCACACACGCTAAAATGTCCTCAATTATGCACAGCCCTGTCGGAACGATTTATTACGTGGCACCCGAGGTTCTTTCGGGAGTGAGTTTTTATCGATTGATTTCCTGGTGTGCACGCTATGTCGTCGCTGTCCTTCTCACAAGAGGTTGATTTGTATTCTTGCGACCTGTAGAGTTACAATGAGAAGGTTGATATCTGGTCGATAGGAGTTGTAGCATATGTCATGCTCTGCGGCTATCCTCCATTTAATGGTGGTAGTGAATTGCTCACATTTGAATTGGTGAAAACCGGAAAGGTGATCTTTCCTTCCCCTTCATGGGATCACATCTCAGAGGGAGCCATTGATTTCATAAAACGACTTCTACAGTTGGACCCAGACAAACGACCTTCAGCGTCCGAAGCCTTAGAAGACCCCTGGCTCAACCAGAAAAAGGTCCAGCCGCATGGACTAGCCTGGGCAGGGAGCTTCATCTCGAAATTTTCTCGCCACGCGACGGATATCGAAGACCATCATCATATCAAACACTTAGATCATGAAAAGAAATCCAGATTTGCCATGTTTTTGAAGAAGAACAGAAGTGAGTTTCGGGCAATGGGTTACTCTCTTCATTGATCGAATGAAAAGGAAACTAATACCATGTCGTTGTACTGTGCAACAGGTGAAAAAGTTCACTGGTACACACACTCCTCGTTTTTCTGTCACCCCAAGTATGAAACACTAATGCTATTATACGATCAAAACCCAAAAGCTTCACTGTCTTCTTTCTATTTTTTTACTTTTGAAGTCTAGAATGCAATCCAGTGATAGATAACCTCCAGTTTAGATTCCTTTGCAAAGCTTTTTGATTTCACCACATACGATTCTCAAAAAGTCAGATCTTTTTTCCGAAAGAACGCAGAGTTTCATTTTATCGATTCCAGAGGACTCGATAGCGACAAGGATCTGCTCTTGAACAAGTTTGTTTCTATTGCTTCTAGAATCGCAAACTTCGAGACACAACATCAGCAGTTGTTCGACGCATTGTTCAAGTGATGATACCAGAAGTGTCAAATATTCAAATTCAAGTTCGATATTCCCAAAATTTTCGTCTGTCTCCATCGAGTGCGTGGAATATTTTGCTCCCAAACGAACCTTCTCCAGTCGGGCACCCACCGTTTTCGAAGCAAAGACACAACGAAACAAACCACGAGCAAGCGACAAACCATCGAACACATCCACCTGTTCCGTGCGCCTCAACAGCTTCAAACCCAACCATAAAACATCTCCTGCGACAATGCTGTACTCAAACATATCCTCGCTCCAATCTTCTAAGGGCGCCTGCATCAAGACTTCATGACCCATCGGAGCAGCAAATTTGATCGAAACATCGGTTCGACTAGCCAAAATACTTCTGAGCACATCCCACCAAGTCGACGAATTATCTTTTTCGATGTTGACAACTTTTGAACTTATTGAATCTTGCAAATTCTTCAATTCTCTCGGCATATGATCGGGTAACATATCTCGTGGTAGTGGATTTTCGGAAAGGTGCACCAGGAGCATTGCAATACCATTATCAAATAATCGAGTTGTCAGAACAATGCCCTTTGTGTCGTGGCCCAACTTGTTGAGGTGATCTTTTTTCTTCAGTGGCTTCGCAACTGAAGATGCCATTACTAGAGCCTTCAAAAACCAACGCAAGAAGTCAGCTTGGGTTGGAAATTCGTAGCACAACCTTTCAAGATTTGTATGGTAAACGTCGATAACTTCAATACATCTTGATGCAAACTGCATTGCTAACTCCTCTGACAGATCTGACGCAGCGAGGAGAGCGCAGATTAGCTTCAAATGACTGAGGCAAAATCCAGGGGTGCGGATTGTGGTTTTGGAGAAGCCAGAAGAATTTTTTTCCAGATTGTGAATTACATTTTTTTCTTTGTCCTTATACTGTCGTGCAGCTGAGAGTAGAGCCCGATCGATACCAGCATCGATCAGTAGTTTGGCTCCCAAAGGCTGTAGTGCTATATCTTGAAGGAAGTTGCATATGTCTTCGTCCAAATCAGCAACCAATGAAATAGAACGCTCCAAGAACGTTTGAGAAATACAAGAACAAGCATGGGATTTTCCGACGACCGAATCATTCTCAATGTGGCCCAGAGCATGAACTATCGAAGACAAACAACCCCGGGCTAAGATCGAAACCGTTCCATGCGTGTCATCGTTGCTTGAATCGACTCTGAAACATGAGATATTGGAAAGTCCATGCGCAGCTCTGATGAAGTCGTCTCGATACTGCGCAGCAAATCCAGGCTCGACCGAAGCTGAAGAGCGTAATAATAGCACCAGTGCACTTGCGAGTGATACTGTCCTTTCATACCGGACCGCGGCTTCTTCTGCCGTGTCATTTCCAATCGAAGAGGCCTGAATTACATTGGCGAGTAGTGCTGCAAGTTGAAGCAGATCACTGGATTTAGTCGAGTCTTCAATTGCATCCGATGTGATGAACTCAGATAGATTCAACACAACGTTACTAAGATTCCTTGTAGCAACAGGTATCAAGAAGGAGTCCATTCCTTGATGATCAGCCGAGAAATAAAGACGCCGAAGTAAGTCAAGAAGTAAGTCTCGAGGCCCATCATGTTGCAACCACGAGTCACTGAAATTAGACGACGCCAAAATCGACGTGTGGCATCGCGACATCGATTCTGCGCTGTGCAGTGACGTAAATACCAACATGCCCATGGCACTCGTTAGATGAGATACTGCACAATTCCAATTCGCAATAAAATTATATTCGTCGACCCATTTTATGGCAATGTCACTGTCCATTGCTTGTGGTGTTCCTTCCATCACAGAGATGACCTTCTTTGAATCGAGAATTTGGTAACCTTGTACAATCTCCCGAGCTCCAGGTAAATCACACACAGCAACTCTCAATGCCTCTTGGGGTGGGTGTGGTAAATTAGGATCCACCAACACAAGTTCTAAAGGCAGACTTGTCGCAAGAGTTTGTATTACTCCTGTATCTGACCCATACAATGACGACAAGAGTAAATTGTAATGAGCAGGATGCTGCTCCAGGTATTTACTAAATCTTGATATTGAAATAGCATCACCCTCATATCCAGCAAGAAGTCGTAATTCATGAGAAACTCCTTTCAGTAACCACCCCATGCTATGAAGATTTTGGACCATCTGTTCTCGATTCATCGAAGTTAGATCAACGAATGGTATTCTCGCTATGTTCTCTCTCCAGAAATGAACACCACGGAGTCTTTCGGCTGTGTATATGGCTGTTTTGAGAGACAAAGAATCTCCGGCATTGATCAGATCATATAGTCTGAAGAAGATTTCAAAGCACAATGATGAGATACTAGAGAATCCATTCGACATATCATCATGACCAATGATGTCTAATATTGCGTCAAAGCAATCAGTAATGGCACCCGAGTAGTGACCGCATCCTGGCTTCCAGTTTCCATCAGTTGCATCGCCGGGGAGACCCAGTAAGATTTGCGCAAGCCCGTGATTGGCGATCACACCCGAACGGAGTTCTGACAAGATCCAATTAAGAATAAGTTTTAGTACCTCAGAATCTCTGAGGTAATCCAAATTCCTCGAAGATATCAGCAGCCTATGTGCGATTGCCTTTGAAAATCCGTTAGATGTGGATTCATCTCCGTTTAAGGAGTTCAGAACGGTTTGCGCTGACATTGTTTGTTGCATTCGATAGACTATCGAGAGAGCAGCTGCAGAGATTTCCGTGCAATGCGCTTTGGATACGGCATCATAGCCTATATAGTCCACAATGGTAGCGCGCAGAAATCGGGCATCTTGAATTGAAGAAAGAAGATCGGTAAGTCGGGAAACTTTCACATCTTTCGCCTTCGTATCGATGGCAAGCGCAATGCTTGATCCAGATTTGAGTTCTCGAAACTCAATGACAGGAACCAGTTTGAGGGGCTGTTCCTTCGCGGCCGACAGAGCTGCAACGAAAGCATCCTCTCGAACTGCAGCAGCACATAGAATATGCAAAGCAGAAGCGATTGATTTTTCCCGCCATGTGACAGAATTTTCGACGTAATGATCATCTATGTTTGCCGTTTGGAACTTTGGAGAAAATGGTTTCAATAAGTTCTGTAGTGGTTTGGTCGGACCGTTTTCTTTCAACCCTTCCCTTGCGCTGTTCAAATCAGGTGGAGTAGAACCGTAGAGGGCATAAGTCATGTCCATCTTATCAGACTCGTCACGGAAAACAGGAAGAACACCGTTTGGACCCCCGCATTCTGTCAAAATAACAGCCAGAGATTTCAAAAGGTCCCCACAAAAAGATGACAATAGCTCAAAGAGTACTGTAAAGCCAGGCGACTTGGGCACCGGCACAGATGACACTGCCGAAGGCCCTCCGAAAGCCTGGTTCGTCCCTGAACCAGACGAGAGCGTGGCTGGCGCGGTCAAGCTCTTGAAATCGTCCATTATTTCTTTCGTATCGACTGTGTTCGATGTCATGTGCACCTGATCAACTACCGTCTGGATTCCTAGTACAGAAAGGGCATTAGGTACACCGGTTTGGATATTGTGGAGGCTAACTGCCTCGGAGAGGTTGTACCGGATAATGACAGCTTCTACAACAGCCAGCGCTCTAGAAAGAAGCCTACTGCGGTCACCAGGAACACGAAACGGAAGCGCTCTGTGATTGTTCACTCCCAATGCTTTCGGAATGACAAAATTGATGACGTATTCCACATATGGTGTGCATCCCGTTCGAACCCGCCAGTTTTGACCCAAATTTGAGGGGCAACCCACCGACGAGACGAGAGACTTCAATAATTCCAGCAAACCCTCAGTCGATGGATACCAGCCCTTCTTGGCTTCAATATGTTCCATTTCGAACAATATGCCATACGTTGCATGTTTTGGAAGGGTTGTATCCATTCGATTCCCCAAACTCGCCAATGCCATGGATGAGGGAGGAAATGACATTACTCCCTGATTTTGTACATCTATTCCCGGAGCCGGGACAACACGATATCGATCAAACATATTGATCGGAAGCAAGGAACAAGATTCTAGGTATTCCCATGCGTTGTTCCCTTGTTCCTGCATGAAACTTTTGACTTTGGGATCTTGAATGCCCTCGGTTGGCTGCAGGAGACTAGCGATGGTGCTCAATGTCGCACCACGCATCTTTGAGCAAAGGGGGGCGATCGCCAACTTGAACAGTACCACCAAGCATTCATCTCCGCCAGCGGCGAGGTTGCCTTCGACCAGAGGCAAAACAGTTGATAAAATTTTGTGCCGCGCTTCGAAACAGTGCAAACTGACATTTGTAATCAGAGCTAAATACGAAGCAAGCTGCAGCTTTGACTCTTGGGACAACTCTTGTGGCTTCATCGACTTTTTGGACGAAGATGACGACGATGAGCCAGATCCATTGGACTGAGATTCCGCCCGACTGATCTGGCATTACGTTTCCCTCCAAGCCGTAATAGTAAGATGTATTACTTCTGGCAGCATTCTTCGTTGTGGATGACGATTGCTTGGACACATTGGTATCATTATTGTTACTTAGCTCCTGTACATAATATCTCAAACTATGAACCAACCCATACCAGCTTGTGACGCTTTGTGTAAAGCCTTCAACATTGTTCTTGTTCCCAGACATGAAATCATGGATTGCCTTCGCACTTTTCTGGTCGTTCGATAAGGCTGCCATCCAGGAATGGACGTAAGGGATGAGAGAACTATCTTGCGATGCCTGCAACATGCATTCTTGCAAGGTCCTACTGGGAATTAATCCATTGGTCTCTTTATCTTTTCCCCAAAACATCCGTGAGTAGTCGGGTCCAAGGGAACAAAGTGTTGTGGCCAGGGCAATGAGGTCGTCCAGGCACTCGTGGCGTTTCATCAAGTCGACCGACGTCGGAATCTTGGGTTGTTGCGGGGAAGTCTTTCCCAAGTAGTAGTCCAACTGCGCTTGCTCCACGTATTGTTCTTTTTGAAGTTTTAGGTCCTCTTCCATTCGAATCTGCCAACGCTTTCTAGAAATGGGTAAATTTCCAGCCCCTTCTGACAGTACGCTCAGATACAGGGAATAGGTTTCAGATACGACGGACAGACAAAACTCCGAGATGTCGCAAATGGTTCGCATCGAAGCACTCTGGATCTTGTCGAGAGATGGTATCAATGTCAATCGACAAAAGGTGAATGACATAAGTTCAGCTGGGATTTCCATACAGTATATGGCTGCCTCTCTGACTTCTTTCGAAAGTGAACTATTGGATCCACCCTTGGTTGGGGACGTGATCGCAGTGGGCGTCATCCGCAGTAGAAGAGCATAAGAACAGGCCAGCAATCCCCAAACGTCAGGTCGTGCCCACTGTTCGTGGGCTTCGGGTTTGAGTCTATCGTGGAGCTCTTTGATGTTTTCAATAGAAGGCCGACTGGGATGCAAAAGTTGATTGCCCCTGCCAAAGTCGTTGGGAGCGTGCATCTCTCGATCATAAAGTACCTGTCGCGTCTCCATTCCTGCCATGGCACCTACTACAAGCAGCGAATAGCATTGCAAAAGCTTTGGTTGCCCCGAGTCGCTCGTTTTGCGAACGAGTTCTTCTTGCCAAACAAGGGGATCCTTTTCTTTGCCATTGGCTGCCGAAGGCGGCCATGGAGCACCTCCTCCGTACGGATTGTATTGCGGATACATGCCGTTGTTCCCTAATGGCGAGGACTCATAAGGAGAGGGGACATCCTTGAACGGGGACAGCTTTGGCGTTTTGGCTGATAAATCCCGAATCAAATCAAGCAAAGCCGTGAGTTCTTTCAGTTCGAGCTGTGTGTGGTATGCGATGAAAACGAGAGCTTCCGCAGCCGTCTGTCGTTCCTGCGTACAAAAAAGCAAGTGCACCTTAGAAAATTGATTTGTCGTCCCCTGTTGCGGCTGTCCTTGTAGCTGCTGAATCCCTCCCGGATACCCCCCTCCGATCATCGTTGAGGCTCCAGCGTTTGCCGCAACATTGTGACCCATGTTGGTTCGTACTTCTTGTTGCAATTGCTCAATTCGTTCGGTATACTCTCGAATTATGGAAATCAACGTTGCAACTAGTTGGCCATCTTTAAGTAAGCTATCCGTAGCCCGAAGTATGTCAGGATTATTGTGCATTCGTTGCTCGATCAGGTACAATATTGTCTCTAATTTCAGATGGCGTTCGTAGAAGTAAAAGTCCCTTGTCAGCTTTGCTACGTTGTCGTACTTTGCATCAGGCAAGGCTTGGTCGATGAAACCACCTCCCCCGTCGGCGGTTCTTGATGTTAGCAAATCATGCAGAATGTCATAATCTCTAGCAGCTTCTACGTATAAGGTTATCGCGTCGGCCTCCGAAATTCTGAGTTCGGTCGACAAGAGCCCAATTTCTTCCATGGTTGCGGCAGTCAGCGTTGTTGTTGTTGTGCTGCTACCAAATGCGACCTTCGGATTTTGAGCCAGTTGCTGCCGAATAGCATTGTTAGGTGGTGTCCATTCTACAACTTTGGGTTTGAGTGTGGTTCCGCCATGAGTCGCAATGTAACGAGCGAGATCTTGTCCCGCTAGAGACATGGTGCCATTGTTTGCCTGTTCTTCCTGCTGCTGTTGAATGGCTGTCTCGTTGCAGAGTTTCCGAATCCGTTTCCAGAGGTCGAGATTCTCAAATCTTGCGTCGAAGTCGGGCGCAGTGAGCGTCGTTTGAGTCGATGTTACCAATGCGGTGGACCCAGATCCCGATCCGGTATTTACAGCAGCTGCGGCGGGTGCCGGTGCAGCACCGAAGGAAAAGGCTGACGGAGCCGGCGCTCCGGTTGCAGGTGCCGGAGCAGTGCCAAAGGAAAAGGCCGATGGAGCTGGCGCTGGTGTTGAAGCTGGCGCTCCGGTTGCAGGTGCCGGAGCGGCGCCCCCAAAGGAAAAGGCCGATGGAGCGGGAGCCCCCGCTGCCGGTGCTGGGGTAGCGCCCCCAAAAGAAAAGGCCGACGGAGCTGGAGCCCCCGCTGCCGGTGCTGGTGCGGCGCCCCCAAAGGAAAAGGCCGGAGCCGGTGCCGCGGCTCGCTTCGAAGCGCTCCCCGTCGCAGGCGCCGGAGCGCTTCCAAAACTGAATGCCATCTTACTTCACTTATCAAAAAACCAACGACGTTCGATGTCACTGCTCACTAAACCATGCACCGACCGAAGGTGCAAGCCATAGAAATCGTGTTGCAGGAAAGGCAAGACGAAAGGGCCAGATAGTCCAAAAAGTGAATTGAAACGTCCCAAATCCGATCTATTTCTGATGCAGAATGTTCCAATGCTATCGCAGGGATCAGTGATATCTGGGAAAGAAAGTCTAGACCAAGTGGTTGGCTCCTTGTGATATCGTGGTCGTGTTCGGATCTGGGGGTGGAGAGTTTCAAAATGCTGCCATCGCATTTCGCAGTGATCGCGCAGATCTCCAGTAACCTTAGTTGCCTCTTGGTATTATCGTACGGCCAAGAGTTTTGCCGGACTGGATGAATTTGGTTGCCGAGAACTCGTGGTCGTGATGTACATGAGGTAATCGTATGAATCATATGCATGAGTACAAGTATTGAGCGACTAATTTCAAAAAATCATCGAACACCAAAATAACCGGTAAGTTACTTTCGGTCTCGTACGTAAAGTTACCAGTAAATTACCGGTAAGATTACGCGTAAGACGTTGAGAGTTAGCTTTTGAATTCAGAAGAAAACATTCTGAAGTCGGTGGGAACCCATTTTTATTATTGGCCCTTCTGAAAAAATACTCAGACGTGTTCTACACACGTAAGGTTTACTGGTAATTAAGGTTACAGTAACCTTAGTATCTTAGAAGTAAGACGAGTCAGTCCTTTACACGTACGGTACACGTACATAGTCTTATTTTCATTAAGATTTTGAAATTACTTTCAGCGGGCAAGGGCAGTTGACTTGATTCATTCAATCAGAATCGTCGAAAGTCATTTTGAATCCTCCAATTAATCTCTCTCAATCAAGAATACTTCGTAGCTTGCTTGTCCCACTAAGATTACCTAAGAACCTTACCGTATGTCCCCAATACTACAGAATTCCTATCAGCTGTTCCCGGGTTTCAGTAGAAATTAGTAGTCGGGGACGCAGAACCCGGGGACAGCTGATAAGAACTTTGTAGTAAGGTTTACTACGAAAATCATAACGCACACGGTAAGGTTTACCCAGGGGGCTCGGATATTACCTACTTGTACACCGTACATTATCATTATTATTTGTACTGAATACCGTACATAGTAATAGTATGCGTCGCTTGCAGACGTAGAACCGGTGCTCACAGCCTGTAGGAATTCCGTACTATTGTGCTGGTTTGTTTGACAATTCTCTAACAAAGTTCTCGAAATCTCCGAAAAAAATCCCGTCCGAGGACATCCGAATGCCAGAGAAGACTTGATGGTTCAGTTTAGATTGCGGGATTCTCACTTTTGAGTTTCAAAATCATTGATTAACGGAATCTGATCTAACTTGAGGTGTGCACTTCGTCCTCCCTTATGCCATTTTAAATACTGTTCCGCAATGTCTGAATTCCGCGCTAAAATCATAGAAGAGAATTCATGCTTCTTCTTGACAATTTGATTTATGTTGATTTATGTCCTCGGCTCACGTTTTTTCTACCCGCGCGTTTTGTGCTGAATAAAACCACATGTAGTAATATCGCAGTATTGAATACCTGAAAATTCGTCATACATTTTACGGGACTATTCTCTTGCTTCTTTTCTCGCTATCAGAATTCAGCACATTTCCCTCCCTTCTTGCGAGTCATTTTCACTTCTCAACAATCGCTGAGCTACTCATACTTCATCGATTGCAACAGTCCTCTTATTTCCTGGATTATCGTTGAACACATTCTGCGATACACATCTCTTGAACGTTGTGTACGGCACCAAGAACTTCACCATACAAGACAAAGCCACCATTCACCGAAATCGCGACCACTATGAACGAAGGGAACATGTTGATGGCACTTACTGAGCAAGAGAAGATGAGAGCAGCCGCAAAGCTGCATCTCTCGACAGGCGAAGCACTCCTGGCTGCGGCAGGAGGGCAAAAGAATCCTTTGTTCCCACAAGAATCTGTGATGTTTGGTCGTGGCGGAGGTTTTTCGTCGATGCCGAACTCGATGGCAGCAATGGGCCGGCCATCGTCAGTGTACGATAGCGTCGGCTCCGCCTTTGCAGACCGGTCACTTCTTCTAGGAATGTCGGGTGGCATTTCGGGTGGGCTACCGAGTGGGCTATCGGGTGGACTATCGAGTGGACTATCGAGTGGACTGCCAAATGGATTTTCTAACCAAACCAACGCCCTCTCGGACATGGGTAGTTTGGGACTAGGAATCAATGGAATGGGTGGAATGGGAACGGGAATCGGGGGTATGTTTGGTTCCGGCCATCGCGATGTCTTTTCCAACGCCGATCTCATATCTGCCGTGGATCGAAATCAGTTGAAAATGGAGCGCATGATGCTCATGCGACGCCGAGAGGCAATGATGCTAGCCGAAGAACGGGCAAGAGCAGAAGCCTGGCAGTTGGGAATAAAGATGAGGACGGCCGCAACCTCTGTCGTCACACCCGGAAGCGAACTCGACAGCGAGAGTACGCTCGCAGCCCTTGGAAACTCAATGCGAAAGAAGTCTTCTCCCTACATCGATGCCTCCGCCATGGCAGATCCACCAGAATTCGAGCTCGCAAGACGCCGAACGCGAGGTGGTGTGACGGAACCATTCCCCGAAAAACTTCACCGAATGTTGCTCGAAATCGAGAAGGACGGAAACGAACACATCATCTCTTTCTTCCCCCACGGACGTGCCTTTGGGATTCACGACACAGATGCGTTCGAGGAGAAGATCATGCCGAAATACTTCAAGCAATCGAGATTGAGCAGCTTCCAACGCCAATTGAATCTGTACGGATTCACTCGAATCGTCTCAGGTCCAGATAGTGGTGGTTACTACCACGAGCTATTTCTGAAGGGAAGACCCGCTCTGTGCACTCATATGCGCCGAGTGGGTATCCCGAAGGGAGTCGACCGGCGCAAAATCAAATCAACTTTGAACAAAAAGGAGCCAGACTTCTACTCCATGCGGCCGAGTCTTTGAAACCCAACTACAGCACACCACAAGAATATCTACTACGATTGCTACAGAAGAAATCCGGTTACGACAAAGAAGTAATTTATAACAATATAAACATGTACTGTACTACTAATCTAATCCATCCATATTGGTAACACTCTCGGTTTCCACAACGACTTGCAGATTAACAGTGCGGATTGGTGTGCTGGTACATCTGTATATTATTCCTGGGCGGTATTCTTGGTCAGGATCCTAAAGTTTATGCGCAATAAACGTGAAGATAGCGTGGCGTGATATCATCAAGTAGTTCAATGACCAAGCCTTACTTTTTGGAGAAGGTAGAGTTCCTGGAACACCGCCCGAATGATCGAGCTTTAATAATTTCGTTGTAAAACTTGGAAAGTGACGAACTTCTTCAAATAATTCAAATCCTTTTGATGCAATCGTCATCCCGAAACGTGACACGGCACTATTCTTCTTTATATCCGAGAATGCTCGATACGGAATCCTGACAAAGAATTTCTCTCTCTTGGTAGGTCTGAATTATTCAATTTACATAACAATCATGGGTATTAAAAGTGTTCCATCTACGAAATATTCTCTCGGGTGTTCTTTTGTACTGGATCGTCGCGCGAGATGACGAATGTTTTTCTTAAGAATCGGGGAAATAGAAATGACTTGAATCATGACCTCTGCAGAAATAACATTATGTAAAAACTAGATAGAACTGAACAAACAATGCATACACGCAAGTTGCAATATGAATACTTCGTCAAATAATTGAATTCGGAAATATCATTTTTTCAAACACTATATATGCAACGTGGTGAATTTCTCTATTGTACACTCGTACTTGATCTTTATACCATTCTCTTCTGAGTAGGTATGTTCACCATTTTACTACAATTAGAACACAATGGAGTTCGTTCTTGTATTATTAGTGCCCGATCGGCCTCTTTTACTGTAACACTCCCAAACCAAACGAATTCCCTGATCCTTTTCGGATTGCGGGAGGGAAGTATGATATTTTGTATTCTTTCCATTTTTCAGAAGTTCGATCGTCCAAGGATTAAGTAACTTACCTTAAGGTCTTAGCTCAAAAGCAATCAATTTCTTCGCTTACTTTGATTTCTTAGTACCGTAAGATTACCGATAGGAGTACTTGTACCGGTACCTGGTAAAATATACTGTACTTCTTTGAAATTATCAATTGTAGTCGCACGGCATTGTAGTAGTTTGAACAAATATCAATAAATTTAGATAATTGATTCTTATTGAGTGACTTCTGAAAACATAAAATACAATGCACATAGACCACATTGACAAACAACTTACGTTTTGGCGTCCCCAACCAAAATTTCAATAATGTACTACAGAATTCCTATCAGCTGTCCCCGAGTTTCAGTAGAAATTAGTAGTTGAGGACGTGGAACCGGGGGACAGCTGATAAGAATTTTGTAGTACTACGTATTCAGCAATAAATCATTTTCACGAAGTAAATTACTGTAATTCGTAAGGTTACGGTAAGGTACTTCGTACTTCCAAGTATTCATACCGGTATTGAATGTTTTTTCTATTAGTAAAAATAAATAATAATCGAAATAATGATAATATTGTAGTTCGTGTTTGTACGGTACGGTAAGGTTTAGTTGTATTACTATCATTATTTTTTATTGATTCTGATTACAAAACGGTAAGTTATGTAATGACGTCCTATTAGACAGTCTGCTGGTTGAAGGAGTCTTTTTTAAAAAATTGAGAAAAGGTAACTTTATGATTTTTTTTCGTGCTATGTTGATGATGAAAATGTTATTGATAAAATAAGAGTAACAATAATACTAGAAGAAGTAAGGTTAACTTACTTCCTCGTATTATTGAGTGATTCCCGGAATTACATATTACGTTTTTAGGCGTTCATATCTTAGGTAAAAAACATTCCCGGAATAACCAGACTCGTATATCTGATTCAAATGTTCATATAACCTTGTAGTGCCGTCTGTCCGACTACAAGCGTGCATAAAAATAGATGGAATTTAAAAATAAAAAATTTGACACGTGTAATCAAACATGTGTGACGACGCGCACAAAAAATAAGTAGATGCGCCGGTTGGCAGTTAATAGAGGATTTTGGTTTCTTTGGACAAGATTCCAAATTCCAAAATAGGCCTCGTGCGTTGAGACAAATCTAGTTCTTCCGTTGGGTGCGCAATTTTTATATGTGTTTATTAATTCCGGGAAAGCTAATATGTAATACTCCGATATGTAATTCCGGGAATCACTCATTGTTTAACTTGCACTTCAAATATGGTATGATAATAATAGTAGTAGTAGTAGTATTGCTATTCTTGTGACTGAAAATGAGATACCTCGTCCTAAGGTTACTTACTGTACTAAGATCCCTCACCTACTATCGAAATAAAAACAATTACAACAAGAAGAACGTTAGCATTTCGATGTTTCTGATGACAATTGCGTTGTAATACGGTACGTACCGTAAGGCTTACTTCGTATTACATTTGTTTCCTACTGTCTTCTGGACTCCTTCAGAACAAGGCATTGGATTGTGGGTTCGTTACTAGTACTACTAGTACTAGTAACGTAATCTCTCATCCTAGTACCTGCTGCTCTCATCTAGTAGTAGGTACTAATTGGAACAAAGCCCACAAATACCTTGCTGTAGGTATTGATCCTTGAAATGTCGTTCATTGTCACTGGAGTTGACAGTGATATCCCGCAGCAGCAACAACAACACCGGTAGGAGGAGTTTCTGCTGCTGGTGGATTGTTTCCACGACGATCCACCAGCAGCAATTCGTATCATGCGACATGGTGTTGCTGCATTGTTGCTTCCTCTTTTCCATGACCAATACCAGCACCAAACAGTCATTCACAATTACCTACAATAATACTCAAATAGCAATAATGAAACTAACATTTGAAGCACTTTTCCTTTTGTCATCGAATGTTGTTGCTGAAATGGGTCGAGCTAAGGTTACTACTAGTAAAATCTTACTAGTGGTACTAGTATTTATTTTTTCATTCATGAATTGATGAATGAATCACGTGCTTCCTTCCATACACAGTTTTCGTAATGCCATAATTACCATACGCTCAAGGCTAGATTTTCAATTTTCCCGCGACGTGACGCATCCGATAAATCCATCAAAAAATATTATGATACGAGTAAGTTAATCTTACCGGTAACTTACCGATATCTCAAAATCTATCGGTCAACTTCCGTCAGACCTCTTCATTCCACCTTCTATGCTTCGAGCGATGCGAGACCGAAATCCGAAGGAAATCACACATCACCAGAAATGCTAGAACATTCACCGTCTGCGATAATCAGCAACGAAAGGCAACCCTCCCCCTCCCCCACTCTCAACACAAACACAAACACAAACACAAAGCACATCAAATCGCTAACTTACTGAATTGCACAACAATGGCCAACAGCGACCCCGAGACCGATGCAGGCACGAACGAGTCATCTCTAATGGTTTCGACTCCAAGTTCTTTGCGTATTGCGTGCCTCGAACCGTCTGCCACTGCTATCTGCCTCGAATTGGGACTCGGAGACTCAATCGTTGGCGTTACCCACGAGTGCAAACCGATCCTCGCCCGCGTTTTCGATTCTGGGAACGCTCAAACCGATCCGGTAGCAGCTAAGCGTCGGCGGCCGCTCGTGCTGACGAAGAGCGGCCTGACGGTCACCTCGCAGGCCGACATCCACCTCGCCGTGCAACAAACCGCGGCCGCTGCGGCAGCCGCCGCTGCACGAGCGGTGTGCCCGATTCGGTCCGAGGAGGGCGAAGAAACCATCGCTCCACTGTCGTCCTCCACCCAGATACCCTCGACGTATCCATTGATCGAGGAGCGGCTGCAAGTCGCACGGCCCACGGTGATTTTTACCCAGGATCTCTGCGATGTTTGCGCGCCCACCACGGCGGACGTGCGGCGGTGTCTGATGAAGAGTGACAACGATGGTGGCTGCGGCAGCAACAGCAGCAGCAGCAGCAGCGACGTGGAATCCGAACGGGTCGTGTCGGTAGTGTCGTTGCAACCTACTACACTGCACGAGGTAACGGATACATTTGTCACGATTGCCGAGGCGTGCGGGGTTCCGGAACGGGGACGAAGGATGAGGGACGACTTTTTGAATAAGCTGGAGGCGCTCCGAGAGGCGATCCAGGCGAATCGAAGCAACAATCATGATCCGTCAACCATGCCCACCTTGTTCATCCTGGAGTGGTTGGATCCAGTCTTTGATTCCGGTCACTGGACTTGTAAGTGTGACCCCTTAGATTCAAAACATTGGAGGACAACTGACGATGGTGGATAGTAATGCTTCCTTTGATTTCCCATCCACGCGGCTGACATTCTGTTGTTTGGAAATGCTCTTCGCCATTCCCTGCGTGAAACATCGTACAGACCAAATGATGGAATACGCCTGCGTCCGATCGGCCCGGCCAAAGAAACAGACACACAAGGCAACGGTCATCGAGTGGGAGGATGTCCAAGCAGCGGATCCGGACGTGATTGTGGTGGGTTGCTGTGGCTTTGATCTGGAACGAAATATTCGTGACACCCTAGCCAAGAAAGAACAACTCAAAAAACTCCGAGCAGGGCGAAACCATCGGATCTATGCATCGTACGGTGACTGGTACATTGCCCAGCCGGCTCCGTTCTTGCTCCAAGGAGTGGCATTGTTGGCTCAATGTGCATATCAAAACGAACCCCGTGTATTGGATGCCATTGCCCAACTCGGGTACGAAACGATCGGGTGGCAAGCCGTAGATGTTACGGCGACGAAACCTAGAACAGAAGCGCAGAATAAACAACCAAATGCGAAGGATTGCATTCTCGGCGACATGGAAGACATCATTCCCGACCTAGACAACCCGGGATTTGCCAAACTCCACGATCTGGCCTGTTCTCAGGGCGAGATGACCTACACGGACCCGGAAACAGGATATGACGTGTTCACGAGGCTCGCGCACGAAAAGCGAGGCAAATGCTGTGGGTCTGGATGCCGACACTGCCCTTATTCTCATGCCAACGTGAAGAACAAGGCAGCCAAGATACAGCAACCATCGATACTCTACCAACAGAGCGAGGACGGCAGCGAAGATGCTGCGCCCCGGATGTTCTCTACTCGGCGCAACAAGAATGTCAAGGTACTGTTCTTCAGTGGCGGAAAGGACTCCTTTTTGGCGATCCGATCGCTGGTGAGAAGCCACTATGAGAATGGCTCATTCGGATTGATCCTGATGACAACCTTCGATGCAACAAGTCGGATCATTGCGCACCAGGAGGTAGGAATCGAGCAAGTCATTCAGCAAGCATCTCATTTGGACATCACGCTTGTTGGAATCCCTCTGCGACGAGGGAGCGGAGAAACCTACACGGATCGAATCCGATGCGGATTGAAAGCAATCCGGTCCTTGCTTCCGCCCGAAAGCAGCGTATCGTCACTAGTGTTTGGGGATTTGCATTTGTCTCACGTTAAGGAATGGAGAGACAAAATACTGTCACAACTGGACTGCGAGCTCGAGTACCCTCTGTGGAAGAGGACGTATTCCGATTTGTTAGACGACCTCGAAGCAAGCAATGTTCCATGCCAGGTATCCGGTAGCACTCGAGCGGAGGAGGTCCCATTGGGGACTGTGTTTGACAGAAAGCTCTACAGTAGATTGATCAAAACCGATATCGACGCTTTTGGGGAATGTGGCGAGTTCCATTCGTTGGCCATGGTATGGGAAGTCCCACGGTCTACCGCCTTGGGCCTGAGAGCAGAGTAAACATGCATTTGCAAAAACGAATAGCTTAACGAAAGTGTGTATACTGTAATGCTTCCTTAAACAGACACATGGTCACCTGCTGTATGAATCCAATGGGCCCAAAGTATAAGTAAGTTTTCCCGAATTACCGGTCCCACTAACTGAATATTGTTCTTTCCCTTTGACAAAAACACGAACCGTCCATTTATCGTTTTCTCCATTTGAGAGGAAACTCCGTACGTAAAACGAGTATTCTCCAACAGGACCCCCATTCATTGGAAAGTATATATTTTCTACGTGTAGACCATATTCATATTGATCGAAGTCCTCGCCAAATTTTCCGCCGCTTTTTGGATCATATATGCTCGAGAAAGAAATAGTTGTCTGAAGTGGAGTGACCACCAACAGATCCAAATCATTTGACCCTTTCCACGAAAGCGTGAATCGTGGATTACCCTCATCGACACAGGTTTGAGAAGCACAGGCTTCGTTTGGGAAACATTCCGAATCCGAGCAGCATTGGTTATCAGATATTGTCAGCGGGTCGCAGGCCTCCTCCTCGTGCACGTCAGAATTGAGATCATCCAAAGTGGGTGTGTTCGAGATGGGTGTTGAAGTAGGAGTGTTTGAAATTGGTGTGTTCCCCGAGTAGTCGAAGAAGAGAACTTCTGATGAACCCTGACCACTTTCTCTCTTGACCTCTTTACCATCAACGTATATCCCAAGCGTCCAAACATCGTCCTTGCCATCCGTGTGATACGAATGGACATAATATGGATATACTCCAATAGGTCCCTGACTGAGGGCAAAATATATGTTTTCAATGCGGCGATTTTTTTCATTGTCAATGTGTTCATCAAATTTTCCCCCCGATTCAACATCGTGCTGATCTTGCCATGATATAGTTTTTCCTGCTGGCGTCACAACAGCTAGAGCGACATCAAAGTCCCCTTCCCATGACAGTAGAAATTGTGGAGCACCTTTCTTCACACACAAACCAAAAGAACACATTTCATCTGACAAACAATCTATGTGCCAGTTGCATCCATCATCCAAAGTGGGTGTGTTCCCCAAGTAGTCGAAGAAGAGAACTTCTGATGAACCCCGACCACTTTCTCTCTTGACCTCTTTACCATCAACATATATCCCAAGCGTCCAAACATTGTCCTTCCCATCCGTGTGATACGAATGGACATAGTATGGATATACTCCAATAGGTCCCTGACTGAGGGCAAAATATATGTTTTCAATGCGGCGATTTTTTTCATTGTCAATGTGTTCATCAAATTTTCCCCCCGATTCAACATCGTGCTGATCTTGCCATGATATAGTTTTTCCTGCTGGCGTCACAACAACTAGTGTGACATCAAAGTCCCCTTCCCATGACAGTAGAAATTGTGGAGCACCTTTCTTCACACACAAACCAAAAGAACACATTTCATCTGACAAACAATCTATGTGCTGGTTGCATCCCACCTGATCAGGCGTGCTTGACGCTGGAACAGGTGCTGATACGGGCTCTGAAACTGGTGCTGATATTGGCATTGATGTCACATCGTTCTCATGTTCATCTACTCCTCGATATTGAAACACGAATGAGTCAGATTTACCGGATCCAGTTTGTCTCGCAACAGGTTTGCCATTTACAGATACTGTCATGCTCCAAATTTCTTCAGAGTTTCCACCTCCTGATTTCGTGACATAATACGTGTACAAGCCTAGTGGGCCTCCTTCAATCGAAAAAAAAACGCTTTCTACATCATCACCAGATATACGTTGCTGTGTCGGTCCTTCGAACATACCCCCTGAGTCCGGATCAAAAGGTGAATAGGCAGAGATATATTTGCCACCTGGTGTGACCACTGTCAAGCTGTACAAACTACTCCCAGGCCATTGTAAAGTAAACCTTGGGTTTCCTTCGTAAATGCATGCCTTCCCGATACATACTTGGTTATCAATGCAATCGGAGTCAATTGTGCAAAAATCAGAACCATCCGTTGGTTTTAATTGTGGTGCTGACGTGGGAGTCGTTGTTGCAATTGGCATGACTGACCCTAGCTCGTAGCGGAACACGCTTGAGCTCCCAATTCCAACTTCTTCAAATCTTTTTTTCCCATTTTCATAAACTCTCATGGTCCAAATGTCGCCCCCGACGCCGTTCACACATCCCGGGTTTACACTAACATCGTAGGTACCAAATGGAGCGCCAGAAGGTGGAAAAAATACGCTTTTTACATGGAAACCAAAGGTAGATGGTTCCGAACTCTGGTACCGACCCCCTGACTCAGTGTCGAAATCCAAACTTTCTGATATCACTGCATTTGCCGGAGTTTTTACGTTGAGTTGTAGGTCGTCATCTCCAATCCATTCCAAACTTATTCTCAACGAGCCCTCGTTGATGCATGTCCTCTGAACACAAAGATCTCCACTAGCATCTGCACAATCTGTATCTATGCAGCATTCTTCCTCCAGAGGACTGCATCTCGAAGGTTGCGGGTTTGGCCTCTGTGGACCGTCTGCACCCCCACTTCTGAAGTGTGTGAAAGTCACCGAATCGCCGGATCCGAATTGTTTGTTCACTAGTTGACCCTCGTCGTGAATTTCTATCGACCATGAATCACCTACATTAGTTTTAGCACTCGACCGAACTCCGTATTCGTAGGTTCCATTTGGTGGATTCTCCTTTGGAAAGTAAATATTTTCAACGTGATACCCGAAGGAGTTTTGATCGGTCGTACTCCGCTCCAATCTACCTCCAGAAAACACGTCATGCGGGTTACTTTCGGAAATCTGGACTCCATCCGGAGTGATCACGAACAGATCTAAGTCTTCATCCCCAGTCCAGACTAATGTAACCCTCAGATTCCCCTCCCTGATGCAAGTTCTTTGCTCACATACAGATTCAGCTTTTTGGCAATCGAAAGTCACACAACATTCGTCCCCCGTTGCTATGCTGCATTCGTTGTTTTCCGATGGAAAGTCTTGTTCCGGACTCGTCGGAAAGAACGACGACACAGCAGCCGGTGACAGAGTTGGTTCGCTTCCAAGAGGAGGTCGATCTTGTCCGAGGGGAGGTCGATTCGGGTGTTCTACTGGAAATGCAATCGTTGGTGTCGGATATAATGTCGGATGAGATGTCGGATATAATGTCGGATATAATGTCGGATGAGATGTCGGATGAGATGTCGGATGAGATGTCGGATACGATGATGGAGTTAAAATATCTTCAAGGGGACTTTGCGTCGGAAACACTGTCGTAGGTGATATAGTTGGTGATATCGTTGGTGATATAGTTGGATTGGGATCTTTCTTACAGTAGAATGATTCCGAAGCTCCGATTCCCGACTCAGAAACGACAATATTCCCATCTATCACAACAGTTACGGTCCAGTTATCACTTTTCCCCACAGTCATAAACGGGCGAACAAAGAAACGATACACCCCTGGTGGACCACCCTCGAACGGAAAATAAATATTTTCTACGTGGTAGCCGTACTGTTCCTGAGTCATCTCCTCCCCAAATTTTCCTAAACTGACTGGGTCCACTAGGTTTTTGTAGGATATCTCCGTGCCACCTGGTGTGATGACAAATAAGTCATAGTCATCGTCACCGATCCAATGGAGTGTGAATCGAAAATACCCATCGTCGATGCAATGTCGGTTGACGCAAATGTCACTACCATCTCTGCAGTCGGAAACCCCACAACATTCGTAGTCCGAAACGAGGCACTTCGATCCACTACTCATAAAATCGTGATCGGGAGCTTCAGTCCGCATTGTTTGCAATGACTGATGAGAGAAATCGTTCAATTTTTCGAGAGGTATTTGCTTCTTCCTTTGCTTCTTCTTTGGCTTCTTTCTTTTCTTCTTCCGATCATTTCCAATCGCATAATTGTTCGAACCAGCCGTTTCTCCGGAGTCGACGGGGGCAGCCTTTATCCTCAGACCACCGCTGTAGACTTGATTGGTCTTACCATTATCCAAATTCGCAAAGTACGTACTGTAGCTATCGACGTCATTTATGCCGTCGTACAGGCCTTCAGCAAAATCCTCATCGATGTCCATTCCATCGACATCTGAATCATTCCTCATCGATTCATTCACAGAAAATATTTCAATTTCTGATATCCGTTCGTCACTGGGACGTTTCCCAATTCCGTATTGCACCTCACTTCTCATTTCCGACTCGGATTCCGATACTGCATGCAACTCCTCGACGTTGTCTATGCCATCTAGATGTGAATTAGTCTTCTTCGGTATCCCTGCAGAAACAACTACAACTTTTGATGCCCGATCGCTGTTGGTATGCTTTCCGATCCCGTATTGTGTCTCGCTTTTCGCTTTGGATCCAGATCTTAAAATTGGCCGTAACTCCTCGCCGCTGTATTTTTCTGTGATGTTTGAATTATTCTCCACAGATTTCCTCAGAGAACTCTCTTTAAGCTCTGATGTCAGTCCGTCATTGGGATGCTTTCCAATACCGTAATATATTTCATTTCTCAATTCGGATCTGGCTTCCAACAATGCCCGCTGGTATTGTTGTTGCTGTTGTTGTTGTTGTTGTCGTTGCTGTCCGATCCTCGACGGAATTATTCGTGCATGCTGCTGTTTCTGCTGCTCTGGCAATCGATGATGTCGAAGCGTACGCAACTCTCCCTGAACCACCACGGCACACACTGCTAGCAAAATAGTCATCATGAACGATTGTGTGATAATCGGACTCTTCCTTCTGTTGGTTTTGACATGATCACAATGTTGCTGTCGCCGTCGTTTTCTAGATTTTTCTGTCGTCGTGCCGATTTCGACGAGCGACATGTTCATCTTCCCACAATACGGCGAGGTGTTGTAAAAGGTTTGCAGAGAACTCGATTGAATTCGTTCCCTTACTGTTGGGCTGGGCTATGTCTTGGTGGAACCTCCTTTGATGAGCAGGGAAGTCTCGAGTGCTGTTTGTTTGGTTGCACTTCAACTCCACAAGTTGGAGGTATCGGTATGTTGGAGAGGTGTCGACGGCACTTAATATCAATGGTTGTCGAGCATGTACGTACCGATTCTGGTTGGTGCAGATATTCCATCATTCGATCTGTACTCGTATAATTTTGCCGACTGTTCAACTCTGTCGGTTTGTTTGTTCTTTCTACGATGAAGTTTTGGAAAAACTTGAGATGTCGAACTTGTCGTGTAGGGAAAAAACCTTTTTGCGCCTAAATTTTTCCGAGTCCCGTATCAAGAAAAATTTGTCGGTATGCGTTCCCTTGTCATCGTGCTGGAAGAAGGACGAATGGGCAACGATTGTTTTTTTTTAAAAACAAAAGCGAACAATTAAGCTCCACACTTGTGGTGGTATGTTCATAGGTCATGGGAGTCGTTGCTATCGTGCACAGTATTCTTACATACGATGATTAAGTTCATGGTTGAATTTGTATATTCATACCTATATCATCTACATAACATATGTGTCTGTCCCCCTCCCGTTCTAGTATGACTCCCCTCTTTTTTCTCCTCTCCATCAAAAAAGGAAACTTTTTTCTTTCGTCATTCGCTCGATCGAAAACGAGTATTGCGTTCCGAGTTTCAACTAACGATCGCAGATCTGCGACCGACCACATCTAATACCGGTCGCATGCCGCATAGCAATATCGTCGACATCGTTCCAGGTTCATAGATCTTTGTCGGGAGTTCTTGAAACGTCGAGATTCTACCTTCCATGGTAACATCATTGTCAACGGCTCAGCCAGTTCCAGATAAGATCTACCCGAGCACGCACACCCGAAATTTCTGCATCGGTTCATTCCATTTCGCTGTTACAATCATTTCGGAGAACCATGTCCTCCAAAACAATTGCTGTAGGAATTGATTTAGGGAGCTACAATGCCCGCGTCGCAACGTTTGATGACCACTCCAACCATCCAATCTGCGCTCACAACAGCGACGGACATCGAGCGACCCGCGTCGTCCTCCCGGCGGACGAATCGGGCGACGGCAGCACTTTCAGCGCAAGAAACACCATCCCGGTTACGGCAGAAAATCTGGATCGATACATTACAGAAAAGCTTATGCCGCTGGCACACGATGCCGCACACACAAAAGATCTGAGTGTCATTGCTAGCATTCCCAACGACGAAAGGATATCAGAAGAATGGTTGAGTGCCTTGAAACAATCTGGACGAGGAGTGATAACAGAGGGTGCGGCGGTGTGCTTGGCGTACGATCTGGACGAAAGGACGGAATCGATGGCTAGCAAACGGATTCTCGTAGTAGATGGAGGTGCCTCTGCCCTCAAGGTTGCTCTCCTTCGGAGAACTACTAGCGGCTTGTGGTGTCTCGAATCAACCAAAAAGACCGATGCCGTTCACGGAGAGGCACTCGTGGAGACACTTGGACAATCTGTTGCACAGCAATTCGAAACCAAGCATAGGTTTCCACGGGGAGAGGTATGGCAATCCAAAAAGGCCCGTGCCAAGCTGCAGAGGGCCTGTGAGAATGGATTGACCACAATGCAAATCAACAACACATTGACGATTCGCGTCGAGAGTCTGTACGAGGGTATGGATTGCCAGGTGACCATTTCCGAGGCCAAATGGGATTACTTGTCGGGAAAGCTGGTCAGGAGCGCTAAGGACTTCTTGACCAAGACGGCCACGGAACATACCCAAATAGATACGGTCTTGCTCAGTGGGAACATGCACGCATGGCTGAAACCTCTCGTGAAAAACATTTTCCCCGGAAAACTTCTTTCGTCGGGGATCGATCCTTCCGAGGCCATTGCCATTGGATGCACGAAGCAAGCCAATTGGAATCTGAGCCATCCGACGGAAGCTGTAGCCACGAATATTCCAACGACTATCGAGGCGACCATGTCTCCTATAGCTATCGCGATTGCCCAAAAAGACAACGTTGTCATTGAACAGGGCACGCCGTTGCCTGCGCTCGTAAACTACGAAGTGTCGCCGCCGTCGCCGTCGTCACCAGAATCTGCCAAAGAAGATCAATCGATTGAGATATGGCAGGTGCAACCGACAGAAAAACATTTGGCCACACTTAGTGATCTATCGTCGTATTCCACTGTGCGTGTTCTTCTTACCGAAAGCAAAAAGCTACGGATAGCAGTCGGTGGAGAATCCATTGTCATCGGGTAGACTAATTGGCCCTAAATTGTTTCACTAATGACGAGTTACTGCGTAGTGTCCCATCAATGCATACCATTATTGTATTCAAATGGCACAAGTCTGTAAACGTAGTTATTAATTACATATAGAGTGATAATGGCTCTACTGTTCTTTCATTTCCTCGCAGTCGTCTGTGTCGATGAGCAGCTTGCTCATGTATGGACCATCAAGCTCATAACCCAACTTGCGGTAATAATGCCGGGTTCCAACTCCCGAAATCACCAAAATCTTTTCGGATCCATGCTCCTCCCTAGCTATTCGTTCCGCTTCTTCCATGAGGAGGATACCAAATCCCTGGTGTTGAAATCGTGTAGGATCTCGTGCCGAAACCGCTACAGCCGTTCCGTAAACGTGCAATTCTCGAATAATACTGCACGGTCGCTCGGTGATTTCCGACATAAAGGCACTCGACATGTTCGGCTTTCGAAGTCGCAACAAACCAATCAAAATGTCCTGTGTTGGATCTTCGTACGATAGGAAGGTTTCCCATCCTCCATTGGCAGTGTAGTCTCTACGAATCATTTCCACCTGATCTGGTGTCACGGAAGAATGGATCTGTTTCATGCCAACCTCACGCGTTCGAATGTCCATGCAAGGGAGATCCCAATCTTGTAATTTTTGCAGGGCTAATTCACGCAAATTTCCATGTTCTACCCCACTGCTTACCAGCGGCATTGGAATGTCTATAACATTGAAATGGCAAGATTAGCGCAGGTACCACCTTTATAACACTTGTTCATGGACCGACGCAATGCAAAAACTTACCTCTTTGAATTCGATACAATCGGGTCCACGGAGGTACGAGACTCAGAATTTTAGCAGTTAATTCAACCAATTGGTCGGGTGTGTAATTTTGATAACGCCCGGTCTTCCACAATTCGTACAATCCCGTTCCTCGAATGACCAGCGTAGGGTATAATTTCATCCCGTCACTACGAAACATTGGGTTTTCGAAATATTCCTCGAAACCAGCCAGGTCGCGTTCCCATCCCATGTTCGGTAGATCGGGCATCAT
Source organism: Pseudo-nitzschia pungens (assembly GCA_037355855.1). Lineage (NCBI taxonomy): Eukaryota > Bacillariophyta > Bacillariophyceae > Bacillariales > Bacillariaceae > Pseudo-nitzschia > Pseudo-nitzschia pungens. Next base: position 746,414 of record CM074762.1, on the reverse strand, counting down.
GTGTGTGACCACCTTGAATCCACAATCCTTTGCCAATTGAAAGGAATGGCAGACCGCAGCCACTGTGTGGCCACGATTGGTTTCTCTCGCCACACTTTCGTAAATTGACTGAACGCCAATCTCAATGCGGGTACAACCGTAACTCAACATTTCTTCCAGATGCGGTTTCAAACAATAATCGGGTCGTGTTTCAATGGTAATCCCAATGCATTTTGTTTTCGCCTGTTCCGAATACCGAATCGATTCTTGAACGCTGTTCGACGAATATCCACTCAAAGCATCGTGCAAATTTCGAATGAACCAATCTTTGTATTCCTTATCGAGAGACAGAAAGGTGCCGCCCATAACGATAAATTCCACCTTGTCCACTACATGTCCAATCGCTTTGAGCTGTGTTACCCGCCCCTTTACTTGCGAAAACGGATCGTACCGTGCCCGGATCGCTCGCATAGATGTTGGCTCGTACCCTGTGTAAGCCTGGGTAGAGTATTCGAAATCGGAATCTGGTCCTCCCGGGCAGTACACGCAAACATTTCCGGTGTATGCAATATGAGGACAGCGGTGGGGTTTGCTCATAACAGCTGCACAAGAATGATTTTCGTCGAAAAACATACGCGTACAAGAGAGTAAGTAGGTCAAACAGAATAGAAAGCAACACAACAAGATGAGCAAATAATGAGTATAATTATTTGGCAATTCGAACGCAATCCATAGTTTTGGTTCTTTCCAAGGAATGAATCGCAAAAAGAAATTCAACGCACCGACTACCGCTACACCTGATGCCGATCGGACCGGTTTCGTCTGCAAGAAAGGCAATAGTTTGGCTCGATAAGAGATGGGCAAGGCCTGGAGGATATCAGCTAGTTTGGGGATGCCCTGGAGTTTGTACTTTTTCGCGGCAGTTCCTTTCAATTTTGTGAAATTCAGCGTGTCCCCGGCATCGTAGGCTTTGATTAAATCCTGTACGACAAGTGAAACTGCCAATGCATATTTTGTTTTGTGATCATTTGGAGTTGCCGATGTAGCTATTGATGTTGCCTGTGCTGGTGCCACCATGTTTGGGATGTTCGACTTTCGATGCTTGGAATCCGCAACAAAATTAAATTACAGCCCAAGCAGTAGATATTGGAGTCCGGTAGTTGATTCGGCCAAGAAATTTCTGCCCTTCTCTCGTTCGAGTGAAGAGACGGAAAGAGTGAAACAATCAGGATAAACGGGTAGGAATCTTTCGAGACGGGGGTTGTTGAATTGAATCCTTTGAATCCATTCCACCAAGATAAATCTCGAGAGGAATCAGGGAACGCGAATTCTATATTGCGTTGAAAAGGTTTGTAGGAGGAGAAGGGATCAGTAAGGTTATTGTCGTTGTTGGTCCTGCCGAAGAGGTAAGATGCAACAAAGGTGCGGTAAGATTAGGTGCTGTCACCTTCAGTTCATTGACTTCTATCGGAGTCGAAGCTTCATCACTTTCCGACGTCTTTTGTTATGGAGTCACGTTTCGTTGTTGCTCCAACGAGTGGTCCCAAAAGAGCAAATCGCGCGTTCGCGTGAAAACTGCAATGTCTTCGCGCCGGGCGATTGTTTTGTGAACGCATGGACGAATCGACTCGGGATTTTAATGAGTAAGAATAATAATATCAGCATGTACGGAAACGACCACCTACTACAGAAAGCAATCCACCACGCAGTCATCTCCATCATCCCGCACACATACCGGTACCGGTACACCTGGTGAATACATCAGCAAAAATCGATATTCTTTTTAAATTTTCCACATCATACAGCACTCTTTACCCCCAAGCAAAGTCAGTATGCATTATTTAAACCAACGTCCACACAATACACTGATTGCTCTCACATTTACACCTTCCATAAAGACACAGTCCGGAATCAAAAGCCACACGTCGTTGACAACAATAAAATAAGCGAGGGAGCGGTTCAAGATGATGAGGAGAGAGCAACACGCCGCAAAGTCAGACCTACTAAGCAGATATACACGACGCTCGTCTCAACTGGCAGCTGTTCTTTTGTTGTTTTCTTTGCATAGGACGGAAACTGCTGCTGCTTTGCCGAAACTAGAACAAAACAACAATTACGCACGACACACTTCTCTCGAGCACACACGGGACAAGTTCTTTCGACAAGAATCCACTCAAGATTTGCCTACGTCTTCACAAGACCGAAGGATCGATTCTCTTCATCCTCTGGGATGCACAAAAAGATTTAACACTGCTCTCTTTTCGCTACGAGGAGGATCGACGAAGGCAAGAAGAGAAGCCCGATCTTTGTCATCCCAAAGAAATAATGGTACAAGCCAGACACAAAACTTTCCTATGCAAAATGACAAATCCACAACACCGACGCTATCGCCATCTTGGAGCCGAAGGGATTTTGCAATTTTTCAATCCTCCTCCTTCCTTTCGGTTCTGGCCCTTGCCCTGGTGGCGTTCTCACCGGCACCCGCTCTCGTTGCTGAAATCGGCTCTGATCGTGCTACGTCGGCTTTGTCGATAATAGCTGCATGCGCAGCCCTGACGGAAATTATAATTTCTCCCGCAATGGGGTCGTTACTGGATTCCATTGGGAGAAAGCCAGCGCTTGTAACTGCATTGCTCTGTGTGGCTTCGGTACACGGAATAGTGAGTTTTCATTCTTCCGTCGTTACGATATGCCTCGCAAAATTTTTTGGCATGCTGTGCTTAGGATCTTTCTTCACAGCTACGCAGGTTATTATCAGTGATGTTTCAGTATCGGATCCAAAGTTGATGAGTTCGACACTCGGTCTGCAATTTGCATTAGTTGGTTGTGGATACTTTGTTGGTGCAATCAGCGCGGGGCGGCTGTCCGAAATGGGTCTGGGCGTTATTTACGGTGCATCCATGGTCGTGTGTGCTTCAACCGCTGCTCTGATCTATTTTGGAATGCGGGAGACACTTATGCCATCGAAACGGATTCCTTTTGAAGAAAACAAACACATGCTACGCAAACAACTGCTACAGTCTCCGTGGTCGTCGTGTACAAGCATCCTTGTCCGCCATTCCAAAAAAGTGAGAATACTGGCTATTCTTATCATGATCCAAACTCTTCCTAGCCAAATGAGGGATGCTTTTCAAATCGTCGCCAAGACAGAGTGGGACCTTGACACAAAGGATTTTTCATCTTTCGTTGCCATGATAGGCGTCATGAACATTGTTGCCAACATTGCTGGGAGCCAGATGGTGATGAAGCTAGGAATAAAGCACTTCACAGCGATTGCAACTCTCTCATCGATTTTAGCACCTATCGGGGCATCGCTTTTTTCGTTCCGTGGGCTTTTGATCGGGACAATCATAGGATTTTTAGGATCTTCGCAGATGCTTGGTGTAACTGCTGCGTTATACGCGGAGGGTGCAAAATCTCATGTGTCGCAGGGAGAGTTGGCAGGAGAACGGTCGGCTTTCTTGGCTTTGGCGAAGGTGGTTGGGCCAATTTGGTACAGTTTATTGTATGTGAAAGGAAAGAAGATTTTCGGGACAGGGTTCCTTCCATTCTACTTTAATGTCGGTTGTGGCCTGGCTGCTTTCACTATAAGTCAGCGATACCTGACGTCCTGAACTCACCGATAACGTGGAACGTGAAGAATACATGACACTGTAATCGCGTTCGGTACACATGCATGAGGAAATTTCGAACAAGACTTTTCGAACGTCACCTTTTGATCTACACGTATTGTACCTCACGAAAGTCAAGAGTATAGTATGGGACCCGTTCTCACGCGAAAAAACAGAAATACAAAGTTTTTTCATGTTGGTGCAACACTTTGATGATACAAACGAGTCTTTCCAACGAATCAATGGGCTACTGCCGACTGTTGTCCATGAAATTCTTCTGTCTCGATTGACAACCACGAGAAAGAACAAGAAGAAAAAACAAACATAAAGTACTATCAGATGCTTTGATTTTGGTGAAGCATCCAAAACGAATAAATCTACCAGTTTGATTGAAATACTAGCAGCGATTGCCCAGACTGAAAATCACTGATAGTAGTGCTTTCTAACCATACTTTGAGATCTGAGTGATAGGTAGATTTTCTGCTATTTTCTGCTTGCTGATTATTAGTACTACTACTAGTAGAGCAGCTAGTAGTAGTACTAATAGTCGTATCATCTTCTAATTGTAGTAGTACACATCAACAATAGTATCATTAAACCCCATACGCTGGTGGCATCATTTTTTTGCCTATCAGTTGCATAAGAGAGCTCTCTCCTTTCTTGTTTCCTACTTGTTGTGAAATTTTATTTTGTTGGAAAGTTGATGATGTGATGTTGACATAGTAATAATGAATAACAATAACGATGGCAATCGAAAGTTTACGGTACGTTCGTAAGGTTACCCACCAACAAGGTCGCAAGATATTATTATTTCGATAAATACATAACTTACCGGTATGTAGTACGAGGACTCGGGGATCACAATACAAGTAATTGTAATTTTGTACACTTGGGGCACCTGGGTGCTAACCGTATCTTGTGTTGATCTGAAAATCGGCGAGAGAACATGAGTAAACACGTGGAGGATGATGTGGATGGGACTCGCCGCCAAACAAGAATAAGCTGTCTTGTTGTTGTGAAAACTAAGAGGCTTCGTGGCCGTAAATTCCAAGACGATCAAATTAAGTGTGTCCTTTTCACTTAGGGAATTGATGTGTCGCACTCGATTCTCCCTGTTGGTCGCATTTTTAGAAGTCGCGAAAAATCTGAACGAAAGCCCTCTCAAAATATGTCACAAAATACGACTGAACCGAATGATTATTCATGCTCACTAGTCTGTTAGCATCCCAGTTCTCCTCACAATCCAAAACGGTCCAAAATCCGAAAGCATCTTCGTCGTCGAACCGATCAATTCCAAATCGCATGGGGTCGACGCAGCAACACACTCTCGAAAGTGATACATGTACGACAGACGGCAAATTGCAATGAAATCTTCTCATCGAATGCATCTATTCCTGGTAGCGGCAATGCTACTACCGGCATGGTTCAATGACAAAGTACATGCAGAGTTTATTACGACGACGACAACCAGAAGGTTGAGAGGGAAAAACCGCAGTCCATACACGAACAGTATACCAGAACGACCAAAACAATAATCACAAAGACCGCTTGCCACAGCAGAATTTTTTGGATCCCCGACCGCCTCTGACTGAGACACTGCGAAAACGAGCAAGTGACAACCAAGAATCTCAGCGCAGAAGGCGGGATGACAAATCACTGCATGCGTTGCCAGCGGGAAACCTGGGTCGGGACTTCAACTCAACTTTATACAACCAACTACACAGTGCACCGTTTGAGATTTACGAATCAGCCTTTGGTGTCGGCAACGAAGAAAGAGAAGAATCGTTCCCTGTTTTCATCGTCCCGGATTGGGAAAAGGAAACCACAGGCGTATTTTCTGCATTTTCAAGGACAGCAACGCCGCTCACCTTCCAAAACATGAAGGTGTTGCTTTCGTGGGATGACATAGTTGAAGCCAGTACTGGAGCCGAAGAAGATCTGCTGAGTTTCATGTCCCTGAACAACTTTCACTCATCTCTATTTATTGGAAAGACCATGGGAGACGCAGCCTCGCACACGCCCTTCCTTGGAATCATCGTGTCGTATCACCAGCATTCGCAAAAGAACATTATGATCCCCTTTGCAAAGCTGGAGGATTTCTTTCACGACACGTCCGAAAAACATCTACTGAGCGAGTCGACCCAAAAGCTCGAACACGACGTTCTGCACGAAATGCTCGACGAGGAGAGGGCGAGAAACTCCACCAGCACTTTTTTTCACCCCGAACTAATCGCCGAGACGCGCCACAACCAGAGACGGGAGGAGCTAGAAGACATCGAGGCGCTCCACTTCCGGCGGCTGTTTCAACTGTTGATCCGTCGAACATTTCTTTTCTCTTACGGATACGCGGATTGCCTGAAGATGGAACCCCACAATCTTCGAACGTGCCTGGACGATACGTTTTCTCTCGTGGTACAGATGGAAGCTACGGTGAGGGACGCACTCGATACCCAGCTCCTGCAAGAATTGGCAACGGTCACGCAACTCAAAAGCTCGTCGACGTACCAAGAGGCATGCGTGTCTGTAGATATGTACGGCACGAGAGAATGCACGGCATCTTCGCACAGCAGTTTTCGGGGTTTGGGGGCATCGGCATTCTCGACACTTTCTTCCGTCTTTCGGTGACGAATGGGACGACAATAATTATTACGCTAATAATATTAATGTAGAATAGACTTGTTATCATTTTGAATGTGTACCGTAACTAATTCCATTATTTTTCGTTTTCGTTCCGTGTCATGCGAATTTCAGCGCGACAAATTTCGTGGAAGGGCTATCATTTATTTGCGTTATCGATTGATTGCATCCGATGACGGCAGACGGTTGTGTTTCCTTGCACTGTCCGTATTTCGGCCAACAACGGACTCGTGTGCAGATTTGCGTGCAACAGGCAGATTCCTTGCTGCATAAGAAAGACATTTTTGATCCATACACCGCCAGGTCCAACCACGTCGCACCCGATGTCGACAAAGCTCTTTCCACGACGTGCTAGCCGATATCGTTCCATTTTGGACCAGTACCACCCGTAGGTTCTCGCTCGTATCGCCACTTGGTCCACGTGTGCCAATCGCAACCTCCCTAACTCCTTCGTGCGAAACCTAATGGGTCTGGTCCAGGATTCTCTGCAGGCACTCGGTTCGTTCCCTGTCGGTCCGAACCACGGTCAGCGATCGGTACCTGAATCGCTCTTTTTTGTTTTTGGGATGGTTCGGGGGGCTCCACTGTTTTCGGAGAGTCTTCAGCACCCGGGACGCTTGCTGGGGGGTTTTGATGGTCTCGTGGCCCTTTCGCAGCGAACACCTCCGCATGCATTCTTCGTAGGGCAGATCCAAAAGCACCACATCCACGGGGATTCCCTTTGTTGCAGCTGTGGCTGTTGCCGGTGGCGATGACGAAAGCTTGATGGCCCCTAGGTTCGCTTCGATAGTTGTAGTAGCAATAGTAGTATTAGTATTAGTATTAGTAGCAGTAGCAGTGGTTGTTGCCGTTGCAACCGGCTTGGTCCCGCATTCTTCCGTTTGTGGATTGTCCGTTGCGGAATCTTTGTTTGGCGGCTTCGATGCCGTTGCAGAAACACCCTGCCCGGGAGCCGCTTCCGCCATTCTATACCACGTTGATCGTTGCGTCTGGTCAAAATTGCATCGATCAATGATCGGACAGCGACGTTGGTGCCCCGGTTGTTGCTCTCGCAAAGTTGGAACCGAGAGGACTCGCTCCAGTTTCCGTTCGCATTTGGGCCTCGTTTTGAGTTCGTCTTGGTTGATCCGGCAGAACTTTTCGGGCATGGATGCCACCAAGCTCTGGGCAAAGGTCGACTTCCCCGAGCCGGGTAGTCCCACGAGCAGGACGAGGAAGGGTTCGTAGTGTTGTGGCCGGCGCTGTTCTGTTCCAGCGTCGCTGCCGTTGTTCGTGGGAGCAAGAATCTCGATGTAGGAATTCTTGCGCTCTCTCGCGGCACGGTTTCCGCTGCCCTTTTGATTTGCGGCGCGGTCCGTCTTCTTTTTCTTCGGGACGGCAGTCCATTCGTCCTCTTTGTCGGCGTCGAAACGATCTGTCATCATTTCCCTTATCGAGCTGCTACTGATTACGAAAGCAATCCCGTTGTGTCTGTTGCGACGAACGCCGCTGTAAAAAAATGAATGGACAGGCTGCCAACCGAACGCGAGGATGAAAACGAATAGAGCACTACCGAGGCCAACGGGGAGCACCATGAATGTGGATGCGGTCCGCCGTCAAGCAAATTAGATCTGTTTTCATACTTTTGTTGGTCCTTGATTGGATTGCAAGAGAAGATTACTCATTGAAACTTGGTGATTTGCGTGTTTTGAGTGTTTAGTGTCGACGCATCAGTCTCTTCGTAATCGTACCAGTTAACCTTACTCGTAATCTGATTTTACCTCGTCAAATCTCAAAATGACAACACCGTCTTTCGAATATCCGTGACTGAGATATTTCAGTCTTGCGTCTTCGTCCCTTCTCATTTTCGGATGTCGAACCATCATTGCTATTATTGCTTATTTGAACTCCGGAAGGTGGATGAAGACATCAGACCTCTTCCGATCCGACACCAACCAACAACTTCCTCCCTCCCTGGACTTACACTAACGCAACGTTGACCCGGGATGAACGAAGCATGAAAAGACATGCTTGCATTCAACACCGTCGATTGTTCTTCGACTGCTTCCGGTTCAACGCTGTTTTTCGGTTGGTCGCAGTTGGCGTCGTTTCGATTTTCGTGGCGACTTCGGTGTTCCTAGAAATTTGCGACGGTGGGAACATGATTCCGGTCGGTGGAAGCACGCGATCAGCGCTCTCGATTGCGGGGGCGTCATCGAACACGAATTCGGCCGGACGAGCGGCAACGCGGATGTTGCAGAAGGTGTGCTCCGCGGGTCCCCCGCTCGTTCTGGCATCCACCCTGCCTCCGACCGCCAACTCCCTCAATCCACGTCGCTACAATACCGGCAACAAAGACATTCTCCGGTCGCCAGTGTTGCGATCACTGGATCTGGAAATACACCGGGGAGGTTCGCAGGAGCGTTTCGGGCAGCGGCGAAGGAAAAGCGACGACACCGGTGGCGGCACCAACGACGAGACGAAGGACACCGAGAAGAATCCTCTGGAATCCTTTCTGCGGGCCCAATCCAAGGTTTCCAAGGCCGTCCGCCAGGGAGCCGGTGCCGTGTTTTCTCTCGCGGGATTTGTTGGATCCAGTGTCGTCACCCTGACCACGGATCGGCGGTCGTTTCGGGATCGCTTCGTTGAGCCCGTTCGGGCTCTGAACAATTACTTGAAGACATCGGGGTGAGTGAGCGAGTGAGCCAATGGATGGCCTCGCGATTCCATTGGCTTTGGCTTTTCAACACGAGGCTGCATTCTACGATATTGTTGGTATGGAGTCGTGGACGACACTTGGTGTGAACTTACAACTTGCTTGTGTACAAAATAATGATGATGATGATTGGATTGTTTTTGTCACCAAACAACATTGGAATGTTGCGCCAAACGAAGCGTGGATGGGGAATTGGCCAAAAGCTTCAATCATCGATTGGGAGTGAATCTGTGCTTGTTGGGACGGGTCCACATGTACCAGGGAGCCGAAGAACAAAAGGAGGCGAAAAAGAAGAAACACGACAGTTTTTCATCGCGCGTCTCGCTGCCGTCGTTTTCGTCACCCTCCTCCGCAATAATCAGCAACTCCCTCTTGGAAGAAGCTCGGCGGTATATGAAATACGCCACGGCTGTCTATGGACAGGCTATGATCAATGCTGCCGAAGTCGATGCCCGAGGACGACTCGACGGAAAGGTTGGCCGGGTAACAAAAGAAACAATCAGCACCCACATTCAGGTTCCAGAGGAAGACATTGTCTTGTTGGATGTTTCCAATCTTGCAGGAAATTCCCATCACCTGAGACACATGGTCGTGGTGGATCACCAGCACCAAAAGGTGGTCCTGAGCCTCCGTGGGACATTTAGCCTGGAAGAGATTGTATTGGACGTGGCGGCCTATAGCCGAGAGTTTTGCGGGGGGGAGGCGCACTCCGAAATGGCGAACATGGCGGAACGCGTGTGGACCGTGGCCGGACCAAAGATCGAATCGGTCCTGAACGAAAATCCGGGCTACGAGTTGATCCTGACGGGCCATTCCCTCGGAGCCGGCGCGGCGTGCCTGCTCACAATACTGCTGCAAAACAAAAAATTGCTTCCCACCGAGCAGGAAATTCGCTGCTTTGCCTATGCTTCTCCCCCCGTTTACACGCCCTTGGAGTTCGTTCCCAGGTCGGTTCGGTCCACCACCAATTTTGTTCACGAAAACGATTTCGTCCCCTTCTTGTCCATTCAGAAAGTAAGGAAGTTGTTGAATAGTCTCCAGGCCTGTTGATCTATATGCCCGCAAACACATGTCCGGCAAGGAGATAACACGCATGGTTTTGGGGGCATCACCACCGCCCAAGGATTTGATTGCGTCGGTCCTGGAAGCGGAAGGGGTGCGCCTTGTTCCAAAGAAGGGAGCCCCAACCCTGTACATACCCGCAGAAAAAGTTGTATTGCTGAAGGAAAACCTGGACGAAATGGGAGAGCACAGCGACGGCACTTATCGGTTCGAGGTAACAAGTGGTAGAGAACTGTCTCAACGAGAAATACGCGTTTGTCCAGACATGCTGCTGGATCACTCTCCGGCGCGTTACGAACATGCGTTTGACCATCTCCACAAACAGGACAACGAGGATCGGTAATCAGAGCTTTGTTGTGTCATTGATGTAACGATAGAGCAACAAGCTTTCTTTAGACTATTATGAAGATTTTGGCGCCTTTCTCGCACGGATCCCATATTTGCTTTTCGTCAAAACCTTACTGAGTACACCAGAAAACATGAAGTTGAGGCGTTGAATCATGTCAACAAGTGAAAAAAAAAACGCCGAGTCCCCTGTTTTGTCTGCAGTCAAATGGTCGAAACACCGACCGGAATTCGTCTCATTGTTCGCTTTTCAGCTTTTGGGCAAGTTCTTGGAGCAACCTAGATACCAAGTCCTTGCTGAGTCCCATCACGGAGTCTTCCGTCCCGTCGATCCGATCGACGTGGTGCTGTGTCAGTGGATGTTCGATCATCAAACCGCCAGCGCAACTCATCACGGGTTCGCCTTGTTCGATCAAAGAATCGATCAGCGCAGAAGAACCACCTTCGCCAAGCGTTTCGGAGTTGAAATGAATGGTTGCCGTATCCACGCCGTCCACACGAATCCCGCTGGGATGGTGGTACAAGACCACCGATCCCACGGTGCTGGGAGGGGAAGCCGCGTACCCCTCAACGAATTCTTTCGCTTCCTCGACCGACTCGGGTTTTTCCAGGATCTTTCCCCCACACGTCACGACCTGGTCTCCCGTCAAGACCACCCATCCTTTGTCCCCATCGTTTTCCGGCAAATCGCCCGGGTTGTTTTCGGTCAGTTCTTGGACGAGCCGATCCATCTTGGCGTTTGCGAGCAGCAACACCAGCTCTCTCGGAGGGGCGTTCTCCGATCGATCCCCCAGGGCCTTTTCGTCGATGGGTCGAACAAACTTGGAGTAGGGCACTCCCATTTCTCCGAGGATCAATTTCCGGGTGAAACTCGCACTTCCCAACAACAAAGGTTGGGGAAGACCCAAATCGGCGAGAGGGTTCGACACACTCTCGTTGTCGGCGGTCGCTCCCATTGTTTTGGAAGTGCCGGTACCACCAAATTGTCGACAGCTATTGCTGCTTCGTTTGCCGAAGGCGAGGCAGCTCTGGAATGCGCGATGGCCTGCGGGTGACTGATTTGCGCGAGTGAGAGAAAAAATCTTGTCGAATTGTGGAGAAAAAAACAGAAAGACCACACACCAATTCCTCGCAACGACGTTCATGCTTTGTCGAGACTCGAATGAGTTAGCCTGGTTTTGCCGACAAGAGTTTTGACTGATGAGTTCGTAGCAGAGATGGATACCGGTACCGGTACGGTAGGAACGGAGGAGGAAGTGAAAAGCGACGCCATCATGAATTACAACACCATTTTCAGGAATCCTACCGGTAGGAAAATCAAATTCAGCATTCAGCGTTGTCTTTGCCAGATTTTCCGATGGATGTCATTGAGTCACGAATCATCAATCAATCACTCCACTCCACTGATGCCTAACTTAACTGATAACATAACCAAGTGCACCAAGAACCGCTAAGAACAACCAGAGAAACTTCTTGTTCAATCCATAATTCAATCATTTTTTTAAGAGAAACAACAGAGCACAATTGAATGCTCAATGTACCGTGCATCATTTTGACAATGACTGACAATGTCGAATTACTGCCGTTTGCTGTTTGATTTCGTCAGGCTTCGAACGATGCATCGCATGTTTGTTCCATATTGCTCTTCTTTGTTGCCATCAACAGTCCACATTTGATTCGTATGATGGAACTGATTTGCTGTCTTTGCTGAAAGAACAGATTGACGACATGTCGTCCGGCGGTCGCCCACCACTGCCGCAGAGTGAAACAGGAAACGTGGATTGCAACAACAGCCAAGGCACCAACGAGTCCGAGTCCGAACTGGAAGATACCAAAGAATCATTGCGGATAGCTCTAGCAGCCAACCATGAACTCCAGGATAAAATCTTGTCGGAGCTGCAATGGATAGCTCGTCGAAAACGCGACAATCGCTTGGAAGCGGCGAGATGCATCGAGAGTCTCTGCGACACGGTCCCTGACTGTGAGAGACGACCGAAGATTTTCGACCAAGTGGAAGCAACGAACACCATGTCGCCAGCCAACCAGGGGAACGATCCGACGAAGAACCAAAACGACCAAAATCAAGGAGAGGAAATAGCAAACAAGAGAAAGAAGAGGAAGAAAAATTGCAGAGAAAACGACGATTACGTTCCCACAAGCAAAGAAATCAATCAGTTACTAGCTGACGAATTTGATTGCCAAAACAGGAAGGGAGAGAAAGAGGAAACTATCAATACCAAATGGTCACTGTATCAACGCAAAAAATTTCTGTACGATCCTCACCGAAAATGGACGTTGGACTATTTCTCGGACCCGACGGGCTCCCTTCCAAAGGAGAACGACGATATAATCCAGAGACGGAGGCTCCTGATGAAAAGAAGAGCCCCGAAGTCTGCCTCCAGTGTCTGTATTGCAAGTCCAGATCAAGAAGTCGACGAAGACATGGTTCCCGACAATTTCTTCCATCATACATCTCAACCATTCACTTCGCAGGAAACGATCCGTCTCAACGAGTGGCTCCGTAGTGAAAAAGCTTGCCATGACAGCTCTTACGCCGAGGGCGATCCCGGTTCGTTTTTCGAACGCATTGCTACAAAATTGCGGAAAGAGCATCACGAGGATCCGGTTGCAAGGAAAAAAGACAAGGTCCTTCTTCCAACGTGTGTGCCACGATCTGTGGAGGATATACGGTTTTACTACCGGAATCGTCTTGCCACGCAACACGAATTCACAAAACAGGAGTCTCTTGCTATTTTAGAAGGTGTCGAAGAAACAAGGAAAGAAGAGGAGCGCGTTCGAGGAAACGGAGAAGATGATGTTCCCGATGGTGGCGATGGTGGTGAAGAAGATGGCGAGAAGAACGACGATGCCAATTCGGAACCACCAACAAGGAGACCCGATTGGGAAAAGATATGCGAGCGTGTGCGAAAGATACACCGAAAGTCTCATTCTGACTCTGAAAATTCTGGGGAGCAGGACAGGAATCAGAATGCCGGTCGGAAGGACACCCTCATAACTCCCTACCAATGCATGGTCCATTACAAGACAAAACTTCGACGACGACCAGATGGTTCCTTCACGCCAGAAGAAGACGAGCTTCTGTTGAGATACATAGCAGCAATGGGACCACAATTTATTTGGGGGACCACGGAAATCGCAGATCTGGCAACTCGGCTCTTTCCGAACAAGCCAGTTTCCAGGATCTACGAACGAACGCATTTCTCACAATGGCACCCCCTGTCGAAAGACACGATATGGACAAAAGAGGAAGAACAGAAATTGGTGTTGGCCATGAAAGTCTATTCCGACGTTGGTGGTGAAAGTGAACGTGATGGCACTCTTACTGCCCCGAACGATGATTTTGGTGACGAATACGATGATGGTGCAGCAAGGCGAAGCTCCGACGAGCGGAAGGTACAACGGGAGCAATCGGCACGGATTGCATCGGAAAAGAAGACCATTCGAAAAGCAGCTACGCACTTCCATCCCGAGCGACAACTCTACAAGGTTGTCAAAAAATGGAAACGATCTTTCAGTCCACGCTTTTCGTACAAGCCTTTCTCCAAGGAGGAGGACTTGAGATTGCTAGAGGCTGTCAAATCGTCCGCCGCAAACACTCCTTTTTCCGAAATCGCGAAACAACACTTTCCGAATCGGTCTAGCGATCAACTGAGTCAACGATGGACCAAAATCGCACCGGATAAGGACAGGGTGGAAAAACTGGTGCCATTCATGATCCGAAGCGGGATGAAACGGGGATTGATAAAGACGAGATCTAGCAATGACACGACAACAAACCAGAACTCGAGTGGAAACAGATTCCCGAACGACAACACTGCTCAGAATGACTCCACTTCAGCTATATTTGATCCAAACGACTTTGTTGTCGAAGTTTTACCAAATCAAGGTCAGGAAAACGAATCCCAAGAAAGTCTCGAGGCTCGTGGTGGTGCTCGTGGTGGTGGTAGAGACAAGAGCATTGGCCAAAACCAAATTTGTTTTTCGGATTTAGGATAATCACTGAAAACCTTAAAGGATGCATGGATATACCACGATTGACCTCAAGTTATTTTGTTTCAACTCTTTTTGCTGGAATAAAAATAGTTTCTTTATAAGCACACATGGCCTCCTCCTTGAAGGGACGCCGCCGGCACTGGGGTTGCAGAAAAAGGGCCGAATCTTGTGATATAGTAGGAAAGACAATAAGGTAGCAACACTTCGTAGATGATTGTAATACCAATGGTGTGAATAGTAGAAGAAGAAAAGAATATTATTCAGCGGAATTTTCTTTCCTCTTGCTGCCATCAGCACTCAAGCAAAGACAACATTTTGTTCTACCATGGACCTTATGTTTTGACTATTCTGAAAGTATTCTTAAGTTGAATCAATGCAAAGAATGGCTGGCTACCATTGTTTTACCTTACAAGAAATAACTTCCAACAAGGAGTGGGTTGAATGAGTCCTAGTTTCATACTTACAAACAATATTACAAGCACTTCACCAATCTACCCATGGGTCGTAGTAATAATCTACCAATCATCACCACACTGCAGTAAGGTTTATTGCAAGTAATGGTCGGTTACACGTGGAATGTTTTGAAATTTATACATTCGCACCGCGCCACACTCGGACACCAACGCAGATCCATGAACAGACACGCAGATGAATGATGAGTCCAAGAACATCCCATCATCAGAAAAGTGTTCTACAACATCATCAGTTTTACGCACGTAACTTACATCATCTTATTGCAGTTGTTGTAATCGTAGGCAATCAATCGACTCATCTCTTACCGTAAGTGTTTGCGCCTTCGAAAAGATATTATCTTTTCTCGTGTTGACATTAGCCTTACGACCTTCAAAGTATTTTCCGAAGCAGTGTGAATCGAAGGCCTCCGATAGTGCATTCAACTTGTACAGACAACCAAGTCGTTCCTCATTCTTTGCTGATCTTTGTAGAAAGGATATATCGATTGATACAACCATGCGATTCACGACGATGGCGATTCTGTCCGTCTTGACAGCGACTTTGCGACAAAGTCGGGGGTTTCAGTTGCGAAAAGCTTTCACACCGTCTTCTACCGTCGGACGATCAATCTTGTATTCTTCCCAAACAATAACCCGGTGCAGCAGCAGTACAGCGCTTTTTGGAACCGATGACATCTTGGGAACGCCTGCCACTGCGACGGACGATGGGAAGAGGCCATTTCAAATCACAACACCAATCTACTACGTCAACGACAAACCGCACATCGGCCATGCCTACACGAGTACCGCATGCGATGTGCTTGCCCGATTCATGAGATTGAGCGGAAGAGAGGTGTTCTTTCTAAGTGGGACTGACGAACACGGCCAGGTACGTTGCGCCGCAAGCGGATTTTGAAATTCAACAACTGCACCCAGTTGGCACCAAAGGCCGAGTTCTGTGGATCCGGTGTGAAAGCGTCAAGAATTCTTCTCTCATTTTTTTTTGTTTTCTGATTCGCGTTGTGAATCACTCATCGGGAAATATTCAACGGCATTGGCGACTACGATAACGACAAATCTTGTTTGCATGCATTAAAAATATCAACGCTACAGAAAGTAGAGCAATCGGCAGAGAAAAAGGGAGTTCCACCACAGCAATTTGTTGACGAGGTTTCTGTCAGCTTTACAGAATTATTGGACCTTCTGGAAATCACAAACGACAAATTCATTCGAACGACCGAGCAAGCGCACAAGGAATCGGTTCAGCACTTATGGACAGTCTTGGTAGACAAGGGTTACATCTACAAGGGAACTTACAGCGGGTGGTATTCTGTGCGAGACGAGTGCTTCTACAACGAGTCTGAACTGGTGGACGGAAAGGCCCCTACGGGAGCCGAGGTGGAATGGGTTGCGAAGGAAGAGTCTTACTTCTTCAAACTGAGCGCGTTCGAAGACAAATTGATGGAATATTACGAAGCTAACCCTGATTTCATTGCACCGAAAACTCGTCGTAACGAAGTAACGGCATTCGTTGAGGGTGGCCTTAGGGATTTGTCGATTAGTCGAACCTCCTTCAAATGGGGAGTTCCTGTCCCCGATGACGACGATCACATCATGTATGTGTGGATGGATGCGTTAACGAATTACATTTCTGCCTTGGGATATCCCAACACGGATGCCGATTCGGATTACTCGAAGTACTGGCCAGCTGCTATGCATATTGTTGGAAAGGATATTCTGCGCTTCCATGCCGTATACTGGCCAGCATTCTTGATGGCAGCAGACCTCCCTCTTCCAAAGCGCATTTTTGCACACGGTTGGTGGACCAAGGATGGAGAAAAGATCTCGAAGTCTTTGGGCAACGTCATCGACCCAGTCGACCTCGTAGAAACCGTAAGTAAAATATATTGCAGAAAAATGCACAACATGAGCTTGTATTCTCTTCTAACTTTTTGGAGCTCTTTACCTGACCGCAACCGAACGCAGTATGGCGTGGATCAAACTCGGTTCTTCCTCATGGCCGAAACCAATTTTGGTAGCGACGGCGATTTTTCCGACAAGGCGATGCTCCTCAAGGTGAACAATAACCTCGCTAACGAACTTGGAAATCTTTGCCAACGAACTCTCTCGATGGTCTTTAAGAACTGCGGAAAGGCCTCTCCAACTCCTGGTGATTTTACTGAGGAAGACGAGGCGTTGCTTGCATCCGCCAGGGGTTTGCACGAGCGATGTGCAACTGCCATATCTAAACAGAAAATCCAACATTATGCCAATGAACTCATCGAAATGGTACGGGATGCCAATAAATACATCGATGCTATGGCGCCCTGGGCACTCCGGAAGACTGACGAACAACGCATGGGAACCGTGTTGTATGTTATCATGGAAGTGCTGCGACACGTTGCTATTTTGTACCAACCCATCATTCCTGGATCTGCCAACAAGATTCTGGATCTCTTGTCGGTCCCGGAAGAAAATCGGTCCTTCAAGCATCTGGAGGGGGAGGAGTACAAGATCCAACCGGGGACTCCTATCAGCAAACCAAAAGGTGTATTCCCAAGAATCGAAGTACCGGAGCTCGTTGAGTCATGATGATACCAATTGCTTCATCACTATGCACCTCTCAACACTGATTCTTTTCTACTGTAATATTTATTCATAACATAACTTTAACGAGAAGGATCTTCTGCATTTCCTCATTATCAGCGAGTCATTCTTATACGAAGGTCATCGTCTTAATTCACTACCCAAGTTGACGATCGGTCGAAAGAAAACGCATCACTACCGACCTACTCGAACGATGAGTCAGAATTCAACCCCTCCCTTTGAAAATTCATTTTATGTGTACATTTTATATCACTCTGATCTAAGTCATAGCTGTATGAGTCGTCTCCAAATACTTCGGGTTCCGAAACAAAGTAATGTTGCAGCGTTGGTGTTTTTTTGTGGCGGAGAGGTGGATTGTGATTGTGACCAATGCTGTACCTAATCATGCTGTTCTTCAATTGTGGAAGAAACCCAATTATAACACCTTCCTTCGGTTCATTATTTCGCATTACCCATTAAGCCTCGTAAATCGGAGCGATAAGCGGGTGCCATTGGTGCATCCATGCGCAAAGCCTAGTGAAATTCATGAAGGCAAGAGAACAGAATAGTTAGTTCCCAAAATCCTGTTGTGACAGCATCAAATGTTGGCCACACATGGAAAACCAATGAGATCCTTCGGAATCGAACGATGCCTAATCCAACAACAGAATCCGCAAGCATATGATCCATCATGCTTCCGTCTTCCCGACGAAATCTTGTCATTTTTTGCTACTACGCCGACCAGAAAAAGATTCCTCAGCACCAATTTTTGTGCTACGTAATCCTCTTCGTATCATATTATGATCGTTCTCGTCCGGTTACAATCTCATACGGTGTTCGGAAGATCGAAAGTAATGCCAGATCTGACCCCATTGACTCGAGTCATGGCCGATGAAAAATCGTTTGGAACAGGCCATCCACAACTTACCAAAACAACCACATGGAAAATACAGAGATGACAACTACAACGTTTCCGGTGCTGTGATAAGCCGCAGACAAAATCAATCGAATGAGATATTTACACGACTCTTGGTACACACTTGAACATCTCTACCACAGACAAAAAAAGGCACTCTTTCGAATACTCTGGAGAACACTCACCCGGCATCGTCCTTGCTTAGCTTTCCAACCCCCCGAGATGCTTGGACAAGTCCAACCAAGACTACACCCAGGACAAGGTAGGCGATAGTTCCGTTGACGAGAGTTGCTGGTAAGCTCATGGTTCTGTTGTACTTTTTATTCGGCAAGATGGGAAAGAAAACTACGTCTAGTAACAGTTGGCTGGAATCGTAGATCGATGGAGAAATTCAGACGGACACGAAGACTTTTCAACGGGGAGCTGCAGTATCGTTTTTGATTGCGATCGGTCGAACTCATTGGTACTGTTAGGGCTGGACCTGCGCAGGAATATTCATTTTATTCGGAATTGAATGTTTTCGTAATGATCGCTGCTGCGCTGCGCGCTGTGGGGGATGTAAGAATCTCTCTATTGAGAAATTGGATTTTTCCCGTTCGTGGGTCGAAGTTGCTCACTGTTACAACTTGCGACCCGAGTTGACTCAAGATCTTACCGTTAAGAGTGCAGCTGAGATTTCGTTTGTAACCTTAACTTGACAGATAACCTTGGTTGTATCCATCAAACGGTAAGGTTACTCGTAAGTTACTGTAATCTCAAACTTCCTACAAACACGCCTCAACGTGTTTGCTCCCCATAATTTCTCATCACTGAAAATACCCATACCGGTACCCACTAAAAAGAACTGGCATGAGGAGAAGGGACTGCTTTCTCTACCGGAAGCTCCATGCTCAAAGATAGGATGAAAGTGAAGACATTCATTTTTCATTGTGCTGTTCTGTCTCAACTGTAGATGACTTCTAGGAAGTAGTAAGCGCTGGGAGGTTATGTAACACATATGCCCGCTTCACTGGGACCCACCAGCACCTTCTCCAGCATAATCCATATCGCCATGGCATTGGTAGAAAATAGTAGTAGTAATACTAACTTCACAAAAAGGGTCACCCAGACCTACTTCTTTTGACATTCACCACAGAACAGGTCATAGGTGTCACCATATTTTGTTGCATGATCACAAAAATGGGCACCCAGATCTACTACTAGTAGTTTGTATTGACATAAAGAACACCAGGTGATTCATAGTACTACTACTAGTAGGTTTCATCACATATATTAAAATATTATCATCTCAAAAAGGAGGACCCAGACCTAGTATCACTACTACTACATCTATTACATACATAGCAGAACAGGTCATAGGTTTCAACATGGGATTACATGCCGTTACACAGTGTCTAATGAGGAGACAAACAATTTTCATGAAACTGCTACGGAATTCCCAACCACTGTCCCCCACTTTCCGTAAAAATTAGTAGAAGTATGGAAGCGTGGAACCAGGGGGGGCAGTAGTTGATTGGTAATATGTACTTCGTAGAACATGCACGTAACTTACCACCATGAGCTCACTTTTGTTGATTTTCTTCCATTAGAAGAAAGCTTTTAAAGTGCACATACGAATTACAGTTGGTAATTCAATATTTTACATGTCCTACCTCCGTACCGGTACCGTATGCATAATGCATATTGTTTATTCGTTGAAGGGGAGTTTTTTCAAGTCGTGAAAGCAATACTAGTTGCGGAATCACCGTGTTCTTCCATCAAGAGAATAACATACCGAATATTTCTACATTTTCCATCTGCCGTATCATCAAAACAACGAACGATGAACTTTCGGTGTTCCAACACAGTCTTTCAACGGCTGCCGGCATCATGGTTTCGTCCTGTTAATTTTTGGAAAAACTTTCCCTTGAGTGCATCGTGCTCGGAACACGACAGAAATCAGCAGTTGACGGCTTTGTGGCTTCCGATGAAAACTTGGAAGCCGCTTTACCGTTTGAAATCAACGCGAACAGATCGAATGGCCGACGATATTAAGATGATTGGTACGATTGAAAAGTGTAAGGCTAACAGACTCTCATCTCGCAGTGAACATATCCAGAAAGATTACGAAGACGATGGCACGCGAGACGAAACGGCATTTGATGACATCTTCTCTATTTCTATTGAGAATGATGGGCAAACAATTTCCATAAGCACTCGGTGGAAAAATCAGGGTAGTGATTACGAAAACTCGAGCGAGCACTCCTGGGATTTTCTTTCGCCATTGCTATGGGTGAACGATCCACAACATATACATGCCACTTCGGGCCAACGGTTGCGATCGCTGGGGCAATATTCTAGCAAGTTTGCGATTGTGCGTGCCCAAATCTTTTCGATGAATCAAGTTTCATTCGACGACATTTTTGATGACACCTGTGACAGCACTATGCTGTATCCATTCCCTCCGAAAGGAAGCATGCATTCGAGGGGGGACATATACTCCTTGTCCACTGATATCAATCAAAGCATTGATGAAAAGAAGAAACGCTTGGTGAAACTCTGGTGGAATTATGGGGAAACGTCAGTCTTCGATTTGGA
The DNA here is from genome assembly GCA_037355855.1 of Pseudo-nitzschia pungens. Classification (NCBI taxonomy): domain Eukaryota; phylum Bacillariophyta; class Bacillariophyceae; order Bacillariales; family Bacillariaceae; genus Pseudo-nitzschia; species Pseudo-nitzschia pungens. The sequence goes on along the minus strand of CM074762.1, from coordinate 725,540 downwards.
ATGGCTTGTCAATCTCGCTCGTAACAATTGTTTGGGTCGGAGTTTGTCTAGCGAGTTGATGGGTGCCGAAAATACTGTTGAGGCCTCTCCAAGCTCAAGACGATCAAAAGAAAGATCTAGAATGACAACTGCTGTGACCAAAGACATCGCAATCGGTGCAATTAACAATCCAAAGGGCGCGTCTATGTCGAAATTTGATTACGAAGAAACGATGGAGAACGAAGACACTCTGTATGAGGCAATGCGAGAGATATTTGAGCACGGGGCTATTTTGATACAGAATGCACCAGATGTAGATGAGATGGCAAAGAAGGAAGGAAAGACTGCGATGAGTTCGGAAGATGACGTAAACTCTCAACAATTGCTAGAGTCCATTGTTAGGGATCTCGGTCAACGGTTTTCTGGTGGAAGTCTCTCCCATGGATCTCTGTATGGAGATATCTTTCACGTGCAGAGTAAACACAATGCTGAAAACATCGCGTACACCAACGTGGCATTACCTCCCCATCAAGATCTGACTTATTACGAATCGAAGCCATTTTTGCAACTCTTGCATTGCGCGACAGTCACCGAAAACAACAGCAATTACATCGTTGGCGGCGAATCGGTGTTGATTGATGGGATGGCAGCTGCTGAGGAGTTACGACGTATAGCTCCAGATGTCTTCGATGTTCTTCTCAACACCGAGGCAACATTTGTTAAGGAGCGTCACGACGCTGATATGGTCAGTCCCAAGCCACACATTGTTGTGGACCGCACCTATGGCCAAGTGGTAGAATTCAACTGGAGCCCACCATTTGAAGGCCCGTTGCAATTAAATCCATCGGTTGCTGTTGAGGATTATGTGCGAGCATATCAGGCACTTGAGATAATGGTGGACGATAATTATGATGATATGAATCGTGAGCCAACCTTATTGCCTCCATCTCTCGAAACTTTGCTGCGGGATTATGCGAAGAAGTATACTTGGGAACGTACTCTGCAGTCGGGAGAGATTCTTGTGTTCAACAATCAACGAATGCTGCATGGGAGAAGATCCTTCAACTGTTTCGGAACTGTACAACGGCACCTGATTGGATGCTACACTGATGCAATAGATACTGCTAGCCAATATCGACAGCTCTTAAGAAATAGAGGATGGAAAAGTGGTGGTGGCTATGGAAGAAGGAACCCTGGGAGTGGATGCCGTTGGATGTAATGATTTGATTGCTCAATAATGGTACAAAACTGCACTAGATGTTCCGACCAAATGTGCATAACCTGACCGAGCTAGGTTCCAGAGGGGCTTTACGATCTTCAGATGTACTACCTTACTCAGCGTTTCAGTCCTGACTGCCTTCATCAACCACACGTATAGAAAGAAAACAGAATAGAATCAAGCACAAACCACTGAAATCCTGAGAGCTGTCCTCGAGTCCACATAAACACTAGCAGAGAACTTCGTGGACCGGGCGGACAGCTGCTATGAATGAATTCCTTAGTACCAGTGAGCCGCAGACCGCAGTCCGCAGTCAAGAGCAAACAAAAAAACCGAAACGTTACGTCGATGACGTCCGTAGTTCGTGTTTGCTAGAACGAACTGTGGTAGTGCCCGTATCGTACAAGAACCAGATATGAAAATAATGGACCTAACAGCAAATAATTCAATGGTGAATAGACTATGCGATTAGGTTCTCACTGCTGACCTCGAGAGAATTTACTCCTATTATTTGTGTCATCCGCGAGGTATTTACTACACTGCTGACAACCCTGTATCTCAAAACAAAGAGAAGACATTCAAACGACAAAAAAATACCTTACTTCTTCGCACATACCTGTACCTGAATACCCCTGCTTATTACGAAGTACGAAGTAAGTCTTACTTGGACGACGATTAGGTAACCTTACACGCAGTGGAATTCATTCGTTCATCCGACTGTCGCGTGATTGAGATTTTGATTCGGAATGACAAAAAACAGAAAAAGATAATAAGTGATGTTGTGACAATCGACCAATTGATATTAATCTCAATCAAAAAATAGTGACAAGAACCAATTTCAAAAATCGGTGTTCCGGCGATCGACATCTACGAATTGCCTATGTGATCATTTTCATACTTTGCACAGACGCCTTCTAGCTCCTTTGATTGAATGCCAATCGATCGGCTTGTATGGAATCACCATCAAGCACAGAGGACTTTGCTCCGACAAGAAGAGCATTCGGTTTGAAACGCAACGCGTCTAACGACTCGATTGAACAATCTTCTCCTTTCGTCTGTTCGTTGCATGCGATTTGGAAAAGGAATCCAGTGGGGATCTTTCTCATCTTGATTGCAATAATGGGGATCGTGTCTATCGTCGTTTATACAGGAGACTTTGGACGCTGGAGCTTTCACCGCAGCAGCAACAACATCAACAAATCCAACCGTCGGTGCAGGGACATCATCTCCCACCTACGAAACTCTACCAAGTGGTGCACAGAAATTACGGGTTCGGAATGTTTATGATGGGGACACATTGACGTTGGTCGATGAACGACGTGTTCGGCTGCTTGGTGTCGATACACCGGAAATGAAACCACTGCAACCTTATGCAGAGGAAGCTAAAGAGTACACAAAGTCACGATGCAACAAGAAGGAAATCTGGCTATTGATTGATGGAAAAGATCACTACGATCGAGTGCTGGGTCACGTGTTCGTTCGAGAAGAAAGTGGAGCTTATCTCTGCATCAACGAAGGCTTGGTTTATGAAGGATTTGCAAATGCGTACACCCCGAGAAAGAATGAAAGAACGTTCAATTGGGACAAGCTGCTTGATCTCCAGCGCGACGCCAGAGAAAAGAAGCGTGGGGTTTGGAAATCCTTCAAGGACACGACGGTTTATAAAACAACGCACGGATCGGCATACCACAAACGCACCTGTTCGCACCTTTCGAACAGCAGAAATCTGCAGGAGATCAAAGTAAGCGTGGCAATGGATCAAGGTTTGCATCCGTGTCGAAGCTGTATGTCGAGTTAAACTTCTAGATTTGAGGAATGGACTACACGTAGTGTACATTCCGAGAGGAGAATATATTGGGATGATAATCCAATATTCGGCCATAGGGATGGATAAATACGAAGTAATTCATTTCCAATGATATGATATTACACTAATAATACAGTAGAAAATGATAAGATTACAAGAGCTCTCTCCATTTGGACCGCCTCGATATGGGCGAGGACATTCCGCGAGAACAAAGCGATATCATCAGCGAAGTGTTCTAATACTACTATTTCTTTATTCAAACTCCTGATACACAAACAATATACTAATGGAAGGAAAGTTGAATGGAGCAACTGAACACGAAACTGCTACATCATTTTGAATATTGAAGAATGGAACTTCTTTGTATAATACTTCAGGATGTTTGCATTGTTTAGAATATTTCGGTTGAAATCAATCGCTTTTCCAATCTTTGCCTCCAGCTGCTTCCATGAATTTTGGGTCCAACACCCGCATGAGCTGTAGCGTTACGAGTAACTTTAGACTGAGAATTTCTTTTTCATTGTTGAAAAAAATACTTGATGTGATTCTCATCACGTATTATTATCATTTCAAAGAAGATTGAGTGAGGTAGTAACTTTGGGTAAGAGCACCGTAACCTTACGTGTAACTCGTCTTTCGAGACCTTTTTGACTTTACGAAATGTATATGACTGCTTGTGAATGAATTTTGAGTTTTTAGGCTCGGCTTGCGTCTCGCCGAGCACGAATCGATGATAACATTTTGGTCCTCCGGAGGCATTTCATTTCGAATTTCTAACGTGTTGAGTTATGATTCGTGTCGGAAATGATTTTTGAATACAGTAAAATCACAACTTGAAACTCGAAACCTTGCGGCATCCTATCAAGCAGAACTAAACTTCGCATCGCTGCACCAACTGAAAGATTTTACGGATAGTTCAATCACGCCCTCCTCATCATTCATATATAGATTTTGAGTAGGCGAGTAACCTTACTTGTACTGGATCGGCAAATCGAAAACCTTGAAGATTCCACAACACTGAAGTAAAGAGAGAGCGTAACGCGAACAACAACAAGAATGTCGGATCATCTGCCACTAACGCTAGCGTGAGTCGTCGGAGAGAAACTAGAGAGAAAGATACGACGATGGTGTCAACGCCCATGGGCAAAGCGAGGGGTGATGAGCAGAGGAAACGTCCATGGCCGACTAATTTCTCCCCATCAGATGCCAGCGCCAGGTCGACGCCCTCGAAAGTCTTGGCTACGAAATTGAAGTCACTCGATCAAAAATGGAACGAACACAAGGCGCAATCTCCGATCAAAGTCACACGACGCAACCAAAACAGGCGACAACATGGGACTTCTCCTGGAGACCACGGAATCGATGCTAGCAACAAGACTAGGATGACGAGTGATCGGCCAATCACCATGGAGCGAAATTCAAGAGGTGTTTCGGACAAAGACGTCTGTGATGAGAGCTCCTTGGGAGACAATTCTGTGTCTACGCTTGGCTCGACGGAGTCAGTATTCGATCGTTTGTATAGACAAGGGACTCGTTCGTCGCGTAACAAAACACCATCAAACAATCAAGACGCTGTTGGCGAAACTGCTTCTCATGGACGACGCGAATCTTTTGGCTCTCAGACAACAATATCACGTCAAAGTAACAGAACCTCAAACAACCAAAACCTTGTTGGCAGAACTGTGCCTGCACGGAGACGCGGTTCTATTGGTTCACAGACAAATATATCACGTCATAGTAACGGCAAGTGTTAGAAATAAGAAAGACCGACTTGGAGCTTATGCGAAAAGCACAACAAGAGATACGAAAGTTGTCGGTTATGGAGATGAGACACCCCGAAGGCGAACTTACCGAAATGTTACCCAGCCGTTGAGTCACAACGCGTCCGTCCCTACAGATCGCAATCGCCATAAAAATGTGGATGCGTCTTCGGTTGGTAGCTCTATGTCTGGGGAGAGCGATTGCGAGGGGAAATCGTCTGTGTTTGATAGGTTGTATCACAACGCAAAACGAACCGAGAAGCTATGGAAGAAGCCGAAACAATTTAAGCCCATACTTTCGCCATCGCCACGAAACACAAGGCAGGACACCAAACCTAATAGTTGCAAATCAAGGATAGACGTAGAGGAAAGGATTTTCTTTCCAGATGGAGAAAATGATTCGAAAAAAGGTAAATATAAAGAGTGTGATGAACCAAACACACCTGCGAAAACTCCGAAGGAAGATAACAAAGCAACAAAAACGAATGGTGCTGCAAGATCCGACGTTGTCACGACAGTGAACGGAGATCTCGAAGGTATCAATCAACTTGCAACACAACTTGAGAATAATCATAATATCTATCGTTCGTCAGTGAATGATAAGAGTGTCGTACCTGCGCATTCGGAACAGTACCGTCTCGAAGGAACGAGCGATGTATCGACTCGGGAAAATGCTGCTAGCATCAACATTGTCACATCGCTGGAAGAGGATCTAGAAGCTATCAATAAAATTGGATTACAACTTGCCAACATTAATGGTGGTTGTTCTCCAACTGTGGCTGCCACAAGCATCTCATCTGCGAACTGGGAAGAATCTTCTCACGCTCGACGTCATTGTAACAGTAATGAGCATGGTTTCGTTGCGGGAATGTCTACCATCCCTTCCTTTGGCACCACGGTTGATGAAGAAATTGATGTCCTTGATGAAGTCGGAAAGCAATTGGAGGAAATGGAAGCCGACCAAGGCAACTTTCTTCGCTCAAAACCTGATGGCGCCAATCGGGTCATTGATCAACATCAAGCTTCCTTCGCCCTATAATGACTGTTTCACTGTAGTTGGACAAAATAACTCACTTCCAACGAAAGGACGAGCAAATGATGCGTGCGTTGATCACTTGCCCAACACCGAGCGAGTAAGAACTGATAAAGAGCGGGGGACGGTACATATATCAAGCGATGACACAATTTCGAGTACGAGCTCCGCCTCAGATACCTCAGGATTTTTTTCGTTAAAATCCAATCGAAGTTTCACCCTAGATTCACGCGACTTCCTTTCGAAAAGAGTAGATCATCGCACTTGTTCAATCCAGAGGAGAGCGCAAGTCAACTTCGGTGATAAAGCAAAACGGTGTTGTTCAGCGATAGTCATCCAAAAAGCATGGCGACTGCATCGTGCAGAACTCAAATTGGCATCAGCAATGATCCAGTCCTGGAATTCAGACATCCAGTTCAAACACAAGAACATTGATACAAAGAACTCCTCTATTTATCGGGAGCGAATTTTTGAACAAGCTATTCGATCAGCAAAGTGTTGGTGGATATTAGAAGGCTTACACCTTCGAGGACAATTGGATCAGCGTTGCATGGGAAAATGAAGTACAACTTGGGATAGATATGTTGGTTCAAGTCAATTTGACTTGCGAAGCACAATCACTCCAAGTCACTTCACGTCGTTGGGATCCTACTAAGTTAGCGGTCCTCCTTGTAAAAGCAACATTGAAAGCGGCTATTCGCAGTGAGAAGTCAGCGCGGCGAGTTGCTCAGTGGTACCAACATTCAAAGGGAAAGTTGCATAAAAACGCTACAGTGCTACAGTGTTGGATTAGAAAATGCCAAAGGCGAGCGTCGGCTCGAAAAGAGCACGATGATCCACTGACAACTGATAAGTCTGTCTATCCTGTAAACACAGATGACCCTGAACTGCATAATGTGTCTTCGCTTCAGAATGAGGACGAGGCGTCGTTAGTTGACCTTTCCGAGAAAATTATGAACAAGATAAGAGACCCAACGAACGACTCTCCTTCGATTGATACATATTCCTATGAAGAGTATGTGGCTGCTGTAAAAATACAAAGCTTCTTGAGGCTTGCTGTACTGAGATCGGCTGTCAAGGAGTGGCCTTCTGCAATGGGGCAGTTTCGAGCAGCGTTACAGACAGCGGACTCCTTATCGAATCATGAAGCGACGTTCAAGAAATTTGATGAGTTTAAAGTCGCAAGAAACTATTCTTTGCAATACTATAATTGCTCAGCATTTCAGTGGGACAGTAATTCCTTTGACAAAAGGAGAAACTCACACGAATATGGCTGTGACAGGTCATTGTGTTTCTCAAAGAGCAGCAGCCCTTGCTATACACAACATAGTACGAGCCTATTTGACCGGCATCAAAAAGTTTAGAGACAAAAAGAGGGCTACACTAATTCAGGCAATTTTCCGAGGCTATAGCACAAGGAAAATGCTGGAGCTTGAAAACCTATCTGCTGTTGTAATTCAATTCGCGTGGAGCAATCGCAGGTATCTTCGAGTGAGAGCGGAGAGTGCAACTATAATTCAGCGGCTTCTGAGGATGATTATCTGCAAAAGGAATTACGAAATGACTCGATTTTGTATTATTTATATACAGGCGGGGTGGAGACGGACAATTGCGTTACGGAGATTTGTGCTGGTGAGATCGGCAGTCACCACGATTCAAAGCACATGGAGAAGATCTAGAGATAGGGACGCATATTTGAAATTCTGTTCAGCCAGTAAGGTCCATACAGTATTTGTTTAGAATCCAGCGTGCAATCACCAGTTACCTTCACAAATGTGAGATCGCTTTGATGTTACAATCTTGGTGGAGGTCACAAAGCGCAAGAAAATTTCTGTTGCGGTCTTTGGATGCGTGTGTATGCATACAATCAAACGCTCGAACTTTGATTGAATGCAGGAAATTTCACAAGACACTGTTTGATATCATCATGATACAGCGAAATTGGAGAACACACTTATGTTGGACACGATTCAAAAGCCAAAAGAAGGGAGTTCTTCGCTTGCAGTCGTTTTGGAGGAAACAGCTTTCATTGAAAGAGGCAAATCAACGACGTCGAAGCGTCATCGACATCCAGAGAGTGTACAGAGGTTATATTTGCAAGAATCTTTTGACTCGGTCACTTCAGAATGCCACGATGATCCAAAAGAACTGGAGGCGGCATCAAGCACTCGCGACTTATCGAAATTCTATCAAAGCCATTACCTTACTTCAGAATTTTGCAAGGGTTCTCATTCAAATGAATCGATTCAATGCTTCTTGTGAAGCAGTCCTTTTCATACAGAGAGTGACTCGAGGATGGCAGTGTAGGTCTCGCATTCCTTTTTACAAGGAACGAGCTCGAAAAGCACTAATCGAAAAGCAATCAAACGGAGCAACAGCTTTGCAGAAAATATGGAGAGGAGCCATTGAAAGACAACGATACAGGAATTTTCTGCAGTCGGCAATTATTGTTCAAAAACTTATTCGGAGGGTACTGACTCAATCTTTGTTCACACGACAGATAGCTGCTGTTCGAACTATCCAATTATGGATTAAAGGTATCATAGCCGAGTCCAGGGGCAAAAAGGCGCACCTAGCATCAATCGTGATTCAATGTTTTTGGAGAACTTCGGCGGCAACAAAGCGTACAACATCTCTTCGATTCAGCAAATTAAGCGCATCGTCTACAAAGATTCAGTCCACATGGCGACGTGCAAAGGACAAGAAACGAATACCATAGAACTCGTACGGCCATAATCTTTATTCAATCGTCGATACGCAGAAAATTAGCAACGAAGTGTGTGAACGCTTTCGTTCAACAACGGTTGAGAAATAACTCTTCCGTTCTGATTCAATCTCAGTGGCGAGGCGCAATGGCACGTGAACACCATGAAGTCAACCGTGTTTCAGCAATCATGATTCAAGCATGTGCTCGACGTCTGTTGTCTTCGAGGTATACGAAGAAGTTGATGCATCAGAGAGCAACTGACCGAGCCAGCATCTTGATTCAAGCGCACTGGCGAAAGGTGAAACAGCTTGAAAGATACGCAATATATCGTGATGCTGCTATCACTATTCAAGCGCACACACGGAGAGTATTTGCATCAAATGTCACTCGAAAACTCATCGGCGAACGGTGTTCAACTGCTTCAATTATGATTCAACGTTCGTGGCGCGGGGCTAAGGCGAGAAAAAGTTTATTCAGAGCTCTTTCGTCTGCGACGATAGTTCAAGCTTCAGTAAGAAGGATGAACGCGAAGAAAACTAAGAGAAAGCTGGAGCATCAATACCGAACTCAGAAATCGGCTACATTGATTCAGTCGACATGGCGGCGAGCAAAATGCCGTTACCAGTACCACGAGATTCTATTTTCTGCAGTTATCATTCAAGCTGCATCAAGAAGAATACTCGCTTTAAGGCGGACCAAACTCCTCCGAAGGAAAATTCAATCATCGATGTTGATTCAATCTCACTGGCGAGGAGCAATTGCTCGTGATCGCTATAGTTTGACCCGTGTTGCTTCAACCATGATTCAAGCAGCTGCACGTGGCATGTTGACGCGCCATGGGCAGAAAAAAATTGAGACATCTGCTATACTGATTCAGTCTACATGGCGGGGTCAAATGGGCCGTTACCTTTATTATGAAGCCTTGTTGCACCTTTTCTCTTCAATAATTATACAGGCTGCTTCACGGAGAATGTTGGCATCCATACGGACCAAACGTCTTAGAACACAAATTCAATCAGCGATTTTGATTCAATCCGTTTGGAGAGGAGCAATTTCTCGAAACTGTTACGGTGAGATTCGTGTAGCCGCAATTATGATTCAAGCATCTGCTCGTGGAATGTTAACGCGTGAAAGATTTGAAAAAGTTTTGCGAAAGAAGCCCTTGGGTAGGTCAGAACAGTTATCAATAATTAGATTGCAATCGTTTGTTCGAGGATTTCAATCGAGAAAGCGATTGAACAGTAGGGAAAAGGAAGAGGAGGAAGAACTGGCGCATCAGAAATTGATAGAGTCATCCACTCTGATCCAGTCGCAGTGGCGTGCATCAAGAGCACATCGTGAGTACATGCAATACAGGCGTGCCACAATAGTGATTCAATCATTTGCCAGAGGATGTCAATTGAGAAAGCACCACGAGAAAGAACTGATCTATCAAAAAATGATTGAGTCATCTGTTGTCATCCAGGCACAGTGGCGTGCATCCAAAGCAAATGATAAATACAAGCAATACAGGGGTTCTGCAATTAATATTCAATCATTTGTCAGAGGACACATGTTGAGGAGAAAGTTGGCAGCTGATAGGGCAAAGAAGCAAGAAGAACTGATGCATTGTAAAGCCACAGAATCGTCTATTCTGATCCAGTCTCAATGGCGTGCTTCAAAGGCGCACAGTGAATACATGCAATGCAGAGGTTCTGCAATGATGATTCAATCATTTGTCAGAGGACACATGTTGAGGAGAAAGTTGGCAGCTGATAGGGCAAAGAAGCAAGAAGAACTGATGCATCGTAAAGCCACAGAATCATCTATTCTGATCCAGTCTCAATGGCGTGCTTCAAAGGCGCACAGTGAATACATGCAATGCAGAGGTTCTGCAATGATGATTCAATCATTTGTCAGAGGACACATGTTGAGGAGAAAGTTGGCAGCTGATAGGGCAAAGAAGCAAGAAGAACTGATGCATCGCAAGGCCACAGAATCATCTATTCTGATCCAGTCTCAATGGCGTGCTTCAAAGGCGCACAGTGAATACATGCAATGCAGAGGTTCTGCAATGATGATTCAATCATTTGTCAGAGGACACATGTTGAGGAGAAAGTTGGCAGCTGATAGGGCAAAGAAGCAAGAAGAACTGATGCATTGTAAAGCCACAGAATCATCTATTCTGATCCAGTCTCAATGGCGTGCTTCAAAGGCGCACAGTGAATACATGCAATGCAGAGGTTCTGCAATGATGATTCAATCATTTGTCAGAGGGTGTCAATTGAAAAATCGATCGAGGCTTGCATCTACTGTGATCCAAACGCGGTGGCGTGAATCGAGAGCACGCGATGAATACATGCAATACAGGGGGTCTGCAATAATTATTCAATCATTTGTCAGAGGGTGTCAATTGAGAAATCGGTTGAGGCTCGCATCGACTGTGATCCAATCGCAGTGGCGTGCATCGAGAGCACGCGATGAATACATGCAATACAGGGGGTCTGCAATAATAATTCAATCGTTTGTCAGAGGGTGTTTGTTTAGGAGAGAGTTGGCAATTGATAAGGCAAAACAACAAGAGGAAGAGCTTAGATTCCAGAAGATCGCAGAATCGTCTATTCTGATCCAGGCACAGTGGCGAGCATCAAAGGCACGTGATGAATATACACAATGCAGAGGTGCTTTGATTATGATACAAGCTATGACTCGTGGGTTTCTCACTCGATCTCAATTAGAATCTTACCGGAGTTCAATCATCCAATTTCAAGAATTGTCAAGAGGTGACATTAGAAGGAAACGCCTCTATCAAAGCCACGCATCAGCTATCCAGATGCAGCGTGTTTGGGAGGGAAATGGAGAAGCTCGCTTCTACCAGAAAGGGAAAGGATTGTCGACTTTGATTCAGTTACGATGGCATGGATCAGAAGCTCGTTGTGAACTTGCGGCGACGACCATCCAGTCAATGATCCGCGGGGCTCAAGTTCGATCAGAATGGAGTTTTGTCCGTATGTTGTCGAGAAGAAAAGGAATCTACAATGGCGCAGCAAGGAAAATCCAGATCGTTTACATTCTTTGGCGGAATGAACATCGCATTATGGGAAATAAAATCACTGGCAGTGTTGCTGAAAAGAGGTATCCGTGGACAGCTTGCTCGTTCTGTGGTACAGTACGCACTGACACATATGAACTCTTCGCGCAATGCACTGATCGCCGATTCACACGATCGGCTTCTTATGAATGAATGCGAGGACCGCCGAGTAGCAGGAATGAATGCATGGTATAGAGCGGTGTCCGATATTAAGACGTCAGCTGCGGTTGTCATCCAAAGCTATGGCAGAAGATTCATTACCAGAAACCTTATCGGGAAGAAATTCGGTCGCGTCTTCAATAGAAAACTTGTCTACGTGACGCCAACGGCAGAGAGTCAAAGTGCTGCAATCAGAATCCAAAGGGCATTCCTCAGATGGCTTGAGTGCCGCAGTTCTTCTGCCATTTTGATTCAGAAAACTTTTCGACTGTGGATTGCCTTTACAAAATACCAAACTTCGATCCTGCGAGCAGAGAAACAACTTAGGACAGAGGCTGCTACGAAGATTCAAAGTCTCTATCGCTATCGCAACCAAAGACTTAAGTTTCTCCTTCAGATACGAGCCATAATTCAGATTCAAAACTCATGGCGTGGACTTCAAGCCCGAAAGCTGCTTGCAGAATACAGAGCAGAGAAACAACTTAGGACAGAGACTGCTACGAAGATTCAAAGTCTCTATCGCTATCGCAACCAAAGACTTAAGTTTCTCCTTCAGATACGAGCCATAATTCAGATTCAAAACTCATGGCGTGGACTTCAAGCCCGAAAGCTGCTTGCAGAATACAGAGCAGAGAAACAACTTAGGACAGAGACTGCTACGAAGATTCAAAGTCTCTATCGCTATCGCAACCAAAGACTTAAGTTTCTCCTTCAGATACGAGCCATAATTCAGATTCAAAACTCATGGCGTGGACTTCAAGCCCGAAAGCTGCTTGCAGAATACAGAGGTGAGCGCTGTCTTTTTCTAAAGACTCTGGCCAGTACAAAGATCCAGACTTTACAACGATCTCGAAGACAAAGAAGCGCATTCCTAATGCAGAAAAATGTTGCGATACAAATTCAGAATTGTTGGCGCAAGGTCTTAGCACGCAAGATATTCGTGCAATGGAAGACTGCAGCGTATCGAATTCAGCTGAGCTACCGGTGTTATCGGCAGCGCAAGCAATATCAGGCAATATTTGTTTCTCGTGTCGTTCTCGTCCAAAGTTTAGTCAGATGTAAAATCGCGCAAAGGCTTGCTTTCTCAAGACGACACACATTACGTAATCAGACCGAGCAAGCCTCAAACAAAATATTGACGGAAACAACGAATGCCGGTATTTTGATAGCAGAAAGTCTGCTTGCGAATCCTAAATTACAGTCCACTGGACCTTGCATGAGAATGTTGGCGGATCGCGTCGCATGTACCCAAAACGAAGCAAAATCTGTTTCAACGGAATGCTTCCCGAATTTTATCCACCAGTGTGATATTCCTCTTCCATCGAGCGGTCGGAAACCCACGTCGCCTGCCCAAGCGTATCAGAAATCTACCGATACTGGGACTCCTGTAAGATGCAACAGAGGGAATACGATCTATGATATATCAGAGTTGAACTCGGGGTATGACATTTCAAAGGCACCACTTTCTGAAGCTTCTGCCCATCATCAGCAAAGTGAATGTGGAGCCACCTCAAATGATAGTCCAACGACAGAAGTAACAGAGAATGGTGCTTCACAGCGAGGACATGATAAACGAGTGAATGATCTAGCAAAGCAAGCCTCAGAGCTTCTACGGGAGGCAAGAGTAGCAATGAAGAAGAAGAAAAGTGCTGGTTCTATGCAACAGAAAATGGATGAAACAGACACACTTAATCTTGACGGCATTAACTTGGGAAAGGAAGCGCTGCTCAGTGAAAGTCATCATGTCCGACATATCGACAACGGCACAAGCCTAGAGTTTTTCGAGGGAGATTCAATTATCCCTTCGCCGATCAGATCAGAAGAACCAAAATCCGACTGGGATTGGACTTCGTTGTGGTAAAAACAAGGTGCAGCATCCAACGATGTATCACAAACAGATACGATGGGTGAAGCTAAAGTCGTTAATTGCCAGAAATGTGAAATTCTTTGCGAATAGTAAAGAGCAATAGGGAAAAATATTCTAGTTGTAATTCCTTATCTTTACACACCTCATACTTTCTTTGGCATGTATCACCTATCGACGTGCTTTGCGGAATAGGCTACCAACCATTTCAGATCAGTTAGTAAATATCTACAGGCTTTCGTCCATTCCAACGCAGCCGAGTTCACAGCTGATCCACTATTCGTGCTTCCCTCAGTCGTAACCCCGCCACCCCCTTTGCTGCTCGTGACGTTGCCCGAAGCGGCTGTCTGCGAGGGATAACAAATGGACAGGCCCCCGATCGTCCATTCGCCTCCGTTCAAGTGATTTGCGCTGTTGTCATGTGTCCTAGTCCCAACGTTGTTCCTGGAATGGTACTCCGACGCAGTTTTCTCGTGACGAATCACGTGGGGAATTGCAATCGTCTTGTCGGTTTGTTGAGCAGCTGCCTCGGCGATGCACTGAAGGAAAGCTTGGAGTGACCAATTGAAATCCCTGGCATTGTTTTTGAAGAAGCTAAATCCGGATGCTTCTTCAAAGAACAGGTTGTAAACAACGGGTGCCGTCCCGTTTGCAATCGAACCCGTGCTGTTGCTCGACAGTATGCTACCGAACCCCGTCGCTGCCGCGAGCACTCCGGTACCCGAATCGGGGGCGCCGAATCGGATACCGATCTTGCTGGTAGATCCCATCGGATGGAGCTCGTGCGTGAACTTCATGCCGGTTCCGGCATTTTTCGAGGAGGATTCCTGGAGTATCTTGAGCAAGAGACAAGCGTGCCCCAGTGCGGCATTGATTTCCAACCACGGGACGCGTGTCGGTTCCGTCATGGTGGGTATCGGAGATGCTCTCCGGGGTGTACATGCCGCGGCTCCATTGCCATTGGCATCATTGTTGCCACCGAACAATCCAAGGAGTCTCCGTCGAGGCGGCGAATTTCCCGCGGTCCCATTGGCAGTCGTCGTGGAATTTTTCGTTGCGGACGATACCCATTTGCTTTTGCTCGGAGATATATCGTTCTTGTTTGTGATGTTGTTGTTGTTGTTGTTGTTGTTGTTATCTCGTGCCGATAGAAGCAAATCGGTGGGGAGAGAATTGGCTTCCGCACCGAGACGGCACCCATTGATGGTCGCAAAGCCGTTTTTCCCATCGACCCAGATGTGGAAACAATCATTCAGGACGTTCCACCGCCGAGCACAATCCAAAAACAAGGAAGTGGAATCTCGTCCCTTCCAGGCACTCACGTATTCGTCCACAGTTTGGTTTCTATCCCTCCGCCGTGTATTCAGCCTCTCCAACAGCAATTCCTGTTGCTTCACACAATCTATTCGTGCCGATTGTTGTATCCGCCACCTTCGTTTCCGAAGAGTTTCGAGGCGTTTTCGCAGCACGCGCAATTCTTCTTCTTCTTGTTGTTGTTTTTCATAGATCGGACATTTTCGTTCCGTTTCGTGTTCTGTGCACTGCGATTGTTGGTTGGACTCGTATTGGTGCAAAGGTGCCAACTGTTTTAGTTGGTACTCGTCTTCTTCTCGTTCCAGAAAAGAAACCGCCTTTTCTTCCTTCATTTCATCGAAATAGGACATGTCATTCATCATTTCGCTTCTTCTATATTCTTCCTCAGCAGCGATCCCGGCGTTATCATTATCGCTAGGCATCACTTCGCAACAGAGACACTCGAGCTAGTGTGGATCCGACCAGCGACGAGGCACTCGTGACAGGCTGTGTCACGCACGTACTCGTACTTCTTTGTCCCGCTTTGTCCAATACACTGCCGGTACTCCGCAACCGTTGGTTGCTCCTTTTGCTACCAAGGTGTGTGATTCAATAACGAGAGTTGCTGTGTGGAATTGATTCCCAAATACTACGTAATGCGTAAGTCATAAGTCTTATCGCTTCGGTCTTGCCATGAAGTTTTGCTGCCGGAATGATAATTTCCGAGGTGTGTCAACGCAACAGAGTGAAAAGTCAGTGCCACGAGCCAAAGGAAAACTCTTCGAGATAATAAGCTACCGCTAAGACTACTTGCACTCCTAGTGAAGTTCACAACGCCCCAATAACAGTAATACGAAGTAATACCAATCAAACGGGAATAAGAATCGAAAGTAGAAAGTAACAACTTCAAAACTGAGAACCTAAGCCTCACTCACTCGAACTTTCGTTTCATTCCCAAAAGCGGCACGCACACTCGCGAATGAATGAATGAATCAAATCAATCATCAACAATCGTCTTGAGATTGATTGTAGCGAAAACTGATTTGGTTGAACAAAAATAATACGTGACGTCATGAAGGACTTCTCCATCCATCGGAAAAATATTTCGTACGTCGAAAAAATAAGCCTTTCGGTACTAAGATTACTCACCCAACGCGGTCGAGTTGGTTCAATCCGTTCAACAGCGGCCTTCCTTCCCAACATAACAACTAGTTGAATGTCAGGGAAAAAGAAACCGAGAGATTTGATGATCTGCAGCTCACTAGGAAATAATGACAAATGGGCACTACACGACGTACTACTAGAGTAAGGACAGGATGAGACTGATCGAGCTTCCGGGGGCAAGAACGGAACACGACATTCTCATAGTAGGAATGATAAAAACACGGTTGTGTTCAATGCTGCCTGGCTGCTATAGTAGTACTAGTAATAGTAGTAATACCTAGATACTACCTAGCTTCTTTGAGGTTCGATATAGGAAGAACTGCAAGCTACTAGTCTAACAAAGAAAGAAATTCTGCTCCAGAAACGAGATTATTCCTAGTACTAGTAGTGATATCCTCCTCCATGTTGTTACGGAAGGGGATAAGCACAACTTGTTGGCATAGCCGGAGCAAATCTGATGTAGTCCTGGTTTCTTATTCTTGCATTTTGGATTCAGGTGCAACAGAACCTTGAAGAGCTGTTGAGCCGAATAGGAGGTGGTGTCAAATGAAGAAGAAAGTTGTTGATCTGTTATGGAAATTGCTACTATCATGTACAAATGCAGTCGTCGCGAGTCACACCTGAGATGCAGATGCCCACACCAGTAAACAGTGAAACCACCTTGTAGAAAGTTTGTTTCGGCGAAGTAAGCCACCTTCTAGAAATTTTGTTTCGAACAAGTCAGCAAAATAATGATTCTCCCGCACCGTGCGCGTGCCATACTCATAGGATGCTACTGTTGATGGGTGGGGAGCGTGAAACCTTGTCAGACCAAAATAACAATATCCATCCACAAGAACGCCACTGAGAGAAAGTAAATATTGCGTTTAATTGTTCTATATGCAGTTTCATCGTAACGTTATTGTTTTAAAAGGAGAGAGAGGAGAGAGAGAGAGAGTATGGTCTATATTGTAGTTTTGCTTTTTAAAAAATTACGGCAATCATACTAAATGCAATGGTTGACTGATCGAGTGACTCAAAAACAGACGGACCAACCCTCGAGCACCCAGGCAGCAACAGTGCCAACCGAGTACCCGAGACCTCTCGTTCAGCCGGAATAGCACCACCTTACACGGGTTGTGACGAGCTTGTGGACGACAGAGTGGGTTTCGTCTGTTGTTGTCGTCCCTCCACGTGCACAAAACTCTCGTCTTGTTGATCTTCTTTTTGTCTCAGAACCTCCTCAACGGCATGGACAAACCCCTCGGGATCCTGGGGAGTCAGAACCACGTCCCACTTTCCCTGGTGGCGCCGTATCACCACCGCCGCGTCCCGGTCCAAACTCGTCGCGAACCGGAGTCGGGGCCTGAGGAAGAAATCATAGTCCGATTCGATGTTGCATCCCCGGTAGGCCCTGGCAATCTCGTCGATGTGAAACGTCAAGAGACAGGTCTTGATTGCGACCGTCCCGTTCGAACGAACATCCAACTGCCGGGGCAGGACAGCCATGTAAACGATCATGATGAGAATGAACAACCAGCCCAGCGACCATATCCTCGAAGAATTCTTGTATTCCTCCTGGCTTTGTACGTCGAACATTATTATGGACATGAGGATTGCAAAGAGCGGAGCCACCACCAGAAAGGCGATGAGCCATTGGTATTTGGAAGACGATACGAACACAATGAGCTTCTTGTTCAAGTTGAGTTGGGAATAGGATTTCTTCAGACTTCGAGACGAAGTCGATGGTGACGGAAGCTGTTTATTTTTCCCACCATTGTTGCGAACATCGGCATTCTCATTCTCGTGCAGCGCGGTGTAGTTTTCTCCCCCTGCAAGCGACGTCGTGGTTGTCGTCGTTGTCGTTATATCAGTCATCGGTCGTAATTTGTTGTTTGAAAAAGTTCTAAATTCGTCTGTCGCTACGTGTTGTTTGCTTTCGCACAATGGCACCGGGGTTGTTCTCGTGGACTGAACTCTCGTTGCGTCGTTAAAGAATGAAGTTTCCTTCGTGTTCTATCGATCGAAGCCCGTAATTATTCGACTTCGCTGACGGGAGAAAGAAAAAAAACAAACCTACCAATGCCAGTGAGAGGGATAGACAAAAACTGCTACAGAATTTATTAGACCTGAAACAGTTGATGTGTATTAGTGCTATCCCCGGACACAATGCCTACTTTTCACGTAGTACATTATCCGCCGAATTTCTTTTCGTTGGAATGCGTGCCTTTCGTAGCATACCACTCTTTTTTTGTCTAGAGCTCTTTCTTGAGAGCTACTCAACTCGCGCCGCGCGCGCACTCCGTGCAACTCCTTCACTCAACGGCACAACTCGTCAAAGATGCGCACTTCGAAAGCGTGCTGCGAGACAGAAACCTCCTTGATATTAAAGCCGGGGGAGCTCACCTACCGACAGCCTACTCACATTTTCTATCGTCTAAACCCAAGAAGACACTTTCGAGTGCACTTTCCCACTGGGGATGGTCTGCCATCGAGGCAAAGGATCAAATACAGTGTACAGCACAACTCTAGTCGAAGCTCATATCCAATCTTGCCCTCACACTTCAATGTTGCGCGAATGTTTGTAATGATTAGACCGCGAAACGTGTTTCGAGCTACCGAATATAGAGCTGGAAAGGCCAAGTCAATATGATATTATAAATACGGAGAATGAAATCCAACGCGCAAATGAGAGTGCTGATAGGAAAAACGAATTGAAAAGTAGGTCCAAGACGAACAGATCGTAAATCGAACCATTCTGTGTCGGTTCGTCGAGAACGACTCCACTCATGGTATCAATCTACAACAATGAAATTCGACTTGATAAATTATACGAAGACGATTATTGACTGCAGAGATGTTTCGAAGAAAACATAGAAAACGAGAGAGCTTTCTTTCACTTTTGACCATGGGTTGTTGATTGAAAGAAACACTCTTTGAGGCTCCGATTGCAAAGAAGCTGCAGGTGCAACAATGCTACACTTGACTCTCGATTGTGATCTCTCCTCGGTTTCGTCTTGCGTTGAAATTCGATAGATCAAACGAAGGCGTAGGACCTTGTTACGATTGGAAGTCATATTGTCAAATACACTTGTCGAGCAATGTATCGCCAGATGTTGGAATGTTGAGAAGAATCACACTGGGAGTAGGTATTTTTATAAATGTTCAGAAGAATCATGATGGGAGTAGTTTTGAATTCTAGATCGAGCGAAAGGCAGGTTCTTTAGAATCATCCTGAATAACCTCCAAAGAGCTGCTCGTTGCGACAAATTGTGTTTGGTTCTCACACTTTAATAGCGTAGTATTGTATTATATTTGGCAAGCAATATGATGTTGGAGATGATAATTCATCATTATCAATATTCATCTATAGTTCATCTCGATTTACCTGCTGCCATTTGAGTCGAACTATATCTTGAACTGGAAGTTCCCACATGGTGCGGTAGAGATGACCTGACTCTGAATCTTCTTCGGAAGTATCGGAGTGACCATTGCCCACTTTGGCTGTGGCAGAAGTTGAAGCAACCGACTGATTTCTAAGGAGGTAATACTCTTTGAATGGCAACCGTTGTCCTCGTGTCGAGGAATATCTCCATCCGTCATCCAACAAACTTTGGATCCGATTCAGGGACAACCCACGAGGCGGGTATCCAAAGTAGACAAGACTGACCCGTTCTTTCTCCGAATGACTCACCACTCTGTGCTTAGGGGAAGGCCATGGGTAGGGCGTATCGCTGCCCTTCGTGTTGCCGCTGTCGATGTTGGTGCTGTTATCCAACACCAAACTTGCCATGTCGCCCACGTGCACGATGCATCGCCAACAATGGCTGTGGCCATTTGTGGTCTCTGCTGCTGACGCCTCTTCCTGCGCACGAACATCGATCCATTTCTTGCACGCTCGACAATAGGTTTGCAATCCACCAACGGAATCTTGCCAAACAACCGTGAGGCTGCCCCAGTCGGTGTGTTCGGAACTGCCAAGGGTTGGCGACGATGATGCACCTGCGTCGGTTGGCACGGGATAATAATGGAAGACGCGAAGCAAATCGAGCGACTTTGCAGGATCATCGGACAAGAACGCATTCGATGGAAGATCCAACATAATTCTACAAATGGTATGCGCTATCCATGAAAGCGTCCGGCAGAAAGTTTTCACCTTCCGCTCGTCGTCGTCATGGATCAGTGGATCTCGGTTGTTTTGCGACACGGAGCATTTCGATAGCTGAACTTCCAAGCTCTCTTTTGGCTCCACCGTGCCCTCGCTGGATCCGCTTTCGGATGGGATGTAAACAACGTCTTTGTAGTTGTTCTTGCCCATGCTGTCGCCTTGTTCGTTCCGGCGACGAAAGATCTCCAGTATTTCTTCTTGTGAAGGCGATGGATTTGGGGCGTCAGAGACAATTATCGGGCTCCATCCAAGGGTTCGAAGGTTCTTTATAACTTGTTTCCTGCTTGTTTCGTGTCCATCGTCACCGCCGACACCCGAGAAAGAAACGACGGGAGGTTCTCGACAGGTGCATCCGAGTTCTCCGGATTCTGTCTTTGATTCGTCCTCGGCATGGGATTCTGTTGCCATTTTCTTCCCCGAAAAGACTGGATCAATCAACCGTAAAGCAATGTTGTATTTCTAACAGAGTGCGACGTACAAAGAGCGCTTGCACATCATCACATCCGGTAGCGTGGACATGACACCAGGTACCGGTGTTGGAAAGAAGATGAACAGCAATTGATCATCAAGAATCAAGACCTAAAGGTTACCGTAAACCTTACCGGTAACTTCGGTGTTCTTTTCGGAAAAGACCTAAAGGTTACCGTAAACCTTACCGGTAACTTACGGTGTTCTTTTCGGAAGCAGGTTCGAAGTTCCGTACCATCGATACATACCGGTACCATACGTACGAGAAGGGAAACGACAACAAAAAATAATGATCCCAAAAATCTCAATTTCAGGTAAAAGTAGTATGGTTCGACTTTGTCTGTGGGAGTCGATTGGAAACGACAAAAGTTCTTTGTCGTGATCATGGTCGGCTTCGGCTGTCTCCTGTCTGATGTCTGATAACCCGTGGATCAATATCATCAATACTCGCACGCGAAACCGAAAACAGAACAGAAGCGCAGCATTTCAAATTTAGTTTCTACTATGAACAATAAATGTCGGTGAGGGGAGAAACACTGCGCGCAATAGCAGTGGGATGCAACGGCACCGTGGCATTCAATCGATTGATTAATTTGTAGCTGCGTCCTCGTCGTCGTCCTCCGGAATCGTGAACCGACTCGCGACACCATCGTCGCCCGCGTTCGCGGCCATGAATTCGCGAACCACGTTTCGCGCCCGGTTGGTTTCCACCGAATCGTCCCGGAGCGTGGCCGAGCTGTCGCAGCGTTCCCTGGCGGTCTTGATGGCTTCCGTGAGCAGGCTCTCGAGGGTGGTGATCGGGTTGGTCGTGCTGTGATCCACGAGTTCCTCGTCGTTCACGTAGTGGGGCATCATGAACTTGAGAAATTCCACGTCCACCAGCAGCTGCCGGTAGCCCCGATTAGTGAAGCGCATCAGTCTGACGTCTTCCCTCAGGGCCTTGAATGCCACCTTGAGCACCTGAAAGACGACAAAGTTCCGATCGAACCCGAAATCTTCAAAGGGGTGGGGGTAGGCAACCACCTTTTCCGCAAACATGCGCTCAACGTCGATGGCCAGGGTCGATCGGAAGGCCTGGTTTTGTCGCGCCATTGTCAGGGAGACGAACTCGTCTTCCAGATCTTCCGGAACGGGGCCCGCCCGCTTGGGACCACCGAACAAACCGGCACAATCAAAAGCCGTCGATTTGACCACGGTCAAGAGCGACCACGCACCAACGCGGGGACCCGCGGCGTCCTCGTCCTCGTCCTCTTCTCCGTCGTCTCTCGAGAGTTTGCGAAGGTCGGCGGACACGAGTTCCGCGGCCTCGTTTCCGCGATTCATGGCGTACAGTCCCAGGACGCGAGACGCCGCCAGGCGGAAGCGCAACGAGTTTGGATCCCCGTTGTCGATGCCGTTTGCGTCTCCGCCGCGGGAACCACCGGCGGCGAGCGTCGTGGCAAAGAGCCCGTCCGCGGCCTGGGCGCTCCGGTGTTTGTGCATGCTTCCGGTATGGGTGGCAATGGATTGGTGAATGTCGTCGACCACGGTTCTCTGCGCCAGCCGGCACATTTCGGCAATCGCGAGGGTCAGGTAAGACCTGGACGAGTATCCCTCCGGTTGCGAGGCGAGCTCGTCGAGTTCTTCGAGGAGCTCGCTCATCGTGTATCTCGACCAGTTCCGCCAGATCGTTGTCGTTGGGATCGCGCGTTTGACGAAACAATGCCGGGTGGATGATGTTGCTCGCGGCCTTGTCGTTCTCGCTCTCTTCGGAGACTTCCGGCAGAATGTCCAGGACGTACTTTGGATCGCTGGATTCGCAGCCGGCCAGGATTTCCAGTGCAACTGCTAACCACGCCGCAAACCGGGCCGTGCTCTGTTCGACTGCCGTCTTGACCGTGGATTTATTCTTGTTGGAAGCACCGTTGTTGTTGTTGCTGTTGCTGTTGGTCGATGAGAGTATGGACCTCACGGTATCGTCGACCAGTTGCGAGGAATCCGACAAGGCCACGCTTGCCATTTGAACGACCCGATCGATGCGTTCCTGGGTCGTTTCGCGGTCCGAGCCCTTGCTCTCGCTCTTTAGGGCCTGGCGGCAGAAGGGTGCCAAACAGTTTTGCAAGACGCGGTATCTCAGAACGCAGAACTTCTGATCGACCCGTCTCCGAACCATGGCCTCGGAGAGTGCCGCGGTTTGTTCCACGAGACCGGACGCCAGCGCTTCGTCGATGGCAACCTCCGGCAGGGCCAGTGCCGATGAGAACTGCCGAACCGACTCCAGCAGGAGAGCGGTGGCGTTGGCAATGTGTTCGTAGGCCTGGTCCTCCGAATCCTGTCCCTCGTCGTCGTCACCATCGTCGCGATCGCTCCGTTCGTCCTCGTCCCCGAGGTTGACGCTGCCGGAGCGGCCGCCGTCTTGCGGGACGAAGCTTCCCGAGTCGGCGGCGATGACGCTCCCGTCCCTGCCGAGGTTTCTCTGCAGGTCCTTGGGATAGGCGGTCTGGGCCGATTGCTCCAGGAGCGCCGTGCGAACGTGCTGCAAGAAGGAGTAAAAGGCCGTGGACACAAACTTGGAGAGTGCTTCGGAGGGCTGCCCGTTGGTGGCGGGGAAGGTGACGCTGTACAACGCGGATGCCTCGAGGATGCTGTCCAGAACGTTGGTCGGAATCAAGCGGCTGCCGTTCCCGCCTCCGGAGGGAGCACTTTCGCTGCCGGTGGGTGGCTGCGGAGCCTCCCCAGCGATGCCGGCAGAAGGGGCAGCGCCGTCCGGTTTGTCCGTCGCCAGCAAGGAATCCTGGAGCTCGATGTGATGGGTGTCCAGGAACCGTTCGATCAAGCGCAGGCAGGCATCGAGTGACATTTCTTGGCACTGCTCCACCGTGAGACCGGTGTCGAACGCGCCGGAAGCACCTTCGCCGGTGGTCCCCGACGCTTGTTGCTGGTGATTGAGAATCAGAACCGGGGTGCCCGCGCACTCGAAAATTCCCGCCACGGTTTCGGGCGGATCCGGGGGCTCTTCCATCGACACGGACACGGACGACTTGCTGGCGCCGAGGTCGTAGGCCGGATCCATCTCGGAACCCTGCGGATACGCGTCGTCGACGTCGACGTCTGCGTCTGCGTCGTAGTCTCTGTCCTCGCCTCCCGCCACCGACGAACCGGTGTAGTTGCCGCTCCAGTGCAGGAGCTTGTTCCCGACGTCCTCCAGGAGGACCTCCATGATTCCGTAGCACTCCTGTTCGATGCGCTGCAGGGACTCGAAACCGTCCGACTGCTTCTGCAGGATCGCGCAGGCCTTGAGGTAGGACTTGGTGGCCCAGCGGTAGCGTCCGCTCCCGATGCTCTCTCGGAGCGTCGCCGGCAGCTTGAGGATGGACTCGAGTCGCTGCAGCAATCGCTTGGTGCGGAGTTTTTCCACGACGGAATCCCGGAGCTTTCCGCAGGTCGTCTCGATGTCCCGTGCCGTTTCGCCGACCACCAGGACGCTCGCCGAGAGCTTCTGGAGGTTTCCGGCGTTGCACTGGACGTTGACTCCGATGTTTCGGACCGCATCGGTGGCCTCGATGAAGCGGCTGTAGTTCTCGTAGACCAGCGTCTGCATGGAGGAATCGAGGGTCCGGACCTGGCAGGCCAGGGATTCCTCCGTTTCCAGGAGGGGATGAACGCTCGAGTGCAAGAGGTAGCGCTCCGTGTGCTTGGTGACGTCAAAGTGCGCGGAATCCAGATCGTTTTCGTCCCCGTTCCCGGAGGGGGTCGACAGGGCGCGCCTGGCTTGTCGCCTCCGCCGGCGCCCCGTGGATCGCCCGGAAAATCTTCCGCTCGGGGCGTCATTGTTGCGGTCGTCGTCGTCGTCGTCGTCGTCGTCGTCCGTGGTGGCCATGCTATCGACGCTGTCGTCGCTGCTGCTGCTGCTGTCGTCGCTGCTGTCGTCGCCCCCTCCGGCCCCGGAGAGATCCGCATTGGTCTTTCCGTAAAAGCTCTCCAGTAGTTTTTTTCGGACCAGGGCTTCCCGGTCGACTCCCTTTCCGTCCCCGCGCAGCGTCAGGAACTCATCGTCGCTGTCGGACGAAAACGAGTCGTCCGAGTCGGCGTTGTCGTTGTCGTTGTCGTTGTCGTTGGGAGGAGACCCGCTCATCGTTCGATGCTGGTTGAGGTTGAACCGCGAGCAGTGGCTGCTGTACCGTAGTCGACAAACTCCAGACAGACACTTCTTCTCGTGGGCGGATCCACAATCCACAATCCACAATCGGCCGTTGATCGGTGATCGGTGACGGCTTCCGAGCGCTAATTATGTCCATTGCGCGTGAGCACGGGATCATTGCGTTGGGTTTCGTACGGTAAGTTAACCTTACGAGTAGAGAGCCGGTGATCTGTGACGACCATGGTGAAGACTCGACTCCAATTTCTTGGGAGGGTGATGGGAAAATGAATAACGGCACATTGTTTTTTGAATCAAGAAATTTTACGTGTAGAAGACCCATTCGACTCGGTCACGATTGGAGAAGAAAAGGACAACCGCGACCGACAAAGAATCGCTTCCATCGTGTTCTTCGGCACGAATTCAAAAAATAATTGCAAGCAAGCTGCTCGATGGTCGATGGTCGATGGTCGATGGTCGATGGTCGATGGTCGATGGTCGGTGAGGAGGAAAAACTGAATTCTGAATGCGTTGTTCGCCGATGTCAAAAAATAATGGTCAAGTTTCGAAGGAGAAAGGAAAAGGGCACCGAACGAATCCAACGTTTGAACCATTGTATTTTCCGAATTCGATACACGTACGGTACAGATCGTACCAGCATGCCAAGCATCCAACCATGATCCAAGCCAGTAGAAGAGC
The DNA here is from genome assembly GCA_037355855.1 of Pseudo-nitzschia pungens. Taxonomy (NCBI): domain Eukaryota; phylum Bacillariophyta; class Bacillariophyceae; order Bacillariales; family Bacillariaceae; genus Pseudo-nitzschia; species Pseudo-nitzschia pungens. The sequence continues at coordinate 700,054 of CM074762.1, read as the reverse complement.
CTTTGCCATCCTCGTCGTCGCCGCAACAATTTGCTTCGGTGGGAAAACCGCAATCGGCATTCACCGACGACCTCTCGTCGGGTTCGCGGACGCGTTTTGCACCGGCAGAAACATCGATGCGGGAAGGCACGGTTCCAAGACAGTGCCTTCCTCGTTGGCACTCGCCGCGAGACGTCCCGGCAACGACAACGGCAACGGCAACGGCAACGGCAACGGCAACAAAAATGTCACGGACATGGTTTCCTACCTGGAAAAAGTCTACCAGAACAGCAACACCGACGACTCCCTCGAAAGCAGCGACAGCGAAAGCAACGACAGCGGCGCGCAACCGCTGCAGTTTCAAACGCCGGTGACCACCTACACGAACGCTCCGGACCTGTTCGATTCCATCGACAACGCGCCACCGAACGAGCTCACCGTCGTCCTCTGCTTTGCGCACTATTGCAAGACGTGCCAGCGGGCCAACATTCCCTTCAAGCAGCTCGCCTACGATCACGACAACGATCACGACAACGATCACGACAACGACAACGACAACGAGCAGGGAGATTCGACGAGCCCGCGCACCCGCTTTGTGAGACTCGAAACCTCCGCCCTGTCCCCCCACCAATTCCGATCCCTCGGCATCGACCGGGTCCCCTTTTTGCAGATCTATCGCAACGGGATCTGCGTCGCTTCCCGCTCCGCCGTGGAACGCGTGGGCCGCACCGGCACGAGGCTGGTCCTCCGGCCACGCCTGCTGGAGGCCCTGGAGGCCTGTAAGGGTCGGTCCGCGTCCGGGTGGGCGGCCTTTCGAAAGGCCTTTGCCACCGAGATCGAGGCCAACCTCGCCGCCCGGAGGGGCCTGCGGGAAAGGCACCCGCGCGACAAAAACGACGACGACGACGACGACGACGATAATAACAACGATGCTTCCGGCGGTGGAAGCGCCGATGCGTGGTACCAATCCGTTCGAACCCTCACCTCGGAGGCCGAGTTGTTGGGACTCTTGACGGCCGGGGATCGATGCCGCGAAGGCGGCGACAACGGCAAAGGCAGTGACGAGAATGATCCGGAGGGAGAGGAAATCGTCGTGGTCATGGTCCATTCCCACTTTGATCCGTCCTGTCGCCGGGCACAGCACAAGTTTCGAAAACTCGCCGACGAGCGGAGGCAAAAGCTACAACAGCGACAGCGACAGCGACAGCGACAGCGAGAACACGGCGAGGGGACGACCCCCTCCTGCATCATGGCCCGGATCGAGGCCTCCCTCTTGTCGGACGACACGCTCCGGCACCTGGGCATTCAGAATTATCCCCACATCCAGATCTACTACCATCGCAGGGCCGATCCCCCCGACGAACCCGAATCGGAGCAAAGCCAAAGGAAAATGACAACAACAACGACGACGACGACGACGACCAAGCGATGCGTCGCCTCGTTTTCGATCCCCCGATCCTATCTGTTCGGAAAACTCCTCCACGAGTCCCTGGACGCGATCGACCGGCGAACGCGAGAGGACTGGCGGGCCTTCGAGCAACGCCACGGCGACGAGATCCGAGCGCAGCGGGAGGCGCTCGAGCGCATTCTTCGGAAACGGAAACAGAAACGAGACCGCCGCCGGTCCACTCCTCCGCAATGACAATGACACGGACCGAAACGACTCCGGGGCGAGCGGCTTTCGAAAGCGCATCGCAAACGGAATGAATCGATACCGGAATGGCGGTTGTTGCAGCTATGGACAACCGCACTCGCAATCGCACTCGCACAAACACAAACACACTGCTCCTTGGAGAATGCGGATGTCTTGTATAGAGTTATAAGATGTATATACTACCCATGCAGGCACGCATGCATGCATGTAGAATACGTATCCGCGAATGTATCGAAATCAAAAAGAGATGGATCGATAGACAGTTGGATCGAAAACCTCCTTATCCTTTCTTTAGAATTGTGCAAATACCGTAGGTGTGAATGTATGAATAGTTGTTTCGAAATCAAAAAAGTACAATTCCCACGGACGGATGCACGGTCCAGAAGGCAGGCAGGCAGACAGTCGGAGACCGCGGCCGAGAGCGACCGAAGGGGCGAAACGAGTGGCGATCCCCGTTTGAGGAGCCACCTACATTTCCTCGCTGGCACTGTCGAACAACAGGTCCAGGTCCGCGGGTTCCACGACGTTGTTGCCCGACGAATCTCGATCCTCATAGGTCCCCGGGAAAAAGAGGTTTTGGTACTCGCAAACTTTCCGTGGTTGTTGCAGAGGGGTCACGACGGGTGCTCCTCCCCCCGTAGAAATGGTAGGCATCGGATTCGGATTCGGCATCGGATTCGGCATCGGATTGGCCGCATCTCGGAAAGGGTCGTTCGAATCGAGGTGACTGCAAGTGTTTGTGGTGGCGGTGGCGGTGGCGGTGGCGGCGGCGGCGGTAGTGGGCGACTGTCTCGGCTCCATGAGCGTTCTTGGTTCCAACTGGGGCAGCGGAATCGCATACGAACGCCAAGCGCAGGGGGGAGAGCTCCCGTGGGATCCTGATGCACGAGCGAGGCTCGCGCATTCCGTGGAGCGCCCCGATCCATCGGTTTGCCGAAGCACGAGCGGACAAACCCCTGGATTTGGCGCGCCGTTGCGGAAAGCCTTTGGTTCCGGCATTTGTGTCAACACAGTTGCGTCGATGGGTGACGCCGAGGCAGATGATGACAAAACTGGGGATTGCTCTGGCCTCTGAGAAGACACGGTTGTGACTATGGGTAAAGCGGGAATAGATGGCGACAAAACATGCGATGTTGATGCCTCTAGTGCAGGAGATGGTCTCGATGCCTGCGGAAATGTCTCCCGGTCCTTGGTAAGAAGTGGTTCGGATTGCGAGGGATCCGCCGCCTCCTTTGATTTCAGTTGCTGCTTTCGCCATGCGAGGATCTTCTCGTGATACACCGCTCTTTCCTGCGCTTCCTTGTCGATGTGGGGTTGGCGAACTTCTTGCGGGGCGGCCCTCCATTCTTTGCCGAGTAATTTCGATATGTCCGTGTTCTTCACGTGCGGATTCTTTTCGATCAGCGCCGCTCGTCGTGTTCGGCTGTAGTTCAGAAATGCGGATGGCGGCCGTTTTGGTGCTCGGGGGTCCTACGATCAGTCAGGGAGAGTGCGTGAGACTTTTGAAGTCTGGACAGGAGAGAGGGAGCCGAGTACGTACCTTTCGTAGCCTTTGAGATGGAACCTGCCATGGGCCTTTGTAAATCTGCATTTCGGTGTTGTACCTCAGCTTGTCTTGTTCTGCAAATACCTTCCATTTCTGTTTTTCCTCTTCTGTCAAGGCCTTCCACTCCTTCGATATCAGACTCGAGAAAGAAGTTACCTTTGCATTCTTGTAGAGGACCCTGTATTTTTGCATCTTGCTGATGCTGAAAAGAATATACGGACTGCACCACAAATTGCGAATCAATGAGCAAGAACCATTTGGATTTTTTTCTGTTTGGGTCACTCACCTTTTGAATCGTTTTGGAGCTTGAGGAGCCTTTTTGAAACCTGTAGACGGTTTTGTCGTTTTCCTCCTTTTTCTCCCTGGTCCTGGAACGCTTTTCTGGGCTTCCATTTTGGTGTCGAGTCGTCAGATGAGGGTGGAATAAGGATGTCGGTTTGCAACTAGATGTTTAAGAATATTGGAGGCAAGTTAATATGGAATGTTTTCATCCCACCCGATGGCCTACACGTACGTGTAGCTCCAAACGAGGAATTTTAACTTCAGTAACAGATACAGGTAAAAGCACGAATATAATTGATTGATTCTGCGAGCGACCCAAGTTATCATCAAGTAGAAGACAGCTTTCTTTGTTCTGCGATGAGAGTTCCAGTCGCCCTTCAGCTTTTCAGGATTTCTACAAGATACCTGTTTCTTTTTTTTTTTGAAAAAAATCTTGCTATCGTGTTAGGTTGAAGGTTTGCCTTGAACACTTTGGCGCGGAGAGAATTACATAAAGCTTCCCGTTTAGTGGGAGCCATAATCGATTGAGATGAGGTTCCAGTCTGTCACTGGAGTTCTTTCGAAACGTGAGGTGATTCGTGATCGTAAAATCGATTCGCTGAAAATCTTTCGTTAAAAATGAACTCTATCTGGTACAACTATTACCAGTTACCAGGTACTGTATTGTGAGCTCGAAGAGACAACGATGAATCCATAATCAATAATGTTATTGAGGTTACGTCGTACCGTACATGAGCTAAAAGAAAATTGCGAGCTATGAAGTTCGGTAAATCCTAGAGAGGCGACTAGAGACAAAAGAACACAAAACATAAAATAATAATGATGAAACGCCGAATACAGTTCTTTCTTTTTAGAACAGAATGTCACAGACTCATCTGGTTCAATTGACGGCGAAGGTTCTAGTTTAGCGACGGTTGAGAGACGACTTTTACGGGATCGGAAATACTATTCAAACCCGATAGCATTACTAGTGGCGTGAAATCACGTCCTCCCCGCTGTCCTGGAATGTTTTGGTTGCGAAATGCTGTTGTGCTCCTATTGACGTGATTAACGCATGTATTACAATAAGAGTGAGGTTATTCACTAGTTGCTAGGGATTCATTCTCACACCACCCCGCACTTGCAGAATCGGAAGAGTCGAAAAAAGACAATTTTTGAGAATATAGTAAATCTTCGAGAGGATTCCGATTGCAAGTGGAGAAAGTCATGTTATGGACTGTATGGGGGGTTTGGTTTGTAGGGGGTGTGAAGGTAGGTTTTACGCGTCCCATGAACACGTCAGAGTGTTCATAGAATTTAGTACGGCCAGTGGGTTTGCTCAGTGAGTCACTGTAGTTCTCATCAGATCTTGTTTCCACAAAGGTGATAAACTCATCTTCTGTCCATTGGAGGATAACAAAGTGTTTCATTTCAACATGTCGTGTGCGGCGTGTGGGTTGATGGGCATTTGCCATTCTGCATCCGCCATGATTCTGGAATGAATGACTACCGTATTCACTCGTATTGATCTTGCCCAACAGCTGGGATGAAGTTCTAGCATAAGTCGTCGATGCAGTCATAAGCTAGTAACGAACGCAGCAGAAGAAGAGTGTACTAGTAGTAAGGTTACTACTAGTAAGTACTAGTAGTCTACTACTACTACTACTAGTAGTAGTACTAGTAGTAATTCTGGTGTGCAAATGCAAGAATCACAATAGCATGGACGTTGATTGTCCCAGCATAAAACAGCATTCGTTGCAAACTTAAACAGTACTCCAATTGTCTTATATCACTCTCCTTACAAGAAGATGCTGTAAACATTCAGAGGTCTGGTATTACTACAACTAATACCAGTGGTATTAGTTGTTCTTGAAATTAAAAATAATTGAAATGCTACCATACCTACATGATGCTTTCAGGACTAGTTTCTCTCATAACACAGCAGTCATAACTGCTGGTCTTTTTTCATAAGAGAAAAAAAATTACGGAGTGCAACTACCGTACTTGGTAAATCTTAACTTACTACGTACGAAGTACCGGTATTTTTTAATGGTAACCCGCAAGAGAAGATGCAATGACCTACGAAGTTTCATCAATCAACCAAGCACTAGAAAAATTCAACCCGCGACCAAGAACACAGCAACAAGACTCGAAGAGTATGATGAAAGAGCGATTATTCACGCATCGAGGTCTAAGTGATATGCCTATTTGCAAAGTGGTCATTAGCAACCGATTACGGTGTCATCAATGAATCACAATGGGTCATCGCTCGATACCACAGTTAAATAAATGCATTCTTACCGAAAGAAATGTCCATTAGTTGTTCGGTGTAATGTGGTTGCACAAACAGGATTCAACAATCGGAAGTCAGGTTCGAAGTAAAAAGGCTTGTGACACACTCTTTTACGACCAAAAGTGCAGATACGAAGTGTGTACACTTGGGCCCAGATCAAAATCAGTCAAGCTGACGCCGCTACCGTCTATCGTCGCGAACATCTCAACCTCATCCTCACCAATCTAGATAACCAGGGTGTAGAAGGATGATAGCAACACAAACTGGAAAGAACAGCATGTTCTTAAAAGCACCAAGGGGAAAATATGCGGTTTTTTGTCTTGGATTTCTCGTCCTACTGCTTCAGCTATCGAGTACGTTGTTTCGGCGAAAACTTTGCTTTCCAAACATTGAAACAAAATTATGTTGGCACCCTGATTAGCCATTTTGTTCTCACACTGCTCCATCTCTCTCTCATATCAATGAAAGTTTCCTATGCTCAAGAAGTCGAAACCGGAGGGCAAATATTGGGAACTGGAGTGAGCGACGAAAAAGATGCGATGGACACATGTGAAGGTGCTGCCGGCCCTCGTCCCATCAATGGAGTGTATTCCCCAGGGCGTACGAATTTTGCCACAGTTGACGACGTCAATGGTGGATTTTGTGGCGTTAGTATCGATCGACCGGGAATTTGGTGGTGGTGAGCAATTTTTCACTCGTTTGAATTACAAAGTAGTTGGTCGAGAAATTCAGCATTCGGATCAGTCTTGCAGATATATTCATGCGGTTTGGATCCTTACAAGTATTTATTTGATCTGTTGTTACTAATTTTTCCAGGGTGGAGGGTACAGGAAATATTATCACAGTTTCTAGTTGTCATAAGCAAACAGAGATCAAAGTAAAAATGAGCGTGTTTACTGGATCATGTGATGACCTCCAATGTGTGACGGGGAGTGACCAACCGGATTATGAATGTCCCGTTTGCAAGGTACCGAATCAGCTAGATGAATGGAAGACATTTGCCACAAGTCTGAGCTTTCCTTCGGAGTTGGGTCAGAATTATTATATATTGGTACAGCAAGAGGCTGAATTTGAACAGGGAACGGTATGGTTGAATTTTCAAACTCCAATAATACCACAAAATGACAACTGTGTAGATGCAATTGGCCCCGTGCCGAGAGACTTGACAAAAGTCGAGGCCACGAATATTTTCGGGTCAATATCTGTAGTAGATGATTATTGCGGGGGAAAAAATGTGCCTGCGCTCTATCCCGGAGTATGGTTTCAAGGTAAGATCTTGGATCATCGCTTCATTTCAAACTATGAGAAGATAAAGTTTACACTTCGCCATGCTCATGCGATTTGTTTCGATGCATCTCCACATGTCGATTGCTGGGAAAGTAATGGGTACTGGCAATAAAGTTACAGTCATGGCATGTAGCGACTTCAACTTCGATGGTTATGCTTTCAGTGTGTACAATGGTGCTAATTGTGATTCACTTGAATGTGTTCAAGGAAGTTACCAAGTCAACGTGGTAGATGTAGAGAAATGTCTCTTTGACGGCTTGAAACGCCCGTTGACCAAGTTTACCTTTGATACCAAAGATCGAGACCGATACTATGTGTACGTCCACTATGCGAGAACTCGTGTCGACCAGCCAACTTCCGATTTCCGTTTTTTTGTAGACGATGGAAGTGAAGGTGAAGGTGGTTCCAGTGGTGCGCATGTTATCCTAATCGACGAAACTGGCACTGTTGGCATCGGTGGCCATGATTATTCAGGTGGTATGTGGGACAATAGTGGTGATAAGAAATCCTCAAGTAACACTGCCCGTCTCAGCGGCTGTATTTCCGTGCTGATATTGATACTATCGATGCACTTATGGTCATAGTTCTAAATTCATTAATCAATAAACGAAGGATGCCCTCTGTTGCGGCGTCATGTAATACTAATACTTTCATTTGAAAAAGATTCGAACATAAATCTCATCAACTATACTATGCTGCTGTGCGTGTACTGCCCAACAATTCTTTTCGTTCCAACTCCGTGATGTTGCATGGGAGGCATTCTGAATCAGGCTATCCAGGAGGCCACTGCATTTGTCGACCACCCACCACGTGCTGCACATCATATCCAGGACAGGGGAAAGTTTTCAGACACGAGAGCAATACAATGAATACGTGAGAGACGAATGAATACAAAGTGCAAGCAAAAAAATGTAGAGCGCGAAGGGGTTGAAAGCGAAAATGCGACCGATGTCCGCAGTCGAACATCACCGGAGGAAACAACCAGCCATGAATGATTGACCTGTTCATTCTTTTATTCTCCAAACTCGTAATGTGAGGTTGCACTTACAATATGAAGATGATAGACGCTCTGCGCACCGTCCTTGCCGTCGTTGACCACTACCCGAAACCCTCCCGGACACTCTTCCTGACCGAGCTTTTGCGCGACGTACATCAAATGGCCGAGCAGTTCCTTTTGGTCTTCGCGTGCTTTCGAAAGCTGTGTCAAACCGTCTCTGTTTTTCGGAATGACCAAAAAGTGAACGGGTGCTTGTGGATTGACGTCCCGGAAGGCGATGCAAAACTCGTCGTCGTGGATCTTGTTTGCCGGAATGTCACCCGACAGGATTTTGTCGAAAATCGTGGGGGGTTCGCCATCTCCGGCGTTGTTTGCGGCGGCCTCTTGGGCCTTCTTCACTTCGTCCGACGACGACATTGCAAGGGCGGTGGTGGTCGAATACGAATGAGAAAGGTTGTTGAAAGCAAATGGAAACGCAGAAGCGAGATGGATTTTGGTGCCGGCGTTGTTGGTCAAAGATTTTCCGGAAAGAAGTGCAGAACAAGATAGAATCCTTGTGATGGCTACTTTAACTCCACGTCGTCCTGCAAGGCTGAATGAATAGAAGATTTGTTCCATTGATTGATTGATGAGTTTTGGAAAATACCACAGAAAAAGAATGCATCATCATTATTTCATGCACCCAACACATAGCACATGATAGTATTACAGAAATCTCACATTGATACGAAATAATGCATCAAAGATAGTCACGACACAACTATAAGACCGGAGTCAGGCCTCTCACTCGGTCCGAGCACAAAGATTCCTACTATTGACTTACCGCATTCCTGTTCGTTGTTGTGAATATACGAGTATGGCTACGTGAGCGATTGCGAATTGAAATGTCACCTGATGCCGCAGTAACCTTATGCGATACAGATGTACAACGATTTGTTGGGGTGCCGTATATTACAATCTCACTGCTGCTAGCTCGGTGTTCCATGATTGCTGATTGCTGATCGCTGATCCGAAAGCCAAGAGCTCTGTCACCTTATCTCTGGGGATGATGGACGACACAGATGACTAAAAAAAGATTTTCATCACAACTTTTCTTCCGAAGAATCTTTTTGAAGCCATCAATGCCCAGTACCGGTATACTCAACGTACGAATCATATGAATATGCTCAGAAAAATGGAATCTGTGAACATACCATCTGTCTTCTTTTCAGCCATAAAAAAAATCTTTCTTCGTCGGAAAATCCATCACCACTCACCACACATCTCGTCACATCGTTGCGTTGCGACGAGCAGGGAGACAGCACATCGTGAATCATCATTGACACACCTGTACGAACGACACGACGCGACACGACACGAACCGATGCGAGAACGCTAAACGCTAACGACCGAAAATCCACATCACGTCCACTCGATTGTCGCAACCTAGGCTTCTTTGTACTTGTAGGCCAACTAAAATACCAACACGAATCGGTTCATCAAACGACACATTCCACGTTCGCATTGTTTCATTCGGTTGCTTTCAAACACTTGTGCAGAAAAATCAAAGCATGCTGTTCCGATCTCTCCTATTCATCGCAGCCCTTTTCAACCTTGCTGATGCCTTCGTTGTCAGTGGCAATGGCCGACAACAATCCACGTGCTTGATGGCGTCGAGCCCGGAGACTATCCGAAAGAAGGAATTTGTGGCCAAGATGGCCGAAGAACTCGGATACACAAAGACGGATGCCGAACAGGCCCTCAACTGCGTCCTTGGTCTTGTTTCTGATGTAAGTTAGCCCCGTCATGAGTCAGTTATGGGTTCATGTGTTGGTTTCGTTGGATTTGTTTTGTCCTTGGAGGCTGCAAAAAAGGGTCGACAAAGCAAAATGCTTGAATTTAAATCGCAGGAAAGGTCTCTCTGAATTCATGCATGGAACGCATACTCACGTTCGTTTGACCGATGTATTCGTTCCCGTTCACCATTGAAATCATTATTATTATTTACATTATTTGTTGTTCTGATGACTTCACAGACACTTGCCGACGGCAACAAGGTCAATTTCCCAGGATTCGGAACCTTCGAGCCAAGATACAGAAAGGCAAGAATGGGCCGGAACCCAAGAACAGGGGAAGACATCGAGATTGCGGCTTCTTGCGGAGCAGGATTCAGCGCTGCAAAGGCGTTGAAGGACAAGCTCAATGGAAGAGAATGAGCACAACCGAGAGAGAAAAACTCCTTCCGCCATCCTGACTAGGCGAGACGAAGAACCAAATTCGTCTTTATTATCACAAATTCTTTGCTGGGTACCAAATTAGAGAAACAAAACTATGACTTTACATTTAGGTTAATTGATATTAAACATCACAATGGTGCCAAACCACTTTAGGAGTAGTGAAAAAAGCACGAACTTTCAAAAATTAATTCCATGTTTAATGGGATTCTAGTCTGCACCTCGTACTCTTACATTTATGTTTGCCCAATCAGAAGGAAATGGTAATTATGAATAGTCGAAAAGAATGGGTTTTGTCTTTAAACTAGTGGGTGTCGACAACATTTCTATGTCTATTCTAAAGAGAGCGTTAATCGTCTACTTTTTCTGAAACGGGTTAGCATGGAAGACACGGTTGCATGTTTCTACCGATCGTTCGATCGTGAAATGAACCACGGCGCGCATTCATTTCTCCTTGGGATGAGGAGATCTTCAACCGATGCTAGTGCAATAGTAATGCTTGTTGTTGTTAGTTCAACCGATCCTTGGGAATCGTTGTGCGCCTACGCACAACCGTTTCTCTTCTTCGTAGCTGGGGGCGCTCTGTCGATGCTAAAGGTTCGTCATGATCCAGCTCGTATTCTTGTTCGAGGTAAAAGAAGAGGGAGGAAACCAATGTAAATGCGATTGTACCTATCGCTCGCGGAACGGCATTGATTCCACCCCACCCCAACTGAGTCTGAAGACCTCCTGCGGCGAGACCAAGAACTCCTCCGGTCGCGATCAAGGTTATCTCGTCTTCTTGAAAGACGGGGTGCAGGAGATCTTCGAATTCGGTGGGACTCAACGTTTTCAAGCGCCGAGCTAGTGTATCTCTGATGTCGAGCCGTTCGTTCACGTATTTGTGAACATCGGCGTACTTGATTGGATCCGCAGCGATCTTGGCGATCCCGTCGACGGCGGCCGACAGAACTTCGGAGGGGATGGGATACGGCAGATGCCGTCGAAGAAATTTGAATAGCTCACCGTCTTCTCCCCCGACAGCCAAATCCTTCAACAAATCACCGGCGGTCAAGACGCGCTTCTGCATGAAATCCCCGAACTCGTCGCTCACTTCTATTTGTCGGCTTTCGAACATGCCCTGGATTTCCAAAAGACCCCCCATTATTTCTACCGGTTCGGCAGGCTCAAAAATCATGCGGATTGCGATCCAGTTCGTCACGTAGCCCACCAAAGCGCCGGCGGCCGGCAGCGTCCAAGCAGCGGGATGCGCTGCCCAGCACACCATTTGCCCAAGCCCCAACAAGAAACCGAGACCGAAACCAGAATTGACCAAGAAATCGAGCTCTACCCTTCCGACCTTTTGGAAGAGATCGACAAGCGTTGCTTTGTCGCGAACAAAGGCCGACAAAACAACATTTTCGAGATCGAGGACTTGATCAATCTCCTTCTTTAAGTTTGTTACCAGATGGGGCATCAACAACGGAAGGATCTGCTTCACTCCCCACGCGTATAAACCACCACCTATGCGATCCGAATGTGCAATCGCGGAGTCGACAGAGTCTTCGATACCTGGCAGAAGCAACTGTCCCAATTCGTTCGGGTCCAGTCGACCGAAGGCTTCGTCTAGCGATAAGAGTTTTTCGGTAATGATGCTCACGAGCCGTTTGGCCATGAGGTCGGTTTTGGTAGGAACCACTCCTTGCCATCCAAAGAGCCCATAGGGCGTTTTTTCCCATCGCTTCAATTCCAACCCATGGTATTCCACGGGATAAAACAGCATTTTCACTCCCATCCAGTTTGTTAATATGCCAACGAAAGCAGCAACACACGGAACCGATAAGAATTCGATGGGACGATTCGATATTTCTTGCCACGCCTTGCGTCGGAAGTTTCCAAACGATGCCGTACTGATTTGTCTGGTGGGAATGATTCGAATCAACGAAGCAGATTCGATTCTTGTCCGATGGAGAGAAGAATATGTCGATGTTGGCCAATGCCTGCGTCTCCGCAGACCAAATTGAGTACTCGTAGCACCATTGGTCGGAACATTCAATGACGTTGAAAACCGACGGCGATCAATGCCGAGCCGATGTTGTTGTCGTATGGTAGCCGATAGTTTCATTGTGGGTGTTTGGACTATCCTCCTGATCGAACGAAAGCTTGTGTTTGTTGCCGCATGAACTTGTTTTCTTGCATTCATCGTTCTCTCTTATTCTTTTTCGCAACGTGTACCTTGAGGATTGCGTGCTTGTTGTCTCATCTGCAATTAGAAATACCACTAGAAGTATGGCGAGAACTATCCGGCGTACACACGTACGGTTTTTCTTGGTTGCTTCTGTCACTTTCACCTTTTATTCCTCAGCACTCTAAGCATTAGATGACATTCCAATCACCGACGATCACTACGGTACGTACCGGTAAGGTTTAGCTGATGAAAAGAACGATACCGGTAGTTCGGACGGACGATAACGGACTGAAAATTCCAAATGCAAGATGCCGATGAGAGAGAAGTTAAACCTTAGTCAACAAACACCAACAACTTTAAAACACCATCTCCATTAGAAGTCAGCTTAGTGTTGGAGTTAATTTTCAAGATCAATTCTGGCGAAACGTCAGACGGCGTAACTTACTTGTAACCTTACCTTTCATGGGTAAATTCCATCCGCTCCGATTCAAGTAAGTTAAGATTACGTACCGTACGTACGAAAATTGTTGGAGTAATCTTACCTTGTAGCTTATCTGAGCTTTTTTGCTTGTACCGTGCCGCATCGAGAACAATGAACATGATAAACAACACTGCAAACATTTCAAAAACATACACCAAGGTCTTAGTGTAGTAATATTCGAGTACATCATAATACGAAGTTGCATTTCGTACACGCACTCTACCGAAACAAGTTACATTTTCGCAAGGCCTAAAGGGCTCCGAAAATCCGAAAAGCTGAACAGGAAATCTCGTCGTTCGCTTCGACTGAAACGTCTAGAAGACCTCAGTGACAGAGAACAAAGGTGATATCACAAACAAGTTATGAACAATGTACGAGTAGTTTTGAAGGAAAGAATAAGAATTTATGTTAACGTGATGATTTCAATAATGATACGAAGTATTATTTACCCTGGAGAGAATGATAAGGATAAATTAAGATAGATAGATAGATTGAAGGTAATGATTCTCGTGACCTGTTGCGAGTGTGTTGCTAATCAGTTCAATACAAACAACTCGGCAATTAAACGTCATTGTCACAGCAACTGTTGTCTCTGTAGGACGGGTAAGTGATATTCCATTCAGTTTTTCCTGTAACAATATCCGTGCTGATCACTCGGTCATTTTTCAAAGTCATGATGTCGCCATCAAACATCATGCTTCTTTGTGGGAGATAAGTGTAGTAGTAGTCGCCGCAATAACAATAATCTCCATCGGATATAGATTCTTCTTGTTTGTGATTGATATCGTCTTCCAATGTGATCAAATTTTCAGATTGCGTTAGATCGACGCCAAATACCATAAATCCTTCAAAATCATCTCCAAGCTTGTTTCCATTTTTATCCCATCCATGGTAATAGATATCAACAGGTATGATGAGGCGGCCGAGCTCACCAACTTGAATGTATCGGAAAGCCCTTTCGTCCCACGACGCACTGCTTCCCGACCAACTGTCTCGATCATTTTCAATCACGAGTTTGTCAACCAAATCAGGTTCGGTGGGAATGGTTGAATTGAAAAGCGATATCATGAGACCTGTGACTCTCCCATCTTCGTCGGCGTCTTTTCCTACTGTAATGAGCATAGAATTGTCTTCTTTGATGGGGTGCATAAACTCGGAAAATCCTGGAATTTCCAGTTCACCAAGGATTTTCGGGTCAGTGGGTTCGGATAAATCAAGCACGTAAAAAGGATCAGTACGTTCAAACGTAACAACATAACTGATCTTGTCAAAGAATCGGATTGCAGTAATAGTCTAAAACGAGTCAAAAGCGGGACATTTCGAGGGACAACGTGAGATCCACTAGTAAGAAAAGAGAAAGAAGCTTTCAAACTTTAGTTCCTCCGGTAAAACATATCTTCACTGGTTCTTACCTCATCTTTCTTTCCCACCATGACACTACCAACCTCAACAACATCGACGACCTCGTCATCTTCTGCCTCGGGGACTTCTAGAATCATTATTCTGTTGATAGTTCGTGACTCAGGTTCATCACCGACATCGTCTTCGAATACGTCAACAAATTCGGAAGTTTCTTCCCTGATGATAGGAATAGGGCGCGGCATCCCCCAAAATGGAGCCATGGCAGATTGTGTAGTACCAACCCGTATGTATTCTTTATTGTTTTCTGAATCCTTGACAAAATCTATTGCAAACTGATTCAACATTGAGCCAGGGATACTTCCGACTGCACCAAAGGTGGAAGAGGCTCCGTCTAGTCGAAACCCTTGCAACATAGTCTGATCAACGTGCTCATCTCTGCCAGCATCGTAGATGTAGGCTGAATCTGATACCCAAATCCACGCATCAGTAGCATACACATTGCCATTGTTTCCTGGCCTCAAAACCAACGTCTTTGATGAAGTATCGAATTCAATGCCGTTGTCTTGATCGATGACCCCAATGTCAAATGAACTGATCTGAGTCAAAACATTGTAACGTTGCATAATATCGGGAAAGCCTACAAAACGACAAAGTATGACCTCGTCGTCTTGGGTCACCAAATCGACCATTTTGTCCACAAACTCTGGCATGATTTCTTCCGCTTTGCGAGACGCTGCTGCAACGTATTCTTCGTCGGTCATCTTGTAAGATGGATCAATATTCCAGCGTCGCAAGGGGTCCACCAATATGTCGCGGGTTTTTAACCTCATCCTGGTCACGATATGGACATTGTTGCCTACAATATATGAGTCAACATGCCAACCATTCAATGATGATTTCGAGAGCTCCGTAAGTGAACCTCCTTCGATACCATACACAATAATTTGAGTCGCCTGATAATTATCGATGACAGGAAACTCCAATTTGTGTTCTTCGTACGAATGCCTAAAATAGTCATAACCCTTGGCAGTTGTGACTACGATAAGCTTCGTCCCCTCGGGGTTCAAAAGGAGTGCCTGAACTTCAGGGCGGAACCCATACCAGTCATCATCGCCAGATTCTTCTCGCTTAAACATGATAGTTTCCTTTTGGTTGCCTTCGAGGTCCCAAACCATAATGCGACTGTCACTTACGGCGAACACGTGATCACCGTTGGACTTGACGAGGTCGTTTCGAATAGCACCCACCTCCTGCTGGTAAGTGCCAAAGTCGGTTGTACCTTCAAATACGGATGCCGACGCCGGTGCTTCCGCCGCCATTGGCATGCCACCTTCGGCAAACATCACATTGTCGCGCATCATCCATGACGTGTCGTGTTTAAGGAAGTCGTCATAATAATTATTATATTCAGGGTTTCCTTCGCTCAATATGATATCGTTGACAAATCTTTTTGTCAACTCCTCGATGTCGCTCCGAACTTCTTCGATCGAAGCGTATGGCTCCGTCGAGTTGGTCACGAAGATCGTGTCTTCGACCTCAAAAGGGGCATCTGTGATAGGTGGTGTTCCGTCGTAGTTGCCGTAGTTGTCTCTCTTGTAACTGGAGGCTCGCTTTCTCTTGTTCTTTTCTGGAACAACGGCTACAACGATACCAATGATGGCAACGATGAGAACAACAGCAATGAGAACCCCCATCCACACACGTTGGCAGACCGTCGACTTTTTTGTTCCCGTGCCAGAAGGTGCTTGTTCGGATTCTGTCGCGGTGGGCGTCGTTTTGGCAAGGCCTTCGCCTTTATCACCATTCCCTGCTGGAATTTCGATGGTTTCCATTTTGATAATCCAAGTCTTTGATTTTGAAAATAAGTTTTAATGTATATAGTGTTTCACAATTGTGATTAGAAGAAATTGTTTTTGTGAGCTCAGTCTAGTTCATCAAAAAGATCTGGAGCCGGTGCAAACCTTCGCTTTCGACTTACAAAATGATGATTATTTTGGGCTGCTTGGCGATGAATGCAACGGGTGGGTAAAGTGTTACTTTGTCCCTCGTAAATCTTACTCGTACCGTAAGTTACTCGAAGGTGGTATGATTTTTTTCATCAATCAATTGATCACTGATCACCTCCTCGTGCATTTTAGTGTTCTTCAACTGTCAACTCATCACTTTTAGGCGAGATTTTGGTACCCGTTGGCCAGTTATTGAGAGAAAGGAATACAAATCTCCTTCCGAATTGTTATCAATAGTACTGAAAACCAACGTGCAACTTTGGAATGCAGGATTTATTTCATTGCGTGTCATGTCTTCCCTAATTAATAAAAAAAATAGAAAATCTTTTGCTTTCTCGTTCATCCACGATTGAAACTTGCTGTATCATATTTCCTTGTATTCGATTCAAAGCGGATGACAATAGTAACTGCGGAGTCGTGCGGAAAAATGAGACGCTAACATACGTTTTCCTGATTTTGAGAAGAAAACATCATTGGTAATGTTCTTGTTCTGGTAAACTTTTACTTTCAAGTCTAGTAGTAGTAGGTTTGACAGGATGACCATCTCGCTCTCTAATTCCACTCGGCGGGAGGATCATCTGCACTAGTGCCATTATCCTAACCCGGTGCAAGGAAGTAGTCTTAGGAAGTAGTCTTAGTTCGAGTAAGGTTTAGCCTTCACCATCTTCTAGCCTCAGTCGGAGACGTTGGGTTTTCCAAAACTTTGAGTCAGTCCTTCCCTGACCCTGCAGTGCCAGTACGATACGGAATTCTTTATCGCATTTTAAAATCTCTTCGGTCAGGGAGTTGCAGCTATTGATGTTAGTTTTCCAACAGTCATTCTTGGTTATTGTAACCAGCTTACATTCATTTTCGACAAGCTGAAAACGCTCTGTCAGACGATATATAAAAAAGTCCTGAAAATACGAATTGACCAACCGAAGAAATTAAAAAAAAAGTTGGGCTATTACAGTGCAATCTTATACTGAAACGGTTTAAATCTCGTCTTTTCACATACATATACCGTGGCTTTCGCGACTGAGCAGCAGGTCTTGCTCAATTCAAAAAGGCAACACGGCGTTGGCCAAAACATGGGTCATACAGTCTTTTTCTTTATTGTTTCAGGCTTCTCCTTCGTTCTCTCCTTTTCAAAAGCTCACAAGGGAGGCATCCTGTCGGTCGGTATCCCTACGGGCAGGATTAGTCGGCCTAGCAACACCATCTTTTTCACGTTGCCTTCCCTTCTGAGACTTATGTCGAGGTTTGCTTTTCTTTTTCGACTTTGGTGATGTGACTCTTCGATCGTTCGCGACTCTTTTTGATCTGGCGAAATCATCCCTCGCCTCGATCATTGGATCTGTTATCTGACTGTAATTCAAGTCGAGATTGTTTTCTTCTGCTATATCGAGAGCCATCTTCAAGTAAGACATCGTAGCTTCGTCCTTACTCAGGGCCTTAATCGACATGATGAAGCTATCGTCATCGTGCTGTTCATAATAATCATCGTCGTAGAAATCATCATCATCATCAAAATAATCTTCGCTATCGCAGTCATCTTCGCCAAAGTCATAGTAATGGTTGATGTAGGCGTCATCGTCGTAGGCATTACAAGTACCTGTGTCGCATGATGCGCCCCCCATACTCAGCACCGGAGACAAACATTCAACGATGTCTTCATCGCCGTTCTTTTGTTTGCTCTTGAGCGCTCGGAGGAAATTCATGAATAGGTTCAACTTACGTCGTTTTTCCTCTTCGGAGAGATCCTCCTCTGTCTCCTCAGAAACATCTTCTTCGGTGGTTGTCTCATCATTATTTTTATCCTCCTCCTTGGAATCCTCTGCCTCGGCATTTGGTGAGCTGGCTGTCCAACTACTCAACGATGAATTATGCAAATTGATGGGAGTAATGGGACATTCCGGCATGTCGTATGTATTGCACACGAGCTGTTCAGTTTTTGGTGTGTATGTGCTTCCAAGAGTACTATACCTGCTGTTTGGTGCTTCGGACACCGGAGAGACACTTTCGGGTTCAGAATTGCTTGGTGTCACATCCTCTGTCGCCTGCCTTACCAGCGAGGTTGAACAAGGCCCACCTAGACATTTGTCGTCTGACTTCACGACATCAAACAACTCAGAATCCTTACTACTCAGCTTTCGCATCAACAGCCGCATCAATTTTTGATGTGTCTTTTTCTTTTTCGGCACATTTTTTTGCTGATGGATTTCAGGTTCCGATGTTTCTGCTGATGAGGCCTTTTCTTTCTTGTCATCTAGTTTGTCAGAATTTTTTGGCGACGTGGACTCAATCACAGTTCCCTTTTCGGATGTTTCCTTGGGCTTCGTAATTATCTTCGAACCATTCTTGTCTTGACTTTTCTTTTCGCGTTGCTTGCGATCAAATTGTGTATGGATTGAAACTGTTTTTTTCGAAACTTTGAATTCTTCCGATTTTGAGCCATTGGAAGGATTCAATTCCTGTGTCCGTTTGGCTATTTTCTTCATCTGGTTCGTTTCGATACGTTTATCTTTAACGACGTTCTTTGTCTTGCGTGTCTTCTTTCTCAAGCCTTTTTTCCGGTTGCTTGAAGTCTTGTATCCGACAACCTCAATCATAGGAAGATTTTCCAATGTCAGAGCCGATTGCAGTTCTGGTACCTCCACTTTCATTCCTCTTTCATTTTGCGCATCTGCCTCCATTTCGTGAGTTTCTAATTCTTCCTCTTCGGTCAGAAATCCTGTAGAATCGTTTTCTCCTGTCGATTCTGCGCTCAGAACTTCATTCACAAAGTCATCATCCTCGTCGTCGTATTCTTCTTCCGCCTCATCTTCGTGTCGGCAATTAAAGGCATTGCAACCCAATGGTACATTTTCGGTCCCATCGTCCACTGAATTTTCGTTCGCCTCACCATGGTCTTCATCCTCAGAACCATCCTCGTTCACTGGAACTGCTGCGACCATCTCTTCTTGCTCGTCTTTGGACTTGACAGCTTGCCTACCTTGATCATCCTCTTTGCTCTCCGCTCCTACTTCACAACATGAAGTGATTGCCACAATCGCATCCCTTTGTTGCAAACAATTTTCTGTCTCTTTGTGACCATTCTCTTGTTCCTCAGTTTTATCTTCAATCGCCGGAGTCGCTGCGACTGAGTCGTCGCCGTCCGGGTTTTCGTTCGTTTTATCGTGGTTAGTATCCTCATTTTCGTTCACTTCACTTGTTTCCTTCTCTGTCAATAAATGTAAGGGAACAAGGAAGTTGCAGCGACATGCCGATGCCACGATTTCATCATCCTCCGTTTCTGTGTCGCTCAACAGATATTCATCTTGATATTCATCTTGATCTTGATCTTGATATCGGTCTTGATCACCTTCAGTCACTTCGGCTACAGAATGGTCAGTGACTGCTTCTGTTGGAGTCAGTGGGTTATCTCCCGTCGAAGTTGCTTGATCCGTGACCGAATCTGTTCGTACTTCCTCCGCTGTTCCAATCTCGTCTTCGGTTCCAACCTCGTCTTCATCATATGCAAAGCACCAAATGCGCGACAGGCCGCAAAAGTAGTCTTGTGTCGCTTCAGTCGCACATTCTTCGAAGTCAGCATCGTCCTCCGATTCTTCGATCTCGCCTTCATCAATAGATCTGAAATATTCAATCGAAGCTTTTGATGACATTATTGATAGGATTTCTCTGCAAGCCACAATTGCTTCCCGACGAGCTGCATCATCATCTTTTGAAGTCACACCTCTACCATTCGTTGGCAACGAATCCTCCACGTCTCTTGCTTCCGGCATCGACTCCTCTACTTCTGAGTTTCTGCCCTTGAGTTGTTTCTTCTCTTCGTCACTTTTTAAATCCTTGCAAACTTGCTCGAGTTTCTTGATTCTTTCCAGAAGACATTCTTCAGGGGAAGCATCTTTCTTGTTTTTCCGACGGCCCAAGAACTTCTTGAAACCATATGGTCGTTTCGAGTCGTTCTTCACAGGCTGTTGAAGCGATACTAAATTTCCGATGGCAGCTTCGAGCTTTTGTAATTCATCCTGGATCTCGGGTTGCCTCTGCAATCCATGCTTTTGACCACTGCCACCGTGTTGGTTGGCGGAGGTAGAAGGGGATCTCATGTATGTTAAATCAATTGCGAAGTGTTTTCATGAGTTTCTCGAAGTACATTTTATTCAAACATACCGTTCTTGCACGTCTTCAAGCGCCGGATTGTGTCTACAACAATTAAAAAAACTGTTGAGAACGAAAAAAGTGGACAAGACGATTTTTGAATGTAATCTTATCTCTCTAGTTCTCGTGATGTTATGAGTTACAGTAAAAAAAGTTTCCGTTGCTATCTTCTACATCGATATTGTTACGTGAAAAAATGAGATTCTTTTTCCGGCATGCGTTCAATTATCCTTATGTACTAAAAATTTTAGATCGCTGATGCTTCTTATTTTCTATAAGTAATGGTCGCGTATCTCGCCAAGAACTTTCTTTGGATCTGTTTTAAAAGGTTGGTGAAGCCCAATTGTATGTAGCTTCGATCCCGTTCACAGAATGTCAATCGCGATGCCACAGTTCGTCCAGTACGAAGTATTTTGTATCTGTCTTTTTGACGAAGCTATTACAGATGGTGCGATGACATGAAGGCGATTACGAATATTTGGAATACTCGAGCTGTATTCCTCGTACGGTAGGTATGATAATATGACGATTTTAGCGTTCAGCGAGTCATCATTACAGTAATTAGAGTAACTACTGCTACTACTAGAAGATCAAAGCACTTCTTTTCTGAGGACCAGCAACAACGAGAACACCATACAATGTGGCAGATTCACGGCTGGTGACAAAACAGAACCAAAAGAAGTCCAAGAAAAAGCCCAAATGCTGCTAGTAGTAGATGATCGTTGTCAAGATTTGGTGAAATAGAACAACAAGGGATACTAATCAAAGCCCTTGATGAACATTCATCTCTGCTTCGTCTCAAGGAAACCACAACGTCATATTTAATATTGGCATAAATTGTACCTCCTTGTTAAATAGTATTCAAAACATCGAGCCGTTCCATCCACACTCCTGTGAGGACATCTATATTGCTGAAATATACCTCTTTCAATAGATACAAGAATTGTTCATTGAGCAAGAACATCACTGCATCAGCCCCATTATTGATCCCACCACTTCTCGGCAGTACAAAACAATAAGCTGTAGTCCTCGTCATACTTTATCCTCGCTGACATCTAGATTAATCCATTTCCATTATCGCAGCATCTACTTGCAAAACTTGTTGTTTCGAATCAAAATCTGTAATGGGGTTAATGGTGCTCAAGTTCTTGCATTGGTTCGTGTGACTCTTGTTGAGGTACCTTCTTCACTACTCATCTGAAATGACTGTGGACATGCTGAAACATCATGAGCTAAGACATTGCCTACAATCTAATGATCAATCCCATATGTTCTGATATTTTCATGCACTTCAAGGAGTAACAAGGATACCAGTATCTCCAGTTTCTCGACGTAGCTGGTGTGAAGGAAGGTGCAAAGAAACTTTCCTTCATTTGAGACACACACTTTGTCCCACATTGCTGCCTGTTATTCGTCCTCTACGACCTTTTTTTGAAACTCTATTGTATTATATAATATTCTATCAATATCAATGACCGTTTGCTGCGTTTTCGTTCTTATCCCAGAATAGTACTGCCCTGCTCCAAAGGGTCGACAAACGCCATTTTGACGGCGACGTAAAGCACGAACAAACTTATCAAAGCCACAAACAGTACGATCTGCTCATTTGTAATTCCATCCGACTCCGCCAATATCATGTCCTTGATGTAATCGAGTTCTCCGACAACAGCTTGGCCGTTCTGGATTCGTTCGAAGCGGTCCCTCCTTCGGACTTGTTCCGGGTCGTTTTCATCAAAAACAGAAACGATGAACCGGCCATCGGTGTCTAGTTTCATTCCAACCTGTATCGTTCGATCCGTCATGGTTTCGAATTGTGCCCCGGACAATTTTCGAAGGACAAACGAAAAGTCTTCCTTCCTCATGGGTTCGTAGGTGCTGGGACCCACTTCCTCCACGGCCCGGATCGTCACGCCCGGTTGGAATTTGTCCGCAAGAACAAACGTTGCGGAACCGACAGCTGGCAGGAGTGTGTTCCGGGGAATGATCTCCACAAATCCTCCGTTATGTTGCATCTGAACGCCGATGGCATGGGGAACACAATCCAGCATCATAGCCGACTTGAGCTCGTGCAGGGGTATTCGTTTCGACAGTATGGCGGCTTGGACAGCCAATCCTTGTGCAACGCTAGACATGGGATTTAACGAAGACGACAACTCTATTTCTGGGAACAAGGTCTGGATCATCCGTCGTATCGCCGGTATCCGAGTGGTGCCTCCCACCAAAATCACTTCGTCGATAGTGATCTCTTTTGTCGTGTTGGTTTTGTGGAGAGCGTCACGTGCTTTCGCTATCAAATCACGGGCCCTATCCAACCATGGCTCCAAAATGATCGTCTCGAATATTTCTTGAGTTATCTGCACCTCTTTTCCTTTGGCGATTACTGTTTCGCAGGGGCTCGGATCCTCCAAGCTACACAAGGACTCCTTGGCTGCTCTACAAGCCAGTTTTAACACATCGCCTTTGCTCTTTCCCATCTTCCGTTTCTCATTACTTTCTAGACGTTCTCCGGACACAGCCTGGTCCAGACAATATTCCATCATGGATTCATCAATATCGTCTCCTCCCAGTCGATCGTCGCCCTGGGTCACCAGGACTCGATACGAGGACGCAAGGTTGCTGTCACTATCCATCTCATTCATCTCTTCCGCATCAGCATCAGCATCAGCATCGAGATTCTTTCGACAGGTTGCGATCGTGATATCCGTGGTCCCTCCTCCCATGTCTACCACCATGATGGTAGGGCCTCCGGTTGTTGTGGTTGGGGACGAGTCCGACGCCGACGACCACGTTTTGCTTCGTTCCTGTAGCGTCAGTCCATAGGCAATCGCCGCCGCCGTCGACTCCAAGCATGTGCCGACGTGGCCTCGAAAACCGGCCTCCCGGCACGCGTCTTTTACCAAGCCAATGTGACGGTGCGAAAAATGGGCCGGCACCCCAACCACCACGTTCTCCACCAGAGGACGCTCGTGGTTCGTGCCGTCCGCGGATTCTCCGCCCGGGACCCGGAGGTTTTTCGAACGGCGGTGCTTGTCCAGGTAGGCCTGGCACGCCGTTCGAATGGCCTTTAGTTCGAGGGCCAGAACTTCCTGGGGTGTCACCGAGATCGTCTCGTCTCGGGGCGATCCCCCGGTCCTCGGTACCAGCTGCAGGCTCGCATCGTCGCCGTTGTCATTGTTGTCGAGTTCGGATGGATTGCGAACCTCGAAATCGAGCGTGTCGATCCAGGCCGGGTCGAGATCCCCGTATCGTTTTCCCAACAGTCGTTTCACACTGCGAAGGACACTGCTGCTGCTACTGCTACCACTGCTGTTGGTTTCGTTGTTGTTGTCGTCGTCGTCGTCGTCGTCGTCGCTGTCTTTTGGCGTTGTCCCTCGCAAGGCAGGGAATCCAATCAGGGGATCGTCCCGATGATTCGGGAACCGAACCACGGACGGCATGATGCGTCCGGCTTTCGAACCGGTCGGTTCCGTGATTCTCGGCAAGCGCACCCTGCGATGGAAAAGAGTGTAGCGAGATGCGTCGTCAAAAACGTGCAGAAGTACCGGGGGATGAGGAACAAACACAACAGTACTTTGCCATTAACAAAAATACAAGCGGTCGGTCTCTTTCAGAATGAGAGTGCGACGGGGACTCTGAAACTGTTTGCAATTGAATGGGTACCGATATGTATGAACGCACCATTTGGCACCTCCGCGGGACGAATCCCAAACAGCACAGGTCGAATTGCTCGTTCCGAGGTCGATCCCGATCCAGATTCCATCGCGTTGCTTTTCGTCTTCGTGGTCTTGTTCCTTGCGGTCTTCCGTGGATTCGTCCATCTTTTCTCCGTGAACTGAGCAATCCGCACGGTATGATAAAAGTAGTTGATAGCGAAGACTAAGATTTACCACAAATCGCGGTCTCTCGTCTTCTCACTTCCATGACAAATGACATCGTTACCGGTTGGATTTTACAAGTTGACAAGCAGTCGGGAAAGAAAGTTTCGAAAATTGACCGGTGGAAACGTGTTACACGTACTTTGTACGGGAACGTGTACCAGACAGTTTACCGGGAGTCAACCTTGATCACAAAACAAATACTACTAATAATACTAGTACTTCGTAGTACCTAGTACAAAGCTTTTGGTCGAACGAGTCGATTGATTCTCATGGATTTCACGAAATGAATATTCAGTCCAAGAGGTCAACTTTTCACTTTCGACTCATGTCAATCATCAGCCATCATGATCATCATCGATCCGAAGAAGAAACTCTTCAACAAAATTTGTCGTGTCGTTCCGCTTAGCATCTGTTTCCTTTCGAGTTGCATACTGTACAAAGTAAGGCTTACTTCGTGTTGTTTACCGTCGACTTGACCCTGAATGAAACAACGTAACAGGTACACGACCCCAAGCAAAAGACCACCGCTGCACTTTTAGCCATCATTTTACGCTTGTCATGTTGGCAATGAATATTCGGGTCGTCCCCTTTTTAGCGTTCCAGCTGCTTTTGCTGTCAACAACGGTCGAGGGATTCCAGAATGTGCATCGCGCGTCTCGATCGCTGGTGTCTCTTACAACGGCAGCAAGATTACCCACAAGGGCACTGAATACGAAAGAAAATAACGAAAACGACGACGATGACGACGATTCGTGGACAACGTCGCTGCCGCTATCGTCCTCGTCCTCGTCCTCGTTGTCGCAGCAGCTGGATAGAGGAACATTCAACCCCCTCGACTACCAGCGAAAAAACAAGACGAACCGACCGTCCGGGAACGCCCAAGCACAGGTCTCGCTCCGATCCCTTCGAATGACTTCGCTGACGGACGACATCTTAAACAACCTCGGCGATCAAGCCGCTGTCCGGGCCATTCTCGAAGAAAACAGAGACTTTTTGCTGGAACCACTCGAGTCGGAGGATTCGTTGGCGGTAAGAAAGACGCACCACACCATATCGATGGATCGATACGGGCGAAGTTGCTTGTGCCGGCGAGAGATATTGGCCCCAGAGTACTATTTAGGGCGCATTGAGTAACCCCCGTCGATAATGTCGAGAATTATGATTTCATTGAAGGGAATCGAATCGAATCGAATCGAATCGCATCGCATCGCATCGCATCATGTTGCGCATCTATTGACTTTGTCGTTCTCTCTGTCTGCATTTCACCATCGCAGGGATCTGGATCCATTTACACCCCGGGCATGACGAGGTCCGAACGGTACCAAACTTACCGAAAATCGGGTAAGTGCAATCCCCGCTGTCGGCATCCGACGCAACGGTAGGCCCACGAAACAAGTTGCGTTGTACCCGGGTGCATTTCGGTGTCACACTCGGTTCCTAACTGAACTCGGTCTGTTTTTCTTTTGTCGTCGTTCGCCATCGAATGACTTTCCACCTGGTTTCTCACTGGGATCGAATTATCTGTTTGTTTCGGTTTTGTTGTCTTTTGTTCCGTCTCGTTGCGTTCCCCCGACTTGGCGATGGATGTGGACGGATTTGGATGTACCTGTCGTTTGCCGTGGTCAGTGAACAAACGATTGGAATCGAGCAAAAACGCAAAAGCCACGGCGGTCTTGACGGCGATGAGAGATTTTGTACTAGAATTTGAACACAAGGAACCTCATTAGATCGCACGTAGCGAGCGGTTTGGTTGGAATGTGATACAATTCGAACCACCGGATACAACTTTCGTCGGGGTGCTCAACGAATGCGATGGGGCATGCCTCTCCTCGGTTTCGACGGCAAAACAAATCACCTAGAACAAGAATTGTGTACAGCACTGGTGACAGCACCCGAAGTACATAGGAATCCGACGAGTCGAATTGTTCAAAACGAGAGGCACTGTCGACAAGCACTTTACGGTTGCATTCAAACAATATGCGGGTCGACCTGGCATACGTAGCATCTGTAGTTCGCTAGCATTACAATATTATTATTTGTTCCATAGTTTAACCCATTCACCCTCGAATCCATTGGATCGCAGGAGATCCGCCAATCGCTTGTTGTACGGCTTGAAAAATCGCTTCAGCATTTTCCTGGTTTCTTCCTCCATGGGAGGAAGAGGAGTGTTCTTCCTCTGCAACAAGGCGTTCTGCAGAGTTGTGGCAACGCCATCGTTCGCACCCGCACCGTCGACGGGTGGCAATCCCAAGAATCGTATCAGGTCATCGTACTTCTGTGCGGGATCATTTTCAATGTCTTCGGTCGTCAACACGATTATTTCCTCCGATGGATTCTTTCCGGCCGCAACGTAAGCATCGATCCACTGCTCGAGTTGGAACACATACAAACTTCTTCCAATGGCTCCTGCCATCTTGTGAACCGACTGGTATTGATCCCATGCTTCCTTTTCGGAGATGGCAGCCTTCGTTTCGACCTCTTTCTTGGACTGGTCCGCACCCTCGCTTCCGCCAGCGTCACTGATCAGGCCTACGGTCTGCAACAACTTCATTTCCTGCGCCATCCAGTCTTCCAACGAGAGTTTCAGTCCGAGATGCACGGTGCTGTACACCCATTGCTGATACAAACGATCGATGGGATTCCGGAGCACCATTACTACCTTGACCCATGGCGTGGTGCACAAAATCGAATGGGCCGTCTGGTGCGCGTAAAAGACCAGACCCGGGCTCACATCCATAGCCACGTGTTTGTTGTCGGAAATCGTCCGCGAGTCTTGGTCACCGGTGCCAACTTTATCTCGAAAACTCGATTTGCTGTACACCTGTGCGTACATGCGTTCTCGTGCGGCGAAGACCTTGACGTTGTACTTGGTTGCGACCGCCGTGGCATCGTTGCTTGTGCTGCCGCCGGAGGGTTGGACATCGAGGTATCGTTTGAATTGCTTTGGCAAAAAAAAGCCGTTTTGTTTCGCAGACTCGATCTGGGGATGTTTGAGCAAGGCGTTTGCCAGGGGATTCACACCCGCATTCCATACCCCCGCTACTATTAGGTACGGAGCCCGCTGCTTCCAGTCGTTTTCTTCTCCGGATGGGTACCATTGTCCGTCTTTCACGTTCGTCAAATCGCAGTGGTTTTCGAGAAATTTCGAGGCGGTCTCCGAAAGATCTGAGTCCGAACGAGGGTCTTGGAGGTTGCTGCTCCATGAGTGTGCGACACCCTGATTAATCGTGTCTGACGTTGTCGACTCTGATCCTGAATCGACGCCACTATCATCCTTAACGTTGTTGTTTGTCTCTGAATTATTCGATGTTGAGTCCTTTGTCGATTCTGTAGTTTTCGGAACAGGATTGTTGTCGTTATTCTTTGGACTCTCTACGGAAGATTCAGTGTCCTCGCTGCCCTTTTTGTTCTCCGCGTTACTGTCGGAGACGGTTGCTTTTGGCATTTTAGTCTTAGCACCGCCATCGCTTTGTGTTTGCGTGGGTGAAGGCGAAGGGAGAGGCGAGGGCTTTGTCGCCGTTGCCTTATCCTTCGACTTCTTCGATTTTTTGTCCCGATGTTTTTTACTTTTTTGTTCACTTTTCTTATCCCGATGTTTTTTACTTTTTTGTTCACTTTTCTTATCGTTGGAGTCACTAATGGTTGGTGGCTTCTCCTTTTCTTCCACTGTTATCGTTTCCGTAGGAGGTGCAACAACCTCTGGTGTCGTGTTAACTTCTATCTTTTGTACGACCGAGTCCTCGACATCTGATTCCTTTATTGATGGCACTAAGCTTCGAAGATGGAGCAATGAAATTGCAATAATAATCCATACCACGACTTGTGTTCGTCTAATTCTCCTGCAACCGAACCCGTGACGGTCTCTATCATCGTTGACTCTCGCAGTTCCATCACCGACAGAGGAAGGTCCAGAGCCGGGGGAATAATTCCTGCACCACCGGTTCTCCTTCTGTGTTGACTGGCCAAACGAATTGGAATTGGAAATCCTTCTCCGACGATCCGTCAACTCCATCATCGTTCAAAGAGTTCGACCCCGCAGTCGTTTTCGTCGATGCCGAACACCTCCTCGGAGAGACAATCACCTGTCACCAGTTTTGGATTTATTGCGGACGAGCTTTCGGGTAGGTTTCGGTCTTCGATCCTCTTTATCGCCCTAGATCGGCGCGGTACATCGTCATCCCTCGTTTACTTTGAATAGTTTTGTCAACCAGTTGCGGGAAGTGCCAAAATTACCGTCGTAAGTGCCTCCAACCGCACAGTTTCACAGTGATGAACAAGCAAGACAATGAATGACCCATCGACAATGATCATGATGTTGTTCTGAGCAGTGAGACACGGCCATACGATCAAGTGATATACCTCATAAGGTTTTGTGATATGTGCCGTACATGTAAGAATGGGGGAAGCGGGAGTTCGGAGCGTTGACAAAACCTCTGCTGAATCAATAAGTCTTAGCACATTTTTGTGATCTTTGGTAATAACTTAGATGCCTGCAAACTCAGAATCAATCAACACAAACCCAACAAGACCTTTCCAACACTGGCACAACGTTGATTGATTAAAAGCTTCCACTGCACAAATCGGAGACTATTAAGTCAAAGGAAATCATATCTGCCGAGGTCCATAATGGCAATGGATTCGAAATGATTAGTACTACTAGTACTAGTAGTAGCAGTAGTAACAGCCAGTATTTTTGAACCGAGGTAAATTTAGGATTGCGAGAAGAACAAGAATAAGTCTGCTGCTTTTCAATCTCCTGATAGAACACCACGCTAATAATGGGTGGGAGGAATTTTGGGCTCATTTCATACCATTCCACACCAGGATTGAAACCTGGAGGTCTGGGTGATTGCCCGTGGCAAAAGTGTTCTTGCTGGCTGCGATGTACTACTACTACTAGCTACCTGCCCCGATGGAAGCCAAACGGGAGGCAGGTTGGGACGCGAACTGGAGGAGGTCAAAACGGGTTGCACGAGCTCCTTTAAACCGGACAGGAACCTTCCACGCACAAAGCTGGCGGCCGTTGTGGGCGGGTTGACATTGATGGGTAGCAACGACGAAACCGGATTCGCAGCGGAATCGGTCGTCATTTTCACAAGCTACTGTTCAAGAAGTGGACAAGAAAATAAGAATGATCAAGCTGGACCTGCGGCATCATGATGCGTATGTGTACCAGACCCAATGTAGGTCGTTTTTTAACTATGGTACCTATTTGAACTGCGTTTCGTATGGATACCTCTTCTCTGGTTCTGCATTGAATCTTGGGCAACAAACTTTGCTGATCGAGCATGGTTTTCCGCGAGAGCGGCGGATGTTGTAACATTAGATGTGTCCTTATATTGAAGGCTGCACACGCTGAGTGAGTGCTATCCATACTCCAAAAGGCAGATTAAATCTTAAAAGATATTAAGCAGCACTTTTCAATTATCATTATTTACCTATGGGATAATGGTGTTTCTGGATGGTACCGTAAATAACAGAGCTTGTCTCTCCAACCCCCGTCTCATTCCGGCCTGCTGCCCATCCAATTCGTTGGGAAAATGTCGTCCGGGATTGCGATTTTGTGGCGAAAGGCTTCCTTCATGTGCCACATGGTAGAATAGGCCTTGTCGTAGAGATTGACGCCATCCTCACCGCGGGGATATCCCCGAACGACGACATTTTCGTCCTCCCCCTCTTGCAGCTCGACCGTGTAGACGTACTCTCCTCCCGGCTTGGATGTTCGTTTCAATACGCGGCAGGGAAGCAATTGTAACGGTTCAAAGTCCTGCGATTTCACGTACGTATGACTGGTTCCCTTTGTATCAGTCTCGTAAACATCGGTGCAGAGCGTAAGGAGATTCCATGGATAGGGATCTTTCGTCAGTTCCTTCGGGGTGCGGAGATAGTCGGTTTTAAATTTGGAGGAATGGACGTACCCCTCGGCTCTTACTGGAGGAACCCAATTGGCGACGTGTTCTTTCCATGCCTTGTCCTTTAGCATGGCAAACAACGAGGACCAAATGATACAATAAGCTAGAGTAAACCGAGAAATCATTGCAACCCACGGCAATGCAACGAAGCGCAACAAAACACATGGATCGAAACACAAATGCGAGTTCAAACAAAAACACTCACCCATTCGTCGCCATAGTCCATGGTCACTTCTTCTCCTTCCTTGATGTCACGCAGGGCGACGTAATCAAAGGACAGCCCGATCTTGTCGGTGGAATCCCTCAAAAAGTTCAGGTCCTTCGAGAGCCAGTCCGGTTTGTGCGCGACCATCTCCCGGGTGGGCCATTGAACACGAACGTTGGGTCCGTCGCCATCACTGGCGCTCTTGTGGTTGATGTAATTGACCATCGCCCCGTACGGGGTCAGGTGGAGAGGGGAATTCCGGTGGCCGAAACTGTAGTTGACGATCAGGTCCTGTTTGGTGTACCGGTTCTTGCGCTTCGATGCTGCTTCGATGAGTTCGTCCAGGTTTTCGATTACTTCGTCGTCGTCATCGTCGTCTTCATCGTTGGAGTCGCGGAATTCGAATCGCTGCATCCCGTGTTGGCTCTCGCCGTTGTACACGATCTCGAAGATTTCTTCCCCACGCACTCCCACGTGCACCAGGGGAGCATATCCCACGACGGTTCCCTTTGGCAGGTCCCTCGAGGCAAAGGCCCCTCGTCCGGCATGCGGGATCTTGGAAATGTCGGGGCGGAGATGGTCCTGGCACTTTCCTTCCTCCTTGAGGAATTCCAGCGAAACCTTTCCCTTGTCTGCCCAGTATCGGGTCGAGGTGGACGGTGGATTGGGAAGGGGCAGCGGGGACGATGATTCCTCCTTGTTTCGTTTTGTTTGCTGTTTGACGTGCTTCAATTCTTTCAATCGATCCCGGTTCCATTCCCTGGGAAGGACCGTCAGTTCCTGCCATTGGGTCGGGCCAACGTGGGGGAAATCGAGCATGACCTTCCACATGTCCTCCAGCAATTCCTCGGTGACGTCCTTCTTTGTGACTGGATTATCCTCGTGTTCGACGATCCAATCTTCGAACTCTTCCATGAGTTTGTCGGCCTTTTTGAAATTCTTGTGAAAAGTCACCGCAGCACCGGGAACTGGAAGTGTTCGATTGCACGTGTCGAATTCACCATGAAAAACAAGGCAAGGCAAGGCAAGGCAAGGCAAGGCGAAAAAGAAGCACAAGTTGGCAGTCCGGTGAGATCGTGGATCAAACAATAAACTTTCGCTCCATTCCGTCACTCGCACACAAACAAACAACTCCAAATCGCTTTCACTGCACTGCACTGCACTGCACTCCAATCCATTCCAATCCAATCCAATCCAATCCATTCCATTCACTACTCACTCCACGGAATCCACTCCTCGCCATAGGTCGCAAAGAGCTCCTGGCCCGCCTCCACTCCACCTTGGAATCCTTCCGGGGCCTCAACAATGGTGGGCGACGAGTGGTACGGCGTAAAGGCTCCCGCACCGGGGCTGCTCCGGTCCACCACCTCGTCGAACTTGCTTCCCTCGGCACTGTGGATGTTGCCGAGTTCAACCATGCTGTTGACGGTGCAGCCGACGCCCGGAATGAAGCAGGCGACCCGCTCCTTCGATCGGTCCAGGTCCTCAAAGACCTCCACCCCGCCGACGTGCTGCTCCCAGATGTAGCGATCCCAGAGCTCGCCGTCCGTCATGGCCTTGTCCGGGTGATGCTGTGGTCGAGACGAACAATGCGGCGTGGTGAGTGCAAGATGCTCGGTGGCTGCAGTCCGGGAAGACACTCCCCCGTGTGCATCTCAGACCCGGGATCCGCGCACATGGGAATTTGGCATTGTTACTTACGTGAAAGGTTCGCCACAATAGCGGGATGATGATCTCCGGATACGGAACAATATCGCCGTCTTTCATGGCCTTGGCGGTGAAAATTCCGAGATTCGAATGATTCCCGATGGTAGAAGGCGCCATGTAGACGCCGCAATCGACGGCATTCGCGTCGACATCGCTGCTGTCGCTGTCGCTGTCGCTGCTGTAGTTCGTGTTGAGACAGGTTCCGTCGGCCGCCGACGGTCCCCCTGGGCACTCTTGCGCAAGCGTCGGCACCAGGGCCACCAAAAGGCTTGCGGTCACCCGAAACGATGACACCATGGTCGTATTTCCCTTTGCTTTGTTCTTCCGCACGGAGTTCGGGTTTGTGAGCCTTCGCAGTGTCGTTGGCTTGTTTCTTTTGATTGAGATTTCTGGTCACTTCCCGATTGTGTCATTCGATGCTCGATTTCCCGAATGCATAGAAAATCTGTTACGCCTTCGGCCTGCAGAGCGCATATCGCAGAGCTCAGAGCTTACCTAGAGTGGAGTAGCCGGGAAAGAGGAGGGAGAACCGGATTTCAAAAAAATTCAAAAATTTTTATCAGGAAACTAAACGAAACATCAACCAATCTCAAAAGCAGAAGATGAGATGGAGATGAAAGTACATTAGGAATAGAGATACATTCATTCGATGGAGAGTACACGTAATTACGGTAAGATTACCGGTAGTATTTTGAAAGGACTGAATGAGCTTCCAAAGTCATACAAACACGAAACAAAGTTACCGTACCGGTAAGATTACAGTACTGCATTAACTTACCGTTCGATGGGCGTTAAACGCAACGAAAGACAACCTGAACTTTACAGTGGTGATCTGCTTGCCCTGCACCCTCCACAACGGGCATTTTCGATAATCCAACATTCGGTGTGCCTCCCTCCGACACCCTCCTCTGTTCGTGCCCGGAAGACTCCCACTTTCGCAGCGCAGCTTTTCGTTACGACTCGGTAGAATAATACGATACGAAACACACCAATGGCGGACTTTATCGATCTGGCCGAGACCAGCCGCTGGCTGATCGATCGCGCTCTGGAGGGAAGCAGCGACGACTTTGTCAACCTGGAGACGGAGGCCGCCCAGCAGGTGGCTCCGGTTGCGGCCTCTGCCAACGACAACATTCTGAACGCCCTGGTCGACGACGAATCCAATTACACGAGCCAATCCACGAGTCCCTTTCTCAGCAAGTCGGCCGAGGCAGAACTCTATCTCCTGGCGACGAATTTCTTGGTACGTGTTTTGTTTGTCGTGTGTTTTGCGTTCGGTTGGGATCTGTTGGAATGGATTGGATGGGAATGGATTGGATTGGATTGGATTGGATTGGATTGAACCGTTATAATACTCCGTCCGGGCAACTAACTTCGTAAATGCGTGACTCCCACCCAAACCACCCCAGCTCTACGTCGCCATGGTGATCATAACCACGATCGTGGCCAAGGTCTATTTCCCGGACTCCCTCAAGCGAGGAACGATCCCCAATATTCGCCGGAAATATTCCTACCGGAGAACGGAACACAGCGGTCGTTCCTACGCCGACGCCGACGAGGACGCGCTGGAATCCCTCTACTCGGACGACGAGAACGAGAACGAGAACCGCAGCGGCAACCGGTCCTTGGAAGACGACGAATACGACGACGACTTCGAACACCAGGAGGATCCCCTTCTGGAAGACGCCTCGGGGAACCCCGGACACGCCCACCACCCCTCCCGCATCCTGGAATTCGACCAGGAACAGACCAGTCGCGCACAGGTCATCAAGCGGCTGCTGCTGTGCTCGCTCATGCTCAACCTGACCTTTGTGACTTGGGGCGCGCTCCAGGAGCGCATGCTGACCCGCCGGTACCCCCGGCACACGGGCGATTACTTTACCTACTCGTATGCCCTGGTCTTTTCCAACCGATTCTGGACCCTTATTATGTCGAGCACGCTCATGTGGTACCTCAAGCCGCGCCTCAGTCGGAGCACGGTCATTTATGAATACAGCTTTCCGTCCATCTCCAACATGCTCAGCAGCTGGTGCCAATACGAGGCCCTCAAGTACGTCTCGTTCCCGGCGACAACCCTTTTCAAGAGTTTCAAGCTTGGTCCGGTCATGCTCATGGGAAAACTCATCGGGAACAAGAATTGTGAGTAGCAGGAGGGAACGGAACGGGCCTTGTCGAAGGAAGGGAAACCGAATGAAATGAAATGAAACGAAACCAAACAAAACAAAACTCGACATTCTTTCACCTCTCTCTCGCTTTCTAACCGATGCTTTTTTGCGTTTGCCGTATTTGTCTCGAATCGCAGACCCCGCTTACGACTATTTCGTGGCCCTCGTCATTGGATGTGGCATTGCGCTCTTCATGTCCTCCACCGACGATCTCCGATTCAGCTTCAGCATGGACTACCTCGGCAACGCCGAGGTCGCTTCCGCCAAGTGGACGGGGGTCATGCTCCTTTGCTTCTTTTTGTTCTTTGATTCCTTTACGAGCCAGTTCCAGTCCCGCTTGTTCCAGCGCCACCTCGACCTCAGCATCGTCGAGCTCATGTTTGCCACCAGCGCCTTCTCGACCGTCCTCAGCTTCATCACGCTGGTCCACACCAACGAGCTCTCGCCCTTTTTTGCCTTTGTCATGGAGCACTCGGAGATCCACCTGCACTTTTTCGTCTTTTCGATCTGCAGCACCATTGGCCAGCTCTTTATCTTTTACACCATCAAGAACTTTGGGGCGGTCGTCTTTACCCTCATCATGACCACCCGGATCCTGCTCAGCATTGCCCTCTCGTGCGTCCTGTACGGCCACCCGATCACAAACGTGGGGTACCTGGGCCTGGCGCTGGTCATGTTCGGGGTTCTGTACCGCATCAAGAAAAAGGCCGAGGGACAACAACTCATTCGATGGCAGGGCATGGACGACGACAAGGGGAAAGAACTGGTCCACGAGTGGCACGAGCACCTGGACATGTAACGGGAGGCGATGCGGTGGCTTCGACTGCGATTCGATGCAATATACATACATAAATACATACACATAAAAGCGCATAGCTGCCGCAGAGGGTGGCGTCAATCAAAGAAAGAGCCAAACGGAGCGATCGAATGGGTCAATGCAAATGTCCAGCGCTAAAGATTATACACCACACATTCCCAGCCCCGCACCGTCGGAACGTTCCTTCGCAAAGCGTGCTCTGGGATACCGAGGGAACCTCACCGTGGAAGCTCTTCTAGGAAACGTTTCTCGCTAATTGCGGGGATCGTCTCCGTAAACGACCGCGAATCTTAAGCTAGGTAGAAGATTTCAGGATGCGAACAACTCTAACGAACTATATAGATTCCACATAACATCTGGTCGAGAAAGAATCGTTTCAAAAATGCAAACAAAATTTAGAACTATCGCTGCTTCACCGGATGGTTCGGTCTTTCATTCTTCCATCAAGACTCTGGTCCAGGAGGAATTGGCCCAGTATTGAAGCGTCGAGTTGTCGTTCATCATTGCGTTGATGTTGTTGTTGTTGTTGTTGTTGTTGTTGTCGCTCGAGTTCTCCTCGTTCCTCCAGTCGTCAATGTCCATGACGCAAAAGGACTCGTGGAGGGATTCGTGCAGCAGGGCAACGCCCTCGTCGCATGGGACGACCACCTCGTGGGGTTCACTCTGGTACTCGCGCGCGTCTCTGGCATCCTGCTCGGCGAACCCGAGTGCTCGGTGCCGGAACCACTCGGTGCTTTCTCGGCAGGAGAGCCGCAGGCACTCGTCGTCGTCGTTTTGTTCCTCTCGCTGCTTGTCGGTGGAGACTGTTTGTGCCTGCGCTCGTGTTCGTTGCCGGTGCTGTAAGTTGAGAACTGCCTCGAGGACGTTTCTGCGGTTTCGGATGATGGTCTGCCGGATGGCGAGCTGCGAACAAATGGGTAATGAATGCGAAGGAGAGACTGTAAGTGCTAGTGTTTGCGTGTTACTATGCTTGTGCTTCTGGCTATCCACACAAAGCAGACCGATACAAAGCAGACCGATCCGTCCGGAGAGTCTTCCGGTGATGGAGTACTACGATGTGACAGAACAAGACTTACCGAGAGATGGGATTCCAACCCTCGAGGCTCGTACATTGGCAAATCCAGCATGGATCTGGTATCGGCATCGGGATCCGCATGGATCCTCTTGATCATTCTCACCGCTGTTCTCCGTTCGTTTTTGAGCATCTTTAGTTCCTCCATCGAATACCAGCACCTGCAAGCTCGACGAAGCCGGAACAGGCTGCGGTCATCGAATTCCAGATAATCGTCGTTTGTATGTAGGTCGCAAAAATTACTCGCACAGTTGTCGTCGTCCTCTTCAAAATGATCGTACACGGAAAGAGTCTGAGAAAAGCGGACACGAGATTGTTTGTCATCTCGAGGGTACAAGCAGGACAAGTCGCTCTTTTGCTGTTGTTCCTGTTGAAGTTGTTGGTGGTGATGCTGTTGATGATGATATTGCAAATGCTGCATTTGATGCCCATGCTCTTGTCTGTTGGCGAAGTGTGCCAATGATGAACCTCTACACGACTGTTCGTATTGACTACCGAGAGATTCTTTCGGCTTAGATCTCACAGCTGGTTTTGACAACACCTTTCTCGTTATTACTGTTGTCGGAGAGTTAGATTCAAAATCATCCAAAGGAGGAGGAGGATAGGCATAATTGTAGTCCATGCTGTGTTCCGAAAAGGTATGGAATACGATGTCGTCATCGTCATGATCCATGTTCTGATGGATATCCCCTGCCTCCTGTGACAAAAATAGTCGATGCCGATCGCCTATCAATTTCATTGTGTCTTCGTCGATGAGCAATTGCTGTTGTCTCTGAACCAAGAGATTCTGAACGGAAGATTCTGGTTCTGTTTCTGCCTGTTGCTGGTGAGGCAATGACGAAGGTGCCATTGTAGTTGCTCCCTGGTTATCGATTATGGAAGATCTTGGGGATGCACACCGCGGGTCAGTTGTTACCTTTTCAATTACCATGGGAGAGATTTGCAACGGGGCACTGTTGTAGCATCCATGAGCAACCACGCGAAAGTGATGACCGATTCTGGAATTTTCAAATATCACTGTCTTCATAGTTTTTTGTCTTCCAAGTCAAACGAGGATCAGCCATATAAAATTGTGAACAGCCTACCAATACATGGAATAAAGCCTTAGTCTTAGTTTTGTAACTGGAACGTGTAACGAGAAAATCTGGATTTACTCTGTAACTTGTTCCTGAATAGTCGTGGAAAGCACTTTGATATCCCTTCAATTGAACAGTGGGTTTGAAAAGACATTTTCAAACAAAGCATACATTATTGCAGTACTTCGTATTATTATTTGTTTATTGTTACCCTTTGTGAGACGTATGTTTTGTTTTGAAGGAATATATCTTTCATTCCCTTACGTGTCAAAAGAAAGTGTCATTCATAATTATTCTATTTTCCAAAAACATTGAAACGCCCAATTGTTCCACCAGGCAGGAGAGATCAAAGATTTCGTACTTTTTCTACTGTGTTATCATCACAAGCACAGTAGAGAAAACACTTTGAACACGGTCCCGGATGGAATGACATATAATCATGAAGTTACAGTAGTCGCGATTGTAATCGTAATCCTCTAAAATGAGCATAAATCATAAATTCACGCTATCACATTAATGGTATCATTGATCTTTTCGGATTCAATGGATCCCATCGCGTTGACTTCAATAGAAGGAAAGTGAAACAGCTTTGAGACATTAGAAAAAAAGTCAGAATTTACTCAGTCACAATGATTTGCATTTAAAAAGCCCAAGAATCAACAAATGACCGATGTATTGTCAGGATCTTTGTAGAACAAAGAGAATTAGTATCTCAATTAAATGTGATGGTCATTCGGTATTGGTATTGTGGTGGTCGTAAGGATACACGTACGAGTACTTCATCTTCAGAATGCATTTTGGCACAATACAACTCATCAGAATGCGAATCGCTGAGCTCAAATTGATATTCTTCCATGG
This sequence comes from Pseudo-nitzschia pungens, assembly GCA_037355855.1. Taxonomy (NCBI): domain Eukaryota; phylum Bacillariophyta; class Bacillariophyceae; order Bacillariales; family Bacillariaceae; genus Pseudo-nitzschia; species Pseudo-nitzschia pungens. The sequence goes on along the minus strand of CM074762.1, from coordinate 661,975 downwards.
CCTCTTCAATGTTGGATCCCCATGGGCCTATTCATACTCGTATTGCTGTGACCTTCAAGTTGAGGTGCAAAAAGACGACCCACTTTTTCGACCTCGGCGAGATAATGCAAAAAAAAGTTATTACTGTACCGTAGCAAGCAGTAAACCTTACATGTTGTGAGAGAAAAAGGCGGCTGACCTTTCTCATCACAACTTTTAAAACAGCAAAACAATAAAGAAGTTCACTTCATTTCGCAACGCCATATCATAAGATACCCATTATTTATTCACCTACACCTAGTTCATATCTTTTACAACAAACAATACAGAAGATAATGTGCAAGTCTATCGAGCAAACTACATCCCTATCCTCTTCATTGGACCAGAACAGTGACGAACAAATCAAGGGCGCTGCTGTCACGCCGGTCCGAGAAGAAAAAGCAAGAAGTGTTTCACCTTCCCCATCATGCCGGGCTGGTTGCCGGACCGTGACTTTTTCTCAAACCGAGGAAAAGGAAGATTTAGTTGATTTTTGTCTTATTCCGACCTTATCGGAAATGACAGAAGAGGAGATTCGGGCGAGTTGGTACAACGAAGGAGACTTTCGAAAAATGAGAAAATCAGCTCTAATTATTCTCAAACGTATGATCACTAACACTCTCAAGGATGACTTCGAGGCTGAAGATACCACTCGAGGACTGGAAAACAAGACTCCGATGGGATCCACTATCCGAAAAGAGAATCGGTACAACTCTTTATGGACTGTTCTCCTGGAACAAAGTAGACAACGCCGGCTCGAACAACCGGTCGACTGCGACAAAATTGCTCATCTGTATAGAAAGAGCAATGCTCATTGTCGGCTTGAAGCGATCGAAATCGCAGCAAACGATGCTGAAGTCGTTCAAGAAGAGCGAGAAAAAATCGCACATCTCTTTGTCACCAGTCAAACAGTCGCTGCCACTGCGGAACCCGTTGTTGCCGCAACTGGTAAACCTACCAGAAGAATGTCGGCATCTTTGGTAGGCACCAATTATTCAGAGGCCTCAATTAGCATGCATCGTGTCACCCCAAAGAACTCGGTCTCGCCGACGACTGTTAGCGATGATGAACTAAAAAAGTGCACAAAAATCTGGGAAATAAGTGCGGGTGTCATGTGATGCATGGGATGGCAGTCGCATTAGGGGCAAACAAAGAAAATAGATCGTTTCACTTGAAACCAAATACACTATAACATCATAATAATAACAATAAGTTCAATAAAAAGCTTTTTGAAATATTTACCAAACAGCTAAATTTAGAAACTCTGTAGTGTCGAAAGAAACAATTCAGCTTTTGTTCAGAGAAGTTCCTCTCTAGAAGTGCCCTTGGAGAATGCACTAGCAACACAGCATGGTTGACGTTCACCAAAATGTTTAACTCGTGTTCAAACATTTACTGGCTGGGATTTCGAATTCTTGACGAGCTTTTGGGGCTTTTTTTGAACCCGTGTTGGTACCTTTTGTTGGAGGTTTGTTTATAGGCTTGTTCGAAACTTTGCTTCTTCCCTTGTTTCGATTAGACCTCGAAGCTACGGTGGCTTTGGCGTCAGCGTTGGGAGCATTATTCGGTTTCCCTTTGCTTCCCTTGTTACCGGGAATATTTTTGTGCCTTCGTTTCCCGCCACCTTTTTTCTTCTCATCTTCCAACCTCTTCTTACGTTCAATCTCTTCTTTGATTTGAGCTTCGATTCTCAGCTGTTCCTCTACAAGTAAACGGTGTTCCAAATCCTCCTGCGCAGTTTTCTGGATCTCCAACACAGATTCGGCCCTTTCCCTTCTTTCAACGTACCAGCTTCCTCCACCTGTTCCATAAGTTTTATCTTGCTTTGATTTCAAGGTCTCTTCTTCCGCTTGGATCTGTGCGATTGTCTTGGTATTTGGAGGACTTTTAAGAGTTTTTTTGGTAGGACCATTCGTCCAAGGTGCTAAGGCGGGCGAAGATGGCGCTTTTTGCTCTTGAGATGGATTCAGAAACTCAGCAAGAGATATCTTTGATCGGTCTTTACTCTTTATTTTTTTAGGAGTAAATCCAACATCAGTGGCAGCATACATTGAAAGTGGTACACAACGCGTAGAGCTTGGATTTGAATTCCAAACCGCAGGTTTTGGAGGCTGTTTCGCCCCTCCAGATGTGACATTCTTTTCTAATTCGTGCTTTTCAAGAATTTGCGTGAAGCTAGAAACTGAAGATAACGGAAGTGCGCTTGGTGATGAACGCACGTCATTCATGGTCGCTTTTGATATTTTCTTCTTCGTACTTCCTTTCTCCTTCAGCAGCTTCTTGATGCTTGAAGCCGGTGATAATGATTCCATCTTCGACGACTCAAGAGGAGAACTTTTCACTTGATGCTTTTGGGATGTTGATGCAACTGGAGGCAGAACTGGATGTGGTGGGGGTGGAAGTTTATAGTTTGGTTGGGGTGACGGTGTCCCCCATGCATTTTTTACAATCTTTTTTGACGGTGGAGTGAAGACTGGGGCCGTAGTAGACTTCATCAACTCAATTTGCTGTTGCTGGCGTATAGAAGCTGCAGTTCTCTGCTTCTCTTCTTCGGCCACCTGAGCTACCCTATTACGGTGTTTTCTACCATTCTGATGAAGAATAAAGTTTGCCTCGTCGGTGCACTTCACCCCACAAACATCGCAAAAGAAATTTTTATTTTTCTCCTCTACGACCGAGCATGTAGAGTTTTGATCGATGGGTTCATTAACGGCCTTCATTCCCATTTCAGTCATACTATCATCTTGGGTGTCGGTTGGCGGCGGCGGTTTTTCCTTCCTTTTCTTTTCGTCGCTGAGTTCTTTTATCCGCTTTTCAACCTCTCCTACAGCTGTTTCATAAATATTTAGCTCCGCTTCGAGGGTGAAACGACGAGCAACTTTCGCTTTCTGTTCCGGGGAGAGGATTACTTGCTGCGTCTCTGCATCTAACAAATTGGCAATCTGTTTGAGCTTCTTCCGTACCCCACGGATTTCCTTCGAAAGCCATTGCGAATTTTCGTGCGCGTGCTCGAGTGTCGAAAGGTTCATTGAGGCTGCCTTTTTCATACATCTACCTAGGTTACCTTCTTTCGCTATTGGTGTATTAGCAGATTCTGCTATAGAATTCGACCTTCCCCTAAATTCACTGTAGTCTTGTTGACATGAAGAACTCCGTCGAAGCTTTGAACTCATTCCAATGGAATCTTCCTCATACTCTCGAACCGCAGCAGTTTCAAGAATTCCCTGAACAACTGGCGATTCGGCAAGCTTTTTGCAACCTAAAATCCAATCTTCAACATCCGAGAACCACTTTCGATCAAACGTGGGACGCCCGATATTTCCGGCGGATATCACATCAAAGACGAAGGGGTGGTGTTTGTCATCTCGGTACTTTTTCTCGCCACGATAAGTAGTTTCCGCCAACATATCGTTGAGATATTGGTTCAATTCGCTCTTTTTCCCTACGTTAAGTACACCATCGAGATTTCTCCGGACAAAGCTCCTGCAATAGTTTGCGAGAAATGGAGACTGCATTGTATGAATGTGGGATGTCGTGAGCAAGGTGTGAGTGCATAGGTTGTAAGTGGAAAGATCCTCAAAATATCCTGGAAGTCTTACCTGTGTTCGTTCTGCCATGATCAATATCGGTATTACATTAAATAGGTCGACGTATTCGGTGGCTTTTTTGGCAGCGAGAAGTTCGAGACTTGGAAAACAGCTGTCATCTGGAATGGAAGGAAAGCTCGTACCAATCAGAAGGATAGTGTGTTCTTTTGCGACGGCTACATCTACCGCACGATGGACTCCAGGAACACGTTTGGGGTTTGGTTGCCATCGAACTCCCTCGTGTCCTAAGTTGTAGACGTTATTTCCATCCGTCGTCCCCCAGGTGAACAAAGCTCCGTCATCACAAACGACAGCCGTGTGACCCCCTGAAGCATCGATTGCGACGGCAATCCCACCTCCGTTCTCTGAAAGCATGCCCGTTACTAGCTGGGGTGAGGAGTTTCTACGTTGATGTTGTTGTTTCGATGATTTTGAATTGTTATCGCCTCTTCCCAAAGACTCAGCATGAAGCCCCCATGTGTAGACCAATCCATCGGAGGTTATAGCGGCGTTATGAAACCGTCCACACGCAATTGCAGTTGGATTTGGGGGACGGCTAAAACTAGACGCGAACAAACTTGATCGATTAGCGCTGTCAGTTTTCATTCCTCCAGTAGTATAATTTTCAAATTGCACTCTGATTGGAACGTGGCTACCATGACCCCATTCGTAAATAGCGTTGACATTTGTCAATGTCGCGGCGGGTGATCCCGTCGTTAGAACCAAAGTTGATTGCTCAGCAGCAGCGATCGCTATCGCAATTTTTGGCGGTCTGCTATTGCCACTTCCTTGTGACCCAGAGGTACCCCAGAGTGCTTCGACACGTTGCACCTTTTGCACACCAGATCGTCTCGCTACACCCAACTGGCCCGACGTGTTGTCACCCCATACATACACTTCTCCTTTCCGAGTTAAGGCGACGGAATGCTTTTCACCCGCAGCCACAGCAACACAGGGGTATTGCTTCAACTCTTCGACTCTCTTAGGAAGACTTCGACTTCCGCAGGGTGTGGTGGCGGAACTACTTGTTCCATAATCTCCCAATTGGCCGAAACGATTTGATCCCCATGCGTATACATCACCACGAGAAGTTACGCACAGCGAATGGTTTTCGGCCGCTGCTACACCCACCACTTGGCGCCTTTGAAGCGCTCCAAGGACCCGTTTCGGCAAAGGACATTGCTGGGGCTGATGTTCTCCCAACCCTAGCCGGCCACCTTTTTCCAAACCAAATGCATAAAGATGGCCATTCTTTGTCACTACTAGAGTATGATGTGTCGCAGCGGCAGCGGTCATCGCGGCTCCAGGTCTTCCAACGACTTCTTGAGCGAATTCTTGCACACGTTGGGGGCAAAAGGAACTTCCATGGCTGTATTTTTGACCACTTTTGTCTGAAGTCGAAGAAGGTGCATACGCGGACGATAACGATCCAGCACCTTGCACGACTCCCAAAGCGCAGTGATGAGGTCTTCCGAATGTGACAACTTCACAGGCATAGGATGACTTATCAACGCCAACACCGCTTCTTCCTTCTTCCAAGCCACCTGCCAGCAAGTCAGCATTTTCACTGAAAAAATCTATATTTTCATCATCATCGTCATTGTCATCAAAGCTCGAACGCCGGTGACGAGTACGCAGCCTCATGGTGGCATTCCTATCCACCGAGGGGCGAAAAGCATGCAAGTACTTCCGGCAATGAGATAGTTCTGATTGTTGCAATCTTCCCAGCAAGCGAAGTGGTGTCATTCCTTCGTGGTCAGTAGCGCTCGTCATTTCTAGCAAAAGTGTATTGTTGTATCGATTATTTTTGTTCCGGTTGGCGTGCTTTTGGCCTTGACTGGCTTCTGCCGCATGCAACAGTGTCATGGGTCGTTGTGTCAGCCGCTCGGTGGACGAGTCGTCCGCCATCGCATGCCGCAAAAACAGCAACATGGAAGCCAAGTTCCCTTCCAGAATAGCACTTTGAAATGGTGTATAGCCTGATTCTAGATCGCGTTGAAGCAGAAACCGTCGTTGCATCAGAGTACGCCTTCCACTGCCCTTGCGATTCAGACCATTCTTGTGTAGATCCATGCCATTCACACCGGATTCCCAAAAGCATTCCACGCGTTCGTCCAAGTGTCGCGCCCTATCCAGGAGCGCCTTTGCCCAGCTCAATCGAATATCGGAGTGCAAAAAAGGACGCCCAGAGGCATCTTTCATGTACAAGACACTCGAAAGTACTTGTCGAGCGGTCTCCAAATCTTCCTCCCTGGTTGCACTAAGCGCTTCCGGTTGTTGCTTGGTTGTGAAATCGAAGGAGCCATCACAGGCTGATCCCATTGATGAGGACCGTCGCTTAAAATTTCGACGCATGATGAGGAGTCGACTATGGCTCTATGTTTGCCTCCGATAGATTGGGAATGATTTGTAATCGTGTTTGCCAATGTGGCAAAACGAACTCTCCTGTATTCAATACGATCAATGTTAGTCGGAATGATGTCAGGATGAGTTATTCCTGACACCCCTATTGATTCTTGATACGTCCCGAGTGTGAGTGTCACTTTACCGTATCCCTTCAGGCTCGATAAAAAGCCATGCCTGCTACTGAAACCTGAAACAAATACGTTTGGGTAAGCCTTAGAACAAGATTCGATCGAATGTTCGTACCGTAAACCTTACGGTAATCTTAGGCATGCCATCAGAAAGGGACGAAGAATCCTTCGCTAATAATCACAGAAAAAGGAGCGATTCAAATCGGAAGTACGAGTAAGCTTACCGGTAATACAGTTTTGTAGATCCGAAACTTGAGGTGTGTAACGACAGCAGCCAGAATTCTGATGTGGTGACGCACTGAATGCTTCCACTACAAAAATATCAATAAGTTTTTTTCTTTTCTTTTCAGAACGCACACAACGTCACTACGTGTAAAGATGGAAAAATATGGATGAATGAAAACGTAAGATTTACTTGTAAAGGAAGAGGTAGGTACGAGTAAGGTTAACCTTATTTCTTGGTGAGCTTACTCGTACCTTGAACCTGTTCCAATTCATTGGTTCATCACCTCTCAACATATTTTCTACCACGAGTGCGTACTTGTAGTACTGGTACCGCTTCGTCACCTAACCTGCAAGAACTTTTCATTCGAACTACTCGTACTTCTATTAGCGAAGAAGTAGTAAGGTATTAGCACCTTCATTTCGAGGAAATGTATCGGTCCATGGATGACAAACCGGTACAAGACCAATTTTCTTTATCACACCATAGTTCAACTTTGGTTTGCGAGATTTCCTTGTGGTACCATTACTACTAGTAGTGCTAGTAGTACTAATGCCAGTTCCTCTCCAGCAACTCCTCGCTACAACACCACGGGTCTATTTTCTAGCAGAGACCAATTGAAGCGAATGTATCTGTCTTGCTTGCAAACTCCTGTTTCTTCTTTCTTTCTACTTGCACATGTTGCTGAGACTAGTATCGAAGACATACAGCGTCACATTGCGCAAATTAGGAACCTTCTTGTTGTTAGTAGAGGAGTGCGGCTGTAGTTTACAACATACCACTAACAGTAGTACTACTAGTACTAGTACGACTTCCATATTTCATTATGGGAGACAGTTTTGCAGAAAATTCTGCTCTTCTTCGTAGTCCTGCATGTTGGGGAAGAGACTGGGCCAGGTCGCGACAAACGGCTAGACTTCCCTTTGTACACAGCAATGCGCAATCTTGTGAGCTCGGGGTTTTACTCTCACAACAACGTCAACGCATTCTTTCGATGGTTCGATCTCTATCAACAGTCCAATCACAGTCAGAGTTCGGAGACCGATGCCTAGTATGCATGAGATAAACAGTCACTCTAGCGATTCACCATATAATTGTGGTGACGGTAATAGAGCGTCGTAGAAACTTGGTTTTCGGGGAAGAATTACTCGAACTGTGATTTTTCGTCCTTGAGCTTACTTAGATAATAGATCCTCTCACCCGCTCTCGCTGTCGGCGCAATTCATTTTAGTGACAGTTTTTGCTGTTTTGCGTTCGGATTTTTCGAAATCCACCCAGCCCATGATTTCCATGGCATTGGTATATTCTTGTGTCCTGGTGAGATCGGCATTGCGGAGTGTGAGTGTTTCGATGGGAAACTTCACTTTGCTATCGGCGTCGTCGTTTTCTTTGTCGTCGCGATTCTCTGCGCGGGTTTCCCCATCCGTCTCCCAAGACGAAAAGGTCTCGGTCGATGGCACGGGTTGCGACGGTTTCTTCTTCTTGGTCATGACCCAGCAACTGAATCTCGGCGGAAGCCCGGTCCGCGTGATCACGTCGACCCGTCGCCGCACCCTCATGTCGTATTTTCTCACGGCATCCATCACCCCGGCCTCGGCCTTGTCAAAGGCGGCCTCGACCATGCAAAAGACGCCCTCTCCGGTTCCGTCGCTTTGTTCCTCCAGCAGAAACCGCGAGGCCGTTTCGATGTAGTCCGGTGCGCCCCCCCGTGTCGGAACGCGACAGCGGACCTTTTGTTCGTGGTTCTGGCTCGCCACAAAACTGTCCGTGGGAAAATACGGCGGCGTCCCCGTGATCAAGCGGTAGGGTGGGCAGAGGGGGGGCGACGACAACGACGACGACGACGTTCTCGCTGGGTCCGAGCAAGGCGCGGTCGCTCCGGAGCCATGGTCAACCCCGCGCCCATCCCACGTGCGCAGATCGTTGTGCTGGATCTGAACGACATCGCCGGGATGCGTGCCGTCGCTTCCGAGGTTCCACTCCAGGCCCCGCTTGAGACACCCGAAGGAGACCTCCTGGGCCTCGACCCCCACCGATCGGATTTCTCCCAGAAACGCCCAGGCGGTCATCATCAGAACGCTTCCGCAACCGGTCCCAATATCGGCGTGGGTGAATCCACGATGGTGATTCCTACTGGTGTTGCTATCGTTATCGTTCGGTGGGGTGGTAGATATTTTGTCTCTGCGGCCACCAAACATTCTTCGTCGTTGGTCGCCATTGTCATCATCGTTGTTATTGTCGCCGTCACCACCAACCCCACTGATCAATGGATTGTCCCTGTGAAGTTGCAATCCATACCCCCGTTTTCTCATTTCTTCAGCCGCCACCCACGCACAAACAAAGTCGTCTACGGTCAGCTTGTTGCCATCGGCGATCTGGTAGATCCTCCAATCGCCGCACCCGAGGGATCCGACCACCTCCCCGGGTTTGGGTCTCAAATGATCCGGCAAGCCGTCGCCGTCCCTTCCCCGAACCGCCCGGGGACCGGCAAATCCCTCCGGAAAGACGCCCCGCAGGATGTGATCGGAGGGGTACCCCCTCAGGTTGAGTATCTTTCCCGGTTCCGACGCCAGAATCTTGGCGCGCCGGGATCGCTTGCGGATACCCTCCCCGTTGCAAACCCTGCAGGGCGGACCGTCGTTGCGCCGCGTCGATTTCTGAAACTTGAGCCCCGTTCCCTTGCACTTCCAGCAGCGTTCCGAGACAGATGCGGCGGCCGCGGCCGCCGGTGTCAACGGCACGGCGTTGGCGTTTGCGTTGGCCGAATCGTCCTGTTGTTCTGCTTCGCCGTTCGGTTTGGGCCGTTTTCGTCCCTTGCTTGGATTCATCGTTGCTCGGTGCTGTCGGTGTTGTCGGTGTTGTCGTTGGTGTTTGATGCTGGGCACGCGGCAGGTCTTGGATGAAGCATCGCAACTGCTCGATTGTTGCGAACGGTACCAGGTACGGTATGGTGTGCATGCAAACGGCAAATACAGTAATGGTTGTTGGAAGTCGAAATCATTACGAGTAAACCTTAAGGTTATTACACTAATTTCCTACGAAGTACTGTATGATTTTTTTGGTTCGTCCGCAGACAATCCCGGTTGTGATCCAGTCCTAAAGTTCGGGTGATGTGACTCGTGATTCCATTTTCTTCCAGGACTGGAAATCGAATGGATGGTTTTCGCCACGCACGGCCTCACCCGACGACAGTAGACACGTCCTACGTAAGAATAGTCGTAAGCCGGCTGCCTCGTCGCTGATTGTATCGGTACGACCACGAAAAAAATGGATTCCAAAAATGACCATCGAGTTTTGTGAATAGAAGTAATTACTCGTAGAATTTTTCTTCCTAGGAAGATAATTTCGCACGGTACGCAACGGCTATGTAGGCTCATCCACAACCAAGCATTGCTAATTCGCGGTGCAAATGCAGAGTATCGATCGCACTTCGTCCTCATAATTTTGACCTTCGCCAGTCACAAACTGTTGAAAAGAATTTGTTAACTTTTGCACGAAAGGTGAGTCGCCCTAGTGATCAGCAACGAACAAGCTCTCTGTATCCCTATACAAGGAGAGATTATGATAGGAATGCAACCCAATCGGCATTGGTCTGTGGAAGGAGCAACCATGGCGCCGAACTCAGATGACGGAATTCGAAAACTGTTGGTCGAATGCGCCAATTCTTGGAAAAAGATTGGTTCGCACCCAACCAGTGAATGAACCACACATCCGTCTACAGACCTCGGCCGTTGGAGCAATATTATTTGATGCACAACAGACGGTTCGATTGGAACCAAGGGTCCCACAAGCACCAAATCTGTGTCGAAAACCGAAAATGACTCCGAACACGTACGTACGAAATAACTCACCCACCACATTGCATTCGTCCTCCAGAATCAAATACATTCATCATGCCTGAGAAGCAAGTGAACCCCCTTATCAACTTGGCTGCCGGAGGTATCTCCGGTGCCGTCTCCAAGACCATCACCGCCCCCCTGGAGAAGGTTAAGCTCGCCATCCAGAACCAGGACTCCGATCCCCGTGTCATTTCCGGTGAAATGAAGCGATACACCGGTATGGGAGATGCTTTCAGACGCCACATCACAGAGCTCGGACCTTCCTCCTTGTGGCGTGGAAACTTTGCTAACTGCATCCGATACGTTCCCACCGCCGCCTTCAACTTGGCCTTCAAGGACACCATCAAGCGAATGTTCCCCAAATACGACAAGAACACAGACTTCACCAAGTTCGCCGCCGCCCAAATTGCCTCTGGTTCCGCCGCCGGAGGAGCTACCAACACCATTGTCTACCCTCTTATCTACGTCCGAACCGTTCTCGGAGCTGATCTTGGAAAGGAGAAGAAGTACAATGGTATGTGGGATTGCTTGAAGAAGACTGTCAAGGCCAACGGTGTTATGTCTCTCTACAACGGAATTGGACCTTCCACCGTCGGAATTGTTGTCTACCGTGGAGCCCAGTTCGGTCTTCAGGATATCCTCAAGGCCTTCAACCCCTACCAAAAGGATTTCACCGCCGTCGGTCTTGCCTCCAAGTTCGTTGTCGCCCAAATCGCCGTCGCCACCTCCGGAATTGTCGCCTACCCCTTTGACACCATGCAACGTCGTCTCCAGATCGAGGCCTCCAAGCCTAAGGACCAACAAATGTACAACGGCATGGCCGATTGCTTCGGAAAGATCCTCAAGACCGAGGGACCCGGTGGATTCTTCAAGGGAGCTCTTGCTAACGTTCTTCGTGGAACCGGTGCCGCCCTCGTGTTGGTCATCTACGACGAAATCATCAACGCCGTCAGCAAATAAGCACAATGTATTTGGCACTATTCGATTGATACAATATCACTATGTACTTAGCAACTTATTACCACTCCTCTTTCAATTTTGAATGTTTTAGTACATTGACGTAGGTCCGCAATTCCCACCAACACACTTGTTTCGCTGACTTTTGACCGTTATCAACGAAGCACAGGTACCAATGACAGAGTTTACAACTGGATTACGACATCAGCTACGTTGACAACTATTTTAAGCGGGGATCGTCTTAAATCACGACGGACATGTTCCAGTAAGACTGGCTTCGGACAAATCATACCGTACCGGTAGAGAATGTCCTTTTGATATCATTCCGCAGCGGTACCAACCACAGTCTCGCAAACAATGCTATGATTCCAAAACTCGATGCAACGGTGGAATGAAGGAACCGTATAATGATCTCTCTATGGGTCGTTCCGTGTTGTAGTCATCACTCACTTCCCGTTTTTTGTTAGTTCGTGCACGCTTGGGTGTCGGCTTGCGCACAAGTCAGTGGAGCATTCCATTACGTTTCGAAAAGTGTTCTCGAATCGCATCGCATCGAATATCGAATATCGCATCACCTCCCGTCAAAGAGCTTCACCAATCCCTGCAGGTCGTCGATGTGGACGTTGTGTCCCGCGGACGGCAGCACGTGCAGGTGAAAATTGGTCGGAAACTCCCTTCGCACCGCTTCCAGCTCGGACAGGATCGGGATCGACCATCCGGTGTTCTTGCCGCCCCGGACCACGTGCACCTGGGTCTTGTTCTTGTTCTTGGTCTTGGTGGCGGCCAGAACCCTGCGCAAGAGTCCGTGGAAATCCTGGTCCCGGAACTCGGGTTTCAGTCGGGTGACCAGATCGTTGTCGAAACCGAAATTGTCCCCCGATTTCTCGTCGTACGACATGGCCAGCCACTGGGCGGTCGGCAGATCCATCCCGTGGGGAGGTTCGGTCAGGACGGACACGATTTCCTTCTTGGTGGGTGGGGGCGTTGTGCTGTCGTTGTCGTTGTCGTTTTCGTTGGTTCGGTTATTCTTGTTGTCCTCCAGGACGTTGGCAATGGTGGCCAGGACCCGGTCGACGGTTTCGTTGGCTTCTCCCGGAACCGTGTCGAGCAACCAGAGCGCCTCGAGCGGTTGCGTCTCGGCGACGCCCGCGGCGTATTCCAGTGCCAGCCGACCACCAAAGGAATGACCCACCAACACACGGGCGGGTGGTGGCGGTTGCGGTGACAGCTGCGGGGAACCATTCGCATTCGCATTCGCATTCGCATTCGCATTCGCATAGGCACTTTCATCGCCTCGAAGCGTTTGTTGCAACGTGTGCTCAATGTCCCGGGCGCAATCCGAAAAGGTGCAAGCCGCGCCGTACTTTTCGTTCGCTTGGTCTTTTCCGAGGGAGTGCTCCTCGCGTTTTTGTGTCCGAAAGGACGTTCCGTGGCCCCTCAGGTCCACCAGGATTCCGCCGCGGCAGGATCCCTGGCTGGACGACTGTTGCTGGACGACCTTTCGGGCAAAGGTTTTCAGGTTGCGTCCGGAGCCCAGCAGGCCGTGCAGGAAGAGGACCGTGTAGTGCTCATCGGTGTTGGCCTTTTCGGTTCCGCTTTCGCAAGCCTCGGGGGGGATCCACTCGGTGTGCAGCGGAATCGGCACGGATCGGTTGCTCGAAGAGACGACGGAGGAGGTTCCGAACCACCCATGGGCCGTCGCTGTCGCTCTAGCCGTCGATGTCGTCCTCGCGATGGATTTCCGCGCCAGCAACGAGGAGACGATTGGCAACGTGCGTGACGACATTGGATCGAATCGGAACGGATGGAACGAATGAATCGCGAAAAGTTCCTTTTCCGAAAGCGGGCGGGGAGTTAGATTGCCTGGTACATTACCGGTACGTGCACACCGCTCCCGCCCGATTGCTATCACCTTTTTTAGTTCGACCTTCGCCGTTTTCGGCAAATCAACCGAAAGCTTGGACGACAGAGGGAGGAGTCGCGAAAACTCGTTTTCCTTCTCTCCTCATCCGTTGCCTCATATCATACATACCGTTTCTGCCATCAGGTATGAATACGTACTTGGTCATTGGTCATTACGTAGTACGAAGGAAACCTTACTAAGTACTGTACGTAGTACTGTACTTCGTAGTCATTACGAACTAACCTTCCTTCGTATCATTATTGGTGCCCGGTAACTTACGCAATCTGAGGTGTGGTGGGTGTACCGGTAACCTTACGGTAAACCTTACGCAAATAATCGGATGATTCGGATCCACATACCAGGTAAGATTAAGATTTACTCATAATAATTTGTGATCATACCTTGGAAGGGTAAGGTTTGACGACTAAGGGTGTCGAAAGTGACTTAGTTTTCTCCCGCTTTTGATGAAAGGAGGCACTAAGAACCTTACGGGCACAGATAAGATCTTAACCTTACCGTGTATTACCATAATCTTACATATTCGTACAAGTACGGTAAGGTTAAGCCTTACTCGAGCTCACTACTTCGTAAGGTTACTACACAACACATCGTGAGGCTAACCCCGGATTTCTGCTGTATTTGGATTGTCCTCGTTGTCGAGGAACGGATAAATTACTCTACCGGTAGGCAACCAGAAAACAGACGCAAACAGACACAGAACCAGCACCCATGGAATCCAAACCGTCAGCTCCACCACTGCCCTACTCGTTCGAAGAGCGGCTCCTGGTCCGGTCGTCTTCTTCATCGCCCGCGACCAGTACCAAAACGGTCCGACTCGAATCGCTGGCACAGTGGAGGGACGATGCCTGGATCCATCCCTTTGAGGACATTGACCTCGGCTTGTCGCAATTGTCGTCGTCTTCTTCCGCGGATGATGCGCAAAGCCTCCGCCGCTTTTACGCCGGCAAGATTTCCAGGGTGCGGATGAGTGTTTCCAGCCACGGCACCCGCGGCGGATTCCCGAACCTTTCCGATGGCCTCGACGGCGTTCCCTTGCTGAGCCGATGGAGCGACGAGGCAGGACACAGCAGCAGCAGCAGCAGCACCGACCCATTTCCTAGCCTCCCCCAGGGATTCGTGCTATCGATTCGTCCCGCCGGAGGGCTGACTCCCTCCGAGGAGGCGACAGCGGTCCAGGCCGTCCTCGAGGAATTGATCCGGACGCGGCGGCTGGTGACTCCCGTCACGGGCTGGAAATGGGACATCGTCGCGGAAGCGGTCGAACACAAACACGAACGCGAGTCGGGGCCGAACATCTCCCCGCGAACCTACGAGCTCGCCGTGCCCCTGGATGGTGCGGCCTGGAGCACAGACGGACTGATGCAAGCTTTCCGGGGGACGCTTCCGGGGATATGCGGGGGCCATGCGCGGGGTTTCTTCGGGTGGTCCGGAAAGGAGTGGTCCGATTTTCTGGTGGGATACTACCGAGGGGACGGGAGAGAAACCGGAAAGATCCCTTCGAGGCAGCACCCGACGTTTCACAAGGTTCTGTGGTGGACATGGACGTCGTCGGATGGATCCGAAAGCAACAGCAGTAGCAACAACAACAGCAGCAGCAGCGGCAAGCAGAACCTGTCGGTGGGCATTCAATACCGGACCATCGTTCCGAAAGACGCGTCCAAAAACGACTGGCTTGCCGGTGCCGTTCGGGAAAATTCGGACGCCTGCCCCATCGGAAGCCGATCCTCCTTTGAGGTACTAGCCGGATCGGAATTGGACGCGGGCTCGGAAAACCCCGCTGGAATATACCGATTGGTGCCGCTCGGCAACGGCAACCAAGATAATGAAGACGAAACCGAAGCTTCCGAACCGACCAGTCCCGGATATTCGCACGCCGTCAGCATAGACCAGGTCCTCCGAAAGCACCACACCAATCGGGGACGGTTCGAGAGCACCATCGAGCTGAATCCGCTCAGCGACGTTTCGTCGCCGTCGTCGTCGTCGTCGTTGTTTCCCTCGTGCCGCATGGTGTACCGCCAGGTTCTTCCCGAAGTTATGACTCCTCTCTGGCGGACCCTCTCCGTGGTCGACGCAGACAGTGACGACGAAGACGAAACCAATGGGTACTACCACAACGACGACTCTGCGAATCCTCATCCACGGCTGATCGCATCGGTTGAATGGGATCCAGAGCACCGGAACAGTGTCCTGTCGGTCGAGGCTTTTTCGTCGCAAGGAACGATGCCGTCGTTCTCGTCGCCCTTGCCCTCCGCCATCCACGTCTCCCTGGAGTTCGATCCGGCCTTTTTGACGATCGACGATTTCCCGGGAGATCCCAACAAGGGCTGGGTCATCCCACCGTCGCGCGCCACCGTCGTCTGCGACGGCTCTCCCTCTAGAACAACGATAGCCTACTCCAACCCGTTGCTCCTGCTCCCGCCCGTTCCGGACCTGTCCATGCCCTTCAACGTCGTATCCTTTACGTCTTCCCTCTATGCCTACCTGATCGGGGCCATCGTGACCATTCTGGTGCGCAAGGCGTCCGAAAAAATGAGGCACACCCTGTACCCCGAGACGAAACCCGAGTCTAAGCCAGAGCGGATCCGGAGGCGGCTCCGAGAAGCCCTGGGGAGGGTGCGGTCCAAGCTATCCGTCGCGAGAGAGGGGATGGAAGACGAGGAGGAGGAAGAAGAAGACGCAAGCGCAGCCGGTGACGCGAGCGACGATGATTCGGACGAGGCGGGCGAGTGATGGGGTTTCAAACCAGACGAAAAGAAAGCAAACGAACCAACTCTCACCGCAGCTGCAGTTGGGTGGATCCATCGGCCTCGTGGAATCCCGAGCAACAAATCGGCTTGTAACCAATCTCGAATCGCGTCCGCTCGTTGATTTGTTCACTTTACACAGAGAGAAAAGTACAGGACAGGACAGGACAGGACAAACGCTCAGCGCGACAACAAATCTTGTCAACGATTGAAAAAAATTCTACGTGCGGCTGTGTGTGCTATAATTACAGTTACAATGAGTGCTATTGCTATTCTCCTGGACCATAGATAACCAACAACGGCCGTAGCGAGTCACTTTTTTTCGTGTAAATGAGTCGTTTCGCCCTGTGCAGCCGTTCCCGCAGAAATAACGCTCCACAGCAAGGCAACTAAGTCGCTCCAAACCGGCGTTGGGTTGCGACGCGCGTTCAAAGATTCAGCATGCCACGTGCAATCAACAGGTCCGCTCGATTCTTGAGATCGTCCTGGCATTTCGCGCCGAGTACCTTCTTTTCTGCCCGGAGTATGGCATTCCAATTTCCGTAACCATTCCTCCCCACACCGCTACCGAGTGCCTGGTCTTCTTCCTGTGACCAGGTCCCCCCCGTTTCCCTGATATTCCTTGCCCTCGCTGATAGCGACGACACGTGTCGCTTCCTCCCCGGCGGAGTCGTAATTGATCGGGACCGATTGGTACCTCGATCGCGCCGACACCGCTTTCTTGCGTGGTCCATGGGCAGCGGCAACGGAGATTTGGCGGAGGGCGATGTCTCGTCGTCCTCGGACTCGCCCTGCGTGCGTGGTTGCGGTTGGGAACTCACGGGCAGTCTCCTCTTTCGAACGTGCAACCGATTCCTTGATTCTTTGTTTTCGTCGCTGTTGTCGGACGAGTCGCTCCTTCGCTCTCTGTCGGGTGGGACAAGGGTTTCCCGCTCCCGTGCATTTCGGGTTGGCTTTGGTTTCGGATTTCCTTGTGGCATGTGCTCTTGCTGGTGGAGCGGCGAAGCTTCTTCCTCTCGAGCCTTTGTCGTTGTTCGCCGCAGTCGTTCCCGTGACTCAGGGGTAAGTGTTTCGGTTGGAACGTGCTGCTGCTGGCGCTGTGAGCGGTTTTGGCTCTCGTTCGAGTCAACAGCTGTAGTTCCAGTACCAGTGCCAGTGTCAATGCTAGTGTGGAGAACCGAGTCCGTGTGGTTCGGGGAATTTCCCTTGTCTTCTTTGCTTCTGCTGCCAAAACCAACACCGCGGTACCTTATTGCCAACAACTCTGGAATCTTTGCTACACCTGTTTCACAACTGGTATCCTCAATTTCGTATTCGAACCAGCGAAGTAACAAAGATTGAAGTTTATTCTTCAGACTTCCGTATCTAAGTGTTGACATCTGGGAGGTCACAATCTGGGTGATGTGATCGATCCGATCTTCTGCATCCCAGTTATTGTATTTGTTCACCAGATCTACCAATGACGCAGGAATCTTGTCGTCCGATCCGATATAAATGTTCTTGATAGCGTCGTCGTATTGATCCAGCATTGCGTTCGTGAAATGGCTGTTTGTATCACCGCGTTTGCTCGTTCCAGTCTTGGCAATTTTTTCAAAACGTTTGAACATCTCGGATAGAATCTTGTGGGTTTGAACCATTCTCAAAACCTCATCGTACTCGTCCTCGTTGGGAGACTCGGAGAAAAAGTCCTTACGAAGCAGTATCAACCTGTCCAGAATGATTTCGAATTGCTTTCGCCCGGTATCATCGTCCCGTGTGTCAATCTGTGCCAAGAGATCCTGCCACAGGACGAGGCAGCGGAGCCGTATGGAAAGAGTTGACTGGGAGGGAATGGGTGCCAAAAACTGGAGGATACTTCCGAACTCGTCGGGCAAGCGACGATTCCTCCCTGACAGAACGGCGTAACACCACCATGAAGCAAGATCGATCATCACCGCCTTGTGTGTCAAGGGAGAATCGTATTTTTCTCTCGTCCGTGCGACAGACGGCATGGCAAAAGCATCAGCATTAGCATCAGCATTAGCATTAGCATCAGCATCAGCAGCGTTCGGCAATGCCATTGCAGTCTCGTTTGCGGGCGTCCTCGTTTGCAGAAGTCGCTCCTGTTGGGAAGAATCGATCCCTTCGCTCGTGTGTTACACAGTCGAGTTAACAGGCTGATTGCAAAATGCCGTGATGCTATCACGATGTGCCGGTCCCATTACAAATTTCTAATTGCAAGTTCCCTCTTGGTTCGGACAACACACGAAAGGAACTGAGTTACTACGTACCGGTAGTTACTTTAGACTTTACTCGTACAAAACCTTACTTGTACCCGTGCTCGTACATGTGCATCAACAACCGACAACGAAGTCTCCGGAAAAGGCTCCAACGGTATTGAGTATGCTACGTACTGAGTACGCTACGAGTACGCTACGAGTACGCTACGAGTAAACCTTACGCTACGAATATTCGTAAGTTACCCGTTGGAGCATCTCATCTCAAAAAAATTTTTAATAATACGAAGGAAGATTTACCGTACCGGTACTAATAACCTTACTCGTAGTAACGTTACCGGTAATTCAAAAATTTTGACACAACAGCATAATCGTAAGATTACGCAATCAATCAAATTGTAGCAACTTCATAGCAATTCAAAATAGTAAAGGCAATAGCACAGGAGACTTGAAAAATGACTGCAGCAGAAATCGACGAGGAAATCGCAAACTTTCGAGAGGTCCAAGAGCAACTTCAGCGCACACGAAATGATCTGCAACTAGTAATGCAACAGCTGACCGAAAACGAAATGGTGAAACAAGAATTGGCTTTGCTGGACGCTTCCACTAATGTTTACAAAATGGTTGGACCTGTCCTGATTAAAAACACGCTTGAAGATGCCAATGAGACGGTGGCAAAGCGACTAGAATTCATTAGCAGCGAGAAGAACAGACTGGAAGAGAAGAACAAAAAACTCGAAACTCGGGGGAGCGAAATTGCAGCAAAGGTTCAGAAAATGCAAGCAGATCTGCAACAAATGACCGCAGCCGCGGTCGAAGAAATTCAAAAACAAGCCGCAGCTTCAAACTAATAATCAACATCATGGCCTCTGCATGAAAACGAGATTTTGAAGAATGGTATAAAGAAGATCGTCGACACTAGAAACTTTAGAGCCCCGTTCTTCTTCAAAGAAAATGTCGATTTCAACACGAACTAACTATCTGTTTTTGAAGGGGTTATCGCACTCAACTGATGACACTCAGAAAACTTTTGAGAAAAATATAGATGTATATATGTTGCATCAAAAGTCACTATTGTCTTTCCGTTCTCTCCATATACCTTAACTTTACGCAATCCACGGAAATGGAATAAAAGGGGTCTTTGCACAAATTCGTGTACGAAGACATTGAAACTAATAGATAGATGTCGAGAGTTGGCGATACTTGCAATTGCGCATCACTAAAGTGCCATATCACTTTTAATTTTTTACGTTGACTTCTTTTCACAGCAGTAAATAAGTCTCATTCAGTTTCGTGATGAATTCCAGCCTTTTTCAATTAAAGAAACAGGTTTCTATTCATAACATAGCAATCAATAGTGAACACAACATGGAAGAAAACGCGAGGACGACCAGAAAAGTGCTGGTACTGAAGCCCGAAAGAGGATGGCTAGGGTTATAATTTTTAGAATTACGACCAATCTATCACTATTCGTCATCTGACCAATTAATGCCCTCCTCCACTTCATCTTCTTGGTTGAGAGAGGTGTTTCCCTCTTGTAGTGCCTTTTCAACTTCTGATTCTCTTCCCTTGTTCATCCTATTGCTGCTCTTCAACTCCACACGTTTGTCGCTCTTTTTCTTATTGTTCTTGTTTATGACTTCCTTCTTCTCGCTCCTTTTGCTTTGTGCTGGCTTGGTTGCCGATTCCAGTCGCTTTTCCTTCTCAATTGACTGTTTGTAACGCTGCCCCATACTGGGTACAGAATGTGGCCTCAAAACTTCGAGTTGGTTCACATCTTTAGGAGCTACATCGGTCAACACCGTACCATTGATTCGTTCGTTCATAACGTGAGTTGAGTAACGCTCACATAGTTCGATGCAGCCCTTAGCATAGGCGCGCCAGCGTCCGTTTCGCGTTTCCTTTGAATACTGTTGTTGTTGATAAAGGGAAAAAAACCAAATTCAGTAGGAAACGATGGGGAAATAGTATCAGAGTGACGAAAGGAAAAAATATCTCATCGGAATCATTTCAATGCCATTGCGTTCAGGCTATGATAAATTAAGAAGGACCCACCTTTCTAAGCCTTTGACAGATCCTGATAGAAAATTCTGGGAAGCCGGCAGAATACCGATAGAGGTCGACTTCACGATTTAAGAGAACAAAAACCTCCGAAAGACACATTTCCATCTCTTCCATACTTCGCAGAGGGTTATCAGCCCGAAGCCTTAATGTTAAAGCCATTGGTTGAATGTTACTTCTGTGGACTTTTTTCGGTGGTTGGGACAATTCGTGCAAATCGAAGACATCTAACAAAATGGAAGTCGTGGGAAGAAAAATTTCAGCTGCTGCCGCCAGTTGTTGCAACAAACGAACACAATGAAGGCGGAGAGGCAAAAAGCGTGTCGCTGGAATAAGTCTTGCAGTACCCAGGATAATTTGGGTAAGGGGGAAAATCAAAGAACGAAGAAGTTGGTCTTCGTTGTTGCTCGAGCCTTCAAAATCATAATCTGACTGACATGCTTCTGTGAGGACGGCCACCCATAGCTTCAAGCAATGCAAAAACTGCCAAGAGTAGACAGTACCAGTTGCTTCGGGTGTCTTCTTCTGCGTTGCCGTTCGTAAATGCAATGCCAACTGACGGATATAAATGAATGCGTGCTGATAAGATGAATAATAATCCAAACTGTATATTTCGACAACACAGTTTCCCATAAACGTGAGGGTAGGAAGCGCAGAAGTAACAGATGATGCAGTGGCAAATTTGGCCCGCTGTGCGTATGCCAAATACAATTTCTTCAGGCATTCTTCAATAAATGGAAAAGGTTGCGTCAGTGCTAACTGCCTTATCCGTAGGAAGGCATGAAGTCGAACGACTTGGTAATCTTCTGATGAATCTTTGGGAGCGCTCCACAGTGATGTCAGGACTTTCAACATAGATTCGGCAAGTCGCGGAAATGGTGTCATGTACGGAATGTACTGAAATAAAGCGTTCAAAAGAAAGGAAACAAGCTTTGATTCCTTGGCTTCTGAAAGAATATTAATCGTCGCTTTGAAGAATGTAAACAAGATAGGGTTTAAATCGTTCCAGCGTTCAGAACGTTCCAAAACCTTCGGGTTTATCGGTTTCTCGGGATCAAAAATATCATCCTCATCGCCCTCCTCGTCACTGCTTGTCGGCTAAATTTTTCGCCTTACTGGTTTCGTTCTTGCTCTCTTTTACGTTGAATTTCGACCCCTGTCCAAGCAAATGGAAATAGAATTCGTCCTTAAACTTGGTCAAGCGATAGAACCATTAAACGATCAAAAACATCCGAGGATTCGATTTTGTAATTTTGTCCTCGTCCATCTTGAATTCTTTCTTCATCTGTCATATGGCATGCAGATTTATAAGCATTTACGAGCTTCTTTAGTGCCTTGATACCATGTGATTTAAAAGCTCCTTTTTCATATTTCACAAGAAGCGAAGAAGTCAATCGAATAGATAAATCGTTTAAAGTGTGATCTGCTTTGGTATCTTCCTCCTCGGTTTGACTTTCATCCTCTGGCTCGCTGACGCTGCCATTGTCCAAAAGGTCGTCGCGTCCATAATCTAAAAGTGAATCTTCGTTTTCTCGTAGGAATTGATGAAATTCTGGATCTTTCTTCCGAAGTTTTGCCATTTCTTCTCGCATTCGGCGCTCAGCCTTTTCTAGATCTTCGCTGTCGCTGTCACTTCCTTCCCCCTTGGTCATTTCCGTCTCATCATCTGCGATATCTCCGTCATCCTCGTCATCATTTTCTTTCATCATTTGCTCTTCAACATAACGCACATCATCCTCAATATCATCGCCGTCATCATCTTCAAATGTCTTGAAAAAGCTTTCCATGTCCAACTCGCCCAAATTCTTCTTCGACACAAGGTCGGCTTCCTCCCTTTTCTGCTCTTTTTCTGCTACGTATTGGGCAGAGGCATTGTCGATACGTGCCCTCTTCACTGGCTGCTTTGCCATCCTCTCTAGTCACTGAATTCTTCTTACTTTTTCGTTTCAGAGACCCCTTGTTCGTTATTGTGCCCTTTTGTAGACGGCCTTTGACTCCACCACTCGAGATAAATTTGCGGGTTCTTTTGCTCTGCTTCCCCATTTTGCAATAGGTTGTTGGATTATGAGGTACGTGTCGATGCACTGGGTCAAAGGTTTGGTGATTGTAGTCGGAGTATTTGTGCGTTCAAGTAGTCTTCAATTTCTAAAAATGCTTGGAACGTGTTGGTTGTGTCCGATGAGCGTAATGCGATCATAAGGAAGATGCGTGAGGTTATCACGAAAAAAAAAATCCGTCCGGGAAACTTTTTTTTGGTTGGCGGAGAAAGAACTTCTGAATTCTTGATGTGATTAATATACGGATCACGGACAGCCTGCACCAAATCACAAAAAATTGGTCTCATTACCATTACGTAAATTACCGGTACACGTACCGTGTTACGACTAAAAAGACATACGAATACGAATTCGGGTAAGATATTGTACGACATCAAATGTTCTTCAGCTGTCAAGAACAACTAAGGCAAGTTACCACATGATTGAAGTCTAATCGTAAGCCATTCGACGACTTTGGTACACAGCTGGTTGAGTCATGTCTACAGCAATGAGAAAGATGGTGGAAGAGGTAGTACCATGTAGTAGGGAACCAAAATAGGTCGTCACTTCAAAACAGCTGAAAATGGGTAACTTGTTTGGGTAAGGTTTATGATTTCATTGGAGAAATGCACTATTCAAGATGGTGACAACATGCGTACGGTACTCAAAAAACAGGACAGAAAAATTTCGTTTTGCAACGTCGCACAAAAGGTGAGCTGTTGGTGAAGTTGGGCGTTCCCCTTCTTCCGTCGATCAGCATCATTCGTGGATCTTCATCGACCGTCAAAGACTAAGGGAGCTTCTACAATACTGAACCAAAAGCTCAATTCACTTCAATCACTACCTGAGCGTGGACGTTGATCGAACGAGACAAAAAAAATTTAAACTGATACTATGTATAATATTATTAATTTTACTATTTCCAATAATCATGAAATAATGAATATCGGACTTTGATTTATGTCCACGGAAACTTTTGAAAAGCTAGTGAGAGAGAAACAGAGGCCTACAGCCAGGTTCTTTTCTTCTTTTTCGTGGTACCTCCGTAGCCACCTACGCAAGGTCCGCAATAGTCTTTTTTGTAAAAAGCTAACACATCAGAATCTGCTTCCGGAACACAGAAAGTTTTGTAGCCATCGCGTGCAGAGTAGTGACAAACATGAACGCGATCATTATTCTCTCCACACGGATAATCTTCTGATACACAAAAGTGACCATCACTCGCATCGATACTGGGTTCTGAAGAAGAAACAACTTGAGATGGACGATCCTTTCTCCAAGAATTGTGGTCCAAAGATTCATCCGGCGATACAAACTTATTTTTCTCAACATGTAACTGTTCGTCCAATGAAGAAGACTTAGAATGGAGGTTAACCTTCTTCTCTTCAGAATTTGTCGTTGCCGCAAGATGACGGGATCGAGAAGGGCAACTACAAGGTACCTTGAAAGTATATTGTACAACCGGAACACTTGAGAGCTCAGGTGGATGACAACATTCAGGTACTTCAGCGTCATCCATCTCATCAAACCATACCCGGTTATTATCGACAACCCAAATATTCACGATGGAAATGGGAACATTGTGCATGCATGTTGCTAAATATTCGTCTACTTCCAATTGTGGTGATATATTTTCTTCTGGAAGGCATTCAGTCTCACCAAAACTGCCTGCGTGGTACTTCTGTGAAGAAATACTTGAAGGTCCTGTTCCAAGAATTGACAACTTTGAAACGAACATGCGTCGTGTTCTGAGAAGTTATCTTAATAGGGGGATAACCTTCTGGATACATGGTTCCACCAACAAAATCAATCAAAATAGGATCGTCAGGTGGACATCTTTCAGGTCCAGTAGGTGAGAAAGAAGGGGAAACACTTTCGGAGGGAACAAAACTCGGTGAGCCAGATGGAGATGCGCTGGGAGAAGCACTTGGAGACAAACTCTTTGTTGGCGTGACTGAGGGTGGACTGCTGGGATAGAAACTTCCACTTGGTGATGCAGATGGAGAGCTGCTTGGCAGTTCACTTGGGCTAGAAGAAGGGGAAACACTAGGACTGACCGAAGGAACTGAGCTTGGTGAGCTCGATGGAGACGAGCTGGGAGAAGAACTAGGATAGGAGCTACTGGTCGGGCTGTCAGAAGGTGCACTGCTGGGATAGAAGCTTCCACTGGGTGATGCAGATGGAGAGCTGCTTGGCAGTTCACTTGGGCTAGAAGAAGGGGAAACACTAGGACTGACCGAAGGAACTGAACTTGGTGAAATCGATGGAGACGAGCTGGGGGAAGAACTAGGATAGGAGCTACTGGTCGGGCTGTCAGAAGGTGCACTGCTTGGATAGAAACTTCCACTTGGTGATGCAGATGGAGAGCTGCTTGGCAGTTCACTTGGGATAGAAGAAGGGGAAACACTAGGAATGACCGAAGGAACTGAACTTGGTGAGCTCGATGGAGACGAGCTGGGGGGAAAACTAGGATAGGAGCTACTGGTCGGGCTGTCAGAAGGTGCACTGCTGGGATAGAAACTTCCACTTGGTGATGCAGATGGTGAGCTGCTTGGAGTTCCACTAGGTGATACACTTGGGGATGCACTCGGACTAGCAGATGGACCAACACTTGGCGAACCACTTGGACTACCAGAGGGGGAGCCACTTGGTGAGCCAGATGGAGATGCACTCGGGGAGAAGCTTGGTGAGCTAGATGGAGATCCACTTGGAGACAAACTCTTTGTTGGGCTGTCAGAAGGTGCACTGCTGGGATAGAAGCTTCCACTTGGTGATTCAGATGGTGAGCTGCTTGGAGTTCCGCTTGGAGATGCAGAAGGACTCAAAGATGGCGAAGAACTGAGGGATACACTAGGCACACCGGATGGAGAAGCACTCGGACTGGCAGATGGAACACCACTTGGTGATGCGCTTGGACTGGCAGATGGAACACCACTTGGTGATGCGCTTGGACTACCAGACGGTCCACCACTTGGACTGACAGAGGGACTGCCTGAGGGAGAATGGCTGGGACTGCCAGAGGGGCTTCCACTAGGTGAAACAGATGGAGATCCACTCGGTGAAGCACTTGGAGATGAACTCTTTGTCGGGCTGTCCGAAGGTGCACTGCTGGGATAGAAACTTCCACTTGGTGGTGTACTTGGCTCCCCACATTCAACACTGATTGACTCACAAGGAATCTCAATCCTGTAGGCACAGAATGCATTACTCTCCTCCCATCGCTTCAAGATCATCAGCATCACAGGCTTCACACTCTTCAGGGTCAAATCCTTCATCCATGTATGCCACAACTGTGACACTAGTGATGCCTTCAATGCATCCTCCTACAAACTTCTCAGAGTAACCATAACCAACATTGCCCATCACTGTACAACTTGATTCCAGGTCTGAGTCTTGAGACAAAACTGCCATGCCCGATGCACCAGCCCAAGCAAGGCTCACAGTGAACTCCACCTTGGAACCATCCTGCTTGCTGATAACAAGAGCACCTTCAGGCATTCCAACAGTAGTATCAACAACACTCTCACTATCAACACACATTTGCTCAACAACCTTTCCAGGAGCTGGCATGTAGCAATCTGTGGGCATCATGGACACAGAAGGGGATGCTGAAGGAGAAGCACTTGGGATGCTACTTGGTGATGCAGAAGGACTGGAGGATGGAGAAGCACTGGGGGATGCACTAGGGGATGAACTCGGCTGGTAAGAGGGAGAAGCACTGGGACTAGCAGATGGACCACCACTGGGAGATGAGCTTGGACTGGCAGATGGAACACCACTTGGTGATGCGCTTGGACTACCAGAGGGAACACCGCTTGGACTTAAAGAAGGCACATCTGAAGGGCTTCCACTTGGGGAACCAGAAGGAGATCCACTGGGAGAAGCACTTGGAGACAAACTCTTTGTTGGGCTGTCAGAAGGTGCACTGCTGGGATAGAAACTTCCACTTGGTGATGCAGATGGAAAGCTGCTTGGAGTTCCACTAGGTGATACACTTGGGGATGCACTCGGACTAGCAGACGGACCAACACTTGGCGAACCACTTGGAATACCAGAGGGGGAACCACTTGGTGAGCCAGATGGAGATGCACTCGGGGAGGAGCTTGGTGAGCTAGATGGAGATACACTTGGTGATGAGCTTGGAGATACACTGGGAGAAGCACTTGGAGACAAACTCTTTGTTGGGCTGTCAGAAGGTGCACTGCTGGGATAGAAACTTCCACTTGGTGATTCAGATGGAGAGCTGCTCGGAGTTCCACTTGGAGATGCAGAAGGACTCAAAGATGGCGAAGAACTGGGGGATGCACTAGGCAAACCAGATGGAGAAGCACTCGGACTGGCAGATGGAATACCACTTGGTGATGCGCTTGGACTACCAGAGGGAACACCGCTTGGACTCACAGAAGGCACGTCTGAAGGGCTTCCACTTGGGGAACCAGAAGGAGATCCACTGGGAGAAGCACTTGGAGACAAACTCTTTGTTGGGCTGTCAGAAGGTGCACTGCTGGGATAGAAACTTCCACTTGGTGATGCAGATGGAGAGCTGCTTGGAGTTCCACTAGGTGATACACTTGGGGATGCACTCGGACTAGCAGACGGACCAACACTTGGCGAACCACTTGGAATACCAGAGGGGGAACCACTTGGTGAGCCAGATGGAGATGCACTCGGGGAGGAGCTTGGTGAGCTAGATGGAGATGCACTCGGGGAGGAGCTTGGTGAGCTAGATGGAGATTCACTTGGAGACAAACTCTTTGTTGGGCTGTCAGAAGGTGCACTGCTGGGATAGAAACTTCCACTTGGTGATGCAGATGGTGAGCTGCTTGGAGTTCCACTAGGTGATACACTTGGGGATGCACTCGGACTAGCAGACGGACCTCCACTTGGCGAACCACTTGGACTACCAGAGGGGGAACCACTTGGTGAGCCAGATGGAGATGCACTCCGGGAGGAGCTTGGTGAGCTAGATGGAGATACACTTGGTGATGAGCTTGGAGATACACTGGGAGAAGCACTTGGAGACAAACTCTTTGTTGGGCTGTCAGAAGGTGCACTGCTGGGATAGAAACTTCCACTTGGTGATTCAGATGGAGAGCTGCTCGGAGTTCCACTTGGAGATGCAGAAGGACTCAAAGATGGCGAAGAACTGGGGGATGCACTAGGCAAACCAGATGGAGAAGCACTCGGACTGGCAGATGGAATACCACTTGGTGATGCGCTTGGACTACCAGAGGGAACACCGCTTGGACTCACAGAAGGCACGTCTGAAGGGCTTCCACTTGGGGAACCAGAAGGAGATCCACTGGGAGAAGCACTTGGAGACAAACTCTTTGTTGGGCTGTCAGAAGGTGCACTGCTGGGATAGAAACTTCCACTTGGTGATGCAGATGGTGAGCTGCTTGGAGTTCCACTAGGTGATACACTAGGGGATGCACTCGGACTAGCAGACGGACCAACACTTGGCGAACCACTTGGACTGCCAGAGGGGGAACCACTTGGTGAGCCAGATGGAGATGCACTCGGGGAGGAGCTTGGTGAGCTAGATGGAGATGCACTCGGGGAGAAGCTTGGTGAGCTAGATGGAGATCCACTTGGAGACAAACTCTTTGTTGGGCTGTCAGAAGGTGCACTGCTGGGATAGAAACTTCCACTTGGTGATTCAGATGGAGAGCTGCTCGGAGTTCCACTTGGAGATGCAGAAGGACTCAAAGATGGCGAAGAACTGGGGGATGCACTAGGAAAACCAGATGGAGAAGCACTCGGACTGGCAGATGGAACACCACTTGGCCATGCACTGGGACTGGCAGATGGAACACCACTTGGTGATGCGCTTGGACTACCAGACGGTCCACCACTTGGACTGACAGAGGGACTGCCTGAGGGAGAATGGCTGGGACTGCCAGAGGGGCTTCCACTAGGTGAAACAGATGGAGATCCACTCGGTGAAGCACTTGGAGATGAACTCTTTGTCGGGCTGTCCGAAGGTGCACTGCTGGGATAGAAACTTCCACTTGGTGGTGTACTTGGCTCCCCACATTCAACACTGATTGACTCACAAGGAATCTCAATCCTGTAGGCACAGAATGCATTACCTCCTCCCATCGCTTCAAGATCATCAGCATCACAGGCTTCACACTCTTCAGGGTCAAATCCTTCATCCATGTATGCCACAACTGTGACACTAGTGATGCCTTCAATGCATCCTCCTACAAATTTCTCAGAGTAACCATAACCAACATTGCCCATCACTGTACAACTTGATTCCAGGTCTGAGTCTTGAGACAAAACTGCCATGCCCGATGCACCAGCCCAAGCAAGGCTCACAGTGAACTCCACCTTGGAACCATCCTGCTTGCTGATAACAAGAGCACCTTCAGGCATTCCAACAGTAGTATCAACAACACTCTCACTATCAACACACATTTGCTCAACAACCTTTCCAGGAGCTGGCATGTAGCAGTCTGTGGGCATCATGGACACAGAAGGGGATGCTGAAGGAGAAGCACTTGGGATGCTACTTGGTGATGCAGAAGGACTGGAGGATGGAGAAGCACTGGGGGATGCACTAGGGGATGAACTCGGCTGGTAAGAGGGAGAAGCACTGGGACTAGCAGATGGACCACCACTGGGAGATGAGCTTGGACTGGCAGATGGAACACCACTTGGTGATGCGCTTGGACTACCAGAGGGAACACCGCTTGGACTCACAGAAGGCACATCTGAAGGGCTTCCACTTGGGGAACCAGAAGGAGATCCACTGGGAGAAGCACTTGGAGACAAACTCTTTGTTGGGCTGTCAGAAGGTGCACTGCTGGGATAGAAACTTCCACTTGGTGATGCAGATGGAAAGCTGCTTGGAGTTCCACTAGGTGATACACTTGGGGATGCACTCGGACTAGCAGACGGACCAACACTTGGCGAACCACTTGGAATACCAGAGGGGGAACCACTTGGTGAGCCAGATGGAGATGCACTCGGGGAGGAGCTTGGTGAGCTAGATGGAGATACACTTGGTGATGAGCTTGGAGATACACTGGGAGAAGCACTTGGAGACAAACTCTTTGTTGGGCTGTCAGAAGGTGCACTGCTGGGATAGAAACTTCCACTTGGTGATTCAGATGGAGAGCTGCTCGGAGTTCCACTTGGAGATGCAGAAGGACTCAAAGATGGCGAAGAACTGGGGGATGCACTAGGCAAACCAGATGGAGAAGCACTCGGACTGGCAGATGGAATACCACTTGGTGATGCGCTTGGACTACCAGAGGGAACACCGCTTGGACTCACAGAAGGCACGTCTGAAGGGCTTCCACTTGGGGAACCAGAAGGAGATCCACTGGGAGAAGCACTTGGAGACAAACTCTTTGTTGGGCTGTCAGAAGGTGCACTGCTGGGATAGAAACTTCCACTTGGTGATGCAGATGGAGAGCTGCTTGGAGTTCCACTAGGTGATACACTTGGGGATGCACTCAGAGTAGCAGACGGACCAACACTTGGCGAACCACTTGGAATACCAGAGGGGGAACCACTTGGTGAGCCAGATGGAGATGCACTCGGGGAGGAGCTTGGTGAGCTAGATGGAGATGCACTCGGGGAGGAGCTTGGTGAGCTAGATGGAGATTCACTTGGAGACAAACTCTTTGTTGGGCTGTCAGAAGGTGCACTGCTGGGATAGAAACTTCCACTTGGTGATGCAGATGGTGAGCTGCTTGGAGTTCCACTAGGTGATACACTTGGGGATGCACTCGGACTAGCAGACGGACCTCCACTTGGCGAACCACTTGGACTACCAGAGGGGGAACCACTTGGTGAGCCAGATGGAGATGCACTCGGGGAGGAGCTTGGTGAGCTAGATGGAGATACACTTGGTGATGAGCTTGGAGATACACTGGGAGAAGCACTTGGAGACAAACTCTTTGTTGGGCTGTCAGAAGGTGCACTGCTGGGATAGAAACTTCCACTTGGTGATTCAGATGGAGAGCTGCTCGGAGTTCCACTTGGAGATGCAGAAGGACTCAAAGATGGCGAAGAACTGGGGGATGCACTAGGCAAACCAGATGGAGAAGCACTCGGACTGGCAGATGGAATACCACTTGGTGATGCGCTTGGACTACCAGAGGGAACACCGCTTGGACTCACAGAAGGCACGTCTGAAGGGCTTCCACTTGGGGAACCAGAAGGAGATCCACTGGGAGAAGCACTTGGAGACAAACTCTTTGTTGGGCTGTCAGAAGGTGCACTGCTGGGATAGAAACTTCCACTTGGTGATGCAGATGGTGAGCTGCTTGGAGTTCCACTAGGTGATACACTAGGGGATGCACTCGGACTAGCAGACGGACCAACACTTGGCGAACCACTTGGACTGCCAGAGGGGGAACCACTTGGTGAGCCAGATGGAGATGCACTCGGGGAGGAGCTTGGTGAGCTAGATGGAGATGCACTCGGGGAGAAGCTTGGTGAGCTAGATGGAGATCCACTTGGAGACAAACTCTTTGTTGGGCTGTCAGAAGGTGCACTGCTGGGATAGAAACTTCCACTTGGTGATTCAGATGGAGAGCTGCTCGGAGTTCCACTTGGAGATGCAGAAGGACTCAAAGATGGCGAAGAACTGGGGGATGCACTAGGAAAACCAGATGGAGAAGCACTCGGACTGGCAGATGGAACACCACTTGGCCATGCACTGGGACTGGCAGATGGAACACCACTTGGTGATGCGCTTGGACTACCAGACGGTCCACCACTTGGACTGACAGAGGGACTGCCTGAGGGAGAATGGCTGGGACTGCCAGAGGGGCTTCCACTAGGTGAAACAGATGGAGATCCACTCGGTGAAGCACTTGGAGATGAACTCTTTGTCGGGCTGTCCGAAGGTGCACTGCTGGGATAGAAACTTCCACTTGGTGGTGTACTTGGCTCCCCACATTCAACACTGATTGACTCACAAGGAATCTCAATCCTGTAGGCACAGAATGCATTACCTCCTCCCATCGCTTCAAGATCATCAGCATCACAGGCTTCACACTCTTCAGGGTCAAATCCTTCATCCATGTATGCCACAACTGTGACACTAGTGATGCCTTCAATGCATCCTCCTACAAATTTCTCAGAGTAACCATAACCAACATTGCCCATCACTGTACAACTTGATTCCAGGTCTGAGTCTTGAGACAAAACTGCCATGCCCGATGCACCAGCCCAAGCAAGGCTCACAGTGAACTCCACCTTGGAACCATCCTGCTTGCTGATAACAAGAGCACCTTCAGGCATTCCAACAGTAGTATCAACAACACTCTCACTATCAACACACATTTGCTCAACAACCTTTCCAGGAGCTGGCATGTAGCAGTCTGTGGGCATCATGGACACAGAAGGGGATGCTGAAGGAGAAGCACTTGGGATGCTACTTGGTGATGCAGAAGGACTGGAGGATGGAGAAGCACTGGGGGATGCACTAGGGGATGAACTCGGCTGGTAAGAGGGAGAAGCACTGGGACTAGCAGATGGACCACCACTGGGAGATGAGCTTGGACTGGCAGATGGAACACCACTTGGTGATGCGCTTGGACTACCAGAGGGAACACCGCTTGGACTCACAGAAGGCACATCTGAAGGGCTTCCACTTGGGGAACCAGAAGGAGATCCACTGGGAGAAGCACTTGGAGACAAACTCTTTGTTGGGCTGTCAGAAGGTGCACTGCTGGGATAGAAACTTCCACTTGGTGATGCAGATGGTGAGCTGCTTGGAGTTCCGGTTGGAGATACACTTGGGGATGCACTCGGACTAGCAGACGGACCAACACTTGGAGAGCCACTTGGGCTACCAGATGGACCTCCACTTGGCGACGCACTCGGGCTAACAGAGGGGGAACCACTCGGACTGCCAGACGGCGAGCCACTTGGTGAGCCAGATGGAGATACACTTGGTGATGAGCTTGGAGATACACTGGGAGAAGCACTTGGAGACAAACTCTTTGTTGGGCTGTCAGAAGGTGCACTGCTGGGATAGAAACTTCCACTTGGTGATTCAGATGGAGAGCTGCTCGGAGTTCCACTTGGAGATGCAGAAGG
Organism: Pseudo-nitzschia pungens; assembly: GCA_037355855.1. Taxonomy (NCBI): domain Eukaryota; phylum Bacillariophyta; class Bacillariophyceae; order Bacillariales; family Bacillariaceae; genus Pseudo-nitzschia; species Pseudo-nitzschia pungens. The sequence goes on along the minus strand of CM074762.1, from coordinate 629,771 downwards.
ACTCAAAGATGGCGAAGAACTGGGGGATGCACTAGGCACACCGGATGGAGAAGCACTCGGACTGGCAGATGGAACACCACTTGGTGATGCGCTTGGACTACCAGACGGTCCACCACTTGGACTGACAGAGGGACTGCCTGAGGGAGAACGGCTGGGACTGCCAGAGGGGCTTCCACTAGGTGAAACAGATGGAGATCCACTCGGTGAAGCACTTGGAGATGAACTCTTTGTCGGGCTGTCCGAAGGTGCACTGCTGGGATAGAAACTTCCACTTGGTGGTGTACTTGGCTCCCCACATTCAACACTGATTGACTCACAAAGAATCTCAATCCTGTAGGCACAGAATGAATACTCTCCTCCCATCGCTTCAAGATCACCAGCATTGCAGGCTTCACACTCTTCAGGGTCAAATCCTTCATCCATGTATGCCACAACTGTGACACTAGTGATGCCTTCAATGCATCCTCCTACAAACTTCTCAGAGTAACCATAACCAACATTGCCCATCACTGTACAACTTGATTCCAGGTCTGAGTCTTGAGACAAAACTGCCATGCCCGATGCACCAGCCCAAGCAAGGCTCACAGTGAACTCCACCTTGGAACCATCCTGCTTGCTGATAACAAGAGCACCTTCAGGCATTCCAACAGTAGTATCAACAACACTCTCACTATCAACACACATTTGCTCAACAACCTTTCCAGGAGCTGGCATGTAGCAATCTGTGGGCATCATGGACACAGAAGGGGATGCTGAAGGAGAAGCACTTGGGATGCTACTTGGTGATGCAGAAGGACTGGAGGATGGAGAAGCACTGGGGGATGCACTAGGGGATGAACTCGGCTGGTAAGAGGGAGAAGCACTGGGACTAGCAGATGGACCACCACTGGGAGATGAGCTTGGACTGGCAGATGGAACACCACTTGGTGATGCGCTTGGACTACCAGAGGGAACACCGCTTGGACTCACAGAAGGCACGTCTGAAGGGCTTCCACTTGGGGAACCAGAAGGAGATCCACTGGGAGAACCACTTGGAGACAAACTCTTTGTTGGGCTGTCAGAAGGTGCACTGCTGGGATAGAAACTTCCACTTGGTGATGCAGATGGTGAGCTGCTTGGAGTTCCACTAGGTGATACACTTGGGGATGCACTCGGACTAGCAGACGGACCAACACTTGGAGAGCCACTTGGGCTACCAGATGGACCTCCACTTGGCGACGCACTCGGGCTAACAGAGGGGGAACCACTCGGACTGCCAGACGGCGAGCCACTTGGTGAGCCAGATGGAGATACACTTGGTGATGAGCTTGGAGATACACTGGGAGAAGCACTTGGAGACAAACTCTTTGTTGGGCTGTCAGAAGGTGCACTGCTGGGATAGAAACTTCCACTTGGTGATTCAGATGGTGAGCTGCTTGGACTTCCGCTTGGAGATGCAGAAGGACTCAAAGATGGCGAAGAACTGGGGGATGCACTAGGCAAACCAGATGGAGAAGCACTCGGACTGGCAGATGGAACACCACTTGGCCATGCACTGGGACTGGCAGATGGAACACCACTTGGTGATGCGCTTGGACTACCAGACGGTCCACCACTTGGACTGACAGAGGGACTGCCTGAGGGAGAATGGCTGGGACTGCCAGAGGGGCTTCCACTAGGTGAAACAGATGGAGATCCACTCGGTGAAGCACTTGGAGATGAACTCTTTGTCGGGCTGTCCGAAGGTGCACTGCTGGGATAGAAACTTCCACTTGGTGGTGTACTTGGCTCCCCACATTCAACACTGATTGACTCACAAGGAATCTCAATCCTGTAGGCACAGAATGAATACTCTCCTCCCATCGCTTCAAGATCATCAGCATTGCAGGCTTCACACTCTTCAGGGTCAAATCCTTCATCCATGTATGCCACAACTGTGACACTAGTGATGCCTTCAATGCATCCTCCTACAAACTTCTCAGAGTATCCATAACCAACATTGCCCATCACTGTACAACTTGATTCCCACTCATTGTTTTCAGACAAAATTGCCATGCCCGATGCACCAGCCCAAGCAAGGCTCACAGTGAACTCCACCTTGGAACCATCCTGCTTGCTGATAACAAGAGCACCTTCAGGCATTCCAACAGTAGTATCAACAACACTCTCACTATCAACACACATTTGCTCAACAACCTTTCCAGGAGCTGGCATGTAGCAATCTGTGGGCATCATGGACACAGAAGGGGATGCTGAAGGAGAAGCACTTGGGATGCTACTTGGTGATGCAGAAGGACTGGAGGATGGAGAAGCACTGGGGGATGCACTAGGGGATGAACTAGGCTGGTAAGAGGGAGAAGCACTGGGACTAGCAGATGGACCACCACTGGGAGATGAGCTTGGACTGGCAGATGGAACACCACTTGGTGATGCGCTTGGACTACCAGAGGGAACACCGCTTGGACTCACAGAAGGCACATCTGAAGGGCTTCCACTTGGGGAACCAGAAGGAGATCCACTGGGAGAAGCACTTGGAGACAAACTCTTTGTTGGGCTGTCAGAAGGTGCACTGCTGGGATAGAAACTTCCACTTGGTGATGCAGATGGTGAGCTGCTTGGAGTTCCACTAGGTGATACACTTGGGGATGCACTCGGACTAGCAGACGGACCAACACTTGGAGAGCCACTTGGGCTACCAGATGGACCTCCACTTGGCGACGCACTCGGGCTAACAGAGGGGGAACCACTCGGACTGCCAGACGGCGAGCCACTTGGTGAGCCAGATGGAGATACACTTGGTGATGAGCTTGGAGATACACTGGGAGAAGCACTTGGAGACAAACTCTTTGTTGGGCTGTCAGAAGGTGCACTGCTGGGATAGAAACTTCCACTTGGTGATTCAGATGGTGAGCTGCTTGGACTTCCGCTTGGAGATGCAGAAGGACTCAAAGATGGCGAAGAACTGGGGGATGCACTAGGCAAACCAGATGGAGAAGCACTCGGACTGGCAGATGGAATACCACTTGGTGATGCACTGGGACTGGCAGATGGAACACCACTTGGTGATGCGCTTGGACTACCAGACGGTCCACCACTTGGACTGACAGAGGGACTGCCTGAGGGAGAATGGCTGGGACTGCCAGAGGGGCTTCCACTAGGTGAAACAGATGGAGATCCACTCGGTGAAGCACTTGGAGATGAACTCTTTGTCGGGCTGTCCGAAGGTGCACTGCTGGGATAGAAACTTCCACTTGGTGGTGTACTTGGCTCCCCACATTCAACACTGATTGACTCACAAGGAATCTCAATCCTGTAGGCACAGAATGAATACTCTCCTCCCATCGCTTCAAGATCACCAGCATTGCAGGCTTCACACTCTTCAGGGTCAAATCCTTCATCCATGTATGCCACAACTGTGACACTAGTGATGCCTTCAATGCATCCTCCTACAAACTTCTCAGAGTATCCATAACCAACATTGCCCATCACTGTACAACTTGATTCCAGATCTGAGTCTTGAGACAAAACTGCCATGCCCGATGCACCAGCCCAAGCAAGGCTCACAGTGAACTCCACCTTGGAACCATCCTGCTTGCTGATAACAAGAGCACCTTCAGGCATTCCAACAGTAGTATCAACAACACTCTCACTATCAACACACATTTGCTCAACAACCTTTCCAGGAGCTGGCATGTAGCAATCTGTGGGCATCATGGACACAGAAGGGGATGCTGAAGGAGAAGCACTTGGGATGCTACTTGGTGATGCAGAAGGACTGGAGGATGGAGAAGCACTGGGGGATGCACTAGGGGATGAACTAGGCTGGTAAGAGGGAGAAGCACTGGGACTAGCAGATGGACCACCACTGGGAGATGAGCTTGGACTGGCAGATGGAACACCACTTGGTGATGCGCTTGGACTACCAGAGGGAACACCGCTTGGACTCACAGAAGGCACATCTGAAGGGCTTCCACTTGGGGAACCAGAAGGAGATCCACTGGGAGAAGCACTTGGAGACAAACTCTTTGTTGGGCTGTCAGAAGGTGCACTGCTGGGATAGAAACTTCCACTTGGTGATGCAGATGGTGAGCTGCTTGGACTTCCGCTTGGAGATGCAGAAGGACTCAAAGATGGCGAAGAACTGGGGGATGCACTAGGCACACCAGATGGAGAAGCACTCGGACTGGCAGATGGAACACCACTTGGTGATGCGCTTGGACTACCAGACGGTCCACCACTTGGACTGACAGAGGGACTGCCTGAGGGAGAATGGCTGGGACTGCCAGAGGGGCTTCCACTAGGTGAAACAGATGGAGATCCACTCGGTGAAGCACTTGGAGATGAACTCTTTGTCGGGCTGTCCGAAGGTGCACTGCTGGGATAGAAACTTCCACTTGGTGGTGTACTTGGCTCCCCACATTCAACACTGATTGACTCACAAGGAATCTCAATCCTGTAGGCACAGAATGAATACTCTCCTCCCATCGCTTCAAGATCACCAGCATTGCAGGCTTCACACTCTTCAGGGTCAAATCCTTCATCCATGTATGCCACAACTGTGACACTAGTGATGCCTTCAATGCATCCTCCTACAAACTTCTCAGAGTAACCATAACCAACATTGCCCATCACTGTACAACTTGATTCCAGGTCTGAGTCTTGAGACAAAACTGCCATGCCCGATGCACCAGCCCAAGCAAGGCTCACAGTGAACTCCACCTTGGAACCATCCTGCTTGCTGATAACAAGAGCACCTTCAGGCATTCCAACAGTAGTATCAACAACACTCTCACTATCAACACACATTTGCTCAACAACCTTTCCAGGAGCTGGCATGTAGCAAGTCTGTGGGCATCATGGACACAGAAGGGGATGCTGAAGGAGAAGCACTTGGGATGCTACTTGGTGATGCAGAAGGACTGGAGGATGGAGAAGCACTGGGGGATGCACTAGGGGATGAACTCGGCTGGTAAGAGGGAGAAGCACTGGGACTAGCAGATGGACCACCACTGGGAGATGAGCTTGGACTGGCAGATGGAACACCACTTGGTGATGCGCTTGGACTACCAGAGGGAACACCGCTTGGACTCACAGAAGGCACGTCTGAAGGGCTTCCACTTGGGGAACCAGAAGGAGATCCACTGGGAGAAGCACTTGGAGACAAACTCTTTGTTGGGCTGTCAGAAGGTGCACTGCTGGGATAGAAACTTCCACTTGGTGATGCAGATGGTGAGCTGCTTGGAGTTCCACTAGGTGATACACTTGGGGATGCACTCGGACTAGCAGACGGACCAACACTTGGAGAGCCACTTGGGCTACCAGATGGACCTCCACTTGGCGACGCACTCGGGCTAACAGAGGGGGAACCACTCGGACTGCCAGACGGCGAGCCACTTGGTGAGCCAGATGGAGATACACTTGGTGATGAGCTTGGAGATACACTGGGAGAAGCACTTGGAGACAAACTCTTTGTTGGGCTGTCAGAAGGTGCACTGCTGGGATAGAAACTTCCACTTGGTGATTCAGATGGTGAGCTGCTTGGACTTCCGCTTGGAGATGCAGAAGGACTCAAAGATGGCGAAGAACTGGGGGATGCACTAGGCAAACCAGATGGAGAAGCACTCGGACTGGCAGATGGAACACCACTTGGCCATGCACTGGGACTGGCAGATGGAACACCACTTGGTGATGCGCTTGGACTACCAGACGGTCCACCACTTGGACTGACAGAGGGACTGCCTGAGGGAGAATGGCTGGGACTGCCAGAGGGGCTTCCACTAGGTGAAACAGATGGAGATCCACTCGGTGAAGCACTTGGAGATGAACTCTTTGTCGGGCTGTCCGAAGGTGCACTGCTGGGATAGAAACTTCCACTTGGTGGTGTACTTGGCTCCCCACATTCAACACTGATTGACTCACAAGGAATCTCAATCCTGTAGGCACAGAATGAATACTCTCCTCCCATCGCTTCAAGATCACCAGCATTGCAGGCTTCACACTCTTCAGGGTCAAATCCTTCATCCATGTATGCCACAACTGTGACACTAGTGATGCCTTCAATGCATCCTCCTACAAACTTCTCAGAGTAACCATAACCAACATTGCCCATCACTGTACAACTTGATTCCAGGTCTGAGTCTTGAGACAAAACTGCCATGCCCGATGCACCAGCCCAAGCAAGGCTCACAGTGAACTCCACCTTGGAACCATCCTGCTTGCTGATAACAAGAGCACCTTCAGGCATTCCAACAGTAGTATCAACAACACTCTCACTATCAACACACATTTGCTCAACAACCTTTCCAGGAGCTGGCATGTAGCAGTCTGTGGGCATCATGGACACAGAAGGGGATGCTGAAGGAGAAGCACTTGGGATGCTACTTGGTGATGCAGAAGGACTGGAGGATGGAGAAGCACTGGGGGATGCACTAGGGGATGAACTCGGCTGGTAAGAGGGAGAAGCACTGGGACTAGCAGATGGACCACCACTGGGAGATGAGCTTGGACTGGCAGATGGAACACCACTTGGTGATGCGCTTGGACTACCAGAGGGACCACCGCTTGGACTCACAGAAGGCACGTCTGAAGGGCTTCCACTTGGGGAACCAGAAGGAGATCCACTGGGAGAAGCACTTGGAGACAAACTCTTTGTTGGGCTGTCAGAAGGTGCACTGCTGGGATAGAAACTTCCACTTGGTGATGCAGATGGTGAGCTGCTTGGAGTTCCACTAGGTGAGATACACTTGGGGATGCACTCGGACTAGCAGACGGACCAACACTTGGAGAGCCACTTGGGCTACCAGATGGACCTCCACTTGGCGACGCACTCGGGCTAACAGAGGGGGAACCACTCGGACTGCCAGACGGCGAGCCACTTGGTGAGCCAGATGGAGATACACTTGGTGATGAGCTTGGAGATACACTGGGAGAAGCACTTGGAGACAAACTCTTTGTTGGGCTGTCAGAAGGTGCACTGCTGGGATAGAAACTTCCACTTGGTGATTCAGATGGAGAGCTGCTTCGGAGCTTCCGCTTGGAGATGCAGAAGGACTCAAAGATGGCGAAGAACTGGGGGATGCACTAGGCAAACCAGATGGAGAAGCACTCGGACTGGCAGATGGAACACCACTTGGTGCATGCACTGGGACTGGCAGATGGAACACCACTTGGTGATGCGCTTGGACTACCAGACGGTCCACCACTTGGACTGACAGAGGGACTGCCTGAGGGAGAATGGCTGGGACTGCCAGAGGGGCTTCCACTAGGTGAAACAGATGGAGATCCACTCGGTGAAGCACTTGGAGATGAACTCTTTGTCGGGCTGTCCGAAGGTGCACTGCTGGGATAGAAACTTCCACTTGGTGGTGTACTTGGCTCCCCACATTCAACACTGATTGACTCACAAGGAATCTCAATCCTGTAGGCACAGAATGAATACTCTCCTCCCATCGCTTCAAGATCACCAGCATTGCAGGCTTCACACTCTTCAGGGTCAAATCCTTCATCCATGTATGCCACAACTGTGACACTAGTGATGCCTTCAATGCATCCTCCTACAAACTTCTCAGAGTAACCATAACCAACATTGCCCATCACTGTACAACTTGATTCCAGGTCTGAGTCTTGAGACAAAACTGCCATGCCCGATGCACCAGCCCAAGCAAGGCTCACAGTGAACTCCACCTTGGAACCATCCTGCTTGCTGATAACAAGAGCACCTTCAGGCATTCCAACAGTAGTATCAACAACACTCTCACTATCAACACACATTTGCTCAACAACCTTTCCAGGAGCTGGCATGTAGCAAGTCTGTGGGCATCATGGACACAGAAGGGGATGCTGAAGGAGAAGCACTTGGGATGCTACTTGGTGATGCAGAAGGACTGGAGGATGGAGAAGCACTGGGGGATGCACTAGGGGATGAACTCGGCTGGTAAGAGGGAGAAGCACTGGGACTAGCAGATGGACCACCACTGGGAGATGAGCTTGGACTGGCAGATGGAACACCACTTGGTGATGCGCTTGGACTACCAGAGGGAACACCGCTTGGACTCACAGAAGGCACGTCTGAAGGGCTTCCACTTGGGGAACCAGAAGGAGATCCACTGGGAGAAGCACTTGGAGACAAACTCTTTGTTGGGCTGTCAGAAGGTGCACTGCTGGGATAGAAACTTCCACTTGGTGATGCAGATGGTGAGCTGCTTGGAGTTCCACTAGGTGATACACTTGGGGATGCACTCGGACTAGCAGACGGACCAACACTTGGAGAGCCACTTGGGCTACCAGATGGACCTCCACTTGGCGACGCACTCGGGCTAACAGAGGGGGAACCACTCGGACTGCCAGACGGCGAGCCACTTGGTGAGCCAGATGGAGATACACTTGGTGATGAGCTTGGAGATACACTGGGAGAAGCACTTGGAGACAAACTCTTTGTTGGGCTGTCAGAAGGTGCACTGCTGGGATAGAAACTTCCACTTGGTGATTCAGATGGTAGAGCTGCTTGGACTTCCAGCTTGGAGATGCAGAAGGACTCAAAGATGGCGAAGAACTGGGGGATGCACTAGGCAAACCAGATGGAGAAGCACTCGGACTGGCAGATGGAACACCACTTGGCCATGCACTGGGACTGGCAGATGGAACACCACTTGGTGATGCGCTTGGACTACCAGACGGTCCACCACTTGGACTGACAGAGGGACTGCCTGAGGGAGAATGGCTGGGACTGCCAGAGGGGCTTCCACTAGGTGAAACAGATGGAGATCCACTCGGTGAAGCACTTGGAGATGAACTCTTTGTCGGGCTGTCCGAAGGTGCACTGCTGGGATAGAAACTTCCACTTGGTGGTGTACTTGGCTCCCCACATTCAACACTGATTGACTCACAAGGAATCTCAATCCTGTAGGCACAGAATGAATACTCTCCTCCCATCGCTTCAAGATCACCAGCATTGCAGGCTTCACACTCTTCAGGGTCAAATCCTTCATCCATGTATGCCACAACTGTGACACTAGTGATGCCTTCAATGCATCCTCCTACAAACTTCTCAGAGTAACCATAACCAACATTGCCCATCACTGTACAACTTGATTCCAGGTCTGAGTCTTGAGACAAAACTGCCATGCCCGATGCACCAGCCCAAGCAAGGCTCACAGTGAACTCCACCTTGGAACCATCCTGCTTGCTGATAACAAGAGCACCTTCAGGCATTCCAACAGTAGTATCAACAACACTCTCACTATCAACACACATTTGCTCAACAACCTTTCCAGGAGCTGGCATGTAGCAAGTCTGTGGGCATCATGGACACAGAAGGGGATGCTGAAGGAGAAGCACTTGGGATGCTACTTGGTGATGCAGAAGGACTGGAGGATGGAGAAGCACTGGGGGATGCACTAGGGGATGAACTCGGCTGGTAAGAGGGAGAAGCACTGGGACTAGCAGATGGACCACCACTGGGAGATGAGCTTGGACTGGCAGATGGAACACCACTTGGTGATGCGCTTGGACTACCAGAGGGAACACCGCTTGGACTCACAGAAGGCACGTCTGAAGGGCTTCCACTTGGGGAACCAGAAGGAGATCCACTGGGAGAAGCACTTGGAGACAAACTCTTTGTTGGGCTGTCAGAAGGTGCACTGCTGGGATAGAAACTTCCACTTGGTGATGCAGATGGTGAGCTGCTTGGAGTTCCACTAGGTGATACACTTGGGGATGCACTCGGACTAGCAGACGGACCAACACTTGGAGAGCCACTTGGGCTACCAGATGGACCTCCACTTGGCGACGCACTCGGGCTAACAGAGGGGGAACCACTCGGACTGCCAGACGGCGAGCCACTTGGTGAGCCAGATGGAGATACACTTGGTGATGAGCTTGGAGATACACTGGGAGAAGCACTTGGAGACAAACTCTTTGTTGGGCTGTCAGAAGGTGCACTGCTGGGATAGAAACTTCCACTTGGTGATTCAGATGGTGAGCTGCTTGGACTTCCGCTTGGAGATGCAGAAGGACTCAAAGATGGCGAAGAACTGGGGGATGCACTAGGCAAACCAGATGGAGAAGCACTCGGACTGGCAGATGGAACACCACTTGGCCATGCACTGGGACTGGCAGATGGAACACCACTTGGTGATGCGCTTGGACTACCAGACGGTCCACCACTTGGACTGACAGAGGGACTGCCTGAGGGAGAATGGCTGGGACTGCCAGAGGGGCTTCCACTAGGTGAAACAGATGGAGATCCACTCGGTGAAGCACTTGGAGATGAACTCTTTGTCGGGCTGTCCGAAGGTGCACTGCTGGGATAGAAACTTCCACTTGGTGGTGTACTTGGCTCCCCACATTCAACACTGATTGACTCACAAGGAATCTCAATCCTGTAGGCACAGAATGAATACTCTCCTCCCATCGCTTCAAGATCACCAGCATTGCAGGCTTCACACTCTTCAGGGTCAAATCCTTCATCCATGTATGCCACAACTGTGACACTAGTGATGCCTTCAATGCATCCTCCTACAAACTTCTCAGAGTAACCATAACCAACATTGCCCATCACTGTACAACTTGATTCCAGGTCTGAGTCTTGAGACAAAACTGCCATGCCCGATGCACCAGCCCAAGCAAGGCTCACAGTGAACTCCACCTTGGAACCATCCTGCTTGCTGATAACAAGAGCACCTTCAGGCATTCCAACAGTAGTATCAACAACACTCTCACTATCAACACACATTTGCTCAACAACCTTTCCAGGAGCTGGCATGTAGCAGTCTGTGGGCATCATGGACACAGAAGGGGATGCTGAAGGAGAAGCACTTGGGATGCTACTTGGTGATGCAGAAGGACTGGAGGATGGAGAAGCACTGGGGGATGCACTAGGGGATGAACTCGGCTGGTAAGAGGGAGAAGCACTGGGACTAGCAGATGGACCACCACTGGGAGATGAGCTTGGACTGGCAGATGGAACACCACTTGGTGATGCGCTTGGACTACCAGAGGGAACACCGCTTGGACTCACAGAAGGCACGTCTGAAGGGCTTCCACTTGGGGAACCAGAAGGAGATCCACTGGGAGAAGCACTTGGAGACAAACTCTTTGTTGGGCTGTCAGAAGGTGCACTGCTGGGATAGAAACTTCCACTTGGTGATGCAGATGGTGAGCTGCTTGGAGTTCCACTAGGTGAGATACACTTGGGGATGCACTCGGACTAGCAGACGGACCAACACTTGGAGAGCCACTTGGGCTACCAGATGGACCTCCACTTGGCGACGCACTCGGGCTAACAGAGGGGGAACCACTCGGACTGCCAGACGGCGAGCCACTTGGTGAGCCAGATGGAGATACACTTGGTGATGAGCTTGGAGATACACTGGGAGAAGCACTTGGAGACAAACTCTTTGTTGGGCTGTCAGAAGGTGCACTGCTGGGATAGAAACTTCCACTTGGTGATTCAGATGGTAGAGCTGCTTCGGAGCTTCCACTTGGAGATGCAGAAGGACTCAAAGATGGCGAAGAACTGGGGGATGCACTAGGCAAACCAGATGGAGAAGCACTCGGACTGGCAGATGGAACACCACTTGGGCATGCACTGGGACTGGCAGATGGAACACCACTTGGTGATGCGCTTGGACTACCAGACGGTCCACCACTTGGACTGACAGAGGGACTGCCTGAGGGAGAATGGCTGGGACTGCCAGAGGGGCTTCCACTAGGTGAAACAGATGGAGATCCACTCGGTGAAGCACTTGGAGATGAACTCTTTGTCGGGCTGTCCGAAGGTGCACTGCTGGGATAGAAACTTCCACTTGGTGGTGTACTTGGCTCCCCACATTCAACACTGATTGACTCACAAGGAATCTCAATCCTGTAGGCACAGAATGAATACTCTCCTCCCATCGCTTCAAGATCACCAGCATTGCAGGCTTCACACTCTTCAGGGTCAAATCCTTCATCCATGTATGCCACAACTGTGACACTAGTGATGCCTTCAATGCATCCTCCTACAAACTTCTCAGAGTAACCATAACCAACATTGCCCATCACTGTACAACTTGATTCCAGGTCTGAGTCTTGAGACAAAACTGCCATGCCCGATGCACCAGCCCAAGCAAGGCTCACAGTGAACTCCACCTTGGAACCATCCTGCTTGCTGATAACAAGAGCACCTTCAGGCATTCCAACAGTAGTATCAACAACACTCTCACTATCAACACACATTTGCTCAACAACCTTTCCAGGAGCTGGCATGTAGCAGTCTGTGGGCATCATGGACACAGAAGGGGATGCTGAAGGAGAAGCACTTGGGATGCTACTTGGTGATGCAGAAGGACTGGAGGATGGAGAAGCACTGGGGGATGCACTAGGGGATGAACTCGGCTGGTAAGAGGGAGAAGCACTGGGACTAGCAGATGGACCACCACTGGGAGATGAGCTTGGACTGGCAGATGGAACACCACTTGGTGATGCGCTTGGACTACCAGAGGGAACACCGCTCGGACTCACAGAAGGCACGTCTGAAGGGCTTCCACTTGGGGAACCAGAAGGAGATCCACTGGGAGAAGCACTTGGAGACAAACTCTTTGTTGGGCTGTCAGAAGGTGCACTGCTGGGATAGAAACTTCCACTTGGTGATGCAGATGGTGAGCTGCTTGGAGTTCCACGTAGGTAGATACACTTGGGGATGCACTCGGACTAGCAGACGGACCAACACTTGGAGAGCCACTTGGGCTACCAGATGGACCTCCACTTGGCGACGCACTCGGGCTAACAGAGGGGGAACCACTCGGACTGCCAGACGGCGAGCCACTTGGTGAGCCAGATGGAGATACACTTGGTGATGAGCTTGGAGATACACTGGGAGAAGCACTTGGAGACAAACTCTTTGTTGGGCTGTCAGAAGGTGCACTGCTGGGATAGAAACTTCCACTTGGTGATTCAGATGGTGAGCTGCTTGGAGCTTCCGCTTGGAGATGCAGAAGGACTCAAAGATGGCGAAGAACTGGGGGATGCACTAGGCAAACCAGATGGAGAAGCACTCGGACTGGCAGATGGAACACCACTTGGCCATGCACTGGGACTGGCAGATGGAACACCACTTGGTGATGCGCTTGGACTACCAGACGGTCCACCACTTGGACTGACAGAGGGACTGCCTGAGGGAGAATGGCTGGGACTGCCAGAGGGGCTTCCACTAGGTGAAACAGATGGAGATCCACTCGGTGAAGCACTTGGAGATGAACTCTTTGTCGGGCTGTCCGAAGGTGCACTGCTGGGATAGAAACTTCCACTTGGTGGTGTACTTGGCTCCCCACATTCAACACTGATTGACTCACAAGGAATCTCAATCCTGTAGGCACAGAATGAATACTCTCCTCCCATCGCTTCAAGATCACCAGCATTGCAGGCTTCACACTCTTCAGGGTCAAATCCTTCATCCATGTATGCCACAACTGTGACACTAGTGATGCCTTCAATGCATCCTCCTACAAACTTCTCAGAGTAACCATAACCAACATTGCCCATCACTGTACAACTTGATTCCAGGTCTGAGTCTTGAGACAAAACTGCCATGCCCGATGCACCAGCCCAAGCAAGGCTCACAGTGAACTCCACCTTGGAACCATCCTGCTTGCTGATAACAAGAGCACCTTCAGGCATTCCAACAGTAGTATCAACAACACTCTCACTATCAACACACATTTGCTCAACAACCTTTCCAGGAGCTGGCATGTAGCAGTCTGTGGGCATCATGGACACAGAAGGGGATGCTGAAGGAGAAGCACTTGGGATGCTACTTGGTGATGCAGAAGGACTGGAGGATGGAGAAGCACTGGGGGATGCACTAGGGGATGAACTCGGCTGGTAAGAGGGAGAAGCACTGGGACTAGCAGATGGACCACCACTGGGAGATGAGCTTGGACTGGCAGATGGAACACCACTTGGTGATGCGCTTGGACTACCAGAGGGAACACCGCTTGGACTCACAGAAGGCACGTCTGAAGGGCTTCCACTTGGGGAACCAGAAGGAGATCCACTGGGAGAAGCACTTGGAGACAAACTCTTTGTTGGGCTGTCAGAAGGTGCACTGCTGGGATAGAAACTTCCACTTGGTGATGCAGATGGTGAGCTGCTTGGAGTTCCACGTAGGATGATACACTTGGGGATGCACTCGGACTAGCAGACGGACCAACACTTGGAGAGCCACTTGGGCTACCAGATGGACCTCCACTTGGCGACGCACTCGGGCTAACAGAGGGGGAACCACTCGGACTGCCAGACGGCGAGCCACTTGGTGAGCCAGATGGAGATACACTTGGTGATGAGCTTGGAGATACACTGGGAGAAGCACTTGGAGACAAACTCTTTGTTGGGCTGTCAGAAGGTGCACTGCTGGGATAGAAACTTCCACTTGGTGATTCAGATGGAGAGCTGCTCGGAGTTCCACTTGGAGATGCAGAAGGACTCAAAGATGGCGAAGAACTGGGGGATGCACTAGGCAAACCAGATGGAGAAGCACTCGGACTGGCAGATGGAACACCACTTGGTGATGCGCTTGGACTGGCAGATGGAACACCACTTGGTGATGCGCTTGGACTACCAGACGGTCCACCACTTGGACTGACAGAGGGACTGCCTGAGGGAGAATGGCTGGGACTGCCAGAGGGGCTTCCACTAGGTGAAACAGATGGAGATCCACTCGGTGAAGCACTTGGAGATGAACTCTTTGTCGGGCTGTCCGAAGGTGCACTGCTGGGATAGAAACTTCCACTTGGTGGTGTACTTGGCTCCCCACATTCAACACTGATTGACTCACAAGGAATCTCAATCCTGTAGGCACAGAATGAATACTCTCCTCCCATCGCTTCGAGATCATCAACACTGCAGGCTTCACACTCTTCAGGGTCAAATCCTTCATCCATGTATGCCACAACTGTGACACTAGTGATGCCTTCAATGCATCCTCCTACAAACTTCTCAGAGTAACCATAACCAACATTGCCCATCACTGTACAACTTGATTCCCACTCATTGTTTTCAGACAAAATTGCCATGCCCGATGCACCAGCCCAAGCAAGGCTCACAGTGAACTCCACCTTGGAACCATCCTGCTTGCTGATAACAAGAGCACCTTCAGGCATTCCAACAGTAGTATCAACAACACTCTCACTATCAACACACATTTGCTCAACAACCTTTCCAGGAGCTGGCATGTAGCAGTCTGTGGGCATCATGGACACAGAAGGGGATGCTGAAGGAGAAGCACTTGGGATGCTACTTGGTGATGCAGAAGGACTGGAGGATGGAGAAGCACTGGGGGATGCACTAGGGGATGAACTCGGCTGGTAAGAGGGAGAAGCACTGGGACTAGCAGATGGACCACCACTGGGAGATGAGCTTGGACTGGCAGATGGAACACCACTTGGTGATGCGCTTGGACTACCAGAGGGACCACCGCTTGGACTCACAGAAGGCACGTCTGAAGGGCTTCCACTTGGGGAACCAGAAGGAGATCCACTGGGAGAAGCACTTGGAGACAAACTCTTTGTTGGGCTGTCAGAAGGTGCACTGCTGGGATAGAAACTTCCACTTGGTGATGCAGATGGTGAGCTGCTTGGAGTTCCGGTTGGAGATACACTTGGGGATGCACTCGGACTAGCAGACGGACCAACACTTGGAGAGCCACTTGGGCTACCAGATGGACCTCCACTTGGCGACGCACTCGGGCTAACAGAGGGGGAACCACTCGGACTGCCAGACGGCGAGCCACTTGGTGAGCCAGATGGAGATACACTTGGTGATGAGCTTGGAGATACACTGGGAGAAGCACTTGGAGACAAACTCTTTGTTGGGCTGTCAGAAGGTGCACTGCTGGGATAGAAACTTCCACTTGGTGATTCAGATGGAGAGCTGCTCGGAGTTCCACTTGGAGATGCAGAAGGACTCAAAGATGGCGAAGAACTGGGGGATGCACTAGGCAAACCAGATGGAGAAGCACTCGGACTGGCAGATGGAATACCACTTGGTGATGCGCTTGGACTACCAGAGGGAACACCGCTTGGACTCACAGAAGGCACGTCTGAAGGGCTTCCACTTGGGGAACCAGAAGGAGATCCACTGGGAGAAGCACTTGGAGACAAACTCTTTGTTGGGCTGTCAGAAGGTGCACTGCTGGGATAGAAACTTCCACTTGGTGATGCAGATGGTGAGCTGCTTGGAGTTCCACTAGGTGATACACTTGGGGATGCACTCGGACTAGCAGATGGAACACCACTTGGCGAACCACTTGGACTACCAGAGGGGGAACCACTTGGTGAGCCAGATGGAGATGCACTCGGGGAGGAGCTTGGTGAGCTAGATGGAAATGCACTCGGGGAGGAGCTTGGTGAGCTAGATGGAGATTCACTTGGAGACAAACTCTTTGTTGGGCTGTCAGAAGGTGCACTGCTGGGATAGAAACTTCCACTTGGTGATTCAGATGGAGAGCTGCTTGGAGTTCCGCTTGGAGATGCAGAAGGACTCAAAGATGGCGAAGAACTGGGGGATGCACTAGGCAAACCAGATGGAGAAGCACTCGGACTGGCAGATGGAACACCACTTGGCCATGCACTGGGACTGGCAGATGGAACACCACTTGGTGATGCGCTTGGACTACCAGACGGTCCACCACTTGGACTGACAGAGGGACTGCCTGAGGGAGAATGGCTGGGACTGCCAGAGGGGCTTCCACTAGGTGAAACAGATGGAGATCCACTCGGTGAAGCACTTGGAGATGAACTCTTTGTCGGGCTGTCCGAAGGTGCACTGCTGGGATAGAAACTTCCACTTGGTGGTGTACTTGGCTCCCCACATTCAACACTGATTGACTCACAAGGAATCTCAATCCTGTAGGCACAGAATGAATACTCTCCTCCCATCGCTTCAAGATCACCAGCATTGCAGGCTTCACACTCTTCAGGGTCAAATCCTTCATCCATGTATGCCACAACTGTGACACTAGTGATGCCTTCCATGCATCCTCCTACAAACTTCTCAGAGTATCCATAACCAACATTGCCCATCACTGTACAACTTGATTCCAGATCTGAGTCTTGAGACAAAACTGCCATGCCCGATGCACCAGCCCAAGCAAGGCTCACAGTGAACTCCACCTTGGAACCATCCTGCTTGCTGATAACAAGAGCACCTTCAGGCATTCCAACAGTAGTATCAACAACACTCTCACTATCAACACACATTTGCTCAACAACCTTTCCAGGAGCTGGCATGTAGCAGTCTGTGGGCATCATGGACACAGAAGGGGATGCTGAAGGAGAAGCACTTGGGATGCTACTTGGTGATGCAGAAGGACTGGAGGATGGAGAAGCACTGGGGGATGCACTAGGGGATGAACTAGGCTGGTAAGAGGGAGAAGCACTGGGACTAGCAGATGGACCACCACTGGGAGATGAGCTTGGACTGGCAGATGGAACACCACTTGGTGATGCGCTTGGACTACCAGAGGGAACACCGCTTGGACTCACAGAAGGCACGTCTGAAGGGCTTCCACTTGGGGAACCAGAAGGAGATCCACTGGGAGAAGCACTTGGAGACAAACTCTTTGTTGGGCTGTCAGAAGGTGCACTGCTGGGATAGAAACTTCCACTTGGTGATGCAGATGGTGAGCTGCTTGGAGTTCCGGTTGGAGATACACTTGGGGATGCACTCGGACTAGCAGACGGACCAACACTTGGAGAGCCACTTGGGCTACCAGATGGACCTCCACTTGGCGACGCACTCGGGCTAACAGAGGGGGAACCACTCGGACTGCCAGACGGCGAGCCACTTGGTGAGCCAGATGGAGATACACTTGGTGATGAGCTTGGAGATACACTGGGAGAAGCACTTGGAGACAAACTCTTTGTTGGGCTGTCAGAAGGTGCACTGCTGGGATAGAAACTTCCACTTGGTGATTCAGATGGAGAGCTGCTCGGAGTTCCACTTGGAGATGCAGAAGGACTCAAAGATGGCGAAGAACTGGGGGATGCACTAGGCAAACCAGATGGAGAAGCACTCGGACTGGCAGATGGAATACCACTTGGTGATGCGCTTGGACTACCAGAGGGAACACCGCTTGGACTCACAGAAGGCACGTCTGAAGGGCTTCCACTTGGGGAACCAGAAGGAGATCCACTCGGTGAAGCACTTGGAGATGAACTCTTTGTTGGGCTGTCAGAAGGTGCACTGCTGGGATAGAAACTTCCACTTGGTGATGCAGATGGTGAGCTGCTTGGAGTTCCACTAGGTGATACACTTGGGGATGCACTCGGACTAGCAGATGGACCAACACTTGGCGAACCACTTGGACTACCAGAGGGGGAGCCACTTGGTGAGCCAGATGGAGATGCACTCGGGGAGAAGCTTGGTGAGCTAGATGGAGATCCACTTGGAGACAAACTCTTTGTTGGGCTGTCAGAAGGTGCACTGCTGGGATAGAAACTTCCACTTGGTGATTCAGATGGAGAGCTGCTTGGACTTCCGCTTGGAGATGCAGAAGGACTCAAAGATGGCGAAGAACTGGGGGATGCACTAGGCAAACCAGATGGAGAAGCACTCGGACTGGCAGATGGAATACCACTTGGTGATGCGCTTGGACTACCAGAGGGAACACCGCTTGGACTCACAGAAGGCACGTCTGAAGGGCTTCCACTTGGGGAACCAGAAGGAGATCCACTGGGAGAAGCACTTGGAGACAAACTCTTTGTTGGGCTGTCAGAAGGTGCACTGCTGGGATAGAAACTTCCACTTGGTGATGCAGATGGTGAGCTGCTTGGAGTTCCACTAGGTGATACACTTGGGGATGCACTCGGACTAGCAGATGGAACACCACTTGGCGAACCACTTGGACTACCAGAGGGGGAACCACTTGGTGAGCCAGATGGAGATGCACTCGGGGAGGAGCTTGGTGAGCTAGATGGAAATGCACTCGGGGAGGAGCTTGGTGAGCTAGATGGAGATTCACTTGGAGACAAACTCTTTGTTGGGCTGTCAGAAGGTGCACTGCTGGGATAGAAACTTCCACTTGGTGATTCAGATGGAGAGCTGCTTGGAGTTCCGCTTGGAGATGCAGAAGGACTCAAAGATGGCGAAGAACTGGGGGATGCACTAGGCAAACCAGATGGAGAAGCACTCGGACTGGCAGATGGAACACCACTTGGCCATGCACTGGGACTGGCAGATGGAACACCACTTGGTGATGCGCTTGGACTACCAGACGGTCCACCACTTGGACTGACAGAGGGACTGCCTGAGGGAGAATGGCTGGGACTGCCAGAGGGGCTTCCACTAGGTGAAACAGATGGAGATCCACTCGGTGAAGCACTTGGAGATTCACTCTTTGTCGGGCTGTCCGAAGGTGCACTGCTGGGATAGAAACTTCCACTTGGTGGTGTACTTGGCTCCCCACATTCAACACTGATTGACTCACAAGGAATCTCAATCCTGTAGGCACAGAATGAATACTCTCCTCCCATCGCTTCAAGATCATCAACATTGCAGGCTTCACACTCTTCAGGGTCAAATCCTTCATCCATGTATGCCACAACTGTGACACTAGTGATGCCTTCCATGCATCCTCCTACAAAACTTTGAGAGTAACCATAACTAACATTGCCCATCACTGTACAACTCGTTTCCAAGTCCTTGCTTCGAGACAAAACTGCCATGCCCGATGCACCAGTCCAAGCAAGGCTCACAGTGAACTCCACCTTGGAACCATCCTGCTTGCTGATAACAAGAGCACCTTCAGGCATTCCAACAGTAGTATCAACAACACTCTCACTATCAACACACATTTGCTTCACAACCTTTCCAGGAGCTGGCATGTAGCAGTCTGTGGGCATCATGGACACAGAAGGGGATGCTGAAGGAGAAGCACTTGGGATGCTACTTGGTGATGCAGAAGGACTGGAGGATGGAGAAGCACTGGGGGATGCACTAGGGGATGAACTCGGCTGGTAAGAGGGAGAAGCACTGGGACTAGCAGATGGACCACCACTGGGAGATGAGCTTGGACTGGCAGATGGAACACCACTTGGTGATGCGCTTGGACTACCAGAGGGAACACCGCTTGGACTCACAGAAGGCACGTCTGAAGGGCTTCCACTTGGGGAACCAGAAGGAGATCCACTGGGAGAAGCACTTGGAGACAAACTCTTTGTTGGGCTGTCAGAAGGTGCACTGCTGGGATAGAAACTTCCACTTGGTGATGCAGATGGTGAGCTGCTTGGAGTTCCGGTTGGAGATACACTTGGGGATGCACTCGGACTAGCAGACGGACCAACACTTGGAGAGCCACTTGGGCTACCAGATGGACCTCCACTTGGCGACGCACTCGGGCTAACAGAGGGGGAACCACTCGGACTGCCAGACGGCGAGCCACTTGGTGAGCCAGATGGAGATACACTTGGTGATGAGCTTGGAGATACACTGGGAGAAGCACTTGGAGACAAACTCTTTGTTGGGCTGTCAGAAGGTGCACTGCTGGGATAGAAACTTCCACTTGGTGATTCAGATGGAGAGCTGCTCGGAGTTCCACTTGGAGATGCAGAAGGACTCAAAGATGGCGAAGAACTGGGGGATGCACTAGGCAAACCAGATGGAGAAGCACTCGGACTGGCAGATGGAATACCACTTGGTGATGCGCTTGGACTACCAGAGGGAACACCGCTTGGACTCACAGAAGGCACGTCTGAAGGGCTTCCACTTGGGGAACCAGAAGGAGATCCACTGGGAGAAGCACTTGGAGACAAACTCTTTGTTGGGCTGTCAGAAGGTGCACTGCTGGGATAGAAACTTCCACTTGGTGATGCAGATGGTGAGCTGCTTGGAGTTCCACTAGGTGATACACTTGGGGATGCACTCGGACTAGCAGATGGAACACCACTTGGCGAACCACTTGGACTACCAGAGGGGGAACCACTTGGTGAGCCAGATGGAGATGCACTCGGGGAGGAGCTTGGTGAGCTAGATGGAAATGCACTCGGGGAGGAGCTTGGTGAGCTAGATGGAGATTCACTTGGAGACAAACTCTTTGTTGGGCTGTCAGAAGGTGCACTGCTGGGATAGAAACTTCCACTTGGTGATTCAGATGGAGAGCTGCTTGGAGTTCCGCTTGGAGATGCAGAAGGACTCAAAGATGGCGAAGAACTGGGGGATGCACTAGGCAAACCAGATGGAGAAGCACTCGGACTGGCAGATGGAATACCACTTGGTGATGCGCTTGGACTACCAGAGGGAACACCGCTTGGACTCACAGAAGGCACGTCTGAAGGGCTTCCACTTGGGGAACCAGAAGGAGATCCACTGGGAGAAGCACTTGGAGACAAACTCTTTGTTGGGCTGTCAGAAGGTGCACTGCTGGGATAGAAACTTCCACTTGGTGATGCAGATGGTGAGCTGCTTGGAGTTCCACTAGGTGATACACTTGGGGATGCACTCGGACTAGCAGATGGAACACCACTTGGCGAACCACTTGGACTACCAGAGGGGGAACCACTTGGTGAGCCAGATGGAGATGCACTCGGGGAGGAGCTTGGTGAGCTAGATGGAAATGCACTCGGGGAGGAGCTTGGTGAGCTAGATGGAGATTCACTTGGAGACAAACTCTTTGTTGGGCTGTCAGAAGGTGCACTGCTGGGATAGAAACTTCCACTTGGTGATTCAGATGGAGAGCTGCTTGGAGTTCCGCTTGGAGATGCAGAAGGACTCAAAGATGGCGAAGAACTGGGGGATGCACTAGGCAAACCAGATGGAGAAGCACTCGGACTGGCAGATGGAACACCACTTGGCCATGCACTGGGACTGGCAGATGGAACACCACTTGGTGATGCGCTTGGACTACCAGACGGTCCACCACTTGGACTGACAGAGGGACTGCCTGAGGGAGAATGGCTGGGACTGCCAGAGGGGCTTCCACTAGGTGAAACAGATGGAGATCCACTCGGTGAAGCACTTGGAGATGAACTCTTTGTCGGGCTGTCCGAAGGTGCACTGCTGGGATAGAAACTTCCACTTGGTGGTGTACTTGGCTCCCCACATTCAACACTGATTGACTCACAAGGAATCTCAATCCTGTAGGCACAGAATGAATACTCTCCTCCAATCGCTTCAAGATCATCAACATTGCAGGCTTCACACTCTGCAGGGTCAAATCCTTCATCCATGTATGCCACAACTGTGACACTAGTTCTTCCTTCAATGCATCCTCCTACAAAACTTTGAGAGTATCCATAACTAACATTGCCCATCACTGTACAACTCGTTTCCAAGTCCTTGCTTCGAGACAAAACTGCCATGCCCGATGCACCAGTCCAAGCAAGGTTTACAGTGAACTCCACCTTGGAACCATCCTGCTTGCTGATAACAAGAGCACCTTCAGGCATTCCAACAGTAGTATCAACAACACTCTCACTATCAACACACATTTGCTTCACAACCTTTCCAGGAGCTGGCATGTAGCAGTCTGTGGGCATCATGGACACAGAAGGGGATGCTGAAGGAGAAGCACTTGGGATGCTACTTGGTGATGCAGAAGGACTGGAGGATGGAGAAGCACTGGGGGATGCACTAGGGGATGAACTCGGCTGGTAAGAGGGAGAAGCACTGGGACTAGCAGATGGACCACCACTGGGAGATGAGCTTGGACTGGCAGATGGAACACCACTTGGTGATGCGCTTGGACTACCAGAGGGAACACCGCTTGGACTCACAGAAGGCACATCTGAAGGGCTTCCACTTGGGGAACCAGAAGGAGATCCACTGGGAGAAGCACTTGGAGACAAACTCTTTGTTGGGCTGTCAGAAGGTGCACTGCTGGGATAGAAACTTCCACTTGGTGATGCAGATGGTGAGCTGCTTGGAGTTCCACTAGGTGATACACTTGGCGATGCACTCGGACTTCCAGAAGGGGAACCACTTGGCGAACCACTTGGACTACCAGAGGGGGAGCCACTTGGTGAGCCAGATGGAGTTGCACTTGGGGAGGAGCTTGGTGAGCTAGATGGAGATTCACTTGGAGACAAACTTTTTGTTGGGGTGTCAGAAGGAGCACTGCTGGGATAGAAACTTCCACTTGGTGATGCAGATGGTGAGCTGCTTGGAGTTCCGCTTGGAGATGCAGAAGGACTCAAAGATGGCGAAGAACTGGGGGATGGACAAGGCACACCGGATGGAGAAGCACTCGGACTGGCAGATGGACCACCACTTGGCCATGCACTCGGACTGGCAGATGGAATACCACTTGGTGATGCGCTTGGACTACCAGAGGGAACACCGCTTGGACTCACAGAAGGCACGTCTGAAGGGCTTCCACTTGGGGAACCAGAAGGAGATCCACTGGGAGAAGCACTTGGAGACAAACTCTTTGTTGGGCTGTCAGAAGGTGCACTGCTGGGAAAGAAACTTCCACTTGGTGATGCAGATGGTGAGCTGCTTGGAGTTCCACTAGGTGATACACTTGGGGATGCACTCGGACTGCCAGAGGGGGAACCACTTGGCGAACCACTTGGACTACCAGAGGGGGAACCACTTGGTGAGCCAGATGGAGATGCACTCGGGGAGGAGCTTGGTGAGCTAGATGGAGATCCACTTGGAGACAAACTCTTTGTTGGGCTGTCAGAAGGTGCACTGCTGGGATAGAAACTTCCACTTGGTGATGCAGATGGTGAGCTGCTTGGAGTTCCGCTTGGAGATGCAGAAGGACTCAAAGATGGCGAAGAACTGGGGGATGCACTAGGCAAACCAGATGGAGAAGCACTCGGACTGGCAGATGGAACACCACTTGGCCATGCACTGGGACTACCAGACGGTCCACCACTTGGACTGACAGAGGGACTGCCTGAGGGAGAATGGCTGGGACCGCCAGAGGGGCTTCCACTAGGTGAAACAGATGGAAACGCGCTTGGGCTGTCCGAAGGTGCACTGCTGGGATAGAAACTTCCACTTGGTGGTGTACTTGGCTCCCCACATTCAACACTGATTGACTCACAAGGAATCTCAATCCTGTAGGCACAGAATGAATACTCTCCTCCAATCGCTTCAAGATCATCAACATTGCAGGCTTCACACTCTGCAGGGTCAAATCCTTCATCCATGTATGCCACAACTGTGACACTAGTTCTTCCTTCAATGCATCCTCCTACAAAACTTTGAGAGTATCCATAACTAACATTGCCCATCACTGTACAACTCGTTTCCAAGTCCTTGCTTCGAGACAAAACTGCCATGCCCGATGCACCAGTCCAAGCAAGGTTTACAGTGAACTCCACCTTGGAACCATCCTGCTTGCTGATAACAAGAGCACCTTCAGGCATTCCAACAGTAGTATCAACAACACTCTCACTATCAACACACATTTGCTTCACAACCTTTCCAGGAGCTGGCATGTAGCAGTCTGTGGGCATCATGGACACAGAAGGGGATGCTGAAGGAGAAGCACTTGGGATGCTACTTGGTGATGCAGAAGGACTGGAGGATGGAGAAGCACTGGGGGATGATGTTGTTATGGAAGATGGTGTTTTGTTTGCATCCTGCATTTCACCAATAGAGGTCGGACTATAGCTAGGTGCTAATGTCACGCAGTTCGAGTTTTCCGCACAAGGAATGGCAAATACATATGAACAGGATCCCATCGCATTTGGTGTAGTGCATGAATCTGGTGTGAGTTTGGAAAAATATTTTATGTTGTCAGAATGGATTTGAATGCCGACTTCAGCAACTGCGTTGGTGCAGAATGCTTCGATTTTCGACGTGACAGAAAAACCTTCCATATTGTCGAATGTATCACACTTTGATTCTCCTTTATCATCGACATAGTTTACGGATACCGCAGAAACATCTTTCGGCCATGTATTGGTGATCGTGAACTCAACCGATGACGTCTTCATCCCAGTTGTTTCGGTCATGATGGGAGTCTCGCTATACATACAGTTCTCTTGAGTATCGACATCAGACAATACAAGGGTAGGTTCATCCATACAATCCGGAGTCTGCGTCTTGCACGCAGGCGTGCAAGAAAGCGTCACATAGTAACCAACGTAATTAT
This sequence comes from Pseudo-nitzschia pungens, assembly GCA_037355855.1. Taxonomy (NCBI): domain Eukaryota; phylum Bacillariophyta; class Bacillariophyceae; order Bacillariales; family Bacillariaceae; genus Pseudo-nitzschia; species Pseudo-nitzschia pungens. Next base: position 604,714 of record CM074762.1, on the reverse strand, counting down.
CATCAGGTGCACTGCACGCTTCGCATTCTTCGACATCAAAATCGTCACTAGGACCGATGTATGCGTAAAGAATAAGTTCTGCGTGTCCCATGACACAATCGGCTGTGTAAACTTTCTCAGACTCGTAATTAATCAATCCTCCATCTTCGCTTACTTCCATCTTACAAATATTTTCGTCTGAAGACCTGTAGGAGATGGCAAACATTGGAATCCCTGATTGGCTCCATAACTGAGAGACGGAAAATTTTACTTTGTCGATGTGTTGCTCCAAAATTGAAATTGTTTTGTTCACGTATGGGTGTTGTGTGCTACCAATGGTGTCCTGCAGTACCGAGTCAGAGAGAACTGTGCAGCCCACCGGTTGTTGACTAGGACTTGCACTTGGCAACGCACTAGGACTCACTGTGTCACAACCTACGCAAGGGAGCGAGAGATAGTAGCCAACATAATTGTCATCTGGAACAGAACAAGCTTCACATTCAGTCACATCAAAACTATCTGTTGGTCCAACATAGACATAGATACCCACATCCGCATATCCATGAGTACACTGGGCAGTGATTTCCTTCTTGGTGCCAAAAGGGATTAGAGAGCCATCATCCAGCATTTCCCTAGAACAATGGTCAATACCATCTAGTGTTCTGTAACTGACTGCCATCATGGGGACACCATCTTGGATCCAGCTTTGGGAGACACTGAAGCTAACTCCGTCCACCCATTGCTTTGTAATGGTCAGGGAAGTTTCATCGAAAGGAAAGTTGGCTTTATTTCCAACCACTTCCTTCAAAAACGGTTTGCGAAGCTGTGCGCAATCTTGATTCGAAGTCGATACGCCGAACGTCACCTCAGAGCGGACACATATCGCTAGGAGGACGGTTAGGCCAAAGAAGCGCATCCTGGATTGGGCAGAATCGATCAGCGTGTTTTGTTTGCTTTTGTTGGTTCTACTGAAGTTTAGGGTAAGGTACGATAGTAATGAGTTGTTGTTTTAAGATCTCTTTCTTCGATTGTTTACCACGGATCGAAGATTTGTAAGATGTCGAAGATGAGCCTTGTTATTCGTTACAAGTATCGCGGATTGAGCAAACTCACCGGACAACGAGAATTACTGCGACCGTATTGTTGTAGGAAGTAATGATCTCGTAAGGTTTCCTCGAAGGATGATACGTGTACATACGGGTTGCGAGCGTGGAAAGGGGAAAAACCAGAGGGACAACAATACCAGTACTTACTCGTACTCATACTCGTGGCGAGTCTGAGTCCATCGTTGTCCAAAAGGTCTCGAGTGACCGAAATCATGCAATTATGCCAGTTACAAGCTGGTCGTATTTGCGACTAAATACCTTTTGGGCCTGTTGTTTACAGTACTTTTTCTCGTTGTACTGTACCGTTATCGTATTTTGCGCGACGAAAAAAATACATTCGTACCGGTACGGTACTTCAAAAAAAGAGAAAAAGTATTACAAGTAATGATGGTCTGCTGTAATCGCTGAATTCTTTTTAAGTTCACTCCTTGAAATACTACGGAATTCCTATCAGCTGTCCCCCGGTTTCCGTAGAAATTAGTAGTTGAGGATGTAGAACCGGGGGACAGCTGATAGGAATTCCGTAGTATCGTACTTCTTGTAAAAGTACATTCTTTCGTGGTCACAACTGATTATGGCATGGGTCATAATGATTGAGAGGGGCGACAAAAGCCAATGTGGAAAGCCTGCATGCGGTAATTACGGTACAAGTAAGGCCTTATGAATTTTTGGCAAGACGTTTTTTCTTCATTCCGAACTGAAATGACCAAACGATACAACACATTGCACATGATGTGTTCCTGAAATGACCAATACGGTAAGGTTACAAGTACAAGGTACGTGTAATCCTAAAGTTACTACGTACAACACATTCCAGAACGATTAGATACCTTACCAAGTACGAATATACGTAGCAAGTGTTACGAGTACGAGGTAACCTTACTGTTACGTACAAGTACCATAGCATAAACATTCCGAAGTACGAACTTCGTAGAAGTGTGTTCCCTCTGTACTAGAGGTAAGATAAGGTTTACCATGGCACGGTAGTGATACCTTCGATGCAACCAATTTCAAGCGAGAACCTCCTGTATTGTATCTCAGCAAGTGTATCCTAATGTATTGCTAATGTTTACTCACTGTTATGATTGTTATCTGTTTGTTACTACAACTGAGTGAGAAATTAATTAGTTTCATCTAATCCAATTGCTGAAATGGGTGATTGTTTAACCCAAGAAATGCACAGAAATGAACGCACAGAAATGAACAGAAGGCAACCAGAGAGTGTGGTATCATTTCAACATGAACTCTACAGAGACATTGTACTACTAGTAGTTGATGACCTTTTCTTCATTTCAATCTCCTTCCACCTCTGAATCCCCAAGTGTGATTGGGTTCAGACATTTCACCATAGAATTCATATAGAAATGGACACCAGCACACTCTCTTTCTATTTTCAGCTCATTTCTGTACCACCCATTTCAATTGATGCATAGTAATCAATCAATGAACAGGGTTCTCTCACAAGAACCAACAAATTAGTGCTTTGAGGTTTCTACACTTGTTGGAATGAGGAGCAATAGAAAGGCATAGAGAACACAAAATAATAGTTGTAAGTAGACTGATCAACCTTCAAAATTATCTGACTAAGAAGAAAGTTCCACATCCTTCATGATCAAGTACCAAAAACTCAATCAGGGCATGAAAAGTGATTCTTCATGGATGATAGCAATGAGGGAGTCCAGGCTTGCAGACAGCAGTACTACTAGTACGTGTAGTACTACTCTCAAATAATTCTCAAACTTCAATAACAATATGCTGCCATTTTCCCAGTAACTACGTTCCACAATTTGAAATGAGGAGAGAAAAGGGTAAATGGAAACTTACATGTACTGCTAGTAGTAGTAGTACTAACGAACAACACAACAGGGACCCAGGGAGTTGATTGGGATATCCCAAAAACTCAAAAAGTATGACGTTTATGACTGGGGTTTACTTGTAACAGTACGTGTCATAGATGGTGGACAACCCCAATTTAGAGTTCATTCATCAATTTTGATCTTTTTCTGCTCCTGTGTTCCTCTGAAGGAGATGTGCAGCGGCTTCATGGGTCTCTACTACTGTACCGTAAGTTACCCAGTCGTGGTTTCTCGACAAGGCGGGACGCGAAAGACAGTCACAATTCTACTGGTAACTTATGTACTGTAAGGTAAAATCTTACTACATTCTTCCGTTGAATTTTAAAATTTATGGCCCGGTAAGAGGTGATAACGTGATGTGTACGGTACGGTTACTACGGAATTCCTATCAGCTGTCCCCCGGTTCTACATCCTCAACTACAGTATGGTGAGATGTGTTTTAGAAATGTTAACTGTGTTATCGTTGAAGTAACTTCCCTGTTCAACACACCTCACATCGGAAGAGGTCGACGGGTGGAAATCCTCATCTGGATTGTATCACCAAGTTAATTTCTCCACTCCATCCAAAGCTTCGACGTAACTCGGAACGATATATAATCCGCCACACATACTGTATAACTATTTTTCCAGATCCGGCGAGGAAGCGACAAGATGACGTATCGGTCGATTTTTCTATTGTCTTCGTTCTTTTTTGTTGGTTTCACCTTCCAAGGAATAATTAATCAAATCAACGTCTCAATGATTTTTGTTGATTCAATGAAAGCAATCACGGCAAACGCGCACTCAAGTGACCCGAAGTTAAAAGAACGTTTCACCTTGATCCCTCCAGGCACCATAACTAGCATGATTAGCGACAAACAAAACGCCTTCATCCCCATAACGGGGTGGAATATTCGAAAAAAGCAGAATTACGAGTCGAAAGTCTCCTCTTCAGAATTTTCTTCAGGGAACAAAAACAAACTTCTAATGCAACGCAAGATGCAATCAATGGGGGATGCGGTGGAATGCCTCAGGTACACCAAGCCAGAATTGCCGGACTTATCTTACCCTGATGATGCATTTGAGCATTTTCATCATGTTCACCATCATTTGGCCCGTTGGGTACAGCATTCAAATCATGAGCCACACAGGGCAGCAGGATATACAGGACCCTGGATTGAAAACTATTGGATTTCTCACTTTCAACAAGAATTGGAAGCAAATAATTACTCCCTTTCCGACGTGTTTGGGCCGTACGTTCCACTCCTAATACCATGGACCGATATATGGGTAAAGAACAAGTTTCGGTATCCAGCGGATCTTGCTTTGGCCATGAAAGATTTACTCCGAGAAGATGTGATGTACATCACAGTAAATCAAAATGATGATGGTTTCGTAGGGCGATCCACTGTCTTCAATGACATCCAGAACACATATCATATCACAGTCTTAAGTGCAGGAGGTTACGGTCACGTACCTATTCCTTTACTGAAACAGCCAGAGGTAACTCCAACGAAAACTCCCCCGAACAAACGAAAGCACCTAGTGTCGTATGTCGGAAGCCGTAACCATGCACCAAATAACATGAGGGAGATTATGATCGCTCATATAGATCAAGCGGGTCACTACTACTACAAAGGCCCCCAATGGAGAGAAGTGATGGCTCAATCCAAGTTTTCACTTTGTCCTCGAGGATATGGTCGGACTTCATACCATGTGATGGAGACTCTTCAGATGGGTCTAATTCCTATCCAAGTTTATCTTGACCAGCCATGGCTTCCGTATGGAAATTTGATGAAAGACGTATCATTCACCGTGACAATTGAAGAGCTACCAGATCTTCTTCTGCAGCTATCAGAGATACCCGATTCTGAAATAGCAGAAATGGAGGATCGGATTGAAAAATTTCGCAAAGATTACTTTTCATTTGAGGGTGCATTGAAACAAATTAGTAAATTCATGCTCGATCCGAAGGACAGCGAACTGATTTGTCAAGCACTACCTTCCAGTCCAAGATGATCAAGACGCACGAGTGCATGCATTTCGACGTCTATCTTAGTTGATTGCAATGTTGGTAGCATTCATTTATTTTTTAAATCTCGCGATCGAGATCTGGTTTTACCTCTTGTTTTTGAACGAGCTTCTTGCTTGAAAAAAAGTAATTATTTTTGACTAGGAACGACAGGAATGGGTGGCAAAAGTGGCAGACGTGTTCTCTGTGCAACATCGTACTCCACAAGAATAGCACGCGAGTTACATTTTTGCAGAATCGATTGGAATCAACACCGGGAAGGAATAATGGTGAGAAAAATTAGGCATCACTATTGCGGTGGACAGGTCGAATCTCCTTGTAGTATGGTACTATTAATCAATCAATACGTCATTATAATTAGATTCCAGCTTTCACCAGATTCTAGCAATTTGGGAACGAAAACATTGGTTGTTGTCACGGGAGCATCGTTCCATTTCAAAATACAATACTAAAATCGATTGCAAGAATGAAACTTCGTAAGCATTAATCGTACGCTCATCACAAATTCAACCTTTCTTTTGATGGCGTAACGCAAAAACCGAATATGAATGGATTCCCACTACATACAAGATGGGCTTACAACAATGAACGGGGTTCAGTCCGCATTGAAATAAGCGCAATGTGGTGCATGAGAGTGTCGCAGGATTGATAAAAAAAAGCTGAATAACGACCAGAACAATCGTGCAAAGGAATTATGGCATTCAAGTCGGGGTCCTACGAATTTTTTTTTTCGTGATGCCACACGTCATGCAAAGCTACCACCAATCAATCCCACGAAACATCAATTCGAGTGGTTACCGACTTCCGTGCTTCACGATCTGCTCACTGCATGCGAAGCAGATCGCAAATTGTCTTTCTAGAGATCTCACTTGTGCGGTTCGATAGATGATTTCCGAAACGAGAGCGTTGGATCCGATGAAAGCGCGTTCGGAAATGCAGCGTTGGTCGGTCGGTCCAGCAGCAACAAAAGACAGAGCACGCCATTTTAGCGCTGTATGCATCATTCGCGACCAATAGCGCTGTCGCAGAGAGAAGCCAATTCCGTTTGCAACTCCAACACTCCCCCCTGTCCCTCGATTTGGGCGCTAACCAACATTTCCGGCAGCGTTTTCGGTTGGCGTACCAGACAATCCGAAAGCTGTCGACGGACCTGGACGACCCTCCGAGCTAGGTCGACCTGAGAAACCAGATCACACTTGGTCAAAACAATCTGGAGGGGTGGTAATTCAGTGGGAATGCGCTGTTGCGGTTCGTCGGGGTTGCCAAAGACCTCTTTTTGCCGCTTCCGCAAGGCTGTTTGTAAAGATTCCAGGAAGAGGATGTCTGCTTGTTTCATTCCGTGCCGGGCATCTATCAATAGCAGAACACGTTTCAGCGAGGATCTCGGTCGATACGTGATGTACGTTTGGATCAAGGACTGCCACGGGAACAAGAAACCCGTCGGCGGCGTCTCGCCACTGGTATTGCTAGGAGCATAATCGACCGTGTTTCGTTCTTTTTTCGAACCAAACGCAAAACCATACCCTGGCAAATCGACCAAGATCAGAGATGATTTATTCTTCATTCGTTTTCCGTCGTTGTTCGAGGTAGACTGCATGCCGTTTCTGTTTCCTCTCTCGTCACCCATGCAAGTTTCTACTTCTTCAATTTCTGCCGACAATTGGTAGAAATCAATGCTTCTAGTTTCACCCGGTTTGGACGAGGTTTTCGCCTTCAATCCCTTGGGTAACTTTGCTGTCCGAGATGTGACGGTTTTCGACCCTCGTCTCTTGTGTTGTCGCCGAATGCTATCGTCCGATGGTTCCTCCCCAGTAGTCGTTCTACCCGAGTACAACAGAGCGTTGAGGAGAGTGCTCTTCCCTACGTTCGATCTACCTACGATCGCCACCTCTGGTAATCCCGAGGTCGGCCTGGGTAATTCGCTACTCGCAACACCGTTGTCGTCCCCGGAAGAAGATGAAGAAGAGCACGAAACTCTCCCCAGCACCTTGACGGGAAGCAAGCGAACACTTCGCATCCTCTGGTTCGTTTCTATCGTCCTTCTTGATGTAGAACCATTCGTGATCTGCCGGTTGTCTTTGTCGGTGTGCATCGAAGCAGGATTGTGTCCTGTCTTAGCTTGTTGTCCCTCTCCAAACGGTGGCGGTGGTAGCAATGATGATTGTTTGCGGGCCTGACACCGTCCGTCACCGGTCGATGCAGCTGGATTCGCGGCATCGGAAGAGCGCGAGACTCTTGCATTCGCCAAGAAACGCCGTTCTTCGTCCCGACTCATGGTTTCTGGCTCGCAGTTGTGTTTCGGTGACTGTCGTTGCCGGTGGCTCGTGCTGCCACTCGCTGGGTTTTGTTTGTGTTTTTTCTTTTCAAAGGGTCGCTTCTTCCGCCGATTCTCTTTCCCCTCGCGACCAACCCCGACTCTCCGGATGTATTGAATAATCGAAGGGTGGATCGGAATCTCTCTGAACCGAGACCGAGCGCTGACACCTCCGGCTCCGCTGGTTCCGTGACCCAAGCCGTGATCTTCGTCGCGAGGGCCACTGGCGATGCGAGAAGAGCAGAAGGACCGCGTCTCCATTTCCCTCGATGACAATATCCACTGTGCTCGGGGGATTTTTCTCCGTTGTCGCAAGCATTGATTTGGCTCTGGACTTGGCGTTGATGCTGGTGCCGTCGAGAAGATTTCCTGTATTGGCGCCGTCGCATTCGTTGTTCGGGAGACTGGGGACCAAAACGAGCACCGCCGACTTCTTGCGATCGTCGCAAATCGGCGACCCGACACCAGAGACATGATGTTATAGGGGTGCTTTCCTTCCCTGCAGTCGATACGACCTGGAAACTCCTGACTGGATGGAACAATACCGGTAGACGAAGATTAAGACGAAGACGATTCGTATAACGATTGTAATTATGTTTTCGTCCCATCCAATACTACAGTAAACTGAAAACATTGTGTGTCCGACAACAATTTTGAGACTCATTTACGAAGTACGTACCGGTAGTAGACTTACTTTTCTAAATTGATGAGTGAGATTCCATTTTACGCGCCTTCAATGGAATTATCTCGTTAAATAAATAGAAGTACGAAGTAATAATTATTTGAATGTTACAGTACGAGTACTGTAAACGAGTGAGTCTCAATTACAGTATTGCTCTCGGAGCAAAAGGTGAAATTTCTTTCCTCATATCAGGCTCAATATGCTCATGCGGTGCATAATAATAATAATATCTACCGGTATTGTGCGTTTACCAGTGCAATCAAGGGAAACTGCCCAAGCCCATTGTGAGGACAACCCAGTCAGAATGTCAGAATGAATACCGGTAGGTTTTATTCTGTTTTGATTTTAATACTTGGAATTCGCCATTGACCACACGCCATTTTCATCCTTTCCAACTGTCAGCGAGCGCATCCAATCCATTATTGTGATTCTCGAAGGGCTCGCGTTTCGCAGCTGAAGACTGATTTCAAGAGTCTTATCGGTACCGCATTGTTCGACCAAGGGGGAAGCATGGCGACGACACTCCCACGCGTATCTAGAACTTATACACTCTTTTGTTGCATACTAATTTGGAGTTATTATCAACTCCATACCAATCAGACAGCATTGATCGACATTCATCACAAATTTCAATCACTGGAGTCGCTGGGATCGATAAAGATTGATACTCCTGTCGAGGACTCTGTCGATGACAAAAAAGGAAAATGCTTGGGACTTGATCCTGAAGAAGAAATTGATACCCTTTTATCTCAATATGAACAAGTATTTGTCACAATGCCTGCTAAAGCTGCAGGAACCAGCATGAAACTCTTCATGAAGAGTTGCATGTCAGAAGATGTGCGGAATTTCAGAAATGTGATCGTAGGTCAAAATTCAAGGACGGAACTCCTTCTCTCGTCCTTTCATCCTCCAGCTCTGGTTGCATCACACGTGGGGAACAAAGTGACATTGCAACAACTGTTCAAAGATGCAACAAAGCAGTCATTGGTCATTTATTTGCATCGTGAAGAGACATCACGACTGTTATCTGCAATCAGACACGTGCTTGTCAAAAGAGTTTGTCCCCAAGGTATTGACGAAGCCAATCATCCCATTCATTGTAGGCTAACAGAAACAGAACTTGTCACGGTAATTCAGAAAAAAGAGGATGAAATTGATAATGGAGGACCATCGCTTTTGACATGCGATTCGTACGATGTGATAGACACCTATGCACCAAATTTGGTGTTCATCCATTACAAACAAGCCAGCCAATTGCAAAAGCTCCTTGCAAAACGTTTTTGTCCCAAGACATCTGTTGTGAGAACCAAGAAAAGCGACAAAAAAATTGACGTGTTGTTAGACTCCGACGGAACGACAGTTGTTTCTCTGGATGAGTGGCTCGAAGCAAAGAGGAATGTACTGGAGTTTGCTCTGGGACTGAGAGCAAATGATGAATGGTGCCAAGCCAAAACAAGGGCAATGGAGGACGACCTCCTCGCCTGTCCCGACGAGGCTCTGCTGTTCTAGATGTAATGAAGGGGGAGGGCTTGCGACAAAAAAGGTCTCTCCAAGAAGAAATCATTTGGAACCCGCCGCTGTTGCTGATAATTCTTCCATTGGTATGATGATAGCAATAACATTCCACACCACTCATCCAATGGTGGAGTAACTGAAGTGCTTGTTTCATTTCTCTATTCAGGTGTACCTATTACCCTATTCGAAAACTCAAGAGTTCTTTTCTTCAGAGTGGCCTATTTATTTATTTATTTATTTCATTCCACAATATGTCTGGTTTTTGTCACGAAGAGTATATGTCTGCGTCTGCATCAATGTGCGATTGTGTCGAGAAATTTCGCAATCATCCATCTATTACTGTTCGTTCTGCATTGAAAGGTACCGCATCTTCCCAACTTATGCCGTCCGAAATGTTTTCATTGTCCTTCAAATCAAGCACATACCGAATAAAGTCGTCATGAATAGTATCGTTTCTGATTCGCTTGACTCGAAAGTTTGTCACATGTATGAAGGTAGGAAGAACCAAGGGCTTCCTCTTCTTCCTAGTCTTTTGTCGTGCCTCCATGGCACCTACCATGATTCGTTTCGCAGCGAAGGACATGTATTGACCGGGCAGTTCGAAGGCAACGCAGCGGTAACGGTCGTAATTTTCCAAGACCCGTACAAACAGGGTCTGGTCACTGCTGTCGTAAAACGAGTCAATTTCGTTTCTCCATCCATTGACACATCGCTCTTCAAACTTTCGGTCGAAAACGATAATACCGCTGAAGTACATTTTAAGAGAGGTAAAGTGTCGAACGCGGAACGCTAGTCAATAGAGCAGCCAAAAAAAGAACTTCCTACACAAAGAGCAACGAGTGCACGCGAGACAAGAGCCATGGTGCACCTAGAATCGATTAACAAGTCGAACAACCGAACCCGCAGCCAAAACGGACTAAAGAACGCACCTGTGCATTTTTCGTTTCAAATGGGCGTCTCGAAACATGCTGACAAAGCCAAAATCGTCGTGACCGAGATCCTCGTCGGCAATGATTTTTTCATCCTTTGCCTTCTCGGCGCTTAACGTAGTGTTCTGTTTCCATTTCTGTTGCGCATCGGATGCCCGTCGGTATTCGCTGGCCACACCGTTGGCATACGCCCGAAAAAAATGGCTGAGCGGAGCTCCGACCAGGTTGTCAACGTCTAGGTACATGACGTATCGTACAGAATCCCTCAGGTCCGCATCATCCGCAATGTATTTTGAGTGGTGCGTTTTGAATCGTTTGAATATCATAGTTCCTTGGCTATATCGAATCGGTGTCTCTGTGACCGGATCTGTTGGATGCATGTCTTCGTCGCGACCCACGATGATTTTTGTTCGATTGTCCCAGGAGAGCACACTCGTTTGGTATCGATCGTGGCCGATTTGGTCGGTAAAGACGAGAATGTTGCCGGTAAATAAGCCACGTCTTCGAATGGACCGTATGCATCTTTCTACAAGATAGCCATTCACCAGCCGGCCCATTGCGATGATACTGATCACCGTGTTTGTGTCACCCGGTGTTTCAAAAAGTAGCGACTGCGATTCGGAGAGTGTCGTCGACAATTCTGGAGTTGCACCATGAAGAGGCACAGCATGGCCGGCAACTGTTCTGTTGTCGGCACTATTCGAGAGTAGTGGCCTTTTATTTACGGGAACTTCATCGATAGGATTCATGATAATCCCGAGAATATCGTTTTCGATTGAATCGGGCAGTATTAGAACAGCGTTCCGAATATTGCTCACACTCATGAGGACACCCAAAAGAAGAAAAGCAAGGAAGAACATTGATTTGGACGTTTTGAAACTCATTGGGGCGTGTCGATTTTGATCATCATTCCGTGCTTGTTGCTCGTCCTGGTGCCTCCTTTCCCCAGCATGCCAATCCATCTCCATCAGTCTTGCGACAAGATTATTTTCGTTCGTTTCGCAAATTCAGTTGTTGAAGACGACTCCTCTGAAAAAAGAATTAGGATTCATTTATTGCACGCAATAATGGTACTCTATTATGTGGTATGCTTCGGGCCGACCTCTTCTTCTGTGAGAGTTTGCATTGCACGTTTACTAAGTTCGACTGTGATGTTTTTCTGTGAGATTGCTTCATACTACGGTACTCAATACTGAATACGATCAAAGTAATAATTGTATTGGAAAGGTTTTTTCCGAGCAACCAAGAATTGATAATCCTGTTGACTGTTGTAAACCTTAGTCAGGAGTCACGACTACACGAAGAAAATTCATTGATCTTAGTGGGATGACGTGAGGATACGGTACAGTAGATGCCTACTTTTCCTTATCCGTTGCACGTACTGAGTAAGGTTACCTAAGCGCAACGTACATGCATGAAGACAGGGTCATAATTCATAATCTGAAATCACGCGTCGGAATATCTCAAGTTCGAAGTAAAGTAAGGTTTACGTACCTGTAAGATTACCATCGGTACCAGCAGACTCTTACATGCTACTGTACCGGTACTTCTTTGAGCCTCGTGTTGAGGTTATCCTTTGAGACCTTGCCTGGCCTAGTAGGTATGGTATGTTAGCAATAGCATGGGTGACATTTGAGATTGACTGGGACTACTAGTAGTAGGAGAGTAAAAGCAATACCTGCAGCAGTTAGTGACTCTGTCCTCAGTGACCCTTGATATCAACTAAGCAAGAAAACAGTCTTGGTGAACGGTATACTAGCATCTTCTTCAGTTCAATTTCTCCAGTTCAAATTTCTTGCGGGGAAGTTCAACCTACTAGTACTACTGGTAGTAACACTGTCCTTGTTGTTGCTGTTTTAAGTAAGTACTACTTCATGGCACATAGGGTGCTAAAAAGCAATGGTGCTACAAGATGGTGGTGCTGTTCTCACACTATTGCAATACACTAGTAAGATAACTTACTGTATTTGGGCTAAGATCATTTCCATGGAAGTAGGGTGGTCAGTAGAGTCACATGAAAAAAATACTGCTGTATGAAAAGTGATAGTAGTAACTACTCGTACTAGCATGTTTACAGAGTACTAGTAGTACTAGGATTGTGCACGGATAATTAACTGAATGACATGAAGGGAGATGCCATGCATCATTATTTGTTACCACAGTCACCTTGAGCCTCGAGACCACAATGGCTAAATGACTCAGAAACAAAATCTCTGATCAATCCAAAGAATGCTGCGGCATGAGAAGAACTCAGGAGAATTGGACAGCTTGACGAGGATTGTGTCAGTACTGGACACCACCAGCAACGCTAGTAGTAGTACTACTACTACTAGGAAACCAACACTAGCACCACTTGCGGTAACTCTCTGAGAGATTAGTAGTAATAGCAGTAACTCCCTTTAGCATGTGACAATGTATCACCTCTGGAATCTTCATCGAACAAACAGCAGCAGATCTTGCAATACTTCTCCTCTGAATAGGTAATTACCGTATTTCTATCCTCCGCGAAAGCGTATCTGCTACATCGTACTAATTACGTACACGTAGTAACTAGTAGTGTAGTAACTTACTTCGTATCAATTACTTATCTTGAATCTACTTGTAATGCACGAACGGAAAGACGACGGGGGAAAAAGAGTGCTAAGGTTACCGTAATTACCTCGTCACAACTTTTCACCATCGCGCCGGTGAAATGCCAGTGATCACCGATTGCGACGTGAATCACTCCCATTCTTTCATCAAATTGTGATACAGAGATTTTTTAGAAGGCTGAATGCTGCAACTAGAAATAAAAGTGTGGGATCATCGCGCTCGGCGAAGTGACGGTTATGACAGATTGAAACGTGCATCACTCACAATTTTTTTTAAAGTTCGCAGCAATTTTAGATTCATTTCAGAACTCGAAACAGTTACCACTCACCATCATATTGATAATTTCGTTCGTTCGCAATCGAAAATAACACAAACTATGGCAACACAAAAGATAAACAGAAGTCTCCCGAGAATGCCGATGTGGATTAATGACTCCCAGATCGATCCTGCTTGGATAAAGGAGAATCTCCCCGACTTCCACGACATCTGCGACTGTACAGTCAAAGATATTAGCAACGACACCAGGAAAGGCGACAAAGTAAGAAACGGAGCAACCCTGCTTTTGTGTTTGACCTCTCGTGACGATGGAAACAAAGGTTCCACGGAGAAGAAAATAACTTTGGTGGCAAAACAAGTTCCTCCCTCGGCATTGGCGCTCAGTAAACGATTGGGACTCGCAAGGGAGGCAATGTTCTACAACCACTTGGCACCGAAAATACAACTTCCTTCTTCGAGTCGGTTCTCGTCCATTCCCAAGATCCATCTCTCCGCTGGAAGCATGCAAGACGGATCAAAACTCGTGATTATGGAGGATCTCTCCCGCAACTTTATCGACTCGGGGATTTTGTTTGGTCCGGGCAATCCAAACAATTGGTCACGAGACTTGGAGGGCAAAATCGCTGATGCGTATCCGGCATCTCCTGCCCCGACGAGTTTTGAGGTCGCAAACCAAACATTTTTGGCTATTGCAAAGGTTCACGCCCGTTTCTGGAGAGATAACGAATTGCTCGCGGACGAATACCGATGGCTGCGAGGGTCTTCATGGATAATAGGGAAGGACGAAGACTCGTGGCGGGCTTCCCAGGGACTGCTGCAAGACATGTGGGCTAGGTATACCGAGAGCGAAAGCAACAGTGGTCCAGTCATTCGATGGGATCCTCGTGTTCGAAAAATTCTGGAAAAATCCATGGCGGGAATCTCATGGGAATCGCACCTCGAGAAATGGAACGCGGACCCACATTTTTGCTTGGTGCACGGCGATTTCTGGCCCGGTAATGTCATGATTTCAAAGCACAAAACGCTTTCGAGTACTACCCAAACGAGCGGCGGAGAAGGCCTTGAGTTGCGGTTGCTCGATTGGGAAATGGTCGGTAAGTAAGCCATTCTAACGTAGAAGGCACAAAACCAAACCCTTCGACGTGTTGTGCTTGGTCGGGTCCTATCACATGTAGTGGGATTGAACTCACAAAATTTCTGTACTCTGTAATGGCCATTTCTCAAACGGTACCTGTTCCCTATTACAATTCACATCGGAACCACAACAGGTGTCGGTAGCGGGCCACAAGAACTGGGACAATATGTAATCAGCAACATGGATCCCCGCGAACGGCGAGAATATGAGGAATCCCTTGTTCGAAACTACCACCGAACACTCGTAGACGAACTTGCAAAACATGGTCGGGGTTCTTTACGTTGGGAAGACTGTTGGGAAGAATACAAGATCGGCGGGTTGGAACGCTGGCTTTGGTTTCTGGTGTACTTTAGCGCCCAGTACGAGCAGCCGCTCATGGTAAAATGGGCGCGTTTCTTTCACGACCAGATCAAGGAGTTTGTTGACGACCACGAGATCTGCCCGGAAGACGTCACCCAACCACGGCCGTAATAAAACCAAACGACTAAGAAGTGTACAGCAACTTACTCCGATAATGCGAAACTGTAACAAACAACATCGGTAACAAAGACTCTAATGTAGCTTGCATTCACTTGTGACGGTGGCACAGAATCTCCTGTTGCTCCCTTGAATTGAATTAGGGCTCGTTTGCCTTCTATGATATCCGTTGATAGCTTTTGATCCCTCAGACATTTTCAAACTCCATCTAACACCAAACTTACACCCACACCGGGGATTCTGCACATTCTACCCTTTTTTTGGGGATTTCACGTTGAGTGTTCACACATTTGGCTTATTGCGGAGGTTGAGTGGCATCACGGTAATTCTGTTTTCACTCGCATGTCGCATTTATTTAGACTTGCATAACCGCTGCCTATGCTATTATGTGCCTGAAATCTTGCCATGTTATCTACCCCACTCCAGTGCCTCGAAACTTCCCCCATAATGGATTTCTGCGCTCCATTTCGGTACATAAACATCACCAATTTTGAGTGTTAAGCAACATCAATTTCAAACTATAAACAATAATGTAGCAAAGATTTGGATTGATAAATTGGTTGTTTTTGTTGTTCAGTACTACATTGATTTATAAATGTCTTTGTGTCACCACCGATCCTACACAGTTCTTGTCTTATGGCTCTTCCCACATACCCTTGTACTTGAGGAGCTCGGTGCCCTTTGGGATGTCTTCGGTGGCAACAGCAAAGACGTCAAAGGAAAGGCGGTGGCGTTCGTACACGGGAGAGTATTTGGGTCTTCTGCCCTCCGGGTGGGGAGGGATCCATCTACCAATGTTAGCGTCTTCCTTCGTCTCGACCTCTCGGATCAAGTACGAGGCACCGATTTCAACGAGGGTGCGCTGGGTTCCCTTCGCCTTGGATTCGTGGCCAAACTTTTCGATGAACGTTACAAAGTCTTCAATGACAGAAACTCCCCCGTATTCGGTAGTCTCCTTCAGGTTGTCAATGGCCTTTTGGGAAAGACTCAAGGAACTTGCCAAGTGCTCGGGCATGATGTAAGCACCCTTCGGAATATCCACCGCGGCATAGACGTGGGTATTCGAGATGTACATGCCTTCGCCTTCTCCCTCCCAGTCGGCAGTCACCTTGAAGGGATTTGCATCTTCGTTTTCAAAGTTGAATTCGTAGATGGGTTTCTTAAAGTCCAAGTGTCGGTACGAGCACTCGAATGGAGTTGGTTCCCGGCGACAGTACGTGGTCTCCCATGCCTTCGGTGCAACCTGGTATCCCAAGTGTGTGATTCCGTCGAAATATTGAAGGGCTCGAACCTTGGAGTGCGTCTTGACAATTCGAGAATAAATCTCATAATCAATTTCGTCTGAAGTTGCATAAAAAAGGCGACGACACGTATCGGACTTGCAGACAACCATGAAGGCCCGAGGTTCAGAGAATCCGCAATGGGGATCTTCGTACACAAACATGGCCTCGACGGCGTCAAGGGCTTCAAGGTTCTTGAAGAGAGCTTCGCGAGGGGCGTTGAATCCAATGTCAGGACGGGGATCCAAAATTGTTGGTGCTCTTCCGATCTGAATGACCATGATGCCATCGTCCGTCAACGAAGCCAAGATAGCTTCGAGGTGTTCCGTGTCGTACAAATCCTTCGAAATGGCGGAGGATGCTTCTGGTTCCATGGCGTCCACGATTACTACGTCAAACTTTTCTTCTTCTGCCTTGCGTTCCGTGAACCATCCCTTGGCATCTTCCAAAACCAGATTCAAGTGCTCGTCGTCGAAACAATTCTTGGATCTTCCCACCAAATCGGAGCAATCCGACATGAACGGCATGTAGGTCTTGGCAATATCAATCAACTCGTCATCGATCTCCACCATGGTAACCGAGTCAACCGTCTTGTGCTTCAATACCTCTCTCAGGGTAGCACCCTCTGCACCTCCAACGATCGCCACACGTTTGGGATCGGCGTGCGAAAACATACCGGCGTGAACCAATGCCTCGTGGTATTCTTTTTGCGAACTGGATTCGGATTGCAGGGTTCCGTCTAAAAAGAGCATTCGGGTGGGAGATACAATCTCAGCCGTGTGCCAGCGTGGATCGCCTGGTTGGAGGTTGTGCTTGAGGGCGTCCTCGTGAGAAGGAGTTTCTTCCAATCCAACAATGTCCCATATATCCACACGCTGGAACTTGGTCAGCTTGCTGACGATCTGTTCCTTGAGGGGACAGTCAATGGGCGACCAGACCATTTGCGAAAGGTCCGAGTTGTGGTCGAGGATGGCGTAGTTGTCGTTTCCTCGGTCAGGAACCTTGTCCTTGTTGCGGAAGCCACGCAACTC
The DNA here is from genome assembly GCA_037355855.1 of Pseudo-nitzschia pungens. Taxonomy (NCBI): domain Eukaryota; phylum Bacillariophyta; class Bacillariophyceae; order Bacillariales; family Bacillariaceae; genus Pseudo-nitzschia; species Pseudo-nitzschia pungens. Next base: position 587,531 of record CM074762.1, on the reverse strand, counting down.
GTGCGACCACTGCATCCCTATTGCGTCATTCTCTCGTGGGATTCCAAAGAGATCTTGAATGGTCTTGACAACCGGCACCAGGGGATTGTTTCCGCAGGTAAACAAATCCAGGGTGATGACACCCTCGTCGGGCCAGGTGTGGAAACTAATGTGGGATTCGAGCAAGACTCCAACGCACGAAACTCCCTTGGGAATGAGCTTGTGGCAATGGTAGGAAAGCATAGTCAATCCGGCATGGTTGACAGTGTCCACCATAGCCTTGGCGAGACGTTCTTCGGAATCCAAAAAGGCGGCTTCGATTCCCTTGATGTCAACCAAGAGATGCTGAAAATGAAAACAACGTAACAATTGATCAATGCGAGAGGAACGTTAGATCAGCACGATCGAAACAAACTTTCACATTGATCCCCAATCGTTTCTTCTTGGAGGGCTGACCAAAGGTTCCACCAGAAGCCGCTGCCGCTGCCGCTGCCACAGCCATACAGCAACAACAGCCCACCAACCAACGAACCTACGCGAGACACATCGTACTTACCTGTCCGGCGGGTTCATGCAATTCGCCGTCGTCGGCAGAGGCTTGTGCCGCGAGCGCGGATTCGGCCTGGTTGATCTCCACCGACGTGACGGGTGGCAACTCCTGCTGGAGTGGAGCCGCGCTGCCCGATGGGCCGTGGGCCGTGGGTCCCAGCCCGACACCCACGCCAAAGGAAACCGCCATGGCAATGACAATCACCGACACAAAGACGCGGATGTCCACCGCATATCGATGATCTTCTCCGGCCATCTTGAATGTAACTATAGTAGTGTTTTGTAGGAAACCCAACGTTCAAAGTAGAATATTTGTGTGTGTTCCGGTTGGATTCCGGCAGAGAATCATCGTTTGGATGATTGCCCGGATAACGCGAGTTGCGAGTTTCCCTTGGTCACAACACTCGGAGCACTGAGAGGGGAACACCGGTTGAGCGTGATCATGGTGTACGGACGCTACTCTAGTACTGAAAAGCAGTCGTACGGTACCATCCGAAAACCAGAAAAGGCAAGCTACCAGGGGATAAAAAAATCGGAAAACGACACTGATTTCCTGTGAGTCTCAAATCATCCGTTCTGGGGACGTCATTGAACGAGAGCTTCGTTTCGCGTTGGGGCAACAGTTCTCCGCCAAGGCGCTTCGGTCATCCACCCCAAAAATTCAAATCCTCGAAAAAATGCATTGGCTCGTGCGGTGATTCCCATAGTATCAATATACACGCGTAAAATACGACCGTTGAATTGAGATTATAGACACACCACGTGCTCAAGTACTATCTTGAGAAACTCTATTCGACGAGAATTGCCGTCGAAAATCCGATCGCATGCCCCTTTTCCTAATTACGCAATGGGCCAGCTGCGTGACTCAACAATTTTGAGGGCATTCGTAATGAGCACAACGGAAGAAAATAATAGTAAGAAGTATTTTAATTGCACGTTACTTGAATCACATAATCTTACGATGTTATGTACATGTACTGTGCTCATAAGTGTCTCTATCTATGAACTAAGGTTTACCATCACGGTACCGGTAAGGTTAATCTTACGGTACTTACCGTAACCTTACTGTATGAGACTACCGAAAAACACGTCCATACCATACCCATAGCACATGATGTTCATACATATGCATTCAGGGTATTGAGTGAATCACCGAGAGGACATCTACCGGTGTAATTATTCGGTTCTGAGCGGAAAGACATCATTTTTTATGCGAAGACCCCACAAATGAGAATTGTGTTCTTCTCATACTTTTTCCTTTAGCTTAAAAGGTTGAAACAATACCGTGGGGGATATTCGCTACAGATTATTTTTTGTCTATGTACCGGTAGCACTAGTACAGTATTCAGAACAGCTGTCACTTGATTTCCGTAGAAATTAGTAAAATGAGACGTGGAACCGGGGGATAACTGAGGAATCATGTAGTAAGATTACCTGATATCACTGCCCGTAACCTTACACGTGCTCAGCAATTCGATTCATGGTGCGATTCTCAAGTGCACATCGCTTCTCGTCTGTGGCAAACCGAGAGGAGCTTTTTTCGAATGAGAAGAAAATTACGAAAAAGCAATACAACTAGATACCTACCGTACGGTATCAGTTCTACCAAAGTGCCTTGTGCTTTCGCTTCACCTGTTTACCATGACGAAGACCTTTGCCGGTGTCGCCACCGTATTTGCTGCCATTGAGCTCTTCACATGCTACGTCTTGTGGTGCGATCAAGATGCCTCTAAGTTTGGCGAGCAGACACTCGCCCCGGCAAACTTTGCGGGTTGGAAGCTCGCTGTCGCCGCGGGCAAGAAGTGGCTGGCGGTGGAGAGGCAGCTCGATTTTTTCTCGCTGTGGGTGGGAAACAACAAGTTCATCTTCTCGGTGCTGCTGCTCGTCTGCTCGTTCTCGCGGGACAACCTGACGAGGCTCGCGGCATCGTTTTTCACGGCCGTGGGATGCGCCATCTACTGGATGGCCGGGATGGACGCCTCGCTGCGCCGGATGGAGGAGGCCGGTGACGTGCGAAGCGGCCAGGCCGACGAGGTGGATGCGACCATCCGGTTCTTGCTGTTCCTTTGGGTGCTGGCGTTCGCGGCCGAAGCGCACGAGACGGTCAAGATCTATCGGATTCGTTCGCAATCGAAGGTCAAGGCTGCGTAGGTAGTCCGAGCTTGGCACCATTTACATTCATGATCCACCGCTTGATTCTCATCGTGGGGTCGGTTCGGATCTTCAGCGCTGGTTGTGGAGGTGATTGGAGCCATTTGATAATTGCAGAGGTGGTTTGAAATTCTAGGCGAAGGCGAAGGCTGCGTAGAGATGCTCGGAGCTAGACACAATCAATGCCTCAGAAACAATAATCTTTGAGTTTGAAACTACCGAACTATATTATGATTGGATCATCATCATCATCATCATGACCAAGCTTCATTCATTCTTGAGTCTTGAGATGATTTTGAGATAATAATATTGTCAAATGATGGATTCATTGCTGAGATTCATAGTTTTTAGGTTAGAGGTTGGAACATTCGATACTGTTTTCGACAACTGTTACCGGAATGGCACTATCAACCACCAAGAGCACGAAGAGAGGGTCTACAGAAGATAATACAGGCAAGGAACGAAACGCTTTTCGTCGTCGTTCGATGACCAATTAGAGCAATTCTAGAAGAATGTAGTGTCCACTAGGATTGCGATAAACGATAGAGGACAGAGGTTCGAATCTCGATGGTGTCCTCCACCACGTGAATACAAGTACCAAAAATCATCGATCGATCACAGATTCTTTGTCACCTGACGTGTTCGTCCACCCCGAGTGGTACAGCGAACAATTGTTAAAGCCCCATTGAAAGGCAGGGTATTCGGGCTTTTCTCGGTCCAAGAACATCCTTGTTGCGCCACCTCATCTGACAATGCAGTGGTTGCGATGGATGCGAACCGGGAGATGGTAACGGGTACGGCTGCATCTGTGACTGTTGCTTGCTGGTCCGTGAGAAGCTGGCACTCGTTGCCGTTAAACCGAAAGACCTCTGTTCATTTGATCGTTCCAAATCACCCACGAGCCGAATGTAGTGTGTCCCACAAACAAGTTTCTCACAACCGGACAAGACAAGCTTCTCGTGTGCGATTGATTCGAGTTTCTCACCGAAGGGTGTCTCATGGATGAAATAACATCCTAGCCATGAGTCTCGAAATGTGTTGGACAATGAGATGTTCTCACAAAAAAAAAATCAAAAAGCTAAAAAAGCTGAAAGACTCTTCATTGACCCACCGCCATGTTTGCTTCGTTCCGTTTGGTTTCAACTCTGTTGCTGGGCACCTGCCTGGTGGCTCCGACTGCAATCGCCTCGCCGGCAAAACCAGATGCTCCTTCGTCGTTCGACGTTCCGGACCGTCATCTTGCAGAATACTCGCGCATCGTCAATGGCGGCACGACCGATCCGCTGGAATATCCATACTTTGGTGCGTAGAGCACACGTACGATGTGTTGGGTGCTGTTCTGGAGTGCGAGACCGCCGAGTGGGGATTGGTGATGGCACCCACCTTGATTGAGAGCTAACAGGGAGAAATGTATTTGTTTTGTTTTCTTGCGTTTTCGTGTTGCCTTGTTCTGGTGCCATGATCATGATCGTGATCGCAGTCAAAACTTATGGATGTGGTGGTGTTCTAATCGCCTCGGAGTGGGTACTGACCGCTGCTCACTGCGGAAATCAAACCGGACAGAAAATGCATATTGGTTCCTATCAACTAGGAGGAGGATATCGTAGCATCTGTGCTGAATACATCCCTCATCCAGAATACGACGAATATCTTTCGAAGAACGATGTTGCTTTGGTACGTATCTCAGTGCTTGCCCGTTCCTGTTCTTTGATTGAAATACACCCACCAAGCATCTCCTTAACAATTTATCTTGTTTCCAACATTTTGTGAACTTTCTTGGTGTTCGAAACGTGATGGAAACTTCTGCCCTCCACACAGTGCAAATTGGAAAATCCTGTTTACGTAGATGATAGCAAGGTAACTCTTCGGCTCAATGATGACCCTGCCTTTCCTAACGAAGAGTCTCTCGTCACCATTGGATTTGGGGTTGATAACCCATCCGCAACCTCGTATGCGATGTTTCTACAAAAAGCTGCTTCGGTCGCGATTAGCACCGAACAATGCAAGGCTCTAATTGAGCAATTGGAGCAAATGGAGAACGCAAACGAAACGCCCTCTGCCATCAGTGATGAAACGTTCGAGGATGAAGGACACATCTGCACCGGTACGTACATCAATCGACAAGAAAAGGAACTCTGTGGGAACTATCGATGTAGAGCGAACACATGCCACTGTTGGCCACAGAACCGCTTCGATTCTCACACGCTTCGTTCTCCGATTTTTTTTTTTTCGTTGCAACCGTTCCGTGTGAATCTAGTTTACGATGGACTCGACTATTCCGGACCACACATTGGGCCCTGCTATGGAGACTCGGGAGGACCTCTCATGTTAGAACAAATGGTCCCTGGCGGCAAAAGCGTCCACACTCATGTTGGCATTGTATCCTTTGGACCGTTGTATTGTGATAGACCACCCGCTGTATATACACGAACCAGCCACAGCATCGGCTTTGTCAAAAAGACCATTTGTGGTGATTTCGGAAGCCCGTCGCCGTTTTGCCAAGAACCCGTCGTTTGCGACGAAAGCAGCGAGGCGAAACTCGACATCCAGGTAGTTTCGGGCAATCATCCCACCAGTGTCAGCTGGACACTGAGCAAAATCGGTGCAGGTGCCAGCAGTGGTCCACTGCTTTTCGGCAACAATTACACGAAACCAGATTTTACTTATGGGGTGAGTCGAGTGTTCTTTGAATTGCATGGCTTGGTCTCGAAACAATCAATGATCGCATCGTTTGACTCACTTATTTTGAATTGTGTTGTTCCGTTGGTTTGGTGTTCTTCCGGACAACAGGATTCGATTTGTCTCGAGAAAGGGGCATCGTACCAACTTCTCATCGAGGAGAATACCAGAGTCGAATTCTATACCAACTTGTTTTCCCTGACCTTGAATGGAAAAGAGATTGCTAGGGGTGTACACTTTGGAGCGCAAGAGCTAGTCAACATTTACGTAGAAGGGCCCGGAACTTCTTGCGACGACGATCCAAACTACAAATTCAAAAACAAGAGCAACGGCAAGACCTGCAGCAAGATTGCATCCCTCCCAAAGAAGAAGCGCAGAAAGATGTGCAACAAGAACGATCCCGAAAATGGCGACGGATTGGTGAGCGACTTCTGTCCCTCGACCTGCATTAAAAAATGCGGCAAGAAGAAAGGCCACGATTCCACCGAGTAAACCGTCGGTCCTTTCGAATGCCGGCTGCTTGTGGTAAAACTAGTACATATTGGAGAGAAAAGTAAATAATGATCAAAAGCGTGAAAACCTACATAATAGTTGAGTCCAAACCAATCTTTCATGGAAGCATGATTTAGAATTTCAACACATGCCTTTTCGTATGCTGAAAGAGAAAATCCAAAGCTAGGCAATATTCAAATTAGAGTAACTTACGCAATTGGTAATAACTTCCTGCAGAGTGTACCGGTAGAGTGAAATGACGTCCGATCGGGATACAGTAACACCAAATTGAAATACTAAGGATAAGGATAGCACTTGATAAGATCAACTCCCAATTTCATGCATCTTTCACAGCCATGCGATCTTTACAACCTCCCTTTTTTTCATCACGTTTCAGAATTTGTGTTGATTGATGTATTCAGTAACCTTACGGTATGTTTCCTGACTTTCGCAGAATGTATCGAATTCAATGGCTTTCGGGACTGCTTCCTGACCTGACCTGACCTGATCCAACCTGATTCGGCAAATAATACCGCCAGTGAACCATCAACGCAACACCACGCGGACTTCTTGTTGCTAGACATGTTTTCTGTCAGTCGTTTCGACCCGAGAACAGCAGATGCCGGGAAAAACGCCAGCAGCACAGGCAGCAGAAAGAAAAAGGCGAAATCCCGACGCAAAGATGGCCATTCCGGGGAGCAAGAGAGAAAGAAGAAGAGGGCGAAAAATATCAAACCCGATGAAGATCACGACATCGCGCAGAATCAACCTTCCTCTTCAATGGCAACAAAAACTACCGCGATTTCGACAGAGGGCGAAAGACAGCGACCAGATTCGACTGCAGACAGCACAGCTCCAAGCAGAGTGACAGAATCGAAACCAGAGACTGCCTTTCGTGTCATCGCTCCCGAAACAGATGGGGCGATTTCCTCGCAAAAAAATCTGAGCGGCAAAATCACTGCCGAAGCGTTCGATGATTTAGACCTGACCGATGACGCTTGGCTTGCCTCGTCGTCGAAACAGGAGCGCTCCTCCAAGGAAAAGGGAAACAACAACAAACTCGGCGGCAATCCGATATCACCGACGCAGGATGGCTCATCGTTGAGTTTTGATCCGAGCGACGAGATTGAACGAGCTCTGGAGATGACGCGTCTGCCGATAGTCAAAGCCGCGCGGCGATGGGGCATGGCCGACTTTTTGATTCGAAATCTCCAATCGAATGGGCACGAGCACTTCTTTCCAATCCAGGCGCTCGTCATCCCGGATGTCATTGTTGCGGAACGCCACATGACATCCCTTCGTGTTCGGGACGTTTGTTGTGCTGCTCCCACTGGGAGTGGAAAGACGCTAGCCTTCGTGTTGCCCGTTCTGAATGCGCTCGCCACCCGCAAGGTCCGACGGCTGCGAGCTTTGGTGATATTGCCGAGTCGTGATTTAGCGCAACAGGTTTACGGAATCTTTGATGCTTACTGTAGGGGATCCGAAAACGATCTCCGCATCGGATTGGCAATCGGTCAGACCGACTTTCAGGCGGAACAGAAGAAATTGATTTTTGGTGATCACGAGGGGAAGGACAAAAGTTGGACTCCGTTGCGCAATTCCTTGGACCCGGGCGATCTCGAAGCGGCTCTTGATTCCATGAGAGAAGAGTTGAAAACTTACAATTATTCCAATGACGAATCGAAAGATCGCAACAGCGACAATCGAACCCCCCGAATACCTTCGGGAGGTATCAGTGCTGTAGATGTTTTGGTTTGCACCCCTGGGAGATTGGTAGATCACCTCGACAACACGCCGGGTTTTACACTGCAACATTTGCGATGGTTGGTCATCGATGAAGCAGATCGACTGTTGAGTCAATCTTATCACGGTTGGATTCAGAGAGTTCTAGATTGTGTGCACACACCTCCAACTCCGCCGAGCGAAGCGAGTGACAACGACAATACAAAAGACCATGTTACAATGACTCTCGACCCAATCGCGCATCGCAGGTCCGAATACGATTCGTTTGTCACAACTACCACGAACGCGAACAATACCACCTCTTCTTCTTTCGGAACTGGAACACCTGGAACTATTTGCCAGCGAATCCAGCTTCGAAAGCTCCTCTACTCTGCCACGCTCACAAAAGATCCGCAAAAACTCTCCTCTCTGCGTCTCGTCAATCCAAAATACTTCAATGCTCACGATCTCAAGCGACGACAAGTTGCAGCGAATGCGGCCCACAACCGAGTAAACAGCGTGGAGGAAGCCAATGCCGGGAACGAGAAACTCGAGGGGTCTCTCTACCGAATGCCCGAACAACTAAAGGAATGTACCGTCGAGTGCACTGCCGAACAAAAACCCATCGTCCTCCTGGCTTTGCTTCTGGAGCGGCTCGAGGAATTCCGCAAGCTGGAGGAGTCCGCCGCTCGCTCCGCATCGGAACCTCCCCAGAAACACACCATTGTTGTCTTTGCCTCCAGTCTCGAGTCGACGCACCGATTGACGCGGTTGCTCCAGCTGCTGTGGCAGGCGGCCGACTACGGAACCCCACCGGTCGAGTTCTCTTCGGCCCTCAACCAGCACCAGCGCTCAAGACTCATGAAGCGCTGCAACGACCCGGGGGATCGGTCCGTGTCGGTTCTGGTCTGCTCCGACGGCATGTCCCGCGGGATGGACCTGGCGTCCTGTCGGGCCGTCATCCACTACGACGTTCCCGGAATGGCCAAGACCTACGTGCACCGATGCGGCCGGACCGCCCGTGCCGGTCAGGACGGGACGGCGATCGCTCTGCTCAAGGGAAAGGGACAGGCGGGGCAGTTTGGCCGGCTCCGCAAGCTTATCGCTCTGCCGGAGCGCGTCACAAAGGCTTCGGTGAAGACGTCGCTGGTGCGAGATGCCATTCCGTTGTACAAGCATTGCGTCTCGCGCCTGCGGGATGTGCTGGCGGCGGAGGATCGGAACGAGCTAAAAACGACGGATCCAGACCTGACCCGTTGGTTGCCAGGCAACGAATCGGGTATGAGCGGCGACGACTCTGTACACAGCGGCGACGACGACAGCAGTAGCACCAGTGCAAGCAGCATGAGTATAGAGTAAGCCATACTTGTAGTTATTTTGCGACATCTTCAATTGCAGCTACACGTAGAATCTAACAAGAAATCCGCTAGGAAAAGGTTTCACCTACATAAGAAGACTGATTGAAACATTGGATCTACGAACATGGTCGAGCACTTGGGAATTTCGCAAAACTCGTACTCCTGCAGCATCTTGAATCCCAAAAGATGCAGTATTGTACTTGAAGTCGAGAAAGGTTGAAATTGTTGTGTCAATTTCATGCAAGGCACAAAGCCGCATCCAACGCAATCGCTGATAATTCGTCTTTGCTACCACCTGCATTTCGGTTCGTTTGGGGTCGTGTCCAATGAAATGAATGCTTCTAGACTGTCTCGTCAAAGGCCACTGTGAGTGGAAGGCGCATGTATTCCTCTGAATCAAAGTCCCGCACCTTTTCGCCCCCGCCACCGCAGCACTTTTCCAGCTGAGTCTCGGCTTTCTCGGGTCCCCCTACATCCTCCACGACCTGGTCCATTCCCTTTTGCCCCACGCACCAACAGACCTTTTGCTTCGTGACCGGATCCACAAACGGCTTGATCATTGCGTAAAAGGACCGAAAGACAAACGGTGGGTTGCAAATGTAGGCTCGGTACATGCGCTCGCAAAAGTGTCGCTGCAAAATGTCAAGGGTCCGTTTGGTAGTCGACATGGGGGGTGTCTTGGAGATGTGGAATCCCTCGTAATCAATGACGAGGCATATCTTTCCGTGTCCGTTCTTTTGACTGCACTTCACGGCCTTTTCGATCTGAAACACCAGGTGGCGCATGTTGTTGTCCTCGTGCATGGTGTTTTCTCTCCCAGGTCGCATATACATCATCGCCCGCCCGTCCTTGTCGTAGCCCCTCACATAGATCTTTCCCGTTTCGTTTTCTTTTCGGAGAATGGCGGCGAAGTCTTCTTTCTCTTCCTCGTCGTCGTTGCTTTCCATGTTATTGATGCCCTTTTTCTTCGCTTCGTCGTCCTCCAGAGCCGAAACAATTTTGTCTACGTGGAATTCTTTTCTCCATTGCAGAGTATGCTTGATGGCAGCAATTGCTTTGGCAATATCTCCCTGGATTTTCGTTTGTTAGTTTGGATGCGGCGAAATCGTGATTGAGACTCACATGAACAATGGCGCACGGCAACGACGATTCACACATTCACACACAGACAGTTACGAACGGAAGACACGAGATAGACCCAATCCAAGCGAAGAATCAATCGATTCGATTGTGCGCACGTACCTTCTCGGCGCGATAATGCCGCAGCGGCATAAATTCATCGGGCATGGCGCTCTCTTCTTCGGGAGTCAATGCTTGACGAACGAGTTCCGCTCCTTCTTTCTCGGAATCATTGTGGTAGGCCAGGTCGGTAGTAGTATCGTATTCGTGCCCCGTTTCTTCTTCCGGTTCTTCCCGGTCACTGTCGGTACTGCTGCTGACAAAAGTGTCTTGCTTCGACAGCGATTTTGCTCCGGACGATGCTGGTTTCCCCGTGCTGCAATGATCGTTGCCGTTCTCGTTCCGTTCGTCGTGCTCGTAGTGGAGCCACTTGGACGTCAATCCCCGAAAGTTTCGAACAACGAAGGACGATTCGTCGGTTGGCTGGTCTGTCTCGTTTCCGCGGTCCGGACTCGGCGCTATTTCCCCGGTGCCAAGGGAACGAACCGACAACGAGGACGAAGACTCCTTTTTGAGTAGCTTTCTTCTCAGCATTCTTGCTTCTCGTTTTGATTGGATATTGGTCTGTAGACTTATTGACGTAAATGAGATCAACTTGGACTGTCCTCTTGAGATTCAAATGCAATGTTAGTACAACGGATGGCCCTTCTCAGTGTCTGTGTTATATCGATCAAAAGAAGGATGACAAATTGAACCGGTAATCCGCATCCCGGGTTGTAACAACTAAAATCACAGGAACTTCCAATGCCCAGTGCGCTGCGGAGGATGCGGATGGTGGGAAAGAGAAAGAGTTCGCGAAGCACAGGTAAAACTCGTATGAAAACAGGACCCAGTAAGATAATACGAAGTAGCACCGTAACTTACTCGTAGTGATGTTCCGAAACAGGGAAGTTTGATTTTGTGTTACGAAGTGAGAGAAGAAAGTCAAACACGTTTTCTATTTTTTGGATGGGTTCAGGTACAAGGTACCTTACCAGGTACCATATCACATAGACACGCGCCGGGCGATCTCGACAAAAATGCACTTTGTTCCGCACAGTCATCAGGATTGAACAACATACCGGTACGTAGTCGCATATTCTGTTCGGAGTGGACGCGTGTGCTGTCACTATCGAGTTTCACTCTCGGTGGAAAAGTGATTATGGATGAACGATGTGTGATAAGTTTGTAAGGCGATTGAGAAAGTCTTCGACAGAATTTCATTGAACAAAACGCATTCCACTGCACCCAAACGACTGGACGGGACACAACGCACATGCTTGGATCGCTCCAGCAACAGACGGCTCGACTAAGGACTTTATTCGTACGTAAAATCAAGAGTCTCTGACCGCGTTATCGAGAAACCATTGGAATTGATCCCGCGCAATCCCCCAAGGAGGAACGATGTCCGGCTGAACCTGCGCTCTAACGAACCAGACACCTTAGGTCTTCTTGACTTTTATCAGTATCAACAAAGACGTGAAGGAACCCTGCATCTCGTTAGATGGGCTTTCCAATCGATTGGTGGAAATTACAACGAATAGAGTTATGAGCCAACAACAGGACCACGCAGTGTCCGCTAACAAACCAGACATCAAACTAGGATTTCCACAAATGATAAATTTCTAGAAACGATTGAGCCCGGAGAATTCGTTTATTGTGTCAACGAATGTAGCGCGAACCGTTGGAACAGACTATTGGGAGAGAAATGATTGCCAATGGATTAGGCTTTATTACGGGGTGGTAAGGTACCTCACATTCTTAATGGCGGAAGTCTTACGACACTATACCAGGTCAAAGAGGGTTCGAATGGGAGCCCTAGCATACTTCCAAATATAGCGGGACAAAAGGTGTAAGAAACTGATGACCAGTACCTTCGAAAATTTAGAATTTCGTTTTCTCGCACAAAAAAGACCTCCGCTTCCAAAGTAACTCCTACGATGTACTTCATATTGTCACAATCTCGCATTGAATAGTCTGGATATCTTCCTCTCTCTACAAATTGTGTCCATACTGTGATAAGCTAAAGTCAACCTTCTCGGAGTGAAGCGCGAAATCTTACTATTGGTCGAGCGGACAATTCTTTCCTTCCCAGCAATCTTCGGTCCCTGCTCGCAAGCATTTCAAGAAGACGGAACAACTAACTATGATGCTGATTGCACTCTTCCCACTTTTAGAACTTCCATCCGCCGCAGCAGCCTTCCGTCGTACAGCTTACCAACGCGGTCGTCGCCCATGGATTTGGCAGCTCCGCGAAAGAATTCCCGTTGTGCATTGAAGACGCTCTTCGCCACGGTCCCCGTGCCGAAGTCGTCGTAGCCAGAGGGACGTTCAACTGAGTAGGTCGGGATATCTTCTAGCTCCCGAAAAAAATTAAGTGTGTCGGCGTCCCACATGATTTGGCCAAAAATGGTGTGCGTCGCATCCAGAGAGGGCTGCGACCGCGTCGTGATGCCGAAATTGGGCAGGGGGTCGAGGTTTCTGTGGGTCAGAAGACCCTTCGTGGAGTGAGAAAATCGCTCCGTGCCCTGCTGGTTCTTTTCGATCCAGAGATCCGCTGGGAGCACGCGACTGCCGTACGTCAACGCAGTAGATCCCGCAACATCTTTTGCTCTCAAACTGGAAATGTATCCTCCCATCAACAATCCGGTTGCTTGGTCCAGTGCCGGAAACGTAGACCGCGAATAGGAGGGGTAGGGGTTATCGATGTCGAAGTCTTTTTCGATATCGATGTAGCTCAGGAACTTCTCCGTAGCTTTGGGCGCTGCCTTTCCGTACAAACCAATCGTGATCGTTTGGAACAATACTCTGTTTGGAAACGTGTCGGGAAGGTCGTCGCGAATGTAGGTAGAACCATCGGCACGTGCGACACGAACGTCCATGAAAACCTTGTCCGTGATCTCGACGTTCTCTGGCATCGTGGGGAGTAACAAACCACTTCTTGTGCTTGTGCTTGTGCTTGTACTTGCATTTGTTTCCGATGACGATCTATCGTCACCAAGTATCGGTGCTGTTAGCCCCGACGTTGGCATGTCGATGGTACCCGGAGCTACGGTCAGTGATAAGGCATATTCGAGACAACTCCGCCGATCAAGAGTTAGCGACTGTACGCCATTTAATAGAATGGCTGCTGTGGCAGCAGTCAGAATGTGACGGATAGATGTCATCATCAATTTTCCTGTTTGTTTCTACTCGTCAAGGAATAATACATTGGATTGCGGAATCGGAGAGCAGCGGACGACGTGCGGCATCTCATGGCCCTCACTTCTTGTGTCCCAAAAGAGAATTTGACACATCACTCATCCTGAATGAATTTGAAGAAGATCGCGTTTGAGGAAAGCAAAGATAGAGCAAGATAGCGTTCCATTCCTGTAACTTACCTACTACAATGCGAATTGTAAATACGAGTAAAAGGTATGAACGTGTACATGCAAGCCGCTTACGAATGACGTACGAGTAAGGTTTAATTTTATCTTACTCGTACTACACAGATTGTTATTATTTTATCCGCGCTAAACAAGATTCTCGATGATGATGAACCCGTCACGAAACACAATAGAGGATGTTGACAGTTTTGTGTAACTAAGAAGTGAGGTTACGAAGTAAGTAACCTTAGTTTACTGGTATAAATTTTTGTTCTCCTAAAATATGAGATATGTAAAGCATCGAAAGCATCGGACAAGGATGCTATTCGACAGCACGGAAATAAACGATGAGTTTATCAATGTCCCACTGCACTTCGATTCGATTCGGAAGTGAGCAATGATTACCAAATAGGACCAAATCTATAAGTTTTGCTCTAATGCCTGCCATGCCCACTCCAAAAGTATTGCCAAGCAAATGACATTCTTTGTTGTCGATTTGTTGTCGACGCATTGGCATCCAACAAAAATTATGCCGACAACTGAAACATGAACAAGCGATCATATTTGGTCCGTCAGGGTCATCACCGTGGAAATATTCACAATATTAGTACAAATGACTTCCAATCTAATCTCAAGACTTCCGGTCTTTTTTCAATTGAAAGGGATCATTGTAATTTGTAGAGTTTCTATAATTTGCTGCACTGCAACCTAGTTAATCTTGTGATGATCCAACCCTCGGGAATGGTCCTCGTATCTAACGGCGAGCGATGTTCAACAGTCGCTTTGCTTTATTTCTTAAACAGTCCAAAAGGATTGAATCCCTTTCCATCGTACGTATCCATCAGTTTTTGGTAATCGCGACTGTTTTTGATTGGATCGAGGTCTGGGTCGCCACGAACCGTTTCGTATTTATCGAATCCAGACTGAAACGCCTTTTCGAGATTTACCACAGCCTCTTCGACATTTCCTAATCTCGAGTTGCAACACGCCATGTTGTAATAAGCTGATTGAAGTTCATTATTGCTCAATCTCATGAATTGTTCCATGCTCGTTCCCCCGAACGAGCCGCCGACGGGGCTTGTTCCAGAAACATTTCTCGATCGGATCATATCGGGATTTCTACTTCCCGGGAGTTTCATTCCCTTTTGGAATGCTACAGAAAAGGGGAATAGTGCGTCAATTTTAACCGATCAAACCGATCGAATTATCAGATCATCAAAGGTTGGAAGAGAGAACAAATTGTTGTCAGAAAAGAATAGTAGGGTAGTGTTCCTCGGCATTGTTTATTATGACTCGTTCGCCTTTGAAAAATCGAAGAGAGGACCACGGATTGAGATAGATTAAAGAAGCGCATCCGACATACCAGTGATAGCATCTTCGTGGCGTCCCTCTTGCATCAACAACAGAGCGAGGACTTCGGCCTCTCTGAAGGTGGCTGGATCAGGGATATCTTCGTTCGTCATCGCAATGGAAGTAGTAGAAGATTCTGCAGATCTAGACGTGACGATTGGCGAAGTCGAGGCACTTGGAGTTGAGAAAGCATTTGTATGAGAGGCAGAGAGAACTACTAAGATACTCAAAGCAAAGAAGGCTTGTCCCTTTCGTATTGATGCCGCCATAGTAGTAAATTTTCTGTGAATTATGGAATCTTTTCTCACAAAACCGTTCCAAAAGCAATCCTCAGGTCTGCAGAATGCGAACTCTTCTTCCCAATCTATTAATCGCTCGAATATATTATTCGATTTATCAATCTGGTCTTCGTCTCACGAGATTGTCACCACCGTATTGACCGTGCCGAGTGTAATGCACAATGAGTTGGACTGTGGACGTCTCGATTAAGGAGCAGAGCGCACTAAGGTTTACCCCGTAGATGGAAGAGATCAACAAGCTGTTGGTACCGGTAGTTTCAGGATTGAAGATGAACTTCCAATAACGTAAAGAGTCTCATCTATGATACGTATGAACAACTTCAAATCCAAATAAATACCAGTTCCGGTAAGTAACCTTACCGTAGGGAAATCACAATTCCACGGGGAAGTTCAAGGAAAAAAAGGGAATATCAAGGGAGAGAAACGGGGGATCAATGAGAATATTCTTTAATTTTTGGTTCAAGTCTTTAATACCACTCCGACCGCTGATGGCGAGCTTTCCTGTCACAAAAAATTCCTCTCCATCGCCAAACGTGACAAGTAACGAGATCAACTAATTCGTGAGAGAAATACGATTGGAAAACGGAACATCTATTACCAGTTGGCACAGCACGGGCTGGAGTTGCCTACATCTTAACCGGAGTCAACGGGTGAATAACCAACCAACCAACCAAGACTTACATTTATGAACAGCACTCTCGTATCTCAAGAAGACAAGCAGCAAAGACGGAAAAGTCAGTTGAAGGACACAAGTGAATGAATGGATCCGTTTAGAACACAGTTCTCAAGAGCGATCCCGTGTTTCCCCTCGAAGAAACTGCCACTGCCATGAACATGGCGAATAGCAACGGGAAGGGCTCTAGCAACAACGGTATGAGGGCTCCAAACGATGGAAAATGCCGTCCAGCAGAGAATCAAACGCAACGGATTCCCAGAGCAACCAACGTCACAGTTGAGGTATCTGGAAGTCAATTTTGCATTGTCCCGCATTTGTTTCAACACATCGAGAGTTTACCCTGGAAGAAGAAAAAATCAACGTCGACCGGCACGAAAGCAACCCTTAAGCTTAATGCCAATCCCGATGTCTTTGAATGTGTCCTACAATTTTTCTTATATGGGAATTTACCGGATCCAAAGACCCTGTCAAGCCACAGAGCCAAGACGCTGATCAATTTTGTATCACCATTGGATCCAGTTGCTGTCAAGCCACTAGTTGAGTATTTGCAATCCATTCTGAACGAACGATCAGTTTCTACCACTGTCAAACGAAGCTTGTTGACGAAACAAAGCCTATCAACATTCTCCGCATCGTTGGCCTCCCGCAGTTCGTGGAAGAAGATTGTGAATCCCGACAAAACTCCAAGGATAGTAAATGCGGACTCAAAGAAATCCAACAACTTCCGTAACGGTCAAGACGATGCTACGGGCACTTTCGAAAACAAAAGTGCAAAGATCGCACCGTCGAAACAGATTCCGTCACCACCGATTATTCCTTCTCACGTCGAACATCCCGTTCCCTCGTCGATGACGGCAACAGAAATATCCGTTTCCTCTATGGATGAGTCGTCCTCGATTTCTAAATTGTCCGTCCCGTCCTCGTCTGAGTCATTGGTAACACCGCCTGGAAGAACACAAGATGAAAATACCATTTCGCCATCGGCATCTGCACTGTTTTCGCATCCTGACCATCAACATCCCGTTAACCATCATGGGGAGCAGCAGCATCAATGGTTTCAACAACAACAACAACAACAACAACAACAGCGGCAGCAACATCAGCAGCAACATTTCAATCCCAACCATAATGCTCAGATGACAGCCCACTTGTTTGTTCCATCGATTGACATCTACAGTGCCATCCCGGTCTCGGAGTCGATGTCCTCTGAGAGTGATCAACGTTACCCATCGTGCCATCATTACTACGAACACGATGGTGCACAGAGAGGCACCATGTGCAATAATCCGTTTACTCAAATCGAAAACGTAGTGACCATCGGTGTTCATCGTACTGCTAGTCACAAGTGCAATCGAACAAATGACAAAACGTCGTCGGAAATCAATGGTTCCACCAGCAACAAAAGACGATCCGCGACCAAGCTCATTCGAAAGGTGCTGAGCGGTAGCGATCTTGCTGCCAATGACGATGCAGCTGCCAAGAGTTCGATCGGCGGTAGCGGCGATGCAAGTAACAACAAAATCGGCTTCAACATGAACAATTTCTTTGGCCGAAAGTCGCAACTTCAGATGACTCATGCTGAGTGGTGTGCTTCGGAGTATGTTGTATAGAATAAGTGTATTGGATTGTAGAGTAAGGAATGGATGTGTGTGCAAGAGGAATACAAGTCGTGTAGAGTTTTGCGTACGTGTAATATTTTTGTCAACAATAGTAATTGGTTAATTCTGTTCAATCAAACTTTCTCTCGTATCTCCTCCGCATTTCACGAGTTAGTTCTTCTTGAAAAGGAACATCCATTTGAAGCAGCACTACACCAAAGCCATGCTATCGAATGCTACACTTTTTCGGTCACTGTATCATAAGCTATGCTATGTTAGCTGCTGCTCTCTAGTTTGACTTCTTCACTTCATCTCAATAGTACGTGTAGTATACTAGAAGTAGGTGGTTGTATGAAGCCTCTATCAATCAAAATACAAGAGAATCATCAATTCTACGGTTTGTTGGTTCCGGATCCCCCCAAATGATAGTGGTCGACCCCTAAATCAAAACGAACAGATCTACGATTGACCCGACAACCCTGCCGACAACGACGTCTGATGGACGACTGCTTCACGCATCACAATTTTGATTTCAGCGTCCCAAACATATTTGAAGTGCTTCCTTTCTGTCGGTGAAATTGGCTCATTTTTGATCTCGTTTCGTCTTCTATCGCAAGGAAAGATGATAGTGCACACGGTCGTCTGGAAGCGCTCAATCTAAAATGATAAACAAAACCAGACCACCATCTTACAGCAGAAGGAGTTCTTATTGGACCGTGTGTTCGTGAGTCAGTCAAGTCGGTGAGTCGATCATTCGAGCCTTCGGCCTTCCGTCCGGAACGAAGAGGCCACCCCCTGAGAACACCGAACGCGGTTCGCGCACGATCGATCTCGACGATAGGATGTGCGGAGGAACCGCAGAGAACGCCGAGGAAAGACATCGCGAGAACCTTCGAACCGGAGTTCGACGCCCTTCCGGCAGCATTGTTTCTCGCAACTCAAACAGCAGCAGTGGCGGCGGCGATGACTCTGTCATTGGCGCCTCGTTGCTTCCTTTTTTGGACAATGACGTCTCCGATGCTGGCAATGACCCCAACCAAGGCGAAACCGAACCGGAATGCACCATGCGTCCCCCGTCCCTCTTGCTGGACGGCGGGACTTTTACTGATTTCGATTCCGATACCTCTGCGCCCTCCGGGGGACGCGAGCGGATCCTCCTGAGGGGTCCACCGAAGTCGGGCAAGAGCAGCCTGGCGATAGATCTCGCGTATGTCAAGGCAGCGGCGCATTCCAACTGCTGCGGGGGTCTTTCGTGCTGCTGCGTGGCGTGCATCGTGTACCGACCCAAGATGGGTGGGGACGGTGCCATTCCGGAAGGGATGGGCAACAACGATGAAAACGACGAGGACCAATTTCCCCTCTTTTGCCGGCCATTGCCGGGAGGATCGGACCGAGGAAATTGCGGGAGTTTGGAGGCGTCGCTGCCCCATGCGAATGCGAATCCTAACGCCAACACCAACGCCAACGCTGCTGCCACGACGACGAAACCGTGGGATCCAAACCTTCTGAAACGAATCCGGATCTGCCGCGTCGCTTCGTTGCGGCAACTATGGTGGGAGCTCTTGGTTCTGGCCGGAAAGCCCCGGCACGAACAACCCTCCCGCGCTATTGTCGTCGAAGATCTGGACCGGTTCCTGGCATTGGAGCGGGGCGTAGATACCGGCCACGCTAGTAACTACAATAGGAGCAACTACAACGCATTCGGTGGTGGATACCATCGGAGCTACCACGGTCTTGTTTCCACGCTGCAGAAAACGAGTGAGTGCCAGATTACGCTGTGTTGCGCCATCCGCAAGAATGGGATTCAAACTCCCATCCGTATGATTCGCTTGGACTGCTCGCAGACGAGCTTCAGTGCAAGATGATTTGTGCGTTTGACGACCGCTGACATTATAGACTCCGTCTCCTCCATCTCTCTCTCTCTCTCTTTCGTTTTCCCCCCACTTTGCACTTGATTCCGTTCCAACCTCTTTGAACAGTGGCTCTTGCAGCCGACACGGCACTTGCCATCGAACACGGTCAGCAACACGGGATTGCCCTCCTGGTGACGCTCGGCACGGAACTACGGAACCAAACCCGGGGTGTGAGCGCATCGACCGCGAGCGACGTCCTCTTGTCGACGTCCTGCCTTGACACGCTCGTGACGCTGCGGCGCAAGGGAGACCTCAATAATCATGGTGTCGGGGCGTTTTTGATGAATCCCTCCCGAATTCCGAATCGCGGAGGTGTGGATAGCCTGGAGGATGCGGTCTGGAAGAAATCCAACCACAACAGCAACAATTCCGAGGAGAATCACGAGGAACGCTTGCTGGTCCACGAAGTCTGGCAAGCGGAAATTCGGGACCGCGAACGCCACTGTCCCGAGCACTCTGCGAAAAACGGCGGTGCGGCACTGGTCGACTACGCGATCGTGGAATCCATTTCTGTCGCCGAAGGCTATCGCCATGGTGACACGGACGACTGGGAGAATTGCGTTGAACTGCGATGGAAGCACAGAAAGCGCACCGGGAAATCATAAAGTGGACGTTCCGCACGGTACGTCACGGAATACGAATGCGAAAGCGAATACCGCACCGGACCAAACTGAACCGATTTCGAAACGAGCATGGATAGTCACACTCGTGCCGCAAAGGTTTTGGGTTCGGGGGGACACCACTAGACTGTGTTGTGAACACAATCCAGCAGGTCGGGAGTCTGAACGGAAGGGCAATGCTATGGTGCATCCAATGGGGAGAAAGAATTAGAGGAAGCAACGAAAGCGATGCAACACATAAATGCGGAGAAAAATACAAAGTTCAATGTCATCCAATCCTGCTCTCCTGTAAATGGGCCTTGTTGTAAAGGGGCCTTGTCCTATGCCACAAACCCCGGGACGTGCGCAACGACGCGTAGTGAGTGGTAGTGGTGATCCGAGATTAGATCTGCCATCGGGAGTAAGATAAGGTGCAATTTGACCATTCTGCATGCCACGATCTGCAGTGGAAAACACCAATTCAGGGAAGGAATTTGACGCCGCAAATACGAATTTTGCAGCAAGCAGTTGAGCTCCGTGAAGAGGATTCCGGGGCATTGGAATGGAATTGGGAACCACGCTACTTTGGTAGAAGGCTAGATCATACCGTATGTGTTCTCTGGACCGAGTTGCTGGTTTTTCTTTTTGCACACAAACGTTGGTTCGCAATTTGGAGTGGAAAAGATCGAATAGAAGGAGATTTGTAAGGTTTCAACCGCGCTGTAGACAAAATAAAGTCAACAATTCCCACTCACATGATCGTTTCCGGAATGGTTTAAAACACAATTCCGAAAGGAACGTAAGGTTACCTGTACCGGTAACCTTACCAGTACGTAACTACTCTGAAGTCCTATGCCACTGTCCAAAATGATGCGCCCTCTTTTTCTCGTTCCTTTCTGCGAGCCGAATGAATTCAGGGTTGGAATCGATTCTCAGTTCGGATGGATGCTGTAAGTTATGATTCTAGTTTTTCCGTTCGGAACCCGCGGTTCAGAAGAATCTTTTTGAAATTGATGGATTGATCCGTTCCGCCAAAATCCTGGGCGGAAAAACGGTATTGATTGTTTTACGGGACTCTCACTCCTGCGTAAGTTACCGTACGCTACCATAGGATTAGTTACTACTCAGAATTATATTCCTACCGATAATTGATAGAAGTAATCCACTTCATGTGATGTGGTATCAATTGCCCCGAGCGACCATTGCTTGTTGAGAGAGGCAGAAACTTGGCTTCAACCTCGCACCACCAAACCCCGCATGTACGATTAAGATGACCATTACTTGTATTACGTACGTACGTATTTTGTACCTTCCTACCTCTCTGTACCGTACTTGTAATGGTGCTTGCAACTTGTACCGTAACGCACTTCTTCATTTCAACCGGTAAGTAACCTTACCCGTACCGGTATTCAGTATTCAGTAGAAGCAGTTGGTAACCTTACTTGTAATCAGTTTGCAGGCTTTCGTTGTCACGAGGAGAGGCAGTCAATCGGTCAGACGGTCAGTCCGTCAAGAAAAATACGGAAGATGCAATGATATTTTCTATTCTTTGTTGGGAATTCCTGCCTGATGCATCCAGGTTTAAAAGAATAATACGACAGAATCAACTCAACCGTGACAGCAAACGAACACTGCATCGAACGCGCTATTCGTTTTGCCTCGTAGTTTTGAGATACCATTTCTACCTTTTTCTTCGAAGGACGCTGTCAAAAACTCGAAATAATAATACAGCAAAATAAAGTACAACATACTACCAACTGCAAACAACCAAATACTCTCCCTCTGTATTTATCCGCAGAAGAACGAGGGCTGTGCCAAGACAGCAAGATAACAACAGAGTTGTAAGGGAGGGATACAGAGTAAGAACCTCCTGGTTGTTATCACGTGTATTGATGTTTGATTGATTCGATCGAATTGTTCTTTCATAGTCCTGCAAATGATTCGTGCTGGAATCGAACGAATTATGGTTCGAGAAGAACATAACGATTGTCAAACTTCTCACATGAATTCTTTTCTTCGTGTTTTAATTTCCTAACATGAATTCGTTTCCTCATGCTTTGATTTCTATTCTTTCTGGTAATAAGGACAAAAAATACGATTGATTCTATTATTTGTTCTGTTGCCTTTGGTTTCAAAAGTCGTCGATCTATTCCCGTCTCATTAGAGTGTACCCCTCTTGTTGTCTGCATAGCAACGAGCACTCGTACGCACGCATACCATCTTCCTCTTACTCCCTTCAATCTATTGTATACCGAACGATCCTACGTTGCGGTCCATCTGGGAGAGAACGAATCTTTTGTAACCACAGATTCCATTCCTTTCCGAACGAAACGAAACGAAACGAATCAAAAGGTCACCATGTCGAGTGGCGTAAATGCATCACCATCCGATGCAATTCGCGCCGCGTCCTATGCCATCAACGCACAGGTAATGTCTCGTGCCATGCCCTCTGAAGGCTCCTCGCGCGAGAGAAATTCCTTCGTTTCACCGTCTCCTGGTTCTTCCTCCGTGTCGACCAGCCGGAATCCCTCCCTCTTGATCGGGCAGCCTTCGTCTCCAACGACTCGCCATCCCACGGCTCCCCGCTCGAATTCGTTGGTCCTCCGACGCCGGAGATTGACGGAAACCAACGCGGATCACCAACCGGAGTCCGTCGCAACGGGGAGTCCGTCGGAGTCGGGGAAACCGCTTTCCTCGCCCCCGGTGTCACCGAGACGATCCATGCTGGATTCCATCGCACGAACACAGTCTCGCTCGGCGCGCAAACTCAACGATTCGAT
This sequence comes from Pseudo-nitzschia pungens, assembly GCA_037355855.1. NCBI lineage: Eukaryota > Bacillariophyta > Bacillariophyceae > Bacillariales > Bacillariaceae > Pseudo-nitzschia > Pseudo-nitzschia pungens. The sequence goes on along the minus strand of CM074762.1, from coordinate 564,863 downwards.
GGTGTATTTGGACGGTCCACAGATTTACACGTGTGCCCAGTGCCGAACCCATCTGACGAGCCACGACGAGATCATCTCCAAGAGTTTTCACGGACGCCACGGTAAGATCAAACAGGGTGCGCTGATGGAAGTGATAAGCGATACCAGGAAGAAAACCATCCATACATCTTGCCCTTTGGGTGCCACTGTTCTCACGATCCGTCCATCCAATTCTGCCAACACCGATTCCGAATCGAACGCCTCGAAACAGGCCGTGCCTATCTCTTTGACCACTGCGTCAATGTAAGAATTGGTCCCGCGGAAGATCGTCTCTTGATTACCGGTCTTCACAGCGTCAACGACATCTTTTGCAAGAGATGTGAAAAAATGGTGGGATGGACGTATTCCAGGGCGTACGAAAGCAGCCAGAAATACAAGGAGGGTAAGTTCATTGTGGAAAAAATCAACCTGCACCTGGAGGAGAGCGACTACTACGACGTGGCACCGCCTGCAGGCGAGCGCCAGGATCGGTTCCGTGCACGGTCCATCAGCTGGGGAAGTGACTGCCACCGGCGCGGAGGGGGAGACGCCGGGGAAACAACGATATACGAATATCGATCATCCAGTCCGGTTCTGTCGTCTTCGCCGCCATCGCCGCCACCGAGGAATTTGTATCGCTGACGTATGTTGAATCCCCGTTCCATCCTGCGAGGGATGCATTCCTCGTACCGGAACCTGTTCCCACTGGAGGAAATTACTTCGTATTATATGGCATTGTAAGTCCGGTCAAGACTATTGCAGCGGAGTTGTCATCCGTTCAACCAATTAATATGCCGCAGTTCGCACATCTTGGCATTCAAGAGTTTGCAAGCCACTCGGCAACACAATTATTCTGTTAGATATCATTGAAACATGAATACTTGCGCTGAAACTGCGAAAAACAGAGAATTCAAAAATATAATACTAATATTTAATTAACGTTTATACTGTCACATTTGGAGAGGGGTGTACGTTTTAGCTCGGATGCGGTTGCGTTGAGTTATGGACCGAAGAACTGAAAGAGTCGATCTCGTGTGCATGCGTGTTGACTTGTGCATGTATGTTAGTGTTTGGAATGTGCGAAATCACCAGTTTCGACGGTTGTGGGAACGGAATAGTCATGAAAAATGCGGATGGCATCAGGTTCAGACGGATGGCAGCGTGCCGTCCCACAGGACAATCATGGTCAAAAAATACCCCTGAGAACGGAAGATCATCTATTTCTATCCAACGGGGTGAGTCTTAAACTCTTTATCTTTCCCAGCTTCGTTGGACCATGCTGGAGGAGATTTGTATGCTGATTGTACATTTCCCTTCCCCTGATCAGCTCCCTCGCTGCTTGAGGAATCCGACGCCGAAGCACATAGTATTAAATTTCCTGTGGCATCGGTGGGTTTTGAGCTCTCGGGCTGGATTCTCCATGATTGATCATTCGATGCGGCAGCACGATTTGCCGTATCCTGGGGCCTTTTGGATTTACCAGTCGGTAACGGGTGCAGGATATTGCTGTTGCTGGGTTTGATGTTACCGTTCATTTTTCCAGGAGAAAGCTGGAAGTTGGTGAGTCCACTACTTTGAGCCAATCTAAGTCGCTCCATCTCTTCCAGAGTGTGCGACGATATCGCCGAAACATCATCATCGTCAAACAACATGCCATTGGTAGGTATTTCAAGTGTATCGTTTCTTCTTTTTACTTGGTTGAAGCCTGCACTACGTTCTCTCAATCGCATGATAACATCTTCGGCAACATTGTCATGTTGGATCGGATCGCAACCGTCGTAATTTGAAGGTCGGCATTCACCAATGTAGACTGAGGCAGCATCTACAGCACCAACGCATGGGGCAAAGAACTTCTTCACTGAATCTATGAATGCAACTGCTGTGGATCCTTGGTCGTCGCTCTTATCTGTTTCGGAATGCGGCTGATGTTGGTCTTCCTCAGCTATCGGTTGCGGTATCGTAAAATTTCGCCCCCGTTGAGCTTCAGCGTTCTCTCTGGTTTTCGACCCCACTGGTCCATTAGTGTTCGACTGCATTTTGACAAAAATGCCACTCGATCAGCAAATGATGAAAGTAATATGCAACAGCCGTTTACCGCAGGAATGCAAACCAAAGGTGCTCCCGGGAGCAATCGAGTGCAGTTGTTTTGTGCCACCGCAGATTGCTAATGAAAGAATAGTGCGATACTTCTTCTATAATGATCTTTCAAATCGATCAATAAGTACGATACAGAACAAGAGTGTATATTAGATGAGACGAGCATGCACTACAGCTGCTGTTGTAGGGGATACAAGTGTTTGCCAAAATTTACTTTGGAGATGCGATCTCTTAGTCGAATCGATGGTGTAGATATCGAATATTAAGCAATCGACAATAAACATGTGGAGAGCTACCTGAGGAGAGTTTCGATTAGTAATACTTAGCAAACAATAGTGGCTAAATTTCTAGCGCCCTTATCTACGGTTAAAAATCGTGCTTCGATGTACGTCATCATAGTGGATTTACCCGTAAATGCATGCGAAATTTTTGTCGGTAGGAAATTTTAGGTCTGAAATCTCCGTCACATGAATGAGTATTATAACGTTTATACAGATATGAAATTGTATATGAACAGATAGTATCTGAAATATTTGGGTGAGACTCCGCCTCGTCACAAGAATGAATATCTATTTGTAGCCTACCGGCCATCCATGTAGAAATTTTTCGGACATCTTCAGTCAAAAAATATCGACGTCAATAACCGTGTCCGGTAAATATGCAATCTAATAGTAACTTCTCCTATCTATTTTTACTATCACAGTTTACGTGGTATCTTTCGGTGTGCTACTGGACCCTCCTTCTCTTTTAAAAATACGGTAGAAGTAATACTTTCGGAATGGGTTCTCATTCCGATGGATGTCCAAAAGCTGAGTTCAATACGAAGTAAGTCCGGTGGCTCACAAAGATGTGGTTGTGTACCAGTAATAGATAAGCCTTACCCTTATGTGTTGTACGAGTTACGTACAAGCTAAGACACTACCGGTGCGGTAAGGTTATGTCCTTCTCAGAGACTCACTGTTATGTTTGTGTTCACTCAGATCATTTTTGAACAGAAAGATTGTTTGATTTGAAACGTGATTAAGAGGCGAAGGCCGACGCAAACCGAGTATTTTTCGAGAGTTCAAACCGTACAAGCTTTCACTTTTTCACCACACCACTTCGATCGAGATACAGTAGGTGTTATGAAGAGATTGTCGATTGCACGCAATGGCTGTAGCATTGCCAACTTCCTTGTTGAAGTTGATGACTATGCACAGCTTATAATAAATAGCTTTGTGTTGGAGTCTGGTTTTAGACTCCTACCACCTTCCTGCCAACAATTCACTCTACAAAGAACTCATTCCTTCGTTCCAAGCCCCAATTTATTAGGGCGAAAGAAACGGCATACCTTAGCCAATCATGCTTCAAGCATTTTAAGAAGATTGAAAAGACGTATCGTTGAGTAGTAGTTCGAGGAGAAAATAGAAAAGAGTGGGAAGGAAGAACATTTCCGACACTTGTAGCGAGTCAAAAGCCTCGACGAAAACCTGATTCAATGTGGACCGCGACCATGAAGTCGTCAAACTACAGATTGATTCGGTTCCGATTGCTAGCAATTCTATCTGTACTCATTCTTACAATGACGTCTCCCGAGGGCCACGTCGCCGTTGAAGGCAAAGGAATTAGTGAGAAAGAATTGCGTCCCTCCAGTGAAGAAAGTGTTGACCCGCGTCGACAGCAACACAGACTACGATTTGCTCTTGTGTATATCGAACTTTCGCTCTGGTACTTACCCACAACCGAGACCAACAAATTATTGGGCATGACAGCGTTGGATACTATCGAAACAGCAACTCAGCACTTCTTAGTACACGCGTTGGATGAAAATCCAAAAACGACAGTAACTGATTTAAGTGTACGTGTTGTCTCCCAGAATGACACCATTGACCCTTTGTCAGCAACGGCAACTATCCTGAATAACAGCAATTCCGACAGCATTGCAGCCCACATACTGACGACCCGCATAGAAACTACAGTCCAATACTCTCTTGAAATGGAAAGTCCAGAATTAAATGGCATGAGTGAGAGAATAAAGGCGCTATTCGCGAGTCGGCCACAAGAAATTCTTGACCTACTGGTCTTGTTGAACAACGATATTTTTGGAACTGTTTTTGCGATTGGTTCCGATTCATCGAAGACCCCGGTTGCTTTTGCAAAGAGGACAAATAGCAACGAAACCGAACCGAACGACGATGAGTCCAAATGGCAACCATTAGGTCTTTATATCCTAATTGGTCTCACTGGCCTCGTATCCGTTGGTATTGGAGGTATTTTGCTTTGTGTGGTGTTACGTCGTATGTCAAAAAATAGGAGTAAACGCTGTGGTCCCCGACCAAAGATGACGATGGACCTTCCTTTGCCTTCAGTTCTCATACATAACACAATTACTGAAAATACGACGGAGGATCCGGATTCTGTGACTCGGTCGTTGAAGACCATATTACAGAACGACCCTGTAAAAGACACATATGGAAAGTCTCGAGAAAGAATAAAGACTCCCTCAGTGAATAGGAAACGACAAAGTGCAAAGGCAAACCTGAGCATTCAATGCCCAAAGAATGGCTCTACTGCGATTCCAAAGCGAACAATTCAGGCCGTCTACTCCGAAGACAAACTGCGCAGTCCTTTGGAACTGAACATACAAGAACTACGAACGAAGAAGGATGATGCCGAGCAAAACCTGAAATCCTACATCACTGGTTATTGTTCTCGCTGGGGAACAGATGGCGATCCCCTGCAGAAATCAGGACCAGCCGAACGAATGGTCCGTCCAAGAACTTATTCCTCACGGATGAAGGAACAACAGCGCGACATCGAATCTCAAATCCAAATACTTAAGAACAAAAGGAACGAAATCGAGGAGAGAATTAGAGAGAAATACGATGCGTTGCTTAATATCCTGCCTTCCGAATCGAGAGAATTCGACGACATTTCGGGTAATGTGATACGAGAAGACACGGCGTGCCGAGTGGGACCGGATGTATATCATGCAAGAGTTGGTGTGTTGGACAACGACGAAATAAGTGCGCTTACCTATGGAACGGTCTCGGCGGACGGCAATGAAGATCAAGAAATGGAGATTCTAACGATTCGAGGCAAAAAAGATCGTTACATTAAGACCCGCAGTCGAAACCGATCCGAAACCCCGCCTGGGTATGTGTTGCCGTACTACCAAAAGGGATATCTTTGATGGAGCGAAAAGAGCGATGTATGCCCGAAAATTGTTCCTGTCAACTTTTTAACTATCGTGCACAATGAGTAATTTTTCTCCAACGAGAGCTCTTTCTCCGATATCGTTTGGTACCAAACTTTTATGTGCTTCGGAAGTCCCCTCAATCAATTCATCGAATCAGTAATGAAGCTATTCTAAATGTTCTGTGATGCCTCGATAAATTGCTGAACAACCTATTGTTACTCACGTGAATGATTTTAAGAATGATAGTTGTTCCATGGAAAGAAAGCGTACGTCAAGTCATCACCCTCATTAGTCGAGGAGCAAGTCGGATGTATTGACTTCATTGAAGGAAAACGTGCAATACTCTATTTAAAATCGAGAACTAGAATTGTGTTATCGGCTTCCTAGTTCGAGGCGTCTATTATTTTTCCATAAAAACAAGAGCATATGGAAAATTCAATTACTTCAAGCAGTTCATAGAAGCAATCTGAGGTAAGATGCTGTCTACTGTTTCGGTGATCTCAACCAATGGCGCGAGCAACTCGGTCAAGCAAGTTGTCTGTATTGTTTGATTTGGAAGGCGCAGTGTAGGAGCGTGCCTACGTGAGTACAAACACGGGGAAGAGTACTCTACAAATATTTCATCTCAATGCTTCGTCCGAAGGTATAGCTGTCACAATATAAGGTGTTCTGTTGCTTCCGTTCGATTGTTGTGGGGGAGGGCGCTGGGGTGGTGTTTCTTGCGTCGGCGGAGGTTTTGCCTGCGAATTTTCCTTTGACGAATCCATCATTGGATCATCGGCCTGTCCAAGCATTTTAAAGAGAGATGCTTGGATTTCTCGTTGTCGCTCTTGTGTCATGCCCATCTGGTCACCATCGAAATTTGCGTGTTTTCCACTTGGATCCTTGCCCGTTTTACTCGGCCGAGATCCTCTAGTGGCACCCCGTTGAGACGCTCGCATGCGATTCTGATACATTTCGAAGTACCATGGTGGGCACATAAGATTCATTGAAGGAGGGACAGGAAGAGCCCAGCTGCTCGGAATTTGAAGACATGTTTGTAGAAAGACTGATGCCGAATCAAACATAAACTTTGGTCGCGGCGAGTTGTGATCACCCTCGACGATGATAATATTCTTGTCTCCAGCGTATTTTTTGTAGATAGCCTCGGCGTGGTGCTTTTTGATGAAGTCATCGTGCTCCCCCGCGACAAAAAAGGCTGGAATAAAACATTTATCGGCGTGCGCGATTGGAGAAATGTTTTTGATATTCACGTTGGCCTGTTTCTTTACAGACCCAGTGATCATTCGCAAGGCCATGCTTACGACAAAGGTCGGAACAACAATACCTTGGTCTCGTCCTTTTTCCACCATTTCTTCAGCCAATTGAGTGAGATCCGCAAAGGGAGAATCCAATATCATACAAGCGATACTGGGATCTCGACTTCCAAACATGAGCGATGTTGCGGCACCCATCGACCGTCCCCACAATGCAATGGTACTCACGACACCGGTAGCTCGTAAATGGGCAACAACACAAGAAAGATCTTCTCGTTCATAGTACCCCAGACTTACATATTCACCATCCGACTTTCCAGATCCAGCGAAATCGAACGAGAAGACAGCGACCCCCATAGAAAGCAAGTAAGAGAGTTGGGGCAAGACCTCCACACGTGCTGAGGAATTTCCGTGCATATATACCACTGGAGATGAAAATTTACCATTAGTCATCGATTTCCTCACGTATGTGGAGTTGTTGTAAAGAGGCAAACTCGATGTTGTATCCTAGAGGAAGACAAAGAGTCACTTACCAATCGGTATTTTGTCTGCAATTCTTTCGACTGGTTCCCAGTGAGAACATTCCAGGTTGAAACCCCGTTTCGTCTGTAGTGTAAAATCCGTTCGCGTGAACCGTTTCCCACAGAAAGTGAACGCAGGAGGACCCAGGGCCTCCATCTAGTACCGCACGTGGTAACATCGCAAGTAGGTGAAAGAGTTGAAAGAAAAGATGAGCTAAAACAAGTCACTGCAGTCGCAAGACTCCAAACGGAAGCGGCACAGATGGATGACCGTTTCGAAATATATATGATTCAACCCTCTTGCTGAATGAACGCTGGCCTCGGACTCGGTATCGGTTCAAGCGACACACCTTATAATCGGCCCGTGGTGGACGGATAATAGCGTTGACGAGTTCTTGGTATCCAAGACGCGCCATTTGAAAATAGCCTAGCTTTTTTTGTTGCTGCGTCATTTCTTGTTCTTGTTGCTGCTGAGAAGAAAGGGACGAAGAGGACCCACTCGATGTGTGCTGTCGTTTCCGCCGATCGTCTTGTGCGTCTCGAACGCTCGATGTAGACGCTGTGCGTTGGTTTTTGTGTGTATCAGTGGCTTCCTCCGTCTCCGATCCGCCACTTTGTTGTTCTGTTTCTTTCTGCGTGTGTTTGGGTTGGCAATTGGGAGCAGCTGTGCCGGCATTCAAAAGCTTGTCTGCCCCTGGATCCTCGAGGTTATATGCCTCTTCCATGATCTGCTCTTGCTCTTCTTCTGACAAAGCGTTCCCCATGATTCTTCGTGATTATGAAATTGCTCAATCAATCGCTTCTCTTCCTTGTGCAATACAGGTACCGTACACTTCGGTTGTCATTCGGAATAAGAGCTGCGGCACTTTTGCTCCCGAAAAAAGTGTGCACCGTATGGCAAATTAACCCGGAACAGAGATTTACCGGATCGATTAACCAACTCGAAAATTTTCGCAAATGACATGCAGACATGCCGTCAGGCGCGCAAGGCGCAAGCAGTGATTCTGGAAATTTTCGGCTTACGGTAATCTTAGTACGGTAGAACAGATACGTACGATACCTATTGCGAAGATGATTTCCACCGATGCGTACAAGGGACAGTACATAGTACATACCATGTGGGGACTATATTTGACCAGTACGACTCAAACTCGAAAAGATTGGCGAACCACAGGGAGAAGGAAGATGGTGTGGAAAACAATAGCAACACCGGGTAAACCTTACATGTAACCTTAGGTTATAATACATATTACTACGTATTATCATTATTTAAGGTTACCGAAGGGTATCGTAATTGTAGGGCTTTCCGGCACTTTCACCTTTCACACGCAGTACTTTTCGTCTACTGTATCATTCCATCTAGTAGGAAAGCATTCGAAGAGCCAACGATACCGGTAGGGGACTTCAAGCACCTGTCATAGTTTCTGGGAGGCGCAGCGAATAGGCCTAGCATAAAGTGAACACTTGTCTTCTTGTCTCTAATCGAAGAATCTATTGTTTTCTGTGGAGCGATATCTTTAGGAAGTGGTGGAGAAGTGTTGAACCGGACCGAGCATCCGAAAGTTCACCGTACTTCATAAATCATCGATAAGAGTGGATCAATTAGTCAAACACACAACCATGTCGAGAATCACTGCGTTGCGACGTCTTAGCGCGAGCGGTTTGCTCAGAGTGAGACGGACTGTGGCAACTGGCATTGGATCCCAGCGAGGAGTTGCATCCGCGACAAGACTTGGATGGAACAGCAACAACTTGATAAACAACAGTTTCCCTTCTTCTTCGGATAGCAACGGCAACAATTCCGTTGGTTTCGTTCATCGGCGCCAATTCCACCAATCTGCCGCGGTTTTCGAATATCCCGATCACGTCGTTGTCGGATTTCCGGCTCTCAGTCCCACAATGGAAAGCGGAACGATAGCCAAGTGGGAAATCGCGGAGGGCGAAGAATTCTCTGCCGGTTCCGTGATTGCCAGCATCGAAACCGACAAGGCCACTATGGACTTCGAGGCCCAGGACGATGGCATCCTGGCCAAGATTCTCAAGGACGGCGCGGACGCTACGGATCTTCCGGTTGGAACGCCCATTGCGATTGTCGTCGAGGAACCCGAGGACGTCGCTGCCTTTGCCGATTACGTTGTCTCGGAGGAGGAAAGTACCGGGGTCGCCGGAGCCAGCATACCGGCGAGCGAAGCTCCTTCGGCCTCCGCCGAGGCTCCGACATCTGCCGCCGCTGCCCCCGTGATTGGTGGGTCTGCCGGCACGAGTCTCTTGTTGCCATCGGCTAGATTTTTGGCCGAATCGAAGTACGTCGATTCTCCATGAATGATTTATGGTTGCAGATGGTTAGATGTTCAATATATTATTTTGTTGCTTTTCGGTTCTGCGGAGTTGTCTAACATCGTACTCTGCATCTTTTCATAAATATTGTGCTCCGTTTCACAGAGGTCTCGACGCAACCGGTTTGACTGGCTCCGGAAAGGGCGGACGAGTCACCAAGGGAGACGTCTTGGCGGCTCTCCGAGATGGAACGCCAATGCCTGCCCTGGTGAAAGCCTCTGAAGAGGGCCCGGAACTTGCAACCGCTCCCCCAGCTGCCGCCGCCTCTGTTGCGGCTTCCAAGGTATCCAGTGGTCCAGCCGAAGACTTGCCCCTTCCCCAGATCGATACATATGGTACCTACGAGGACGTTCCGAACAACAACATGCGAAAGGTTGTGGCAAAACGCCTCACAGCAAGCAAGCGAGAGGTCCCCACTTGCTACACGTCCATGGAAGTGGAACTCGACAATGTGCTGAAGCTTCGCAAAACTCTGTTGAACGATCACGACATCAAGGTTTCGGTGAATGACATTGTGGTGAGATGTTCCTCCCTCGCGCTTCGAGACGTTCCGGAGGTGAACGGCAAGTACGATCCTAAAAGCGATACGGTGTCACTGCAAGACTCGGTGGACATTAGTATAGCGGTTGCCATTCCCAACGGCCTGATCACCCCCATCATACCAAACACGGACAAACTGGGTCTTTCGGAAATCTCCGACAAGGTCAAGGACTTGGCAGGACGAGCACGCGAGGGTAAGCTGGCGCCGGAAGAATACCAAGGTGGAACCTTCTGCATCAGTAACCTGGGTATGTTCGGTATCGACGAATTTACCGCGATTGTCAACCCTCCCCAGGCTGCCATTCTAGCTGTTGGAGGAGGTGTCCGAAGAATCGTTCCAACGCCCTACGTGGACGGCGCCGAAGAACAGGCCAAACCTGCCATCAAAACTATCATGACTGCCCGATTGAGTTCGGATCGTCGTGTTGTCGACGAAGCCACCGCAGCCCTCTTCATGTCTGCCTTCCGACACTACATCAACAAGCCAGAGTTGCTACTGCTATAGCGGAATAAATTCAATTCGTTATTTTGTACTAGTCAATTAGATTCGAAACACGTGGTTTGGTTGAGGTAGTACTGTGAAGTATTCGCTTTAATATTGTTGATAATACTACGCAGGAACCAAATTAGTAGCCTAGGTTAGAGAAGTAGAAAGTTGCCTTGTTCATGGTAAATTACACGATAAAGAAGTGAAGAACTATTTTGACAGCATTCAACTTCAGGGTTAAAAAAAGTATAGTGTAGATTGCAAAACCGACTCCAAAGCATCTGAAGCAGAGCATGTAAAAAGCAAAGCAGCTGTTTGTTAACATGGGTATTCAATTGGTGAAATTGGAGATTATTCCAGCTTACAGCAAGAATAATGAATAATCGAGATAAGAAATTATTCTGATTTACTTCTATAATTCTAAATTTTAAGTTGCATTTTGAGAGTGATATTGTGTTCTTTGTATGTTTTGATTAGACACAAAAAGTTATTCATGGTACAATCATCTCTGAGGCGAATGAATAAGTGTTATCAAGCTCAAATCACATACTCAGTAATGTTTCAGATGAAAAGTCGAACCAAAATATGTAAGGCATTGATAAATTACTTATTGTGTGCAAGAATGACCTTGTGCACCAGAGTAAGTACTAGTATCACATCGTCAACAGATTGCCAGCAGGGAACAATGATTTTCTTGAGTTCAGAATGCTGACAATCAAGGTTGAAATTTGTTCAGCAAGCAAAATCAGCAAGGGCAAGAGTTGAGGCACCAAGAATGTCCTCCTACCACCCTTGATGACCAAATGAACAAGTGCACCGATGGGGAGAGGTCAAACCTTAATCCTGACAGTTTGTAGTGCCGGTTGTATCGTGGCGGTCAAAGGATGAAAAAAGAGTAGTAAGAGATAATTGATCACGCGGATTTGGATAGAATTACTATCACTTCGTATTATTTACCGTAAGGTTACTCGTCACTCGTAGTTCAGGAGGAATAGATTCTATGCGTTAGAACAGGAAGCAACAATGGTATTTTGTGCTAGACACGTCTTCCGTCGTAACTTACTCTTGTGCCATAACCTTACTATGTGCCCGTCTCATGTCTGGCTACACCTTCCGCGAATTTACTCTGTTAGAAGTATTATTTTCCATGCAATGGCTATTTTTCATTCGCACGACTCATTGTGAACTCGGCCAAAAAATCTTCGCTTTGTTTCTCGGGTGATCGATCATGATTGTTTGTTTTTTCAAAATTCTCTCGTTGTTTTAAAGCTCAGTCCATACGGAACCGAAGTCCGAAGTTAACGTTAGAAAGGAAGGAGACACTTTCAAAAGAACTCTAAAATAGAGACATCATCCGTACGAATAAATTGAACCTGTTTACTTCATCGTTTTCAAAGCTTACGGTTGACGTTGAACACAACGTCTCAAATCATTATCTTTACTTCGAACCAAACTGCCATTCCGAATTTTTGGATCGTACCGTACGACTTTTCCGCCACGATTCAATCATTCGGCGTTGTATCAGAAAGATTTGCTCTCTCTGCACAAGAAGTCATCTCAGTCATCCAAAACTTAACTTTAATCATACAGAAGAGAACAAAAATTGAACAAAATGCCGCTCACCATCCCACCTGAATTAAAGAAAATTACGCCGTATGTTCGTCGAGCCGAGGAACTTGACCGTGATCAGGGCAACCCAGAATCGCGACTGGTTGCGTACTACTGCCGACAATATGCCGTCCACAGCGGTATTGGGTTGGCAACCTCGCCTGCGGGCAAGGGCTGTCTTGGGGAACTCTTGGGGAACCTAGAAGGAGAAAAACAAGCCATGGACAGCTTTACGAGAGACGAATCGAAATTTTTGTGCGAAAAATTCGCCGAGAAGATCTTCGATAAAGCTGACGAAGAGGATCGAGCTGGTCAGGCAAATCGTAACACGGCACGAACTTTTTATGCAGCCGCGTCTTTTCTTGAAATATTGCAACAGTTTCATCAAGATAACGATGGTTCGGAAGAAGTTGCCGAACAAAAGAAAAAGTCCGTGTATTGCAAATGGAAGGCAACCGAGATTCTCAAAGCAATAAAGGAAGGTCGCACACCGACGCCTGGAGGATATGGCGAAGAATCGAACGATCCCGATGCTGGCCCTGCTGCCGATGCTGGTGAAGAGAAGCCAGGAACGACGAAAACAGTCGATAATCCTGTTGGAGTCGAGACTGTGGACGAAGACTCTGATGGCGGCGAAGAAGAAGTCGAAAAACCTACACCTAATATGCCAGTTGACGAAGAAAGTGACGATGAGAGCGTGAAAGAGGAGGGCACTGAAGTGCAGCTTGGACCGCCTCCTGCTTATCCCATGGGAATCGAACCTGTCGAGCCTCCTATTCTTCCACCCGCCCCACCGTTCAAACCACCGATGACCTTCGATCTACCTCCTCCCGCTCCCTCGACCATTCCACCTCCTGTTGCCCCTACACCACCACCACTTGATTTTCAAAAGCCAAGGAAGGCCGGATTTTTTGGCCTGGGTAGCAAGAAAACGACCAAGAAGAAGGTTGGAAGAAGCGAAATTGCAGATGCAACAGAATTGACCCAATTTGCGTTGGCAGCTTTGGAAGACAGAGATGTCGACCTTGCGGCAGATCGCTTAGAACATGCATTGAGGTGCCTAGGACGTTTGTAATGTTATGCTTGGAACTTGAAACCCCATGTTTAAGCGTCTCAGTCTTTTCAGTCATCTAGTTGTTCTTTATTCAAACATCAAACAATTCTTTATCAACTTGTCTGAGCATACACTGTCATCATTATAATAATAATAACAATATGATGTCAATCATGATAAGTTTTCAATACAACCCCTCTATACATGCATCATTTAGCATGCAAGTTATCCTGTTGTGTTGTGCTCATCTGCCACATTACGGATGATGAAAACAGAATGATGCAACACAAGAAGAACTAGTACTACTATTATTTTATACTTCTTTCATAATAATAATAATAAAAGGACAAGAACCCTAGTACCGTACAGTAATTAACTATTGCTCTAGGAGTATGTATTCAGTATTCAGTGTAAAAATGAATTACTGTAATCTTACTTCGTAAAAAAATATGACACCGGTAATACGATTCGATGTTGCTCGTGTTTCTTACTCGTATCAGTAAACCTTACCGGTAAGGTTACCGGGTACAAGTGATGGTGCAAGTATTTGTAATCTTACTCGAGCTCGTAAGGTTAAACTTACTCCGACCGTTAAGATTATGTAGTCTTGGCCGGTCTTGGCACCAAACAGCTATGCACATCATCTGACATCTGACGGTAATAGACGAGAATGCTGTACGAGTAAAGTTAGTGCTCTTTTATTATTTTTTTCCCATCGGAGGAAAAAAATCACGAAAGATGTTTTCGTACGTTCGTTCGTAACGATCGAACTAGTCGAATGGACTCTTTTGTCTGTCCTCGTCAGTCCGGAATTGAAGGATAAGAAAACAAATCCTTTTTGCATCGAGTTCAACAATCGAAGTTCTTTCATCTTCACGGTAAGGTGTTACGAACGTATCGTGGCTGCATGTCGTAGCTATCATCCTCTGCAGTGGATATCGGACTTCCTTTACACCTGGTCTCTACACGCTCTTTCCATTATAACTAGATTTCCACCATGGCCAAGTTTTCTGCTGCCCTCCTCGCCTCTCTTGTTGCATCCGCTTCGGCGTTTGCCCCTCAACAACCTGCATCCTCGCAAACGGCCCTTCAGGCTACCGGCTACGAAGAAGTTGGTGGAGTTCCATTCGATCCTCTCAACTTGGCCAAGCTCGGAACTGGTGAGGGTTTCGACACCTTCCCAGGCATGTTCCCTGATGTTCAGTTCTTGCAAGAGGCCGAAATCAAGCACGGACGTCAAGCTATGATCGCATGGACTGGAGTTTGGGCGACGCACCAGGTACGAGACTACGACGTTGCAACACGAACCCATAATGTAACAACGACCCCGGCAAAGCGATGCGTGGAAATGCATGACCCAATTTTCACGTTGAGAATATAGTATCATCTCGTGCAGCATCTTTGCTGTAACGGAATGCATTGATGAGGACGGTGGCATTGTTCAAACCAATTAACAACGATTCTAACATTTCTGAAATTTTCAAAATCGGATCTTTCTCACTTTCAAAACCCCGTTTAATAGGGTGGTATGGGACTCGGCATGCACATCCCTGGATTCCCTGAGGAATCTGATTGGACACAGGCTCTTGGAGTTTTTGCTAAGGAACAACCTGGATGGTTCGCTGGCATCCTCTTCTTCATTGCTGTTTGTGAGGGAGAAAGTGTTGGACACTCCGGAGACAACTTCCGAGGAAAGTCCACCAAGACACCTGGTGACTTGAACTTCGACTGGATGGGTCTTACCAAAAAGTTGTCCCCTGAAGCGGCAGAACGGTACAAGATTGTAGAAATGAAGAATGGACGTGCCGCCATGATTGCTATGGCCAGTCTTTTTGCCCATGAAAGTATCCCCGGATCCGTCCCAATCATGGACATCTTCAGCTAAATATGCATAGAGTGCGTATTATAATATGACGGGCAGAACACGTTTTACGTCCGTTTTCGGACCTAACGTCTACCTACCTCCTGGAATAATGAAAGAAAGTGAGGATGGGGACTGAGACTCTTGTAATAATAAAGATTTTATTTCATAGAGACGAAACAAGGATGGCTTCTCTTCATTGATTTCTCGCTGTTTCGTCGTGTCGTCTCAGATTTTACATTTGGATGAGAGCAGGGCACTCGAGGTGAAAAGTATTTAGACCTAGACACCGTCTATGAAGTAGGATAAGCATAAACAACTTAATTTACTTTAGTCCTTCGATTTCTTCAAAAAAGTTG
The DNA here is from genome assembly GCA_037355855.1 of Pseudo-nitzschia pungens. NCBI lineage: Eukaryota > Bacillariophyta > Bacillariophyceae > Bacillariales > Bacillariaceae > Pseudo-nitzschia > Pseudo-nitzschia pungens. Next base: position 549,547 of record CM074762.1, on the reverse strand, counting down.
GATTGTGAACTCGCACACCATAGTAATTACTTTTTCAAAGAACTCCTTCAAATACATGAAGTTCGCATGCCGAGTCCTGCGTTGAAAAAGACCTTGCACTATCTAGTTCTCAAGTTGGATGTTTTTCCGAATTCCAACTCTGCATTCTGGAAACTGAAAACCCTTTTCGTCATGGGACAGGACTCAGGTATTCCGACCATGCGATGGCACGAAGATATCGACTCCTGATAAACCATGTAATGAAGCGCGGTGGAGCATTATCTTGCTCTGCTGCATTGCTGCAAGTACGGATCCTAAAAAAGAACGCATGCCCTGTTTTAAATTGAGTGCCAATAGTGATCAATAGGCCGTGCGTCATTCGAGTCAAGGAACTCGACCGGAAATCGTCTCTTGTCTATGGTGATGGGAATGTATTGAGGATGCGTTATGGTCGCAAACAAAGAAGATACCCGAAGTTTGAGAACGAGGCATTGATTTCTGGTGTCCGCAAGTACGGTTTTAGTGGATTATCTACCAACGCTATTTATCGAACCCTAGGTGTCACTTGCGAGTGAAGTGCTCGCCAGAAAGTCATGAGAACCAATCCACAACCAATTTCCAGCGGAATGAGCTCTTCCATGGGAGACCCCTCTCCCACCTTGCGATGTTCGAGCCATGCACCGATGAGTGCCGAGACCAACCGCAGGTTCACTGCATTGATATATGTATTGAAGGCTAACGCAGCCGCTGCCCTTGGCCCTCCACGCCCCTGCTCATCGTCTAGCGGAAAATGACCGTCCATTGCACTATACAAGAAACTTCCGTGGTACAAACCCGATGCAATCCATAGGATAGAAAAAAGACAGCCTTCGTTGAATGCATACGGAATAAATGAGAAATCCATTCGATGTGTCACCCAGAATGAAATTGATGTGGATAAATTGACAATCAGAAATACATCGTATAGCATGACCCCAAAGTCGTCTACCTGACCTGGCGGAAGCTTCTTGCGGCCCTCGGTATAAAACAGATGCACGAAGGGAATTTCATCAAACATGCGTCGAAATATCGAAGGGGGATTTCCTGCATTGTCGTCGTTGTTTTTCTCGGGTGAACTCCGCAAGGGTGTATTCACTTCAATGACTACATCAGTATTTGTAGAAGATTCAAAGTCCTCGAGTTCTTCATCATCACTTGAACTTCTCGTAGCTAAAACAATGCTATTGTCGGTATTCTTCCCATCTGTATGGTAGGAACGATTTCTTCGACGTCCGCAGTGAAAAGAACGTTCCTCGCTAGTACGATAGTCCAGTAGTTGCCGACGCAAAGGCGTGACGGATTTCGTAATTTGATGAAACGGTCTTTTCGTCACAGAAAGATATGCTGAACCTAGATCGATGCATAGGAAAAGAACCAGAAGGCATTGTGGTATTGTTGTCGTCTGTCGGTTCATTTTGGAAGTGCGGCTTCTGTTCCGGTTACAACGGTTGTTATTTCTTGCGCAATTTTTCTGATCGAGAAGCAAAATGCGAGGCTCCTTTTCTCGACAAATTCCACCAAGTGTTGATCAGTAGTTTTTTAGCGATTGACGTCTAATATGACCAAGCACGAAATTTGATGGATCAAATAGGGAATGAACAGCGAGAGGAAAGAATTTTATGTTCTGTTCCCAAAGTAGGATCGTCAATATCGGTAGGAGGGGAGAAAAGGATAGCCGACAGAACGTCAACACCGATAGCTATGAAATGGCTAGTCAGTGCCTTCTTGTTCGTTCGATTGTGAGTCGGAATATGTCCCCTTCCAACGTCGTCGGCATTCTCGAGGTCTATGCGAAGGCGAAAGTCGTGCAAAATGATTCAAGAGAACAGAACTTTTTGTCTTCTCTGTTTTTTTATCTGTTGCAATTTACAACGCGAGAAAGAACAACGCAGCCGAGTCGGGAGGATCGTTATATGCATCCGACTAGTTCGATCGTATCGAGGATTCCTTTCATTCCATTCTTGCTTTTGATTGACAATGCTCGCGCGCCAGGTGGGAAACTATGGAGAGGAGTGAGTTAGGATTTTGCTTGTTCCAAAAAAAATTGCGTTCGCTCTGAAGCGTGCGAGAGTGCAGAAGCGCTCACTCATCATCGGCCTTCTTGTCATAATTTCAACCACAGCACACTTTTTGTTGCTTTTGATTTCAAAAAACAATCCCAACAACGTTGCTTCTTTGCATCCGTTCTTTTATCTCTATTGTTCGAAATATCTTTTCCTTCTATTGCATCATCGATAACAATGAAACTCGATCGTTTGTTCTCCTTCGTTTTGGCTATTTCGGCTCTCTCTCTGCTCCCTTCCGCACTCGTGCATGCGAAGAAGCACTCCATCAAGAATCACGATACACCTTCTAAATTGAACGACTCCATGATTCACGACGTGTCTAGCACTGCTATCCATCACAATATGGATGCGGTAGCAACGCTCAGCGGGGACGAAAGGGGGGCTACGTCGGAAGCCGTCTTTCCGACCACTTCTTCTTCGCTTCACCGCCGTTCTTTGAAGAAATCCTCCTCGGGCTCCTTCTTCTTCGAAGAGTGTTCCCACGCTTGTGCTACAAACGCTAGCAGTCCTACAATGCCTGGTGACAACTGTTGCAAGGGCGGTGCGAGTTACATCAGAGTAATCTTCAACGCTCCGAACGTAGGAATTCCAGGCACGATCACACTCGATCCAATCGTGGCCGAGAATTTCACCGATTACAGCAATACCTCGTCGCCTTGTAAAATTTTCCAATACAATCCAGATCGGGGTTCCAAGGGATTGAAGAATGGAATAAGTCCGCTGTTGGGTTCCAAAGGATTGAAGGCCGGTTCTTCCCAGCCTTCTGCCCAACCGTTCTTGGGGTCCAAGGCGGGGTCTTCTTCGTCGTTTCCACCTTCACCGCACTTGGGATCCAAGGCCGGATCATCGACTTCCCGAACTGCGTCGCATTTGGGTTCCAAAGCTGGATCTTCTTCTTCTCAAGCTCCGTCGCATTTGGGTTCCAAAGCTGGATCTTCTTCTTCTCAAGCTCCGTCGCATTTGGGTTCCAAAGCTGGATCTTCTTCGACTTCCCAGCCTTCGTCGTATTTGGGTTCCAAAGCTGGATCTTCTTCTTCTTCTCAAGCTCCGTCGCATTTGGGTTCCAAAGCTGGATCTTCTTCGACTTCCCAGCCTTCGTCGTATTTGGGTTCCAAAGCTGGATCTTCTTCTTCTTCTCAAGCTCCGTCGCATTTGGGTTCCAAAGCTGGATCTTCTTCGACTTCCCAACCTTCGTTGTACCTCGGTTCCAAAGCTGGATCTTCTTCGACTTCCCAGCCTTCGTCGTATTTGGGTTCCAAAGCTGGATCTTCTTCTTCTTCTCAAGCTCCGTCGCATTTGGGTTCCAAAGCTGGATCTTCTTCTTCTTCTCAAGCTCCGTCGCATTTGGGTTCCAAAGCTGGATCTTCTTCGACTTCCCAGCCTTCGTCGCATTTGGGTTCCAAAGCTGGATCTTCTTCGACTTCCCAGCCTTCGTCGTATTTGGAATCTAAGGGGTCAAAGGCAGACTCTACCCAGTCTCCTCGTGCCTATCGGTATCTAGGTTCAAGTGCTGGATCTTCTCAGTTTTCCCATACCCTGTCAGGTTCAAAAGGCACCAAGGTGGGTTCTCAGACTCCCAAAATTCCGTTGTATTTGGGATCGAAGGGCACCAAGACTGGCTTTTCGGAGAGTAGTGGACTCCGAATAGTCGACTGCAACGATCCATGCATCAAATTCCCTTTCGACGGTCATTCTTGCTCCAAACCAAATCTGTCCCATACAAAGACTGACATCCAGTCCGGAGATGAGATTTGCTTTGCAATGGTCGATTCCCTAAGCAATGAAATCTCTCTCGATGTAAAGATGCCAACAAATTTCTACGTATGGTTTTCGAGTGGTCAGGGGGAGGTCTTGGTGGGCGTGATTCACACCAGTTGCAGTGTCTCCTTATCACCACCATATGGTGTTTCCTTAGTGGATGCGTGCAGTCCAAACCGAAAAGGTCTTGGCAAACGCCCCAAGACCCGAGCTCGCAATCGTCATATCGATGTCAACAACAACTTGACAGATCCTCATCTTGCTTTCGTCGACGGAATAAGTACAAGATATTTCTCGTCCGTCAAAACTATTTATAATGAAGAAGATGCTGAATCCTACGTGCAAGCCTTCAGCATTGGATTTGGAAATTGTGGATGCACCTGTGACAGCTTCAATATGACTTCTCCTACAGGCGCACCTATCGTGCCCCTAACTTCCAATCCCTCTTCGACACCTACGGTTGGCCCTATCCTCACGCCCACCTCTAACCCCACAGGCGCACCTATTGTGCCCCTAACTCCCAATCCCTCTTCGACACCTACGGTTGCATCTATCCTCACGCCCACCTCTAACCCTACCGATATACCTACTATGCCCCTAACTCCCAATCCTTCTCCGACACCTACGGTTGCCCCTAGCCACGCGCCAACCTCTGATCCATCATTACTGCCTACAGGAAGTCCCTCTCCTTTCCCAACCACCGAACCGTCTTCTATACCCGTCATTGCCCCTAGCGTACAATCTCAAAGTTTCGCACCTTTCCAATCCGAAAGTCCCACTTTTGTGTCAAGTGCTTTCAGTTCATGGTCATCGTCGTCCGACAGAGGGTTGGCCAATCCAGGTAAGTTTTTTGGGCTCAATGTCCTCGTTGTTTGTAACCCTTTCCGGCCTTTAACATTGTGCATTCTGTCACTGTTCTCGTATCGAAACACAGGACCTGCTGCTCTCCCTACTTCGTGTAGCTCAACATGCATGCAGTATATTTTGGAACAATGCGTCTTTACCGGAACACCCGACCCATGTGATGCCAATGCCGGTATTCCTGTCCTCGACGAAGATGATGAAGAAGAGCAAATTGAGACTGCGGAAACTGCAACCCTTTTTCCTGGTGCAAGGAACGGGAAAAGTGGGAAAGGGTCAAAGGGAAAGGGCGATTACGGAAAGAGTCTTCACGAAAAATCCGGAAAGAAGATGGGGAAAGGTTACGAACTCGAGGAAGGAAAAGCAGGCGAAAAGAGAGGTAGCAAATTGGAGAAAAAATATTCGAGAAAATCAGAAATCAAAATGGCAGAAAGTAACGGGAAGGGTGGTAAGGCTAAAAACAGCGGGGTCTACTTTTACTATTCCGGGAACAAGCGTCGACTTGAGCAGATTGAATACCACCAGTCTCGCATTGATCACTTGAAGGATCTTTTGAAGCATGCCGAAGACTAGGAAACTTCTTTGCATGCCACTTTCAACGTCTTCTGAGAATGCATCTATCACGGTTCACAGAATTATTTTCTCCATAGAGAATGCCACAATACTGTATGGAAAAGAATACCTTCGACCAAATGTCGTCAATGACTTTTTGTACTTCAAGTGAAAAAAGTAGTTCCATGTTTCATCATTTGAACAATATGTCAGTATCTCCAATCTAACATAATAAATATTTGCGTTTACAAAAAATTTAGCCGTTGCTTGTCTGTTCCGAAATCTATCACAAGCATAGTGCGGACCACTTGCACCAAATGAATGCACACCTTGCGATAGGTCTGTGACATAACATAAACGCTTTCGTCCGTTCAAGCTGTGACAGCGTCAAGTTACAGCTTGGCATGCCAATAGAACAGAAGGGTAAACCCTATTTGCAAAGTATATCATGCATTATAATTTAAATCCTATGATAGTTTCCCCCTAATTATGTACTGCAGACTCCCACAATCTTTTCTCAGTTGTCGTGTACTAGTTGCTACAGAGCTACAGAGATAGTGCGACGTCTTGTTTTTGAATTGGTAGTAGACTGAGTGAATGTCGGAGCCTTGGGGGTGTCGTTCATCAGATTCTCATCATTCCTGCTAGAAGTGGAACTTTGTGATGTGTTTGCGCATGCCGTGATGATGGCGGTATCCATCACTAAGTTCGATGGCCATTCAATCGCTACCATCGCTTGGCTCTCGAAACTGTTATCTACTGTTCGCGGAGACTGTGGAGGAGTCAGCAACGGAATAATGGAATGATCACCGTTGCAAACAGCACCACTATCTTGGAATGTTTCTTCGAGCTCTTCACTTAGCATTTCGTCTTCGTCTTTCTCATTACAAGAGGCCATAGACGGAGAGTCATCTCTAATAATATATTGGCGTGGCAATGGTTGTATGATTTGACTCAATGCCTCAACACCAAGTGTGATTTCAGGTATGGAACAAGCATCTTTGAACGATATCTCGAGGCCTCGCCTCCTCTTCATACAATCCTCGTCATGATTTGCTTCTGCATTGAGGGCGGATAAGGTATTTGAAGAAAGCACTCGTTTCTGCTTTGCGGTTTCCCACTTGTCATCGACACTTGCACCACTGGCACCTACTAATGCGTAGATTTCGCTCATTTCCTCGTGCTGGTCTTCATCAAACGCTGGCTCGCTACATCCCTCTCCGGTGTCCTGTGCAATAATGCCAGCACCCTCCACCACTTCCAAACCCGAAAGGCCTTCTCTGTCTGTGAATGGAAAGTCGTGAGGAGGTGATTTCGTCACCTCGTCGGAGTCATCCGATTCGGTGTCGGCATCACTGCCATCATCACTGTTACCGGCGCAGCGATTGGCAGGAGTGTCAGTTTCGGTGACTTGTTTCGATGTGCTTAAAAATCCGCTTTTGGCATTTATGTCGCCAATCAATCCGTCCCTTCAAGAGAATTGGCACGAAATAAGTTGAAAAGAAATGAAAGATTATATTAGGTTTTTTGCTTCAACCACACATCAAAAACAATTCGTGTTGTGCGACATTCATACAAGGCTATGGATGTAGTCCGCTTACCTGCTCACTTCTGATCCTTCCATGGTTACAACTTTTGTGTCGGTGATATTCGACTGTAAAGTCAACTGGGGTAAAACGGGTGTTGGCCGATAGAGAACAACACCGTTTGGCTTCATTATCTGACTGCCGATAGTAACAAATTTGACCAAATCTGCCATTTCATCATCTTTGGAGATTTCACTGGCCTCGATCTTCTGATTTCGATCATCGGCGTCTGTATCGACAGTTGTATTCTCTTTTTCTTCGACCTCTTCCTCCTCGTCGAGATCGCTATCCGAAAAATCGGAGTCTCTCAACCCAGACTGCCCCATGATACAATTTCTTTTCACTTCCTCGTCCTCCGTTTCTTCTGTATCGCTTTGATACCTTTTTGCTAATTTATCGGCATTAGTTCCTTCCATTTTGTGGTGAAAAGAGACGCAAAGTCTTCTTCTAGTGCACAAAGAAACAATCAAAATGTGACAAGCATGTCAAAAAACGATCCTGGTGAGAGAGCCGAATGTAGAAATTTTAGAAGGAAGAACAAACCACTTCGGAAGCAAGTTGAAGGCGACGTGGAATCGTACGAGTGCGTTTCGTTGAATCGAATCCAGTCGTACACGATCCACGACAGCACGCCGATGAATGAGATCGTGGTATGCGTGAGGTATGCGTGACTCGACTCAAACGTGCTTCTCTCTTCTTGGGATGATGAGTTACTAAAAATTAACGCATCGCCGATAACGATTTTTCGAATTTGTTTGTTCGATTGACGATGATAGATTCTCGGATTCAGTTGGCAAAATAGGAAGCGAACCGACAGGTTCAAAGACGCAACCCACCAGTAAGGACAGGAGGAATGGAAGCAAACCAATTCTGGCTCAATGATCTCGAAGAGAGAGAAAGAGAGATACTTTTGATCCAGAACGCCGACGACGATGAGGTGACGGCGACGGTCACGAATACACCGCAATAAATACGTGTTGTTTGTTGCTGCTTTGCCTCTTTTCCGTCGCAGAGGGACGACGTTGAAGAGTCATGGATGCCAATGCATGCACGGAAGAGATTCGATGTGGATATCGCCCAGTCTCATGAATTGGACGATGATACTCCCCACGGTGGGAAGAATTCCATTATCGGACTTACATTACGTGAGCTCTTGTTTTACCGGTACAGTTTTTACAAGCCTTCCACTTGATTTTGTGATGTCAAGAGTAGATGTACTCCAGAGAAAGTCTTGGTATTTTATGGGTATTTTGGGCTTCGGTTGATGGGGTACGTGTTGAGTGTGTGGTTTGAGATTCCCTTGCCTTTGTGAAGCTGACTTACAGAAGTTAGACATAAGTCTTACCGTACTTTTTTTTCTTCGAAAAAGTCATGCGATAGTTTGATCGAAGAGTTTGAAGTTCAGCTCGAGTAATTAATGCCGGACTTTTAAGTTCCGAAAAATTCTTCAACTACGAGTACTGTACCATGTCTGTGTCCACTTAGGGAAGCCCTTCTCGACAACAAGACACATGAACGGTTATCGCACGAGTAAGCGCTATAGTATTGACGATTTACGACTGCTGTTGTCGCACGTGCGTTTGTTGATGCGGTATGGTGTCAAGTCTAAATTCCAATTGGTTCTTGTGCACCAGGAACGATCTCAAAATGTTCCGTGATGGGTTTTCGCACTTATCGCAGGGGTGACAAGTTCGGTCCTAACCGTCAACTATTTTTTTCGCTAAAAAAATATTTTTACAAAGTTTCGAGAGTATTTATTCTCGATTGAACAGTCACCACTATGATATCCTTTAGTATGATACCACATTCTGTCCTGAATATTGGTATGATACGTAAGATCTTACTGTACTGTTGTTGCTTCAGTACAACACTGCATGTCGCTGAAGCTCTTTGCCTGCCCACATGTTGATTGATACTAGATCATACACTATGTTTTCATTTACCTTCTACAAGAAGTAGTATTCATCAAAGTCAACGAGGCAACTATCTGGGGCATTTTGGGACGCACAGAGAAAGAGAGAGACAGAGAGAGGAGAGTTGAACAACTTTTTTGCCCATAGTTTTCCCGTGCACTTCATAGTACTTCTTAGCTCAACATTGAACTAGAAAGAAATTACTGTTGGTAGTGCTGAGGCTATGCCACTCCTCCATTGCGTAGTAAAACATGTATGGACCCATGGTATTGACTCCGTTTGCTCAGTTCTCACCACATTGCTGGTGTATGGTGGTGTTTGTTGGAACTTTCAACAATTGGAACAAACTAGTATTCGTGTGGCATATTAGCGTAGTAAAGTAAGATTGCGTACTTGTACGTTAATCTCTCGAAATTTGGTCTCAGTCTAACATCGAACTAACACTGAACTCATCGTCCCTTGAATACTCGAATGCCGTTTGGAGTGCGCCCAACTTCCTCACGAGAGGAATGGCGAATATCGTTGACACGGAAAGGCGTTCCATGATGGGATTTTGTTGTACCTACGCCCGTACTACTAGTAAGGTTTACCGTAGTAACCTTAATTGCCGCACGGTAGGTTCAGAGTTGTTTTGGCTGTTTTCCGTTCCGACTACATCAGTCCACCAGTCGTCCGTGAGTGAAGTAACCTTACAACAGCAGGTATTTTTGGTCTTTGTGTTGACTTAATAATTACTACGTAAACCTTACTTCGTACTTCGTACTTCGTGCAGAAGTAGGGGTTATTTTGCGTAAGGTTTTACTGCGAGTACGTAACTTACTAGAACCCACCCACAGAAGGAGGTCGTCATGCGCTGTAATCATACAAAAAATAACGGCTAGGTTGATCAAAATCAATCAGAACGGTTCTTGCGAACCTTGAATCATGCATGGTCCCCTGTGTGACTCTAGTCATACGGAGTAGTACGAATCTTACTGTATCGTAAAGCATCTACCAGAGATGGTGAGTGTGTTTTGGATTTTGTAATTTGAAAACGGGAAAACTCGGTAATTATCGTCTTCTATCGAACGGCTACACCGCCTCTCAATTTGAAGACCACTCGTAGGTAATCTTACCAGTAACTCGTAAGGTACCAGTATCATCATATTATCATTATCCTCCCGGTACCGTACTCGTTCTCATACCCGTTGCCCGACCTCCAGCAACCATCCACCGCACGGTTGACTCAACACATCTTCCCTCTTCCCCTCATAATTTATAATTACCGTCCCCGACACCATGGCAAGCCTAGAGCAAGTTGTCTCGGAAACGTTGTCCCCCATTAAGGACGTTCGCAAAAATGGTGAGTGGAATCAATCAAACAAGTACCAGCGTGTGTGTGTGCCACTGATGTTTCCTGTTACCTTCTCCGATTCGATCTGATGTTTGATTGATTGCTGGACCGTTTGCAAACGTTTGTCCTCGATGGATGATATTGTCTCTGGCGGTGGCGTGGATTTTTTTGTCTCGCTCGCTCGCTTCTTTCCATCGTTCCGTTCCAGCCGAAAAGGTGTTGACGGACTCTACTCGGACGCCGGGATTTCTCCTGCAGCTGCTCCAATTGATTGCCAACGCAAACGCGAACGTCACCGTTCGACAGGCAGCGGCCGTCTATTACAAAAACGCGGTCAAAACGGCATGGGACGAGTCCAAGGAACTCGAGGAACGAAAAAACATTGTCATTTCTCCGCAGGACCGCACCACCATGAAAACGAATCTTGTCGAGCTGATGTGCACCGTTCCCCCACAAATCCAGGCCCAGATTTCCGAATCGATCAGCATCATTGCCGAGATCGACTATCCCGAGAAGTGGGACGACCTGCTGCCGAAACTCGTTGCGAAGTTTGATTCGGCCGACGCGAGTGTGGTCAACGGAGTTTTGAAAACGGCGGATTCGATCTTTCGGAGGTTTTGTCACGTGCAGAGAAGCGACGCCCTCTACCGGGTCATTATTTACACACTCAATCACATTCAGGAACCGCTACTGAAGCTTCTGATGCAAACCGCGACCCAAGCCGACGCACTGGTCAACGATCCGAATCAACTCAAGCTCAAAATGGAGACTCTGAGACTCGTAACGAGCATATTGTTTTCGCTCGTTTATCAGGATCTTCCAGAGTATTACGAGGACAACATGGCCCACTTGATGGGGGTTCTAAAGAAATATTTGCAATACGACAACCCGGCATTGGTGGACAACGACGAAGAGGACGAACAAGGGCCTATCGACAAACTACAGTCCGCCATTATCGATATTCTGAAACTATTCATCGAGCGAGACGAGGATCCATTCCAATCATTCATCCCCGAATTTACCACACTGATCTGGAATTTGTTGATCAGCAAAACTACCTACCCCAAACACGATCAGGTAGTTGTTACGAGCATGAAGTACCTAAATATTTTGGTGGGGCGGCAAATGTACCGGGATCTCTTTAAAGAGACCGCAACCCTGCAGCAAATCGTTGCCAACATCGTCATTCCCAACATGACCATTCGCGAGAGCGACGAAGAAAATTTCGAGGACAATCCCCAGGAATACATCATGACCGAACTCGAGGGATCGGACAACGAGTCTCGCCGCCGGGGCAGTCGCGAACTCTTGGGGGCCATGTGCCGCCAGTTCGAAGCGCAAACCACCACCATTTGTTCCGAGCACATGACAAAGATGCTAGCTGACTTTAGCGCCGACAACGGCAAATGGGTTGCTAAGGATACGGCCGTAAGTTTCTGTTGACCAAAGTATTGTTCTTGTCGGCATTTTAGCAGCAATCATCTAGTTGCGGACCGGCCAACTCACTACTTGCTTCTCTGGACTTTTTTTTTTGTTTTATTTGTCTTATTTGCCGTTGCTGATTCATTCGTTTCATTTCAAATCTAAATAGATTTCGCTCATGCTGGGAATCGTCATTCGAAAGCAAAGTTCTCGCGGAGTTTCCGAGTTGAACCACAACGTCAACCTCATGGAATTTTTCACCAACAACATTTTCCCAGAATTGCAAGACAAGGATGAATCAAGCCGCCCAATGGTGAAAGCAGCCTGTCTGAATTTTGTGTGTACATTCCGAAACCAATTTTCTGCGGAACAATACAATCAGTTGTTGCCTTTGTTGATCTTCCACTTGAGCAGTTCCTATGTCGCCGTCCACAGCTTTGCCGCTAACACAATCGAACAAGTTTTGCGCAACAAGGGTAAGGATGCATCGGGCGCAAGCTTCGAAAAAGTTACGCAAGCTTCCCTCCAGCCATTTCTCCAGAGTCTTTTCGAGGGTCTTTTCCACATTGTGGACAATGTAGTGTTGAACGAAAACGAATACGTCATGAAGTGTATCATGACGACTCTCGATAAAGCAGGCGAGAACGTCATTCCTGTGACGGGTATTGTTTTTGAAAAATTGTCCACGGCGCTAGAGCGAGTCTGCAAAAACCCTCGAAACCCTGGATTTAACCACAATCTGTTCGAATCGATTGCCATCCTCGTAAAGAGCATCTGTGCAAAGGATACCTCTCACATGACCCAACTGGAGCAAATGTTGTTCCCACCATTTCAAACCATTCTTCAGATGGATATTTTGGAATTCTCACCGTATGTTTTCCAGATTTTGGCGCAGCTTCTTGAATTCCGACCAAGAGAGGCCGGACTTGGTGAAGCCTACACGAGTTTGTTCGCTCCACTTCTCACAGCCTCACTTTGGGAGAAGACCGGTAATGTGCCGGGACTCACCCGACTCGTCCAGGCTTATTTGAAACAAGCGGCACCCTACGTAGTATCCAACAATCATCTCATGCCTATCCTTGGTATTTTCCAGAAGCTCAACACGTCCAAGGCAACGGAGGGATCTGCGTTTGATCTGCTGTCGTCGCTTGTGCAGTACGCTCCACGTCAATCGATAGCGGATCACCTTAAAACCATCTTTCAACTCCTCTTGACCAGGCTTCAGAGCACAAAATCCAATCTGTATCCAATTCGATTCAATCAATTCTTGGCACTCTTCTCTGGTTTGTACGGCGGGCAATACCTTTCGGACGTTTTGGATAAAATCCAGCCAAATATCATACTAATGTTGCTGCAACAAGTGTGGCTGCCCAAGGTGAAGGGTTGCGCGAGCAACAAAGTACAAGCCAAAGCCCAGGTCGTTGGTATCACGAAGCTAGTTTCTGATCTGTCTGGAAAAATGCTTGGAAATGATCAGGGAAAGATGGTTTTTGCACAAGCTGTTATCGCAGTGATCTCCGTCCTGACGTCCTCAACCTTCTCGAAGGAAGAGAAGGACATCGACGACGAAAGGCCGATGGTATACGATGCAACATTTTCGCAGTTGAAGTATGCTCAACAACCTCCAGATGATGCCTTTAATGCCGTGCCCGACCCCACCGACTTTTTCTTTGCTACCCTTAAAACCGTGAGTGCGTCAAATCCTGGAGTTCTCCCCCAATTGCTGCAGCAAGGTCTCAGTGGCGACGTGAAGCTAGCTACAAGCTTCCAGTCTATGTGCCAGTCGAAAGGGTTTAATCTGGCCTAAGATAGGGGCAGAAAGCGCGGAATCTTTGCGTCTTCGCGAACAATTACCGTTATGTATAACTCGGGTCGTATCGCAGAATGAGTCACAAAGAGATTCCGCAGCTCAAAAAAATTAAAAAAGAAGAAACTTGCTATTTTAATAGATCTTTACAGGTAGCATGCATTGTAGATTTTTGTCTATGAATGTTGGTCTTTGATACTGAAATACATTCGTTTCACACTTTGGAAACGTTTTCTTTTCTATTTTTTCTGGGATTCGATATGTCAATCCAATATGCAATTAGAATGTCATCTATCGTTCAGTGTTTGTTACTGAACGACCTTCGTTTCTTTCGGGGGTCTCATCTTCTATCTGAGACTCTATGATGTCGTGCCCAAAGGGCGGGCAGTCTTTTTCGTCTTTTCTTTGCTTTGTCTAGTCTTCTAGTAGAGATTCAATAATGTCGAGCCCCAAGAGCGGGCAATCGTGTTCGTCCACGTCCACGTCCACGTCCACGTCTAACTCCGCGCAGGTGAAGGGCTCAAGGTTTCGTTTTGAGCTTGCGCGATCCGACTGTGGTGTGCTTCCTTTAGACTGGTGTGAAGAGGGGTGCTCGCGTTCCGTGAGTCGTTGGCAGAGTGATGATACGTGCGCTTGTCTCTCCTCGTCGCGGGGGTATTGGTAGTGTGTCCCTTCGTCGAACTCGCGGGGTCCTAGTTGCCGTTGCCGTTTGTTGGGGAGAAACCAAAACAGTTCTCTCGTCTGGATCCGGGTGCTCTGCAGATCGGTGGGGAGGGACATGGCTCGTTTCGAAAGGCGGACCGGTTTCGCAAGCCGTTTGTCCCTGGTGGCGTTGTTTCCGGTGGTTTTCTTTTGGTCTGAGCTCCCCGTGTAGCGGTGGTCCGGTTTGGAGCGTGGAACGGACGGAATGGGTGGTTTGTTGCTGTCATCCTTTATGATAATCATCCTTGGAACTGTGCTTCCGTGCGGCGGTCGTCTGATAAAGTTGATGGATGGAACGTTCTTTTCATAGGCGTGCGATTGAGATTGTGAAGGATGGAATTCGGCGATCATTATTGTTTGTTTGAAATTCTTGACAGACCACCTGCAATAGAATTCTTGCTGCAACGTTATTGCCAAACTTGGTAATGGTGACAACTTTTGTTTGAAGAAAATAAGACTGCTCCCGAGGAATTCGACTCTGTGCCGTTTTTTCCTTTGACCTAATCGTGGAAGGGTGATGCCTATCATGTGAGATGCCAACTGTTGGATTTGGTTCCAGCCTCCAGGAAGTGATCCCACAGAAGCACGAATGAACTCTGCTCGCCCAAAAATTTGGCACGAATGAAAAAGAACTAGGGAACAGAGCACCCTTTTTGCCGTTGGAAATAAGAAACCAAACCAACGTAAACACGGAACGGAACATCTCGTACGTGTACCTAAAAACAAAGAACATTATTGCCCATTGGATAATGGAGTCAGGGATTGATTCTCACGAGTGTTCTCAAGATTTTTCATTTTTTGATTTTGACTACTACGAAGTAACCTTAAGTTACGTAGTACTTGTACTAGTAGTTGAGAGGGTTGTATTGAATAGGTTTGTACCTACGAATGATGTACTAGTAATTATGTAAAGTAAGTTACCATACTGTTAACCTTAAGTTACTTGTAGGCTCTTCGTACATCATATTTTTTTTTTAGAGTGCCCCGCCACAAGTCACAAGATACCGGCGGGATTCACCAGCCTCATCACCTGTTATCATCGATCTCCTTTGTCATGGCAACAGACCCGGGTAGGCTGTTCAGGTAGGATTTCACATTGCGCATGACCGCCTTTCATGAAGACCAAAAAATAACCGGTAAGATTCGTCTGCTGTATGTATCAAGGACCTGTACTCGTACAAGTACGTACGTACTTGCAATCCTTGTATTCGTATTACTTCGTACTTCTATTATTTTTTTACTTCGTAACTAATTTTTTCATCCTTTTATCTGAACAATGGCTATGTTACGGTGGCATACCACTACCAGTGATGAGATCTCCGATTGTGACTTCGTTGACAAGACGAGCGGTGGAGCTGCTCTGGACGTCCACACCAGCTCCGAAAACAAAAAGTGCCTTCAAAATGTCGGCAGCACGCGTTCGCCAGATTCACTCGACGGGGTGCTCGGAACATAGCAGCCTTCTGAGTGACCTACGAGAACTAGACACATCCTCTCTGTGCGATGCGCACAAGGCCACGAAGGCAGGGAGCGATCCCGATAGCAGCATCCAAATCCATATCATGAACGAGACAATTCGACCTATGAACCGCCTCGCTCCACAACACAACAACGGTCGAGTCATCAGCACCACCATGGCTGGTGTGGCACGGGCGGTATCCTTTACCGAGACCAATGATTTTCTTCCGGTCATGCGAGCGTTGGCGCTGGAGGCCGAGGCGGACGAGGTTCTAGTGGTCGATACCAAGTCATCAACGCGTGCCGTTGCGGGGGAAATCTTTGTCAATGAAGCCGGGAGAAAGGGACTGGCCGGAATCGTGATCGATGGGCCGATACGAGACACCGCACACCTCGATACCTCTCACTGCTGCGCCGACGACGGCGCAGGAGAATCTAATCCATCCGCACCGGCCGTCCGAATCTACGCCACGGGCGTCACGCCGTATTCGGGAACGACCCAGTCTCCGGGAGAAATGCAGCCGACGGTCGTGAGATGTGGTGGAGTCGATGTCCGCCCCGGCGATATCGTCGTGGGGGACAACGACGGAGTTCTCGTGGGAGAAGCCGACGCGTTCTCAAAACTCGTCCCGATCGCCCAAAACATTCAGCGCATCGAGAGCGAATTGATTGCGGGGATTGCGTCACCGGAAGGGGGACGATCGTTGGCATCAATGACAAATCTCGAAGAACACGTCCGGAACCGGCTGGAAGGAAAGTCATCGAATCTGGAGTTTCGAATATGAAACAACAAGGTGCGTGTTCAAATATGTCGAAAGATGAAAACGAGTCGGCTACACAGGGGTACAAGGTCTAGAACCATTCGTTTTCTTCAGCAAAGACAATGATGGTTGGACTACGCTTCGATAGCTCTATGTGCAGGCGTGTCTGCGTGGAGGCTAATGGAGCATATTATCGTTGTCAATCAGAGGTACTAATAGGATTCAATACTTTTCATAGATAAAAACTTTGCATTGGTTTTTCTAATATTCTGTAGTGGACAACACGAAATCATATCCGATGTTCAAAAAACAATCAATCTGTTTTCGCCGTTGCCCGATGAACCTGACCAGATTCATTTAGCGTGTAAATCTCGAACTTTTTGCCCTTTCGAGATGCTCCCCATTGGTTTGTCCCAAATAAAATGTCTTCTTTTGAGCTAGCGAAACCGATTAACCATATCTTTCAACAGAAACACTCGAGGCGCGAAATGATGGAATCGAACTCGGGTTTGTGAATGTTTACAACGCCCTGTATGTTTCGGAGAAACGTTTGCAAGGTGGTAGCGTTGCGTCCGCAGCCACGAAACTCATCGGTTGCAAGAAGTACAACCGCTAGGGCCACCACAGAATTGGCCCTGTCCACAAAGAACACATCACCCAGAATTATATCGACCATGGCTTTACATTTGCACCTCAACGCATGCATCTCGGTCACACCGTTCAATGAAGATCGCGAGTACCCGTAACCAGCTTTGTCTTCCCTGTACCCTTTGTAGTATTGCAGAGGAAAAAAGCTCAAATAGATCTCGCAGTAATCCATGACTGTCGGGGTGTGCACATGCCATTTCAACGCCCGTAAGATGTCAGACTCGGTTTTCTCAATCTCGTTTATTGTGTAGTAACCCCGTGCCATCTCTACTAGATTGTGAAGCTGTAACCGTTTGTTTCCGTGGAATAGCTTCGTGGCTATATAGAACGAAACCATACCGAACAGTTCAAAGTCTTGGCGATTAAGAAGGAAATTTGCAGAGCCCCTTTCGGACGAGATCTTGAGAGCGATAAAACGGTCCAGTATACTGAACGATGTTTCCAAGACAGAATCATCTATCTCGAATCTTTCGCACACTGAGTAGGCCCAGCAAAGCATTTGGTGCCTCCAAGAGCACAAAGAGAGCGAATCGTCTAAGGATCGACCTGGATGGGACTGCACCTGTCGCATCTCACTCGATGTTTCTTCCGTTGAGGGTTGGTGCAAAAAACTTTGTGAACAATACTGACGACTATCATAGGGATCGCATACGCTATTGGGTGATACACAACGCCCATTCCTCACGTTTTCGACATGAGGTTCGTTTCGGAAATCGGTAACAAAACCCGCCATCCCTTTGACAACACTCATCAAAGACGGGAAAGTCATCGGGGATGGTGCAGCAATTCCGGTTTTGTCGAGAGAGAAATAGTTTGGACATCTGTAATTGTTCTGCTCCCGAAGAATCATGCCGTGAAGGATGTCACGAGAGTCCTCCATGTTTAGTGATATTTGTTCCATAATGCGAAAAGGAGATTCTCGTAAACGAACAGCGAAATAAAATAAATGAGATCGAGATCGAGAGGACACTACCCACAGCTCAAAGCCAGGTCACTTCTCTTCTATGATGTCAATGTTGGCGACGTGAGAGAGAGAGAGAGAGAGAGAGCTATCAATGCAATTTCGGATATGCTTGGTCATAGCATCTATCTGTGGCTATCGAAATTGAACGCTTGAAGTTATTGGTAGACGAGAGATTCGTTTCTTTCCAAAGTTGAGATTTTTTTCGGAAGTGGAGAGGTTCCACTAGCCGCTTGTGTCAGAACTGGGCGAAGGAAGAATGTTCGAAGTACTGTATTTATTATCGAAGTTTCACCAAAGAGACAATCGACTATGGGAAATTATTTTTCCACGTCATGATGAAAATACGCGAAATTTTTCGATACAGTATTATTTGATGTAATTGTATTGTTTCTAAAGCCTATCAGATAACTTTTTAGATAATACCCTCATGTCGCCGAAACTCCGATTTCGAAGCCTGAATTTACCATTATTTACACAGTATCTTAGCTCTTTCTTCACAAGAATTATTTGAAAATTCATTTGACATACATTTTTTCGAAGCATGAGACTTCTTCAAATGCGTCGTTCTCTGTAGTTACCTTACTTAATACAGTAAAAAATACCGTAATTTTTATGAGAGTCATGATGTCTCTGATATCCATTGTTTGATTTTGTTGTCAGCGGATTGTCCCCCAATATATATTATTGAATGATTGAATCGTATTGCTTGGTGTTCTAGGAATGAAAGTGTCACCAGAAATTAATGCAGTCGGCTAGACACTCTATTTGGATCAACGTACCAGTTCGTGTCAACATGCCGTACCGGAAGCTTCTGAGAAGTCAGTCAACATAAGAAAATCTGTACCGCGTTAGTCAAAGCAGACGAGTTCTATCAAGTAGTAATGGTAGAAGATAATCTCCATTGTTCACAATTCGAACCGTACGACTCAATATTGAACCATCACGATATAACTTTTTGTTGTAGGCCATTATTTGGACCATTGTACCAGATCATGCCAACATACCAAGAGCTTCAGAGAAAACATTCCGTTGAAGAAAATCTATACCACAGGAGTAAAAGCAAACGAGTGCTATTAAAATTAAGTAATCATATGGAAGATGATCCGTCCGTTCTTCTCAATTAAGCAGCGTCGATGATAATCTGCTTGAAAGAGTATGGAGTGAAGCGGATACCGTCGGCCTTGTAAAACTTGCTCTGGAATTCGACCCAGTGCAAACGAAGAGCGTGCAAGAAACATTCCAATACATCCATCATCAACAAGACACCAAAAGTGACACCGGCAAAAACTCCGAAACCAATGTAGGTGGCAAACCAGTTGATTTCGAGGGTACTGAGCATGCACTTATCCCAGAAGACGGTGGCGAGTTCAGAGTGGGCAAGAGAGAGAGCCCAAAGACGCAGGTAGGAGGCAGTGTTCGAAACCATACCAAGAACAAATTCAATAGTTTCGATAGCTTGGTGAATCAGAATCTCTCCAAATCCGTGTTCCTCTTCCTCGTCGCCTTCGGGCATTTCAGCGATGTGCTCGTGGTGAGATTGCTCGTGTTGTCTCTTCATCATGTATGGCTTAGCCAACAACAAGACAGGGACAGAAGCGAAAGCAAGAAGGAGGAGGAAGTTTTGTACTTCGGCTTGACCAGCATACAAAGGCTCGTCAACATCTCCAGGTGCAAGAGCAATGTTAATCAGAGAAGTAATGAGATTGGGAGGTTGGCAACCGTCTCCAGAGCCACCGTAGTCAAGAGGACATTTGTCGGCAGTGGTATCGTAGTCCGTACAGCTGTAACCCCATGGAGTGCAGTATCCATTTCCAGATTGATCGCACACTGTCCAGTCATCTTGCCAATAATCTCCCTCTGGGTCGAAGCAAGTAGCGGAAAGCATGCGTTCGTTCCAGTTGATACTCCACTTCATGAAGATCAAGACAACCATGTAGATAAACAGTGAAGCAGCAAAAACAACCATAGGAAGGACTTCGAAATACAAGTCGAGTTTCTCCCCAAAATAGATGGAGTTGATTCCCTTCAAGACGGTACCGAAAAACATTTGGAAGATACCGAAAATCACACTCAACTTCATCTTGAAAGAGTTGAAGAAAAGAAGTTCGTTCGAAGTGACGTGCCACATGGGATCCAAACCGAATGGATAAACGGATTCGTTCGAACCGTAGTCAGCGGTTTGATAGGCGACGTCGCCTTCCTCTACCTCCATGCCTTCTTGACCTTCGAATTCCCATCGACTTCGGAAGAGGTTTAGACCAAGCGAGAAACAATCATTGTATACAAAACCGGCATAGACGGCAAAAAATCCCATCATTGTAATCATGTATCGTCCAACGTGGAGACCCTCAGAAAGTTCGTCCCTCTTGACACCCTCGTTCTTGTTCTCGTTCCATACCAATCTCAAACCGTTTAGCAACAAGAAAAGTCCGTGCCCAATATCACCATACATAACTCCGAATAGGAATGGAAAAGTGGCCGCAGTAAAAAGCGCAGGATTGGCTTCTCTGTAACGTGGAATACCGTACGTATTGACGAATTCTTGGTACGCGTAGGTGAATTTGTTCGTGACGAAGTATGTAGGAGGAGTCGGCCAAGGTTGTGGCACGTGATCAATTAGACTAGGCATAGCCATGTCCATATTGGCGTGGGCTTTCTCGACACACATCTTAACCTCTTCGAGGTTCTCGGCAATTACCCAACCTTCTCCGCGGAGCATACCAGAAACATCAGCCTTGAACATGTTGAGGGAGTGGTAGACAGCCTTCTCCTTCAAGACATGCCAAGTCCAACGTTCGCAGTGCTTGGCGAGCATCTGGCACAAACGGTAGCGAGTATCTTGATTCTTCAAAAGAACGGTGCGAGAATCAACGAGTTCTTGGGCGTTCTCTGTAAGCATCTTGTCAACGGATTCAGCGTCATCCATGTCAGGAAGACTGTATCGATGAGCTTGGAAAGCATCGCAGATCTTCTTCAGCTTGATTTCGATCGAATCGGACTTGTAGAAGATGATGAAGACGGACTTCTCAGTGAGCTGTCCAGTTTCAGGGTCGGTAATAGGCTGCTTGATGGGAGCAAATCGGACGAAGCAGTTACCACGGGTAGCACGGAAAATCATACGCTCAAAATTGACGCGTTCATCGGTAGAAACGACACCGGTGATGGACGAGAAACGCATATCCAAGTCAGGACGAGCTTCCTCTTCAGCCAACAAGTTCGCTTTGTTCGAGGGAGTTTGACCCGAGGTCAACTCGCTAACAGCCAAACGAGGAGCGTCGGTGATGAAGAATCGTCGAGCCTTTTCCAAGACTTCTTGCAACTCCACCTTTTCGTTATACTCGACGGTGAGCTTCTCGCTGTAGGAGTTCAACTCCTTCAATTGCGTTTCGTATCCCTCAAGTTCGGCTTCCAAGGATTCCAATACCTTTCCAGAGGACGCTTCGGTACTGGTGCTGGAAATCAATGGAGTGGCCTCCAAGAAATCGTCAACTTTTCCTGCCGATTGGATTTCAACGTTGAACTTGCCGATTTCGGTCGTGAAGTAACGGAGCTTGCGTTCCAACTCGTCGCATCTCTTTACGTACGAGACGTATCGGCGCTGGAAAGGTGTAAGGTCGGGGTTCAACTATCGTGTGGATTTCATACGTTTCGGTAAAATGCCGATGCAACAAAACGTAAAATGTGAGAAACTAATCGAAAGTTCAACTCTAGAATTCCAGGTAGTCAATACTCGACGCATGCAGTTCACGATTAAATGCCATGCTATCAAATTTGCGCTCTCAGGACCAACGTACATCAGTAAATTGGATAACTCCCAATTTTCCGAGGTCTCCCAAACAGTCATGAGCAGCGTCCTCGTTCATGATGAGGGAGATGTACTCCATGGGCTCCGAACGGAACCACTTCGCCATCTTGTCGTTTTCTTTCGTTCCTACACAAATGAAAACGATGGATAGACGATAACACTACCCTGGTCTATTCTTTGGTTTGGCTCGCACTGCGTCAAGAGGAGCTTTGCTTGTTGGAATCGAATCGTTGGTTCGATTCAAATTGTACGCAACGGAGGAAATCGATGATTCTCACGTTCTGGAGCAAAGCGAACTGCACAGGTAAACCTTAATACGCGAGAGTAGGTCCAGCCTTGCGAGGAGCGTGCGTGCCGTGCGTTAGCATTCCGAACGGCACCGGCCAGAAGAAAAAATCACTATCGAGAAACTAACGCGCCGGCAATGCCAGAGGATGGTAGCGATCCGAACAAAGTCGGAATGGGCGATGCTTCGCTTCGTACAGTAACGGATTGGTTTCAACAAAGTCGAATGAGTCATGTCACTTCCGCCAACCCAGCAAACACATGCAGTAACCTTAACTAACCTTAAATAATAATAATAGAAGTACGAAGAACGGTAAGACTACAAGTAAGGTTTAACTTACTTGTACTAATAAAATCTTGCGTGTAAACGTTCTCGTAGTAAGTTAACCTTATCTTACCGTACACTAGAAAAAATATTAAAAGACTTTCTGCCTAATTAATCTATCGGACTACAAGTCGTAGTAATCAATAGCCCCTTTTCGCCGGCCTTTCTAGACATTTCCATTCCCTCCCAGACGTCAAGAGCCTCAAAAGGCGAATCGCGTTTGTTCCTCCAGTTGTTTGCTCTGACTTGAGGTGAAGCTTGGCGAAGCTTGGAGGGTGACGGTACGAGTATGCACGAAAGATATTACTACCGGTAGGAGTAACCTTACTTCGTACTACTTCGAGTATCGTTACATAGTATTTTGTACATATTTATTTACTTTGTAATTTGTTCCTCCCCATACCATGTCGTCGAACGAACCACTGAGAGTCGAAGACGACGAAGACGACGACGACGACGACGACAAGATCCGTTCAACTCCCCCTACCTTCGGTCGAAAGAATGGGCTCGTGAAGCGTAGTTCCAGCGGCTCTTCTGACAGCGTGGATGTTGAGGAAGTTCCTGTCAAAAGCCGAGGGACCAAATTTGGAAATTTCTTGTACGCAACGGGCCGACGAAAGAACAACAAAGAAGACAGTGGTGATGCCTCCGATGAAAGAACTTCTCGGAACCGGAGACGATCCTACCTTTCCAAGCTCGTGTTAGAGAGAAAAGCCAGGACCAAGTATGCCGACAAACTTGCTCGATCGGGAGACAAGGCTGCATCGAACGACAACGCGGCTGCGGAAACGACCAATGATGAGAAAGAAATTATCGCCAAGGAAGGTATGATGAGAGCCTTGGATTCGACATCTACCTTCACGTCGTCTACTGATAAATATTCAGAAAGGAATGACAATTCAGGGGATGTCGCACTTACCGATGCGCAAAAAGAAGTAGCCGAAAAGGCATCGAAAGGAATAAGGCTTCTACAGGAAGCCTTCAAAGACTACTCTCATCTAATGAAGAAATTCCCTGTCGAAGTTCGAATGGAAAGTCTAACGTTTTCGGTTCCGTATACCGAGGCCTCGACTAAGATCACAACTGTCTATAACTCGAGCTTTCTCTACAAGGGAATCAAAACACTTAAGGGTCTTACAAAGACTGCAAGAACACCAAAATTAGAAAAGGCCAATTTAACGAAGTGCGTCCTTGATGATATTACGCTGTACCTGAAGCCTGGAAAAATGTAAGCACCTACAACTCTTTATATTCGAGAATGCCCTCTGCAAATATGGTTCAAAAATTTTCTGATGTCTTTTGTTTCTGCATTGTTTTGTGCACGAAAACCTTTTGGTAATAGGTATCTGGTGCTCGGTCCGCCAGGATCCGGCAAGTCGTCTCTGCTCAAGGCTATTGCTGGACGCCTGCATCACAAGGGCAAAGAAGCAGAGTTGAAAGGTAGCGTGACTTACAATGGTGTAGAGCTCTACAATAGCAAAGGTTTCTACGATCGACCAGATATGCATTATGACAATTCAATATCGTTGATTGATCAGCTGGATCGGCATGCTCCGCGATACACTGTGGAAGAAACATTCAATTTTGGATTTCAATGCAAGCGTCGAAAGGGCAATCACATTGATTTTCGGTTCCATGATGACACCCCCGAAAACCGAGAACTTTCCAAGACGGCCGACGACGAAAACCTGTTGGTTGATACTTACATTAAATTGCTCGGGATCGATCACGTCCGGGATACTTTTGTTGGAAACGACGAGATTCGGGGAGTAAGCGGAGGTCAGCGTCGCCGCGTGACCATTGGGGAAATGCTGATGAACGATTCGCCCATTATTTGTGGTGATGAAATCTCGAATGGACTTGATGCAGAATCCACATTTGAAATCATCACAGCGATGGGTTATATCGGAAAAGTCCGAGAAAAGCTTCAAGTTATTTCACTCCTGCAACCCAGTCCCGAAACGCTGTCCCTTTTCGACGAAATCATTTTGTTGGCAGAGGGAAAAATCTTGTATGCGGGACCTGTTCTGCGTGTAGAGCATTACTTCGCTTCACTCGGCTATTTAGCCCCTGAGCACATGGATGTCGGGGATTTCCTTCAACTGATTTCGACGCCAGACGGAGCGGACTTGTACGACCCTCCCCCCGAGATTGCCGAGGTCCGACCGCATCCATACAGTTTGCACGAGCTGGCCGAGGAATTTCGCAAAAGTAGATGGGGACGGCGGATCGACTTGTATCTGAAAGAACCCGTCAATCTTCTTTGGGATAGTCAGCATGGACATATCTCCCAGTCCGCGAAGAGGATAGATGGCATGGAGTACTTGGATGACCGTAGATTCAGAACAAAGTATCAAAACAATTTTTTTACGTGTTTTTGGCTGAATTTGAAGCGTCAATTAACGTTATGGAGACGCGACAAACGAGTCCTGATTGCAAATGCCGTGAAGAATTCCATAATGGGAATAAGTGTTGGAGGTGTTTTCTATCAAACAGAGGATGTCATATCAATCTTGGGAGTTCTCTTTCAGGGAATGTTGTTTGTCATGCTGGGAGGGATGGTGACAGCCCCGGGATTTGTGAATGAACGTCTCATATACTACAAGCAGAACGACGCAAATTATTATGGTGCATTCTCGTTTGTTTTCGCGAAGGCGATCTCAAAGTTACCACAAGTAAGTAACCACCCAATAGATGGCGATCTCTTCGAAAATTCGGTGTATTTCTGTGACGTCTCATCTTCTATTTTTTTGCTTGCAGACCGCTGTGGATTGCATGGTTTTCGGCACAATACTGTATTACATGGTTGGCCTTGCGCCACAACCAGAATACTTTTTCGTGTTTTTGGGTATTGTTTTCGTCTTCAACGTCTTAATGTCTGAGCTTCTATTTATCTTTGCCACATTCGCCGCCACAAGTTCGGTAGTCCAAGTAGGAAGCGCATGTGTCGTCTTCATATTTATGCTCTTTTGTGGCTTTTTCATCCCTCCGATAACAATCCCATCCTACTTCAAATGGGTGTATTGGTATAACCCACTTGCATGGGCTTACCGCGCACTTGTTGTCAATGCATTTCGAAATGGAGAATACAAGAAGGAAGAAGCAGATGATATTTTGAAACGCACCGGGTTTGTTTATGATGATAACGAACCTTTTGACAGATATTGGATAGTTTGGGCGTTTGCCTTCATGTGCGGACACATTGTTTTGTCTGTTTTGATCTCAGCGATAATCCTTTCATCTGTTAGGGTACAAAAAAAATCTCCGCCATCGTTCGAATCAATCGACAAAATAGATGGGAATCACAGCCGAGAATCCGAGGGCGAAGAAAGCGGCGACAGCCATGATGTAAATATCTCGTTCACACCAATCACGCTGAGCTTTGAGAATATTTGCTACGATGTGAAGGCTTCAACTGGCGACGAAGATCTTCGACTACTTCATAACGTGAATGGGTATTTCAGGGCAGGTAGGATGTGTGCGTTAATGGGAGAAAGTGGCGCAGGGAAAACAACTTTGATGGATGTGATTGCCTTGCGAAAGAATTCGGGCACTATTAGCGGAGAAGTACGAATTAATGGATTTCCCCAAGAGAAGTCGTCGTTTCGAAGGTGTTCCGGATACGTAGAGCAATTCGACATCCAAACGCCTCAACTTACTGTACGGGAGACCGTTCTGTTTTCCGGCCTTTTGAGGTTAGATTCGGCTAAAGTCAAGACGAATGAGGAAAAGGAAAAATTTTGCGACTCGGTTATCGAAATGCTTGAACTTACTCCTTTGGCTCACTGCCTGGTCGGAAGCGATGAAGAAGGGGGACTTAGTTTTGAGCAAAAGAAACGACTCTCGATTGCAGTTGAGCTTGCTGCGTCTCCATCAATCCTCTTCTTGGACGAGGTGAGCAATATTTGTTTTGTGCAATTCAAAGTGTAAAGCATGTGCCTTCCCTTTCATGTTTTGTTCCTGTAATGTCTAACTGGCCACTTTTTTCGATCGCTTGCTGTATTGGAAAGCCAACAACTGGGCTCGACGCAAGAAGCGCCGCATTGGTTGTGAAACTGCTGCGAAAAATCGCCGATCAAGGCAGGACTATCTGTGCAACAATCCACCAGCCGTCGTCGGCTGTTTTTGAAATGTTTGTAAGTAGGTGCATTATTTGGGAACGAGAGAATGGGATTTATAGTTTGTAAGGTTTACTAACTATTCGGAGCATTCTATATTTCTAGGACGATCTTTTACTTTTGAAGAACGGAGGGCAGTCCGTTTACTTCGGAGAACTTGGAGATCAGAGTAAAATTCTTATCAAGTATTTTGAAGATCAAGGTGCAACAAAGATTGAGCCTGGAGACAACCCAGCGAACTGGATGCTAAGAGTTTTGCCCGAATGTGATAAAGACTTTGCCGAAATCTATATCCAGAATTCAGAATTTTCGAAGCTCAAAAATCAAGTAGCAGCCGTGAAAGTCGATCCCCCGAAGGAACTCGAGATCAATTATCTTACGGAATTTGCGGTCCCTCGTTCTGAGCGGCAAGCGTTAACGAACAAGCGGTTGAGAAAAATCTACTGGCGATCTCCTGCGTACAATCTTTCAAGACTTATGGTTTGTGTCGTCATTGCATTCATTCTTGGCTCCGTGTTTGTTACTGGACGCAATGAAGAGATGCTTTCAGAAGACAAATTACGGGCGTACTTCTCGATCACTTTTTTGTCGTTTATCATCATCGGTATCCTATCCATTACCACCGTCTTGCCAGTGATGTTAGCAATCAGGGACGTGTTTTACAAGCAGCTTGCAGCTGGTATGATCGACAATGACTCGCTTGGATGGGCACTAGGTGTCGCAGAGAATGCTTTCATAGTTTTGGCCTCCTTCCTCTTTTGTTTGGTTTACCTGGCTACAGCGGGAACATTTCCGGTGACATTCTTGAGGGCTTTAAAGTTTTGGGTAAGGATATATTGCTGAATTGAAATTTCATATGCAGTTGACAATTTTCGTTTTCTCTAACAAGTATTCTTTTTCAGGGTTTCTTTACTTTCAATCTTGCGATCTATTCATATTTTGGGCAAGCTTTCATGTGCCTGGTTCCTACAATGCCAACAGCCCAAATCCTTTGCAGTGTTTTCATTGGATTGAATAACTTTTTTTCTGGTCTCATCGTCAGACCTCAATACATGAAAAACATTTTTGCCTTCACATATTGGATAACGCCAGGTCATTTCGTGTATGAGGGACTCATTCTCTCCCAATACTGGGGTGACGAACGCTTAGTGACTGCTGAAGAAGGGAGTGAATTTTATTTTTGGCTTGGATGCGACATGTTACAAAACGGAAAATCCTGCGAAGGGACTGTGGAACAGTATGTCTGGGTATTCTTCGGAGAAAAGTTCAATGGCAACAATCTGTATCAAGACGTTCTCGTCCTAGCCCTTTACTTGCTTCTTGCACGGGTTGTGACATTTTTCGCACTCAGAAAATTCCAGTACACGAATACGTAAATCCAAGATTGTGAATTAGAATAATTTTGTGTGAAGTCCTTTCCTCAGGACAACGAATTGTTTTCGATACAGAAGGCTAGATCGCAGAGATGCTAAATGAATTGCGGCCATGATTAATACTACTAAAGTCAAGAAATACCAACAAATAATGTGATGTGTTGCATCCTTTATTGCGTTCTATGCCTTTGCTTCGATAGCTTCAACTCTTGTCACCAACTCACGCAAATATTCTGCTTGTACGCGTTGTGCCATACTGCCGTTTTCCAATCCAAGGACAACATTTTCCTTCGATACAAATCGCAAAACCAAGTCAAAATGTTAATCAGAAACACAGTGTTCGTTCACATTTTCCGCAGTGTGGTGGTTGTTCGACAACAGCGACAACAATCCATCTTGTCTGTTTGACCGTCGCGTAAACCTAACAAGAATCACATCGTACGTACCATTGTCTTTTGAATTTCGTTCGTCAGTTTCTGCGTCGTCAGGTTCTCGGAAGACGCCAGCCCCTTTCTGATTTCGTCGTCCCAGCTGTCCGTGTCAATTTTCAGGAGTGTATCGAAAAGCTTGCTGGCCTCGGAGGCAGTAGATTCGCCATCGCCTTCCTCGGTATTGTTACGTGCTCTCGAAATGGAAACCCCACTGTATTGTTGTAAGCATTTCTGGAGAATTTCAACCATACCGTCCTGCGAACAAATGAAAAAAATGTCAGATGACAATGGCTTCCAATAGAAAATGGTAGGCAACCAATTCATGATCGCCGCAATCCCCAACCGAATAGGTCTAGGTCAAGACAACGATCGAACATCAAAGAATTTCCACAGCTACGCACCATTCCATCCTGGTGACTTTTGTTCATAAATGCGTCAACGGTAGACAGGAAACCTTCGTCCAACGATGAAGGCTCCAATTCCTCGACCACTTTTCTCATTCCTTGCACCTGCTCAGGCAAAAGAGGGACTAAGAAGTCTCCGGTCTCGGGTTCAGCAGCTGCTTTCAGTACCATTTCCACTTCCTTTGCTCGCTCATCGAGAGTTTCCTCTGTTGTTTCTACTACAACCTCCAATGTCGCCACCAAATTCGAAGCTAGGGCTGCAAGCTTGTCCTTTTCCTCCGCCTCGGCTTTATCGGTCAGTTCTGCAATTCGCATAAAGAATCGAGGACTGGAAACGACGCGGAAGGCTCTTCGAACGGCGTTTGGCAGTTCGTAAGGCTTAGCATTTGCGAGCTTCATGATCATTTCGTCCATTAGCTTTTTCTCTTGATCTGTAGGTTCTCTCTGGTTACCTTCGATGCGGGATTGACGGGGCTGTTCGAATAGCATCGACGACGTCGCTGGTCGAGAAACATGACGCGACACAAACGCATCGGAGCGTTGGCACAAAGGAAGGAGGACGGCAAAAAGTACTGCACTGGAAAACTTCATTTTCACTTTTTCGATCTACTTCTACTTCTCAAAATTCACAGAAGGCTTCGGTATGTGAGACCATAAAATGAATCGCTACTTGGACAAAACGGCAACTCGGACTCCGCTAATCACAGCATCGGGCAGCTGCAATGTTGCTGTTGTGGACGAGTTTTGAATTTCCTTTCTCACGATAAAAATCCAGTACGTACGTACGTCACATCCGACGACTCACTCGTGCATCGGTGACGTCGAATAGTACAGGGCTTACGGGGGGCGCGTGGACTTCTGACGTTCCACGTCTGGAAAACGGACGCTGCAAGACTGACTGTTTCCATTCAGTTGGACGAAAATGGTTAATTATTTGGACTTTTTTAATGCCATGGTACAATGCTCAAAAAGCACGCTCACATTGACTTCACAACACTATGGTGTTGCCATTGATCCAACAAAGAACTACTACTTCGTACATCCCTTAAAAGTCATCATTGGAAATCCCAATGATTATATTATTTGGAGAGTAGTCTTATTATGATTACTATTGTTTGAAGAGGCAGTCACAAGAACAAGGGAAAATCTAGTAGTACTACTAGTAGTAGTAGCACTATCTCCTCTAACACATCATCCCAGGAAAGTCCTTCTTAATTTGAACAACAGTGGATACTCCGTTGATTGTGAAAAACTCCAAAATCAATGCGGTAACAAGAAGGCAAGAACCTGATCAGACAATATACACCAAATTATTGTTTCCCAGAAAGAGATTCTTTCTTTTTGGACTTGATTGAAATGGATGTCGTTTCTTTTTGTCTTTTCCTTTTAAGCAAAGTACTGCACGCCAAGTTTCAATTTAGATAATATATTTTCTGACGAGATCCAAATCAATTACAAAATGTGACTCTCTAAAGTAACTTTCGATCTATTTCAAACTTGGCGGCACAATTCCCCCCTGATTGGGAGAAGTTGGCGAAATAGTAGCTAGTACTAGTATTTGGTGCTCGGGAGATTGTCATGGATAGTAGCAATAAAGATTCAGCTCGTTGTAAACTTTTGAGAGGGAGAACTCGAGATTCGAATTGCCTACAGCAATGGAGTGAACTAATTGTTTATATTGGAATAGCAGTCAATTCTAGCGATTCATTGAGCGAGCATTGTACTGCATGAACAGGCACAGCTAATGAAATGATGCAAAAGTTTCATTTTGAATTCGACTCACAACGTGCATGAAAAGATACGATCTCGGCTGTATCCCCCAATAAAGATAACTCAGAAACCAATCCTAACGAGTTTAGTCAAGTATAGGGTGCATTCGGTTTCTAACTCAATTGGTCATTGCCTCAAGTCCAATCACAACCATCAGCGCCAACGCCACATCGTCGGTTCCGTGAACATCAATGAAATAACAATCCTTGATAGGTGCTATCCATTTCTTGTGAACCTTGACGATTTCTCTTCCGTGCTCCTTGATCGTAAAGTTGTGTTCAAGGATAGATCCGTGCACTTGCCAGTCAATATCGCCTTTCACCTTGACCACAAAGTTGTCGCGAACGATGCCAACCGCTCTCTTTTTGATTTCAGCAATCTTGTGGCCGTTCGCATCCTGGATGGCCATGGAGTCTCGAATGCGTAACTTGCGTTCCTGTATCTGGTACAGAGTCTTTCCTCCACGGCAGGTTTGGAGGTTGAAGGTCTCTCGAGCGCGAAGAATCTTGTTGTTGGCATAGTAAGCCGGCTTTCCCTTTCCTCGTCGGCGGCTCATTTTGTTGATGGTGAAGTCGTCACCAAAGGCCAGGAGCTTTTCGCGCATGGCAAAGGTTTGGGGGCCGCCATCATCGTCTGACGAGTCATCGTCGCTTTGACGGTTCCCGTGAGCAATACCGGCGACTCCAGCGCCTACAGCGGCTCCTAGAACAGCGGCTCGGACCGGAGTTCTACCTTCACGGCGTTCCTCCCTGCGTTCCTGTCGTACACCTCGTCGCATTGTTAGAGCTTTTGATTACTCTATAGAGAAACAAGGAAGAAAATATTAGAAAGACACAGTTCTCGATGAGAATATCCGATAACAAACGATGACATGGATACTGTCAATGCATACAAAATTGGCGACCACAATCATGGCCATCTTCAATGACGTTTTCTATTTTGGATTTTGTTGTCACCTTTGGGCCAAAATGCATATTCAAGCACTTACTACTTCTGGGCATCAAAATCTAAATTCTGTGGGAAGATTCCCTTGTCAAAAGAAAAGGAAGGAACTTAGGAAAATTATTGTTTTGAATGTTTCCATGCTTCACCTCCTTTTCGCCTTTATGTAGATGTCACACAATCCGACCCTTCGGTTTCAGAAGAAAGGATATGATGTCGATACAATAAATACTTCTCTTCCACTCTTTGATTGTACGTTCTATTTTCATCTCGGTACGGACAAAGATGAACCTCTCTTCGCTTTGTAAATAATATTGATTGATATACTGTATCATCTGGCTTGATGAGTTTCACACTTCATAGTCCCGCTTCTGAATAGACGGAGTATCACATCCTCTGAATGCCCACAAACCAATATTATTATTATTATTGCCACCCACTACTCCTCAATGCAAATTGCTTGTTGTTTGAAAAATCAAAGAGAGTTGGCTCTACGACGCTTTTTTGATTCCATGGCAATTGCTGTCTTTAAAGGTTTGAACCACACTGGAACGGACCCCTCTAGGCAGGTTCTTGAACAGAGGAGAAAATCATTAGTAGTATTTAGCTCATCAACATTTTTGAAACTTGAGACCTTACAGCTACTAGGGCCTATCCGGTTTTTTCATGGTGATGCTATCGACTAAAAGATGGGACGCGGAATCGCTTTGACAAAGCACATTCAAAGCCAGCTGTTCATGTCTGGAATGGGTACACGTACCCACAATGGTAAGTTTGGACCATTGAAAACAGCATTGCGCAAACCAAGTTTGTTCTGGCACAGGAACGACTTCTTCGAACTGTGCTCGTTTCTGTAAATGGTGACGATGCATGGCTGCAAGCGATAGGACCGGTTCTTCCACCAATACCACGAGCTCGAAAACAAGTCATTGGCAACGAATTTGTTTGGAACGAAAATTCAGCGAAACCGGCTGTTACCTCTACCAGCCGTGTTGCTACGAAGATTGGGATGCGATCGAATGTCAGAATGCAGGTCGAGTGCCATTCGTCCCTATCTTGTAACGTTCGTTCTTGGCATACGAAGTGCGCAAGATCCTGTTTCAGTTTTAACACACAAACAGCAGGACCACAAGTATCCGATGTACGATTGCAAGTCTATGTTAGAATGCAGGTCGTTTGCCATTCATCCTATCTCGTAACGTTCGCTCTTACCATAAAAAACTGCGCAAGATCCTGTTTCATCACTACTAGTATCCGATGTACGATTACAAGTCTTTCAGCGTGCGGTAATGGTTTGAACCTCAATGGGGATTATTCGCTATGAAATGGTCAAATTAATAGTGTAACATAGGAAAGCATGCATCGATTGAAATTTTGTATCTATCATCAATTGAAATATCTGATGTTTACCCATCTCACCGTTCCCGAACGGTGTTGTTTCAGTACTCAACTTGGCTTATCGTGTTGAAATCTCGAGCTTCGTTCACGATTTCGAGGGCCTTTCCTAAAAGATCCCTCATTTCTTCACTCTGCTCTCGTCTTTCTGCAACATCGTCGGCTTCCTTCATCAAAGCTTCGACCTCTGACTCCCGGTAGAGTTCCGAGACCAACTCATTTTGCATCGCGTCCTTGACGTGATTAACCAAAAAGAACATAATTGTCTTTGGAACCATATCAATAAAGGTCTTTCGAACAACCTTGAAATACGAGTCGATGAGAGACTTGATAACGTGCATTTCGGTAAGTTCTCGATCCGAAGGCGGAATATCGGTTTGCTTCATGTTCACCGGGACCGTTGGGAGGTGAACAACAGCAGGTGGTGCTCCAGTACTCATTCTGTTTTGAGCCGTAGGAGTTTCTTTCCCTCGGAAGATAAAGTTCATGATACCACCACCATCTTTATCATGGTAAGGCGTTGGCTCTCCTCCTGTATTTTCCGTGTCTGCATTGAAGTACTGAGAATCAGCTTGAGAAGCAGGTGTTGCCGGAACGCCTGTTCCCGTACTTACGTGGAGTTCTTGGTTTCTCATCGGCTCCATACTTGCGGCACGGTTTGTAACCGCAGCAACAGCTCTTGCTCCACCAATAAAATCCGGATGGCTGGTATTAATGTACTGCAAATTTTATCGCAACAAACAGACGAAAGGGCGGAGAAGTTTAGTCGACGTTTTGGAACACAGGACGGTCTGTGGTCGAAACCTTGAAGCATACGCTATCCTTTACTATCTCAATTTCGTATTCGAACTTACCGCCAGTTCAACCTTTACCAAATTTTCAACCATCATTTGAGTCGGAGCCATGCAGCGTTTCAATAGAGCCGAAACAGTATCGGTCAACCGTTCTTTCAAAAATGGGAACCGTGTCAACTCTTTTGGTTCGGACTGCACCGCAATGCGCTGTAATTCTTCGTATACCAAGTCAACACACTCGATACCGGGCGATTCCAACCGCGCGATCTGTCGTCGGATCAAAATATCGAAGGCGATTTCAGGAACGAACAATGCCCGACGCGTACCCATAGCATTAATAATAGTAGTGCGAACTTCCTCGTCGGTCAATCCATCGAACGGACCAGCTGTCATGAGACTCGAGGCAAAGATATCGTTAAAAATATAGTTGATTCGGGCACCACCAAATAGCTCTACGAGGGCCAAATTTTTTGTGTTGGCTTCCGAGCTTGATAGTTCTCCACCTTTACCGTCGATGATAGAGGCAAAGTTGGTTGCAAACTTGCTGAGCAATCCCAGAAGTGTTCCACCCAAAGTGTTTCTAGATCCGACACCAGGCGAGCCCAAGGCATCAAGTTCTTGTTGCACATCGGTCATCATAGTTGTGATCCGGTTTTTCAAATCCGGAAGGACATCTCGAATGTGATGCATCAAAATGTTGTTTAGGCTCTTGGCCAGAATTTTGGTTCCGCACTTTCCCTGAAGATTTCGATCGGTAGAATATACAGGATGATGTTTGAAGAATTCTTCTTCTTTTCGGAGTCCTGCACGAATGCTCAGATCTTCGTTAATGTCCTTTTGACCGCGATTGACGGTTGCGATGTATCCCCGTCGCAATGCGTATACGCGGTTCAACAACACATCGGCAGCATCCGTTCCGGGGTCCATCAAATCTAATTTTGTGAGAACTCCGATGGTGCGATTGCCGTATGGATCAACAGCCTTTGCCATTTGTAATGCATCACTATTGGCCACATCCGTGTTGGCCGCCGTGACAGCAAGGATAATTGCGTTTGGGTTGCTAATAAATTCCAGAATCATTTCCTGGATTTGTTCCTCGATGTTATCGGGTTGGTCCCCCACGGGCACCTTTGTTATCCCCGGCAAATCGACGAGTGTCAAGGCCAAGACGTGTGGCGAGAAAATTTTGAGACTGATGGGGTCATTGGAAATGCCCTTGTTGCTCCCCGTGAGCCGATCGGTTTCTCGAACAATTTCCTGTCGAATCTTTTCAAACGAATGAAACCTGGTTCCGGGCGCGTGCACAAATTCACCCCATTCGATGCCGTGCTCGCCGCCATCGTTGGAATTGGGATCGTGGTTTTCGTCCTCGAGTTGCTCCATACCCGGCGTTCGGGTGTTGACGAGAGTCAAAACAAGAGGTCGGCGTGTTACGATACCGGTTCCTCGGGGAAGGAAGCTCCTGCCCACGATACCCTCCAGGACACTGGATTTCCCGGACGACTGGCCACCGACCTATTTTGATGATTCCAGAGACAAAAAGAACGAAACGTGTTAGAGGATACTTACGAGGCTGTACTCAATGTGTCACGAACTCCATCCGCATCATCCCAGCATGTGCAAGAGACTGTAGATTGTAGGTGTTCCGACCCAAACAAAAGGACTCTTGAAAATTTCAAACGTACCACGACGATTTGTGGAAGGTCTAGTTGTGTGTTCTGACCGACAGCACCCAAAACATCTTGGAGCTTGGATACGATGGGAATCAATTGTTCCATCCTGTTGTTCCTATGGAGAGTGATTAACCGGTCTCTGTCTTTGCGATGGCGGGAACTCGCCGAAGGGTGAGTAGATCCTCGATGTTACAGAGGTGTCGTTAATTGGATAAAGTATGCGGAAATGTGGTCAGTCTCAGAGACACGACGACGATGAAGACGACGGCAATAATGTTGTTGTTTTTGTTGTTGTTGTTGTTGCTGTTGTTGCTATCGGAGGTTGGGGTTCACATTTTCTTTCTGTTTTTCATGGGCAACGGTTCGAACTGGGTTGGCATGGATTTCAAAAATCGAGCATGCGCGTGCAGGATCAAAATTGATCGTTTGAAATCGAAACGTGCAGACGCAGTACACTGTGTAATTACTAATTACCGTGCGACACGAGACAATATTCCTAATCATACATACTCTTCTGAGATACCTATGTCTAATATGAAACATATGATACGTGATGGTTTCCGTTTTCCGTTGAGCACAGCTACGTAATTAAATTACGCCTTACTGTAACCTTACCGTATGGTAGGTAATTACCTGGTAAGGTTACCTGGTAGTCATCATCTTTCAGATGTTAGGCTTAGATCTTTCTTAACCTGACCCATGTTTTCTCTGTCCTTGTGTTTGGTGATTACTGATTTTTTAAGGTTACGTAATACTGTACGAAGTAAGATTACTTCGTAAGATTATTGTTTATCGTTCATCGCAGTTAGCAGCTGGAGGAGGCTGGAGCGTTACGGTACATACCGTTCCGCTGTCGGTAGAGTACGTGTACGATGCATCCATCTATCATTCCGATCCGTGATGACCGATCGAACGAACACAATCATCAACCCCTATTTCACGTTTGCAGTCTGCACCGAAACCGAGCACCAAGAGCAAAGACAGTTCCATCGCACTCGCCTCGATCCCAATACTTCCCAATCAATCCATCCATCAATCCATCCATCAATCCATCAATCAATTAAACTCGTGAAGCGCGGAAGTTCACCATGTCGTACGCCACATCCGGTAATCTCCGAACCGATGGGACTTTCACCGCTGCAGGAAAGGGGAAGGTCTGCATTCCCACGAAAGACAAGAACCTGCAATTCAAGAAACTCAAGGCAATCCAATCCAACCAGGTTTGCTTCGATTGTCCGGCTCCTCGTCCAACATGGGCATCCGTGACTTATGGTACGTAACAACAATCGACCCGCACCCGACTGCTCTCTTGCAACGGCGCGGTTCGTTTCGTTTCGTTTCGTTTCGTTTCTGCCGAATCCGCCCCACAACAGCACGACTCACGTCTTGTTACTATTCCCGTGTCCTCATATCACCCAACCCAA
Organism: Pseudo-nitzschia pungens; assembly: GCA_037355855.1. Taxonomy (NCBI): domain Eukaryota; phylum Bacillariophyta; class Bacillariophyceae; order Bacillariales; family Bacillariaceae; genus Pseudo-nitzschia; species Pseudo-nitzschia pungens. The sequence goes on along the minus strand of CM074762.1, from coordinate 512,959 downwards.
CCCAACCCAACCCAACCCAACCCAACCCACCCCAACATTTTCGATCACTGGTTTTGTGGTTTTGTGAATCTCAACAGGCGTCTTTCTCTGCCTCGACTGCTCGGCCACCCACCGGAACATGGGGGTTCACACCACCTTTGTCCGATCCGTCGACCTGGACGAGTGGACCCAGCGACAGATCGACGCCATGCGGCTCGGCGGAAACGAAAACGCCCGAAAATACTTCCGATCCCACGGATTGACGGACATGCACGGAAAGATCGAGAAGAAGTACACCGGCAAGGCCGCGAGGGCCTACCGGGCCGAGCTCGACAAGCAGTGCGACGTCGTCGCGGCGCAGCGCGGCGAGGAAACCGTCTCGAATCCCTCGGCTTCCGCCACCGGCAGCCTCCTCGACAACCTGTCCCTCCAGGACAAGGCGGCGGTTGCCTCGCGGGCCACCGCTTCCGGGCCCGCCCCCGTGGCCGTCCCGACCGCCAAGAAGGCCTCCCAGCTGGCGGGAGCCAAGGGCAAGCTGGTCGTGACGCCGCCGTCCAGCGGCAATCTGCTCCGGAAACCGGCCGGATCTCTCTCGGCGTCCTCGGTCGGGATGCTCCGAAAGCCCGCCGGGAAAACGCTCAACACCAAGATGCTCCTCAAAAAACCGAGCGGCGGCGGTGCCGGCAGCGTGAAGTTGAGAATGAACAAGCTCCCGGCGGACAACAAAATGACGGGCTTCGACGACGAGGAGGAAGAAAAGGCCCCCGCCCAGGCACCCAAACCGGTGGTTCCCGTGGCGGCCCCCCCGCCGCCGGTCGCGGAAAAGAAAGAACCCGAAAAACCCAAAATGTCGGCCATGGAAAGCGGAGTCTCGCGGTTGCAGAGCATGAACAGCGATTTCTTTTCGGGGATTTAAAAGGGTTTCGGCTTTTTGGAAGATTCCGAAAAGGTTCGATTCCAAAAATACTAGGGGTGTGCCAATGCGGATCCTTGCAGAACTCTCTCCCTCCATGCGTTTCGGAAATACCGGTAGGCTTGGAATGTTTAGAAAATTAGAAAAAAAATACTGCTTCGCATTTCAATAGTTCGGTCGTGCTTTTTTGAGTTAGGATTGGAAGATACTGGTCACGTCGCCCAACTGATGAATGCCGGACAACGAAATACCAGTCCAAGATGCTGCGAAATCGCTAGTAGCTATACAGATCAATAGAAAACGGAGTGTAGCAATACAATGACTTTAGTGCACCTCTTCTGTTGACTCCCTCTGTCTAGTCACGGAGGATAAACAAGAACGTGAACATAGTTCGATAACATCGCCATCTATTGGAAAATCTCATGGATTGTTGATCCTGCTGTAACTGTTTGAAATGGAGTAACAACACGCCATCAAACATCTTTCGAGAATCATCCAATCTCTCACAAAGATACCGGTACAAATCGGGTGTCACAAGAAGAACGATGAACGTAAATCGTAAGGTTACTACGAAATACATACTACGAGTCCGATAACAATTGAGACTGGTCGAGTATGCGCCCAAAATGAACTGAATATTCCTGAACCAAACTGGAACGTGCAGGGAAGGAGAACATACCAGAAATAAAAAGTATTCTGTAGGAAAGAAATTACTACAACCTCTTATAGTGTGCTGTTTTGCTAGTGGAAACCAATTGTTTGAGCGCCCTTCCAATCTCTTTAAAAAATCACTTTTATCAGAATAACGACTGACCATGGTGGATCCGCCAGATACCAGAGCCACCGAGTGGTTTCAACGCGTCGATATAATACAGGGGGGGACAGCAAGCAGCAGCAACGCGTCGATGATAAAGCAAGCAGCAACGCGTCGATAATACAAGGGGGGACAGCAAGCAGCAAGCAGCAGCAACGCGTCGATATAATACAGGGGGACAGCAAGCAGCAACGCGTCGATAATACAGGGGGGGGACAGCAAGCAGCAAGCAGCAGCAACGCGTCGATAATACAGGGGGGGGCAGCAAGCAGCGAGCAGCAGCAACGCGTCGATAATACAGGGGGGGGACAGCAAGCAGCAACAAGCAGCAGCAACGCGTCGATAATACAGGGGGGACAGCAAGTAGCAACGCGTCGATATAATAAAGGGGGGGACAGCAAGCAGCAGCAATGCGTCGATAATACAGGGGGAGGACAGCAAGCAGCAGCAACGCGTCGATAATACAGGGGGGACAACAAGCAGCAGCAACACGTCGATAATACAAACGTGTCGATAATACAGGGGGGACAGCAAGCAGCAGCAAACGCGTCGATAATACAGGGGGACAGCAAGCAGCAGCAACGCGTCGATAATACAGGGGGGACAGCAAGCAGCAGCAACGTGTCGATAATACAGGGGGGACAGCAAGCAGCAACGCGTCGATAATACAGGGGGGACAGCAAGCAGCAGCAAAGCGTCAACAATACAGGGGACAGCAGCAAAGCGTCGATAATGCAGGGGACAGCAGCAACGCGTTGATCTACAGGGGGAGTCAATTGTCGCGTCTCCACCAGTTGATTGTCACGTCTCCAGCGTGCGTGTCCACTGTCCCTACCACCATTGTCGATTGTCGCGTCTCTAGTACCATTGTCGATTGTCAATTGTTGATTTTGGTTGTATTTCTTAGTGGTAGTTTAGTGGATCTGCTTTTGCAAGTTTTGCAACTTGCAAAAGCAAATCCACTAACAAACTACCACTAAGGAATACAACCAAAATCAACAATCGACCATGGCGCTCAGCGCTCTATTACGACCCCGGGGTAAGTACCATCGACGCTGTAGCCAGATTGCCATACGCCATTGTCGTATTGAGATTGGTTGCAGCTGTGACGTGCCACTGCAGCCACACCACTGCCTGTACAAAATCCACGCGTCGAACCTAGCAAAACGCTGTATATTGTTGCTCGCTGCTTACTGTCCCCTATGGTATGTCCCCCCTGTATTATCGACGCGTTGCTGCTTGCTGCTGCTTGCTGTCCCCCCTGCATTATCGACGCGTTGCTGCTTGCTGCCGCTTGCTGTCCCCCTGTATTATCGACGCGTTGCTGCTTGCTGTCCCCCCCTGTATTATCGACGCGTTGCTGCTTGCTGTCCCCCCTGTATTATCAACGCGTTGCTGCTGCTTGCTGTCCTCCCCCTGTATTATCGACGCGTTGCTGCTTGCTGCCGCTTGCTGTCCCCCTGTATTATCGACGTGTTGCTGCTTGCTGTCCCCCCCTGTATTATCGACGCGTTGCTGCTTGCTGTCCCCCGTGTATTATCAACGCGTTGCTGCTGCTTGCTGTCCTCCCCCTGTATTATCGACGCGTTGCTGCTTGCTGCTGCTTGCTGTCCCCCCCTTTATTATATCGACGCGTTGCTGCTTGCTGTCCCCCCTGTATTATCGACGCGTTGCTGCTGCTTGCTGCTACTTGACGCCCCCCTCGCTGTGTCGATTTTATCTTGGCCATGCTAGGGTATCTCTTTACAGTACATAATCCACGCGTCTGACCTAACGGAACCCCATACGTTCTTTGCTGCTTGGTGCTCGGTGCTCGCTGTCCCCTGTTATTCGCCGCTTGCTGCTCCCCTGTATATCGACGCGTTGCTGCTTGCTGCTCCCCAGTATCTCTCGTCGACGCCATGCTGTATATCCCTGAGCTCCTCCTCTTTTAGGATGAGGCCTCTCCTGCCGCTGTTGCCCTAACTCCCTGCTAAGTCGCAGTTTGCTATGCGCTTTGGCTCTGGTATCTGCCGGATCCACCATGGTCAAGCCGTTCTGATGCGAAGAACTGTGAAGAGTTTAGTAAGGCACTCAAACATGGGGTTTTCACTAACAAAATAGGATACCATAAGAGGTTATAACAATTTCTCTATTACAGAATAATTTTTATTTCTGGTATGTTCTCCTTCCCTGCACGTTCCAATTTGGTTCAGGAATATTCAGTTCATTTTGGGCGCATACTCGACCAGTCTCAATTGTTATCAGATCACTGGTTAAGGTTACCAGGTATTGCTCGTACCGTAACCTTACCGCATGCTGCTATCGTATGTAACCTTACTACAATACCCGGATGTATAAATGTCAAAAAAACCCGGATGTATAAATGTCAAAAAAAACCCCGGATGTATAAGTGTCAAAAAAACCCGGATGTATAAGTGTTCAAAAAACCCCGGATGTATAAGTGTTCAAAAAACCCGGATGTATAACTGTTCAACTACCCCGGATGTATTTTATAAGTGTTCAAAAAACCCGGATGTATAACTGTTCAAAAAACCCGGATGTATAAGTGTCAAAAAAATCCGGATGTATAACTGTTCAACTAACCCGGATGTATTTTATAAGTGTTCAAAAAACCCGGATGTATAAGTGTTCAAAAAACCCGGATGTATAAGTGTAAAAAATCCCGGATGTATAACTGTTCAACTAAGCCGGATGTATTTTATAAGTGTTCAAAAAACCCGGATGTATAAGTGTTAAAAAACCCGGATGTATAACTGTTCAACTATCCCGGATGTATTTTATAAGTGTTCAAAAAACCCGGATGTACAACTGTTCAAAAATTCCGGATGTACCGGTATCGTACTGTATGCTGATCGCTGAAGGGTTGCTGCTTGAGATTCCATTATTTTTGTCGAAGCTCTTCGCGCTTTCTTCCAAAAAAAATTCGTAACAAAGCGGTTTCGCGAAAACATTAACCCTAATAACTACGAAAGGAGCCATTCATTCTCTCAGCCTCAAATCTCGATCGATCATCTCGGAACACCATTACTACCGTAATACCGTATCATCATCTTTCACCATCTGAACAACAATTTTTTTCGTTTCGTCAGACCTCCGACAATCTCGACGCACCATCCGACGAAAAGCCCGCAGCGCGGATCATCGCGAGTTGACGAGAGCCTTCCGAAGTCGCGGCGAACAGCAGTGGTCACGAGGACCGATCGAGCAACAAACAGCAGGTGGAACCAACAGAGCACCAGCATGCCGAAACCAAACGACAAGAACAAGCGCGGAAACGCCAAGGGCGGCGACAAGCCCAAAAAACACAAGATGCCGGCCTCGATGATCAAGCGAGGGAACAAGCGGGAGGTCGTGTTCGATCCGGACGCCCGCAGGGCCCACCTCCGTGGTTTTTCGGAACGGAAGCGACAGCGCCGAGCCTTCGGTCTGGCCATGCAGAAAGTGAAGGATCGCCAGGCCAAAATCGACCAGCGGGCATCCCAAAAGAAGGAAGAACGGGAACGGTTGCTGGAGGCCGAACGGCAGAAGGCAAACCTGATGGAGGATGCCATCCAGGCGAACAATTCTACCCTCGGAAAATTCTACGGTGGCGACAAGCGCGAATTTTCGGACGACGGAAGCGACAGCGACAGCGACAGCGACGACGAGAAGAAAGGACGCAAGCAGCAACACGCCGAAGAGATTCTCGATACCAAGGTGTACGATGACCAAACCACAGAACAAGCCTGGGGCGGGCAGGTAACGGTCACGACATCCGTGGTCGAACTGGACGGTGACAGCGATGACGATTACAAGGACATCAAGAAGAGCAAGGGGAGAAACGCCAAGAACGTCGATACGGCCCAAAAATATGCCGGAAACGTGGAAAAATTTATGGAGGAGCTGAGAGGAAACATGCCGGGAAAGAAGAATCGTGACGGCGGAGGCAACAGAAAACGAAAGGGAAAAGACGGTGCTTCGGACATGAAGGGCGTCGGAGGAAGCGGGAACCTGAAGATTGCTTCCAAGTTGTTGAACAAGTCGAAGGACAGAAACAATCCAGCGGGAGCAGGCAATGGCAAGAAAGGAAAGAGAAAAAAACGATAAAGCTCGGGCCTTTGCAGTTTCAAGTTTCATCACGAACCCGAAGTGCCACGCCGGAACTTGTCGAAAAAGACTTCGATGCCCACGAGGGTCGTCGCCTTACTTGTCGAAAGCGCATCTGTTCCGTCGGATGCATACTTTCGGAATGCTACGGCTGCTCGCATTGATTTCTGGTTGTACCTTATAAAGTAGTTAAGCTCACATAGACACGTTTCGTATTGATCAGTTTTAGAAGTCCCTGGTTACAACGAAGGATTGATCGTAATCTCTTGATAAAATTGAGGAAAAATTTCAAGTCTATGGTATTCGTGATTCGATGTTAGGAAAGACTGAAACGTATGACGCCATCATTCTACGGATTCTTTTTTTGGGAAAGATTTCATTTTGATGATTGAGAAACGGTTCTCTTCCTTCTTTCCATCTGCACACTTTCACACAACAGATGCGTTGCATACCATGACGTTTGGATTTTCGTTCCAACCGGTGGACGGCGTTACTTGTAATTACCCGTGCGAGTAGATGGCAAACCGATAGCTCTTCTCAAAATACCGCATTCCAAATCTAGAAGAAGCCTCGGACTCGATTCAAACATGTCGGAGGCTCTGATGCTCTTGTTGACGATGGTGGTCGTGCTGCCGTTCGACCTTCCGGGGGTTTCGTCCTTTGTGATTCCAACACCAATCCGATCGGATCGATGGCGGGTTTCTTTCGCGGGACAACAAGTCGACGATTCATCGATGGGGACTATCAATTCGATCGAAGCACCGGAAGTGGGCAGTGCCCTGTTTGTAGACACCAATATTGGCAGCGGCTCGTACGGCACCGTTCATTTGCTTTCGTCCGAACAATCGGATGGCCAACCCGTGGTGTATGTCGGCAAACGGCCCTGGGGATACAAAGAATTGGTACAGAAAACGGTGAATTGCGAGGAGGAAGCCGGGAATCCGATCAACAAAACGAAGAGAGACGAGTCGAAAGACATGAAGGAGCGTGCCGACCGATGCATGTACTACTGGAAAGTCGAAGAACACTGCTTCGAGAAACTCCCGCCACATCCACAACTGCCACCCTTCTTGGGGACTACGAAAGACAAGATAGAACTAAAAGTGAATGCCGATGCCATCGCCGAAGTCAGCAACGACAAAGACTGGATGATCTTCGGATTCGTGGGAAAGGTCGAGGAAGGCACTCCGTTGCCAGCACCGTCGTTGCAGGACCTGATGCGACTGGATCTCGAGGAATCCGCGCTTGCCAAACACGAATTGCGTCACATCGCCGAGGCCCTGGGCACCACATCGTACGAGGAAACCCTCGATACGATTCTGCCGTCGTTGCTGACCGTTTTGGATCACGTCCACAAGCACAAAGTCGTCCACAGGGACGTCAAGCCGGCCAACTTGTTGGTTCACGATCGGAGTCTGCTGCTGATGGATTTCGGGAGCGCCGCGGATCTGGAAAAAAGCGGGAACGGATGGAACAAGCAGCGCGTCGGTCTGGAAAACGGGAACCGCGTTGCCGTATCGCCGGTGTATGCGGCCCCCGAAATCTTCATCGACGTGTACGACGCACCAACGTCCTTTGACGTGTTCTCGGCCGGTCTGATTTTTTGTCAGCTCATGTTTGGATACCTCGAGGAACGGGTCGATGCGGGCTTTCGCCAGCAACTCGTCGAGGAGGCCGGTTGTGATCTCAACGTTTGGCTGAACAACGAGCTGGCAACGAAGCTTCGTCCCGCCGGACTCGATCAAGCTCTGGGCTATTTGACGGAGCGACCCGGTCTGTGGGATTTGTTGGCCGAGTTGCTCGCCGAGGAACCGGGAAAACGACCGACTGCCCGGAGGGCGCTGACGAGATGGCGAGAGATCGAAACCCTCCGAGAAGAAGGAGGGGAAGACCGCGATGCCGCGATCGGGCACTCGTATTTCGATATGGTGGTCGAAGCACTTGAGACGTGTGAAATTCCTTCCGTGAGCCGGCCACTGCATTTTGTGGCAACCTTCTCTCGATCCCAGTCTCTCGGCCTGGTTTTGTCCGAGAAGGACAGTAACGACGACAACGACGACGACAACGACGACGAAGAAGAAGACGAAGAACTGTTGCGTCTATGGAACGAAGCCACCAAGGATGCGTTACCCGGTGAGGTATTTGTCAAGGGTATCGTCCCCGACGGCCAGGCAGACGAACTTGGCATTTTTGAGATCGGCGACCGACTCTCTGGTGTCGGAGAGCTTCCTTTTGTCGATGGAGGGTTTGAACGGGTGGTCGACATGCTGCAGGACCAACCTCGAGCCACCAAGAACGTCCGGCTTCATTTTGATCGAAAATCGGTACGGAGCAACGAGGCGATATCGATGACGCCAACCGACAGGGTCGAAATCAAAATCGCCGACCGAGGCGCCTGGTCTTCCAAGGGCAGACGGACAACGCAGGAGGACACCTTTATCCTGCACGAAATTCACGATGCCAAGGATCGTTCTATACTAGTAGCAGGTGTCATGGACGGCCACGGTGGCTATGCCGCATCCAAACTCGTATCGGAAGATCTTCCGGGGTTGTTATCGGATGAATTGGTCATCAAGGGTCGGTCCCGATCGGTCTGCGACGCGTTGGAGGACTCGTGGAACAATGTCTGCCAGCGGTATCAACGCCAGTGTACGGAGGAGGGAGAGTGCATCGCTGACTACGATCCGGTGGAGGGCATTCTCAAAGCCGAGACGGGTAGCGAATTCCTCGAGGCCGGCACGACCTGCTCCATGCTGGCCCTGGACGAGACCTCGAGCGAGTTGACGGTATTGAACTGCGGAGACTCGAGGACTCTCGTGGTAAGCAGCCAGGGACAAGTGAACTTCGAAACGCTGGATCACACGCCGCAATCCGAGGAGGCTCGCTTGGCCCAAGGCATACGCGACGGACTCGATTATTCGATGCCACAGTGCCGATTGTCCCGCTGGTCGCTCCGGGTCGGGGATTACGAGTACGCCGTGGGCCGGAGCCTCGAGGGTCGCTTTGCTACTTCCAAAGGGATCGTGAGCGATCCGGATGTGACAAAACGATTGGTGCGAGAGGGCCAGATATTGATCAGCGCCACTGACGGTTTGTGGAACGTCATGGATTCGAACGAGGTTGCCATCGATCTCTACAAAATGCGAACCAAAAACAAAATGTCGGCACACGATGCTGCCAGAGCACTTTGTTCCATGGCACTTCGGAAGGGAACATCGGACAACGTTAGTGCTGTTGTAGTTTATTTGTAGGATACCTGTACCCATAATTCATCTACAACTAGTCAATTCTTCTATCAAGTCATTCTGAACGGCAAAGGCAGAAAAGCATTTTACATGATACGACAGGATTAAGCTATGGTTGGAATTTCTATACCGTCATCATCGTCGTCGTCGTCGTCATCGACGTCGTCACAGTATTCGTCATCGGTTTGGTCCGAATACTGCTCTTGTTCAAAAGCAAGGTCATCAGTTTCAGCTGAACTCGTTCGTCGTTTGTTTTTTGAATATTTGCGACCGCAAAAGCACCGTATACAACAAACAGAAAGCAATACAGACAGCATAATTGCTACCAGATAGTGCCACAGGGACAGCGAAGACCCCGAGTGGTCTTCCTGCGCCGAATTGGGCTTCACTCCACCTTTGTTGATGCTTCGATTGTCGACAAACCTCGAATACATTTCAACGGCATCCACGGCATCATCGCCTCGCATGCCAACGCTGTCTTCGAAATCGCCAATCACAATCGTGATCGGCACAGAAAACCAGTCCAGTCTTCCTTGAATGTGTTTCCCGTTGCTTTCGTGGTGATACTCTGGGTCCGTGCGGGCGTTCACAACGTGGCTCTGTGGAGGCACAGAGGGCTTGATGTTTTCGGGTTGGGTTTTCCAGGATTGATCTACCCTTGCCGATGCCATAACCAAAACTTTCTCTCCCTTTTTGAATTTCTCCAAAGGAATCGTCGCCCGGAACAAAGGTCCGTTGGTCATTCGAATCCCGGTGGCACTTTCCTCGGGACGGGGTAGAGGTCCTTGGTCCGAAAAGAAACCAAAGCCGGTGTTGGCAGAATCAGTCTCCACCCTTTGCAAGAGATCGGTATTGTCTGGCTGGGTCCAACATGCATCATTCCCCTCGGACAAAATATCGTCCCATTTCGCGTACCAGAGTTCCGTGTTGTCGATCGTCATTGCTCCTCCTACCGTCCATTCGATGTCTACGGTTTCGGCGTTCTTGGCGACCATCACTGACTTTGTCTCCAAGCAGCTGTTTGGATCTCTGTTCTCCTTCGGAACAATATCGTCGGCCAAAGCCAGCTTGTTCACACCGACGATGCCCACATATGGTTGCACCATGTCGATCGCCAAGAGAGACAAACGAATATTGCGAGAAACATGACCGTTGCCCTTGGTATTAGCATCCAACACGTCCATAGAATTTCCGAGGTCAGTTTTTGGTTCTTTCGCGTTGCTAGTCTCTACCAGCATGTTGAAAACTCGGAGGGTGGAATTGTTGTAGATTGTCTTTTCGCGTGGGTATCCCCCATACGTGATGGGTGTGCAGGGGGTGACCTTGTCGGGAGTAAAAGAACCAGCATATGCCCCTGGACAAAGGACGCAACAAGAAACAACGAGCACAACGCATGTCATTCACGACGTTTGGAATCGTTGAGTAAATGAATCAGACCGAGTTTGAAACGAAGAGTCACTGCTATTTGTGCGTGGTCCACGCGCGAAACAGATAGTTTGGTACGTACAATCCTCCATTCCTCCGCGCACGTAGTACACCATGTTGTTCATTGTGCCGAAAGCGTATGGGTGGCTAGAGTCCCAGCCGCCCCCATACCGACTGTAGGCGCCGCCTATCTGGTCCTGGGCCACGTCGTCGGGCGACAAAAAGTTCAAAAACGAGGGAGCTCCCCACTCGTAGCCCACTACTTCCATGCCGCCATGGAACGTTATCGCGAGCTGGAACATGTGTTCCCGGAAAATTTCGTTGGCAGTGCGTCCGGCGATGGTTTGCATGCACAAACTAGGATCGAGCAAATCGTACGGGAAATCCCGGTTGGGATCGACGCCCGATTCTGTTCGTGTGTTGCTGAAAATGCCCGAGTGCTGTCACAACAAAAACAAAACAAAATGTCTGGAGTCAGAAAAAGACGCAGGATACAAGAATGCATGCGTACCTTGGTACACGCGTAACTCCAGCCCATCCTCTCCCAATATTGTGATTTCTTCCGCATTGTATTTTCATTGATTCGCTACCACTCACAATTCGTGTTCGGAGCGACGACGATCCGACGGGTGCTGACCAACCGGGCCAACCATTTCCGGTGGACATCGTCAATGCCCTTGCTGCGAAGTGCCTCGCGACACTTCTTGGCTTCCTTGATGTCCGCATCCAGATTATCCGACGAGGGAAGACTTGATCGCGGCAATGCCTCGCAGTGCGCCGCCTCGAGAAGAAGCGCCGATGCCTCCATGACGCTGGACGGACCAACGCGTTCGTTCCCGTGGAGGCAGCCGCTCAAAAAGACCTCGGGAAGGTGCGAGGAAGAAGGACTATCGATCGGGTGTGTCACGAAGTCCTGGATCGTAAAAAAGTAATTTGGACATCCCTCGCTCTTCTCGTAAAAGGGGCAGTCCTCCTTTCCTCCCGCTGTCGGCAAACCGTATGCTTCCTGCGAGGTGGTCAATCGGAATAATTCGGGATAGGTTTCCTTCCATTCGTTCACGGCGATTGCGATCTCAGGAGAATCCCAGATATGGTACGAGACAACCTGTTTTGGTTGCATTTCGTTGCCCTCTTGTTCACGCCGCGTTTGTTGTTCGCTTCCTAGACCGCTTGCATTGTCCTCCTGTACAGTGTGCGCTCGTTCGGTGTTGTCATCGCGATGGGTCACAGCGACATTACGAACCGAACCTGCATCGACCAGCAGCGACAACAACAAGAAATGCACGAGAAGGGCAATGGTCCAAGCGTTGCAGCAATTGTCGAGGTGTGCCTTCATGGTGTTGTGGTGAGAACAGAACCGAGAAACGTACTCCACAACTCAGTCTCTGTGCATCGTCGAGATGATACACGGTAAGGTTAGTGAGATATTCGTGCCTTTTCGAATTTCCGATGGTGGGATCGAAAAAATAGCAATTTATCGGTTCTGTAAGGTTAACTTACCGTATCGACGACTAGATTTGGGTCACTTGCAGATACGACGGCTTAGTACGGTAAGGTTTACAGGTAATTGAAGGTAATGGTTCTTGTGCTGGTAGGAAAACATAAGGTTACCTAGAGAGAGTAGTTGGTCAGCATCACTCGTCATCAAAATCCATTTTCATTCGCTGAAAACTTGAGATCAGATACTGACAAGCCCCAAAACAATTTTAACATCTACTTCATTCCTTTTTATTTTTCATACTTAACACCCGTAGGGTTTCAGATTGCATCCGAATCGTTCAATGGAACTGCCGTGTTCTTTCTTCGTGGAAACAGATTCATTCATTCAACACATGACTCTTTCGAGTACGAGTTTGCAATAAAATACATATGGTTAACATCATGCTCATAGAAAGCTAGAAAAATGCATATATACCGTATCGTAACCTTAGGGAGTGAGGCAATTCTCGTGTTCCATCTTCGAGTTTTTGCACATACCGTACGGTACAGAACACTACTTCATAGTTAAAAACGTTATTCAATTACTCTGTTCTTGAACAACGGCACCTATTTTTTCATCGAAGGAATGGTGTACCGGTACGTGTAGTTGAGACGAGAGGTCGGACGTCGAACTTCGCGAACCAGCACTCCACTTGCCAATTGCACCAGCGAACGGCGCAGCGTTGACGCGAGAATTATCGGGCGAGCAGCAGCGCCGTTCGGGAGTCAAAGCACCGCAAATCGTTCTCCCCGCGAGCCCGGACCGATGATCGCAATGGCGTGACACGGCATGGATCATTTGAAGACGTCGCAAGAACGCAAGCATCGATGGTACGCCAGGCACATCGTCCCGGACTATGCAACCGTTCGTTCCGTGACCCTCGACGAGATTCAGCGCAGCGCGCAACCGCAGCCGAGCAAGTCCAATGTCCCCCCTCGCGGACCCCAGCGCTGTGGCGGCGCGATCGTGATCGGCATGCCATCGTCGCTCTTGTTCCACAAAACGCACCGCCACGAAGCACGAACCTACCTGCGTCGGCAACTGGAAGAGCACGGGTTTGCCGTGATCCAGGGCGTCCTGAATGACTCCGAATGCAACCACGCTCTGTCCCTGGCATGGGATTATTTGGAAGCCGCAAGCTCCGCGGAACGGAAATTTCGAGAGTCCTTCGGGACTGCACGCACCGGTGCGGAAAGGGACGGCATCTCTATTGGAACTGGCGAGGACGCCGCCGGGGATCCGTCCCCGAGTATGGTGGTCGTGCGGAGAGGAGACCGCGGCACGTATCGGTCCCCGAATTTTCCGAGGTTCGTTGAGGGCCGCATCTTTCCGTTCTATGGGTCCGGGCATTCCTCGTTTTTGTGGTACCTGAGATCGCACCCGGGAGTCCAGAGCGTCTTTGCGGCGATCCACGATCTGCCGTGTTCCTTTTCGACCGAAGCTCTTGCACGAAAACAAACCGATTTGGTCACGTCCCTCGATGGGATGATCCTTTGGACCGATGCCGATGCCGATGGCGCAGACACCGGGAGAGGCTACGGAAGTGGAGGCGGTGGCGACGATGATGATTGCGACGATGGGTTCGATCGCGGTTGGTTCCATGTTGATCAATCCCCAGAGAGGAAACCGGGATTCGCATCGTTTCAAGGCTTGGTCAACTTGCTGCAGGTAACACCCGAGATTGGAGGGAACGTGGTGGTCGTTGGGTCGCACCGGTTGTTTCCCGATCACTACCTAGAAGACAACGACGTTTTGTTTTACAACGACCGGCTGAAGGAATTGGGCGGAGACGATTGGATGGAAATCGACCCGAGGGATAGCAAACTGTTTGGCTCGGGACCCGCCATCACCTGCCTGTTGGGTCCCGGTGACGTATTGATTTGGGATTCCAGAACGGTCCATTGTTCGCACCGGGAGAAGCGTCCAAAATCGGACGCAGTGTGCAAGGCGACGGCTTCGTCGGAAAATCCTGATCGGTTCGAGTCGCAGCTGGGTCTCGTCCGAGCCGCGGGCCTTGTCAATATGGTCCCGCGGTGGACGATTGGTGGCATTGGCGCAGAGGCACTGCACCGTGCAAGACTCTCCGCCGTTTCCAGTTCTAGGACCCTGACGCACTGGGTCGATAAGGCTGCCCCCCTGGGCGACGAGCGGCAGGACGAGGTTCGAAAGGAATCGGCGTGCGTGAAATACATGAACGACAGCGAGCGCACCGTTTTGTTGTCGTACGAAGATCTGAGCAATGGACAGAGGAATTTGCTCTGAGTTCGAGTGCATCAGACCGGCAGAGTACAACAGTTGGCTAGACATTCGCAATCGTCAAATATTGGAGGATGGTATACACCGGCACACAATGGCTTCGTTTCCGTCATGGTTTCGAAGTGTCACAGCACACTCAGTTGCAAAAGAAACAATGATTTGATTGTACCACAAGAAGTAAGCAACCGAAAGACATTTCAGACACCAACAAATACATCATGCAAGGTCTGCACAAATACATCATGCAAGGTCTGCACTGCAAAACTAAGCATGAAACCTGAAATAGGACCAAATGCAAATGCTGCAGTTCACTCACTACTATCACCGTCAGGAATTCGAGTCCGATTCTCCTTGAAACTACAAATTCAAGCACCTTTGCGCTAACAATGCTAGAGTGATTATGGGCCACAAAGCTCCGCAGTACCGTGAATATAAATCAACAAGCGACGAACGAAACCTTTCGTTTTAAATTGCAGTAAGTCACAACATCCCGAGAAACTCACCACCCTGCAACTCTGTCGGACAGAAACGCATGTACTCCGTAAGAATGTTTCCTTTCCTAAATCCATCGTTTAAATAAATAATCTGACCAATACAACGCATGTATATGTATGAAAGGGAAACACCGTCAGCCAAATGGATTGATTGATATTCCAGCGAAATCCATCGTTCCTCCGAGATGATACTGCCATGGACATATCCAAACCTCAACCAAACGACGGAAGACCGTTGTCGTTCTCCGAGAGATATTGTGGTACTTAGTCTTCTTCATGTGACACGCTTTTTTTTTGCGGCAGGCTCGTTCCGGAGGCTCTTGGCTTTGGCCTCGACTTCGGCTAGTCGTTTTCGCAGCGCTCGGTTCTCCGCCAGAAGTTCGTCCCGAGTGCTTTCTTCCTCGTTTTTCTGGGTTCCCTTCCCCGGTTCTTGTTGCCGCTCTTGCCTGGAATCCAATCCCAGTTTTGCCAACGCCACAAAAAATTCCTGCGACGCGAATTTAAGGGACGATGGATCTTGATCCAAGGCCGCCATGACAACCTCCACGTCACCTCTGAGTTCCTTCGGGGCTATGCTCAATAGGTGTCCATTCATTCGCAATGCAGTCGTGAGGATCTTCTTGTCTCGTTGCAATTCCGACGAAGCATGCAAATAGGCTTTGCAATTGTTTCGTAATGCGGTGAGGACAACCTCACGATCGTTTCGCAATGCATTGGATGCATATTTCAAGTTGTTTCCATCCCTTCTCACGCCGGCCAAGACAATCGTCTTTGTAAGGTACCTATCGTCGGCGTGACGGTCCCGCCTGTGAAAGAAGTTCATGGTTGCTGTGGGATTGCTTTGCAACGAGGCCAGAACAATCTCCTCGTCACACCACCAACGAGTTTTTGAAAGAAATTTGAATGCGTTGACACTTCTCGTTACGGCCATCCGGACAATCTCTCGATCGTGTCGGAATTCCGAGGATGCATACTTGATGTCGAGGGGATTATTTTGGATTGCAGCCACGACCAATTCTCGATCGTTCTGCAATTCACTAGAAAGCATTTGCAGCGAACACCCATCGAACCTCACTCTTATCACGGCATCGTTCCTGTCGTAGATAATTTCCTCTTCGTCGACGAAGTCTGAATCGGGTGGCTCCTCGAGGAAGACATCGCCATCGCCATATAAGAAGCTGCTGCAATCGCTTTCGCTGGAATCCACCATCGGGTCTAGGCAGGGCTCTACGAATGGCATGTGGTCACTGCGGGATAGATGCGCAATTTGCGTATCGAATGGTTGCAACAATGCGGAGACAACGAGAGTTCTGATGTCACATTCTGTCACGAAATTGGATGTCTGCAATCCTTTTGGTACAGCTGCGTTCGCTGACAGAGCGAGTCCAGTATTCTCAAACGTCATGAAATTCGTGCGATTCATTCGTTCGCATTCGGTTCTCTTCTTTGGCTGTTTTGAGAACGACAGAATTCCAGATTGAAGATTCATTCCGGTGAAAAATTTACCGTAGTAAATTATTTGGCGAAGGGGCCTATCGGTGCTCATGCAATCAAAATGAAGAACAGCTCCATCAAAATCTCTATCTTTTCGGTCAAACTTTGCTAAACCTCGGAGCTCCCAACGAATCATCCCTCCCTAAATCGTACTAAATAACAGAGGCAAAATAGCAAAACATGAAGTTATGAAGTAAGCTCTAAGGTTACCTGGTAATTAGTAGTACTAGTACATCATCATTTTCAAAACAACTGTAATAGCTTAAACTATGTGTATCCAAAATTATTCTCTGATGCACGTACGTGTAGCTTCTGAATGTTTGATCTAGACCACTTTTCAATGTTACTCTTGACGAATGGATGTTTGAAGTCTTGAAAAGAATCATACATACTTTACTCCTAATATTGATAGCTTGTCGAAGATACTATTCTCAAAATACGAGTACAATACCGTACATGTGCGGTTTAGGAGGATGCAGTGTGCCAAATTTGACTTTGCCTTCCATTCCGGTTTCTTGCTTGCCGCCTGCAAATCAATCCTCCCCGTCTTCTTCCTCATCCCGGCTCCGCAATCTCCGGCTTGGTTTCTCATCGCCAGAAGGATCACTAGTAGCACGAGCATTCATTCGGACGCTATGGGTAGCGTGGCGTATCAGTGGGTGCCACTGCCGCTGCCGTCAGAACGATAACCGAAAGGGAGCGCAACGATTGCGTCGACTGGGGAGGGATCGCGACTCCGGGTGAGTACGCACGGAACTTGTACGGGTATTGTGTGGTTGCAAATCACGTGTCGATTGCCCGAAACATATACCGGTACGAGTACGTGTAGTTTTAGCAAACGCTACATCTAAAAGTGTTACGAGTACTTCTATTCTCCAATCAAAAAGCAACCACAGTGAACAGGTGAACAGGTGCTCGGTCATTCGTTCGGTTCGACTCGTTACAAAATAATTCCAGCTAGATTCCTTTGCTCTTGCCAAAACAAGTCCCACACTTTTTGGGACAAAAATCGGCGACAATCATTTTCTTGTCCTTGTTCTCGCCCTTGTTCTTGTCCTTGACTTCCCGGGCTCTCTTTTGGCATTTCTTTTTGTTCTTCTTCTTGATATCTTTGCACCTGAGAACTTTGCCCCCAGTCTTGAATTGCTTGCGAGAATTTTTGCACTGGCAGGACGAAGTACAAGTCATTAGACAGAATTCCTCGACTTTTTTGTTTGTAGGTTTGTCGAGGATATTGCAGCGACTACTAGTTTTCTTCTTCGCGACCCAGTCGCAACTAAGTCTCTCGCTGTTATTCAAGCGGAACGAATCATCATCGACGCATTGAAGGGTGGGAGCAAGAGTGGCGGAAGAGGTTCGACGCGTTTCCGGAGCTCTTTCATCAAGATTGCGCCCAAGCAGTCCATCTCCACCAAGTGATCCACTGAATCGTGCTTCCTTCTCTTCCTTTTTGATGATGAGTTTCGTCTCCGAGATGCCAAGATCTGGAGCAGCGTCAATAACGTCCTTGTGGTTGGTTTCTGCATCTGCATCTGGATCTCTACCTTCCTCTGCCTCTGCGACTTCATCACCACTAATTTTTGGGTTAGTCGAGGGAATGTTTTTCTCAATAATTTTGGAAGCATGCCAAAGAAACATGGTCGTGTCACTGTATTGTTTCGTGGGAAAACCCTTCTGCTTTCCAAGGTCGTCGGGGCTCAACCGTGGTTGGTTAGGAGACAGTCTTGCTGGAGCATCGCGTTGAATTCTTGCGTGGCGTGCAGTGGCACATCCTGCAAGGGTTGCAGCTGCAATAGTCTTGAAAAGCATCGTGATTTGTATTGTTACTCTCCAAAGATCAGGTTCATTCTATGCTGGATTCCCTGCCCTACCGAAACACTGGATCGCATCGATGACGAAGGTAGGAGTAATTTACTGTTGCACGCACAAGCAGGGGTTGTAATATTGGAATCGTAGTGCAGCAATCATGCGCTAATTGGCGTGGGATTGCGAAAACAGTGGACTGGAAATAAAAGCCTGGAAAGAAACTGGAGATAAGTTATTGCAGCTCTGACTTGGTGGTAAATTCCATCTAAAGCTAAATATTGCTGGGAGACCGATACTACAAATAATAAACACATTCGTCGTTTCGTGATTCTGGCTCAGACCAAGATAGCACGATATTCACACTTGATGATACAAGGACGTACTACGTATTACACCGTATTCAAAATAATTATGCAAAATACGTGTAGGGGTACGTAATTAGTTACCCCGAAGTGCTGGTGAGTTCCTTTTATTGATGAAAAACATGTCAGTTCTTCACAAACTAAAAGAGTTACGTCTGTACTACTTTGATGCAACGAACATGAGCCGTCAAGCTTTTCCCGTTTATTAATCGATTATCGTGTCATCGAAAGTTTGAGATCTGTACCAAAAAACGTTGCAGAGTTTCCTTGAGCGAATCGAACTTGATGGAATCCGCACACAATCTTCACACGGAATCGTCAGACGCCTCTTCTACAACTTCATGTAATTTAACGATGTATCACAAAGGTTCTGAAGAATCGGAACTTCAACAGAAACACAACCGAATGGATCTATCGGCATTGTCTACCATGGATTGGCATGTATTGCAGGTAACCGTAACCAGCCAAATGGATCGATTGCTACTCCAATGAATGTCGTTTCCCCGAGAAGGTGTTGTCGTGGAAAAGTTCATGCTCCTGCCGACGGCTGTGCTTTCCGACGGATATGGATTGTTGGTTGTGGGCACACATTCTTTTACATCCGGTTCCGATGACCATGTCTGTCCCAATGACCTTCATCTCGTCTGGCGCGCTCCTTTCGGAGTTTATTGCGGAGTCGATCAATCTCGGCCCGCAACTCGGACTGTTTTTTTCGCAGACCTTCGTTCTCCTCCAGGACCTCATCCCGCGTGAGATTGTCTTCGTTGGTTCCCTCCCCACATTCTTGTTGGAGCTCCTCCTCCCCGGAATCCAATGCCAGCTTTGCCAACGCCACAATGAAATCCTGTGACGCAAATTGGAGTAACGATGGATCTTGCTCCAAGGCCGGAAAGACCACATCCAAAACTCTCTGTATCACATGTCCAGCAATTTCTACCGCGGCCATAAGGATCTACTTGTCTTGCAGTTCTTCCGAGGCATAAATATATGCTCTCCCACAGCTGCGCACTGCACTCAATACAACACAGGAATTGCGACGGAACCTAGATGGTGCTATTGCCACGCAGCTTCCATTCCTTCGCACGGCGCCGAGAACCATGTTCTCCGTGAGGATTTTTTTCTCGGTGTGAACCTCCAAGTTCGAAAAGAAATCCAAAGCGTTCAATGCGTTGCTTCGCATCGAAGCCAGAACCCTGTCTTCATCGCGCCACATGGATTCTGGAAGACACTCGAAAATATTCGCGTCTTCAGTGACGACTATTCGGACAAGCTCTAGGTCCTGTTTCAAATTGTCGGATGCATATTCTATCGTGTGGGCATTTTTAAGAGATTGTTATTGTTTTCATCACCACATCTTTATCATTTCGTACTTCTTTGGAAAACTTTCGCAACAACCACTCATTTTCATCCAACATATGCAATGCCTTGACCTTGTCGTCTACAATCCTGTTGTCATCGTCGTCACCGCCGTCGCCGCCGTCATCCTCCCTTGCCCTGTTGCGCTTCCTTTCTTCGTCCTCCCTTTCCTTCTTGCGCTGTATCACCTTGTCCCTCGAGTCTGGTAAAGGTAAGATCGTACCTTGTACGAGTTTGTATCTCGAAAACGATCGAAGATGTCAACAATCCAAATTCTTTTTCAACCTCTTTGACAAAAAATAACAAAAACTAAGTCTGTACTTCAACAAGGAAGAGCCGACAATCTTTTTTCATCGAAAAACTTGTCATCATGATCACCACCATCATCAATAACGAATCATCGCGAAAAACGACGTTCCGAAGAACTTCTTCCGTGGTGGATGCATGTGCGGAAGCCCACGACGAGGTCAATGCTGCTCCAGACTATTGAGAGTTGCAACGAGTGAAGCGCAAAAACACGAGAAGTGTAGTCCAGGAACGAAGCATTCGATTCTTTTCTTTGGAACAAACAACCGCAGAAAACAATCGGTGCAAACAATGATTTCGTTTTGGGTGGCGGCCCTGTTGCTTTGCTCGATCATCGGGGTCGGGTCCTTCGTTCCAAATATTTTATCACCGAGGCACAGCACAAATCGTTACAATGGCATGGGCGATGAAGACCGCGACGATGGTAGCGGTTCTTCGTTTGACGTCGAAAACGCCCGTCGGCGACTCGAAAGCCTCATGTCCACTCCGGGGGCCGGGGCTGGCGACAACGACAATGGCAACGTTGCAAGCAAAAACAGCCCGGAAACAACCGACGCTCCGTTTTCGCTTTCCAAACTCCTCGAGGATTACGACAACGGAGTGGATTTTTCGCTCTCCTCCTTGCCCCCACCCCCTCCCCTTTCCGCCATTGAACGCAGCCGGAGGCTGGTGGAAATCGGCCTTCTGGAGTGTCTCTCGGAGGGAGACGACGCGATCACCGAGCTGTGGGACCACTGGTATTCCGAACGCGGGAGCGCTACCAAACTTCGCCTCAAGCAGACCGGCGGAATGTTTCTGGACCGCTCCAAGTGGAAGGAATGCGAGGGGACCCTGATCGACCTCGTCGACGAGTACGGGGTGTACTTCGTGGAGCCGGTCAACCTGCTCGCGACGCTCTACTTTATTCAGAAACGCTACGAACGATCCTTCAAGCTGTGCGAGATGATTTTGTCGATCAAACCCCACCACGTCGGGGCCCTGAGCGGCATCGTCGAGGTGGCGGTGTGCAGGGGCGACGCGGCGGCGGTCCGGTACTGGGCCGAAAAGCGACTGCCCAAAGGGGTCCCGACGGCGGGCACCGCTCCCGGCGACGCTTCGGCGGCGGAGGAGAGGGTTAGCCCCGAGAACCCCCGGCGTGCCGAATGGGTCGAGCGGGCCGTGGCAAAGGCCAAGGAGAAACTGGACCAGGCCGAGCGGCGGACGCAAGAGAATTTTTTCGGGGAGGCGGAACTCTACTACGACAATTCCGCGGGCGCAGACAATCGCTTGGACGACGAGAACGAAGATGCCTGGCAATGAGTGCTTGGCAATGAAAGCGACTACAGTATGTAGTTTTGGTCCCGACAATATCTCTTGATAGACGACGATGCAGAATGACATTTCTCCAAAACTCGGTGACTCTGAATTGTATGTTGTAAACACGAAAAACGACTTGTAATAGTACGAATACGAATATACGAGATGTAGTATTCTTGCCACTCCCGATACAAGAATGATTTCCAGACCTTGTTTGTTTCGTGGGCATGCATGCGTCTCAAGGTTGGGGGCCGGTTGAGGGTCGGTTGAGGGTCGGTTGAGTCTTCGATCTTCGCCTTTTGATTGTAGTATTAGATCATCATCTTTCACTCTTTGGTCAACCTTCGAACCTTGATAAACTTTGTCTTCAACGTTATGAATTGAGTTGCTCACATTTTCTTGTTTCAAATGAAAAAACCAAATAATATTACTAGTACTACTATGCTGGTGGTGCATTTTATTGCAGTGGGTTCAGTCCATCACGTTGCAAAGTTGATGTTCATCTCCTACTACTAGTACTAGTACTAGTAGTAACTGAATGTCTCAATACTACGAGGTTTGAGTAAGGTTTAGGAGCAAGACAGGTGGGTCAGAGAAGACGGCATAATTTGGGGGAATGAATCATCATGGTCTCCTCTTGTCCACCATCACATCTTTGATCCTCCTTGATTCCCGGGGAAGCAGCAGTAATTACTAGTACTACCAGCAATCATACAACAACAACGAGTAATACCTGCTGTACTCCTCGTCCCACAAAACACGAGCAAAGAATGTCACTGGTGAAAGCTGGTACTGTGCTGGTGGCAACCGGTACGGCACTCTCGTGAGGAGTGATCTACAATCCTTTCTTCTTGTTTTGTTGTTCCACTTTGCACTTGCACATCGGACTGGACATCGTACGGGTACAAGTAAGGTTACTCCTACTATTAGTAGTAGTACTAGTAAGGTCTTACTAGTAGGATGGTGCTGGAACATGGTTGATTTTTAGTTTTTGAAGGAATTTTGAAATTCCCGGTCCTCCCCCACTCGCTAAAAATATGAGAATCGCGCGCCGTGCGCGATTTGAGAAATTATTTTTAAAAAATAATTTCCCGGAGTACCCAAACTGGTGTCTACTGGTGTCTACTGGTGTCTACTGGTGTCTACTGGTGTCGACTGGTGTCGACTGGTGTCGACTGGTGTCATGACGAACATACGAATGTACGAGCAGTATGTTCGTCTATTCATATGTTGGTACAATCATTTATTCGTATGATGTTCATACGTTCGTCTATTCATACCTTGGTTTGATCGTTTATTCGTATGAGTGTATGTTCGTCTGTTCGTCTTATGTTCATCTGTTCTTCTGTACGATCATATGAACAGACGAACAGACGAACAAACGAACAGAAGAACATACGAACATACGAACAGACAAGCATACGAACAGACGAACGTACCGTACGAACATACAAGTATACGAACAGACGAACGTACCAACGTATAAGCAGACAGACGAGCAGACGAACAAACGAACATACAATCATACGAACAGAGACCAACATACCAGCGTTTGTACAGACGAACGTATGAGCAGACAAGCAGACGAGCAGACGATCAGACGAACATAAAATCGTACGGACAGATGAACTTACCAACGTATGAACAGATGAACGTATGAAGTATGAAGACCGGTGTTAACAGACGAACAGACGAACATACAATCATACGAACCCAACATACCAGTGTATGAAAAGACGAACGTATGAACAGACAAACAGATGAACAAACGAACATACAATGATACAAACAGACGAACATACCAACATATGAACATACGAACACTGGTGTCTACTGGTGTCTACTGGTGTCTACTGGTGTCGACTGGTGTCGACTGGTGTCGACTGGTGTCGCAGGGGGTTTCGAGAATTTAGTAATTTTTATTTTCAAATTTTCGTCGCGCGCGGAGAGATTGGATCGTGCGCGATTTTTGGGATGATCGAAGAATTTAATATCTACGAAGTATTTTTTTTCCAAAAAATCAACCATGTTCCTGGAACATGGTTGATTTTTTGGAAAAAAATTACTTCGTAGATATTAAATTCTTCGATCATCCCAAAAATCGCGCACGATCCAATCTCTCCGCGCGCGACGAAAATTTGAAAATAAAAATTAAATTCTCGAAAACCCCTGCGACACCAGTCGACACCAGTCGACACCAGTCGACACCAGTCGACACCAGTCGACACCAGTAGACACCAGTAGACACCAGTCGACACCGGTGTTCGTATGTTCGTATGTTCATACGTTGGTATGTTCGTCTGTTCGTATGATTGTATGTTCGTTTGTTCGTCTGTTCGTCTGTTCATCTGTTCATACGTTGGTACGTTCGTCTGTTCGTATACTTGTATGTTCGTATGTTCTTCTGTTCGTCTGTTCGTCTGTTCATACGTTGGTACAATAGTTTATTCGTATGATGTTCATACGTTCGTCAATTCATACGTTGGTACAATCGTTTATTCGTATCATTGTATGTTCGTCTGTTCGTCTTATGTTCGTCTGTTCTTCTGTACGATCGTACAGACGAACATACGAACATACGAACATACTGCTTGTACATTCGTATGTTCGTCATGACACCAGTCGACACCAGTCGACACCAGTCGACACCAGTCGACACCAGTCGACACCAGTAGACACCAGTTTGGGTACTGCGGGAAATTATTTTTTTAAAATAATTTCTCAAATCGCGCACGGCGCGTGATTCTCATATTTTTAGCGAGGGGGGAGGACCGGGAATTTCATAATTCCTTCAAAAAACTAAAAATCAACCATGTTCCTGATGAGATGAATGAATCGCCTGAAACAGAGAGTAGTACCGGTAAAACCTTACCGTACGGTAACCTTAGTATGACAAAACTAGAGGGAAAAAAGAAACAAGTTATGCAATACGTATTACGGTAACCTTAATTACTACGTAGTACGAAGTACTAGTAGTTATTTACTCGTAATTATTACCGCACCAGAACGAGCAACGCCGATAAATTCATCGTCTGGCGTCTCCCCGCTTGACGTTGGGGTTGGCAATTTCTACTCACGTCCTTGGATAGCCTTAAGTAGGGCATCAGGACAGGGAATTAAGACGCGGTCAGTGCGCGATGCGAACCGTTAGAACACCAAAATAGGGCATCCCCATGACCGTAAATTAGATGGGCATTGCGTGTCACTCCTGCTTCGTAACTTCGAGCACTTCGTCTTATCTGGTTTCTACGATAAGTTAACTACTCGTTCTACGTGCTAACGAGCTGTCATTATTCCCACGAGTTCGTAGTCGTTCGCAGTAATCTTCCGACTATGGTCCATGCTCTGTAAGGTTACTCGTACAGAATGTGCGGATCGGACCGTTACTCATCTTACTCATGTGCGTGCGCCTTGAGCCTCAAGCAGAAAATAATATAATAATAATACTTGTGCCGGGATCGATAATCTGCCCAAGAAGCGCGGTACAAATTCTACGTCTACCAGTAATTGTGGGCCCCGGAAAATACATCGAGCGACAGTAATGATCACACACACACCACCTGATCTCAACTGGCACAAGAGTTAAGAGGTATCAAAACGGAGCAACCCAAGAGCTTCAGCCACGAGCAAGAACAAGATTAGCTTCATCAAGCAGGGACAAAGCATTTGAATTCCACTCGTATGGTTGACAGGTCCGTAGACAAAGCGAAGCATAGGCGTGCGAAAGTGCGAAAGAAACACGAGTGAAGACGACAAAGGAATTGAGTCCATAAAATATAAAATCCAAACATTGCCTCGAATCGGACGAGAAGGAACGAGCTAGCTATACTATTTAACGAGAAGGTGCGATAGAAACCATTGCTTCGATACCATGACGGGTACCAGCAGCAACTCCGGCGTTGAGGGGCCAGCGGCAAACATTCCCGCCGTGTCCAGTCATTCCGTTGCTTCTACCGATACCACCGAGTCTTCCCCTCTTCCTTCCTATCCAATGCCGGTGCACCTCCGATTTACGCCGGGTGGGGCGAGCTATGCGGAATCAAACAACAATGATGGCACAACGGAAACCTCGCCTGACGTATATTTGTTGTCGGCATTTTCGGAGAACTCGGAACGAACGGCAGCGATGTCCTCTTCGGCGACACCTCGATCCGGTCGACGGAGCAGCGGTAGATTTCTTAGCCCCATCACCGATGACGATCTGGGATCTTACTTGAACACCAAAGAGACCCGAAACAACAATAAGAAAGCACAGAGTCCCGATTGGTTGGTGCACAAGGCCAAATTAGCGGACGATCGATTGAATTCCTACATTCGTCTGTACGTTGGTTCCTCAAGAACACCAGAGGAAACCAAAACAGAGGCTCCGGTCTTTTTGCCGTCCTTGTCGATCTTGGCAAACGCCGCATTTGGAAGGTTGACTGGTGCTCCTCCGGGCAAGACGAAAACCTGGGCCGACGCAATGATCTTGCAATACCACGACGAAGAGAAACCTGAAGACATTGCTTGGCCACGAACCGAAGAGGAGGTTGCGCAGGAAAAACCAGCTGCCATGAAACGTGTGACGGGAAGCGGAAACACCACCGTCGCCCTTCTGAAACGGTTGATGGAAGAGGAGGATGTCGCCGATAACAAGGGCTGTGATCGCCGTCCCCGTCGTCCCTGCGGGTATGTCTTCAAGACGGGTGATATTGCATGGAATTGTCGAACCTGCCAAACCGATTCCACCTGCGTGATTTGCGACACCTGCTTTCGAAATTCGGACCACGAAGGTCACGAGGTCTACTTCCATCGCACGACCCCGGGTGGATGCTGCGATTGTGGAGATGCCTGAGGCCTGGAAGGTTGAAGGGTGCTGCCCGCTGCACAGACCGCTGACCCCGGCGTCGTCGTCCGGAGACGATTCCCAGGGAATCGATGGCGAAGCCGATGACGAAGAAGCTGTCCGCATGGCGCAACGGGGACTCAAGGACGGGTTGGAAACGCTGAAACAATCACCAACAAAACTCCCACCCAAGCTGGCAGCTGCTCTTGGGGTCGTCATTGGCGCAGCCGTTCGCTGTTTGGTGGAGGCTGTGGACGGTGCCGGTATTGGAGCAGATCCCGTTCAGTGGAAATTGCGCTGGGCCGACGAAGCCTGTCGCATTTGGAACGGAGCTCCGGAAGTCGGCGACTACCACAGTTTCTCGTCTCCGTCCAAGCAGAACGCGTTCAAGACTCCGGCCAACTTTCTCTCCAAAATCAGTGAATGTTTCCCCGGCAATTTTAATTTGCAGTTGCGGTTGATGAACGATGATGTGCACACGTTTGATGAAGTTATCGAAGCCCTACGTAGTGGTAGTATTCACAGGGGAACCAACTCCCGCGGAATTGGCAGCTCACAGGACGGGCCCTTGGTTCGAACCCGGGATGAAGCTAATCAAATGACCCAACAGGTCGATTCCGAGGGCCAGATTCTGGTGAAAACATTTGGTACCATCGAGTCGGCCATGGATGGATACCGAAAGCTCAAGGCCAAGGGGTTGCTGTGTGAGGTGGTCAGTTCCGCGCAAAACGACATGGAACAACGGGCGCGTCACTTGTCGTTGTGGTTGTCCGAAATCAGCGCGGCCCACCCGTCTGCAGCCGTGTTGGTCGTTCACGCATTGCTCCAGATCAAATCTACCCATGACTTGGGCGGCATTTCCGTGTGGCAAGAGCCGAGAAGCATCCCATCGTGGGTAGCGCCCAATGAAACGGATGAGGTCCGAGCATGCCTTCGACGGTTTCGGTTATTCCCTCCACATTTGGCAACGAGTTACGTGACGGGCGAAGAGGCAGAGAAACTCTATAACATGGCCATCGACTCAGATTTAGATGCATTCGTGGAGATTACGGGTGAGTTCCCATCATGCAAAGTACAGAGCAATGCGATCGTATTTTTCGTGGCAAATTGTTGCTGTCTTTACTTTTTCATTGATCTGCCAACTGTTGCTCACTTCTCAATTCCCTTATTTCCTCTTGCCCATTCTAGGTGCCGATCCTGAGCTTTATTCGAACTCCCCGTATAGACTTCCATCCGTAAGATATCGAAAGTCGCCTCACTCCCTCTGGGGAACTCTGCCCTCTCTGTACAACGATGCTGTCCCAACCGAAAAGAAGCATCCCTTTCTTTCGTTTCTCAAATCTAGAAAATGGGATCCGGAAATTACATCGTTACCAAACGATCTCACAGAAACTGTGTATGTGATCGACACCGATCTGAGAAAACAGCAAGAGGGCGGTCTGATGACGTCTTGCGTCTTCCCTCACAAGCTTCAAGGTCTGCATATGATCAGTGGTGTCGGAATGCAGAGAGCGGATCAAGTTAGTACCAAACTGTCATCTCCACCGAATCCGATGGAATATCGACACCTGCTTGCAGCGTCGTCGTTTCGTGCTCCGATTTCTCCCGCTATTTTGTTGCTTCTGCTAGATCCCTATCCATCCAAGCAATTGCGAGGAGCCATTCACTCCCTCTTTTTGTCTCTACTGACAGATTCAAGATTCAAATGTAGATTTGCAGCAGCCCTTGGAATTGCATATCGACCACTGAGTACTCTTTTCTGTGCCGGGGTAGGAACCGAAGCCGATACACCACTTGGCTTCACTGTGCAAATATTCACGGCGGGAAGTTTGGTTCGAGCACTCGGAAGCGCTCCCGCTGCTGCCAAGCTCTTGCTCTCCGACGACGAACGCGATTCAACACACCAAGAATCGTCAATAGGAGTTTTCACTGTACCATTAGCTCTGAACGTTGTAAGGTGCATTCATACCAACCTATTGGGCGCGACGAAGGAAGTGGAGATGATTTTGAAGAACACAGCAGGTGGCAACGACGATGACAGTCATGGAAATGCACCGAGCACGAACGACAGCCTGTTGCCCGCTTTGACGTATGTTGCGGGTGAACATCCTATTCTCACTCTGCTCCCGACAGCTCCAGATGACGAATTTCTTGATTCTAGGTCGACTAAACACAAGCGACTGCCACACTTATTGCGCGATTTGGAATATGTCATCGAAACGCCTGGGACGGCTATGCGAATTTTGCTACCAAAGCAATTTCCACCCTACAAGGGACTGTCGTTGTCTTCGCGTGGAGAGGAATTTCTGACCTTTTGTACGGTTTGGGCCCGTTTGCTACGATTGGCGCAGGGCATGGACCCACAGAAGCGGAAAATTTCTGGTGGTCATGTCGAGTATGAACTTCAAAGGTGGCTCGAAGCCTTTGGCTTGAGCCTCAACTTCGCAGGCACAAGAGATGCACTTGCAGAGAGCCCCACTAATAGTAGCAGCGCAGCCCTAGCCCCAGTGGCAGAAGATGGATCGCATTTGGTCCCTATTCGCGAAGCTATGGGAAATATTATGACAGCTCTTTTGAAAGAAATAAAGCTGTGGCTCTACAAAGAGGGAATGCTCGAAACGGGACTTCTGTCACCCAGGGGTGCGCAAACACCCTCCGATTTGTCTCAGATAGAAGCACTACAGCGAAGTACATTGCACGTTGCCGCATCACAGCTCGGAGATGAAAGTCAATCGTCGTCTAACGCAGGTGTCAGCATGGTTGCATTGGCCTGTGCCACTTCTGTCAAAATGACTGAGTCACAACTGAACTTGATTGAGAATTCTTTGAGGCTCGAAGGGGCTCACAGACGAATCCGGAATGATAGTATGCCATCAACTGCTGCTGCGTCAAGTCCCACCAGTGGAGCAGTGATGGGTGATTGGTTGCGTGTCCCTCATTCACCTCTTGCAGGAGATTCATTGTCCTTTCACTTGCCCTTGCACAGAGCACTAGCAAAAACGATCAAGAGTTTGTGTGCCGTGGTAGTCCCTGAATCAATCCGAAACAGTGATGCGCTAGGATGGTGGAAATTACCAGTCGTAGACTCTGTTTCGGACACATCTGATTCTCACGGAAACACTTTGATGCAGCATCCCTTGGTGCCCCTGATTCGACCGATCTTGAGGTCATCGAATTGCAGAGTTGTTTGGTCTGCCGGTCCTGAGTGCACTTCACAAGAAGCCCAGCGTCGGCGCGAACGTTCGAGGACTGTCTCGGCAAATATTGCGGTTGCAAAGATTATCCATTCTTTAGTGGACCATCCCATCCGATGCCTTGCTGCTGCACAACAAATAGAGCGCCATCTCTGGGCAAAAAATGGGAATTCGGTTGCTGGAATGGCTCTGAATTATTCGAATGCGCCACTCTGTCGCTCCTTCAGAGATCTGGATTTGGCTTTGGTCCAACTTTCGGCCTCCGGAATGAGTGTCGGTTTGGGCGCCCGTCGTGTTTTGCTGTTGCTCATCAATCGATTCAGCATGGATGGATATCTCTGCGATCCCGAACGACGACCGGTAGGCAATGGATCTTATGCAACCGGATTAGGAGCTTGGATCAACCCCCCTAGACTTAATGATCCAAATCACGCAACAATACTTTCTGAGTCCCTTTTTTCAACCCTTTGTATTTTGGTTACGGAGTTGCCACCGCCTCCACCAATTTCATCATCCGATGAGACATGGCTAAGACAAAGCATCAGGAGGGAATTAATCCACGCACTAGCAGCTGAACCCAGATCTCACAGCGCTGCCATGGCTGCAGCTTCGTGCGCCGTTGGTCGTCGCGATGAAAGCGACGGTAGCGCGGGAACAAGTGGTGGAGGTGGCTTATTCCGAGACGTGTTCGCTGAAGTTCTTCGAGACGTCGGGCAACGAAAAGCTGTAAGCTCTAGAATAAAATCAGGTCCTTCCTCCTTCGAATTATCGCCGTCATGTTGCGAAGAGTATGACCCAACATTTTTCCACCTTCGTCGACAAGAGCACCAGCATGCGATGGATGTCGTTTCCAGATTGCGAATACGGAAACTAAACAAGGACAAAGAGAAGAAGAGTGCTGGATCCGACGCATATTGCTTTCCATTGGTCTGCCCACCACCAAAGGCTCATCCACGCTTCATCGCTTGTCGTTTGATGCTACACCTGCAACCCATGGATGCGGCAATCCGAAGAGCTCTATTATTCGCACTATGTGGTGGCACCTGGTTGCCTCCACCAGAACCAGTGAAGGAAATAGAGGAGGACGATGAAATAGATGAATCTGGAAATTTTGCAAAACCGTTTGCTCAAGGGAGATCAGGCGACGCGTCGAAGGCGAGAGGCACGGGAGTCAAAACCGGCAGACGGTCTAGCAATTCGCCATCAAAACCTTTCCAGAAGCGGATATCGTTTAATGAAGTTGACTTAACTCCTCCATTTTCTGCTGAGGTTGTAGCGGCCTCTTCAGTGTCATTCTTGGAAGAACTTCAACTTCTAACGCTACAAGTTCATACTCTCGAAGAATGTGCTTCGCTTCACAGATTACAACCTGATCTAGATGAAGAAGCCAAATCGCTCTCAGCTGGACTATCTATCAATTCCTACCTTGGCAGGCTTGTGCACGTACCGGAAAGTCTCGAAGGTGTTTGGGCATTGCGTCCATTTCCGGACGGACCTTTGAAATCAAAAGGCAGTGGGGAACGGCGGGGCTCGATTCTAGGTCTATTGATTGCACTGTACGAATACAGGGGTGACCACGGCGCGGGGCCCAATGGTAGTCAGGAAGAAGCAGCAGACGGTCACGAAGGTGCAAGGGCATTAACTGGCAGCGGACTCAAGTGGCTTCTAAGATTTGTCAATGCCCTTATCGACGGAGCCCCCAGCGTTGCAGCTGCAGTGAAGAGTGCAACAAGCGGTATTCCATTGAAACAAATTACACCAATATCAAATGCAGGGCCGGAATCGAGTGGATCATCGATATGGACAATAGATGAAGATGTACGACTGACCATCAGGTCCATGCTATTCGACCTCCCTGACCTTTGGCCGAAAGCTGCAGACAACTCATTGCAAAAAGAATCATCTGTCAACGAAGAGAAGAAAGAGCGTGGTAAGCTTTACCAGAAGCGAATCCTGGAAATGATGAGAAATAAACAAAGCGCGTTTTCAGCGACAATGAAAACGTCGGATGAAGGCGGATCGGTTAAGGATCAATTGGAACAGGCAGAAGACGACTTATGTATCATATGCAGGTGTGACGATGCGGACGGGGAAAATAATGGTCCACTGGGATTTCTTGGCCATGTCCAGCGATCAAGGGTGGCACAAATGCGGGCATGCTCTGAAGGGATCTGCAAGGCAAATGAAGGGATTGATAATCAATCGTTGTACCAAAGCTATCGTGTTGTAGGCCACATGGGCTGCCAGGTTCGTGAAACAGAAGCGATGGATTCGAAGCCAGTTTCATGCCTCAAGCGAGGAACGATTGTTTCTGTTCTAAAAAGTACCGTTTCGGATAAATATGACATCATGTCAAGACGAGTTCTCGTTAAGCACACTTGCGAAGAAACCGGAAAGGTCAGCAAAGGTTGGGCAAGCATGCAGTCGTCACAGGGATATGTTATTCTCAGCCCACTTGCATCTCTGTGTTATGAAAATACGAGGTGGGGTAGCACTAGACCTATAGTTCGTCTATGCGGTCACGCTGCTCATCTCAAGTGTGTAGAAGCACACACACTGTCACTTCACCAACGTGCAGCCGGTGATCAACCTTATGATGGCCGATTTGCAGCAAACATCAGTGATGGAGAATTTTTATGTCCATTATGTAAGCAACTTTCAAACATTTTGGTCCCCAGAGATGGATGCGTAACGGTTAAAAGCACGGATGATGAAGGAAAAGAAAAACCAAAGGCAAATGCAGTGCGTTCAAAACCTGACAATATCGAGGATAGGTTGCAAGGAGTTTTGACAAGAGGCACGTTTTTGGGGAAAAGGGAGGCAGACTCGTACAGCGAGATAGGGAAGAAAGCACTGATGGATTTTGGTGTCCAATTGATGCAAGCAATGGTTGTTCCGTGGGAGCGTGCTGGTTCAAAGAAAAAGAAGGCAAGAAGATGGCACGCTTCCGTTCAACGTTGGGACTACGAGCAAGATTCTGTTGACGAGACACTGTTAAGGCCAATAACTGTTGGTCGTGTGTTGCGGCTTCTCCGACAACAGCATATTGCATGGGCTGCAATCGGTCACAGTGCAGCATCTGCTGAAGCAGCAGTGCGTGGTATTGAAGAAGTTCTTCCATTCGGTACCTTTTCAAAAACAGACGAGCCGTGGCCTGGCTTTAAAGCAAACAAAGAAAATGATCCGATGCTTCTTGAATTGACAAGAACCATGACCGGAGCTGCCGGTCTTTT
Source organism: Pseudo-nitzschia pungens (assembly GCA_037355855.1). Classification (NCBI taxonomy): domain Eukaryota; phylum Bacillariophyta; class Bacillariophyceae; order Bacillariales; family Bacillariaceae; genus Pseudo-nitzschia; species Pseudo-nitzschia pungens. The sequence goes on along the minus strand of CM074762.1, from coordinate 480,392 downwards.
TGAAGTATTGATTTATGAAATGGCTTCTAAGTTAGGGGCCGACAACACTAGGTTTGACGGGAGTGGACCCTCTGTTATCGCAAAGTGCCTATCTGATATTTTGTGTGGATATGGTTGGATCCAAGGTATGAAAGATGCCCAAAGAGGTCTCATAGATGAAAGAGAGAGAGACAGATTGGCTGCGTGGAGTGAGCTTACAGCTTTGATGTCAGCTATGCCATGCCATGTGGCTCGAGATGGAATGCTTTCACAACGCCACGAGGCACGTGCAGTAGCTGCAGCAATGTGGGTATCGGAAGGTTTGGGATCTCAGCCCTCGTCCATGTATCATCCGCCAACACCATTATCTATCAAGAAAGTGTTGAAGGGTGTGTCGCGTGCGACCGCTATGGGAACTAACTGGGGAAGTCTAGAACCTATGGCTGGGCATGAGTCGCCGTCTACTATCCCTTTCAGACCAGCTGCTGCTACAGCGTTTCTATATACTCCTCTGTTGGCCTGGGATTTAAACGTGCTGGCCGGGGCTGTGTTTTCCACGATCCTCGTTAATACGAACGATGACTTACTTCGTGGAGATGAAATCCTAGAATTCGGTCGGCTTTTGGTCACGGGTCGGTTGATTCAAGCCTTGATAACGCCAGGTGGTTTTGACTCAGTTGATGATATGGAAATCGACGATGAAGATGAAGAAGGAAGATGGGATATGGATGAGATGCTTGCGGAAGGGCAAGCTTTGGTCAGCTTATATTCTCACTGCAAGGCGAGGGTCTCATCAAGTTCATTGAATGGTGATATAAAGTTGACAACAGGTGCCGCGATTTCATCGCCATCAAATCTTTTCGGAAATGTTGGAAGAGCAATCCTTCCATTTGCTCGTTCCATTGTTTTGATGATGCGTGCATGCAATGCAGCTACAAAGAGTCGAAACCGAAGAAAAGGAACTTTGGTTGAGGATACCGATAGTACAGCTTCCTTGAGATTTGAATCCGTATTGGACGGTACAGAAACTATGTCATCTAGTGATGGTATGTTCGTACTGAAGGAAATGGGAGCGCCAATGCCATCCGCGATCATTAACGAATCCAATTCCTATTGGGAAATCATCAATCGGTGGTTAACTGGTGTGATAGGATTGGAGAGACATCATGGTTCATCAGGGAAGTCAGTCCTTCCGGACTTGTACGGTTCTTCACAAAATGACACGACCATGGGAATCGATTCACACGAAGATAGTCTAAATAATGGAGCAAGCAAAGTTACAACCGAAAAAATGGATTCTGTGTCGGACCAGGAAGCGCCAATTGCCATGGACAGAAACACTTCTGCTTCGTCTTCTGATCTGGAGGAGAGTGTTGATGAGTTGGGGTTGAACGACGTTTCTGGAATGAATGCAGTGGATGAATTCTTCGACGATGAAGAAAATGATGAAGAAACCGATGGCGCGTTAGTAGAAGATATGGATATAGACGACGAAGAAGAAATGATTGACTACGTTGATCATACAGGAGCTGCTGCAGCTGCGGCAGGAATCAATAATGAGGATTCGGGTGATGAGCCTAGCAGTTCTGGTTCCGATGACGGTGAAAATCAAGATACGTCGCATCTTTTCGTGGCGGTGGGCGAATCTCCCATAATATCGTACCAACCTAGTTTGTTGGGTCAAGCCTCAATTGGACCTGGGCAGAAAGGATTAATGCTCGAAGCCGGAGCTGCGAGTTCTGTCATGTCGGATTTGAGTCATCTTGGACTAGTTCATTGCAAAGAGACCCCTACGTTCAGTTTGATTCGTCTACCAAAGTCGTTCATTGAACTTTACGGCATCGTTAGCAAGGTCAAAGGCCGAGAAGAATCGGCATCGTTGGAAGAGTCCGAGGATATCGGTAACGCCGAAACCGCAATTTGTCTTCTGACTGGAACGGTTATGCGATCCGGATGCCAACGTCGTCCTTATCACAGAACCAACCGTCCACCAGGGGCCTGTACCATCCATGCAAGGAAAAACGGCTCTGGGATTGGCATTTTCTTCCTCATTCAAAAATGCACTGTCCTTTTAATGCACAACAATAAGTCAGCGTATTCAGCCAGTCTTTATGTCGACGAACACGGGGAAGAAGATCCCGGACTTCGACGGGGCCGACCTCTCTTTTTGAACGATGCCCGCTTCCGTGCACTCGAACAACTATGGAGACAACAGGGTATCCCTCGGGAAGTAGCCCAAATTCGGTCCACTTCCGATAGGGTCATTAGAGACAACTGGTATTAACGAGCGAAATTTGTCATCAATGACTGATAGATTATGATGCGCCAGAGGAGCGTTCCAAAATGCCAAATTTTTGGTTTTCAGGCATCTTAAACAATCGAATAAGAATTGTAAACTAAACTTTCAAACAAATGTTGAGTTGAAATGATACTTAGTTCGTTTTGAGCGTGGTAGCCATCGATTCTCGACTCCAGAACGTTTCGATGTGCGTGACTTGGGTAGAGCACTGTAGTTTCTTTCACACCTTTCGAACGCGGGGGCTGGTTTCACTAGAGGGACGGCCTTTTCTTTGCCATGTGGTAAAAGTTAGCCCTTAGGTCCGCGTTTCCACATTGACTGATGTGAAAGTATAACTTTGAAACTCATCATCGAGCTTTTTCTCACACAAAGACCCAAAGGAATACCGAACTTCAGTGTCCAACCCGATCACCAAGTAAATAAATTTTATCGCAAGTTACTCAAAATACAGCAACGCGTTTGGGTCGTTGAGAACTCAAACAATAAGAGAACAACTTCGTCGGAAACCGATGGCACGAACGGGCGGACGGAGGCACGGATGCCAGTTTCGGTGCAATTAATTCCAAACAACCCCTAATTGGTGGTTTCCGAATTTGATTACGGCGCCTTCTTCGATGGAACAGTCGTGGTCGTCGCTCCCACATCGACCTTCCACAGGCGGGACAACAAAGCGTGCGCACGTGGATCGTGTTGCTCCAGCTGCTTCCGATTGAAGGGGTACCACTTGTTGTACTCGATGGTTTCGTCGAGGCCCCCCAGAAAGGCCACAGATAGTTCTGCAAAGTATTCCATGGGGTTGGAGGACGCGTACGCCCTGGCCGACGCTTTGGTCCGCCTTCCACCTGGAGCGCACGACCGGTGGTACTCGACGCGGTCATAGAGTCCCTCCTCCATGGCGCGCTCGTAGCACTCGCGGATGTCTCGGTTGTCGTATCCATCGCGCAGCATGCCGTGATGGTACGCGTGGCACAGCTCGTGGAGCATGATGCCGCCGATTCCCCAGAGATCGCAGTCTTTCTTGTAGCGGGGAGCGTCGTTGACCTCAACGCACTTGTGCTTGTCCCCCGAGAGACCGTTCTTGAGAAGCCATCCCCGGCTGGGATGGTAGCAGCTCCCGCGTCCTTTTTCGGGGCAGTCGGCGGGACCCCACGACAGGCTGCGATTGATCCAGATGGTGCAGTGCTTCTGTAGATAGTCCCTGGCATGGGAAGGGAGGAGGTCCGCCGCGGCGCGAATGTCTCGTTGCAGCTTTTCTGCCGAAACGGCGTCCCCACCGCTCCAGTTGGGTTCCAGGCAGCAGGGCCATCCGCCCAAGCTGACTTTTTCGTAGACCTTGGACGTCGTGTCGTGCGGCTTAGATCGGGTCTCGACCCACCGGACCGTCGCCCGCCATCCGTTCGGATCCAAGTGTGGAAAATCGTTGTTGTTGTTGTCGTCGTCATCGCAGTCGCTGTCGTCGCCGTATTGGGACTCATTGTCGTGCAGAAGTGTTCGTCTCTTTCCTCCCAAACACCACGGCAGGGCCCCAAAACAAGCCCGCTTGATCTGGGAGGTTCGGCGACGAAGAAACTGCTGGTCTGCCGATTCGTGCGAGATCGTTACCAACTGGAGTCGTCGCGACAAGGCAGAAGATGATGACGATGACGAGGAGGATGTGGAACCGGACGATGACAACCGAAATGCGGGACGGTACCCAGCAACAACAATGGACGAGGTTCCGTTCTTTCGACTCCTACGGATTCGCTCGTTCCTCTTCGCTCCCTTTTTGTTTTTCTTTCCTCTCGTTCCAGTTGCGGTTTGACGAATCAACGACTGGGATCTTCGCACGTGCTCCACCTCTTTTTCGTCTCCTGCGTACCCCAGACAAAAGGCGTGACCGGGATGCGTGTGTTCCAGGTGATCCGTATCGAGCAAGCGAAATCGTCGCCTGGGGAATCTCGATGATTTACTCGCTGTTGACATCGGATCGAGCCGGTAGAAATGGTGCGGTTCGCCCGAGTCCGAAACCCAGCACAAAACGAGGGGGGATGGCGATTCGTTTCGAAACACCACCTCCAGCCCCCTTGGGTCCCAGCCACCGCTGTCGTCCTCGTCATCGCTGTCGCTTCCCAAATGGCTCCTACCACCAGAACCCACGGAATCGTCTCGCTCACTATGGCTGTGGTTTTCGCTGTAGCTGTCTTCTTCGTCGGGCCCAAAATAGGATCGAAGGCTTCCTTCCTCGAAGGCCCTCGCGGCTTCTCTGCCCTGCCAGATGTCGCCGAGAACATTTCTGTTGCCGAGGTGATCGGGAAGGTTCACAAACGCGGGATTTGGCCGCCTCGAAAGGCCGATCCCCCCAAAGATGGACATCAGTGACCCAAACAGCGGCGACGAAGACTGTGGGACGGGAGGGGACATGGTTGTGGCAATGGATACTATCTATGGATGTAAGAGTGGCGCGATTCGTGCAGATGGGGGTTGATAGCGGATCCGATCGGCAGCACTCGGACAGAACGAGCAATTGTCCCGGAGGCAGGGGTTTGAAACTCCCGACGATGGTTGATGGAGGATAGATGCAATTAGGAGAAGAGGAAATTATTGGTTCGCAGCTTATTTCGACGGCAATCTTGATGCCCAAAAACTAGTAGCCTCATGTGATTCCGTGAGCACCATGTAACCTTCCCGTATTTTGGACAAAGAATATGTACGACCAAAGAAGGAAGATCTTTGCAAAATGGAAGGAAGATGACTGCAGAATGTCATTTTTTGGTACACTGTAGGCTAAATAATTCTCGTACGTAAACCTTACTTGTACCGTACCGGTCCGATCCGACTTTAGTGTGAGATTAGGCATCCACCACCGCATGCTATTCTACCATCACCCATTCTTGTCCCTGTTTGGTTTCTGAGAGATTGTTCTAGGACACAATGTTTACATCCTATGGATAGCCTGCCAAAGAGTGGAGTTCAACTCTAGCTACTACATACCTCCAAACACGAAGAAGGAGGAGAAGCCACGAGAGGAGGTGGATGAATTTAGTGTAGCAGGAATTAGAAGTAGTAGTAGATCCAACAAGTAAGGTTAGTCGTACTACTACTAGGCATAGAAAATTATGCTACAACAGTGAGCTGGTATTGAGGTCACCAGTCTGGAAGCACAGAGCAGAGTGGAGGCGTAGCAGAGCAGAGAGGGCCAGCGCCAGCATGATCAGTACCACCTGTGGGGGAGGAGAAGGGATCAAGTAGTACTCGTAGTACTAGTATTACTACTAAAATTGTTTTTCAACCAGTGCTGCTTGTTGCTGGTGCTGGCGGCAACCACAGCCGTTGCTCTTGGAGACAGAAGAAATGCTTCTTTGGTGGTGCCTGTAGGACGATGTCAAAAGGCAGGGTTCCTCCTCTACCGCCAACTTCAAACTCATCAGATGAAGTCTGATCTGGATAGCGCTATGGGATTCCCGACTACTGCTAGAACGAATATGGGGAGGTTGCGCATTTGGTAACCAACAAAGAATTTTGAGACTGCTTCCATACCCGTGGTTGTCACAGCCGTTAACCGTACCGTAGTATAAGGCTTACTTGTAGCACAGGTAAGATACTCGTACGTAAATAAAATGTGCCAGCCCTCGTAAGTTACTCCTTCGTTGATTGATTCCATTCTACCACATCGGTCCCTCCCTCTTGCTCCAAATCCAACAAAAGTGAATGCACAAGACAAGAAACAATAATAAAAACTCACAACAGCATAGTGACAATGGCCGAAGACGACAACGAAGGTTCCTGGACACCCCTGCTCTGCATATTGGTGCTCTCCGTGCTGTGGTGGACGTCCTACAGCCAGTCGACGAGAGCGGTTCGGGCCCGGCGATGGTACAACACAAAGGTGCGTGCACAGCGTGTGGCGCAATACGGAGTGGTGGCAGCGAACGGGCAAGGATCCCGCCATGCGAACAACCCTTGGCCGTTTTGCTTCGACGTTGCTCGTTCGGTGCCGCTTTGTTTGTTTGATTGTTTCTTTTGTTGCCGTTCCTCCTTCCGACGTTGGTTTGCTCACACACACACAATCCTTTGTTCGAATTTCTACGTGTGGTGACTGTGTTTTCTTCGGCGTGGGGTTCTTCTTCGAAATACGGGGGTCTTCGATGTTCCATGGCGAATTGGTTTCGAAATATTGGTCCTTTTTGGATGCGTGGCATACGTGATGTGACATGGCACGACTTGGAACGAATCGCAACCCAACACAACGCAGAGAGTGCAATGGAAAAAGAAACTAGGTCTTAGAGATGAGAGCATCTACCGAGATGGGGCCGCGGGGGATGGCGCCAATCAAAAGCACAAGCGACAGGGTTAACAAAAAGAATAAATACAGCACAAGTACAAGTACACGTAATTACGGGGTAATTGGAATCGTGTGACAAACGATGAACTCGATGCAACGTCCACGAAACAAATCAAAGTGTCGTCGCTCTTGATTGGTGCATCGTACGGACGCATACGTATGCAAAGGCTGCTATCGACGGATCGGGACCCATTCGGTCGGTCGTCTACCATTGTCCCGTTGTGCACAGAGCCTGTACGACTGGACAGGGACCGCGAAAGTCAACTCCGCGGAGGGTGTACAAGCGTGACAATAATACACACCGGCCTCGTTTCGTCTAAAAATACTGTAGAAGGCGTTTGTTGTTGTAGAATGCAACTGCCACCAACAGGCTGGCAATTGCCTATAGGGAGTGAGAAAAGGAATGCAGGTTTCAATTATTTGCTCAGCGTTGACGATCGACATACACGTTTCATGGAACAACGGAGACGCCATGTTTTTAACGTTTTGTATGGAATGAAACTGTCATAAACCTTACCGTATTCTTGTCGATGCGTTTGATCGGATTGGATTTCTGCTGTCGTGATTCGAGAACAAACCACGCCTTCGTCCGACGGTGTTTTTGCCCCGCATCGCTGGACACTCGTTCGTTCGGTACGATCGCATTGCTGTGGACTGCAATGCATCAAAATTCGCACGTGTCGCTGTCCGGGGACACACAAAAATTGCCCAGCTGGATGCGCCTGGGGTTGTGATCGGCCCGGATGGCACGAAGCACCGTAGCTCGTTGGGCAGTTCCGAACCCAAAGTTTAACGTCGCTCCGATGTCTTCCGGATGGTGACTTTTTTTGGTATCCATGATTCACTCCTTTGTTCCCGGTGCCCGCAAAGACATGTCGCTTTCTTGGCAGCAGTAAAAAGAATGAGACCAAGAGAGTCCCGACCGACGAACCACGAGTTAACGCTCAAAATTGTTTTTCACGCTGGCAGTTCTGTCCAATTCACTTAGTCAACAGCGATGACAGAACTCCGGATTCACTGTGCGTCCCAAAATTGTTGGCCCAGTCGTCTTCAACAACCCGTATCCTACGCCATGCCATGCTTTCACCATCGTGCACCGGTGGACAGCTTCCAACAAAATTGACGGACAGAACTTCGTGAGTTTCCTTGCCAATGAAGGAACGAAGGAACGAACGAAAAACAAACACTAAAACAAAACACTGTATGCCCCGTAACTGTCTCGGTCGCGATAATCTTTCTCGGACCAGGCAATGAAAAGGCAAGAAAGACATCGATGATATTGGAACGTACACAGAGACCGCGACGAATCATCGTCGCAATCCTAAACAACGAGAGCAGCTATTCGTTTGATTCGTGCGCCAAGCTCTTCGTTTGTCACGGCAACATTCCATGCCGGTGGCGACATGGCGTTGTAACCGGGAGCTGGACTCGAACAACCACTTCTCGTTCGTCGTTCCTAGAGAAATCCTCAGATGGATGAAGTGGAATCAGTGATAGCCACCATGAATCATTTTCGTACCTCCTCTGCCTTGTTCCCGACATGTACCGGTAAGCAAACGAGAGCCACTGTTTCCCATGGTCAATAGTGGGAAGACCGATCTGGCAGCACGTGAATAACCATTACGTAAGGTTTACCCGTATGTTTCCCTGATAAATAAAATGGGACTCAAAAAACATTTGCACCACGGTACTCGAATTCCTTAGTCTTCGGAAGTTCTGTGGGGTCCCAAACAACCCATCTGTTCTGATTTAGAATAGAGTTGACACGCATTCCACAGTAACCTTAGCTCACTAGACCTGAGCCTTGGTATCAAATAATACATACTACACGTAAGTTAGCTAGTAGTATCAATTGATTTCTTTTCCTTGCATGGATCAATCCACTCTCATCATTGGTATGGTGGATCCATGCAGTGGCATCATGTTATTGGGGACTGAGAATCATATTGATGTTACACTTGTTGTCTCATTTACTTGTTATTGTGATCATGATCCAATAATTGATTCAATTACTAGGTAAGTTACTATGAATTAACTGACATGCAAAGTAGTATGGTTCTTTACTAGGACTACATGAACGTATCACTGGTAATCAAACAATAGAAGGCAGCGATTCTCAGCGTAATCTGATATCGTCAAATTATTCAGGAAATGACAAATAAAAATTTCATTGTCACTTCTGTGAAAGAATCATCAATCATCTAAGAATGTGAAACATATTTGGAGACGAGAAGACTTTTCTGAATGTAATTTTTGCGAGTTCGGCCTCCACCTGTCCCAGCAACTTGATTATTTTCCTACATACCCCCGTGGGGTGGGAACCTTTTTTTGCATCTACGCACTGGTATCTTTGATCTTAATTGAACACAACGATGACAACAAAGTATGTGCGGAGAATGAGATGGTTCTTCCTTGATTTTTTTATCTTCCTTGATTTTTTTATCTTTTTGATGAACGTAATTCAAGAAAGTACTAACAAACCATTCCCGGGGTCTTTGTAGGATGTTGATGATTCGTTGTCGCGAAGACAATAATCTTCCATTCTCGGCTTGCGGGATCTATGCAGCCTCATCGACCCAAATGACCCATTGTTGTCGTCCATCGAGGTACAATAAGTACTAGTTAATTACTACGTACTCATGAGTACCGTACAATTGCTACGACCGAAAGGGGGATACGTAGTACTTCATGAAGTTCGTACGTATTGGATTCTGTTCTTTCTTTCACAAAAATACACGCAAGATGATTCATTCATTCTATTGTTGTTGATTGAGAAAAAATAGTAAGGTTACCGGTAGAAAAAATAGTAGCAGAAATACCGGTAGCTGGTAATAGTACGGTACGTACGTGTAGTAATCGTACAAAGTCGTAATAATTTGTGATGTGTTCCAATGCTGCGATGCATGGATGGCGGAAGATCTTATTCAAGAAGGCTTACGATCAAATACCGTACCAAATACGTTCCGTCTTAGGATCCGTAAGGTTACCGGTAGGAGCGTGGCATTCGCCACTCACGTGACATGCGCTAAGTTACCGCACGTATCGGTACGACGGGCCCTTTGCACTCCCAAAGGTTCTAAAGTTCCGCCACTTTGAGAGGAACTTTGACTGGAGGTATGCGCGTTTGCGAATTTTATTTGAGATAAGAATTCCGATTGAGTTTATCAGCAACGAGCATTCCGATTGAGAGTGAGAATGACGCACTGAAATTGGGTACAAAGCTCTAAAGAAGGAATCTTGATATTCAAGCTTAGGCCTCACTCGTGCGTCCTCGTTCATGATCAGTCTTGTGCTGACTAATGAATTCTCAAGGGAGTCGCCTTATAATTTGATTGGTTGAGAATTTAAGAATTTGTGTGCTAAGATCAGAAATTGTCCAATACAAATTGAACAACGCACAACAAATACACTAAACCCAATGCGAGGAAGTGGGAGCCAGTCGAGCGTGCTAAAAATGGCCTCATTCATTTTTTTTTTTGTGAGAGGTCCCAGTGAACTCGTAGAAAGATACCGTACCTAAGATTACTTTTCGGTCATACGCATTCCATTGTTGGTTGGTACGTGTTCATACATCACTTTCTTTCCGATAAAAATCGGTGGAAGATGCCATAAAATTTTATTGGCAAACTAAGTTGAAGAATACATTCACTAGAAAATTCGCCATTAACTGCAACTCCACTATAGAACAGACAATCTCAATACCAACTGTGGACCAATTCAAAGCCTGAAACCGAAAAAGAAAATCATGACGATCAAAACTTTGAAAAAGCGATCTTCCGAACTTGCATTGGCGTCGATTCGGTATGTTAAGTGGTCGTGTGGTGTTCAGTGCATTTGAATTCGATTTTCGGATAGGTGGATCGGTATTCTACTTTCTATGCAATGGTCATGGCCAATATTTGTATTGAGTGACATCCCTGATATTCTCATCTTCTCTTGATGTCCCGATTTTACACAATTAAAATGCAATAACCTAATTTAGAGATGAATCCGTGTCGTTGAAACCCGTACTTCCTGCCTCAATTCTGGAGGCCTGGACATCGCTGGCCCCTGAGGTTCGAGCTGCTCTAATTGCTGCCGAAACATCATCGCACATGAAAGAGTCGTTGACGAAGAATGCTTCGGTATCCAGTATAACCTCAGTGTCAAGTAGTTCCGACGACAGCGTTGAAAGAAGCACAAGCAGTAACTCCGAAGACGGAGTTGACGACACGTTTGTTGAATTTGACGCTGAGGCGGGTACGAAGACAACGTTGAGGCCACTCGAACGGGCCCCATCCAATGTGTTTGAAATCACAAAGACAACCTCACGGCAAACCGTCACAGTTGAGAAGACCGGATCCGCCACCGTGACTACCAAAAAAACTATTATGTCGACGACGAAAGGATGGAGGAACGTCTTCTCTTTACCTATTTCTTATGATGTCAACATGATTCCCAGAGGAACGCTGTTGGATCCATCAAATACGCAGTTGCTGGAGGCGACAGGAGTACACCCAGAAGGATACAACACACGATTTGCTGTTATCGATGAAGCCGTAAACGGATTTTACGGCAACAAGATTTTGAAATATTTCGAAGCACAAAACATCAAGCTCCACACGATTGTTATTCCTGGTGGCGAACCAGACAAAAGAAACGATGTGAGTAACTAGTACCTGTAAACATGTGGGTCCGACTACTATCACTCCAACAATTGTTCTCAATTTGACTTCTTTCCACCAAATCCACAAATTCACGACAGGCCGTCGACAAGATCCTCGATGCCATGTGTGTATACAAGCTGAGAAGACGAGAACCCTTCTTAGCTATCGGCGGAGGAGTCGTGCTCGATATTGCTGGAATGGCAGCATGTCTGTACCGCCGCGGTGTCCCGTTCGTTCGAGTTCCTACAACTCTCCTTGCTATTGTTGACGCCAGTGTTGGTGTCAAGAATGGTATTGATTACTGCTGTAGCCCGACAGCGGACACATACAAGAATCGTGTCGGTTCTTTTTACGCTCCGAGTTCTTGTCTCTTGGATACCTCGTTCATCGCCACACAAGACAGCAGAAATATTTCGAACGGCTTTGGAGAGATTATGAAGCTCGCACTTGTGCGATCTGTAGATCTTTTCGAATTGCTCGAAACACATGGAAAAGCCCTTGTTGATTCTCGGTTTGCCGACACTCCGTCTGTACCGGAGGGCGTCGCCCAACGTATAGTTGATGTGTCCATCCAGATCATGCTCGAAGAACTGGGACCAAACCTATGGGAATACAACCTAGAGCGCTGCGTGGACTACGGTCACACGTTTTCGAAGCTCCTGGAAATGGTGCCTGGAGTCGACATCATGCACGGAGAAGCAGTGAATATCGACGGCTTCTTCTGTTGTTTGCTGAGTTATTTACGGGGATTCATCTCAATGGATACGGTGAATCGTGTTTTCCGTTGCATGCAGAGCCTAAAATTACCAACTACGTCGTCTCACTTCCAGTCCGAACTCGCGTGGCAGAGTTGCAAGGACGCCGTGGAACACAGACACGGAGCGCAACGAATTCCTCTCATCACCGACATCGGCGAGAGCGTCTGTGTCAGCGACATAACGCCTGAAGAACTCGATCGTGCCATCGAATTGCTTCAAAGTTTCAAGCACACCATGAGTGGAGAGTAGAGAGAGAAGAAGAAAAAGAGAAAGATATGACTTGACTACCACGACGCCTGTGTTGTTTAATGATTTGCATATGTGAATTGTCCGGGCTATAAATATTATCGATCGAAGAAAATAAATTTATTGATTGCATGATTTATATTTGGCTTGTCAATCTTTCCTGCTGTTAGTCATACCTTTTTTTCCTTCTTCAATGAACGAATGCGTTGTCATGATCTCTGTCGCTCCTTGTCGGCTCCTTATTCTCTGAAGGAGGTTTGTTTGGGAAAATGGGTCCGTGAAGAAGTGATGACATGCGCTATATGTGTGGTCTATCAGTAAGAAACATTTAGCGGTCTTCTTTTAATTATGATCGTTCGTATTCAATTTTCCTCAACTTCTTACTCCGAGTCTTCTAGATCGGTGGTTCTTTGCTTCTTGCCACTGGGTTCTTCGTCGTCGTCATTGTTGTCGCTCCCCCGTTTCGTTCCCGACGATGGCTTGAGTTCTTCGTCGCTTTCCTCTTCGTCACTGCTGCCGCCAAATAAATCTTGCTGGGTAGACGTGGCCGCGATTTCCTTGTTTTCCTTGGATTCCTCCGTCTCGGGTTTGGCGGCGTCTTCCTCGTCGCTTGAGTCGTCGAAGAGACCCGCCGACGTCGGTTTTTTGTTCTGCTGTTGCTGCTGCTCGTTGTCGTCTTCTTCCAGCTGCATGCTGTCGTCGATGAAATCGTTCGCAGGTGGTGCCTTGTTTTGTGCTCGTTTCTCGGCCGCGGCCTTGGCCACGGCCATCTCGTGCTCCCATCCCGATCGCAGGTCTTCGACTTTTCTCATTTTTTCTCTCGCCTATGGAGCAAAACACAACGCATCAGAAATAATCGGTGAGCAGACGAAGAAAAATCCACAAATGCGAGAGACGCACAACGTGTGATCACAATGAAAACTAACGAATCGCAAAACAGCAACGGCAATGCACACGGAATATCCACACAAAGCAGAAACGCACCCTTCGGTCTCGCTCTTCCTGCTTCTTGGTTTCCTCCTTCATCTTCAGCTCCTTCTGCAGTTTTTGTTCCTCCCGCTTGGCCTCCGACGCCATGCGCTGCAGCTCGCGGATCTCGTTGGCCTCCTCCTCGCGCTTGCGCTCGTCTTCCAAATGGGATCGGGCCGACTCGATGTTGCTCTTGCAGTGCGAGATAAAATCGTTGAGTATCGAGGTCGAAATGAGGACCTTGGCGCCCTCCTTTTTTCGCTGCAAAATGGTCTCGACCGTCTCGAGGGAATGCTGGAGTCCCTTGAGGGCCTCCTCTACCTCTTTCGCGGTTCGGCGGATGTTTCGGGTGAGTTTTTGCAGGACGCAGTTGGCCGCCTGCAGCTTGGTCATGCAGAGGTTGTAGGTTAGGAGTCCGTTCTTGGACTCGGAGGTGTTGTCGATGAGTGCCAGCTCGATGTGTTCCATGGCCTTTTTGTATCGCGCGTCGGCGGGTGCCGCCTTCGCGTTGTTGAAGAGCTCGGTCTGGCGGGCCCAGTCAAAGTAGGCAAAGGCGATGTAGTGGAGAACGTCGACCTTGTCGTCGAGCCGGCTCTTGGAGGTAATGGGGGTGGATCCCTCCTCGGTGCGCTTGAGGTAGCTCTGGTACAGCTGCAGGGCCTCGGGGTGCTTCTTTTGCGCCAGGTAGATGTGTGCCAGGTTGAGGTGCGCGTCGGAGATGGTGTCTCCCGTGACCTCCCGGACTCGATTGAAAACCTCCTTGGCCTTGAAGAGCTCCCCTTTTTCGGCAATGACGGTTCCCAGCCCGTTGGCGGCGTAGGCATTGGCGTTGTCCTTGGAGAGGATGCGCTTGTAGTAGTCCCCGGCGTATCCCAGATAACTCGCGTACCGCTTCGGTATGTCGAGGTTGGCAAAGTAAATGTTTCCCAAGCTCAGGAGCGCGTAGGCCTCGACGTTTGGGATCTTCTTTCCGAGCAGCCCGTCAAAGATCTGCTGGGCCGGCTGCCAATCGCAGAGGGAGAGGTGAAGGTTCCCGATGAGGGTCAAGACCTCCGGATTGCCCGGTGCGGTTTCGGCCGCGATTTTGAGCCATCCCGCGCACTCGTTGAGTGCCCCGCAGTCAATGGCGATGCAGGCCAGTCGGAGGTAGCTATTGACGTAGGCCGGGTTTCGTTTGAGAATGGCCTTGTGGAGCTCGATGGCGGCGAGGTTTCGTCCCGCCGTCTCGTGAAGGCGTGCCAGGTTGAAGGCGATGCTGATCGCGAGGGGGTCTTCCATGCGGCTGTTCTCGCGCTTGACCAGAACCGGTACGGCCTCGGGAGCCTCTTCGGATCCTTCCGTTGGTTTCTCGTCGTTCTCGTCGTTCTCGTCTTTCTCATCGGTTTTCGGTTTCGATTGGCCCTTGTAGGCATCCTCGAGTTTCAGCACGAGGACACCGCCCTCTTCGTCAACGGCAAGAATCCTGGAGGTAAAGTCCTCTCCCAGCTTGATGTCATCCCCGGCTTGGACCGCCAGGTCCGAGGCTTTCTTTCCCTCCGATTCGAGAACGGTGAGAACCTTGGAGCCTTTTTCTTTCTCTTCCTCCTCCTCCTCCTCTTTCGTTTCGTCCCCCTTTGTCCACGGATTTTTCACGCTGACGCCGGCGTCGACGTAGCCGAAAAACATGTGGTTGTCCGCGTGCCGGATCGTCCCCCCCTCTCTGCCGCGGTTGTCGAGCGTGGCCTTGCGCTTGCTGCCGTCGGCATCGAGCGCATTGAGGGCCTTGGTGTAGGCCTCCAGGCTCTCGTCGAACTTTCGCGTCTGGTGCGACAGGACCCCGATGTTGGTGTGGGTTTCGAACGGCACCGTAGGTGCACCCCTGCCGCTCCATCAGCTGGACGGCCTTGTTGTACCGCTCCAGTGCCTTGGAATAGTTGCTCTCGTTCTGCTGGAGGGCCAGCGCCTCCAGAAAGATGAGGTCGGGATCGAGGGGGTCCAGGTCGATCGCCTTGCGCAGGTGCGCGAGTCCCTGTTGGGTCTTGCGTCCGGTCCGGACCTCCAGGAGTCCGAGGGTGGCGAGGGCGTCCGTGGCGGTTCCGGAGGTCCCGAGGACCAGCTGGAGGTGTGCCGCGGCGGGCTCGTACTGCTCCTGGTAGATGAGGACCTGGGCGAGTCCGAAGCGGGCCGGCGTCAGGTTGGGGTTGAGCTTGCAGGAGCGATCGTACACCTTTCCGGCGTCGTCCATCATGCCCCGGACGTGGTAGACCCGTGCCAAGAAGAAGAGCGACTCGGCCTGGATTTCCTGCACTGTGGTGCTGTTGTAGGCGCCCTTGGCGAGTGCAATGACGCGGTCGTAGTCCTTTTTCCAGACCTTGAGGTTGGCGGCGGACTCCCCGGTCCAGGCGTCCTTGATCTGGAAGGTGACGTCGCCCTCGTCGTTGGTGTCGTCCATGGCGTTGCCGTTGTCGTCCTCCGCGACGTGGGTTTCGAATTCCATTCCGATGCGCACGCGGTCTCCCTCGTCCAGGGGGATCGGTTGGGAGCTCTGGACGGTCCTGGATCCCTGCGTGACCTTTGACGGTTCCGGCGAGGGGTGTCCACTTCCAAAAGTAGTGGTTGGCCAGGTGGTTCTGGACCATGGCATTGGAGTGATCCAGGAGGTTGGCCATGCTCATCATCTTGATGGCTTTTTCCATGTGGGAATTGAAGTCGTTGCTGGTTTCATCGAGGTTCATCATGTCCAGGACCGCGGCTCCCACCATGGCCTCGACGTTTTCTCCGTCCATGTCGAGGGCCCGTTTGAAGGCGGCCTTGGCGCGATCAACCTGAGATGGTCGGCAGGATTAGGATCGGGAGTAGGATTGGGAGCAGCACAAGCACCATTGCAAAAACGCAAACGCAAGCGAGGGGTGAGGAATCCATTGCGACACACAAATCCACGTCACACGGCACAATTCTCCGAGAGACAAAATTCCGTTTCGTTCCATCCAAGCGCATCCAAGCACGTCCCAATCCCCTCCGATTCGAAAGATTCGCACCTGTCCCAGCTTGTAGCAGGCCAACCCAAAGCCCACCCGGGTGGCCGACCCGCTCTTTTGCGGATACAACCGGATCGCCTCTCCGTAGAGTTTTTGCGCCTCCTCGAATTTCTCCTCCAGGTAGCACACCGCCGCCAGCCCCAGCAACGCCGGCAGGACCCTCCCGCACTCCCGGAGGGTCGTGTCGAAAAAGAACCGCGCCTGCTCCAACCGCTTGGCCTGCAGGTTGAGCATGCCCTTGCCCATCCAGGTCATGGGATAGAGGTTGTCGACCTTGGAGCTGGTCGTGAATCGGTTGTCCGCCTTGGCCACCAGCTCCTCCCGCCGGTCCGATTCGGCCCGCTTGTCCCCCGAGAGGGATTCCTGCGAGGCGGTCAGGTGGGCGATCCCGGCGGCGGCAAAGATCCGGACCCGGTCGTCCCGGCTGCCCGTGTCGGCCCGTTCGCAGCCGGCCTCGAGTATCTGCGCGGCGTCCCGGGCGTGTTTCTTGTGCTTGATGTAGTGGAGGGCGGTCTCGGCCCAGACGCCCAGCGAGGTGTCCTCGTCCTTGAGGACCTGCAGCAACGAAGAGGACTTCGTGTCGGGGATTTCTTCCGGGAAAATCTCGATGAACTTGTCGCTGGCCCGGATGGGGATGATGAGGGAGGGATCCTCGTCGTCGTCATCGAGGACGTTGTTGTTGTTGTCGTGTTCGTCATCGTTGCGGGACGGAGAGACGGGGTTGGAAGTAGTAGTGGCTGCCGCCGCGGCCATTGTGGATGCCATCGTTTCGCGGAGGGTGTTGTCGTCGTGTTCCACCACTGACTGCTGAAATGCCAACGAGTGCTATTAGTCAGAATGCGAATGGGGTCGTGTTCTGGTTGTGGACATGGATTTGGAGATTCGCCGGAATTTGTTGTGCTACGGCACGATGAAGTTACTTGTATGCACTTGTGCTGTAACTGTACGTTACGGTAGTTGATGGATGGTCAAACCAATCGGGGCAACGTCTATCGTCCATCGACTCGTCGAGGATCGAGAGACCGTCTTCGTTGTGGATGCCGTTGTTCGTTGTTTACCTTGTGATCATAATCTTAGGGTAATTAGGATAAGTTACATAACTTACTCTACCGTACCACTACCGGTACGCAGCCGATCGGAGAGGGATGTGAGGTAAGGATGGGTTAATAGAAGTCGATAGGTTCGGGGATGGTATTAACGTACTTATTATATATGTGTATAAGTAATACGAGGTACAAGCAAGCAACAAGCAAGATGGCATCTAATTCATATATTGTATGTATTATAAATACATATGAATAAGTTAAAGAATTGGTTTGTATGGGTATGTATGATAAGTAGATACGAATACGAATACGAACTCAAACGCTGTAGAGTGTATTTACCCGTTAATTAAGGTTACTCGTAATTACGGTTCAAAGTACGAGTAAACTGTTTTTCAAGACAGGCACTCTCCCCGTCTCGGTGGCATACCGCAATACGCGAAAGACAGTGGATGACCTCGTTCCGACATCCTAATACGGTACGGTAGGAAAACACCAAAACCGAAAACTCCGATCCAATAGACAATGAGTAAGAGTAAAACTACCGGTACCGGTAGGCAATAGACCAAGGCAACGAAACGTTGGCACCAATTGGCAACCGAACTAGTACACAAATACAAACACCCACGACGGAAGAATGAGGCGCCGACTTTCCAACGCTTTCGGCAACAACCGTCCCAATACTACTGCTGCTGCTGCTGCTGCTGCTGCTGCAGCTGCAAAGCAGTTTTCTCTGGCGTTCGGCTTGGGGTTGTGGTTGTTTCTGCAGGTTGTCTCCGAAACGAGCAGCAGTGGCAGCACGCAACGAAACCAACAATACTCTTCCCACTACTGGTACGCTTCCGCAGCAGAAACCACCACTGCCATTCCAGATAGTCGCCGCAATGAAAATAAAATCAAAAACAACAATGGCCGATCTCTCTACTACCAGCGGTACAATTCCTATCCGGAGTATTGCTCCGATCCCACCGAAATGGCCACCCGGGGCATTCCTCCCCTGCCGATCGACGATTCCGATCCGATCTACGGCTACGAGGCCACCCAGCTGGTCCATGCCACGGTGGTGATACGGCACGGAGCGAGGACTCCCGTCCACTCCAAGAATTGCTGGGCCGGGCACTGGGACGCCCCGGACGGGATCTGGGACTGCAAATTGCACACGGTTCTGGCAGAGACGGAGGCGGAGCGAGGCAGTGGCGGCGGCGAAAATAATGACGAGAACAATGGGAACGTGAACAGCAACAGAAACAGCAACAGCAACAGCAACAAGGAAAGCACCTTCTTGGTGGAAAAAATCTACGACGCCTTTCGCGGCGACAAACTCCCGTCGCCCTATCGCAACGCCATGAACGGGACCTGCCAGGACGGGCAGCTCCTGCAGCAGGGATACGATCAGCAGGTGACCAACGGGAGGCACCTGCGCAGGGCGTACGTCGTGGAACCAACAATGGCGGACGGCGACGATCCCCGCCTCGGATTGTTGGACGCGGCGATGCTCAACGGGACGGGGGACGGTGCCAATAGCGATACCAACGGCAATGCCAACGGCAACGCCAATGCCAATTTTCTGGAGGGCGTGTTGCGGTACCGGTCCGACGACGATCAGCGGACGCTCGCCTCGGGACAGATCCTGCTGGCTTCCATGCTCGGGCCGGAGGTGGAGCGCTACCGGTCCACCCACAACGGTGCGGCCCCGGTCATTTCCCACCACACGGCGGACCGTCCGAACGACGTCCTCTCCAGCAAGCGGGGAAAGACCCTGTGCGCCTCGCAGAAACGGATCATTGCCTCCAGCTACGCCTCGGAGGCCTACGCCTCCTTCGACCGATCGGACGAGAGCATGGTCCTGCAAAAAATGATCGAGGCCGAGCTCGAGCCGGAGGGGGTGGCCTTTGGGGGCATCGATTGCCTCATGACCAGCATCTGCACCGATCGGGGACTCCCGGGCGTTCTTTCCGATTACGGAGCAAGCGGGGGGAACAACAACAGCAGTGATAGCAGCAGCAGCAACAATGACAGTGACAATGACAATGACCGCTATACCCAAATCTACGGTCCCGATCGGTTCGAGCGCCTCGTGAATTATGTACGTCGCATGAAAAAAATACGCATCGGTACTCGTTGCGGTGCATTGGGTTGCATTTTACGTGATTTGTTCTGGATTTGTTTTGTTTGGGTCTATTATTATCATTTTGTTTGTTTGTTTTTGTTACTTTTGACGACTTCGAGCGAGCTCACGATGTTCATTCCCAACGCGTGAATGGAATGGGATGGATTGGAATTGTTTTGCTTTTGCTTTTGCTTTTGCTTTGCTTGGATTATCATTGATTTCTGGTATTGATTTCCGGTCGACGCGCACTCCAGGTGATCCAAAACCAATCCTTTCCAACCCGCTTCAACGATGCGGAATTGTCCAAGATGGATATGGGACCCCTCTGGGCCGAACTCATGGACCACATCCGACCCATACTGGCAGGAAAGAAAGACGCGGTAAAGTTGGCACTCTATTCGGGACACGATTCGACCATTCTGCCGCTCATGGCCTCGCTGGGACAAAGGGTCTGGAACGCGACCGACTTTCCCGCCTATGCCAGCATGATGATTCTCGAGGTGCGTTTGTTGCATTGCGGTGCGGTGCGGTGTGATGCGTTTCGTTGCGTTGCGTTGCATTGAGGTGCGAAACAGTTGTTGTTGCCGCTGCGGCTGCCCGTGTTTTGGGTTTTGTGTTTTTGAATTTTTGCGTCGTGAAATGTTGCGTTGGGTGCGCAACCCAGCTCGTGGGTGCAGTTCGTTGGCTTTTCACACGAGCCGATCCATTTGGGCTTTCAAACACGAGCATCGGTCGGGGTCGTTCAAAAATAATACGTGGCGTTTTTTCTCGCTCTAACACATGCACGCACAAACTGTCGATTGCTCTTCATCCATTCATCTATCCATTCATCCGTCCCATCAACTCGTCCATGCATGCATGCATGCATGCATGAATCCATTCGCAAACAGATTCACGAGGTCATGGACAAGACTTCGAGCGACTTTCCCTCCGGATTCGCCTTTCGATTGGTCTACAATGGGCGGGTACTGACGTGGCTTTTGGACGGATGTCCGGAATATTCCCACCTCTGCGATGTTTCCGTCTTTGTGGACCGGGTAACACCGTTTGCTAGCCGGAAAAACAAGGGCTGCGGCGTGGACGAAGACGACCCGGAAAGCGGAGCGGACACCACCGGAACGGTCCGGGGATCGGAGAGTGGTTCGTCGTCGTCGTCATCATCGTCATCATCGTCGTCGTTGTCGCCGCTGCCGCAGTTGTCTCCCGTGGGAATGCTGCTGCTCTTGATGGTGGCGAGCTTTGCCGCGGGCAGTCTTGCGACCTTCATCATCGTGCGGCTCTGCCGGTGGCGGCCGCGGCGGAAGCAGCGCGACGAATCGGTGCTCGTGAGCAGCACGGGAAACGAGTCCTTTCGGGACGGTTCGGAAGAGCCAGACATTGTGATCGACTGATTGGAACTCCACCAATAAGAAGACAAATGAAACAGAGCCGCAATGCACCGATTTGGCTCGGAGCGTCAACGCAGAACCTTTAGCTGGGGGCCGGCCCACTCGCTTCTTTGCTACGGCGCGAATATCTCTTGTCATTGGTATTTCTTTACGCGAAATGTGCTCCATTCGGGCATGACCGTTGCAGAACGCAAACCGACACTTTCAATAATTTTGTCAATATTAGAGTAAAGTATCATTCTGTCTGCTGTCTTTCGTATGATTTATGATTCCGAATGAGGCCCGAGCCAAAAATCGTTTCCATTAGTAGGATACCCATTGGAAAAAAGGGCTTTGCCTCCATTGCCCCATTCTTTTACGATTACGAATATTGTTGCCACTGTGCCTCGTATAGTGCGACGCAAAATATGATTCAAGACCGGATAATATCATGTAATCATATCGTCATTGAGAAATTGAACTGTGCTGCCTAGCACTCTTCTCAATGTCGAGGACGATCCAATTTACCAACTGTAAGAACAGACTGAAATCTGGGAGGAAAATCCTTAGAAAACTTAATTTTGCGTCCGATTTGAAATGCGGCACAGTCAACGGATTCATTGCGTCCTGTCAAAAGTGCACAACCACGAACGGTCCGTCTTCGAGGCAACATCTGGATGCCTCGAAAACAAAAGGAGTGCCAGATACAATTCGAAAATTATGAATCTTTCCGGCGCAGTACCGGTGGAAAAACTCTCTGCATCATATTATTTCACAGTCCCAATCGACATCACTGGGGAATACCAAAATGGTTGGTGCGGCTCTCATTGTTGTGTGCACAACGAACGGTCCGTCTTCGACGCAACATGTGGATGCCTCGAAAACAAAAGGAGTGCCAGATACAATTCGAAAATTGTGGATCTTTCCGGGGCAGTACCGGTCGAAAAACTCTCTGCATCATATTATTTCACAGTCCCAATCTACATCACTGGGGAATACCAAAATGGTTGGTGCGGCTCTCATTGCTGTGATCGTGATAAACCAATGGAGCATTGCAATTGGTAGACGATTTTTCTAGATACAATGCATTGCACATGCCGGAAAAGCCAAAGTGACAACAATAGCACAGAATTGATTTCTTAATAGGGATAGAGAATCGCCGCCGTCCCAAATTACTTTCATCGTCGGTGGACACCAAATAATATTGCAGATCCCTCTTTAGATTGTTCTTTCTGTTCTTGCCATTCGACGAACGCGGGTCGAGCTCCTCTCTGCGCAAGTTCAATATTGTGGAATAGATTGGTCAGATTGAGCAAAAAAAAAAGGGGGGCACCGGGCAGTATTGTATTCCCGAATTCTGACTATGAAGCATAGCACAGCACAGCACAGGTACATGTGAACGATTTTTTCTGTTCTGTTCTGTTCTGTTCTGTTCTGTAACACCTACCGATTGGGATTCATGCGATTTAACTCAATTTGGTTTCGTTTCGTTTCGTTTCGTTTCGTTTCGTTTCGGATCAAGACTCCGTACGTCTCTCGTTGTATTCCCAGACGGCACGGGGGCACGATTCCTTCCCTCGCCGCAAAGTCTTGGCGGCTGCCTAATCCGGTGCATTCATTGCACTGCCAGGCAGGACGCCACCAGGAATCCGATCCACGATCCCAGCGCCAGCACCTTGGCGCATTCTAGGACCACGTACAGAGCGTGCCACGGCAGATGCTGGCCGGTTGCGGTGTTGCCGCTGTTGCCATTCTTGCTGCTGCTGCTACTGCTGCTGCTACTTCCGTAGCGGCAATCCATATCGTTTTGGGTGGTGAGTTCTGCCTCCCATTCGTCCGACCGCACGATGGTGGTGGTTTCGTTGTTGCGATTCCCGGCCTCGGTTTCGCTCCCGCTCTCGACCCTGCCGGCCCGAAAGTGCCAGAGGACGATCGTCTCTCCCCGGTGGACCAGCGCGGGGGTCAGCAGCAAAACGTCCAGGGCCAGCGCGATTGTCGCCACCACCAATCCGAGCGGCGAGGCAGCCGTGGTCGTTCCTGCCACCGCCGCCGCGGCCACCGCAACCCTTTGTGGTTCTTGCTGCCAGCAGAGAGCGCACAGAGCGGTTTCCACCGCATTGAGGGCCGGAAAGACGGTCCGTCCAATGTCGAGCGCCATGGCCCTCGGGCAGAAAGGCGCCCTGAACTTGACCCAGGCTTCCATTCCCGAAATGGCCAGCACAAAGCCCAGCCACAGGGTCGAGACGATGGTGCCCTTGAGGGCCGGGACCATTCGGGATTGCAAGCTGCAAGAAGCCGCGGCGGCGGCGGGGGGAGACAGAGTCGCGGCGGGTTCGAGCGGCAGCGCTCCCGGGAGCACCAGGTTCCCCACCACCAGCCAGTACCACAGAAACAGGCCCGCCTGGATTCGAGGAACGGGAAACAAACGGCGAAGCACGGACCCCGCGGCGGTGGCGGGACGCTCTGCGCTCGATCGCCGGGTGTGCGTGCAGGCGAACGATGTGGTGCACGCGGTCCCGGAGGTTTCGGTGTGTTCCGTCTCGTTGCCACCGCTGTTGCTGTTGCTGCCGTGCAAAATTGTTCGACCACGACGGCTCGTCTGGATCGTGGTGGAAACCCACGAGGAATCGTCCGCAGATTTGGTTTTGGAAGAAGGTGGAGACAACGACACTACGGAGGGGGAGGGGGAGGATTGTGACGGCACCGAGAGGGCTTCGGTCGAAGGGACCCAACCGAGTTGCAGGACGACAAGCAATAGAATCGCGGGGATTCTTCTTGCTGCTTTTCGAAACCGCGGGAAGCGTGAAATGTTGTTGTTGTTGTTGTTGTTGTTGTTGTTGTGGATTCGCATTACGGACTGTTGTATTGTAGTCTCGCATCTATCATTCGCATTAGTATTCTATGCCTCTGTTTTGCTCCGTTCCGAGCATTCGTCGCTCCGTGGATCCAATGAACGGTACCAGTAGTTGTGAGTCTAGTCGAATAGGAATGGACTGCTATCGAAATTGATAAGCGAACTCCAATTCTGCCACTTCCTTCCTTTCGAATTATTGTTTTGTGTTGCAGCGGGAGCGATCGCTGTCAACCAAGAAGCGCGACACTAGGTGTGCGATTTGTTTCCATTGCCTACCGCCCAGAGAGGATGATACTAGAATTCGATGTTGGACACGACGCGACACGCGACACTCGACACTCGACACAATCGTCTTCGGTTTCGGTCACCATGCTCAAGTCAAGGGCAATCCTTCGCATTTCGCTGGGATAGGATACAAGCCACGACCCATGAAATACCACCATACTGGTACCGTGCGGTATAGCAGCGGCAAGAACCATACCGGTACGCAAGATTATGTGACACAGATGATGTGAGATTACAAGAGAAAGGTACCGTATGATCGCAAAAATCTCGGTTTTTCGAAGAATCTTTCAGAACATTCCTTGACTTGTCCGATTAGAAGTAGATTCTAACTCTCCTTCGCTCAGCGGCGATGATGATTTGGTGTCTCATTCATCCTTTCATCCTTTATCCTTCTTCTTTTCGTTATGCGTCGATCCTACATCATCATGCGAAGTAAGGCTACTGTGACATTGATCATCGTGATCGTGCTGTATCTTATACTTATACTATTATACCAGTCCGAGTGTTTGCTATACCACCACCGAGCATCGTAGCATTGCCATGGCATCGCGAGCACTGCGTCGGCTGTCAAATACCTGGCAAGGATCGGTAGGTTTTCGTCCCTGCGTCACGGACCATCGCCACTGCCGCACCGTAGTGCCCCACGTGAGGTGGTTCGGCAAGCGCGAATGATTCGGAGGATTCCGAGGATTCGTCGAGCAGCGGTCCCCGATCGTCGTCGCCGTCGTCATCGCCAGTCGCTCGGAAGCGAGTGGCGCAAGAAACAACTCGACCGGCTGGAGAGCCGGTTCACGGGGAAGCAGCTGGAGGCCCGCACCATCGAGTCGGAGGACGAGCTGCAACCCATGTGGAAAGAAATGGAGGGGAGGGTAACGAGACGAAAGCCGCGGACTCTGGCGGACACCGGGGGGAGGACCGGTAGGCGGAACGTCAAGCAGACCGACGAGGACGTGTGGTTGAGGGAGGGGCTGTACGGAACCGGCAGGCGAGAAACCCGACGACTCCGGAAAGTGATCCACAAAACGTTGGAACGATGCGATATTCTACTACGTAGTATACAATACTATATTATCATACTTTACTGAACGGAACGGAACTGTTATTAAGACGAAAAAAAAGAAGATTTTAGTAATGTGTGCGAGTGAACGTGTGCACTCCATTTACGACATGGTACCTGGAAAGTTTGGATCTAGTAGGAATCAATCCTTTCAACGATTCTTCGGGTTTTGCGTGGGAGGGACAAACTGTTGCTGTCTGTGGTCCGCGGGAGGTTCCTGTCCCGGCGGGCAATCACAAAAAATGGCTTTGACGGAACACTCCGTTCGAGTGCCCGACAATACGTTACGCACAAAACCGTGCGTTATAACTTTGGTCCGGTGTCTCCAGAACCGGCCACTGAATTATGCGTTCCAAAAATGATGATGCGCTTCGTTCTATGGTCGTGGGTGATGGTATCGGTGATGGATGGCGATGGCGTTTCGGCGAAACGAGTGATTGATGGATTGAGCGAGCGAGTGATTCAATCATTCCATCAATCAATCCTTCCTCCAGTTCCTCCTCCATCAAATCTCTCGGGTTTCCTCCACCAGGGAGTTGTCGTCCAGGTCCCAGAACGTATCGTCGTCCTCCTCCCGATACTCGGACATGTATCGTTCCAATGAATCGTCCGACCCGAGGGGGTTCGGGTTCATCTCGCCCACAACCATCTTGGGATCGTACTTGTTGATGATGACGCACGGCGTGAACTGTTGGTCGGATTGCGACGACTCGTTCTTGGACGGCACTTCCGTGGCGCTCGGTGTGGGATTCCGATCGGCGGGATTGCGTTTCTCGTCCTTGGAGGTCTCGCCCGTTGGCAACGACGCAGACGCAGACGGCGACGGTGACGCCTTCCGCCACAATTCCCGCCGGACGTCGTCCACGCCCCGGGCGGCCGCTTGCATCGCGGGATCGTCCCCGGCCAGTCCGATCTTCTCGCAGATCTGCTTGCCGGTCAGAAAACACCGGAGGGCCTCGGGGAGGTCCCCCTCGGTCTCGAGCACCATGCCCATGTGCAGGAGCGCCCGCGCCACCGTGGCGTGCACCGAGCCGTGCGCGGACGTCGCCACCGCCAGGGCCTCGGTGAACGCCAGGACCGCGTCGTCGAAGGAACCGGTCGAGAAGTGGACAAAACCGATCAGCGTCAGCGTGTCGAAGCTCTCCATGCTGTGCTTTCCGTACACCTCCCTCTCGGTGCGGAGGGCCTCGTTCAGTGTGTTCAACGCGATCGAATACTCCTTCTCGACCGCGCTGATCCTCCCGATGTTGTAATACGCCTTGGCTACCTCCGTCTTGTTGGCGCCCCCCTCCTCCGCCATGGCATCCCGGAGGGCCTCCCAGTAGTATTTCAGGCTCGCCCGGTGGTCCCCCTGAAAGGACTTGGCGGTGCCGAGGTTGTTGAGCATCCCCGCCAGCGAAAACCCTCCAAAGGCTTTGGAGGTTTTTCCATCGCGTTCCGAAGTGTTGGTTTCGTCTTCTTTCCACCGGCGCATCATCTGCATCGACTTTTCGAAGGCTTCAACGGCGTGCTGGTGACGATCCTGGCGGAGGTGCACGCATCCGGCGGTCGCCAGCGCCTTGGCCACGAGGGGATGGTCGCCGACCTTGGCTCTGGCAAACGACGGGGATTTCAGAACCGCCTGGAACGAGTTGAGGGCATCCTCGAACTGCTCGTCGTTGTAGAACTTGATTCCCTCCTCGAGAAGGACCAGCGAGGTTGCTTTGGCGGTTGCGGAAGTGGCCGCGGTGTTGACCGTCTTTTGGGTTTGCGCACTGCAGCCACTCCCGGACGCCTGGGTTTCGGTCTCGCCCGCCATGAACTCGGAACGCGGACGATCACTCAGCAACGAAATGTCGTCGGACACTGGATAGATGATCTGATCGGGAGCAACCCGGGCCTCCGGATTCGAGGTCGTGATCGTGACTTTTGTTCTGTGCGACTTAAAATCCTCCTTCGGCATGTTGTCGATGGACCCTTCCTCCCCCACCAAACGATTGCTGGACGACGAGTCGTCCATGTTGTCGACCTCTTCCGCCTACACCAGTGAAACCAGAACGCGTGTGAATGAATCTTCTTCTCCGCTTTGTTTTGTTTGTGATGTTCGGGGCATGACGGACGTATTGTCGATTGGAAACGACGAACAGCGAATCAGCAGAAAATGATTGGGGTTTTTGGACGATACCACTAAGGCTTATGAGGCATCCCCATATCACCGATACGTCCACGTGATACCATACTGCCAAGCAGCGTTGAGAGCGATCGCTAAACGGACGAAGTGCGCTTCAAAATGATACACAAAAAATACTTCTAATTAACCTTAACCTTACTTCGTATTTAGTATGAAAATCGTCTACCGCAAGGTTACGGTAAGATTACATCTAATGAATCAATCAATCATCAATCAATCCCGCATTATGACCCCTCGTTGAAACTTCGAAACCTGCCATGTCAGATACCAGGGTATGTTAAGTAAGGCTTATACACACATCCATTTCGGATGTGATAGTCATATTAGTACATACAAAACATATGAAGAATATCAGGTTCCGAAGATTCCGACGGGGCACGTTAGCCTCGCTCGTTCGATACTTTTTTTTGTTTTCAAAACCCTGCCGACGCAATCGACGTTCTCGGCACGCAGCAGCATAATGCCCGGATATTGGTTGCAGTAGTACCGGTATGTCAATAAGGTTTAACAGTGCCTGTCAGATAATGTACCGGTAACCTTACTTCGCGTAAAAAATAACACGACCAGTGAGATTGCTCGGAAGTAAGTTACTTTTCCGACGTTCCCCGTTCCACACAATCATTTTTAAAAATGCTTGATTGATTCATGAAGAAGTAAGTTGGTCATACGAACTTCCCGTTGATCATCATTATTTCTTTCAATGAGAAGAAGGATTTAATCCTGAAATGAAAGCATCTGGTAGTTTTCCACATCGACGAACGAGAATGTCACCGTTGCAAGAACGGAGTACCAACGTTGTCCCGAAGCATCAAACGTGGTCTGAGATCGACAAGCGGAATAGCAAACAATCGCCTCGAAATCATTGTCCGGGCTCCTATAAAAAACGTCAGACTCCACCTCGAATGAACCAATTGGTCAGAAATGTGTACGCTGTTGACTTCTTTTTCATGATAGCTTTCTTTGGAATATCAAGCATATACATATTGATCACTTTCGAAGGCAAAGGCAAAAAAATCGGCCTGTCGCAGATAGGGACTGGGAGACAGCGGCTTCGTGCACAAAATGCCGAATAGCATTCGAGCGATTCATCCGAAACAATATTTTGAAGAATCTTTCCAAGATGTCCCACAATGCCTTCCTCTCGATGAACACGAAGTAACGTTCAGTCTAGCTATTGCTCTGTCAGAGAAAGAACTCAACATGTTATCGCACCATTGCAAACGCTGGGGCATTAAGGCACCAATAAGCATCGCAGTTTGGACGAATTTATCACCGGAAGAAGTTATGGAGAAAATCGAATCTTTCTCCTACAACGAATGCGACCCCGATCAATTGACAATCGCGACTTTGTCAACCAACGATGAACCTTCATCGGAACTCCCTAGCTACCCATCTTATCAACTACGAAACTTGGCCATACAGGGGATCCAAACGACTCACGTAATTTCGTTGGACATACAGATGTGGGCTTCGTCAGATCTATACGAAACGTTGAATACACCGTCCATCGTTCAACAATTAGCACAAAATCCCCGACTTGCGATCGTCCTTCCTGCTTTCGAAATGGATACAACAAAGTGTTCTTCCCACCAAGACTGTATAAAGAAGCTTCCTTTATCCTTTGAAAGTTTGGTCATGAAATTGAGCGAGAAAGAAGCTACTATTATGGATCCACTGGATTTTTCACGACAGGGTAGTACAATCTACCGATCTTGGGTGAAACAGGGATATGGAAACCTATTTGACATTGGTTGTGTGTCATCAAGCTACTATGAACCAGTTTTGGCAGTGCGGTACTGTGAAAGCTTACCACCGTTTCAGGAAGTCTTGGAGGCCAAGAAAGAAAAAGACGGGAGCATTAGGAAAGACGACTTGAAGTCGACTTGGATGTTACACGTGTTACGCCTAGGATATAGTCTGAAACAAATCGGTGGGGCCTTTGTAATCGATGTTCCGAGCGAGGATGCTCAACCTTCAGGGAATATCGATAGTACACGAAGTGGGGAAGATGAACATGTTGGCTCGTATTTGCGGAAAGCCAATCACATTTACACTCGCGCTGATTTTATAGAATGGCTGGACCATTCTATTCCAGATAATCGATTGGTTCGAAAGTGTGACGATTTTGATTTACAGGAAGACAAGTCAGCTTGAAACATGACAGCGCAACTTGCGCTTGATTCGACAGGCCGTCAGGAAGAGAGTAGGAAGTTGCGATATTTTCACGGATGCTTCTCCATTCGTCTAGTTCGGCATTTCTGTTTGGAACACGTCGACAGCGCACTGCCACCGATGAAGGACACCCTTTCAACAAACGAGGCTTAGTCTGAAACCGAAGGGTTTATAACAAACAGAGCCGCTCTCACGGCATTCTTACACCTGACTTCTTCGTTGCTGCCTGAGGCATCGTCGTGGCCATGAAGTAAGGGCCGCCAGGAATCATCAATTTTTAGTTGACTCCGAGCACTTTTCTACACTTTTTCTATAGTTCCAATACGGGCCATTTAAAACGAGAATTGTTTCATTGAGATTGTAATTCTGTTACCAGTACCTACACATATTTTTGATTCAGAGAGACATCGTATCAGACACTCAAAAGTCACGATCGGCAAGCCATTCTCCATTCCAAAAGACCGACTTGGTGAAGTTTTTCTGTCTATGCCATACACACCACAACATCAGATCGCGTGGCGCTTTGACGAACTTTCAGAGCACAATAATGTCCTCGAGTTGTTCGAAAGTGGACAGCAGAGCCCTTAGATCTGTGCGAACAATGAGAACACAGCTATTTGAACGATCGTTTTCTGTATCGCTTAAGTTTGCCAGATCATTATCAATCGCATGGTAGATCACTACTTCGCAAACGTCAGTTCACTACCACCAAAGCATACCAATCCCGACAAACATACACAATCACAAATGGGTATCCAACTGACAGAAGACCCCAAGATCGATCCATTTTTGCTTACTGTTTCACCACAATTTGTCTCGTTCCCGGAGCCGCTAGAGCAAATTCGGGAACCGATGCGCATTGAAAAGAACTATAAATACAATAATACCAACATTTTAACACCTGTGCGTCGCATTTTAAGCCGGAGCTAGATGGCCAATATTACCAATAGGGGAAGCAACCGAGTGCCGATGCGTTCGTCGGGCTCGGCGCAAATGAATTCGCAGCACGGAGTTGTTCACTCCGGAAGTTTCCGTTTCTTGGAAAATTCGCTGGTAGATTCCTTGTGAACCTTTTCAAAGACCGCACTGAAATCCTCATCGGCAACGTTCAGTTCGGAATCTTCGCGGGCTTCCCGGAACAGTTTTTCGGCCGTTTCCATCACGGAGTACTCGACGCCCGCGGCTTTCGCCATGTCGCAGGCAAGAGCCATGTCCTTGTGGGCGTGTTTCAAGGGAAAGTTGGGCGCGTGATCCTTCACGATCATCTTGGGTCCCTTGAGATTGAACATGGGACTCTGAATGGCTCCCTGTCCGATCACCTCGATCATGGTCTTGGGATCCAATCCCATTCCTTCCGAGAGAGCGAGTCCCTCTCCGAAGGCGGCGAGCATCGTCCCCATGAGCGAATTGACGACGAGTTTCGCTCTGGTTCCGTATCCTACATCGGTGCCGAAAAAGTGAGAGGCTTTCCCCATAGCCTTCAACCCGTTGTCCTTGATCTCGTTGAACAATGCATCGGACCCGGCGCAAAGAAAAATCAAAGATCCCTGGTGGGCGGGTCCCTTGGATCCAGAGACGGGTGCCTCCAGGAACCGCCCCCCCTTATCGCAGACGGCCTTGTCCATGCGGACCATGTCGGCCTCTGCCAAGGTTGCGCAGTCGACGATCGATTTGCCCTCCGACACCCCGGCGAGCACACCGTTTTCGTCCTCGAAAACGCTCTTGCTCGCCTCGGGAGTGGAAAGCATGGAGTAGGTAACCCCGCAATCCGCTACTACCTCGCTCGGAGTGTCCTTGATGACGATGTTCTTGTCGGAATATTTTTCCTTGAGAGCCTCGCACTTGGACTTGGTGCGATTCCACACAATCAGGGGAACGGATTCGGTTCCGGCGACACCCTCCGACAGGAGTCGGGCGGCCATTCCTTCTCCCATGATTCCCAATCCGATAAATCCGACAGACGACGACATGCTAAGTACAGTTTTGGGGTTTGGCGTCGCGAATGATTTGGTGCGCTGTGATGAGCTGCTCGGTCGGTACATTTCAGAAATATAGTGAAGTAAAAAGACACATGGATGAGTTACACATCGGTTGTCGAACGAGAAGTGTCCGATAACTCCTACCAAAATACCACTGTAGTACGGATACGTTTCACCCACCCACAGCGCAATGCGAGACAAGAAGGTCGTTGAAAGGCAACGGCAGTCCGGAACCAAAAAAAGCATCCGATGACCAGAGTTGGCCACATCTGAAGGACCGGGAATGCTTTTTGTTTCGGCCTTGGTCGTCGGCAACCACCACCGACACGTCGCAACGCATCCAGCTTTCCCAAAAACGGCATGGAGTCACACGGTGGATTCGTTGCTGCAAAACGACTGACTGGAGACAAAACACACAACACGAATGGCCGTACCTTCCCTCGAGCGATAAGTATCTGTGAGGGTCGGGGGCAAAAGGCTGTTTCACTCGATTTTCGAGAAGATGCACTCCTTGATCTTGTTAAATCAGATGGCACACTCACTACATAAATCTTACCGTTCCGAACCGATTTTGTTCTTGCCCCGATGTGGATTCGTCATCGATCTTCTAGATGTCGTCACTGCATGTCGTCTCCAATGGCATAGATCACTCAATCGAATGAGTCGAGTGGATCGTACACGAACCGAGAAGTGTCAGTCAACAAAAAGTGTCACTAGTAGTTTACTTCTGTTGGTAGAGTAAGGTTAACCTTACTAGTAGTAAGGTTAGTACTACTAGTACGATAGAGTGAACAACTGGGAAGATTCTTGCAACACACCGATGGAAAACATTGTTCTTGATGGGGTTGCCTGGAGTAGTAGTAGCTGCAGGAAGCATCTTCACGTGTGCAGATAAAGGAGAACAAAAGAAAAATGCAAACAGCAGCAGCATGAACCGAGCAACAACAACCACGAACAAGAATAGTAGCAGTACTAGTACTAGTACTAGTACTACTAGTACTAGTAACTCCTCATGGTGGTCCTGATGAATATTACTAGTAGTAGTAGTAGTATTTAGTACGGAAAAGCCATTTTGGACAGCAGTAGTAGTCTTAGTATTGCTTCTTTTTCTTCTGGTTCCTTCTACTTGGAAGCAGAGGGATCATGCAACTGCTGGCAATGGGAGTGTGAGATATCTGAATAGAGTTTTTCTTCCTTAAACGATGGTGGGGAGATCACTGAAGAAGGCAGTGATGTGATGCAAGACCAAGCACGTTAAGCAGCAACAAGGAAATTTCATTTTAGACTAGTAGGAAAGGCTTTCGTTGTTCCAGCAGATTCAAGAAGCAAGAACTTCTTCCATGTATAATGGGAGGACAAGGAGCACCACTAGCACCAGCGGGCATGCTGCTGGTGGGGGTGATGCAAGAATGCATTCTTGCAGAGGGGTTGACACTACTAGTACTACTTCTTGTTGTTGTTGTAGTAGTACTACTAGTACTAGAGCTTCGAGGACGAGGAGCGGGGAAACTAGAAACCCTATACGACTATTATTCGTACAAGAAAGTTTCGATTGAGCGACATTGATGAAGTCTCCTCGCACACAACGCAAGAACACTGATGAGTTCTTGTGATGGGAAATTGCGATCGGCGGGTGCTGTGTCGTGAGCGCAAGTTTGGAAAAATCATGCTACTACCGTACATGGTGTGATAGCGTATTCGAACTCTTCGCATCGGCAGTATTGATAAAATTTCGCTTCAATTACCTGTCTGAAATCTTTGGAGAATACAAGTACACGTAAGTTACTCGTAAAAACCTTACCGTTTTGCTACTCGTACTCGTGCCGATTGTTGACTTCAGAAAACTTCAAGTTGCACATCCTCAATCCGTAATTCAGTATCATTCATTCTCATGATGTTAATGAAAAAAGATTATCGTTTCGAAGAGTAATGCCTCACCTGTCGTTGTTCATTACAGTAAAGCCTTCTCCTTTTTTCGTACAAGGCTTAGTAGTTCAAAATGAGTCGTGCACCTTTCAGACATGTACAAGAAAAGGTAAGAATTGGTTCGATCACTAAAGAATTCAATGTCGTTCCTAAACTGCAATAATTCCCCTCGCGACAATTGGAAAGATCAGTACCGGTACAGTAAATCCGGTACATACCATAAGGTTTTTACCGGCCTTCTTTCTTCATCTTCGATGCCAAAAAACTACAGTACCAACCCTTTCATTGTCGGGTTCGCCCATCGCATTCTTTTATCCACGTCGTACGATGCGCTCGTTCTTCGTATTCAGTATTGTGTATTGTTTTTCCTAGAAGGTAAGGTTTATTCCCTGTTGAAAACTCAATACTCGGCGTTTTCCCTGTTGAAAACTCAATACTCGGCGTTGTCGGTTACCTAGTAAGTTACCGCATCACAGATTACGACTCACTCCCATGACATGGGAGATTATTTGGGATTTGGGCACGCGATCGCACCACCTTAAACCTTACTTATTACCATGCAATCTTGGTTTCGCCTTGCTTTTGAAAAATATAGCACTACAGCGATTGCCTTTCGTGTCGGCAGCGAAAATCCAAACACTTGTCATTGGATCTGAAGCATAATATCCGTTTATGCTATTTGACTGCGAGATCAAAACTGTAGCGAGAAAGGAAGGAACGCCGAATCTTGGATTTCGTGAACTGTGAGGACACAACCGATACATCGTTTTACGATGGACTCGGAGGCGCAGGACGGGTCCGTGCCACACGATCTTCAAGTCGCGATCCTAGACCTGCTCGAATCATGCAAAGAGTAAGTGCTTGGGTTCCGGTTTCTTGATTGAAATACGTTTGCTCGACATCCAGCTCGGTTTCCTGCACTCACGGAAAATTGTATTGCGCACTATTGCCACACTCGAAACATCAATTGCGACCGCGAAATCAGAAAGGACATATCGATCCCGGACCGCCTCGGCAGTGAGTTCTTGCACGTTCTCAGTTCGTCGAGAAAAGAGGTGGCAGCCGATATTATTACTTTCTCGGAGCGACTCGTGGAAGATAAGGAAGCGCACAAAAAGGCGATTTCCGACAGTCCGATCGTGATCAAAGCACTCGAAATTCAAAGGAAACTCAAGAGGAAGCGGTTTAGGGCCAGCATTTACGTAAAAGATGGATCGTTCAAGTATATCGAGCACATCGACCCCGCGGAAGCCGAAAAGTCGGCCGAAAGCAAAATCGAAACTGTCTACTATGGTGGGCGGTTGCAAGGTTTGCTCCGAAGGCTGTTGCGTACATTGCGAGGAGACTTTAGTGGAAAGGAAGCCGTAGAGCATTTTCCCGTAAAGAAAATCAATCTGTTTTTTGAACAGGGAAAGACATACCTTGTCCTCGGCGCACCTAGGAGTGGAAAATCGTCGTTGCTCAAGTTGATTGCCGGTATTCTGCCGGAAGACAAAGATCACGCAGTTGGAGGTTCGGTCAACGTGAACAAAATCACTCCAAAGAGTAAAGGAATCGTTTGGTCCAACGTCGTGGGATACATCGATCAGATCGATCGTCTGCACCCGTATCTCACGGTCGAGGAAACGTGTAATTTTGCTTTCAAATGTCGCACGGGTGGAACACACCGGTCCCCAACAGACGATCCCGGGCCGGAAGCCGCAGCTACTGTCGAGGAAATGGATGCCACACAGTATCTCGTTACATCTGTTCTAGAGGCAATGGATCTTACTAATGTCAAAGATACTTTTGTTGGTGATCAGCAAAACGTTCGAGGTGTTAGCGGAGGGGAGAAGAAACGCGTAACCGTCAGTGAAATGTGCGTTGGAAGGTTTCCAATTTTGTGCATGGATGAAATAAGCACAGGTCTCGATGGTAAGTTGGAATATGTTCGGGATCATGTCACGCACATTTTCAAGTCTTTGTCCGGTGGGCTCATAATGCGTTGTACGATCCATGTCGTTGTCACCGCATCCTAGCTGCAACTACATACGGCATTTGTAAGCTGTTGGGCGAAGCTAATGCTTTGATGGAGGGTATTAGAATTGTAACGTTGCTACAGCCTCCACCAGAAACATTTGCTTTGTTCGATGACTTAATCGTTCTCAGTGAGGGTCAGGTGATATACAGTGGACCAGTTGAAAAAGTAGTTCCATATTTTGAGTCCCTAGGATACAGACTTCCCGAGCGGATGGATGCCGCTGACTGGCTGCAGGTAAGCTTTATTTAGTCGAGATCTATATTGATGAGAAATGGGGAAGTTGCGTTTGGACTGAAGAATTCAATGACAATGACAACCTTCTCTCATTCTGCTTTTAGTCATTGCCAACAAAAGATGGAGCCCAATTTCTCGATGTGACAGTCGAAGACGGAAACATAGAAGGACCGAAACGTCATTTGAGTTCCGATGAGTTTCATTCAAAATTCTACGAGAGCGAATATGGCCAAAAAATCTTGGAAACTCTTGACGTCCCTATAGAAGTTCACAAAAGAAATTCAGAACTTTTTGCGTTGCAAGAAGTGAGAGAGCTCTACACGAAGAGATTTAGAAATAGTTCGACGCAGTCATTGAAGCTTCTCATTGCTCGTGAATTTCTACTGTGGTGGCGGGACAAGCCAGTGATCAGGGCCCGTATTATCCAGGATCTTCTGATGGGTGTAATTTGTGGGACTGTGTTCTGGCAAGGTTGGGACGACGTGTCATCTGTTTTGGGCATTCTGTTTCAATCTATGCTATACGTCGCACTTGGAGCAATGATGAAAGTTGCTCCCCAGTATGCCGTCCGTGGCGTGTTATATAAGCATCAAGATGCGAATTTCTTCCCCACTTGGACGTATGTTGTTGGCAGGAGTCTCGCAACTATACCAGCATCTGTAATAGATGGTCTGGTCTATGGAACAATCGTGTACTGGTGTGTAGGCCTTGCCCATAACGATGGCGCTTCCTTTGGAAACTTCATTATCTTTGTTCTGATTATAATGTTTTCATCAACAGGTATCGGATTGCTGTTCAGCGTCTTCTCGGCAATAACCAAGGATCGCAGTGTTGGACAAGCTGCAATGTCAGTTTCATTGGTTCTCTTGATCCTGTTCTCTGGTTTCACGGTGAGTGTCCTTCCATACAATTCGATTGGTTTTTCTGGCAGAGATTGCAATGCATTTCTCACGCCCGATTCTTTTTCATCCCATCGAAAGGTTACACCAAACAATATCCCTGGCTATTGGATCTGGTTATACTGGATGAATATTTTAGCTTGGGCATTTCGTGGCCTGATTATTAATGAGTATGATAGTGGCAAATACGACGAAGTCACGGATGTTGAATATCTTGGGAAGAATTTTACGGTCGGCCAATTGATCATTAAAAACGGAGGGTTTGTTGACGGCAATGGCGAACCATATACATTTGAGTGGGCTACTTACGCTATATTATTTTCTGCCTTCATCTGTATTCTTGGAGTGATCGCAAGTAGCGTCGCCTTGGTCAAAGTTCGATTTCCGACAGGCAAGTCCTTATCTAATGGCTCTCTCGACGAATCGAATGACGAAGAAAAGGAGGTCAACGCCGTAGAAACTGTACTCCCGTTTCAGAAAGCGAATCTGACGTTCAAGGACGTACACTATACAATTGTGTCATCCGTAGGCAATGAGAAGATCGAGCTCTTGAAGGGGATTGATGGTTTGATAGAGGCCGGGAAAATGACAGCACTCGTAAGCCACACTTTTTGACATACTTTCCGCTTTCTTTTTGTCCCAATAAATGACGTTGCCCTAACTCAAAAATTCTGTGATCTGACATCAACCTTTCCCACCAGATGGGTTCTTCCGGAGCCGGGAAAACGACTTTGATGGATGTCCTTTCCTTGAGGAAGTCGAGTGGAGAAATAAGTGGTGAAGTCCGTCTGAACGGACACCTTCAAGAGGAACAAAGTTTTCGTCGATGCACTGGATATGTAGAGCAATTTGATGTTCAAACAGCGCAGCTAACAATTCGCGAGACTTGTGAGTTTTCAGCGAAGCTTCGTTTGGAATCCACAGATGCCGCTGTAACACCTAGATCCAGAGAACTTTTCATCGATCAAACGCTTGACATGTTGGAATTAACTCCTATTCAACATTATCTCGTAGGAAGCGATGCCGGTGGCGGCTTGTCCTTCGAGCAAAAGAAGCGACTATCAATAGCTGTCGAGCTCGTTGCAAATCCCTCTATTCTATTCCTGGATGAACCTACTTCGGGACTTGACGCTCGCGCTGCAGCGATTGTCATGAGGGGCCTCAAGAGAATCGCGTTATCGGGACGAGCGGTTTGTGCCACCATTCACCAACCTTCGATCGCAATATTTAATTCGTTTGATTCTTTACTTTTATTGAAACGCGGTGGTGAGGTTGTCTTCCATGGGGAATTAGGAAACGAGAGTAGCAATTTGATTCAATACTTACAGTCCTATGAAAATACACCTCTCATTCAGCCTGGAGAAAATCCAGCAACCTGGATGTTAACAACGATTGGCTCAGGGAATGCCAAATCTGGAAATCCATTTGATTATGCAGGCGCATACACAAATTCTCAGCTGCACACGAAATGCTTGGAATCTATATCCAGAATTAAAGATGAAGCGTCGAATGACAGCTTGATTACTTTTCCGCACAGATACGCAACAACTACAAAGACCCAACTGATTGAAGTCATGAAGAGAACCTGGACAGTCTACTGGAGATCACCGTCTTACAACAGGACTCGCATAATCGTGGCTGCTCTACTTTCCTTACTGATTGGGAGTGTTTTCGTCAGCAATCAGGTGCCTAAAGATGACACGCAAATGCGATCTCGAATGACAACTGTATATCTATCTTTCCTTATTGTTGCAGTTAATGGAATGAATACGGTTCTTTCATTTTTCGAGGCAGAAAGGAACATGTTTTATCGTCATAAATCTGCTCTGATGTACAATACTTTTTCGGTATCCACCGCTTTCACTCTTGCAGAAATTCCCTTCTTGGTTGGGACTTCCTTCTTGTACACAACAATATTCTATTTTATGGTGGGTTTTGCGACAGATGTCGAAAAATTTGGTTAGCTATTACCTTTTTATGCTCTTGTGCATGTCACTATTTACCTACACAGGTCAAATGTTTATTGCTTTGTGCCGCAATGCACAGATCGCGCAAGGGTTTTGTGCGCTTGTGGGCTCTAACACTGGCCTGTTCTCGGGTGTTCTTATCCAACCTCTGAACATCCCCAAATTCTGGATCTTTATGTACTGGTTACTACCTGGTCATTACATCCTGGAAGGATTACTCACAACGCAGTACGACAACGACACGACTCCAATTTCAGCTTACCCTGGGTCAAAATTCTACCAATATTTGGTTGACTCAGACCAGTGTGCACATGGTTCCAAAGTCTGTATTGGAACCGCTGAGGAATGGGTTAGCTCCACGTTTGATGGAGCGTTTTCAAGAGAAAATGTCCCTTATGACATTTTGTACTTAGTCGGAGTCATGGTTCTGACAAGGGTTATTAGTGTTTGGGCCCTGGCACATTTGAACTACAGGGTTACATGAGAACTGAATTCGCTCTTTTTCATTTCCGTCATTTTTGACACAAATCAATCGTTTGAAGACATCATGGCAATGAAGGGGTCCAACTAAACCTCCTTTTTACATGGGATTGATAACTTTCAAGTCACGGCAGCCATCGATTGTACACCTTCATGCTTGCATATTATTAGGCTCTAGTAGACGAAAAACTTTTTGCTTCATATGCAGTATTTTGAATTTAGAATTCGTCATCAGTTCAACGTATGGTCAGAACTCGTATTTCTAGATATAATCCATTGCAGAAAAAGAATGTTGGACTCTGACAACCGATGGTGATTGTAACGAAACTAAGACATCATCCACTTCAAATTTCGTTCGAAGCAACAGGAGAAAGTGAGACAATGGAGGCTTGTAGTAGACTGCCAATATCAAGGCTGTTCAGGTCTCTGGTCTTCGTATCAACATGGTGTGCTGCCACAACCGCAGCAAATTGGATCGCTGATTCGAGATTGAGGCAAGCGTTTTCTTTCTGTTCGATTTGGTACTGGACGTTACTGCCCTTATTGGTAGACAAAACATCGGAAATATCCAGGGCGTCCAAGCTTGTGTCGCTCATGACACTGGTTGAGATTTCGCTTTCCGTGTCGTCGTATTCTTCCTTGACCATTCTTTCATACATTCCCTTGACTTCGTCACTTTCGTTCTCCCACATCGCGTGGCATCTCGTAAAGATTGCCTTTTTGTCATCCTTGCATTGCATTTTGAGCGTGACGTAGTTTTCTTTCATGTACAATGTGTATGGAGTCATCTTCTTCGCACCACGAGAACTCCCTCGGGAACTTTTTGTGGACGGCGAGGGATCCTCTTTCTTTTGTGGCGTGTCGACAGCAGGACTTGATGTATTCGAAGTGATCTTCCCCGTGTGGCGAAGCATGGCGGCAACCAAGAATCCGGAAGTGTATGAATCGCCGGCACCATTAGTGTTCAACACGGTTCCTTCCGGAAGCAATGCCGCTGGCATGTGAGCAGAACAATTACTCCACGAGGCGGGTCTGGAAAAAGGGCACCGAGATGTTAGACGTAAATTGCTAGAGCAAACGAAAAAAAAAATGAATTTGGAAAGAAGCGCAACTTACAATGCGGGACTCTGTTCAAATCGTTCAGTCGAACCACACGCGACGTAACTTCCCTTGCTCCCACGAGTTACTGATACAACTGCAACACCGCACTGCAGGAATAATTCCACGGCCTTGGCAATCGCAAACTCGTCTTCTTGCTGCGAATCGTCCGTGTCGAGGATCTGGCACCCGGTCAACAATGCCAATTCATCTTCGTTCATGTGCAAAATGTCAACGTGTTGCAACGCAGGCCCGATCACTTTGTCGTTTCGAAGGTCACTTAAGCTGCGAAGCGAGCCTGCCATGACCAAGGGAGAATCGGGTTTTGGGACACCGTTCAAATCCAGAGCTATGATGCCCCGATCGATCATGATTCTTCGACTCTGGTGGAATAATCGTGCCAGAGCCTGCCCTTGCATGTTTGGTAACAAGTGAGGGTATCCGAAGAGCAGTCCCCCGTAGGTAGGCATCGACATGCCGGTGGTGTCAACTCCTCCCTTGGATTTGAGATTTGGAGACAATTCGCATATCATTTCTAGCAATTGATCGGTCGTGAATTCGTTGTTAGAAGCCGCATCAAAAAAACATCCCCGACGACCATCTTGGTAGATCGGCAGGACAGCGAGTGCCGTTCGACTCGAAGGATTTTTCGCCCGGCAGTTCCGAATGACCCGGGTATCGACGTTTCGGGATGCCGATCCGCAATTTTCCAGCAACGAGAGCAGCTTCGTGCCTGTGTCATCGTTACCAACCATGCACAGTGGAGTCACGCTCGATACTACGGGTGGGGTAACCTGCATGTACCCCTCGTCCAGCGCTTCACCGTGGCACAAACGAGCAAGTGTCTTGCAGGCCATGGAAACACTGTAGATGCGACAGAAACAATGACCGTGTTTAAAACAATGAGATTTTCTTTTTTAGAACGAACACATCCCGCGCTTCCAAACCCGACACAACCGCCGCCTCGCCACAACAATTTACGCACCTTCCTCCTCCAATGGTGGTTTCTCCCGCAAAACTCTCGATGCTCTCTCCGCTGCCCCCACCGGTAGCCTGGTTGAGCTGCATGTCGACGCACGCCAGACCCGCGCAGATGACCCTAGCGTCGTGGGGAATGGCCCACTCAACCACGGTTTCTTCGGCTCCGGCACGGATGCGAACCCTCCGCTCGGGGTTTTTGTTACCACGGCTCGCAGCCGCCGCCAGGACTCCACCACTCCCCGACACTGCGGAGCCGTCTAACGCCGCAAAGACATTGTTCTTGAGAGTCTCCATCTGCCGGAAAAAACCGGGGTCGACCCCCCTGGCTCCACCCTCGGGCACCTTGAAGAGATATGCCAGTGCTTCACTAACCTTTTCGCATGGCCATGATCGGCTTGCGAAGTAGTCGCACCAGACAGCCGCGTCGATCATGAGCGGGACACACAACACCGAATCCGAGGCCCGCGTGTAGGTAACCATCGTGTGGGGCTGTCCCATGAACCCTAGGCTGGTGTACTCGACAAAATCGCGCTTGTCGTCGTTGATGTAGGGAGTGAACATGACCGAGACCTTGTGGTCGATCTGGGGCTCCTCCCAGGGGGCAAAAATGTCGTGCTTCACCCGCAGCTTGGCCGAACGTGCTGCCTTGGCCGAGTCAAGGTTCCGCATATCGTTGTTTCCGAGGTGGTTCGAGGAGGCAATCACCATGGGGGTCAGCCCCATCGTGCGCAGGTATTCCACGGCCGCCGTTTTGAATTTGGTCTGTCCGGCCTTGAAGTCGGTTCCAAGGCAGTAGACGCCTAGTTGCTGCTTCGCCAGCTCCCACAGAGCGGGACACCCCAGAGTGTTCTGGCTGCCCCCATTGACAAAGGAACAACCCTCCAGGAGCGCGGCCGTGGCGTACAGGAGCGATGGTGGGAGGGGGCCTCCGCGCTCTTCCTCCGAGAGCTCGATGCTTCGCATCAGGTCGTCGGGCGTCTTCAGCTGGGTGACAAGCTCGCTGTTGGGCTCGACACTGGCACTCCAAATCACCGTCGTGTGTCCGACGACGCCGTTCCTCCACTTGAAGTAACGAATGTCGGCCCTCAGGCACTTGAGGGCGTCGCTGTCGGACTGAGCGTCCTGCTCCGTGAGCACGTGGGTAGCCGTTTGGTGCTGGCTGGTCCCAATGAACCGCGGATCAAAGAGGCCTCGAAAGAGCTTGATCTTGTTCATTTCGGGGCGGACCTGTCGTACCAAATCGTAGTCGAGGATCTGGGCCTCCAACAGCGCGTCTCCGGGAGGCGTGGGACGAATCTCCCAACCTCCCACGGCCGCCATGCTGGCATCCCCCAATCGCTTGTCGAGTGCCGGAGAAAGTTTCCGGTATCCCACGCCACCATGGACGCCCCTCGAATTCAGCTGCGTGATGCACCCGTTGTAATTTGGCGTGTTGGGTTCTCCCTTGGGTCCGAACCACTCGATGTTCATTCGGTTGGCGAGAATCCCGGCAAGCATAGTGGTTCCATTGGCTCCGCCCAGACCGACTACCATGATTCCAAAGGATCCCCTCGTCTTGGGGCGGTGCGAAGAATCCGTCATGAGTTTCTTGTCGGGTTGGGGAACAGCATCGTTGCTGCCGAAGGTTGCGTGGCGAACGTTCGACGCCATGCTGACGGTGGAGGCCGTGTCAAAGGCTTTTTGAGGTTGCATTGTTGGCGTTATCGTTATTCTTCGGAGATGGTTCCTACTACTGGTACGGAAGAATGGTGGTGATGTTGATGATGATTTGTGACGGGAACGCGACGGCAAAATCAGTGAATGGGTAGTTCTCGGCAGCAGCAAGACAGAGGACAGAATCGGAACGATAAGCAACAGGCACCGACACGACACAAAACAGCGATTCGTTCCGGCGTTCATGGAGCGAAGTGCAACGCGATGCGATGCGTTTTTGTCACGATTCGTTTAGGTTATTCTGGTAGGCTGGATGGTTCGAGTTGTATTCCACCGTTCAACGTGTTGGTCGACAATCTATGCCGTACTGTATCGCAAGTCACAAGACAATGCCTACCGCACGAGACAAGGGTTGCCCAACCGATACAAGTACCGTACTAACGAACAACCGATTTGCATGTGTGTCTTTGTGTGTGCTGCTCGCAACTGGAACCGATCACGATTGCCTTCTTTCGAACAAGCAGCGTCTCTCACTGACTTCTTACCGTGTGTGACTTATTGCGTTGTAATATTGTGAGTGTAAGGTTTACTTGTACTCGTGCTCGTAGTCACTGTTCCAAGCAAATAGCAACTTCTTGTATCATATCATCGATAGAACAAGATATGATCATGAGACATACCATTACATACGGTATGGTACGTATTACGTACGACGACATAATTAATTACCGCATCGTATTGGATACTTGTATGCAAGCCAGAAATTTGCCACTGTGTGATGGCTCCCACGATCTGTTGGGAGTTCGGATAAGCCTTACTCAATCATCACTACGTACCGGTAATGTAATTCCGTTAACGTTACTGACTACATTAACCTTACCATTACCTTGCAACGTGTGGAAACCTTTAATGCGGGTACGGTACCAGGTAACAGGTAAGTTAACCTTAGCCTTCAGGTTACTTGCAAGTAACCTTACTTCGTATGAATTTATTTGACCTCTGCGTACGAGGTAAGGTTACGGTAAGGTATGAGCAATGAGCACCTATCAAAATCAAAAACGTCATTGCTTTCGTGTGAGAAGAATTCATTACGTGTACGTAAGGTTTACTTCCATTGTTTTTTCTACCGTACAGTAATTTCTCGAAGAGCATTGGAATGCGCCAAGCGCCAAAACGGTCCAAATCGAGTCCCATTTCCGCAACGTACTTCATACATACTTGTAATATGTATGTAAAAAAAGTTACAATATGATTATAAGGTACGTATAAGGTAAGAGTATCAACGTACTCTTTAAGAGAGACGACAGAGCAGAACAATCATACGTACCGGTACGGTAAAATTACCTAACTTGAAGTAAACCTTAAGCCTTACTGAACGGTATGAGGAGGGAGACGTTACCGACACAGTGTGGCTCAATTGACCACTCCAGGCCCTAACTACCGGTAAGCCTTATGACCC
Organism: Pseudo-nitzschia pungens; assembly: GCA_037355855.1. Classification (NCBI taxonomy): domain Eukaryota; phylum Bacillariophyta; class Bacillariophyceae; order Bacillariales; family Bacillariaceae; genus Pseudo-nitzschia; species Pseudo-nitzschia pungens. Next base: position 436,403 of record CM074762.1, on the reverse strand, counting down.
TTGATGTGGAAGACTGACAAAAATAATTTTGAGCAATCGCTATCCTAAATACGGTACGCCTTACACTACCAGGTACGTAGTACATTACGAGTAAGATCTTACTGGCAACACCTCGTACTTGTACTGGTACGTACGAGTAAGGCTAGAATTACACCAGAGAACGAATGATGAATGAGAATCAATCTATCTCAATCACTAAAGAGCCTAACCTTGACCATTATGAATTATGCCTCTCGTTGCAGCAACGAAAAAGTTGTTTTGGGTTTGGGTCATGCACCAATGCACAGAAGACGTTCTGTTTACGTTGCAAATAAATTAGGAGGTTTTTAGTGCTTCAAATCACTTTTCGAGAGAAAAAGTGAAGTCGTTTTTTCTTTCTATCATAACCGATTCCAAACGGTCAAGATGCGTTAGCAGGTTCAACTTCTTTCCCCGTATTCAAAATAGAAGGTAGGAAGGAAATATCCGCCAAATTTTGAAATATTTCAGAACTTCCTGTGCCATTTCAGTTCCACGCACTTGTTGCTAATTGACAAACAGAAGCCCTTAATGTATTCGGAGCACGTGCACACCCGAGAAAGAATGAATCTAATCCCAAAGAATGTACAGACTTGTTCCACTGGTGCGTAAACCTCTTTCTGATTGATATCATCATGTGAACCCGTCGAACTTGCGTATGCGCCAAAAACGCGATCAGCAAGACAGGACATACACGAAGAAGACGATTCAAATGAAATAAACAGAACTCTGAAGCATAAGTATACACGTGCCGAGTAAAAAGGAGGCTTCAAGAATGTTTGATATCAACATTCATTTTTTCATCGTTGAGATTTAAGCAATTAAAAATAAGATGCATAAAAATAAATACTTGAACCCGCTCTAACAAGAAAGTATGCATGTTTTGATCATCAGACTAACCTTACCGGTAGCTCGTAATATGGAAGGCAATAAAAGAAGCATGCTACTATCGACTTTTGCAATCGCAACACAGGCGTTCGACACGCTCCAAAATGGATGCGCCGATCAATAATAGATGCGTTTGGTTTCTCAGCAGAGCATGAGGAAGCACAGCACAGACTTAAATTTGAGCCATCATCGATACAACACGAGGTAAGGTTACAACTAAATACTTCGAAGTAATCTTCCAAGCACTCTAACGGATTTGTAGGGAGCTATCGCTCATGAGCGATCGAAATTCATCTACGAAATCCGCAGCGAAATCAAGAACCAACAGCAGTCAAAGTGCACCCATAGTTACTATGTCGAGTGGCACCGATCACGGGGCCCTACCCCCGACGTCGCCCACTCCAGGAGACAGCAGCAATACTGCCGAGGGAGACCTAGAGAGCAACAAGCGCTCGGAGCGAAAACGACGGCGCGAAAAACAACGGCGGAGCGATCTTTCCAACGCCTTTGACGAGCTAGCCGCATTTATCATACAGGTTGAACCCGGGAACGGCGAGGACGATTCCGACAAGAAGGGCAAGAGGCGAAAGTCTTCGGACGCGGGCGGCGAGGACTCTGCGGGAATCACGCGGCTGGATCTCATTGGGAGGGCCCTGAGGATAATGAAGCGCCTCTACCGTGAGAACGAGGAGCGAAAGCGCGTCATTGCAACGTTGGAGGGACGCGGCGGGGGGCCAAACGACAATGTAAGTGAACCGCATTGGCAGCGAATCGTTACTCACCGTTTCGTTGTTGCATTGGTTCGGATCCGTTTTTTCTACCGCACTCGGGCGGATCTCAGTGGTTCATTCAGACACGTGCGAGTCGTGTTTTGCGGCTCGAGAATCTCATCTCCGTGTGTTCCTCCCTTTCCTTCGTGCAGGTGATTGTGATGGTTCCCACGCTGGCACCCTCCGGGGACGACCCCCAACAGGTGGCCCGTGCGGCGTACCCAAATCCGTACCACCACTCGAACGCCGCTTCCCCCTATTACGCGTCGGCGGCTGCCTCCAACCTGCAGGCATCGGCCACGATAGGAAACGGAGCAGGCGTCGATCATCGGGGCGGCCTCGACTATTCCATGCCCCCGCCGCACCACGCAGCGGCGTACGCTTCCCACTGGGGTGGCTACGGGGGTCGGCAGCCGCAACAGGGTTTGCCCCACCATCTATCGGGAGCGGTGCGGTTGCCCCACCCGCACGTTGCAGCGGCCAGGGCACAGGGAGGCATCGGTGCCGATGGACGGCCCGTGCCTCACATTCCACCTGGAGGCCAGCACTAACAGTGGTCGTACCAGAAAGCAAGCAATTCAATGCTTCGTTTTGGAGCGATGGAGATGGTTGCATCGCATTGATCGATAAGCAACAATCACAAATGGTTTTCGTGATAGAAACGATGTTGTCTCCTTTCGAAGACTTTCGAAGAAAGGCGAACAAACAAACACGGTGTCCGTGTTGCAGCAAAGAGCCAAACGCACTCGTTGCGGGACGATAACCGATACAAGATAAGTACACGAAATCTAAATTGGGGGCGGCCGCAGTGCAACTCTGTTCACAAAATGGAACAGACCGAACAGAACAGATGCGGCAATTTAACTTTTTTGTATCATAGAGATGGGGCGGTTGTAGCGTAATGCATAATTTTTAAAAAACTCTAGAACACAACCGAAAGGATTCTTTCCAAAATCCATTCATAATTTATATTTGAGATTACTGGTACCAGTACACTCGCAATCTATCATATAATCGCAAGCACCCGACGATTCTTGTGATGAGAGTGACATGCGCGTTCATCACATGCATTGTCTCTAAGCATCCCGATCAAACGCAGAGTTTTCGTTCAAGTTTTGCAGCCCCGATCAATCGAAGGAAAGTCGGTCTTTGTTGTGTTTCATTGATCGGATTTGTTGCCGGGCACTCTCTGTGGAGGATCATCTGCTCTCGGTTCATCGGAAATGCAACACCTGCCCAACATCCGAGACAAGGATAACACGTCCAAGCCGCAGTTCTTCTAAACCAAACGGCAGCCCAATCGATTGATGCAATCGACTATCCGATGCTATCGACGACTTCCCCCGAAAAACCTTGCCGCAATCCCACGGGATGATTCATCGCACCCCGACGAAAAAGATTGCTTCTAGGATTCGGTTGGCAGAATCTTCGACACCCGGAGGCTTTCCTCGAGCGAGCGACAAAGTGTTTCGAGGTTGGATCCGTGCTCCGTTCCGATGCCGCAAGGCAACGGCGGACCGCGATTCGTTCCGGTCGACGACCACTCGCTGCGGCGTCGATGGTTTCGTTTCCTCAGCAGGGCCTCGGCTCGATCGCGATTGGACCCGGAGAGGAGCCAATTTTTGTAGCGAATCGATTGCTCCGGTGTCAGGATGTCGAGATAGGTCTTTCTCGCTCGGAACGACGCCAGGTACAGCTGGTACAGAACGGCTTCCTTGAGACCCGCGGTCAATCGCGTGGCGGCCAGCATCTGGTTTCCTTTGGTTCGCGCTGCTTCGGCCTCTCGGAGCCTGCGAGGAACAGTGGCAACGACACAGAAAAATGGTTCAGACGGCGAACTACTGGTACGCGTACGCGTACGCGAACTGCACTCAAACATTCCATCCAGGGAACGACACAGACCCGACAACGGTGATCGGAAAGCACCGAGCCGTCACCCCAAAAAGAAAGAAAAGAGTCCCCACCGCCACCCCCACCCCCGCTACAAAACGCAACTCACCGTTTCTGGGTTTCGAGAATCCGATCTTCTTGTTCGACGCTGATGCTGAGCTCGAAGCACACCATGGGCCAGAACCGGCCGGCATCGGACGCCGACGCCGGGGCGTCCTTGAGTTGCTTGCACAATTCCTCGCCGACCTGCTTCGAGCTGATCTTTCCGGCGGAAATCTTTCGGCCCTGTATCCTCTTGGCGTTGGCCTCCTTTCCCAGCAAGAAATACGAGTCCGCCTGCAGAATCGTCCACAGCAAGAATTTCTGGTACCGGGCCAGCAGGTGCTGGGACAGCGAGTTGTACTGGAACTCGACCACCTCCCTCCGGACGTTCTGCTCCCGCTCGTTCACCAAAACCCGCAGGAGGGATTCCCTCATCTCGGTGTTCGCGAGGCCTTCTCGGGTTTGCGCTATCGCTCGCGCTCGGCCTTCCAGCAGGGACCGCAGGCGGCGGTTCTCCAGGCCCGCCAGAGCGTCGTTCATGGCGTTGATCCGCAGGCGGCGCTCGGCCTCGACCCTGCCGTACAGGCCGTGGACCTTTTGTTCCAGAAAGCGGAGGCGCTCCTTCTTCCGGCGGCGGGACTTGCGGGCGGATTCCCGGTTCCGCTCCAATCGCTTGGCCCGCTTCTCCTCCGTTTCCTCCGCCGCGCTCTCGGCCTTTTCGGAGCAAAAAGGCGGCCGAGGACGGAAAGAGGAGCTGGTTGAGCGCGGCGGCGGCCAGCGGGTGGATCGGATGGAGGGTCGTTCCCGCGGGAGCCGAAGCGGAAGCGGCGGCGGTCGCCGGAGGGAATCCGGCCTGCTTGCGTGTGCGCCAGCGCGCTGGTGTTTGCGTTCGCGTTTGCGTTCGCGTTGGCAACCGGATTTGCGGGGGCGTTGACGGTTGCGGTGGGGGGCAGCGACGATTGAGCGAATTGTTGCTGCGTTGCGGCCACGGCCTCGCTGAGAATGTCTTCGGATGTCGTTGTTTGAGACGCGGTGGGTACCGCCATTGCCGCGTTGTTGCTGTGGTTGTGATTTTGGTTGTGGTTGTGATTTTGGTTGTGGCTGCTGTTGCCCGTCGCCATTCGAAACGAGTTCTCGGCAAGGTGTTTGTGGTAGCTTTCGGAAAGTGCCACGGCCCGAGACTGCGATTGCGGCTGCGGCTGCGATTGCCTCGTCCCACTCTGCGCCACCGCCTCGTCTCGTCTTCCAGGTGGCAGCAGCAGTGGCTCGTGATCCCTCCCAAACTCGAGCGAGGGACTCACCGGCGAAATTCCTCCGTGTTGGTTCGTGCCGAGGTATCTCTGAAAGGCGAAATTCTTGGTGTTGTTGTTGTGGGTGTTGTTGTTGCTGTTGTTGTTGTTGTTGTTGTTGTTGTTGCCGTTATGGATATTGCTATTGCTATTGCTATTGCTATTGCTATTGCTATTTCTAATGTTGGTGTTGCTGGTCATGTGGTTGTTGTTGGTCCCGGCGCCTGCTGCGAATTGCGGACCGTAGGCCATGCCCTGCAACGGATTCAATGGCTGCTGTGGATGGTTTTGGTTCTTGTATGGTTGATATTGTTGCGGTTGTTGTTTCGGGAGATGCTGCTGATGTTGCTGCTGATGTTGCTGCTGATGTTGCTGCTGATGTTGCTGCTGATGTTGCTGCTGATGTTGCTGTTGATAATGTACAAACGGGTTTGTTGGATCGCCGCGTCCCCCCAAAACCTTGACCGGTGACGATCCCGACGGTTTCGATGCATTCCCCAAGGTCGAGGAAGACGCCGACGCGGAAGAAGGACGGCCGTAGTGTTGTATCACCGGGGTGGGACACAGTCGCAGCGCGGGGTAGTGGTGGGCGGACGGGATCGGTATCAAATCCGCGTCGAGTTCTTCCAATTCTTCGTCGTCGGGACTGGTACCAGTACCGGGCGACGCCGAAGAAGACGCCGAAACGATCGGGAACGGGTTGCGGTTGCGGAACGGATGCTGGAGTATCCGATCCGAGAGCGGCGCCGCCTTGTGCGCCCGCGTCGTTGTCCGCGCGTGTGCGTCTGCCTTGTCCGGGAGACCATCGACGAATGCGAATACCTGCCCCGGAATTGTTGCGGTTGTCGATGCGGATGCGGATGCATTCGCGGTTGCGGTTGGTATCGCGGGCACCGGATGCATCGAAGCGTTGGAGGGACCGAGCGTGGGACTCGAAACCCCGTTGCTGTCGAGAAAATAGGAGAGCATGTGATCTGTTTTGTGTTGTGTTGTGTTGTGTTGCGTAGAAGATCGATCGATTGATTCGTAAGAACTTTCATTCTATGGCAACATGCCAACATGGCAAACACGAGCTCGTTTCCTGTTTCACATAATGCTAATACTAATGACAATAATGGCGCGACATCCTTACTTACCGGCTTCGCTGTCCCATGCGGGACTCTTGGTCTCTCCGGAGGAATTCATCGAATCCTTCCATTCCACTCGCTTTTTGTGCTGCTGTTGCGGTTGCTGTAATTGTTGATGTTGATTGTTGCTGTTGATGTTGCTTGCTGCGGATTCGATTGAGACTGTGGATGTTGATGTTGATGTTGATGTTGATGTTGATGTTGACGTGAGCTGCTGCTGCTGCTGCTGCTGCTGCTCCTGTTGATTCAGATTGTAAAAGTACGACATGATGATAACACTACCGGTATGGGATTGCAGACTGAAAACCTAGGATTATCGTGCAAGGCCTTTCGGTGAACAAAAAGGTATATGCTTTCAATCAATGAACGATGAATGGATGAATGAATGAATCAAATCGATCCAAACGAAACAAAAATGAAACGAAGCGAGGCGAGGCGAGGCGAAGCCAATCGAAAAGGAAGTTATCGGAAAATTCGGGTGACTCCTGCTGTTGGTGTTGAGGCTCGTCGTGGTCGTTTGCACATTCTTTCGAACACAGGAATGCTATGTGAAGTATAGCTTCGCTCGGGGTCGACCATGGGAGGAGGAGGAGGAGGACGTTCTTGCTGCGGGATGTTACAGCCTCGTGTCGTGTTGGAATTCGGTGGTTGTGATTGTTAGTGCGGTATTTTTGATTTTGATTGTGTTTTGATTGATTGATCGATTGATTGGTTGGTTTGATACCTTCCTTGGTGTCGTCGTTGTTGGAAGTTGCGACCTTCTTTTGCCTTCTGCTTCGTACACTAATTACTTCGTATCGTAATTACTTCCTAATTACCGTCTAATTTACCATCTACCACCCGCTTCCCGGAGTTTCGAACCGAAAAGCGTTCTTTCGGTTGCGACATCGCCCGACATCGCCCGACACCACCGATTACCGGTAATTAGGTATCACTCGGTTCTTAGTTTTTTCGTACACCGTACTTTTTCGTTTCGTTCCCGTTCGACGGAACACGGGAGGGAAACCATTCCTACCAGTAATTACCAGTACAAGTAAGAAAACCTTACTTCTACTTGTACCCGCAGAGGGTAACCATATGGGATAGAGGAAAGAACCATCATCTCATTGTAGAAATTCTGGGCCCTAGTTGTGACACGTCGCCTTTCGTGTTTTACGCGAAACCTTAAGCCTCCTGTTCCTCCGCGCGAGACTTGTGAGACCCCGGTGGGCAGGATTGGACTGGTATGGGAGTTGATGTGTACGACTGGGCAATGGCCTCGCAAACGGTATTTACGGAACCAAATCCAAACATCGGTAGTTGTAAGGTTACCGGTACGACAAGGGTTAAAGCAAGTTGCTTTCTTGTAAGGTTACCGTACTAGCACTTGTACCGTACGTGGACGGGAAATCGAAATCCGAAAGAATACTCGTACTTCGCAAGACTTATGCGTCAATCGCCGAACTCGACATCTGCATTGCATCCAATGAGATCGCTGGAAGGGATTGCCCAAGGCAAGAAAGATATCTGGGCCCTGGATCAATGAATGGTAAACCTTACTGGTATTGGTATTGGTATTGGTAAGGTTACGGTAAGGTTACTGGTGCTAGTATTTACACTCGACAGGGGAGGATCCGATGAGGATGAATACCGTAAGTTACAGTACAAAGGAAGTAAGTTACATCGACAACTCATTGCAATGCCAAGTACACATCATGGTAATCATTACTAGTAGTAGTACTACTACTACTACGGTAACCTTACGTATCATAATATTCGAAACGTTTAGATCATTGACTTGCGGTGTGGAAAACCATGAGCAGAACAACGCAAAGAACGGAACACCCAGTCGTCTTTGGAACTCAACTCGAAGGTCTGCGGTATCTCTCTGGCAAGTGGTCTGTTGGTGTGGTGTGGTGCGGTGTACCGCAATGCATTGACGATCAATCAATCGGTTTTCTAGGATTCTCAAGAGTCCGAGCTCCATGTTTCGTTCTTGTTTTTTTTGTTTGTTCGTTTGTTCGTTCGTTTGTTGACGAGCCGACACGTACGTTTTGTTGCCTTCGCAAAAACTACTGCATGTGCTACGCAATCCATGTCTCCTCGTCGGCTGCCGTGCCATCTGTCATCTGTGTCTGCTGCAATTCGTCCCATGTCGAACCGTGTCGGTTGTTGATTCTTTGCAACTTCACTGTTGATTTGATCCTCCGCTTCTGTATCACCCCACGGATGGAATGAAGTGGAATGGAATGGAACCGTTCCATTTCGTTCCACTCCACTCCACTCCACTCCACTCCATTTCGTTTCGTTTCGTTTCGTTTCGTTTCGTTTCGTTTCGTTTCCTCTGTCGGTTCACGCCGGTTTCGGGGACACGTACACGTCCCAACGATTGGTCGACCCCTCGACCGCGTAGGACGGTTTCTTGCTGCCGTCTCCCAGCGGCGGAGCCCTGATGGGTCGCTTGACCACCACGCGGAGCCGGGCCACGCTCGTGGCCGACTCGAGCAACTCTTGCTCCTCGGTTTGCCGCGCGGTTTCTCTGGCGGTTTCGGCCCCGTGGTTGTCGTTGTCGTTGTTGGGAACGCGCACGTGCGTCTCGAGGAGTCCGTGCAGGATGGACATGCCCTTTTTGACCGCGGAGGACTTTTGCCGGGGCGGAAACATGGGGTCCAGGTAGACGACGTCGCAACCATCGTTGTCGTTGTCTTTGTCGCGGTGCTCTCGCAGCACGTCCCTGCCGTCTCCGATGGTCAGACCGAGGGTATCCAGCAGCGACGCGGCGAGTTTCGAGCGATCGTCGGAGGAGGGCTCTGGCGCATTCGCATTCGCAGTGGCGGACTCAAAAGCGATGCACTCCAGCCTCCGCAGGGCGTCCCCGAGCAGGGCGGCAACGACCGGGTGGCGCTCCACCATGCGGACGCGGCGGGCCCCGTTCCGTGCCAGGACCAGCGAGTCCTGGCCCAGCCCCGCCGTCAGGTCCCAGACGACGGCTCCGGTTCCGTCTCGTGCCCCGATGCCCTTTCGCGGCCCCACCGCCTTGACCAGCAGGTCGGACGTTCCCGAGGCACCGGCCGCCCTCTTTTCGGCCCGGCTGCCGGAAGGGGGGCAGAGATCGACGAAAAAGGCCGACGACGACGACTGACGACGACGACTTGGGCTTGCGGCGCTTGCGCCCGGATCGCTGCTGTTTCCGTGACGACGACGACGACTCGAACGGCTCGATGGCGAGCGCAAAGGTGGATTCTTCCGTTCCGCAGTCGTACGGCACCAGCACCAGCGCATGGGTGAACGCTTCGCCGCGATCGCTTGCCTCGGCGGCCGAGAGGACGGGCACGCCCAGTGTCGTTGCGATGTTCCTCGCTTCGTCGCGGAACGAGTCGGAGTCGCCGTGTTCGTCCCCTTCGAATCGAACAAATATATTGTCTGTGTTGTATGTGTATGTGTATGTATGTGTATGTGTGGCTGTGGCTGTGGCTGTGGCTGCTGGGCGATGGTGATGTCTTGGAGAGAAACAGATCCGTCGGTTCCGTACTCGGAGACGCACCGGTATTTGGGAGTCTCGGCACAGGACAGCAGAATCCACCCGTCCCAATTGCGCGGGTTGCAGAAGGGACTCCGTCAAGACAACGAGGCACAGCTCCACTATTAGTGGAACCACCAAGAAGAAAAGGTTCCGCATGGTCGACCGATGAGTTTCATGCTGTTCCCAACAGCATGAGTGTCACTACTTGTCAAACCACCAGTGATGACGACGATGTGCGTGTGATGAGAACTTGGTACCTTGGTGCCGTAAGGTTACCGGTACCGTACAGAAAACGGTATGGACTAAGTCGTCGTATGTCGCATCATCGAGTTTTGTTTTTGGAAGGCATCGCAATCAATCCGTCAACCGCAAATCGCCCCATGCATCACCAGCCACCAGCCATCACCCATCACCCATCAGCCATCGCCCATCGCCAACATCAAGCACGAGCCTTGTCCGTTGTGTGCCGTAACCTTAACCTTACCTCACAAGTCATACAAATACGAGTAAACCTTAACCTTACTCGTAGAATGACTGAATGAATTACTTGTGTCATCTATCTGTCTGTCCTTCAGTGCATAAGGTTTACCCCATGACTGGAGATGAAGATGATGATTGATTCATTCCCGGATCAATGACGTTCCGGACCTCACTTTTGTTTTGGACAAATAATGAAAAAAGCTCGGAAGTCGGAAGGCATCGCCAATTCCGCGGCGTTGAGAATTGAGATCTAAGATCTCAACGATCAACGATCGACGCATTACTTTTGTTCTGTGACATAAGACCTTACCGGTAAATCATCTATTTTCGTTCGTTTCGTCGAACGAGGTTCGGTACAACATTCCGACTGACTTGCTCACTCACTTACATATTTGCTTCTGGCGTAGCAAGACTATACCTACATACCCGACAAGACGTTCTACATCTCTGGCACTGCCAAGCAGAATTGGAAGCACCGGATTCCCAAAATCGTATTTGAATGCCGATGGAAGAAAGGGACGTACGCACTTGTCCTTTTCGTCACCATTACTTACCAAGCTCAAAACGACATCGATACATTGATTGACCGATTGATTCTTTCCTTCCTAAGACTGCTGGTCAAGGGCACTCTCAACAACGTACAGCAGTGATCGATCACGACCAAACAACGACCACCAAGGATATACGGTACACTTCTACATCCCACTCTCGCCGTCGTTTCGAGTCCACGCAACAAATTCACAACCCACGACATGACCATCACTCTCTCTTCGATGCTTCGAACGTCGCCGCCGCCGCCGCCGTCGTTTTTGTTGTTGTCCTCATCAGCATCAGCATCAGCAGCATCATCATCTTCTTCTTCCGGGATTGCCTCGTTTCGTTCTCGTCGCTCCCGCCGCCATCACGGGACGAACAACGAGAGTCGGAGTCAAGGGCGCAACGATCCCGATTCTCACTTGTCGGAACTGGCGGAATCCTCGCTGAAGATATCGTTGACCCGCGACGTGACCAAGTTTCACGAAAACTACGTTTCCGAAATCTGCATTGATGATGATTATGATGATTATGATTGTGATTGTGATTGTGATCACGTCGACACCGTCCCGAACGGGGGACTCTATTCCAACGGACTCCTGCAAATGACGACAACGGATACACTAGGAACGGCAACATCGACGACGACGATGGCACCCCCGCGATCGGCGGGGCAGAAAAAACCCTTGCTCCGCCGGCGGCGGCGCCGTCTTCCGGACTGCTCGCCGACTGGAACGGAGACGACGCCGATTGGGGATCCCGGAGGCGGACCGAGTTCCGGGAACTGGTGGAAGCCGCGGAGCAAAACCGGCATCTCGAACCGCAATCACGGGCGCAACCGCACGGAACAACAAAAACAAATGCAAATACACACATACACACACTTGCGAATTCGAATCCGAATCCGAATCCGCAGAGGCAAAAGCGCAGAGCGATCCGGGTCCAGCGTCGGAGCGCCAACGAGCGGAGATTTCGGGTGGCCATGCTCCGCCGACGCCAACAACGGCAACAACGGCAAAAGCGGGAGCGCCTCCCAAAAACACAAATCATCGTGTTCCCCGAGCCGGGCCGGGGCACTCCCGCGGTGGCAGCGGGAAACGGGCTCGTCGGTGCGTCCCAAGGACTCTTGAGGCGACGGCTGCGCTACCGAGCGCTCGCAAAAGGAACACGACATGACGCCTCCTCGGATGAAACCGGGTTGGGACCGCGGAAAAGGATTGGACCGGAGCGGATGCGAGCCAAGAAGCAAGCCCAGCGGGCGCTGTTGGACTTGCAGGTGGGGCTGAAGCGCATGGAACTGTGAGGACCGAAGGAACGCAAAGTTCGTGCCATCCTATCCCATCCCATCTTCCAGCGGAAATTTGGAACCGTTGGTGCCCCCGAGGCATATATGTCATACAACGCAAGGCAACGCGACGCAATGCGACTCAATGCGAAACAATCCACACACAAAAAATAACGCTTGACCAAACAAGAGACGAACGGGACATAGCAACATTTCTGTGATCCCGGAGGTGCTTTCGCTCGTGCGATGGGAAAAAGCTTCACGGGCTTTTTTGGAACGAATGGGCGTGGTTGGATCGAGGCGAGCTTTCGTCCAAACCCGTGAGTCGCACGAACAGGAACCAACGCAATTTGTCGAAACAAGAAAGCCGCACTGCACCATCGGAAGAGACCGCATTGTTTCGAACATAATACCAATAGCAGCACGCCCGGAAACACGAACGATGCGTGCGGTCGGTCCCATTGCCGCTTACCACCTAATTTCCGACGCTGCGCGTCGCCTCAATGACCTCCCCAACATACAATGCCGCACGTTGCAATTGGAACCGCCCAAGAAAAACAGTCAATCCTTTTATCGTCACCTCAATGACCTTCCCAACGTACAATACCGCACGTTGCAATTGGAACCGCCCAAGAAAAAAGCCGATCCTTTTATTGTCTCCTCAATGGCCTCCCCAACCTAGAATGCCGCACGTTGCAATTGGAACCGCCCAAGAAAAAAGCCGATCCTTTTATCGTCACCTCAATGACCTCCCCAGCGTACAATACCGCACGTTGCAATTGGAACCGCCCAAGAAAAACAGTCAATCCTTTAATCGGCGAAATGCTGGCAAAACTATATTTGATTGAGCGCCTCCAACGTGTGCTCCGAGCCGCGCGGGGGGGTTGCTTCCGCGGTGGCAGCGGAAACTATGTTTCTTCTCGCCGCTTCGTCGGGAGTCCGAACGCGAACGCTGCGCCGCGAGTCGGAACAAACCGTGCGGGAAGGGGTCCCAATCGCGGGCGGGGCTGGAGCGCTTGTTGCGGGCCGCCCGCAAACAACAAACCCACGGGCGCTGTTGGATTTGCCGGTGCGAAGGAAGGAAGCACACGAACGAATCTGTGAGGCGGAAACAAATGAAACGGAATCCAATCCTGTCCGATCGAATCAAGATCCGAAAGTGTGGAACATTATTCCCCCCCGATAAAAAATATTACGTATCGTTCCAGCAAACGCAACGGAATGCTACTCAATGCGAAGCAACCAGCACAAGGCAAAACGATGGTTTGGAAGCCGCACACTCGCATCTGGACTGCCGCAACGCCGTGTAGGAAGGAAAGAAAATGATAATCCCAAAAAACTCCCGACCGAGTCACAACGTGACCGAGCACTCCTCCTTTCGTCATCGTCGTCGTCTTCGTCGTCATCAACATCACTGTTGCAACGTATACGTATACGTATACGAGATTCGAGTTTCGAGTGTGTGTACAATTTTGTGCTAGCCGTGTTCCAGAGGTGAGAAGGATTTGAATTAATCACGCAATCTATTCAAGTTAAAGTCAATCATTGCCAGAGCACATGGATCTCATGAGCATGATTCGTTCCGATGCCTGTGAACCAGAAGTGCGTCGCGCCGACTTTTTGAAACGAATGCTAAATCATCATGAAATTAGAAACCACATCTTTGACTGCAATGGTAGAGTGAGAATGCGAGTGGGACGAAACAAAACGGTTGGTTCTTTGCTGTAATTGATTTGGAGTACAGTAGCGACTTTCACAAACAACCACCACAGACAGAGGAATCACAAAAGCGTTCAAGCGAAACTTGTAGCCACCAGATTTGTTCGTGCTTTCGCTACAGACGGAGCTAAAGTCGGTGAAATCGATAACGAAACAGTGGACCAGGCAGTGGTGAGCTGTTGCAAGAAGACCACGGAGAGACATCCATTTTTGCGTTTCGTTCCGAGTGGATCCATGTCGTCCATGCGTTCGTGTATCTCCGCCGTGACAGATCCGATTTGTTTTCTATCCACGAAGCAGCATTGTCTTGAATCTCCGATTTCCCTTCCCCGGAAACGCAAGTGATTAAGCCGTCGTAGTATAAGGTCTGTACCCAGAAATAGATCTGACGGTGGCGAAAGACATCGAGAATAGAGGATGCGCAGAGAGTTGCAGATCAGTATGTGCTAAATACAACAACATCCAACTGAGCTGTATTAAACGGTGGCACTTGCACCAGTATGCCCGGCCCGGACGAGCCTACTAGTATTCCCCAGCGTTCATCGCACTCCTAGCCAATGGACGCCTGGAGGGCGCTCCGATTTCCCGTGAGTCTATCACTCCCCAGTGTTCACCCAGTACCACCGAAAGGGACGCGTGGAGGGCGCTTCGACATGCAGTGAAAACAGTATTCCCCAAAGGTCACCCTAGTCCCTCAGTAAGGACGCCCGCTCTGACATCCATTGAGTCCCAGTTCTCTCCAAGTTCATTCCACCTTGTGTATCATCTACGGAAAGCTTAGCCGCTGTGGTCCCTCCAGTACCACCGAAAGGACGCCTGCAGGGTGGAGGGCGCTTCGAAATCCAGTGAAACCAGTACTCCCTAAAGGTCACTCTAGTCCCACAGAAAGGACGCCCGCTCTGATATCCACTGAGTCCCAGGTCGTTCAAATATGTACGGAAAGCTTCGCCGCTGTGGTCGACCCGGAGGGTTCTCGGACATTTTGCAAAAGCCTGTTTCCCCTCCCTCGCTCACGCTGTGGACTCCAGATCGGATTCAGCCGATGACAAATCACGACAATCCTCCATGTCGTCGTTCGATTCTGCGTCGCAAAATTTACTGTCACTGTCGGAGGAATCCTCCCTTTTTCGAAGGATTCCTCGTCGTAGTGGTCGACCTGTCGCAATGCACTGGCGCAACTACGAAACGAAGAGGACGGAGGGCTCGCGGACACGTCGCAACTTCCTCCTCATTGCTTCCCGCGCGGGTGGAAGGATCCGCATCGGAATCGGAATTGGTGCACCACGATCGACGCGTTGGTGCATCTCTGTCTCGGTCCGCCCTGGTGCTCGCGCCTTCAGATTGCGGCCGTCGCAGTGGCAGAGGGATTGCGATTCGTCGTTGCAGCCGGGTTCTCTTTGAAGGGGCTCCCGGGGAGAAGCGGCGTCAGCCATCACCAGCTGCCGGTTATTCAGCCGCACGAGTCCGAATCTTCTGAGTCGCAATTCAAATCCGAATCCGAATGGTCTTCGTTTTCGCGCTCGGTCACTATTTCGATTAGTGGGTCTTCGCGAGATGGGCTTTCCAAAGGAACCGGTAGCGGCTAAGCGCTCAAACATCTAGTGCACTCTTGGAAATTGCCTGGCTCCCCGAGTGGCAACGTGACGACACTCCGAACTCATTGCCCCTCCCTTTTGTGCCGTTGGGAGTCTCAGTACGTCCGCTCCACCGGAAAAATCTCCCAGAGGTCAGTCGGGCCGAGAGCACAACTGCCTCGAAAGCAGGAAAGGCCAACTTGACAAGACTGACAAAACTGAGAAATGAACCGATTCATTCTGCCAAAAACTAAGGCACAAGCATTGCTTTCAATCAATCCAGGAGTGTGGCCCACTGATACCCGCAAGCAACAATGCGCGTGCGGGAAAGCGCAAATGATGATGGTTGTGGAGATGAACCTTCTGATGATGAAGATGAAGACGAAGATGGAGATGGAGATGAAGAAGAGGAGATGTAAATCGTTATTCCTGGTGGTGGTAATGCCAATAAGATGGTTTGGAACCCAAGCTAGACTTCAGCACTTCGTTCATCGCCATGCAATCCTAGCATTCGAATCGGGGAACGAAACTACTTTCCTGATCGCAACTATTTCTTCAGCCATCTCTCCGTATCGTCGTTACCAACATCATCGGGATCATTGCAACGCACGTCACGATCAATCGTAAGTGGGTTTTGGCCAACGTTCGTATTTGTTCGGTTTCGATCTACCAGGTTTCAGCTGTAAGAACGATTTTGAAAACGTAAAGGATAGAGGATGGCATCAATCCCTTCCAGGGCACAGAAATCCTATTTCAGCATTGTTCTTTCCGATGCTGGTAAATCGTAAAGGAGTCATGCCGACTTTGTGAAACGAATAGTAATTGGAAAAATCGTTACATCAGAAATGATACCTTCGAGAGACCAAATCGATTGACCCTGTGAAGTTGTTGTGTGATTTAGGAATAGCGATATTCGCTGCCAATCACTACGAATCCACAAATTGTTCAGTGTCGAATTATGGCGTGCAATGCCAGCAGCAACTAAAAATATAACGTATTCGAAAGAATGATGGTTGTCAAGCAGTGAACATTCCTACTCATTCTTTACCGCTAAATGGAATCGCACTGTATGACGGACTTTCAATGTCTTTTGCGCTGGGGACCGATGGCACGTCAATGACGCGTGCCAAACGATCCAAAAGGAGCGGCCGTCCGATGAAACAAGAACAATAGTAATGTCCCAATCGTTTCCATTGCGCTTTGTGTTCGGGACGGGACAGAACCGGACAGAACAAAAAAAAAAATGTTCCGCAAGCCTGTCCGGTTCCGGATGCCAACCGAAATCCGAAGACGTTGCTACCTTTCCATCTATGGGAGGCAACGACGACGGCATCGGACCAGAGAAACGACCGCGAGAGGATATTGCGGTGTGTTGCACTATTCCGCGTGGTGCATGGTTATTGAATCCCAACGAACGTTCAGAGACGAGTAGGTTCGCGCAAATGCCACGTACAGCAAAGTGCTTTAGCACTGTGGTGGGACACTCTCGATGGAAAAGAATGGACGGCGGGATCCGTGGATGCAATGCAATGCAATGCAACGGGATGGGATGGAGGACGCATTTCTTTCAAAGTGAGAAAACTGTTTTGTTCATCAAACTAATTGCTCTAACGGTTTCAAAACTATTGCCTCGAGGGGCGTTCTGCGCTGTTCTGTTCTATTCTGTTCTGTTCTGCTCCGCGAAGCGCATAATTGCGTAACGCATTGGATTGCCACAAATGCGCAGTGTGTACACCGGAATCACCCGATTGCGGTTGCGGCCGATTGGATCCGATTGGATCCGATTGGATCCGATTGGATCCGATTGGATCCGATTGGATCCGATTGGATCCGATTGGATCCGATGCGATGCGATGCGATGCGATCCGATTCGATTCGATTCGATTCGATTCGATCTCTCTAATTCCCCGGCTCGTCCCGAAAACTCTCTCCCTCGGTGAGTTCCAGGCCGCACCCTCCGCCGTCGTCAATGTCCCAGGCCCCTCCAAAGTCGACCCTCCGGTGGCTCATTTCGAGCGCGAACCGCTTCCGCATCACCGCGAGGGTCGCGAGACTCCCCCCGAGTCCGCTCAGGACGATGAGCGCCACGGAGAATGCCGATGGCGTCGCGGTCGTCGCGACGGCCCCGATCGCGGGCCGGAAGTTTGCGCCGTCCCCCGCATTCGCATTCGCGTCCGCATTCGCGTCCGCATTCGCATTTGCATCTTCCGTTCCCGGGTCGCCGCCGGGGGTTGCCGAGCAGTCCGCATCGCGCGTGGCGATCGGATCCACGATGGCCTTGAGATGGATCACGTCGCAGAGCTCGCAGTCGGCGTGGCAGCCCTCCACGAGGGGCGTCAGGACGTTGCCGTTGTAGAGGAGCCGAAAGGCGAACCGGCTCTTGTAGACGGTGGGATCGGACCTCCCGTCGATGAGCTCGTGGATCTCGATCAGCATCATGGACGCGTACGAGGCCCACTCGGTGTCCTTCCAGAGATCGGGTCCCAGCGAGGCCAGCAGGGGCATCAGCGTCGTGTCGTGGCCGGCAAAGAGTGCCAGCTTGGGGGCATCGGCATCAACATCGCCTCGCTCGGGATCGGCCGAAACCACCTTGTTGATGTGCTTCATGATCTCGTACCACAGCGGTCCGATTCCCAGCTTGGCGTAGGCCGCCTCGTTGTGCTTCATGACCCTGGTGTACTTCTGGATCTCGTATTCGGTCAGCCTGGAAAACCAATTGTCGGTGGTTCCGTCGTAGTCGTCGACGACCGAGGGCAGGGAACGATCGGTGCAGAGGGTGCACATGAAGCAATCCAGCACCGAGGACCCGTCCCCCATTTTGGCGCGCTGTTCCATGTATTCCCGTATCTGCTTGGAGTTGTCCGAGTCGAAGAATTGGCGGTAGTCGTCCGATGCGAGGGCCTCTTCCTTGAGGGAGCGGAGTTTCGGGCACACATTTTCGTTGGCATCGACAACGTCCTTCTCTTCGTCGGCAATGTGGAGGGGAAGAACGATGCTGGTCTTGGTCTTGGATCGGACCGCCGCCATCTCCGTTCCGAAGAGTCC
The DNA here is from genome assembly GCA_037355855.1 of Pseudo-nitzschia pungens. Classification (NCBI taxonomy): domain Eukaryota; phylum Bacillariophyta; class Bacillariophyceae; order Bacillariales; family Bacillariaceae; genus Pseudo-nitzschia; species Pseudo-nitzschia pungens. The sequence goes on along the minus strand of CM074762.1, from coordinate 418,240 downwards.
CTTGAGCAGGATCTGCCCCGACATGACCGTCCGCTGGTAATCGTCGGCGCGAAAGTAGAGGTTCTTGGGGTGCCACGGAAGAAGCTCCTCGTCGTCGACTTCGCTCAGGTCCAGCAGCCGCATGCGCTCGTCGTGGTCGTACTCTCCCGCTCGATACGCATAGGCCTCCCGCAAAATCTTTCCGTTCGCTATTTGCTGATCGTATCCCTGGCGGAGGAGCTGTCCCATCTCGCAGGTTCCGTTGAGGACATTGGCGAGGCCGTCCACCGGGTCTTCGAGGCCGTCGTATTTCTTTTCAAAGAGCAGCGATCCGGCATTGGCATTAGCATCGACATCGGCATTAGGCATTAGAATCACCATCACCATCACCGCTCGATGGTGTTCCGCCCCGAAAGGGCGTAGCCATAAAGGTTGTCAGGTCGCAGTCCCATTTGCCCGTCTCGGGAGAATCCCAATAGCCCTCCCAGCACTGCATTTCGCTGGACCATGGCGTGCGGGCTCCGTGTCGGATGACGGCTGTGACGTGCACGAGTCTCGTTTCTCCAATGAGGAGTTTGCTCGTGGAAGTTATTGAATCATTATTATTGTTGTTGTTGTTGTTGTTGTTGTTGCTGCTGCTGCTGCTGCTCTTGGAAGTGCCAATGTAATCGCGAAGGGGAGGAATCCCGCGGGTGTCCATTTCCTCGGGAATGGAACAATAGGGAGGATAGTGCTCGTATTTGGTGTAAAAGGAAGACGACGAGACCGCGATTTGCGTCACGGTCATCGTTAGCATGAGCCGGAGAAGTATTCGCAATCCGATTCGTTCCATGGTTGTCGATTTCTTCGTCATTATTGTTTGGCTTCCATTGGGTTGGAGTAAGTTACGAGTAAGTTACTGCTAAGGTTTACCGATAGATGGGAGCCGAGAGCGGCACCAAGGCATGAATGTGAAAGCACAGAAAAGCGAGAAGCGATTTCAAAGCCTTTCGGAGCTCGGTGGAGATTTTCAACCATTACGGTAAGACTTACGGTAAGTCATGCGTGACCCTTTGGTATGATCTGACCAAGGACGCTGTGGAGCTCGGCTTATGTATTATGATGATATCTATCATACATATCATGATACTTGAAAATCTTTATGATTCCTATCATAAATCTTCTTCCTACCCTTCCTTCCCTTCCTAAATAGACAAAGGTATGAATACGGTACGGGTCACTGTTTCACAAAAATTTCAGTCATGAGATTCCGGGACACACTGAGCTGCCGCGTGGCGCACAAAAAGCATGGACCGTACAACTCTTCTTGTGCACTTACGTACAAGAATTCCTACTCGTACATAATCCTTACGAACTCCTTACTCACCCCACAGATTTTCATGTCGGAAGAAAACGATCACTCGAGAACGGTTCATTCTGAATTTTTGGTTGTCTCCCGTCTCTCGTCCCTCGGGTCGTGATCCATCCTTCAACTACATACTCGCTGTAACATTCGGGATACAATACCCTCCATCATTCTTGGAAGGATAGTCCGAGACCGAGACCGAGTCCGAGCGCCAGGAGTGAAACCTTGATCCACGAAGAAGTCCAGACTTTCGAGTGCAACGCAACAACAATCCGAAGCGATATACCGATCGAAACGGAAGGAATCGATTCAATCCATCGAGAAGAAACCACCATCCAGCAACCATGAGATTCACCGCCTTGTTGCTGTCGCTTTCGCTCTCGCTGTCCTCGTGGTTCATGGCTGCCGAGGCCGCCAGAAAGACACGATCCAAAGATCTCCGCTCCCTCGACTATTCCGTCTTTCCCCGACGCACCGAGGAGGAGGCCGCCGTCTTCGAGTGGGGCCACTCGGCCATCATCTCGGCCCTGGACGCTTCGGTGGCGACCTTTGGACCGCAGACGAGCCAGGCGGCCCTGCTGGAAGTCGAGTGCATGCCCGTCCTGGCCTCCCCGGTCAACGGGGCGATGCGGGACGAAGGGGGCGCCAAGCAGATCACGGCCCTCCGCAACGCCGACGAGGTCCACGGAAACATCGTGGTCATGACCAACAACGGTGGATTGTCGGGCGTCGAAATGGCCAGGATCGCCAAGCTCTCGGGGGCCGCGGCACTCCTGGTGGTGAACATCGACGAGAAACGACCCGACGACATCCACCGCCTGGGTGTCCTGGACGGAGAGGAAAGGGACGCGGAGGAGATCGACATTCCCGTCGTCATGATTTCCCTCAACTCGGCCAACGTGCTGACCACCGCCACGGTCGAGCCCCACATGGAACAAAAGGACATTGTCAACAACGGAATGCCGGATCGCATCCGCCTGTACGCGGGGGGCGACCGTCCCTTCTTCGAGGACGTCGAACCGCTCCGCCCGACGCTCTACCTGATCCACAACCTCCTGACGAGCACCGAGGCCGACGCCCTGGTGGACTCGGCCGGGACCAAGGTGCAACCCCTGGTCGAGGGCGTCACCGACGGACTCCAGCACAACACGCAGCCCGAGAACTACCCGGGCGTGGAGAGCGTCATGCTCTGGCAGGGCGCTCTCGCCTCCCCGGCCCAGAAGGCCATCGAGGAGCGCATCGAACAGGTCACGGGATTCCCCGCGACGCACTTTTCCGATTTCATCGTGGACAAGCTCGGGCCGGGAGCCCACTGGAAACCCCACTACGACGAGCAGGGCCAATCGTCGACCCCCATTGCCACCATCATTGTCTTTCTGACGGACGAGGGAAACGCCGACAGCGGGGCCGTCGTGTACCCGGGAAGCAGCAAGAAACCCATCAAGGTGCTGCCGCAAAAGGGACTGGCGATCGTCCACCACAACATGGACGACAAGGACCAGCTCGACGCGAGCACCCTGCACGCCATGCTGCCCATTGCCGAGGGCGAAACGGTCTACGTGGCCCGCAAGTACGTCTTCGAGCAACCCGTCTCCAGGTCGCGCCGGATGGCCCTGCCGGCCTTTGCGCTGCTGGGTGGCGGCAAGCTCCCGTCCTTTGTGGTCTCCTTTTACGACCTGATGATCGACAACCTCGGTGTGGAGGACGGGAACATTTACTTCGACAAGGCGTGCGTCTTTTTGCCGATGCTGGTGGTCCTGCTGCTGGCACAGTTCGCCGTCAACTACGTTAAGGACCAAATACTGGAGCCATCGTCGTCGTCGTCGTCGTCGTCTTCCAACAGCGACAAGAGCAAGACGGGAAGCAAGTCGTCGGGCGGCAAATCCGACAAGAAATCGAAAAAGAGCAAAAAGGGAAAGAGTGACTAACACAAAAAGAAAACAACAGACCAAAACACACTCTTGGTTTTACGGTTTGGCTTGGTTGGCTTGGCTTGGCTTGGCTTGGCTTTGTTTTCGTTGCGGAACCTTTGCGAGGGTGAATAGCAGCAAAAAACAGATAACAATAGTATTCGGAACACTGGAACCATGCTATTTCATGAAGAGAATGATTATCTCAATGATCGAAAAACGATCTTTTTTAGAATTTTTTTTGGGATCCATGCCGCAACTGTGTGCAATCTGGATGAAAATTCGAGGAGTTCCGTTCCGCGTTGGAATTCTTGACGATTGAAATCGATAAGAGTCAACTGTGCGTAGTCGTAGTCGTTGTCGTAGTCGTTAACGCACTCGCATCGATCGAATGCACGATTCGTTGCGTGAGGAACCTTTGCACCGACATCGTTTTCGGAAGATGCACCCGCACTGATCGAGTCGTTCACCTTCAGACTGTTGGCGGATGAAAAAAAAATCCTGGTTGAAGCAATTGAATTCCCCATCATCCAAATCGTACACGACGACATTCTTTTTCAGAAAATCTTCTCGAGCTGAACGAGTTGTTCAACGGAAACTGTTGGCTCGGAAACCTTCCGTAGTTTGTCGGATCTCCAGGCTGTGTATTCCGCTATCTTCGGCACAGAGCATTTAACTGAAGCCGAGATCTCCGGGAGCTGATCGAGTCGTTAACCTGCAAACCATTGGTTCGGAAAACATCCCTGGCAGAACGGCAACATCAAAAGCGACAACAATGTCAGTGACAAGGAAAAAATCCTGTTGCAATAGACCGCATGGAACGAAAAAGAAGCAAGAATACATCAGCTCTACCAACACAGGAAACAATTAATTCACTCACCGTAGCACATCGCACGCGTCGAGCAGAGGTGCCCGCCGCAGACTGTTTGGTTTGTCTTTCCAATTCATTATCTCGGTTCGGAATTGCTTCGCGGCTTCGTGGATGGGACCGGGCGAAGACAGCTGCAGCTCTTCGGAAAGATGCGACAGTGCCCGGTTCAAGCTGGCGAGTTTGGAACCATTCGTGTCGCGTTCCAAGACCAGTTTGCGTGTCACCGAGCGGCAACTCATGGCCGCGTGTTGGAGACTCGCGGACATGTTTTCGCGGACATTGCTCGGTCGGGGAAGTTCGTCGTCGCCTCCCCGTTTGGTGCCGGCATCAAAGGACGCCTTGAGATCGGAACGTTCGTTGCTGAATGCGGTGGCCATGTCCTCGTCACCGATCTCTTTTGCGCACTTTCGAAGCCACGTCAAATTCGTCATCCGGCCCTGGTATATCTTTTCCGCGTGGTGTTCGGAGGTTTCCTCGAGTCTCTTCAATATGGTGCGCTCCGCCTTGAGAGTGGCAATGGCTTGAGTGAAGTAAGACTGGGCAAAGGCCACTCGAGCAATCTCGTGCAACACACAAGATATCTCCAAATGGGTTGGATTTTCCTCGTCTTCGGCACCCACGGGTTTGGCATAGGCGTAAACGTTCCTGCGAATCATCAGGCACGCCGAGAAATGGAGTCCGGCTTGCTCCCATTGCTCCCGTTGACGGGCTAACGCCCCCTGCTGGAACTTGACCGCCGCAATGTTGATGTGGTTCTTGTTCTCTCCGTAAAGTTCCATGTACAAGTCCAGCGCTTGCTCGAGGTACCGTTCGGCCCTGTCGAGAAACCCCTGGCGAATCGTGACCCTCGCTAATTGCTTCAGTGTCGCGGCCCTTTGTCCGATTTGCCGACTCAGACCCAGTGCTTCTTGCAACAATCCCTTGGCTTTTTCGAGCTGCGGGGGTTTTCGCGCCACCATGATCGCTGCGAGTTGGTGGAGCGTCGCTGCCGAGTGCGCGGCGTTCGAGTCGGGATGCCCCATGCGCTGCCGCAAGTCCAGGGAGAGCTCGAGGAATCGGGTGGCGGAATCGAGGTTGTGCTTCTTGACCTCCAAAACCCCGAGCTCGTGCAGTGTCTCGGCGATGCGATTCCTGGCGTTCGAGTCTCTGCTCTCGTTATTTTGGTAAATGGTGCGGGCCTCGGTCAGCGACCGCTCCGACTCGTCGAATTTTCCTTGGTACCGGAACACGCGGCCCAATTCCAGAAGCGCTTCGGCGCGGGCTTTTTGCAGGACCGGCTTCGTCCGGTGCCTCGAAGCATCGAATATCGCCATGGCGAGCTCAAAGGATTGTTGCGCGTCGAGAAAGGCATTGAGTGCCATCGCCGAATACACTCCCGCTTCGATCGACAGCATTCCGGCCGTCAATCGATCGTCGTGGCATCCGGAATCGGTTAGTCCAATGTGGGAAACGACCGACTTGACGTGATCGAGGACGGGAAGCGACTCCTTCCAGGTATCCGGCTCGTCTGCACGAAAAGTCCACATTGCTTTCACGGCGTGAAGGCATATACGGGAATTCCGTTGGTAGTCCCGCTCGGTTTGAGACTGCCGCAGAGCCTGCGCCAGGAGTCGGTGCATGCTTCCCTTTCCTTCTTTTACGATCAGCATTGAATACGACTTGAGAATATTCCATACCGAATCGGCGTCCTCGTAGATGGTTGCCGAAAAGGCAGACTGAGACGGCCGGGTGACTACTAGTTTCGGGCCGCTGCGTTCCGGGTAGTATTCGTCGTTCGATGCGAGTCGGCTCTGCGAAGCCACGAACAATGCCGATACGGCCGAAAGAGACACGGTTGCGAGGAGGCCATTGCTGGCACTCGATCGATTCCCTCCAGCCACGGCCACCACCAATCCTGCAATCCCACAAGACACCAGAAGGGAGACTCCAACAAATCGGATCGCTCCGGAATTCTCCATCCCGAGGTGGGTCCCGCGAGCTTCTCGGAGTCGCGATTCGTTCTCGGAACTCATCAACCGACGAAGCAATGGTTTGGTGATTTGTTCCGGACCCAGGAAACACAACAGCCGGAGCACATCGTGCGCGACCTTGCTCTCGTGTTCGATCGCCGAGAGGCTGAGCGACAAACTCGAGGCGACGGAAAGAGAGTAATCCGGCAGCAGCCTGCCGTGGCGCAGCAGGGAGGTTCCGCCAGTCTCGGAGGCCTGGTAGCGGTCCAGGTACTCCACGCAGGGAACGTCGCACCGCAGCATGTAGGCCGCGGCCATGCCCAGGGCCAGCGGCAGGTGCCCCAGCTTCGTGGCAATTTCCCTCGCGGCATTCTTGTTGGCCTCGCCCCCGACGTTGCCGGCCCCCGCGGCGCGGCGCAGGAGTTCCACCGATTCGTGGGGATGGAAGCACCCCAGCAGAAGATTTCCGCAGGCCCGGTCCCGGTCCCATTCCATTTCGAACAACCGGGTGGTGACCAGAATGTGGCCCCGGCGTCCCGCTCCCCGCGGCACAAAGACATCGAGAAGGGATCGGTCCTCCAGGTTGTCAAAGACCAGGAGCCACGGGACCTGCGATCGAAAGAGCCTTGTTTTGACCTCGCGGACGATTTCGTCCGTGTCGCGTGCTTGGGCGCTGCCGATTGCTCCACCACTGGCTCTAGAAGACGACGAGGACGAAGACGAAGACGAGGACGAGGACGCGGCGGCAGTGGATTTGAGCGTGTTTGCCACTCCCATGACCTCGGAAGCATTTTCCTGGGCCAGGTCCATCAGAAGCTGCCGGTAGTCCGCCACCAGTGAATCTGCCGATTCCGCGTTCAACCAAACCACTAGACCGTAGTCCGTGGGAAAGTGCCGGTAACAATATTCCGTGACGAGTTGCGTCTTGCCGACGCCGCCCATGCCGGCGACTTCCACCTTGGCCACTCCCTGTTGCTGCTGCTGCTGCTGCTGCTGCTGTGACGGTTGCTGTGGTGTCGTGGAGGACGACAGTTGATGGACGGTAGTGGAGAAAAACCGGTCCCGGAGACCCGAGAGCTCGGGTTCCCGCCCCGTAAAGTTAGCGTTGCGCCGCGGGAGTCCCCAGGTCCCCTTCATGCGCTTGTGAAAGGCGCTCGAGAATTCCTCGGGGTGTTTCCGGTCCCCAAAGAACGTCTTGGAGGCGTGTTTTTGCAGCAACCGATCGATGGTGGAGTAGTCTTTGCGGTAGAGCCAGGGACGCCGGCTGTTCGGCGTGTCGTTGAGAAAATAGGTGGACCATCCCCCGGTGGTTTCGAGGAATTGCTCAGCCATGGGTTCCCCGCCCCACTCGAGGCATCCCTGGAGGACCGTGTCGACGTAGGATTGCAGAAGCGGGTGGTTCTCGTCGGCCGGCTTGCTGTGGCTCGGCAATGGTACGTACATCCAGAGGCGATCGTCGGGTCCAAGGTTTCTATGCCACGACGACGACGACGACGACGATGATGATGTTGGCGACGACAATAAAGACGAGGCACCGGTGTCGTTCGAATGGTTCTCGAAAAAAGACAGGTGCTCCAGCGGGATCCGCACTTTTTCGTATCCGACTTCCCGCCGATCAAAGACCGGAATCATGGCCTGGGTGACGCGGAACAACACCCCGTTGATGTCCTCGGCGGTGCCGCCGGCAGAGTGGTCGACCCCGGAAACTCCCAGCGCGGTAAATCCGGTGCTGCTCCGGAAATTCCATCGCCGCTCGTATCCGAATTTGCCGCTCAGCACGACGGCCACACCCGGCAGAACATTGTCTCCGTGGGTTCCGCGGTTCATGATGGAACCAAAGCCAAAAATATAGTCGTAGTCTTCGCCATCCTCTCTGGATCGATCGCCGTTCCCTGTCTCCTTGTCATCACCGACGGGAATGGCATCGTTCTCGGCACCATCATCGTGGTGTTGGTGTTGGTGTTGTTCTTCTTTTTCTTGGTCCGTCATGGACATGCTTTGAGTTGGAGTTTAGATTCAGCGTTAGAGGCTCTGTCCTTTGAGGTGTTCCGATCCTCACTGACGAATTTGATTCATTGTTAGTCAGATCGTATTGGCCCTTTCGTTGTTGCCTATCGAGGAACGGTTGGAATTTGGTATGTTGCGCAGAAGGATTAAAATCACAAAAATCGATCGACCAAGTGAAAGGTGGAACTCTTTTTTCTCGGTCAACGATCGCAACAATCATCGTTTCATCAATCGGATCATGGAATTCTTCGTTCTTCGTGACATCGGAGAAGAATGACGCAATGTGAGTTCAGACCGATTGGAAACCATTTCGCAATGCGCCAAAATTGACTCGCTTGATTCATTGAATTGATCTCGGAGCTCATTCACGGTTGGAAAACGGGACCAGACCCTTCTGTTTTTCCTATTTAGGGGATACGGCATTCTTCTCCAGTTTCCCTAAAATTAGAAACAGAAACTGAAATAATGAGACTGGGTCGTTTCCAGCATTCAGTCAATCCCGCGCGCGTGTCGTACACATGGCACAATCCAAGCGATATCGCAGAAATTGAACCCCGCAATCGTATCAAGTACAAATGATGCGTTGTTTTACGGGAAAGATTCCAACTCTTCCCGTAATTAAAATGTCACATCGCGACCAGGCAGGCTAAAAGGTTTCTCTCGCTAACTGACAACAGTCCAATGCTTTAGTGTCACGGTTTTGAGCAGGGGGTGAGATTCGAGGTTTCGTGCAACGGCTAGATTGTATGTAATTTTGACAGTTATGTAGCGACGGGATCCGCCCTATGAAACACTAACAATCCACGTGAAAAAACAGTTATCACGCCCAACTAGATTGGAACCGTACGGTATGTTCGGTGAATTAGATACCGTACGATACCGTATTGTTCGGTACGTACTTTTTCATACCGTACATACCGTGTTCAATTTTTTAAATCACGCAGTAATCATCGTCGTCCAATACTATCTCACCGTTAGGAGGTTTCCGTCCCTTTTAGTGAGAGATTTTGGAAGTTAGTGCACATGCATTCCATGAATGAATGAACCCATCTGTTTCAGGACCGACTTGTCGTCGACCAAAGATAGTGGCCGATACAATACGAATATCAATAGGATACGCAACACATTATAGCATTTACAGCTGCAGCAGAGTATCCATCCCGACGCTGGCCGACTGCAAGTAAGGTTATTCGTACGTGTAGTGGAGAACGAACGAAACGGACCCTCGGCAGGTATCATACTACAACATGACGTCGAGAATATCCCAACGGTCGAAGAAGCAAGAGAAATTTCGGCGGCACATTGCCGCTCTCAGCTCCAAAGACAGCAGCGAAAGTGCCGGGCAGCAAGACAGCAGCAGCAATAACCACCAAACCAACGATGGAAAACATGGCAGCAACACGAAAACCGACAACAGCAACAACGCTGCTGCTGCTGCTGCTACGTCCTTTCGAAAGCCAAGGTCGTCCTTTGGTGCGCTGGTGTCGAATCGATCGCTCCCTTCCAATCTCTCCCAGGAATCTGCGGATTCCAAGACCGTTCCAAAGTCGAAATCGCTCGTGTCGAAGCGGTCGCTTACTTCCAATCCATCCCAGGAATCCGTGGATTCCAAGTCCAGCGAGGCAAAAACGAAACCAATGGGATTGCAGGGCCGAATGGTGGGGCACCGGCAGAGAACGGGACGTTCACTGACCCGCGCTTCGTCTGTGGACAAGCAGCCGGCGAGTGAAAATTCGAAAACGAAAGCGACCACCAAAGCGAGTCCGTATCCAACCAAGGTTGGGTCCGCGTCGGTCTCGAGCGAGAACAGCAGCCAGGAACCGGGACGGATACAGACGAAAAGCCGTCCCGGGCGATCCCTCACCCGGGCAAGGACTCCCTCGGCAGAACCGAAGGTCACTCCCCGGGCTCTCTCCACCGGAAAAAGCTCCCCCGGCGTCTACCCGGAGCGGTTCGTTCAAGCCACCGAATGCGCCGATTGGTTCCTTCCGAGAGGACCACCCCGAAACCTGAAGCAGCCGGCGCCCAAGCCGATAGAGACAAAGCCCGCGCCTTCTCCCGTTTCGTCCTCCGTCATGAAATCGGCGCGATTCCGTGCCCGCTCCACGTCACGACAGCGGAAATTGCAAGCGAGGAGGAGTCTGTCCCAGGATCGCAGTTCTCCGAAGGCCGCGACCAATTTGTCGACGCCCGTGCGATCCGGGCGGAGCCCGTTTTCGAGAATGATGGCCGAGAAACAGGTGGCTGCGGTCACTACCGGCAGCGGTGCGGCTGCGAACAAAAAGAAGGCGGCCGTAACCAAGCCAAAAGATATTCCCAAACCAGAGACGACGGCGGCTGCCAGCGCCGAGGACCGGGCAGCGGCCGTTGCTTCCCCGGAAAAAGAGGAGGCAGAAGAATCAAAGGCAAAAGAAGACGAGGTCGTCGAGGTCAAAGCCGTTGCGTCTTCGTCGGAGACCCCGGAAATTTTGCCACCCACTGCCGATGACACCGACAGCGAGCAACCGGGCGAAAAGGTTTTGTCGGAAGAGGCTCCGTTGGAAGAGACACCCACCGAAGCGATGGCATCGGAAGAAGCACCACCACCAGAAGAGGCACTCACCGAAGAAAAACCAACCGAAGTGGCTCCGATCGACTATCCTGCAATCGACGATCCTTCGATTGGAGATCCTTCGATCGGAATTCCTTCGTTCGAAGATCCTTCCATCATCGGAGATCCTTCAGTTCGAAGATCCTTCCATTGACGAACCTTCCATCGGGGATCCGTCGATTGGATATCCTTCGATCGAAGAGATGCCAACCGAAGACACACTCACCGAAGACATCAAGCCCGATGTGCAACCCGAGGAAGAAGTGACGACCACCGTCCCGGAAACTGCACCGGAAACCGAGAACCCGACCACGACGGACGACGACGACGACGACGACGACAAACCATCCGAATCCGCCGTTGAGGAAACGACGTCGACTGCCAAGCCCAAGAAAGCGTTGACCGTAATCACCGCCCATGCACCGGTCTCGTCCGCCAAGGATTCCACCGAAGACCAAGACTGCACTCCGAGTGCCGTCTTTATGGAAAAAGTCGACGATCACCCCAGTTCGGAAGACGTCAATGTCTCAGGTTCTTTCCAGGGAAAACGTCGAGAAGCTCCTTGCCAATAGCGGTGAGGTCGGTCTCGACGAATACGGGGATCCTCCCCTTGGAAGAAATGGAATCAGAAGTCACCGTCGGCGGTGGTGGTCCGTTCGACGATGCGAACCTCCAAAAATGTCTCCCGTCGCCGACGGAATCCATTCTCGATTCGTTCGTGCCGTCCCCGATCCACAATCTTCCGGTGACCCCCTCCGAATCTCTTCTGGACAATTACGTCCCGTCTCCCGTGAACGAGGCACAAGCAGAATCATCCGCGTTTTCGGACGATATTTTTTCGGACGACGTGTTTTCGGAACCCGTGTTTGCGGAGCACACCGACGAAAAGAAGGACGACGAGCGGACAAAGCGGGATCAAGTGATTGACGAAGAAAAGAAGGAGGCCGAGGTCGAGGACGGAACCGCCAAGGACACGATCACGTCTTGGGATCTGTCCAACTCGCAATTTTCGAACCTCGTGGCATCGGTCAACAAATCGAGCGACGACGACATGGACATGCTCTTCGATACAGCGTTATGGGAGACGAAGGATCCTGTGGACAAGGACGGCAGCCCCGACGAGGACAAGAAGGCTGCCGTGGCAAACGAAAACGAGGCGTCGGGATCGTCGACGGAGAATCAGACAACCACGAAGAAGGCTTCGACGGAAGGGGAGGCAGACACGATCGATACCTTTGACATGTTTGACACATCTTCCTGGGCTGCCGGAACCGACACGGGGTTTTCCGGGTTTTCCACGACTTCGCTGTCCAAGCTGGGCATGGACATTAATTCGGAACGAAATTTCGTCGAAATGATGAAGGAAGAAATGAAACACCGAACCCTGACCGAGGAAGAACGAGGCATGCTCTTTGATGCCCAGGCCGCAATCAACAAGGCCGAAGAACTCGAAAACGCGGAAAGAACCGCCGCTGCGAAAGACGACGAGCCCCTTATGGGTGGTGAGGTCAAGGCCTCGAACTCGGTCGAAGTCACTTCAGCGAATTGCGGCGTTGCGTTAAAAGACAGGTTGAAGAGCTACGCGACGACGGAACCCGACGAAGAATCAGTGGACGAGTCTTCTGGGACCAAGAGTGACCCGGAATCCCAAGACGACGACGTTGAAGCGACTGTGGAATATGTCGACCAGCAGAACGAGTTCGAAGAAACGGACCAGATGGAATCGAGTGACTCGGAAAAAGCATCCCCTCAAATTGACGACGGTCATGTTTCTGCGACGAACGTCCCCACCCTCGACGTTGCTGCAGCAGCTGCTATTGCGTCGAATTCGAAGGAGTTGGATGCACAAGATGACAACTTTGCCATTCCCATGACGCTCGAAGAACTCCGGAATGCACCTCCGCCACCTCCGCCTCCACCACCCGGTGTTCCAAAAAAGAAGAAGAAGGTAAAGAGGAAGAAGACCAATTCAACATCTAGCTCGAGCTCTGATGCCAAGAACGTTCCACTCATTTCGCCGCCGCCAGAGGAAAAGATGAAAAAGTGGGAAGACGAGCAGCAACGGGCTATGAAGCATGTAGCGGCACTGAAGGAAAAACTCGAAACAACCAAGGACTCTTACGCTGCATCCTCTGACTACTTTCACTTCCAGCCGGTAGGCGGTAGCAAGGACAATTCGTTCGATTCTGCGAACTGCACGGAGAAGAAGCAAGACGCCGAACAGGCTGGCGTTGCGTCTTCCGAACCCCAGTTGGACGGTGTTGCATCTCACGAAGACACTCCGACCCGAATCGATTCCAAAATTGTGGAGGATGAAGAACCGTGCGTGGATGTAGGCATCGAAATCACAAAGTTGTCCACTGAAGAAAGCGACTCGTTCCCGCTGAACGAGTTTGTTGATGCTCCGGCCGTTGATTTTGTAACTTCTACTGATACTGTTAAGGACAAGGAGCAGACCAGCTCTAGGGATGGAGAGTTCCCAGACGTCCATACGGATAGCGTGAACACTACCGTAGAAAACAACAACGAGGCCGTTGTTACAGACCAAGAGGAGGAAACTGATCCATCCGAAGTGAACGAATCAGAGATGCCCACGTCTGCCGTATCCGAGATTCCAAAAGCTGCTTCGGTAGCTGATGTGGAAAGTGAAGCACCTCTCCCCACCTCTCCCGCATCTGAAGACCGAAATATGCCTTCGAAAAATGTGCAGAAAAACGATACGCGTAAAGAGAACGACTTGGTGTCTTCCATATCCGAAAGACCAAATAAAGAGCAGAATGACTTTGTTTCTCCGGTTTCTTCCACATCCGAAGTGCCGAAGGAGCTTGAATCCCTCTCTGACATCGCGCAGGAAGTTATACGGCAGAATGAAGAGACGGTTTCGATGCTCTACTCTCCCAAGAACAATTTGTGGCGACAGGAAGTAGCGGATGCCATGGGTTTGGTAGAACGCTTAGAAGAGGAATACGACAAGGATATCGGAATCGATTCCTATCTTTCTCCATTGCTCAGTGACGACACAATTGCCAAGAAATTGTCGCAAGAGCAAGAAAGAGCAATGGCAAGGACAAAGACTGCAACGACACCGAAGATTCCTAGTGGACAGTATACCATTCCAGAAAGCACTTCTGATTCTAAGCCCGGAACCGATTCGTATCTTTCTCCATTGCTCAGTGAAGAAAAAGTTGCCAAGATTCCGACTGAGCCGCATACCGTTCCAGAAAGCACTTCTGATTCTCAGCCCTCTGAAGACAGCAAAAGTTTGGCTGGAACCGATATTGATGAACAGGATGTTGAATATCAATCGCGGGGACGTCCAACGATGTCTTTGCCGGATTCGGAGTGTTCCAACGATGTCATGAACTTGACCAAGGTTTTGACCGTCGAAATGAGCGAAACTCCCGAACCTCCCGCAAAGCAAGAAAATCTAACTTCTATTTTCAAAACCCCCAAGGGAGATCAGAGGTCCAACAAAGCAGAAAAATTCGCAGAGAAGAAAAGCAAACCTCTCTTAATCGACTCCAGAATGGCGGATAAAATTGCAATGGCGAGCTCCGCCGCAGCGAACACTTTTGAAAAAAGGTTTACACCCCGCAAGGAACAAAAGAGTGTGACAAAGGGTGTGCCAAAGGATCCTCAACTCGAAGCTATCTCATGGTTTTCGACAGAGGTTCTACATTTGAAATCAGTTGATCTACAAAAAGAGACAGATTTCTCCGAGGTTGCACGCTCACTCTTGGAAAAGAAAGAACATTTTAATCTCATGTGCCGCTTTGTTGCAGACCGTATCAACGAAGTGTCCGTTGAGTTGAAACCCAGCTTGAAATTCTCTGATTCAAGTCTTAACTCTTTCGACACGGAGAATCCGTTTAGCTCAAAGAGCACGATGTCGAGTACCTCATCTGGAGATTCAGCTGAAAACTCGGTAGAAGCGCAACGCGTTTTACTGAAGCCAGTGATTCTCACAGATGCAACAATGAAAGTGTCAAACAAATACCTGGCAGCAAATTTTGTGAGCTTCCTGTACATGGCATCTAAGCTTACAAAGGTGCCTTCCCCATTCGGCGATAAAAACCCATTTTTGGCCATGATTGTTGCATCAACCATCAACAATACTGACGACAAAGTGCCAATCCAAACAACGCAACAGCTTTTGTTCGACGAGCTCGACGGGAAAGCCGAAAATCTAATTGACTTCGTCTACAAAGTAAAGACATCATGCGAAGCTGATTTGACCGTTTTCGCCGCTGCTGCGATAGTGGTCGATAAAACGTTTGAATCATCTATTGGAGAAAACATATCTGATACAGATCTAGGACGGCGTTTCATCTTCCCCGAAGGCCACCCAAGTCCGTTTGAGAATAGTGTCTCGAAAGTCCCGAGAATTCTTGGTGCTGTCCTTTCTTTCATCGGGGACCCTGTTGCTGTGTGTCGAATGAAGATGGTGAATACGTCGTGCAGACGTATCATTGACGAGAATGAACACGCGCTGATGCAAGATGCAGTCCGAAGCGGAGGGATTGATCCTAGTCTTCGACCAGCATTTTGGATGTGGATCACTTTGGAAAAGTGCGGTGTGTCTGATCGCCAGAATGAGTTTGTTGGCAGCGAAGAATTGAACGAGTTGGAAAAGCAGGCAGAAGAAGGGAAGTGGCACCATGTCATTCAACGAGATGTCGCGCGCTCATTCGGCAATATGCCACCACACAAAACAGGGGCGAAATTCCGCTCGGACTCGATTGTTACCGCGCTGGTTACATGGGGGCAGAATCGAATCATGAAGCGTGGTGTAAAAGGAGGTGGTGAGCCTTCGCCAATTCCTGAAATTGGCGAACAGAATAACCGAAAACAGAAAGCTAAGCGAAAATCTACAAACATTAGTTCCCCTCCTTGGGAAAGCAATGAGAAAAAAGATGAAGACGAATCAGTACAAAGTAAAGCCAGTGATGCTCCCACTGACACGGTCAGTGACTGGAGCGCAGTTTCACCGAAAGGCAGCTTCGTAGGAAGTGTGAACGAATCTGAAGCTCCTGCTGTTGAAGAATGCACGGAAGAGATCGCTTTATCTGGAAATTCTCTCTCACCCGATGTGAAGGCAGACCTTCAGAGCAAACTAAGCTACATTCTTCATTCACTTGCAGCCACTTACGAAGATATTGGCTACTGTCAAGGAATGGACTATGTTGTTGCCCATCTTCTTCGAAATCTCCAAGATACTATTCGGCTGAAAGCAGCGCATAAATCATTGCCAGCAATCATCTCGACTGCTTCGTCTGTAAATGTTGACGACCCTGCGGCTTTCGAAAACATTGGAACGATTACGAACGAAATCGACTCACATCGAGTTGTCGAGGAGAGTATTGTTCGAATAATGGACACATTCTTTGTGAGCTACAATCTCAAGCATATGTACTGGCCTGAACTTCGATGCCTGAAAACTTGCTGTCGGGTGTTCGAACGACTCATTCAAATCAAACTACCGGTGCTCGCTGACCACTTCGAACACCACGATTTAAATGTTGGGCTGTTTGCATTGGGATGGTTTCAGACATTGTTTTTGTATCTGCCATCGATGCCTGCAGCAACTGTGTGTCACATGTGGGACATATGGCTCGTAGAACGAAGTTTCAAAATATTTTTCCGCGTTGGAACCGCCATTCTTTTCCTGAGTCAACCCATCCTTTTGAATAATGAACTCGATGGGATGATGACTTACCTGAACACAATACCAGATGCAACACTGCTTCGGCCTGATATCCTGATTCCATGCGCGCTCAACATCAAGGTTACCAATCGAATGCTACAAGATTTGGAGGACGAAGTCATGCAAAATCCGTGCTAGATGCTGTCTTGTCTCTTGTATGTAACGCAGTTTCCCCTTGCTCTCTAGTGCGCCGCCTCACTGCCAGAAATATTGTGTGCAGTTTATGTAGAAGTACAGTACTCATGTTTTATAACGAATCAAGTTTTTCTTCAAACCTAAAATAAGAACAACAATTATCCAATTTCAGGTGCATTGCGTGTTGACCAACCACATATCCTTCAGACGTCACTGTTGACACTAAAATGAACGATATCATTACAGAGGATATCGGGAGGCGACTACTATTGCGAAAAGGCTGGATACGAGATCTCCGTGCTATTTTTTGTCCGAGTTGGTAATGAGTAACACCCAATGTCGTGGCAAGACCAAGCTGTATTCTTCTTTGATATTGATACAGATAAAAAGATGCTTTAGTTTATCTCATCCGAATCCCACAACATTTTACACCAGAATTTACCGACGGCGAAATTCATTCGACGTCAAGGCATCAAATGGCGTCCTATTCGTCGACCCTATTATCGCGATCGCTCTCTTCCCCACCAAAGCTCTCTTGCTCGTCGTCCTCCAAGATTGTTCCTCGGCTTTGTGCACTCTTCGAGACACTACTGGCTGCGGAGCCTTCTCCACGGCTCGACGGCGAACGGAATCGTCTGCGCTTCTGTGGAGTCGAAGACAACTCGTCATCGTCTTCTTCGATCTTTGTATCGTCGTCTTCTTCATACAAAGGAGATAGCTCGCTCTGAACGGAAATGCCGGAACGACGAGAGGATCGACTCGCGGCAGACGAGGGCCTCACACGAGACGATCCGCCAGTGGTCGATGTGTTAGGGGTAGCCATGGAATAGGAACGGTCGTCCGCGGTGGGTGTTCCACCATCGGAATCGTACGAGATTTCGGCAACCCTCTTGATTCCGAGCGTCTTTTTAAAGTCGGCGAGTGTGTTTAGATCATCCTCGTGGACCTCCTCAAATTCGGGGTGGTGGCGGAGTTCGGATTCTTTTTCGATCAAATAATCCGACAACTGTTCGAGATGTCCTTTTTGTTTCTTGATCCACACCGAATATCTATTTCAGCGCACAATCAGAACGAGTATGAGATATGTTTCTAAAAACCCCAACACAATTTTATCAGAAGGCTCAAACAGAGATGATATTCAACATTAGTTACTCACTTGGAAAGAATCGATAAGAAAGCCAAACGACTGCCAACCACAAGGTCGTCGTCCTGTAGGGTGTTTTCGATGCCATCGAAAGCGTAGCGAACTCCTTCCCTCATGAATCCAAAAATGGACTTTTTCAGGCTCTCGTTGCTAATTCTTCCGGCAACACCCAGAGTGGACGAGAGCTTCGACGCAACTTGTTCCATGGAAATGAACGATTCGAAATGACGTTTTTCTGCCTCTTCGAAGGCTTGCATCTCTTCTTCGGATGGCGAGGTTTCTTCGGGAACGTCCGGCTCGGTATCCAACCAGTTTTCGAACGCCAGACGCAAACAGGCCATCTGGGATTCGAGCATGCGAACGGGATTTGTCTGAAACGGATTTCAAAACGAGAGAAAGCACAAATTAAGAATTGCACAGAAAAAAAAAGCATTGCAGTGCAGGCCGACAACATCATGGTCCTGTGCAGTACACACCTTCTTCAGTGAGCGTGACAAGGCAAGAATGGTTTGCGATGCCAGGGCACCGCTGCCACTTATGTGCTGCATAATCATGGCGGCCTCCTTGCGGAAAAATCCCTCGAAGTTCATGTTGGTCACCCGCGCCAGGGGCAACAGCGCCTCCCTCACCAGAGAATCGGGATTCGCATTCGCGTCTTCCGCCTCGTCACCGCCGTCCTCTTCCCGAGATTGGAACCAGCGGGCGAATCCGGAGAGCAGCAGGGTAAAGTCCTCTCCCCCCGTCAGTGCCATCGCCTTTCGCACCGGATCGGCGGCGTTGGACCAATCCCATGGAAAGAGTGTCCGCAGGTCCGAGGCTACTTCTCCCGCGCCGGCCTGGACCGAGGAGGCAAACCGGTGCTGCTCGCTGGTGTATTCGACACCCTCGACCCGCGGGAGGTGCTGATCGAAACAGAGTCCGAGGAGTTTCACGAGGTTGTCCCTGAGTTTCAACACCGGAAATTGGTACTCGTCGACCTCCGTTTCGTCCTCGTTCGCTTCGGAAGCCTCGAATTCCTTTCGATCCATCAGAGTATCGTGCAGCTCGTACGAAAGGATCAACAGCATCACCTTGAGTGATCGGCGAATGGTTTCTGCGGCCGCCTCGTGCACGTCCGGATCGTCGTCGTCCCAGATCGCGGGAGTCGTAACGGCCGTGGCGTCGTCTTCGGTTTCGCGGTCGCGATCGACGGTTGGCATTCGGTCCGAGAGCCGTTTCCCCGTGGCCTCGGATATGGTGAAAAACAAGCCTTCTGCTTCGTCTTCGTCCTCGCTGGATTTTTCAAACAAGTGTTTCGTCTGGCATTGCATGAGGAGAATGTACCAGCGGAGCATCAACAAGGAGATCGAGTGTTCCAGATCCGCTTCCGGAGACGTCGAAAACATGGACGATCCCCCGCCGACGGTGCTGTCCCCGTCGGTCTGGCTGGACGAGAGACGCCGGTTGCTGCGTCGCCGGCTCTTCTTCTTCTTCTTCTTGCGTTTCCGGTCTTCGTCCCGGTCCCGGTCCCGGTCTTCGTCCTCGTCTTCGTCCTGGGGATCGCTCTCCCGAAAGAGTTCCATCAATCGGTCCTGCATGACCTCCGACAAGCGCTTTAGGTTGATCTTGACCTCCGAGACACGGGTGTGGTCTCCCTCCACCCACATCGAGAGCGTCCGCGCAATGTTCCGCAGGACCTGCTCGTCCGTCGAGTCCAGATAGAGCTGGCAGAGCGTCTTGACGAGGTTCTGAAAGTCGGCCTTCCGGGACGGGAGACCCAGGACGGACGAGGCGATCGAAAGGGGGAGCTGGGTGACGTCGCGGAGGGAGACGACGTCGCTCCGGAACAGGTCCAGGAGGTGCGGAAGGTTCTTGAGCAACGCCACCGACAGCTGTTCCGGTCCGTTCTCGGTCCCGGAAGAGGAGGATTTCCGTTTTCGCGAGGCAAGCGCCCTGGATCCGGAATTGGAGTTGGAGTTGGAATTGGATTTGGTATTGGATTTGGTATCTGGAACTCGAAGCGGCCCCGGCTTCGCGCTCGAGTCCCGCCGAGGTGGCGAGCATGCGCAGGAGGATGCGTCGCGTCGCCGTGTCCTCCCGCTCGGTTTCGGCTCCCTCCTGCGGCGTCTCGCTGCGAATCGCCTCGAGCATCATTGGCCAATTGAGGACGAGGTTGCGGTGTTCCGGCATGGCCCGGATGGAGTGGACGATGCAGTCCACCAATTCGATGTTGAGCTTGTCCATCGGAATGTATCCATCGCAGAGCTTGTTGGCGCACCTAAATTGCAAAATGAAGCGAACGGGAAGCGAAACGAAACGAATCGAAACGAATTAAAAAAAGAAGGAATCCAAAAACAACAACGACGCAACACCCAAACATTCGTGAGAGACGATCCCAAAACAACACCCCAAACAAGAACAAGAAAAAGAATCCCAAAACATTCGCAATAACCGAATCGCTTTCGACATTCTACAATGCCATACAATACACGATACACAATATACGATACACAATACACATTTCACACACACACAGACAGACAGACAGGCACGCACGCACCATCTCGCAATCGCCACCAGCTGCTCCGACTGCTTGCGATCGGTGAGACCGACCGGCCCGTCCGTGTCAAAGGGATCGAGCTGGTCCATGACAAAGTAGAGCGCGTCCCTGCGGACCCTCGGCGACGACAGGGCATCGAGCGCCTTGATGTTGACCTTGTCCCAGGCCACGTCGTCGTCCCAGTCGTCGAGGAATTCCTCCCGGAGCATGTCCAGCAAAATCTTCATGGCCAGTTCCCGGACGCGGGAGCTGTCGGCGTCGTCGGTGCAGTCCACGATGCGGTTGAGGAACTTGAACAGGACGTTGTGCATAGACCGGAGGTCGATGGGAAAGGGCACGGTGGATGCCGAACCAATGGATGTTGTTCCTCGTTGCTGTTGTGGTTGCGGTTGCTGTTGTCGCTGTTGTTTGGTAGATGTGGGAACGTCGACACCGACATCGTGCCAGCCCGCCTCCCGAAAGGGCGCCGAGAGTCCCTCGAGCGCCGCGATCCGGACCGCCGGCGACTTGTCCGAGGCCATCCATCCAAAGTACTTGAGGTACGTGTCGACCAGGAACACGTCGGGCCGAATGATCGAGAGTTCCGAGAGGGCCCGGAGGCAGTCCCTCCGGATCGTGGCGTCGGCGTCCCGGTACCGGTGGATAAAGACCCCCTGTATCACGGGTCCCTCCACGATTTCCTCCAGCTCGGCCTTGTGCCGCTTCCAATTGTCGAGCAGGTGCCCGAGCGCCTGCTGCTTCTCCAGGGATCCACCCCCCCTCGAGGCGGCCCTGTGCTGCCGGGAGGCCACCCTGATTTTTTGCTCGAGCTCGACGGTTCGCTCGACGCAGGCCCGGGCCAGCTGAAGGACGGCGGCGGTGGAGGCGGCCCGGAGATCCGGCTGTCCCACCGAGACGAGCTCCGTGACGCGGAGGATCAGGTCCCGGACGGTTTCGAGCTGGAAGCGGCTGGAACAAAAGCCCTGCGTTGCCGCGCTTGCACCCGTGCTCGTGCCGGTGCTCGCAATGGTAGACGCTTGGCCGGACTTGGCGGTCTTCTTCTTCTCGTGTTTCCTCTCCTTCTTTTGCTTCTTCTGCTTCTTGTTATTGCTATTGCGTCTCTGTGCTTTGGATCTCTTGCGGCTCGACAATGACGATGGACGATGGTGATGACGATTCCATGTCACTGTCCGAATCCGAATCCGAATCGGACCCCGAGTCGTCATCACTATCACTATCATTATCATTCTCGTTATTATTCTCATTATCGCTCTCGTCATCGTCTTCTTCGCCGACCATCGCTGCCCCCTGCGATGGCGAGTGCGCCAGCAGCACGTGCCCCAACCGGTACCAGAATTCCTTGTAGAGCGTCCGGTACGCCAAGATTCCAATCTGCCGCGTGGTCCAGGTTTGCTGTGATTGCTGTTGCTGTTGCTGTTGCTGTTGCTGTGATTGCTGCGATTGCTGCAGTGATGGTTTCGGTTGCCATCCGTTTGGTTCGCCATCGCCATCGCCATCGCCGTCGCCATCGCGTTCGCCGTCGTCGTCGTCCTCGGCCACCACCAGGAGCGCCTGGTCCGCGTCCGATTCGTTCTTCATGACCGTCACGACCCTGGAGACGAGATCGTCCCAGTCGTCGTCCTCGAGTTCGTCCAGATCGGTGGAGGCGTCGTTTTCGGAAAGATTGGTCCTTGTCGATCCGCCGACGCTCCGAAACACGAGATTGAGGAGCCGGACCTGCAGCTCGTGCGGACCGAAAGCATTCGTGTCGCTGGTGTCGGCAATCAGGTGCCGGAGAATCCCGTCCAGCTGGGGCAGGCACAAATCGACAATGATGGAGGCGCGTTTTTCCCGCGTCGTGCTTATGCCGGGCGTCTCCCTCAGCCGCTGCTGCTTGTGCTGCTGCTGGTAGCAATAGCTCTTGGGGCGGGCCGTGGAGGGAATGCCCGGGATGGGCTTGGCCGAGGCCAGGAGTGCGGCCACCAGGCTGTTGCGGGGGGTTTCGTCGGAAGGTGCGTCATCGTCGTCGTCATTGCTCTCATTGCTATCGTTGTCGTTGTCTCGATCATCGCGCAGCCCGTGGTGGTTGAGAACCTTTTTCGAGAGCGCGGTGAGAGCCTGAGTGATGCGGGTCTTGGTAAAGGCCGTCTTGGTGGCAATGGCCGACTTGTTGGTGCGAGAAGAAGAAGAAGAAGAAGAAGAAGAAGAAGCGGACGCTTTGAGAGCTGATTTGCTGGGTGCGGGACGCTTGTTGCCGCGTTTCACCGCCACGGCGGGAGAGCGCTTTGGCGGTTGCTTCTTCCGGGAAGGAGGAGTCCGGGTCGTCTTCCGAGATGGTGCCTTCGAGACCGAATCGCTGTCGCTTTGGCGTTCGTCGCTGGAAGGAGCGTCTTCATCGCTGCTGGTATTGTCGCTGAAAGGATGGTAATCCAAATCCAAATCCAAATCCAAAGCGAAATCAAAGAAAGAATTCCATTCGTTTGATCGAAAATGAGTTGAGTTGAGAGACGAGTTGTGTTGTGTTGAGTTGAGTAGAGAGTTGAGTTGAGTTGAGTTGAAAGGAATGAAAGCAATCAATGGAATGGAATGGAATGGAATCGCATTCACGAGTGCCAACCAAAGAACAAGACAAAGCGAGGAAGCAAGGAACGATCGAGCGAGAAGACCGGAACATACGAATGAACACGCAATGCATTCGAATGCGACGGTGCATTCCTTCCAACGAGCGAAACCATGGCAACGCGATGAACTGACATTGCACGAACGTCCTTTCGCATGGCCCGGCATGGAATCGAAGACATGGCACGGAAGGAAGGAACGAACAAAGGAAGGAAGGAAGGAAGGAACCTGAATTTGTGCACTTTGCCGATGCGGCAATGCGATGAACTCAACGGTACCGTCCAGAGACATTCCACACATCGCACGAACGTCCTTTCGCATGACATGGCAAGCCGGGGCATGGCGAGGCAGGGAATGACTCTTGGCAAGCCATGGCCTGGCAGCCCACCGTGTCCGCTCCGTCGAAAAATCTCGGAGTGGAAACGAGACAGCAGCAACACGGAAACAGAACACACAACACAAAACGACACAACACGACACAACACAAAACGACAAAACACAACACGACACGACACGACACGACACAACACGACACGACACGACACGACACTGCATACTCACTCCGCATCGCTTCTCTCTTCTTCCTCCAAGGATTTTCGCCTCCGCTCGAACTCCAGCTTTGCGGCCTCGTCGTAGATCGTTTTGTTCTGGCGTCGGGCGCGGGAGGATCTTCGCAACGGGGATTCGGCGCTGCTTCGCGTCGTCGTCATTGTCGTCGTCATTGTTGTCGTTGTCGCCGTTATCGTTATCGTTATCGTTATCGTTGCCGTTGTCGTTGTCGTTGTCGTTGTCGTCGCGATTGAAAGTTCTGCGCTGCTTTGTCGAATGGTTTCTGTGATCTCTCACAATATCGTTGCGCTTCGGCTTGTTCCGGAGCGCGTCGGATGCTCTGTGGAATGGAATGAATCAATCTCTGTTGGTTCTCTCAGAGTCAGTCGATCCTTGTCATACCGTACAGAGGTGGTCGCTGTGGCGGAAGGAGGAGGCAACCTTCTTGTTGGAGTCGTTCGGAGACAAACACCAAATAATAATAATACTGAGTACGGGTTTGTACTCGAATCAGTTTCATACCGTAGTCGTAATCATTCGATGATCCTGGAGACGGTCCGAGGCGGCACTATCACTAATCTCAACCCGTACCGGTAAATCTTACGAAGAACAACAATATTACCGTACGAGTATGCTCTCAATGAATTGCGCACACCAGTAGCAGTAGAAGTACATCTTACCAGTCCTGGTGCATGCCGGTACTTAACTCATACTTCGTACATGCTTCATATTCATAGAAGGACAGTACAGGTAATTACAACCAGTACGCTAGCTATTGAACGTTCAGTATCTCATACTGCGTTATCCCCAAGGGACCATTCGCGGTTCTTCGTTTGGCAATGGTTTTTGGGCGCGCCCTTCGAAAGCGATGATCATCTCTCTATAACTTGGCGCGTATGAGCGAGACTAAGATTACGAAGGTTAACTTACGGTTTGATTGGGATTGATTTTGAAGTGAGTCAGTCAGTCAGTCAAACAGTCGATCGAGTCAATGAAAACATACTTTGCTCTTCCACATCAGGTAAGGCTTACCGGTAGGGTAAGGCTGGACTTAAAGGTAAGGTTACGGTCCATCAGTGATCTTTGAAGACGACATACAGAGTACAAGTAGTAAGTTACTCATATAATGTACTCGTATGAACAAGAGCAAGGCTATGAGAAGGCATTCGAAGTATGTTTGGTTGGTTCGAAAGGGAGAAAGGACATCAAACTTGTACTCGTACTTGACGAAGGGAAGAAAGCAATTCGTCATCTCTCCGTGACAACAAATTGCTACAACTTTTCGCATTGTGTAGTACTACGAAGTAATTAGAAATAGTACCGTACTACTGGTACTCGTACTACTATTCTGGTGGTGCTAGGTACCGTTCATCCACACAGCACTATAGTAGGCAACACGGCACAAAACGGCACCTGCCTCGTCTATTTGGTATACAATCTCCATAATGTACGAGTAGTGTGTTCAGACGTATCGGTATCGGGACCACCAGCAGACACTTCTTCGCTGCCGCCATGGCAAGGAACATAGGGTCCCTGTCGTGACCTGGCCTGTTTACAATGAATACCGTGCCGTGCAACTTGTTATTCTTTCCAAACAGGTCTAAACAGAAGATTCCAAAAGCGAACTACAATGTGGATGTTGTAGTTTAATACTATAAATAGTTCTGTATTTGTTTTGTTGAATTGTGGGTAGGATTGTGGGTAGGATTTTGGGTGTGATTGGGATTTGGATTGGGTTTGGGTTCATGGCACCTTTCGGCGCTGCCGCAATTCCTCCTGCCGGGCCACCTCGTCCTCGAAGATCTCCGTGTCGAGCTCCTCGTCGGGCAGGAACAGGCTCTCGTAGATCTCTCCGGGATTCTCGGGCGTCGACAGACACTCCTTGAGGGTGGCAACGTACGTCCGCACCAGCTCGCGGTACATGCCACCGGACTCGTGCTCGGGATTGATGGTCTCGCTCCGAATGGCCTGGTCCATGCTCGAAAAGGTGGGGTTCTGGTAGCGAATGGCCCGGAAGGCCTCGTCCAGCGCCTCCTTGCTGATTCCGTTCTCCAGTAATTCGGAGAGATCCTCCGGATCGACGTGCTGCTCCCAGTTGTCGAGGCTGTCGAGGAGCTCCTCCTCGCGGCGGGCCGGGCGGTTGTGCCGGGCGATCGATCGCGCGTCCCGGACCTTCTTGGCCACCACGGTCGTGTTGGAGCACAGCCCGGTGATCCTTCCGTTCGAGGCGCAGGACTCGTCGGCCAACGCCGCCTCGGCCTCCCCGTGCTCGTCGAAGCCGACGTAGGCCCGGCCGGTGAAGAGGCCCTCGTGGCAGGTCACCAGCTCGATCGATCCCTCCGCGTCGCGCGACATGGCGCAGTGCGGCTGGAAAAAGGAAGAGATCTCCCGCTTGGTGACGGACGGGTCCAGGTTGCGCAGGTGGAGGCACGCGGCGTGGGACAGATAAAACTTCTTGGTGGGCATGTCGCCGTCGACGATCAGTCGGGGACCGAGCTCGCGCTCGAGGTCCGTCCTCGCGGGTCCGGTGTGTTTCCCGGTGTAGACAAGCTCGCGCCGCGCCTTGCTGTACCGGATGCGGTGCTTTCCAAAGTCCGCCAGCCGCTCCCCGACGATGGTGGACTTTGTGGCGTTCTCCGCGTGTTCCGCCGATTCGAAGCGGAGGACCGCCGAGTGGGGGGTGAGCATCACGAAATCGTCCGCGGTGAGGCCGCCGTAGAGGACGTCGGCGGTGTCGGTGCCGGTGCCGGGGGGGAAGAGCGTCGATGCCAAGACCGACGGGGTGAGTCCCGACGGAAGGTTTTCGAGGACGACGACCCGGTCCATCTCGGACGCGTCGAAGGATTTTTTGTCTCCCTCGGAGGGGGTGTACTTTGATACCTTCACGGGGCTCTCGATGACCTTCTGGACCGGTCCGAACTCGAGGGCGAATCGCTGGTCCTTCCGGGACGAAAAGCCGACAAAGGCCGACGAGATGCTGGCCGGGTAGACGGATTCCGGTGGGACATCGAAGAGCGCGGCGGCGGTCTTTTGGAGTTCCAGCGCGTGCAGCGGGTTGTCGAGATCCCCCGGTTCTTCGTCCACGGACAAGAGCGGGGGCATTCCCCAGACGTAGATGAACCGGGTGTGGGCCTCCACGAATTCGAGCGGGGGATTTCTCCGGCGGACGGGAAGATCGGGAACGGGCTCCCGTGTGCTCTCCGGGTGCGGGCTGACGTACCGCAGCTGGCCGTATTTGGTGGGGTGCTCTGCCATGGACCGGACAAAGTCGTTCATGGTCGGTCCCTGCAGAACGAGGGGCGTAGCGACGTCGTAGTCCTTGGGATTCGGTGGCTTTTCGAATCCCTTGACACCGAGAGCGTCCATGACGAAGTCGGGGGGACCATTGAATTGGATGTTTTGCTCCCTTTGCTTTGGTTTGTCGCGGTTCTTATCGTTCTTGTTGGAATCCGTCTCGTCTTCGAACATGGCAAAGGTTTCGTCGTCGACCTCGACGACCAGGTTTCCGTCCGCGTCCCGGGTCGCCTCCGCCTTGAGTTTGTCAAAAAGTTCGTGTTTCTTGGCGTTGTCTCGGCCCTCGTAATCGATCTCGTTCCAGTAGTATTTTTCGTCGTCCGCGAGGTGTTCGAGCGTGTGATACACCTTGAGGAATTCGGTCACCTCCCGGTAGTCCTCGGGACGCAGGTCTTCCAGCTTGCTGCCGGCGTCGATGGTTCCCGTTTTGGGCTTGGCCTTCTTGGATTGCTGTTGTCTTCCCATCATGTAACCATCGTCCTCTTCCATCATCACCATGTTTCCGTCGTTGTCGTATCCCATGACCTGGTCCTCTTCGCTTTCCAGGAGAGCATCCCCCGCTCGGACGCCGCGGCCCTTGCCCTTTCGTCCCGTCAGCTTGGGAATGCCCGATCGATGGTTCTTGAGCTGGCCCCGCGAAGCCGGTTTGAGGAATTGATCGGAATAGTTCATCTTGTCTCGGTTGTTTCGGTTTCGGGACCATCCGCCGCCCCGTTTTCCGCCCTTTCCATCCCGTCCGGATCCTCCTCCTCCGCGGCCATCTCCCCCGCGTCCCGAGAACGATCGGATGCAAGCGCTTCCGGAGCTCTCCTCGATCCTCGTCAGCGTGATGTTCGTTTGCAGGGGACGAGCCGCGATTCTCGAGCGCCGGACGATCGAATACGACCACATGGTTTGGCGACGACTAGTCTATTCGTTAAGGTTGCTGTAATATTAGTTGTAGTTGTTCCGGTTGTATCCTGTTGCTGCTACTTCTGCTGCTGCTGCTGCTGCTGCTGTTGTTGATAGTGCGGTTAATGGATCACCGTCCAGTCGACCTCGGTGTCGTTGGTTGTCTGGGATGGTCTCTCACGATGTTATTCGTAGGCAGGATGGAATGGAGGAGGGATTGCAATGATAGCACGGATTGACTTCGTACAAAACAGCACGATTATCTAATGCACTAACACCCCAAAACAGAGGATATCCACCTTAATTCAGCATGTTGTTGTTCGGAGAAACACTAAGTTACGGGAGACAGACAAACAACAACTCGCATGTCTTGCGAACGGTGACAATTACGGTCGAAGACAGACGAATGCAGCATGATCATTGAGATCATCATCTTCTTCCGTTATGACGATGATTCAAAATACCGCAAGACACTAACTCACCTATCTTACCCACCGTACGTAAGCAGTGAAACCAAGAGGGTATGAAAAATTCTGCTGTAATAGAAGTTATCTAACCGGTAGGTAGGAGGAGTAAGTTAAACCTTTTAAGCTTACATCACTTGGAGCATTAACCAAGCGGCCTTGCATCAGAAAAAGTTCCGTGTGATTAGGTTCATCCGAACCGTGTTAGAAGGAGACTTGCCTTAGATGTGTTAGCCTCTTCACAATCCGCAAGTTGTAATGGGGATTCAGAGAGGTGGAGTTGTCGTTCTTCCGTACTCTAGTGTGGAAGACTTTCGACGAGTGCATGCAATACACAAAGTCAAAATAAGAATGGTGATGTATTCTAGGGTAGCTAACAAGAAACCTGTACTGCAGACACGAAATAAATGGAGCATCACAAAAACTTCGCCAACGGTTTTGCGCTTTTTCTATTCTTATTCGTATTAGCAACTCATAGATGACAGAATGATATCTCATAACAAGCCACGGAAGCCAACCCGTTGCCCGGGTCGACTCGGTTCCGAGTGCACAAAGCAATTCGCTTTTTTGCCGCGAGAACAACAGCACCGGTCGACACCGGCCGATTCGACGCAACGCCACACCACGCAACGCAACGCGACCAGACCCAAAAGCCGACCAGGATCTGGACAACGTGGGACCAATCCGAACCATCGTCGGCATTGTTTTGTCGGTCGTCCGTTCGGTCGTTGTTCGTTGTGAACGATTTATTTCTTTCCAAACGTGCTGAGATCCTTCTTCTTTTTCTTCTTCTTGGGTTTGACGGGTGCGGGTGCCCCGGCGGGAGCTTCCGGAGCGGCTTCCGGTGCGGGTGCCTTTGCGGCATCAGGTTCGGGGGCAGCTTCCGCGGCGGGGGGAGGGGTCTCTTCCGCCTTGGCCGGTTCCTCGGGAGCGGCAGCTGGGGCGGGTGTGGGTGCGGGTTCTTCCGCCTTGGCCGGTTCCGCGACCGTTTTCTTCTTGAGATTCAGCTTTGGTCGGGTTTTGGGGGCCGCAGCCGATCCCCAGGTAGCACCACCACCAACGGGTGTCTTTGTGGGCACCTTGTACGCCGGTCCCTCCGCCTTTTGCTTTTCGAGTATGGCATCTGCCGCGGCCAGATCGGGGAAGAGGTTCTCGTCCTCGGTGTCGATCTTTTGCTGCGAGGACATCTTCGAGCCCCATCCTCCCGACAGGCTCCCGAGGCGTCTCGAGGAGGGGACCCACTTGCCACCGCTGGCGGCGGCGGCTCCGAACCGCGAGGAGGCAATGAGTTCCTCCTTCTTTTCTTTCTCCTCCTTGACGCGCTGGGCCTCTCGCTCCATGGCCTCTCTCGCCGCCGCCAGCTGCGCTTTTGTTTCCTCCACCCGCAGCTTTTCGGCAATGTCTTCCTGCTCGTTTCCGCCCGTGTTGGTCTTGAGGGAGAGGGCCTTTGTCTCCACGACCAGGTCTTTTGTGGTAGCGCCCGCGGGAACCACTACGGCCGCTCCCTTGCGCAGCGTGTTTGCGGCCAGCGCCTCGTCGTCCCAGCCGTCGTCGTTTCCGGCCGCAGGGTCCTTTTCGAGCGGCAGGGCACCCGTCGTTGGGACCAGGTCCCCGGTAGAGAGGGCCGGTGCGTCTCTGTGGAACAAACCGGCAAGGTGATTGGGTGGGTGGGTGGATGGGGAACGGAACGGAACGGAACGGAACAGGAAGGAGAACAATACGCGAAACAGATGACAAGTAAAGAGTTGAGCAATGAGGAAGGAATGAGTCGTGGGTAATGGGGGGGGGGGCGCAACGAGTAGCAGAGTCGCTGCAGGCCGAGCAGGGCAGACGTCCATCCTTTGGGTTTCCGCTCAATGGCCAATCGGAACGGGAAACTTACACATGAACCGTGTTCGTAACCTGGGATGCATCGATCGTGTTTGCGTTAAACTTGAAAGTCTTTTTCTTCTTCTTCTTCTTGGCAAAAAATGCGGCAGCGTCCGACATGGTTGTGAGTTGTTCGTGTGTTGTGTATCAAGCTAGACCAGCACTTGCAGTAACGCAGAGTTGGTTTGTTCTATCGATAAATACTTTCGTCAATCTCGAGAGGAATGAGAATCTAGTCGAAGGTCGAGGCGACTTCTTCGGATAATAATCTAACTTCGAAGTCTTCCGCTACCGATGTTGGATTGGTTGTGTGACAAGAACAACAGATGGGCAACAGTCCAATAGTGGAACGGAGGTTATTGTTAACCTTACTTCCACTCATGCAATGCCGAAACCGAGGCAAGGACACAAGACCTGAACCGAATGGGTATTTTCTGTTTCTCCCATTAGGTTATGAGCCCGACTGTGGGAACATGAAACACTACTTCACAAAAAATTCCGCGCGGCGCAGGAACGACAATTATTTTCATCCGTGCTCCAGACGCGCTGACGTTTTAGAGTTTAGTGTGAATCACGAACGCCAGACCAGCACATCCCTCCCAAAGGATACGAAAGCTGAGATCGAGAAGTCCACCGATAAAATCGTACGGTAGTAGATTGTGTCAGGCTCTCCTCGGTTGATGGCGATGACGACGAAGTAAAGAAAAAAAAAACGGCAAACTAGGAGTATTTGTACTGTCACTGTTGCAACTGTACATGCCACAGAGGTTCTCATAATATTTTCTCCTACGAATCTACTATCAAACGCCAGACACGATGAACACCTTCTACGTTGCATGCATCCTTGCCCTTCTTGGAGTTGCCCATGGTTTCTCTATGAGCATGAACGCTGCGGAGCGCACCTACATCATGGTACGTCAGCGCTCGTGCCGACCCGTCGAATCGAGTTCTGTCGGATACGAGGAATCTTTCAGATCTCTGTTCTGATGGGGCGCAATTTCCATGAATCTTGTCGAAAATAGGAATGCGTTTCCACGATTTCGAACAAAGCGGATGGTGCATGTAGTTGCCAAAGTCTCACAATGCGTTTTGTTCTCTGCGCACCGATTCGATGACAGATCAAGCCCGATGGAGTTCAGAGAGGACTCGTCGGCAACATCATCGGCCGATTCGAAACCAAGGGATACAAGCTTTGCGCCATGAAGACCAAGCAAGCCACTAAGGAGCTTCTCGATGAACACTACAAGGACCTCGTCGAGAAGCCTTTCTTCCCCGGTCTCAGAGATTACATGATGAGGTAAGAAACCCAGAAACAAAGCGACCGACGCGGCGAGTGTCGCGCTGTGTTCCTTTGCGTCCCGCTCGTTTTTGTGTTCCCGATTCGACGACAAAACCTCTGATCGATTCCATCTCGATTCTTTTGTGTAATGAATTCCACCCTTGCCTCGATTTCAGCGGACCCGTCGTCTGCATGGTCTGGGAAGGAAAGGAAGCCGTCTCCACCGGACGCAAGTTGCTCGGAGAGACCAACCCATTGTCTTCCCTCCCCGGAACCATCCGAGGAGACTTCTGCATCGAAGTCGGACGCAACATCTGCCACGGAAGTGACTGCGTCGAAAACGCCGAGAAGGAAATCGCTCTCTGGTTCGAGGAGGGAGAGGTTCTCGACTGGACCAGCCACTCCAAGGACTGGATCTACGAGTAGGCCGACCGCGTGGTTCGGTTTCAGCTAGCAACGCATCATTGCAGCAGTAGCGCAAGTGCGGCGACGCAGAGCGTTGCAGTCATCGGCAACGCCGACGCCGTGCTTTATCGAAGGGATAACAAAAGACAATACTAGAGAAACGATTTGATTCGAAATACGTGTATCATATTTTAGTTCGTGTGCCGAATTAATCAGCAGCATGAGCGGCTGTCATCCCATTGAGTTGTATCATTGAAGTGCGGTTGGAAAACATTTAAATTGAGAGGACGAATTCCGTCCGAGATAGTTTGCTTCGACGCAGTTTGGAAAAGCATTCTTAGTTATTGTGGATTGGCTGTTATTTTCTCTTTCCAGTGTCTGATGATTCGTCGTTATGGTTTCTCGTGGTTTCTTTCTTCGGGTTCTTTTCATTCGACTCAAAACGAACGACACGCACTTGTCCTCAAACGATTCGTTTGCCGCGACTCATTCAATGCATCGGGCCCCTTCGTTTTTCGTGTCATAGTGTGGTTGGTATCTGTACTCAATCCTCGATCCCCGTGCCAGTGGGATTGTCGTGTGAAAATGAATAAGTGATGGAAATTGTCGCAGTCGCTCTGTCTTGTTGTTTTGCGTTTCTTTTCTTCTTTTCAACTAAGGGCACCGAACCTCACTTGGTATCCAAAAAGCTGTCATCCAGCTCGGGCAGGTCTACCAGAGAATCCGAGCAGTACGTCGACCGCTGAATTTCGTGCGCCAGCAACCGAAAGTCCGGCTCGGGATAGAACCGGTGCTGGGGACTGTACAGCCGCAGCGATCCGATGCTATTCATATACAAGTCGCAGTACCGCCGAAGCGAGTGCGCAAAAAGGCTGGGTTGGTACCGCGCCCGAAAGACGGTCCCGAAGGGGTTCCCCAGCAGGTTTGTCTGCCGGTCCCGCCACCGCGACACGAGTTTTTCCATCTTGTCGAGCACCAGCGAGTCCTCTACAGTGTACTCACGCGTGCCCATTTCCAATTGGACCTTGCGGAGGGCTTTGAGCAGAATAGTTATGGTCCGCTCCGCCAAGAGGTGGTCGCTGGACTGCTGGACGTCCAGCTCGAAGCCGACCTCCGGCGTCACGGCGGCTGTAATCCAGCCGTATTCGCGCTTGGCGTCGACCAGGTCGGCAAAGAGCGAGTCACCAATGTACAAAACATTCGAGTTGAGGTTGTTGAGGGGACCCATGGACTCCTGCTGGTCGTCGTTCTTCCCGCCGCCGTTGCCTACATTCCAGTCCATCAGCTTGGTGAGCTCGCTGAGGCATCCCCCCGTGTAGACCTTTCCGGCTTCGAGCTTCTCAACTTTTTCATACCGAACACGGCTAGTCTCGGTGTTGACCTCTCGAAAAGGACGCGTCGTTTCGGTATAAAAAGCCGGTTTACCGGCACTGACTATGACCGCGTCCCAGATGCTCATCCAGTCGTCTCCGACAACGTACTTCATTCCCGCATCAACGTACCAAAACGGAGAATTGCTATTGTGTCATTTGTGGGAGAGACAAAACGAAACAGCGGCAACAAAAAGAACAACAAAAAAGAACAACAACTAAATCAGTTTGTGATGCATGCATTCGCAGCAGTTCTTCCACAGCAAGCAACACGATGACGACATTCTTCTGAGATTCCCGAGTTCGTCCGTACCTAGCAAAGATGAGCCTTTTACCCGACTCCTTTAGCTTGCCTAAGACCTCTTTCAGGTGCGGCGTCGGATCGAAGTATTTCTTGGGGTTGTTCGCAACGAGCCGGTGAAAGTCTCCCGACATGTGCGTGTCACCAATGGCCCCGACGACGTCTTGGACCACGTTGGAGGAGCAAAAGTCGATGTCGTTGTCCTTGAAGTACTGAATCGTGTCGGCAATCAGACAGCACTCCGCCATGCTGAACAAATCATTCAGTGGCTGAAGCCGGACCTTTCGCTCGCGTGGATTGAGCCCGCGTTTTCCCCGGTACTCCTTGAATATGCGGGCGGTCGATACCTTTTCCCGTCCTTCCCAGGCCACGGCGACCTTGTGCGTGTAGGAGAGATGGCAAATCCATCCCGTCTCCTTGTCCACGGCGAGTCCCCGGATGCTGAAAAAGGGGTCGTACTGCAACCCGGAGCTCAGCATATCAATAGGGTAGTGCCGGTCGTTGACCAGCCGCGCCAGCGCCATCGAGTACAGCAGCGTCAGGAGTTCCTCGGTGTAGTGCACGAGCGTGTAGTCGTAGTCAAAGCCGACGGTGTCGATGTTCCCAAAATCGACGTACGTGTTGGCAAAGATCGAGTCATGGGTGCTGATCATGGGAGACATGGAGCGCTTCGCAGTCTTGGGATCGACGGCCCGTGAATCCTGGTGCATGTTCTTCACCAGGGCCTCGGTTTTCAACAAAACATCGTTCACGCGTTCGTCAGAGTGCCTGGGAAAGCTCAGCATTTCGGAGGGAAGCGCGCGTTGATGTTCTGACTCCGGCGGACAGCCAGGGTCTCCACCGTCTCCGAATACGTTCTCCTCGTTCGAGATGTCGACCTCGAGGGAGGAAGCCAAGAGCCGATCGGAGGGATTCGTTGTTGTACCCGCATCGTTGTGTCGCTGCGGGATGATGGAACTCGGGGAAAACGGAACAAAAGCTCTCGTTGTGCAACTTCCGAGAGTCGTAGCTATTGTTATCAGTTGGGGAGCCTTCATGGTTCGGTAAGTATAGAGTAACTCGATTGTTGCGTTCCGAAGCGAAATGCGGAAATGTGTCACTCTCGAGAAGCGGGCAGTTGGCGTTTTCGCAATCAAATTCTGCAAGACTCTGTTTGTGGAGTTCTGTGACTCGGTTTGAGTCGATATGTATTGCTGTACCGGTATTTACTTCGTACTGTGTTTGATTTTCGTTTCGTTAAGTCACAAAGCAGTGTGATTGTTGGCGCGTGCTTTTGAAATACCGTACTACGGTAATTGCTTCGTACTAATGAACAATTCTTTCCCTTTACACGTTCAACTAACGGTAAGATTACGAGTAAGAAAAAATCATAGAAGTATCGGTATGAATAATGAATACCGTACTCGAGAAGTCGGGGCTACAAATACTGTGGTTTTTATGCGAAGATTCGGATTCATCTTAAAATGATTCATTCACCTGATTGGTGATTCTTCTCGAGATTCACAGTCTTTGTCACAAACAATCAGAACTGACAGATTGATTGATTCCCCATTCGTGCTAAAAGTGCCGGCGGTGCACAAAGTCACATACCGTTTTCGGAATGTCTAGTCCTGCAGAATTTGTCACGGGTGTGACGTCATCACTCAACATGCTGCGAGGAAGATACGGAGAAGAAAACTCAAGATTGGAAACGGTAACAAACAAAAAATACTAACAATGATGGGTTAGCAGCATTACTACTACTACTAGTACTACTAAGTTAGTACTACTAGTAAAAGGAGGAAGAGCAAAAGTAGCAACTACTGCTTAGACGTCTTTCCTGTTTAGTCGTCTTTCAAAGCAGGAGCGGAGGAGGGAAACAACAAGAAATCCCAATGCTGCAGATCATAGTAGTAACGATGCTCATATTGTTTGTCATTTTTCCTTGCTTTTACTCCTCAGTCAAAAATCAAACTCTCCTCAACTCAGGCACAGCAGCAGCCAGTACCATTCGTAAATTAGGACTAGTAGCTAGTAAATACGTAGTACGTAGTAGTATTATTTGTAATAGCAGTAGTAGGTTGATAAAAATCATGACTTGCAAATCTAAACAATACCTTTTGCTACTAACTGGCGGCCTACTACTAGTAGTACCTCACCTACCACTGCTGCTGTATGCGTTTTAAAAAATGGTCACGACGACCTGCGCTACTACTTCTTTTTCGTAGTACTGAATAATAGTATACAAAAGGTTCTTCGTGTTGATTAGAACAATAAGTTCTTGCAGTGTGGTGTTGTTATCCCAGGAAACTACTATTCGTAAATAGATGACTGTCAACGACAGCAGCATCGCCACAAAACCTAGACAAAACTATCAGTTTTTGTGGATGTCTACTGGTAAAAAATCAGACGACAAGGGAGAATGATGCTTATCCCGGGAACCGAGGGGAAGGGTTTCGCCTCATTCCTAACATAACATTGCAAACTGTGAATCGACAATACAACCTATGTCCTCCAGTTGGTGCTGATTTCCCATCAGAAGAAATATTCGATACTACTCAAGAAATTCGGAAAGGCCATTCTCTCCTTCCTGTTTCGTTTGCCATGAAAATGAAAATGACCTACTATGCAAGACGGAGGCATGAGAGTGCAAGTATTGGACCACTCATTACACTCCTTCCATTACTTTCAAAGCAACTGACTTATGTTTGATTTTTTTTTTGTGAATTTCTTACAACTCGACGTCACTCAAGACCTAGTGCGAACAAGACTGAACTCGTAGTAGTAGTAGTAATCATGAAACTGTGATATTCTTGCCCATTCGTTGAGTGTTTCTCGCCGATGCTGTCCATTGAGAATTTATCGCTGCGGCTGACATTTTTTAACATGCTTGCATTACGCAAAACACTACGGACAAAATCAACGCCGAGGAGATGGAAATGATCCCGGACCATACTATCTCCGACGAACTAGCGTCAATGGGTTGGTCCAAGATGTTACCCGCCTTCGTCTTCATGGCAATGTCACCATTCGAACTAGCGTCATTGGGTTGGTCCAAGCTGTCATCCGCCTCCATGACAATGTCACCATTCGAATCGGATGGTTGGATAAACTTTGGTAAGTAGAAAACGTTCGTGTCTTCCAGAAAGAACTCATCGCCACTGACCAATAAATTGCCTTCGGATGGATCCCCCAACCAGACCTCGTATCCACCACTCTGGAATCCCTGACCTTCATTAGACGTCATTGTAAAGCGATACGTCTCTTTCTCGATCCTCGGTGACTGCAAGGCGACCGTGACAGTTGTCTTATTGTTCGCTAAGTCGGACGAAAAGTCGCCGGGATAATAAGCTTTTACTTGTTCAAAATCGCCGTTCGTCTCATTGCCACCAGTCATCATAGTTGCTTCATCGTTCCATTTCTCGAGTTCAAAACCAATGTTTTCGGGAAACGCATCGAACGATATAACAATGGATAGGAATGACTCCATCTTTGTGGTTTCGTGCGACACTATCGTACTCATCGCAGACGAATCCAAACTCGTGGGTGCACTCGTTGCAGGCTCACCCACGGTAAACCCATGTGACATGTTGTACGAGTACCGCATTTGTGCGGTGAGAGTCGATGGATCGACCGACACCAGCTCGTTCCCACCCTCATCCACAATGGTCACTTCCACGCCATCCATATCTCCAAACGAATCGAGCAGAACGAATTCGTAATCGTAGTTCTCTTTCGCGGTCACCACTTCCGTCACCAGTGACTGGGAATTTGTCTGGTCGTAGGAGAAAATAGGTCGTTCCGCTTCGGTTACCCACACCCCTCGATCGTTCTTTTTGCGCAAGACCCATCCTCGGTCCTTGGGTCTCACCAATCGCAACGATATCGTTAGAGTGACCTCCGGCTCACATGGCTCCTCTTGTCCGACGGAAGAGTCATCGCACGACGGGGGATCCGGGACCGGGCAGCCGAATTCTGCGGGGGGAGCCGCCGACAACTCGCAGACCTTTTCTCGGATCCACCCGTGAACCTCCGAGACCCTGGCATATAGTGAAGGCAGCGTTGGATGGCCGCAGCCGTAACCTACCGAAACGATGCCCACCAGCAGGTCCTCACTGGGATCCTGTCCCTTGAGTATGAGCCCGCCGCCCGAATCCCCTCGACAGCTATCCGATCCCTCCTCGGAGGTTGTTGCGCAAAGCGTGGCATCGATCACGAGGGTCCGGTAGTCGATCTCCTCTTCACCTTCAGTCTCAACAAAGGTCTTGCACTCCTCGTTGGGTAAATAGTAGGTGGGGGCTCCTAGCAGCACGTCGGATTGCACCGACGTATCGTTCGGGTCGACGGCTCCCCATCCAAAGACGTACAGCTTCTGGTCGCGGACCGGAGTGTGAGGGTCGGAATTCATTTTTATTGGTGTAACAGTTTGGGATCCGCCAAATAATTTGGCCACAAGAATATCGTGGGGATCCGTATCCTCTAACACATTGGCGTAATAGCGTGGATGCGTAATCTTTTGTTCAATAATCAGGCTTTCGTAGACCTCCGTCGCATCGGAGCGATTATGACGACCTAGCTGCACCTCTTCGATGGATTCACTACAGTGTGCGGCTGTGAGAATAATATCCTTGGCAATGAGCTTTTGCGCAACGCAACACGAACAAGAGCGATCGTGAGTGTTTCGAGCTGAAACGAAACGCGATCCAACTAAATTTTTACTGTTCACTGATGCAATGCAATACGTACCACTCCTCCGCATTTTAGAATTTGAGCCTGGTTCAATATGGCAACGTATGGGTACCTCATTTGCGTCACCTCGAAGCCATTGATGATTCTAGGAAAAGGCCCTTTTGTGTCGACGAGTCCGCGCGAGTCACCCGCATTCGACCCCATCTCATACATTGGTTTCCCATCTACAAAGGCGAACGAAGTCGACGCTGCCACCCAAAAGATGACTACCAACTGTAGCCGGATGATCCAGTCTTTGAACGCACGATACTTCACCGTCATGGCTCTGTCTACTTATTGATTATCCCAGGCACGCCAGACAACACCTTCTTTCTCGATTTGTAACTAAAGGGATACGTCCATCAATCGGAAAGAAAACAACTTGTCGCCCTACCGTACCGGTAATCTTAGTCAACATCCCCGCATACCGGTGTCGATACCGGTAGGTAAGATCTTAAGGCTTACCCCGCTTGATATTTTAGGTGTCATCTTCGTAAGACTTACCCAAGACTGGGGCCCTCCGGAACCGAAAAAAAACCGCGCGTACCGGTGTCGAGTTCCGTTTGAAAAAATGAGAATCAGAATAATAATAATAATAATATACGTACCGACATTTAAATAACTTTAATCACCAAAGGTGATACTAAATTACTACAGAATTCCTATCAGCTGTCCCCGGGTTTCAGTAGAAATTAGTAGTCGGGGACGTAGAACCCGGGGACAGCTGATAAGAACTTTCTAGTACTCAGTCTGTAACCTGAAAAAATCAGAATCAGAATCAATCCCGTTAAAAATATCAATCAAAATTTTTACAACGGCGGGGTTCCCTGATGTAAAAGGGGAAAATAATTTTTTAAGGGGTGAAAAACGTGTTTTTTTTTCACCGTCAATGACCCACGAGTTTTGCTTCGAGACAGTCATCTTTTGGAGTGGAGTCTGCTGCAAGCTCGCAACCATCTTTTGCTTTGAGACAGTCTGCTGCGAGCTTATCACAACCATCACAGTCATCTTTTCTCATTGGTGGAGAGGGAACATCTGGTGGGCACGGTCAGCTTGCCAGAGTAAACTCTCCCGATGAGCAACACATTGTTGAAGAAGTAAGTACTACTAACAAGAACCGTTCTGCAGCCGGTGAGCAAGGAACTGATCGTCAGGAGTCCAACAGCCATTCTGCAGCCAGTGAGCAAGGAACTGACCGTCAGGAGTCCATAGATCTTCCACCAGCCCCATCTCCGCAGATCATCTCCGTCTCCATTTCCAGAATATAGTTGAAAAGAAATTCTTGATGAGATGCTTCTTGAGGACATTCTTGAACTGCCAAATATTACTGTAGATTGGTTCTCACCGCCTGGAAATCCTGACCAGCGCTAGCCCCCACCACCCGGTCCTCTTGACCAGCGCAAGAAACCACCATCACCCGGACAGAAGCGCAACAAGGCACCACAGCCCACCAGTTCTGATGATGAGGACGAGTTTCCGAAACGACCTCCCGGTCAATTTCGTAGAAATTAGAAATAGGCTTGAGGAAAAAATAAAGGGGGCGGTCACGGAGAATGAATGTAAGACGCAAAACAAATCAGTCCTTGCATGCGCGCGCAAATTATTTAGTTCCGGAGGGCCCTGGTATTTATTTCGACTGTTGATGTGCCTTGAGCCTTCGGTAAATCGGATTTGAAAATTTGACTCCCTAGTTTGATAGATCTTGGAAACAGAATATCGCCTGCCACCGCACGCCGATAATCGGCACACTCTCAGGGAGAATCATTTGAGTCAAGTTAGTCAAAACGGGACCATTCATGAATTCGTGACTCACTATCACTAATATCGCAACTCGTGACCGATGAATCGTGAAAGCTTTCAAAAGCGGGTTCCATCAAAATTCCGCGAAGCCCGTCGGTTGGGTCGAAAATAACGCTTTTACGATGCCCAACTGAGAAAGAGGAGCTCAACAACTTGTGACATGTGAGTGAGTGCAACACACCGAATGCCATCAACAAAGTAACAACACAGAACGGAACAATTCAACCTAGAAACTAGAAAGAAGACAGCTGCCTTTCACGCAGACAATAGCTCCTCGATCGAGTGCCAAGAGAAGGTTATTGCAAACGATAATTTACTTGTGCAACTATGAACTCGGATCCAGGGGACGAAGGTGCAAACATAAACACAGGAAATTCTCCTACTGATCGAGAAACACCGTTGGACAGCGATGGAAATGGGAACGATGGGGGCAAGGATGTGGGGGCGGATCCTGAAAAACCTGAAACAAAGACCGAGAACGGACAACCCGCCTCTCAAGCCGATAATTCCTTAGGAAAGGCGAATGGCTCCGCTGACACCTGTCCCATTTGCTTCCTTCAATGCAAGGTCTTCGTCCACGGACCCTGCCGCCACTCACTGTGCGTGGAATGCATGGAATTGGTGCTAAACGCCAACGCTTCCGTCGATCGCTG
Organism: Pseudo-nitzschia pungens; assembly: GCA_037355855.1. Lineage (NCBI taxonomy): Eukaryota > Bacillariophyta > Bacillariophyceae > Bacillariales > Bacillariaceae > Pseudo-nitzschia > Pseudo-nitzschia pungens. The sequence goes on along the minus strand of CM074762.1, from coordinate 377,887 downwards.
GCCACCACCCTCGAAGGCCGATGCGCATCTCTCCGCTCCTACCCTGGGACGGTGCCCCATCTGCCGGTCCACGTTGTCTCTGTTCGATATTGTGGACCGCGAAACGCTGAAACCTCTGCATCCGGTTGACACCGATTCGTGGAGACCCACGCCGCGGATAGAAAACCAGATAGAAGGCAATATCCATCCACACCCGCAGCAGCAATATCCCGTAGGAGAAGTAGCCAACGAAATGTTGTCGTCTCTCGCAGAGTCCTTGTCTTCGCTCACACTCTCAGCTACAAAAAGGCACCCGCTAGAAAATGCCGTGTACGTCCCGTACCGGGGTAGACCCGGGGAGTTTTCTTTTCACTGGGACTGGGAGCGGGTGAGATCCCACGATCCAGACAATGAATGTTTCCGGCGACCCTTTCTGAACCTGACGCTGGCGATTCGCAGGAGACCAGAATTTTGGAGGCTTGAGGACCACTCCTTTGCTCGCCCCATTCAATTCATGGAAGAGGGGTGCCACTTCCACGAACCATCGCGGACTTTTCACGGCAGGATTACCTGGCCCGTTCCACTCCAGGGTTCCTACGAGTGGGACATCATACTTGGATTTTCCAAGGACTACCGGTGCATATCCACCGGGAGGATCCACCACAAGCGGGGACGCGTGCTAAAGCCTGGAGACGTCCCGAAGTCTTACACCAACGAAGAACGAGAATTGTGCAAGCACCCAATGGACGGGAGGTGGACGGTCGTATGGGAAAACTGGGATGGGAAAGAGCAGCGCAGTGAGATCCGCGTCTCCAACAACGAGTTCCAACAGGGGGGATGGCCCTTTTTCTTTAATTTTTCGGATCCAGAAAATATCTTTGCGCAGTGGCCGCGATCGCCGCACCGACAGACCGTCGTGGAGGGGGTCGACCTCACCAAGCATCCCAAGGGTCCTCCCGCGGGCCACCGGATTCGGTGGGAAACGAGCGATCCGAACGCGCCGGACCTGGTGTGGATCCGGCAGACGGTCGGGCCGGTGCCGACAGAAAAGGTCCACCACTACGGAATGGGGGAGGACAAGTTTTTCTACCAGCGACTCGACGCCGAGCTCCGCGATACTATTCCAAAGTACCACGGAGGCACGGTCTGGGGCAACGTCTTTACCAAACGCATGTGCATCGGGAGCGCATCGTACCACTTTGTGTCCCCCACCGAATCTTACATTTCCTACCGTCATCCCTCCTGCGGGGATCTGCCACCGATGGACGATGGTTCCCCGCTACCGGACCGCGTCAATTTTCGCAACGTCGAGTGGGATCCAGAAGAGCGCAAACTGACGGCCACTGTCGAGTGGGAGCAAGACTTTGGGACGTCCTGGAATGACAACGTTCGGTGGAAGCTCACTATGTACTTTGACACGGAGTTCATGGTCATTCTCAAGGGAGGAGTCGGAGTGGAGTGGTGCCGCGAAAGGCGAGCCAGGCCGCGGCCTCCCCAACCCCCGCCCCGCAATAGGCCAGAACCCGTGCCGGTCTACGTACCTCCCCCCGCAGAAGAGCAGGAAGAAACACCGCAGCCGGACAATCGAAACGAGGAGTGGGTCATGTCAGGGTACGGCCACGATCAGCTCTACGTGAACGCGGCTTGTTTGGAACGGTACCGACCCAATCGCAGAGAGGACCAGGAAGAAGTGGACTACGAGGCCCTGGCGGCACAGCACAAGAAACGACTGACGGATGAAGGAGCCACAAAGCGCACAATCGGATTCTTGTCGCACCTCTTCGAGCACGCCGCCTACGATCCCAACGCGAATCCGATTGACTTTTTGACATGATAATTTTTGCGTCCGGCATTTTGCATCCCAAATATTTGGTGGATGTGGTTAGAATATTAGTACAGGATTGCATTATTAGTTTTACAACAATCGATGAAAATACTAGTGGCCATTAAACGACTTGTTCGTCGTGATTAGAGAATTAATACAGTATTGCATTATTAGTTTTACAACAATCGAAAAAAATACTGGTGGCCATTAATTAAACGACTTGTTCGTCTTCTTTCGGGTTCAGTGCAATGTTGGGGTTGGTCTCCCCAAAGTCACGGTACGAAGACGGGTGCGGCCAGTCTGGTTCCTCGTTATCCACAGTGTATGGACCGTACTTTGTGACGTGCTTCTCGGGCTTCTGCATTGGTTGGACGGAAGATCGATCGCCGACCTCCAGGCTATCGTGCCCCGCTCGCACCGAGGAAAAACGCATCATTTTGTCGCTCTCTTCCAGAAAATCCCACGGTTCTGGTTCCGGTGGAGGATGGGGTTGTTTCTTATCTTGTTTCCTCTTTTTTGCATCATTGTGCTGACTCGGCTCTACTTTTTCGGTACACGTAGAAGAAGAAGATTCCCGGAATCGTTTCAGCTTCGGAGTGCCAAACTCTGGTTTGGGCACGGAGGGGTGAGATATCATTCTGTCGCTCTGTTTCATCAAATTCCAAGGTTCCTTCTGTTCCAGCGGCGACTCAGTTTTCTTCGTTGCCCCGTCGTTCTGGCTTGTCTCCACTTCCTCCGCCGAATCAGGAGCGTCCCTGAATTTCTTCAACTGCGGAAACCATTCCGACAGAATGGCTTCCATTTCGTCGACCGTTTTCTCGACGTCGTGGTTCACAAAGACGTGGTCGAAGTTGCCCCCTTCTTCCCCGTACTCAATCTCCTTGGCGGCGTTGCCGAGACGTTTCAAGATGGCCTCCTCGGTTTCCGTTCCGCGGCCTCTAAGCCGGCTCTCCAGTTCGTCCATCGATGGTGGCGAAATAAAGACATACCGTGCCGAAACCCCGGACTTCTTGACGGACATTACCCCCTGCACGTCGATGTCCAGAATCGTGATCTTGTTTTCGCTCTGCAACGCAGCGATGGAGTCTTTGCTGGTCCCGTAGTAATTCCCATGCACCACGGCGTGCTCCACAAACCGACCCTTGTCAATCTCCTGTTGGATTTCCTCCGCGGTGGTAAAGTAGTAGTGCTGTCCATGGATCTCGCCGGGTCGGGGCTGTCGCGTCGTGTGCGAGACGCTGAATCCGAATACGTCCGAAGGAAATCGGCTGCGGAGGGACTCGATCACCGTTCCCTTGCCCACCCCGGATGGCCCACATACCACAAGAGGGTCTAGGTTGACCGAGTCGTCGGTCGTTGTTTCCGACCATGCCAGCAATGGATCGTCATTGCTGGAGGGTTGTGCATCTCCGTCCTGATGGATGGTTCGTCCGTAGGCATCTTGGTATTCCTCGGCGCTTTCAGTCGTACCTTGCCCCAGCCGAACTGTCGGCTCGGTAGTGGTTGGCGACCGGGCGGATCACACTTGCGACGGGTAGTTTCGTATCGATAAAACCGGATGTGCCTTCAAGGTGCATCAACACAACCAGAAGTTGCATACACCACATTCGGCATCCACTGCGAGTCAACCGAGAGTCCATTTTCCGCGCTGTTACAAGTTGGATGCTGTGTATGTGATCGGTTCGAAAGAAAAATAATAAGGATATCACGGTGAAAGATACTTCTTCCAGCAATGCTGCCGCTAATGAGATCGGTGGAATCTTTGTTGTTCGGCAGAATTCATGAGTGCCAGAGCAACTTTGTCAAATCGTGTCAACGACTGAATCACTATTTTCCATCGACTTAGTCATCCTACCAACCATGTCGTTTCCGTGAGACTTACGAATTATCGAACGCAGGATGTGATTTTATTGATGTGTGGAAGGAATTCCATGAAAAGGACCTACCGCACTTGGGCGTCTGTCGCAAAAGTCGAAAAATCGCGACACAACGGGCCGCCGGTCGGAGTCTGTTTGGTCGCAATTCGTTAATACGCGCGGATCAAACTGAGTCATGAGGCGAAGCCCGGACGTACATGATGCTTCAGGAGTTCCCATTCCAAGTTTAATTATTGTCGGGAAATTGCGAATTCAAAACATCACGATCACAATCAATCAAAATCACTTTCGGTGACAACCATGATACAAGACATATCTACTTCTCGAACGACTACACCCAACCACGAGAACAGCAACTATCATTGGAAACTACAAAATCCTTTCACAAGTACATCGACCCTACAGTATAATCACGAAATCCATGACTACAACACTCAAAAAGTCGAAGTCTCTTGACTTCTGCCGAATCATCGCTGGGAGAAGCGAAGCGGACGCAACCCACTACGAACCGAAAGCTTCCCGGTTCAGCCGAGAATCATTCTCTGCCTACATTGATTACGAAGGGTAAGTCGCTGTGTTTGCTGACTGTCGTTCTCGCTAGAAGCTTCGCATCGTTGAATTCCGTCGCACTTCGGCAAGGTTGGGTCGCGATGCTTCCTGCCAAGCATTGTTTTCAGCTGCGGCACGGAAGTATCTCGAGTCCCACGGGACTGCAAAACCAGAACCGGTTCCACGGCGAAACACCGTAGGATCCCGTACCGCGGAAGAGAGGGAAGGAATTGATGTGATCGACGTGTTTCGATCGCTATTGGCAATTTTCTCGCAGCGAGTTTTTCCTCTTGTGATTGACACCCATCATCTGCATACGTCGTTCAAACGGCGACGACGGCAACCACCTATCTTTTCTCGATCGATCATTGGATTTTGAACAATTTCAAACGGATCTCACACTAATACAAGTAGCCTTAGGAACTGTGCAAAAATCGAAACACTTCCCACCACAATGAACCAATTGATAGATGCGTCTCCGTCACTAACGAGTACCTCCTCCCTATCTGCCCCTACCTGCATTGCAATGTATTGTTCCATGGACCGCGACAGGGGCTCGTTTGAAGGCTACAGCATCGGGAAGGAAGATCACATAACGCCGCTGACAGACAAACTCTACCAAGAGGAATTAAATGAGAAGACTTGTGGAAGTGCCAGCAACACCAGTGCTCGCACAAACGCAATTGGAATCAATCTAAACCTGCGCCAACAGGACTTTGTGGATCGAAGGAGGCGATGGAGTGTTGGTAAGATTTCGGTCTTGATCCTCATCGCCTTCACCCTTGCTGATGTTTTCATCCACATGGCGGACGCGCAAATAAAATCTCTGGAATCGCAAGATCACTATGACGCCCTGAGTGCTGATGTTATTCGACCAGCATTTCGATATCACGGAGAGTCTTCCCACCAGAAATCAAGGCCTTCCATGGGTCTTGGGAGCGCTGCCATTTCCTCGATTACCACTACGCTCAGCCCCATTCTTCCTTTTACCGGCGGCATCGATCTCCGCAGGGAGGATTATTGGACGGACGGATTGTTTGGTTCATTTCATTCGGTTGTGGAACACGTTCGAGTTGCTTTTCAGGATTCTTCTGCCATTGTGTACCCCTCATCCAATGAATCCATCGAAAACGTCGTAGCGACACCACGAGGTGGCGCAGCTGTATCAGCGAAGACGCGACCTAACAACAAACCCAAGTCGAAAAAGAAGTCAAAGTCCTCGTCTTCATCTTCTAAACCACAATTCATATTATCCAATGCAGACTGCTTCGTCCCGCTCAAAGATATTGCCGAGAGCACGCTGAAAGACATCACCATGTCGTTTCGATATGCGGTAGAAAGCACAAAGAGGGGCTTCAACTCCGGTCAGTTTCTGTCCGGCATCTTGCCCCGAGTCAAGAAGATGATCGAACGAACATCTGTTGCAACAACGATGGCTCGGGGCAAAGACGTTTCGGCTCCGATCACCGCTGAACCTGTTGGTTATCCACCTGCCGTTCCATCGGGAGACATTGATGCCATCAACTTTTGTGCCGCGATGAGAATCTTTGCAGAGTGGCGAGTCCTCAGACAGGTGCCTCCAGGTTACAAGGGATATGCCGTCGGTATTGGTCTCGGCCAGAAGGATATCGTACAAAACATTGCCAAGATTGAGCACGCCATTCACGAGTATGTCGATCGCCAAAGGAGCGGAAACGAGGATAGTCTGTTGGGCAATAACAGCGGGATCGCGTCCAAAGAGGTAATGACCAGTCCAACACTACGAGAACTGTTGCAGTACGAAATCGACACTAATGTCCACGACAATACCAAGCTTCCTAGGTTGAAGGAAAAGAGTGCAGCAATGGGACTCTTATGGGTCCGCAGACAGCTGATGTATCAAACGGCTATATTCAATAATGTGCTCGAGGTCGGGACTCGATTCGAATCTTCGAGAGCGGCAGTTCAGGCTGCGTACGACGAAGTCTACGGGAATCTTCACGGCTGGGCTGTCCAAAAGATCTTTAGTTACAGTTTTCAGGCCGCTCCCGAGGGAATCGAAATCTACAAGTACATGAATCCCCACCGACTCGAAGAAGTACAGCAAGAAGCGAAGTCCAAGATTATGGGAACGCCGGGAAGACGCAAAAGAAAAAGCGATAACAACCCCTTTAGCCGATTCGGAAGACACGTCGGGAAGGAATGGGACAAAATCGCTAGCAACGTGGTAAATGAATGGGAAAAGCTCTCCGACAATGTTGGTAACGAATGGGATAAGGTGACCGGCAACATTGGACAACTGTTTGGCCAACCGAAACGCACCCCAGAGCAATCACCCAAGAGACAGCGACGGCGACCAACCGCAGATAAACCCGATAACACCCAAAACACGGTAATCACTGCCGAGCCGGTTTCGACTCCCGAATTGGACGAAGATGCATCGGTGATGAAAGAACTAGAAATGCAAAACTTCATCGATCACGAAATGAGGCAGGATGCATACCAGCACATCAAGGCATACCTTGAGGTTGTTGATCCCCTGTTGGAGGATCTATCAAATCTAATCGACGAATTCAACATGGACGATCCTACCAAGGTGTGAGTCTGTTGTTTCGAGTCGATGAACTCCCATTATAATTGAGTCGTTCGCGAAAACTCATGTCACGGAATTAGCAGAATTAGTTCCGATCACAATCAAGAAATATCATAACATAGAAAATAGAACCTATCAAACAATTCACTCAATCGTAGCTTGTTGGCAATCTTAGTTTTGCGTCATTCGCCTTTCAACTGACAAACGATGTGAAATCGACTACAACGATACGTAAGTTACCGAAGTATTCAAATCCATGATTAAACCGTAACAAATGCATGAGCTGTACATTATTCCTGTTCAGAGTCGATCCTGACATCCTCTGTGCCATAAGCCGTTTCAAACTTTTTTGATGCATGATGATGTCAGTTTACTACCAAAAATTCAACGTTTTTCTATCTACAACCGTGAGTCACTTTGCCTTCCTCCCTGATCGGATGAAGTGCCAAGCCTTCGAAGGTCGGTGTCACTTAACAGTATTCCCCAAAGCTTGAATGGTTTTTCTATCCACAACTGTGAGTCACTCTGACTTCCTACTCAACGGATGAAGTTTCAAGGATGATGCGAAGGTCGGTGTCACTTGGTAGTATTCCCCAAAGCTTGAACGGTTTTTGTATCCACAGCTGTGAGTCACTCTGACATCCTTCTTTATTGGATCAAGTTTCAAGCATTCAAAGGTTGGTGTCACTTAATGGTATTCCAGACGGCCGCGACCCGAGATTTTCTCTCAAAGCGTTTTTATACAATTGAAAATACTGTTCTTCTTGATTCTGACGTCCTCAATTATCTGAAGCATTTTCATCCATGCGAATAATGGTGTCACCTTTTTGTGATTGTTGTGATTAGCATCGAATACTCTATTATTTTAAAAAATAATTGAGATAGAAATAGGATTGAATCATCAGCAACTGAACGTTCTTTTGATGAAGGTTCATTCATTTGCGCGCGACACAACGATGTGTATGCTTCGTTCTGTGTCCAAAGTAATCTTACTTCGTATTTTCGATTGGTCCAAAGAATAAGTGCTGAGAATTACGTCGGATGTTATGTGACATGATGGTTCGATACGAGGAATCGAATCAATCATCGAAGATTGATGGTGAGACGATAGGATCAGAAATAACGCCTAAAAAGTGATTGATCGAGACGTTGAAACTCGCTGATCGCCAAGCTAAGGTTACTTTCTGTTCACCACGTGACGTGTACGTAAGTATTGAAAAAGCATGACTTACCGTATCTGCTATCTTGCGTGGCGAGGGTGTCAAGCAAAAATCCCAACCAAGACTTTCAACTCCCACCAGTACGGTTTGTGTCTTCCAGTACAATAATCAACGGTAAACTTAATTCCTACCGGTACCGGTACGTACCGGTAACGGGTATGAAACTCGACGCGGGTTCAAAACCTCACAAAATTACTTCCGTGCATTCCTCCGTTCGTGACCGCGAAAATACTGTGACCTCGCTTTCGTTCGGGTAGAAAACGCTTCGCCGCAAGCCATTACAAATACATAAGGTACCGGTAACTACCCTTAGGGTGCGAGCAACTTCGTCTTCGTCTTCGTCTTCGAACAACCAACCGAAAGAATCGACTTGCACCTACCGTTAGTAACCAATTACATTCATAGACCAAACAATTGACCTTAGTTTCCAACCAAACAACGAATTAGAAAATGTGTAGGCCTTCCGATGTCTCGGGGAAGGTCTCCGAGGAAGAACCAAATCATTTTCACGGGGAACAACAGAAACGCGTCAGTGATGACGTAACGTTCACAACCACGATCGCGGTGGGAGCGACATTCATTGGGGGTTACACTTTGGGCGCAAACGATACGGACGTTCGCGTCACGATATTCATCGGTTGGTCCGGACTCGTCCTCTTGGCCATCTATACAAACTTCTGTGAACTGAAGCGTCGGTTCGCGCCATTTTTCCTATGGGTGAAAGAGAAAACCTCATATTCATCCATGTCCTTGGGGAGGATGGCTTCCAAGAGCAGTGGCACCGCGCTTTCCACTCTGTCACGCGTGACATCGGTAGATGCCATCAAGAGCATATCCAAACAGTTGCTGTGTTCTGCCCTGCAATCCATCACGCGAAAAGAGTGTTTCACGAGACTGGACTACATCGAGCGCCTCTCGATCAACGATGTTTCGATTCTTTTTCGATACGCTGGCGAGGCCAATGTCGAAGGATTCGACAAGAAGCAGTTTCTGGACGATAAAAACGAGATTGTACGAGCCGTGATCACCGCCATCGACATGGCAGTAAACGTTTCTCGAGGATCTCTATCCGAGGAAACAAAACTCGTGTCCAAAAGGGAGCGGACCGAGGGGGATATGGACGCGCTTCGTTTTGTAGCCGTGACTCGGATCCTTGCCGAATGGAGAACACTACGAATGTTGCCAAAAGGCTACCAACGCTACACGGTCGGCCTAAGCTTGGCGTACCGCGATGTGCTGCACAACTTGGAAAAGATCGAGAGGGGCGTTCATGCGTATTTGAAGCAAGTCCAAGCCACGAGGAAATCACTCCCGACTTCACCCACCTTGCGGGAACTATTGCAATTCGAAAAAAGGACGAATGTTCACGCCAAGCTTCCACGTCTCAAAGAGCGGTCTGCAGCATCGGGCTTGCTGTGGACGAAACGGCAGCTTCACTATCTAACGACACTTCTCGGGAATTCGTTGGAAGTCCCCGAGTGCTACCCTCATCCGAGAGACGCTGCAATCGCAGCATATCGAATAGTCTACAACGAATACCACGGCTGGGCTGTCAAGCACATGTTCATTCATTCGTTTGGTGGCTCGCCTCCTCTGGAAAAGATATGGTTGTCAATGTCTCCGCCAACGGATTTACCTAAGAACCATGTTGGTGGCAACCACAAGTATGCGACGAAACGTCCGAGGGATTTTCCCCCTCCTTGCCAGGAGCTTTCAGACACTAGTGGGAAGTCTTCTTCCGAGTCATCGGGGATTCGGGAAGACGAAAACGAAGTTTTGGCTGCACTGGACAACTTTCGGCACGAAATCATAGAGAAATGGGAAGACTTGGTCCGTATGTTGAATTGTGGAAAGGAAGAGAAAAAGAAGATGAAGCGAAGCTTGATTCTTTCGAGCGAAAGCCATTTCGATCTCAACCAGTTCAACACCGAGATGGTGAATGCATCTCTTCGAAGCTCGGGAAGCGACACTTCGGACATGAACTCGGTCGTCACGAGTTCAACGGTTGCCTCGTGTTCGACGTCTTCCACAGTCGAGGTCGCTGTTTCCCGACAGCTATACAAAGACGAATTGATCGAAAAGTCGAAGAGAGAAGTGGAAGACTTTGTTCGAAACATTTCACCCATGGTGGCCGATCTTGGGAAACTGATGAACGAGATGAACATGAACGACCCAACCAGGGCTTGATAGAATAGAAAACAGATTTTGGAAACGTTTGCTTCGCGGAAACATACACATTGCATACGCCTATTTCAAGACACAACTGTGTTGCATGAAAAGAACTGCGAAATCTTGTTCCCATTTTTGTTCAATAAAAACTGCTTCTAACTGGGAATCCCAAGGGATTGAAGCATCGCAGTGTCTTTCAAAAATGAATAATTGATACACTAATGAATAGAAACCAAAGAGAAAGACAAAACATGCACATTATTGCGCTGTAGGAAACAGTACACACTACTCGTACTCGTACTCGTACTCCAACGTCACCGCCTTCTGCCGTTCCCATTCCTCTTCCTTTTGAAGTCCCCACCGTTTGACACGCGATAGACTCCGGCTTTCATAAAACCAATATTGGGAGCAGGGCCAAACTTTTGAAACTCTGCGTCGGTCATTGACTTTTTCGAAGATTCCTCTTGTTTCTTCGGAAGAACAAGCCCGGATTCTCTGGCTTCTTCTCGAGCCTTTGCTTCTCGCTTTGCGGCCGCCTTCTTGAGACCGCGAACGAGGGGAAGCGGACACGAATTTTTCTTCTTGTGTCTGCCGGTCAGCTTGAAGTATTTCTCGTCCTCGTAATCCCTCTTTTGTTTCCCGATGAATGCCGTGGCACCGTACGCCCTGATCTCTTTCGCCGTCTCGTGCAAATCGAGCAGTTTGTTGTTTTTGGAAGCCCCACGAGAATCGTCTCTGGTCTGCTGGTCGTCGCGAGGACGCTTTTTCGGTTTCGTTGAAATCGGAAAGGCCGATGGGCATTTCACCACCTTGACTTCCCGCTTCACCTTCTTCGGCTTGTCCTCTTGCTTCGATTGCGACTTCTTCTTTGCCATGGTGTCGAACGTTTTAAAATTCCAGAGACGTAAAGCAGATCCGCTCACCAACAGTTTCTTATAGTATTATCTTTACTATGATAAAAATGCATGTAGTGTGGAGGAAGCACGAAACAAAATAGCTTCGTATAATACAACTGCCATCTAACATGTACCGTAGTGTCAGGATAAAGAGATAAGATTGCCGGTAAGGTTTACCGGTAATTTAGGAACTAAGAGCCGTTCTAGTTGCCTCTTGCCGAAAGCCGGAGATGGATTAGTCTTGTTTCATCATGACTGGGTCAACAAAAAGCGTTTGGGTGTGGGTGGTTCTCTGACATCGTTAGTCCATCCTTCGTACGGAAAGCGATCACATACCATTCCATCTTCCATCACGGGCCGACAAAACAATAAGTCTTACTGTACAGGAATTGATCATCGGATGTGATTTTGCTCGAATCACCTATCATCTAGCTTCGATCAACGCAGCTGTCAAGGTTGTGCAATCGATACTCGTAAACCTTACCCGTACCTTCCATCGGACTGGATGGAAGAGCCAACGGATAATATCAAAATCAAAAGTTGAAAGTTGCAAACAAAGTGCAGCAATAACACCAATATGAGTGGCTTTGGCAGAGGACGAGGCGGTAGAGGCGGTGGCCGAGGAGGTCGAGGAGGCAGAGGAGGAAGATTTGGGCGCGACGAAGGACCACCCGCAGAAATTGTTGGTACGTTCTTCCTATGAATCATCAAAGGAAAGCGTATGCAAAAGCCGAAAATTTCAGCAGAAGATTGTTTCCTTCGTGTTAAGGATACGTTTCTTTCCGACTTTCCAACGGAGATGTGATCTTCTGTAAACCGTTGACATCGACCACATGACGTTTTCTGATTATGATTTCTTCTAACATTTCGCTTGCGACGTTTGCATCCAACCCCTACGACACCGTAGAATGCGGTCAGGTGTTACACGACTGCGAATCGGAATTGGTGTGTCGATGGACCGTGAACGAAAAGGTTCCCTATTTCAATGCCGGAATCTATCTAGAAAACAAACGCAAAATCGGCAAGGTGGATGAAATTCTTGGCAAGGTTGCCGAAATATTCTTCACCGTCAAAATGGACCCCGGTGTTCTGAGCAAGAGCTTCCAGCCGAATGATCTGATGTACGTCGGTACCGACAAGCTCCTGCCGCTCACGAGATTCACGAATCCGGGTGCTCCCGGTGGCCGCGGTGGCGGCGGTGGCGGACGGGGAGGAGGCCGCGGCGGAAGAGGCGGTCGGGGTGGTGGCCGAGGAGGCCGTGGAGGCGGGCGTGGTGGAAGAGGCGGACGAGGAGGAGGTCGCGGAAGCTTCGGCGGACGGGGAGGAGGTAGGGGAAGAGGTCGAGGTCGATTCTAAATCTGCGTGCCTTTCCGTTTCGATACGATTGCATGCATGTACATTTCTAATCTACCTTCTAACGAAAAAAAAAAAAAAAAACCGATACAAATACAATACAAATACTACTTCCGACCGCTGTGGTGGGTAACAATGGTGCCTCGGCAACAATCTCCCAAAAAGAGATACCGATGTAAAACAATTCAGAACACTGTGGAGGGCAGCAATCGTCCCTCAGTAACAATCTACTAAAAACTATCGATGCAAACACTTTTGAAGGGATCACTCTACTAGCGTACGCACGACACTTTGTCCTCGGTCACCATGTACCAAAAAGGGCGAGACAGTACGTACTTCCGAAAGCTCTGGTAGGGAACATGATACTATATTGCGATAATCCCGTTACGGCAAAGTTTACACGATTTCCTGGGTGTCCCCAAAGTTTCGTTCTTTTGGACAGTGTTCTTCGTACTCGTGTCGCGCACCTTTTGCTACAGCGAACCGAGAGATGAAGTTCTGGTCTCTCTCGGTGATGTTGGCCTATTGCGAGAGTTTTTTTTTTAAAAAAAAGACATTCAATATTATAACTTCTTAGTACATGTCAAAGGGATTGCCTTGTGGTGAGGGCGCAGATGATCCCTGCATGGGTTGTTGCTGCATCATCATCATTTGCGGTTGTCCAGCATTCATGGGTTGCTGCTGCATCTGCATCTGGGGAAGTTGCTGCTGTCCGCCGGCCATGGGTTGTTGTTGTTGTTGTTGTTGTTGCATCTGCATCTGGGGAAGTTGCTGCTGTCCGCCGGTCATGGGTTGCTGCTGCATCTGCATCTGAGCAAGTTGGGGAGGTTGCTGTCCACCGGCCATGGGTTGCTGCTGCATCTGCATCTGGGGGAGTTGGGGAGGCTGCTGTCCACCGGCCATGGGTTGCTGCTGCATCTGCATCTGGGGGAGTTGGGGAGGCTGTTGTCCGCCGGCCATGGGTTGCTGCTGCATTTGCATCTGGGGGAGTTGCTGTTGCCCGCCGGTCATGGGTTGCTGCTGCATTTGCATCTGGGGAAGTTGGGGAGGCTGTTGCCCGCCGGTCATGGGTTGCTGCTGCATTTGCATCTGGGGGAGTTGCTGCTGTCCACCGGTTTGGGATTGCAGTTGGGGAGGCTGTTGTCCATTGGCCATGGGTTGCTGTTGCATCGGCATCGGCATCGACATCGTCGGCATCATCATTTGGGGCTGCACGCCGGGAGCCGGGGGCTTGACTTCGGGAACCGAGCCCGGAAGGGCACCGGCACCGGCACCGGACGATGTTCCGTTCATCGCCAACGACGACGGGGGCACCGTGCCCGAAGACCCGGCCCCGACAATGCCGGGCAAGAGTTTTGCGAGCTGCTTGAGCTGGTCTTCCGACAACGAGAGAATGGTCGACTCGATCGTCTCGTAGGACGGTTCGAGGGGCTCGAGGTGGGCATTGTCGGTTTGTTTTTCCTTTCCAAAGGGAAGGACGATCGTGTAGTAGGGCTGGAGTTCGTCGTCCAGGTGCTTCTTGAGAATCTTGGCCTTGGAGCGGGTGCCGTTGGATTTGTAGCAAACCACTTGGTTCTGTTCGTATGCGGCACCGGCGGGCTTTCCGGGTTTGCTCGTGGTTGCCACCGATGGAGTCGCCACGGACTGGCCCATCACCGATTGGCTGTGGACGCTGGCGTTGTCGCCACCACCACCACCACCAACGCTCAGGTGAGCGAATGCATCCATCGGATCTTCCTTGGGTGCCGCCATCATCATCATCGACGTGGATGTGGACTGGGGCTGGGATAGCACCGGGGGTTGCTGTTCTTGTTGGGGTGGTTGGAGTGGCGGATTCATATTCCCTTCCGGCATTCCCTGTGGCACGGGTGGGGGTTGCGGAAGCTGTTCCGGTTGCTGGAAGCTTGCGGTGAATCCTCCGCTCGGCTGCCGTTGCGCCGTCTGCGGCACGGGTGCTGGTGCCGGTGCTTGTGACGGCGCGGGCGGCGGTTGCTGTTGCTGCTGATTGAAGTTTGCCGCAAAGCCTCCGCTCTGTTGCCGCATGGCTGCCGGTGCCGGTGTCGGTGCGGGCGGTTGCTGCTGCTGCTGATTGAAATTTGCAAAACCTCCCTGGGTCGGACCGCCCATCGACGGTGGCTGCGGATTGGCCATTGGCTGCTGTTGTTGCTGGTTGAAGTTTGCAAATCCTCCAGACTGCTGCTGTTGTGGCGGTGGGGGTTGGGACTGTTGTTGTTGTTGTGGCTGCTGCTGTTGTTGCTGGTTAAAGTTTGCAAATCCTCCCGGCTGCTGCTGCTGCTGGGGTTGTTGCTGTTGGTTAAAGTTTGCAAATCCCGCTTGCGGTTGCTGTTGCTGTTGCTGTTGCTGCGGCTGACCACCAAAATTCGCAAACTGTTGCTGCTGGGGTGGAGGTTGTTGCGGTTGCTGTTGCTGCTGCTGCGGCGGTTGGGGCTGCCCACCAAAATTGGCAAAATTCTGTGTCGCTTGTCCCTGGGGTTGCGGTTGCGATGGCATCTGCTGTGCGAATGGGTCCGCGGACCCAAAGTTGGCAAAGTTTGGTTGCTGCTGCTGCTGCTGCTGCTGCTGCTTCTGAGGAGGTGGCTGGGCCGCAAACGGATCGGAGGATGCCTTGGGAGGAGGGTTGCTGTCAAAGGCGGCAAAGTTGTTGGATTGTTGCGGTTGTTGCTGCTGCTGCTGCTGCTGCTGCTGTTGGGTGGATCCCCCAAAGGCATCCCATCCGCCATTCTGGGGGCTCGGAGCGGCTACCGGGGTTGGGGAGTCGAAATTTCCAAAGAGATCCGTCTGAGGAGGAGGAGCGTTCGACGGAGGGATCTGCACCACGGTGGCCTGCGGAGTCGCGGCCCGGGCCCGAGACGATCCGGAGGACGAAATCGAGGAGGAAGAAGCCGCCCTCGACTGGTTGTTCGCGGCGCTTCCGTCCCTCGCGTACCAGCGGCGATCCTGGTACTTTCGGCGGATCCAGGTCCGCAGGTGCTCCTGGTCCTGGTTGCCCTCCGGCTGCCGATTCAGGCGGCTCCGCTCGTTCTGCGGATCGTACCGGGCCAGCCAGACCGCGTTGACGGCGTCGTTGTTGGTCTGTTTCATCATCTCGACCTCCTCGTCCGAAAAGGTGGAGTGGCCCAGGCTCTTGATCTTGGAGTTGATCTCCCGGTGGAGTCCCGAGCACGTCATGCAGATGAAGGATCCCACGGAGAGGTTGATGCACTGGGGGAGTTTCGCGTTGCAGTCGCAGCAGCGCTTGTTGGATGGGTGCTGCTTGGCGATCTTTCGCAGCTGGTCCGTGGGGCTTTCCATCGTTTTGCGCCGGCTGCTCGCGTATCGATTGGAGCTTCCGCCGGTCGCCCGTGAGGATCCCAATGGTTTCAGCATGTTGGAGTGAATGAATGAATCAATGAATGAATCAATGAATGAATCAATGAATGAATCAATGAATGAATCAATGAATGAATCAATCGATCTGGTTTCTTTTTCTTTTTTTCGGATCCGTCTCGGATTCGTTTCACTCTTGTCAGAACGGCGACCGAGGATTGGTGTTGGTGTTGGTGCTGCTTGGTGCAGTTGTCGATCGAATAATAATGCAAAGTAATCTTACGGTAAGTTACCAAGTATTATGATTGAAGTTTGTCTACATCATCGCAATATCATTCCTCTAACGGAACGTGTATCGAGTAATTATTAATTATCGACAGAGTTTTAATGACCAAGCCCGTTGGAAGATGACATTGTTGCCGTCCAGAATCATCACCATGCGAAAACCGTCGAAATCTCGATTTGGACCTATTCGACTAAAAGTAGAAGCTACACGGTAGTGGTAATTTCTGGATTGATTCATTCTGACGAGGTGGTATTGTGATACATACTATGTTCATATCCACTCTATCTACTATAAGTAAGGTTACTATAACCGCAGTCCTCAGTTCACCGTCCTCCACATTCGTCCTTCAGTTGGTTCACGAATAAGACAGGACTCAATACTCGTAGGAAACACATACATCATCGTCATCATGACACAAATAATATATGGAAGAGAAAGCCAATCAATCGAAGACAATTGATTTCAAATTCGACAACGACCCCCGACCCCAGCTGTTCAGACTTCTGATGCGCTTGTGGCTAATGCTGCTGATGCAATGCGACAAGAAACGGCGTCTTTTCGTGATTACTTGTACAAAGTAAGGTTAATCTTAGTAGATTGATTCTCATCCCGTCATCGTGCGTTTCATTTTCGAACCGGTCATCGATTATCGATTACTGAACGCAAGCTTACCTACCGACCGACCCGTCCACTTACGTTCCGGACCGCATGAAACATCGCGTCGGCAATCACGGAACACATTCGTCGGTGAGCCCCTGCAGGTGCTAGTGGTGCCGCGCTGATGGAAGATGAACGTCATCGGAACGAACAACTCGAGAGGACGAAGACGAGGACGAGAACAGCTAGGAGGAACGCCGCTCGGTCGTCGATTGGATCGTTTCCTTCCCATGGCTCCTCCGCACACCGCGATTTATGGGAAATCCCTTCGTTCCAGGAAGATTGATGGGGTCGTGAAAGTATCTCTTCTGTGGTTGGGTTTGCTTGTGGTCAACGGGCCTCTGTGCAAAGTGCTCAGTTTCCAGTCGTCCTTCGCGAGACCCCCGGTCTCTTTTCTACAACGAACCCATCGAAAGAAGGAGCGACTCTTCTGCGATTCACCGGCAAAAGGCCAATACGCGGCAACAGGTGTTTCGAATACTAATAACAACAACAACAACTCATCATCGTCGTCGGTGACGGCGACGGCGACCAACATCGATGGCGCGTTCCGAGAAAGCAACGAAAACCCAACGACCGGTGCGCATCCGTACTGCTTCCGCCAGAAGGATCTGTCCGTCCAATCCTTCAACGCGGACCTGCGCGGCATCGCACGAACCGACCCGCGGAGGGCGCACGCGACGCTCGACGCGATGGAAGACCTGCACCGCGGGGATCCTTCCAACGCCAGCCTGGTGGAACCGAACTCGATCTCGTACACGATCGTCATCGAGGGCTGGTACCTGCACAAATCGGACCGGGCGTCCGAACCGGACGGCGATGACGCGACGAGGGCGGGTTTGGCGGCGGCGGCGGCTGCGGCTGCCGAGGACGGGATGACGAGGGTGAACACGAGGGACATGGACGAGATGAGCGCCGGGTCGTCGAGAGCGGAGTCGTGCAACTTTACGACCGCCGCCG
The DNA here is from genome assembly GCA_037355855.1 of Pseudo-nitzschia pungens. Taxonomy (NCBI): domain Eukaryota; phylum Bacillariophyta; class Bacillariophyceae; order Bacillariales; family Bacillariaceae; genus Pseudo-nitzschia; species Pseudo-nitzschia pungens. The sequence goes on along the minus strand of CM074762.1, from coordinate 360,217 downwards.
CGGCTTCGGCGCAAGTCTTGCTGGATCGCATGATCCGATCCGATCGGTTGGTGCCGAGCGCGTCGACGCACCTTCTGGTGTGCCAAAAATGGACCGAGTGCTCGTCTTCCAAGGATACCACGGGACACTACATGCAAAAGGCCCATTCCGTTTTGGATTCGTACGCTCGCACACTGGCGCACGGACAGAATAGGTCCGACCACGAACAGGAACACCATTACCAACACCATTACCAACACCAACACGAATCCACGTCATCGTCGTCGTCATCATTTAGCAGCAGCAGCAGCAGCAGCAACACCCTGAGCAAGTTGTACACTACCGTGTTCGAAGGATGGTGTCGTCTCATTGGCAGGTATCCAAAGGCCATGGAGATCGCCGAGGACTTGCTGCGGGAGATGGAAACCTTGGCGTGCCAAGAACGCGGTCGAAAAGACGATCGGTTGCACGCCAATACGAGTACTGCTCTGGATGATGACGAAACCAAAAAACCGTCTTGGTTTCACCGCCGCAGAGGGTTCATCGGACCAAACTCCCTGACGTATTCCAACATGATCGTGGGCATATCCCAGAGCAAACAACTCGACATGGCCCGAAAGGCGGATGCCATGATCGATCGAATGAGGAAGCACGGGGTCGAACCCGATGTGGTCGTCTACACGTCCATTTTGAATTGCTGGGCCAAAGCCAAGAGCCGCAGGGAGAGAGAGATGGCATCCGAGCGAGCGCTGGACATCCTCCGGGTGATGGAAGAGTCCTACATCGAGGGGAAAAATTATTTGCTCAAGCCCAGCCTCATCACGTACACCACGGCCATCAAAGCGATCGGATACTCTCTGGATCCCAGGGCTCCCGAACTGGCGGAATCCGTCCTGAAGCGAATGTACAACCTGACGGAAGCGGGCGTCATACACGTGCCCCCGAACGTGGCAACGTACAACGCGGTCATCCACGCACTCTCCGCGAGCGGGTTCCACCGGGGGAAGAAGGGCGTCTACGCTCGCAGGGCGGAAGCGCTCTTGGTGGAGATGATCCGACGCTCTCGAATGGAGGGGCAGACGTCTCTCGAACCGAGCGTGGTCACGTGGGGCAGCGTCCTGAGAGCGTACTCGCTCTCGGGATTGCCCGATTCCGGGGAGCAAGCGCAGCGCATCGTGGACATGCTCGAGACGTGGCACGAATCCGGAAACACCAGCGTGCGCCCGAACGTGGTGTGTTACACCACGGTCATGTCGGCGTGGGCCCGCGGGAAGGCGCCGAGCCGGGTCGCGCTGCGAAAGGTGAACGAAATGCTCACGAAGCTCGAGGGACTCTACGAAACGACGCTGGACGAGAGCTTTCGACCGAACAAGGTCACGTACATCACCGCCATGGACGTGTATTGCCGGAAGTGTCCCGATGTCGCGGGGTCCATGTCGCAGAAGCTCGTGGACCGCATGCTCGAGTTGTACGCAAAAAACATCGGATACGATCGACCCACCCGCATCGTCTTCAATACATTGATCAGCTCTTGGTCGAGAAGCCAGGAACCCAACGCGGCGGAAAATGCCGAGAAAATCTTCGTCTGGCTCGAGTCGGGGGACGAATACGTCAAGCCGGACGAGGTAACGCTCTGCGCCGTCCTCAATGCCTGGGCGAACAATGCGGAGGATGGCGGAGCCATGAGAGCGCAGCAAATCATGGATCACACCGAAAAGCTGACGGTCGCGGAGCGCGGTTTCGATCGCACGATCGTTCCGTGGAACATCCTCATAAAGGCGTGGGGCCGAAGCAAAACCGAGGATTCCGTCCAGCGGGCGGAAACGATACTGATTCATCTCGAAGAGCGATATCGAAACGGAGAATCGAGCGTCAAACCCGACATCACCACGTATTCGTCGGTCATCAACTGCTGCGCGTATTACACGGGCCCAACGGATGGCAAGGCAGCGGCCTTCGAAGTAGCCTGGCGAACCTTCCAGAAAATCAAGAAATCCGACAAACTCGTCGTAAACAATATCGTGTACGGCACTCTGTTCAAGGCGATCGGAAAACTCACGTCGAGGGGTCGGAAACAAGAGGACATGATACGAGAGCTTTTCGCGGAGTGCTGTCAAGCCGGGCAGGTGTGCAATTTCGTCCTCGGCCAGGTTCGCACGTCGAGTTCCAAGGAATTGTTCCGCAACCTCGTGCCAAAGTCGATCCAGGGCGGAGATGCGAGAAGTCTGGAAAAGATTCTGAAGAGAATGCCGAAGAAATGGAGCAAGAATGTTGCTTACTAGTAGAAACGAAACGTTTTTCTATCAAAATTAGCACGCTGTTTTGCTTTGACCTTGGAACATTATAATATATATATATATATATGTATCAACGAGAGATTTTCCTTTCCAAAAATAGCCAGATCATTCCGGGCCTTGATCGTCGCTTTCGAGCATCGACTTGACCTCGGCTCGAAGGCGTTCCTGCAATTCTTTCTTGTTGCCGCTGACTTTCAGTCCGCGCGCTCTCAAAACTTCTTTGAGTTTTGCGACGGTCAGGGTATCGATCGGGTCTTTCGCGTCTTTCGGTATTTCCCGTGGCTCTTTTGTTTTCGCCTTCTCGCCCGCGTTTGCGGGTTCATCATCGGGCGACGGAGCCTCCATCGTGTCCCTGACTTCCTTCGCTTTGTCCACCGGGACTGTTTTGTGCCACGGCGAAGAAGTGTCCAGAAACGGAATGGGCGTTGTCTTTTTGGCGGATTGCACCTCGTCTCTGGAGACCCCTCGTCCCATGCTGGAGAACGGAACCCGATCTCCGTCCTTGTCGGTAATCCATTCGGATCCATCCGTTTGTTCCGTGACTTCCGTCATCAACCCGGCTTCCTTCATGTTATCGAACGTGGATTGGGTGAGATTGAGGCCGGAAGTGAACATGGTTTTGTCGACGAGATTCATGTCGATGTTGTCGATGTCGACGCCCATGCTCGCGGCGTATTCGCGCACGTTCAATTCTTCCGGCTCGTCGTACTTTCGGTAGGACACCTCGTCTTCGTCGTCCTCGTAGACACCGTTCCAGTCGTACTCGATGACGTCAAAGTCGTCCTTGGGAGTTCGGATTTGCTTCTCGATCGTAACGGTGACGACCCGGTGGGGCTCGGTTGGCTCGTCGCTGCTTCCTTCCCCGGCGGCGACGGCTTCGGGATCGGAAATAATCCAATAGGTTCCGTCCAGCACGACCCTTCCCCGCAATTTTCTGTTCGGGTCCAGCAAAACGACTTCGTCGTCGTCGTCCCCGGAATTTTTGAGCCTCAGATCGATCGAATTGGGTTTCGCCCGGAAGGAAATGTCGTTCGCTCGGGTGTCTTTCGGTACCCTGACGTTGATCTCGATCTCGAAGCATTCTTCCGCCCACGAGTACGTCGGCGCGATGCCCCTTCCGCTGTAGAGCGGTCCGCAGTTTTTCTCGCGCCGCCCGTTTCCTTCCGTCGCGGGTCTCGCCGCGGATCGGCGGTGTTCTGCCACGGCAATCGGGGAAAATGCCGCCGCGAGGAAGCAGCCGCAGAGGCAGATGCAGAACGCAATGGCTCGGAACCAAATCGACATGCTTCGTTTCACTCTTGCTGCCGGGCACCGAATAGTTCGAACCTTCTCCACTCTTTCTGCTCGTTCGAAACCGTCAGCGATGAAATCGCACAATAATGGCTTCCCGAGGTATTAGCAAATAGTAGGCTCCACTGCGGCTCCCGGAAAGTTCTTTCGCAGGAAACTCGTTTGATTGATTGATGAGTTGGATTGGAAGTAAGTTACCGGTAAAAACACGGATGCGCGATGCGCTACGGTACAGCTGCAGGAGTCCGGATTGCAATATTTCGATACCAGTTTTCGAACCGAACACCATCACCACCATCACCCATCATCTTCCGTTACGGGTGTGATTCATTCATTCATTCATTCATGTCATCATACCGGTAAGGTTACAACATCTTTCTCTCCCATCACCCGCACGTCTGAGATTATTGGCCGAGGTTTCTCAGCTGCACTTTGCAAGAACGGTAGGAGTACGAAGAGTGCTTTCGCATGACGGACAGACAGGGTCGTCTTTTTTCGGAAAAAAAGAGAGAATTGAGATGATTTTGAGAATTGAGAATGATGGGAATTGTTGTTTAACTAGTAGTAGTATGAGTGTTATTGCTTTGGTTGTGGCTAAGGAAACGGCCTTGCTGTACAAGTAACTTTGAAAATACCAGGGCATTGGGGCGACAGTGACGGGATACGCAGTGAAGCTTGAAGAGAACCGAGAAGACCCCCCCTCGTTGGTGGCTTGGCGTACCGGTACACTGCTTGTGGTGATGGTACTAGTAGTAGTACTAGTAAAGCCCAAGAAGTTCCCTAGATCCAAAGTTTGCGAGTTGTGTTTTGGGTTGCTTGCCAGCATTCCAAGGGGAGATACACTTCATTCTTGAACTCACAGCAGACAGCAGTGACTGATTTTTTGATGATATACTAGCATAGATCTCTCGTTTCTTGGATGTGGGTGTCACTGGAATTTCTCGTGCTGCGAAATGCAAAAGACGAGAAACAACAAACAGTAATAGTGATGTTCGGGCGGTTGCATTGCTTGTTGTGTTTTGGGAAAGGGTAGGTACACGTATTCGTACGGTATTGTCTTCTGAGAACGATTTTTGGTGACTTCTAGTAATCATGGCGCGTGGGGTGGAGCAGAGACGCTAGCGCGTGCGTGCATTGTGCAATCCTTGTTCCTTTCGAGAATATCCTCGCGAGATCCTTGTGGAATTTCATCGCAAGAATGCTATCCGCTCCGTTCTACAGAAACGGCACTGCGGTCTAGTAATAATCACTTTGTGCTACTACTACAAACTAGTGAGCCTCTCAATGCGGACCAGGCAGTCGGCACGCTTTTGGTTTGATGCCTATAATGTCCACTCTGCAATCTGCAAACGGAAAGATAGCGTGGCCCCTTTCTGTCATTTGCAAGAAACCGGAGGACCATTCAAACTACTACGGGAGGACAATCGCACAGAACCAGAACCAGAACCAGAACCAGAAATAGAAATTGGACCGTGAAGGACATTGGAAGAATTCGTGTTTATTTGTTGATTGAGATGCTAGTCGTTTCGATCCTCTTTGATCCTGTTGCCTCCGGTGTTGGCAGGACCTGTTCACTCGAACGACGATCCAAGCACTCGTTTTTGAGTGTATGTGTGTATCGTACAAAGCACGTCGTATTCAATTTAGACGTAATCGGGAGGATGCTCTGGCAATGCAACGCGTTCGGAATTGTTCTTTGATTGTTTCGCATCGCTCGTCCCCGGAAGGGACAGCGAGTGCTTCCTATGCGCAGCAGAAGGAGGAGAAGGCCATAGATGAAGAGAGAGAGAGAGAGAGAAAGCCGGTATCGAACTGTGCGGTTCCGTGTCGGTGATGATGTGCGTGTTGTCCGTGTTCGCCTTCCACAAATCCATCCCGACCTGCAGCAGTTCCTGTCCGTATTGACTGCGGCGTGGTTCTGAAACATGGGAGGATTGCATTGCCACTCGACGTTGCAAGTTCGCGGAGCCGAACCCGAACAACAATTCGAGGATTGGTCGGCGGCGATTCTTTCTCCCAATGGCGGCATTCAATCGTCCGGGTTGGATCGATGGATGCACGGATGGATGGATGGTTGGTTGGATCAATCCGAGCCGAGCCGCGCCGCATTCAATGGTACCGTTTCGAAAGGTCTCCTTTCGTTCTGTTTTGTTTTGTTTCGTTTTATCCAACTCGATTGTATTCAATTGCATTCAATTCAATTCACGTGGTTCTGGATGAGCATCAATCGCTCCTGCAGAGCCCGGCAAAGTTTCTTTTCCAATGCGTCGCCCTTGCCGTCGCCGTTGCCGTTGCCGTCATCGCAACCGTCTCCATTGCTTTCCGCGGCGCGAATCCCACGGATCTCGGCTCGGTACAGCTCCCGCAGTTTCCGAAAGACGGCAATCTTGGCGGTCCGCGCCGATCCGTGCACCGACAGCACCGAGGCGCAATACTCCGACGACGACGACGACGACGACGACGACGGCTCTCCCAGCGACGCCAGCTGCCCGTTCGTCAGCAAGAGCGTCAGGGCCGATCGCAAGAGGTCGCAGTGCTCGCGGGGGACGCGGACCACCGCCAGCTTTGTGGCCGCGTCGCAGAAGCGGACCTGCGTGTCGCGGGAGGGTCCCTCCCCGGCCACGCCAAAGCACCAGGCCGCGGTCCGACGGAGGCGGGCCAGAAACTCTTTCTTGGACGGGAAGGAATCGCTGCCGCGATTGCTGCCGCGATCGTTGCCGTTGCCGTTGCCGTTGCCGTTGCCGTTGCCGCTGGAGATGGTCACGGAATTCTTGCTGCGCCCTTTGGGATTCCGCACGTCCTCGGCGAGCTCGATGGTCACCAACAGCCACCGGTTCTTGTGCCGGACCATGGTGCTTTAACGATGTTCCGTCTTTCTTTGTAAAGTATCGGGTCTGCTTCTGATTTTGATGATTGCGATTCCGTTAATGACAAGGTTATCTCAATCAGAATCAAGCTGAAAAAGCTCGGGATGGCTTGCTTCTTTCGTGAGATTGTGTCTGTCGTCTACAAGTAAGTTACGAACTTGTTCATTGTACAACATACAAGTAATTAACCTTGCGTACGGTAAGACTTCGACATCACTGATTTCTGATTTCTGACATCTGATTTCCAATCATTTCCCATCTCAAAACAGGGTGCAATGGTGATGGATGGTAATTAACCTTACCTTACGAGTAAAAGCTTCCTCTCTCAACAGTTACAATGCGTAGTCGTAACCGCATCGGTCCGTCTGTCAACCATCTTTGAATGAATGAATGAATGAATGAATCATCCTTCAATCAAAATCAATCGAAACAACAAAAACTAAAAACTGTGGATTGTGGAGGATGATTCATGAATCAATCATCGTCTCGTGTCTTGTGTCTCGCAACAAAAAACTTTTGAGGGACGACAACCTAAAAAGGGTGAATGAATCATGGCTGAATGAAGGCTCGCATCGATGGGCGGGACTTCGATACATGTACTGGATCCTGTTTCAATCTTGCGCCCACTGCCCACTGCCCAACTGCCCCACTGCCCCACTGCCCACTTGACACCCGGGCCAGACCCAGGAGTGGTCCGAAGTCCGAACCGACGATCAAAGATTAAGGTTACTTGTTCATTGTAGTGTACCGTATGGTGCCATGCCATTGCAATTTTATATCTAAAACAAGAAGTAATATATCAACCGCACTTCTACTAGTAGGACTTCTTCCATTTTGGTCTCTTTGCACTGATTCACCGATCATTCATCCATCACCGATTGCATTCCGCATTCTCCGGTCCAACGCATCCGCAACGAGGATTGGGCGCTTCGAGTCGGGGCATATACCTCTCTCTCTATCTATCTATCTCTCTCTCTCTCTCTCTGGGCTTCGTCCACCCCGTCCAGACAAACACAAAACGGAGTGATTGGATATTCGATACAAACGATCGGGGCATCGCACAGCATCGCATCGCACAGCATCGCATACCATAGCATCGCAGCCAATCCATTTCGAATCAAATGCCGGGCAAGCGAAAGAGCGCCCGAAATACCTCCCCGAGGGCCAAGCGAAGGGCCGGCGGCGAAGCGGGGACGAAGACGAACGAGAGCGACGAACCACGAGCCAACGATGCCGCCGCCCGAACGACGACGACCGCTGTAACGCTTACCGCGGAACGGGAGGGAGGCGAAACGGATGGAATCGTCGAAAACAAACAGAGCAACGGCAACGGCAACGGCAACGAGCAAAGTATTGGAGCCGAAGCTGCGACTGCTTCGGGCACGGGGGATGGTTTGAATTCGACTTTGAATCGCGACGATGCAAATGCAAATGCAAATGCAAATGCAAATGCAAATGCAGACGAACACGACGATGAACACGACAACGACAACGACAACGAGGAGGAAGAAGACGACGACGACGAAGAAGAAGAAGAAGAAGACGAACCCACCAGCAAATACGAGGTCCGACAACGCGTTCTGGCCCGCGACGAGGACGGGATCCTCTACTACGCCACCATCCGGCGCAAGCTCTACGGGATCAACCACCAAAAGACTATTTCGTGCCTGGGAATCTTCGATCTCGCTCCGGAAGACATTGTCATGGACAACAACAACAACAATAACAACAACAATGGCAACAATGGCAACAATGGCAACAATGGCAACAACTCGGGAGGGAGCAATAGCAACAGCAACAACAGCAACGACAACAGCAACGACAACAACAACAGCGAAAGGGACAACAACGCCCACGAGTGGCACTACTTTGTGCACTACGAGGGATGGAAGACCATCTGGGATCGCTGGGTTTCCGAGCGCGACATTCGGGAGGCCACGCCCTCCAACGTCGAGCGGATGCTGGAAATCTCAAGGACCCACCGGGCCTTTCAGAAAGAGTTTCGAGAAAAATCGAAGCAAAAAAAGATCCGGAACGGGGGGCTCTTTCTGCAGCAGTGGAAACGGAAACTGGACGACCTCCACCGCAGGTGGGACGAAAAGGAAACGAAAACGAAGCGGGAACGGGAACGGGAAACAACAACGAAGCCCGAGCGAGGCGGTGTCGCTTCGGCGGCGACCGCGGACGCCGCCGCCCCAAAAAAGGCGGCCGCGGAACGGCGCCGCAAGCGCGCCCCGAGGGCCAAGAAGACGAAGAACCAAAAGTCGCCGGGGGAACTCCTGAGGGATCGGTCCGAGCTCGTCCTGCAATCCTGTCTCGTCCAGCGGCAGGCCTCCCACATACAATCCATCCCTCTCTCGTTCGGCCTCAAGCGGATCCTGGTGGAGGACTGGGAAAATCTCAACAACGGCAACCGGGACGAAACCCTCGCTTCCCGCGATGGCAAGAGCAACAACAATAGCAACAACAATGGCAATGGCAATCATCACAACGACGACACCGTCCACTGGGACATGGTCCACGTCCTCCCGGCCAAGGTCACCATCCGGAACGCCCTCAGCCTGTACCTCAAAGAAAAGGGCATTTCCTGGGACGGAACCGCGCGCTTCGGCGACAAAAAAACGAGCGCCAGCCCGAACCAAAACGGTACCGGCACGAACAGCGGTGGTGGTGGCAGCGGAGAAGGAGGAGGAGGAGGAAGCAACAGCAACAGCAACAGCAAACACTCTGAATCCTCTCCCGATGACGGCAACGGGACGGACCCCAACCCCGAAGCATCGAACGCCGGTTCCAAACCCGACCCGGAACGAAACGCGAACGCAAACGCAAACACGAACGCAAACACGAACGCGGACGCAAACACAAACGCCAATGCGGACGCGAAAGCAAGCGCGAACGGTGCCCACGACTCCGCCGCGACCGGTGATGCTCCCTCGGCGTCGGCGGCTGCGGCGGCGGAAGCAGCAACAGCGACAGCACCACCAGCGACAGCACCACCAGCAACAGCACCACCATCGCCTGTCGAACCCACCGACGACGCGGCACGGGACGAGTCGAACAACTCCGGGTCGAATCGTTCCGAGTCCAATTCGACTTCCGGTTCCGCTCCCGGGGACGGAAGCGGGGATCCCGGCGCGGCGGGCCGGCTCGTCAAGGAGTGGACCGACATGGCCGAGGGCATCGTCCTCTACTTTGAGCAGGCCCTGGTGGCCCGGCTGCTGTACCCGTCCGAGGTCTCCCAGATTCTGGAGTTGGAAGAAGCCCTCCTGGAGGCGAACGAAGGAAGCGGCAGTGGCAACGGCAATGGCAATGGCAATGGCAATGGCAATGGGAACGGCAATGGAAGCAGCGCCGGCAAGCTGCCGCTCAAGGCCGACATTTACGGCTGCGAGCACCTGCTGCGGCTCCTGTCGGCGCTCCCGCGGATCCTCGACCAGCAGCTCAGGGATGCCCGCGCCAAGAAAAAACCACCGGGCAACGAACACGGAAACAAACCAACGGAGCACGAACGCGATCCGAGCAACGACGGCGGCGGCGACGGCGACGGCGACGGCGATCGGGAGAGCCTCACCGAGATCGGGAGCATGATCCTGGCCAAGCTGCAGGATCTGGCGCGGTTTTTGCAAAAGAACCAGGCGACGCTCTTCGGGTCCATGTACCGCAAGAAAAACGAGCGGGAACTCAAGAGGGACGCCAAGATACGAAAGCGACAGGAACGACGCCTCCAGCGAACCGCGGCGCAGCGGTCCGGGGAACCGCGGGGGGACGCCGACGCTGTCGCGGGAAGCGCGGGAGCGGACGGGTGAAGGAATTGTGGAATCCATGAATCAATCAATCAATCAATCCATGAATGAATCAATCCATAAATCAATCCATGAATCAATGAATCCATCATCCATGATTGATTGATTGATTCGGAAACGATGGAATGCCCCCCATTACAAATAGTGCATCGACGCTCTTGATGGAATTGCTGCTTCACACCCGACTCCGAATTTTTTTCAAAGGGATGATCGCTACACCTACGCGTACCGATTGAGATTTCAGCGCTGAATAGCAATAACGAGGTGACGGGAACGTAGCGATACTGGCTAACATTAATAATATTGTTATTATTATTATGATTTATTTTAACATTACGGAAGACGAAGTACACGTTTTGCGTTGGTCTTGAGGAAAGAAACAACTGAGACCTCTCGCGAAGCTGAAAGAGATGGGATGATCTCTTGTTGTCGTCAACGGGCGCATTAGTTCCGATGAGAGACAAGCTCCAAGCTTGCCTCTCCGCTTCTAATTTTGCAGCGCAACATATCCTGTAGTTGTTGCTGGCACTGTCGACTTCCGATTTTTGACGTTTTCGTTTCCTTCCGGTCCCCTTTTCCGAAAAAAAAAAGTCAATAACAATTAGAGAGAGCGCTCAAAACGCAGGGAGCTAGCTTGCTGCTCGATGACTGACTTTTAATTGCCACTGCTGGCTTCTTTTAGCATCCTGACCACCCATGGATGCTTCGGAACATCCTTCAAGAGGATTCGCTGTTGTGGTTCCTTGACCAAGAATTTGCGGATCAAATCCTTCGCATCTTCTGATACTTCGGGTTTGGCGGGGAATCTCAAATCGACACGTGAGATTCTTCTATACGTCGCCGAGTGACCTTCGGCTTCAAAGGGTGGTCCGCCGTACAAGAATTCATAGAGGAGGACTCCCAAACTCCAGACGTCGACAAATTTGTCGTGGTCTCGTCCCTCTACCATCTCGGGAGGGAGGTAATCCAATGTTCCGCAGAGGGTATTTCTTCTGGAGGTTGGGGCGTGAACCGACCAACCGAAGTCGGCAATCTTGATCTCACCATGAGCTCCGACCAGCAGATTCTCGGGTTTGATGTCTCGATGGATTACGTGTTTGGTGTGACAAAAATCGAGAGCCGTCGCCAAATCCGAAATGTACTTTGCCGATGTTCGTTCGGAAAAGTGCCCCTTTTGTGTCAGACGCTTGTACAGTTCGCCGCCCGGTGAGTATTCGAGAATCAAGTAGATTCGCTTGGAATCGTAAAAGTATCCATACATGCGAAGAATGTTGCGATGCCTCAGGTGCGACTGGATTTCGATTTCTCGGCGGAGTTGGTGCTCTACACCGGCCTTTAGAAGCTGGGATTTGTGAAGGACCTTGATGGCAACAATGTACTTGGATTGTTTTTCTCTTGCGAGGTAGACAGCTCCAAATTTTCCTCTGCCGAGGGGCTTGCCGATCTCAAAATCGTTGAGAGACCATTGCTTTCCTTGGCGTGCTCTCTGGGCCATCTCGTCGTCATGAGCAAATCCACCTTCAGTTCGTCCGCGAAACGATGATGGTTTCTCGAAATTGTGAGGTTGCTGCTTCTGTTGCTGAACCTTGCTATTGGTATTCCAGTGGCGCGATGCCCCGGACGGTTGGTGGAACCGGGTGTTTTCTTTGTCCATGTTTGTTTGTTATGTTTCTTCGCTGCTTATCGGTGCTTACTTCTTCGTTCTTTCGAATAAAGAGGGGATATAATGTTGTCGAACGGTGTTGGCGGAATACATCAAGGCGTCCTATCTACCTTGCGTCTATTGATTGATCTTTCTTGATGTTTGAGAAAGAGTTTTGTGTCGCAAAATCATGTGTTAGTGATGTTGAATCCTACTATTCTTCCAACACATGTCGTGTTGGCCAAATCGGTTCGACTTCTGATGAAGCTATTTGTCGCGTCGAAATGGCGATCGAAATGGGTTTTCCCGCGAAATCGAGTCGCCAAAGGCGCAAAACGACAGGACGTTATTGCTCGCTTTCGCATCTGAATACGAACATTCTAAGTATTTATACGAAAGTTGTGCTTTCTACAGAATTCCTTGCATGCGCGAGCAAGGCGGAGAATTGAATTTGTGACCATACCCTAATACTCTATGATCATATATTGAAGCAATACATCACATCTAAGAAGGCTTAGCGTTCTGGAACGTACTAGTAAGGTTACGTACCGGTACTTGTACTCGTACGAACTTGTGACCAACGAATTAATTCCCAACATACCGGTAGAGTAGTAAAAAGCATTGTTTTGTGATGTTTGCGTTCGCACAAATTCGCATATCGCAACGAGAACATCGGTCATTCGTCCCGTGCGATACTTGTTCCAGTACCGTATCCGTCTCACTTCTTATTATTTGATCAAAGTGCTGAGTGCCGAACAAGTCCCACAAGAACTTTTTCGAATTGACCATTTTCTTCTTGACTACGAACTATCTGGAAAGCATTGGGATGGGAGCTGTTCACGGAGTCTATCTCAAATATGTTGGCCTATCGGCACTCTCGTTCATGGGCTACAACATGCTGAGTCCCGATGGCGCAACTATGGATGGCTCGACCATTTCTGCTACATCGCCATCAGCGGCGGAACACAGGGAAGCCCATAGCACCTTGATGTTGGACATGCTTCCCCGTCTTGTCATGGGATACTCTGCTATATTAAACGGAGTGATAGCAATACTCTTCAAGTCAGAGCGAGGAATGTTGATAATAGGGAAGGACAAAACGACCGGAAAGATTCCGCTTTGGAGTTACCTGGTCTTCTTCCCCTTTCACCTTCCCACCTTGATGTACACACGCGTGCACCGCTGGAAAGACAAGGTTCACAGTCCACCCGTTCCGGTTGCGACCGAGGTTCAACCGGGATGGTGGGTAGGGGGATGCTACGGGCACGAGCTGAACATGGACTGGGGAGGCGTGATCGACCTGACGGTGGAATTTCCCGAGCACTGCTGGGACCGCGCGCACTCCTACCTGAGCGCTCCTACCTGGGACGGGGTGCCACTGGATCCGGCAGGACTAGAGGCGGCGGCAACCTTTGGCGTGGAGGCCCGAAAGCGCGGAGACGTACTGGTGCACTGCGCACACGGAAGGGGCAGGTCCACCACCACCATGTGTGCGTGTCTGGTGAAGGCCGGTCTATACGACAACTGGAAGGATGCCTTCGAGAAGGGAATCAAGCCCCAACGACCCGTCTGCAATCTGAACAAGCGGATGCGAGAAAACCTCGCCGCATGGCAGAAAGAATACGTTGACAGCAGAAAGTCGATATAAAGAAACGCGACAAGAAAAGAGAAACAATCTCGTTCGGTTGCCGTATTGGAACAATCGTACGCCTACCGTGTGGTGTATGACATGGCAGAGACTTAAAAACCCGTCGTTTGGTTGTCGTTGACCAAAAGTGGGAAAGGCCGCATTTGCGATCATTCGTGCTTTGATTTGTCAAGACCAAACGATTGATTCGGTGGAGTGTGTTCCAGAATTGACAGGTTCACGGAAATGGTTAGACCATTTCAACAGCACACTTCGTACAGTTACCGTACATTTGGGTTTGAATATTATGCTAGAATACTCGTTTTATGATGATGTGAACTGTATTTTATTTGAAAAATGGTTTAATGCAATACCTGCATTCAGTTGTATATAGATGTAGTATGATCATACGGCGACGCAACGATCAACGGAAAGAGGTTTCCGGATCTTCGTTGTTGTGCTTTGCGCCGATTTTGAAACCCACAACGGGGAATATGAGGTGAGAGCACAGTCGTCTTGACACTCCTCAGGCCTCATTTTGTGCTGTTCGTTCTTTGCAGTGAACAGAGTAGATGGCATGCGAGCGCCATCACGAACGACACGTCCGATGGGTTCGTGTCTCCGGGAAAGAAAAATGTGTTCTTGTCGTTCCGCGTCTGTAATTTATAACGCGTCCAACTTGTACTTGGCAAGAACGGCTTCCATGCTCTCGATAATCACGTTGGCAAGGTCGTCAAAATCTTCGTCTTCCCACATCAGAGGCATTCGACAATCACAGGCACGCGACAGCATTTCTGCGGTTTGAGGAAGCGGATCTTCGGCCGGGGCGAATCCCCAGTTCACGAAATTTCTGGCGTTCGTCTTGTGTCCAAAGAGCTCGACGGGAAGACCGTGGGCTCCACACTCATCGATAAAGTCTTGTGTCATCTCTTCAGTGAAAATCTCGCCCAGGTTGAACTGAATTGAATCGTGGACCATTCGGGTAACACCAGGGGTAAGCTGGGGTACGTACAAGTGCTTTCCGACACTGCTGGATTCGAGCTTTTCAACGACGTAGTTGTATCGTCGGTTGTATTTTTCGATGCGTTCCTCGAGGGTCTTAACTTGGGGACGAATTACGGAGGCTGCCAAGTTGCTCATTCGAAGCGAGTAGTTGGGGTGTTCGACAGAGAGGCCCTTGAAGTATTCAAGAGGTGGGACGGTCATGTGCTTTGTGGAAAGACCTTCGTAGGCACCCGCAATCGTAGCGGTTTGCGCGGCAATGTCCGGATCGTCCGTCAACAAAAATCCTCCCTCACCGGAGTTGATCATTTTGTAGCTCTGGCTACTAATGGCACATGCCACCCCCTTGTGGCCAGAGTGCTCCCCCTTCCAGAAGACTCCCAAAGAGTGGGCAGCGTCTTCCAGCAAAATAGCGTCGTATTTGTCGCAGAGGTCTTTGACGGCATCCATATCGGCCAACTTTCCTCGCATGTGGGAAATCAGGACGTGTTTGCAGTCAGGATTTTCCTTCAATTTCTTTTCCAAATCGGCAGTGTCCATGACATGGTCCTTGTCGGACTCGACGTAAACGGCCTTTCCGTTCGCGTGCTCAATGGCAGACGGAACGGCTCCGAATGTGAAAGCGTTCGACAAAACCTTGCCTCCTGGTTTCAATCCGGTCGTCTTGAGCAACAACATCAAGGCGGATCCACAGGAGTTGAGTCCGACACAGTACTTGAAACCGGTGTAATCACAGATCTCCTTCTCGCAGAGAGAGACAGCCGATTGTTCACCTGGGCCGATATTGTATCTGTAAAGACGTCCCGTTTGCATCAGTTCAAGGGCGGCCTCTTGCCCTTCTACGGGAATGGGATCAGGGGTCTTGATATCCTTTGAGACGCGGGTTCTTTGGAGACTGTGGAAAATAATGAAAAAAATACGTGAGAATAAAGTGCCGACGCAGTAGACCATTCTGCCATTGCCGCATCGAAGAAAAAACGTACACCTGAACCTTCTTGGCATTCTTGACCGGACTCGTGAGCAAGGCATCGGAGCCAATTGCAAGAACAGAAATAGCGAGAGGAAGGAACTTCATTGTTGGGAATTCTTCGTTTTATTCAAGTGTCTATTAAAATCTTGTTCCTTGCAATTGTGACAACAGGGAATGTTGAAGCGTCGGGTCGCAAAGAATACTTGAATCTCGGATGACGAAAAAGAAAAGAGCAACTTGCCAGCTGATGATCCCAACCGGTTTCGCAGGGGTATCTCCCAACTCGCAACATCATTTGTGAAGCGCATTTTCGAATGGATACACGGTTTTTTGTGAAAACGTGTCTTGAAATTGAGTTCTCATCCAATGAGAATTACTAACGTCACACGATACCAAAAAGTGCGGGAAGAGCAATGTCACTTCAAAATTTTTCTACCACGTTTCGAAAAGGTGAAGAAAATCGGGTGGCTGATGATGACGTTTACCACAATTTTGTAAATTTAAAGGAATTAACATTTTCTCGTCTCCGCCGAATTGTCCACGCGAGGCGACTAACACCGGGACATATTCGGAAGAATGAGACCTCACATAAGGTATGTATCTTACTCTCTATAAGTACATACGAATTAGAGCTTCCCACTCACGTACACTCTCCAGTACTAGGTAGATACGATGGCATAGTGATTTTAGAATTCAAATCTTCCAAACAATAGTATCACGATACTGTCGCTTGTCATTACGAATACAATGTTTGTACGTTGTATCTACGAGAAATACGGAGATACACTAATTTTCGAACGGTAGTACCGGTATGAAACATCTTTACGCTTGTAAAGAAGATAGGAGTAAGATTACTACCGGTACGTACTTCATACCGTGGGAGTCATAATGACCCGTTCGTACGTACCCCTCGTACGAGTATGTAGGGTTCGTATGATCCAAGGTATGTACGACATACGTTGTACGATCCTGGTATGGCGAATCACTGTTCTATTCATATCTTACAAGGGTTCAATCGGTAGCCTAGTTACGTATACATATAGCTATGAGTATACCTACTCCGTATTAACTACCGTACCGTACGAGTATCGACGCGTCCATCGTGCATTGCCCTCAGCTGCTGTGTTCCTGTATTTTGTTTTTGATTTTTTGTTTTGAGATTGAGATGAGAGAGATCGAAAATCGAAAAATGATCCCGTGAACGTGATGAATGTAATCTATCACTGTCACTATCACTATCACTATCACTCCAAATCCGAATAACGGAATGAGATGACTTCCGCACGAACCAAGACTGCAATGTGCATTATTGAAGTTCTTAGGTGACCACGTATATCAACATTTGACTCAGACCATTGACAGCGGATCTACGAAACAGAACTCTAAAGGAGCGAGAGCTGGAATAGAGGAGAGGAGAGGAGTGAACGCGCCTGTGTGCTCTGAAGTTTCAGAGGGACTGGGGATTGATACCCTTCGGTGGCGGATTTGTACGATGAAATAAGTCGATCCCGATAAGAAAGAAGAGAAGTAACATGGGTGTCGATAACGATGATCTAGGTGATGGTGCGGAAAATTCGGTCGGCGACTCGGTGAAGAGTTGCGAAGAGCATTTGTCTTCGCCAATCACTTCCCGTGTCATTTCGGAACCTTCCTCGGCGTCATCTGTCAGCGACGAAGATGACCAGACGGAATCGGACAGTGACGATTATTCCGAAACCTCTTCCTTTTCCAGGTCCGTTTCATCGGGTTCCCTTGAGCTGAATCCAAACTCTTCACTCGACAACCTGGACCTTCCTGCAATTTCCCTTTTGAAGGAAATCTTCCCAGAAGAAAGCACCGATTCTTTGAGAGAGCTGCATTATCAAAACATACTGGCCAACAAAACGTCGGTATCGTTCACAACAACCGTCTCGTCTATAGGAGTAGGACAGACAAGCACGTACGATGATCTTGGTGATGAAAACGTCGAGGGCAACCAGGAACGCCAGCAAATACGACAACAACTATGGGAACCGATTCGCCGGAATCTTCCTTTGTCCGAACTTCCGGACCAGGATTTTTTGCGACTGCCGAAATCTGTGGCTGTTCTTCGGGAAGGACAAGACGCGGACGGAACAAGCATACAAAAATATGAGTTTGTACAAGATTTAGAAGAACTTGCTCTAGAAGAATATCACTTGGCAGCGACAACATCCTCAGACCAAACAAATGATCCAAGAAGAAATCCCATAGAATACAGTACATACGTCGTAGATAGAGACGAGCGCTGGGGTCTGGGGATGACACTGCAACCAGTGGTTGAGGAAGGCGATCATTTGCGTAAACAGCAACGACAATACGCAGCTCCGGATTCACTGATGTCTCGGTACAGAGTCATACGGTTTGGCTTGTTGGTGAATGGATTCGTTCCCGACCCAAAAAAGATCGAGAGAGGAGAGATTGTGAGTAAGATCTCACAAAGCCCAGCTGCAGCTGCTGGAATTCGTTGTAACGACGTTCTGATTGGCATCAACGGCACGGCTTTTTTGTTACGGATGCCACTGTCTTCGTCTTTCACGGTCGACAGGCGGAGCTACGAATACAATTTTCAAAAGCAAAAGATTGTCGAGTTGATACAGAATTCACCCTCCCCAGTAGTACTTCACATCCGAAGGAAACGACAACAAATGCTGGGACCGAACGCGGTGATTCGAGCAGAATCAGATTCAATAGGAAAATCTTATAGTGAACACAGTGTTGCTTCCTTGCTCGATACAACCACATTCGATCTAGAGGAAAACGATATTGATTCAACGCACCTTCAGCAAACGAGTTCTCAACTCTACGAACAACAGCACACACCACAACAACAACGACAAGAACCGCGAAAATTGCAACAAGGGCGTTCTTCTACACCACTTAGACCTTCCTCATCGTCCGCCTTTCACAAACCTTCGCCTGCTCCAACTCCTCTCTCAAAATCATCTTCTGCGGAACGACATCCTCTCGCGGTTGCGCTAGCGCGGCGAAAGCTGATACGTTCCGGAGAGGATGAGTGGAGGATCACCCGACGATTGCAGGAATTTACAGATCGGGCACGGCAATGGGAATCGTCAAACTCGCTTCGGATTGCCCTGGGCGGAACAGGGTCTGGCGGTAATTCAGGATCTCTGGTTCCACATTTTGATCCTTGTGATTTACCACCCGATATGGCCTCTCTGATGGTGTTTGCGCAAGGGGGGACTCTCGAGCAGCAGGAAGGTTCGGACACCCGTGCCGCCAATCCAAACAATCATACACGCAAAAATCAAGAAGAAGCAGGCCAAAATTTCAACGACTCTCAAAGCCACGCGCTCGTGACGGCATGCACGAGATCAACTCCGCCCCTGCCATTGAGTTCGCCTTTGATTCCCTTCGAATATTTACAAGCCTTCTATGGGTTCGAAAAAGCCCAAGAGATTCGATCTCGAGTTGCCGCGACGGCTTCGTCGTCGTCGGACAGCGGATTCGCACCGCGAAAATTATTTTGGTCGCAAGAATCGTCGGAGAGGCATCGAAGACCTCGAGAATTCGAAAACAAGACCATGCGTTCGGATGATATTGCGTGGATCCCTTTGCATGGGATTCGGAAATCCTTGAGCGCTCGAATTCTTAACAGTTTCGTGGAAGGAGAGGAATCAAATAGAAATAGCGACAAGAAATTTCGTATTGCCTACACGATATGGGTATACGACGTGGAATCCGGAAGTGAATGGTATGCACCTATTCGTTACTGGGAAGATTTTTCTGATTTGCGTGGAGCTGCCTTGGATTTACTCCCATCGGGTTCCAATCTTCACAAGGAATTGTCCAACTTGAAGTTTTCGAAAGAACCTACAATTCCGAGCAACAGCAACAGTGGTTGGGGGGTTTCTCCCATGTCACCATTTCAACAACGGCGTCGACAAAAGAAAAATGAAGAGTTCAATGATGCGCGGCAGCAGACCTGTCAATTACTGGAAGAATTTTTGAGAGAACTCATTGGAATCATCTACACGTGTGACCCACTACACCCGAACACTGCAGAAATTGCTTTGTACGTACAGTCATTCTTGGGGGTTGATGCTGGGTTAGACGACAATAGCCTGCCTTTATCGTATGAGCGTACCTTCAGTAGCATTTCGGAGCGCAGAGAAGATGAAGCCCAACAACTACTGAAGCGCTCTATCCAAAGATATTCATGGCGAATATTTTTGTTGCACACAATGAAAGCGATCGTCGGTGACTTTGTTGATGCAGCGCGAACTCGTGGACCAAAACTGCACGAGATTGAATCCATGGAGATGCAGAATAATGCATCGGTGAAAACACGTGCAATGAATGAGCTTCTACATATTCAAAAGTTTCTGGACCAATTGGTCGACTTAATTTTGGATGGCTGCAATGATGACCTTCGCTTGATTGCGGCACGTCACGAATATTCTGCCATCCATCATTACATGGTTGACGAGAGCTATTGGGACAGGCTAGTAAGGTAAGCACATCACATGATCGCGGTAATTTTACAATCTACTAGAACTCTTTGCGTTCGTTTCTGATTATCATCTTTCCTTTCATCGCCATTCTGGTTATCACCCCTCTGTTTCAATCTGGCTTTTGCTTTAGAGAGTCCGTTCGTGAACAGGTCGAGATCGAAGTCTATGTTCCTCTGCGGAGCGTTGTGTCTAGACTTATCGTAAACGGGTGGCGACACGAGGATACTGAGGTACTTTTCAAAATAAAGGTAAATCGAGCGTAGTCGTATCGACCAATATTGACTTGTATTGTTTTTATGGACTGTCAAGAGGAACTGACGCTTGTTGATTATTGACTTCTCTGGTTACAAAGGAGCTCCGAAAACGACCACAAGGTATGTTTCGAATTGAAAAAATAAGTCCGTCTCACTGGCAATCAGTAGCAAATATATTGAAACAAGGAGTGGGAATGAGCACTCTTCCGTGCGTGAAACTTCGAGCTATTGTGGATGCTGCTCGAGAAATATCACAATTACACGGAAAAGAACATGGCGATGACAAGTTGTTGGGTGCAGATGAATTTTTGCCCATTTTCATTTTCTGTGTGGTTCGAGCGGAAATGGAACGGCCGTGCGCTCTGAGTAAGTTTATGTTCATCTTCCGGCAACAGAATAATGGCTCAGCTTATTCTTATTGACTCAACATTACAATGGTTTTGACTCTTTCACCAGGCATTTTGTTACAGAACCTTTGCGATAGAATAAACCGAATTGGAGAAATTGGCTACTTTCTTGCTTCTTTTGAAGCTGCAATAGCACATATTAAGGAGTTAGATCTGACGGAAGATCGAGAGGACATGCTTTCATTTTTGACTGTCCCGTTGACTGAAGTGTCGCTGAATGATTGATCCAAAGCTCAACCAAGCTCGGAATTTTGCTTGATGAAAGGATATGGATATGTGAAAATAATGTAGCTTATCTTTGATCAAAAGAAAGTCATAAAATCAACAATTTTTCTTCTCGGTCTGCGGACTTCGTTGCCCTTTATTATTCTTTGAGGAGTGGACAGGAGGAGATTTCTAGACACAAAACATTCCGAAGTACGAAACGAAATCTAATTCGTTCCCTCGCATCAACCGTTGTAATGGAGAAATCCTAACCATTACATCTTGAATAAAAAGGAACTCGGTAAACTTGGGTTTGCACGAACCTTTGAACGGAAATGATATGAGTTTCGAATGATTTCGTTCAGTGACAACCTGCAATCACTAGTAGTAGTAGTAGTAATGCAATAGTAACAACATGCATACTACTACTACTATACTTGTTGCACCAACAAAAAACATGGTCATGGTGATATTTTGCGAACGCATTAGACAGCAGCAGTCGTGCTGCAAATCCTGCGTGGACTCCTTAAAACAAGAAATACTCCACAGAAGCATCGACGTGGGGGAATTTCATGCTTTTAGATGATTTTGCTGTGCTTGAAAGTAAATTATTGTGTTTTCTCAATCATTAGACAAGACCTTAGGTCGTAATGTTGGCAAACAATATTTACGAAAGTCAATTGTAGGAACGGATGTCCTGGTGTATTGTCTCTGACAAAATTAGGTTCTTCCTACTACTACGTTCAATGAAATGGATTTTTTTATAGTCTTCTTCTTAGCTGTTCTCATAAAGACACTTTCTTTACTTGGATCAGTCAGAATCATCGGTTACTGTACAGTAGTACAATCTGTTATGGGATGTTCTGTCTATCAGAATGCCTCCAGAAACTTTGAAACTGCTACTATTGTCCTCAACTGCACCGCCACACACCTAAATCTAACCACGATAGCTACAAGAAGTGTACCACAGAAATATTTTTCATTTCAATTCGTCCGATTAGTTTCTTGTGCATTCCCAAAACGAGGTATGCAATGGCAGCAAAGAAAAGCGAAAAAAGAAGTGGCTACACGACCAAGAAATGCGTCCTGGTGGGAACCAGCATTGCTGTTGTACTACTACTACTACTACTAGTGCTGGTACTATTAGTAGTAGTAGTACTAGTAGAGATTGAAAGAGACCTCCCTACAACCCTTGGCACCATAGGATCATGTTGAGAGGATGTTAAAGTTGGCATATTTGTGAAGTTTGGTCTTTCCATATCTACAGTGGTGGTTGCTTTCAGAGAAATAATTTCTATCACCCTCCAGTTTCCTTCTCTGGTGAAATAATGTGAAGTAATTAACAGCAGTAGCCAACCTTGGACCGTGATTGGCCAACCCGTGATTGAGAAAAATGAAGTTTTCCCACTGAATCATTCATCTACCATTTCGATGCTTTCGGTTTTTCGCAAGGCAGACCGCAGACTGATGCAAAGTGTTATGTGTAATGTGCAATCCGTTAGTGCACAAATCGGTGTGCAACAAACCAATACGGAGTAACAAAATTGCGTTGCATTAGTGCATCGTCCATCTCTGCGTACGGTATCCGTTCGCATCACACGACAACCAAGATGAGCTCCAAGGCATCCATATTCCGGTCCATTGTCCACAGCCGCAAAACCTGCCGGCGATTTCAACCGGGACGTCTGATTCCCGAGAAAGTGAAGGAAGACCTACTTCGCTCTACGCTGGTGCGTTGCGAAACCTTTGCAGGGAACGAACTCTTATTGACCGGAACGATTTCGTTTTTAGATTGTCCACTGACTTTTTTCTCCGCGTTGTTTGTTTGTTTGTTTGTTGGTTGGTTGGTTGGTTTGCCTGCCTGCCTGTTTGTTTGTTTGTCTGCGTCTGGTTTTGCGTCTCCTCGACAGAGAACGCCTTCCAGTTTCAACCTGCAGCCCTCCCAGATCATTCTCGTCGAATCCCAGGCCACCAAGGACGCTCTGAGCGAGCGCGCCATGATGGGCCCGGGCAACCAGTTCCGCGTGAAGCAATCCTCCGCGGTGGCCGTCTTTCTGTCCGATCTGGAACCCACCAAGCGGGTGAACCACATCCACGCGCTGGAAAAGAACCACCGGCACCCCAACTACCGCGCGACCTTTCCGCTGGCGACCTCCTTTCTGATCGGGGAGGGCCACGCCGCCAACGCCATCAAGGGACTGGCCACCGACTGGCTCAGCGCGGTTCGGCCCATGCCCGAGATCGATCCGGTCCGCGCCTGGGCCTACAAGAACACGGGGCTGCTGGCCCAGACGTACGTCTACGCGGCGGAATCCCACGATCTGGCGACGGCCATGATGGAGGGCTTTGATCCGAGGAGGACCCGGGAAATCCTGCGGGTTCCCGATCGGTACGCCATTCCGCTCATGGTGGCCACGGGCTACGAGTACGAAGACGAGCAGAGCGCTTCCGAGACACCGACGCTGCGGTTGGATCTGTCCGAGGTGGTGTTTTCCGATTCCTTTGGGGAACCGTATGTACCGAGCAGCAACGGCAATGGCAGCGACAGCGACAATGTCGAATCGATAGATCGGCGAGATTCTTCCTAAGCAATCGTTTTGGGAAAGCCATTTCTTGGATCCGTACACTGTGTCTGGTATCGGATACACTCCGTTCGATCCGGCAGAGCTCGAAGGACAGACTATGGTAGAGGGTTGGAGTTTCGGGTCGTTGCGTCGATGCGTCGAGGAGTCGTCGAATGGAGTCGAATGCGAATGGAGTTAGTCGAGTCACCAATTCATTCCCTACCGATTTACGCACAACTTCATAGGAAAGCCCGGTGTGATGGGCATATCTTCTATCGTTGCAAAACAGAATTTGAAGTATGGTTATTCATACGTACATTCACGCTTACCTCCTCGTTATCCCGGACCGTCGAATGAATGACGTGAGTGAGTGAGTGAGTCGTCTTATCTATTGCAGAAATGAAGAAGTGTATCGGATCGCAGGGTCAGGGCCTATCATTAATCGTAGTTCTGGAGGGGATTTGAACTCGGTGAACGTTGTGATTTGCCTCTTCTTTATCCCGGACCGGGAGCACAAAACCATGTGTTTCAAGTCTTTGTTTCCCGCCAAGCGTTGCGCATCACGGGTACTCCGAAATCCAAGGTATCGGGTCCCCGGTACAAACGATACTCCCGCTTCGAATAATCGGATCCTCCATCAGCCTCCGAGCAAAATTTGAATTCGTTCAAACCCACATCCGATCCAAACCGAGTTTTGTGGGAGTTGCACCCACTCGAAAATCTCGAAATTGCAAACGGCTTTCCTTTCCGGAACGGGCCGTGCCATCCCACAACACCGATTCAGAACGAAACGAAAACGAAACAAATCAAATCAAAACAAAACAGAATACGTATAGTAGACCAGCACGACGCAGTGCAGTTTAGCGAACACAACTTCAAAGAGACTTTTTTCTATTTCTGTGGGATCATCCACTGTTTCATAGAACAAAACCCATTGCGAGGAACAACACCGACGCAACCACTAGACATTTTCAAAAAAAGAAACAAAACCGTGCGACGATGAATCCGATACCAGCGCAATGGAGCGCAAGGCTTTGCGCTGCCCTTGCACTGATCCTAGCTGTCACCGGCGCGGCAGCCCGCATCGATGCGACCGCGACTTGGAACCAGTTCCATCGGCACGAAAACCCTCAGCTCGCGAATGCTTTGCGGGGCAGCCGGTCGCTCAGAGATAGCACTATCACGACCCCCAACTGTTCCCAGGTCCGCGTCGCACCCTATCCCGCCGAGCTCCAGCTCTTTTACACCTACTCGGTAGAATTCAACGCCGATATGCTCCTCACCGACATGGAACGCGCGCTCGAAAACGCCCTGGCCATCGAGCTCGACATGTGCGACGTCGACGGACGTCCCGTCTACAAGGTCCGGACCGGCACAAAGCATTCCTTTTCCACATCGGGTACGTTTTACAGCATGCAAAAGCATTGCGTGAGTGTCGGTAGATATGGCTTTGTTTGCTTGCTGGTAGATGTGTCTGGGATTCAGTGCCTTGCTCAAATCCGTTTCTTTTGTTCTACCATGCTATACTCCAAACCTCAGGAAGGTGCGATCCAATTGTTACTGGAAACACCTGCATCGTCGTGAACGGCGAATCCGTGATTTTCCTCGATCGGAGCTCGGACGCCACCTTTGTTCGAAACAGGGCCTACATGGGAATCTCACGCGCACTGGGAGATCCGGCCTTTCTAGAGGGTTTTTCCAGCGCGGTGGTGTCGGCGGAACTGCTTTCGGAGGGTCACGCCTCCCTGGTGGAGAACCCGGTCTTCTTTTCCGAGGCCCTCGAAGAGGGATCGTATCCCTCCGGAATCACCACCACTGTTGCGGTCGCGGCCGCCTCGGTGACCATCGTGGTCGCCTCCATTTTTTGCTACGGAGTGATGCGCAAGACACCGTCCGACGATCCCAGCGTCCGGCACAAGAACCGCTCCCTACGAAAGTCCAGCCCACGGACGATCGTCTCGGGGTCTCCACTCAGCGTCCCGGCGCGACGTCACTTTGTGCGCCTGGAGGACTTGACCCCCGCCTCGTTTCTCACGGGCAGTTTATCGCCCCACAGCGAGTCCAGCGCACGCGTCCCGCACTACATCCGCGACGGCTACGGCGACGATGGGGACGGCGATTCCGACTCGGCCACCTCGGACAAGAACCTGACCGTGAACTGGAGCGTTTCCGACATTACCTCCGACTCGGCATCGCTCCGCTCCGTTGTGTCTCGGACGCCGAGCACGCTGGAACGGATCGACGAGGAGGAGGTCGAGGACGGGGAGGACAGCCTGGATGATGGGAACCCGAGCTGTAGGTTTTCGTATTCCGAAGACTCTACGATGATCACGAATTCGTTGTCCAAGGCCGGGAGAATGGTCCGCGAAGATTGCTGCGACGAACACGAACACGATTCGAGCCACAAACCGACGAATCTCTCGCGATTCGACTGCGCCAGCGAGCGGCGGGATCGGGTCTTGGACCTCTCCGACCTCGATGCGTGTTTCACCATTCGTCCCGGCGAAACGGAGGAAGTCTTTCGAGATCTCGACGACCTATCGAGCGAATGCACACAGGAAAGTCCCCTCGAAAGCATTCTGCTGCACATGAAGATGTCGTCCGAGGAGAGCGAGGAAGATTTGTCCCAGGCAAGCCTCAGCGATACCTCGGTGGTGTCCATGGTGCCTCTTGGGGACTCGATGGAGCCGACTCTAACGGAGGACAGCATTCTCAGCCTGTCGGTCAACTATGCCATTGGTGAGGATTCCGAGCACGAGTACTCGATTTCGGGACCGCCGCAACTTGGTGATTCCAAACTACCACCGCTCTCGTCTGCGTCGGCCCAGGAACACTCGGATTTTTCAACGCCGGAGTCGAATCTCCTTCCGAAGCGGGAAGAAAGCGAACCCTCCTCGATCTCGACACCCGTGGAAACGAGTTCCGTTGCAATTGCGGATTCGGATGCACACGAGGAAACAGCAATAGAAGCATCGCTGCCAGCACAAGACTTCAATGTCAACGACGATGGAGATGATGCGCTTGCTATTGTTGATGGCCACACTCCAAAACCATCTCTAAATATTGAGATACAGGTGGATGTTCGGGATTCGTCGGTTGGTGATCTGTCCCAAGTATCTGCTTCTACCAGCGGCGATTCTGTACACACTACAGAAAAAGAGAGCCTCTCATGTTCCGAACCCGCAACCGATACTAGTACTAGCACGGACTCTTCAGCTTCCGTACCGAACGAGAACCCTACACCGACCTCTCTGTGTTGCGCCAATCACGAAGAAACGAATAACAACGCAGAGGATTCCACCGCAAGAGCAGACGACCAGAACAACGACACAACATAAATGCCCGTCCCGCGGACAGTTCCTGGAACCAAAGAACACTTCGGCACCGCGCAACTCGTTTCCCACTGGCCATCCCTTCCCCAGCTCACGACGGTACAGTTTTCCGATGGTGCAAACCCATGGCACTATTGTTATTTCGATTTCGATTATTTATTTATTTATTTATAACGCTATTGCGATGTTGATACTAAAAAAAATAGAGCAGAATATGCTCACCCGCCGAGGATCTCCGAGGATGTTTTAATTAGTACTAGTACTAGTAAAAGTAAGGGTTCTATCAGTTTGTTGCAATATTAATTTAAACAAAGCAAGTCAATTTGCCGATTGCTCTAAATAGCTCTGAAATGGTTCCCGTGTTGTTGTATTGACTGCCTCTTGTTGGCAAATCAGAACAAAGAACATGATCACATCTCTTTCCCTCATCTTGGTGTTTTCTTGGTGTAGATGCTGGTGATAGTAAGAAGAAGAAGAACTGGTGGTGTAGGCCGCCAAGAGGGGAGGGGAACTCCTAGTAGTAGTGTCTCTTGCTCTAGATTTAATGAGACTTTGTATCGAGCTATGGTATTAGACCTTGGATCTAGATTTGATGTTTACTATATTGAATGGCAGGGTGAAGGGTGTAGGTTTTAGGTTGCTGGGTGCAGGGTCAGTAGTCCGTAGCCTACTACTACCACCACTAAGATTTAGTACTACATGTTGTTCTGCAACAAAGGGAGTAAATGTTGGATGCTGGATGTTGTATTCATACCGTTGGACAAGTCCCCTTTAGTGAACCCAAATCATCCCCCAAAGAGCTCTTCCTCCCACCGGTGCCACATTCCAAGCATTCCAAGAAGTAAATCATACAATAAATCACGTAAGTTTACCGCATCACACAAAAGCTTCACGACAACAACATACCGCACAACATTCCTTCGTGTTTGTAGTTTGTAGTCTTGACTTGGTAGAAGAGCCCGCGTTTGGTTTGCATTGCTGCTTTGACTTGGTCCCTGGGAAGTGCCTGTTTGCTTCGCTTCGGACGAAAGCTGGTCGAACTTTCCATCCCCATTGTCAGATTAGAGCCACTTGGGTTGGGTGTTTAAACGATTAATCAATCGGCATTGCAAGTGCAATCGAATATCGAATCAGTCGGATCAACAACAAGTACTTTGTACTTTTTTCTTTCACCTCCATCCATCTATCCATCTATCCACCCACCCATCCATCCATCCATCCAACAAAGAAACAAAACAACAATCATCATGGCGAACGTCAAAGATAGCACCGATGTATCCAAAAAGAAAAAAAAGAACAAGGGCGCAAAGAAATCCGTTCCCTTCACTCCCGTGGAACGAATGGAGGACATGGCCCTGACCTCTCGAGTTACCGAAGCGATGAGTCCCCACCTGAACGGTCTGACCGACAAGACGCTGACGGAATTCATTGTCCACCTGACGGAGACGCAACTGAAAAAGGGGGGAGCCGGACGACCGGAACGCTGGCGGGAGGGACAACCGCTGGAAACGCACGTCTTGCTGGAAGAGTCGCAGCACCTGAAACAGCGCATGGCCGAGAACGGGGCACCCGACCTGCCGCTGAGCTTGTGCAAGAGTCTGCTGGAATGGGTCCGCGATCAATCGCCAAGGATTCGGCGCTGGGCGAAGAAGCAGCGAGAAAAGGCCGAGAAGCAACAGCAAGCGACGAACGAACAAAAATTCAAGAGCACCGTGGACGGGGCCTCCCATCCCCTGTCGACCAACTTTCCGGGACTCGCCAAACCCAATCTGCAAACCAGTGTGCCACTGGACGATGGCTTTTACGAACACACCGAGGGTTCGGGCCGCGAGATGAAGCCGCCGCCCCCCGTGGTTTCGTCGGGAGGTAGTGGTGGTGGTGGTGGTGGTAGTGGTGTCGCCGAGTCGAGCCGTCGGAGGGGAATTTCTAACCTGCCGGCCTGGATGACGAACAACACCGACACGGACAATACCAGTACCGGTGCCAGCGGTTCGAAGCGTCCCCGATCGGCTCCAACCCTGGAGGTACACGAGATCTACACCGGTCGGGTCGAGCAGGTCCTGGACTTTGGGATTCGAATCAGCCTGGACGATTTCAAAAGCAACAACACGTCGGGCATGTGCTACAAGAACCAGCTCCCCAACAACTACGATCGCCGTGATTTTCGAAAGGGCCAATCGGTGTGGGTCAAGCTGGTTTCCATGACGGAGACCAATTCCGGAGACAAGAAGCTGATTCTGTCCATCAAGGACGTGGACCAAAAGACGGGGCGGGATCTGATGCCCTTTCGCAGGACGGCGGCGATGGAATCCTCGTCGACATCTGCTTCGGCGTCCTCGTTCGACATCAACACCAAAACGGCCACAAAGGCATCCCTGTCCTCCACGGCCGTCGTCCATCCCGGCCTGGACGTAAACAAGCTCCGGGCGACGGAGCGGCGGGAAGCCGGCCGTGCGGGCAGGGGGTTCCGACCGACCAAGCAGGCCCTGACGGAGCACGAACTCTTCGAGGCGCAGCAACTCATCAAATCGGGGGTCTTGCCCGTTGAGCAATACCCCACCTTCGATCCCGAACACGGAATGCTGGCGGTGGAAGAGACGGAGGAAGAGACAGAGGTCGAGCTGGCCGAAGCCGAACCCAATTTTCTTCGCGGACAAACGAAACGGAGCGGCCGGAGGGACCTGGAACCGATCAAGATTGTCAAGAATCCGGATGGGTCGCTCCAGCGAGCGGCTCTCCAGCAGTCCACCCTGGCCAAGGAGCGCCGGGAATTGCGACAGGCCCAGGCCAACCAATTGATCGACAGCATTCCCAAGGATCTGAATCGACCGTGGGAGGATCCCCTTCCCGAGGCGGGAGAACGCCATTTTGCGCAAGAATTGCGCAGCATCAACGTCATGTCCCAGCTCGAGGGAGCGCCGGAGTGGAAGCAAAAGGCGGAAAACAAGACCCTGAGCTACGGTATCATTTCCAACAAATCGATCAAGGAACAGCGAGAGTCGCTCCCCATTTATCGATTGAAGCAGCAACTGATGTCCGCGGTGCGGAACAACCAAGTTCTGGTCGTGATCGGAGAAACCGGAAGCGGAAAGACGACGCAAATGACCCAATACCTCGACGAACTGGGGATCACGAAACGGGGGATGATTGGGTGCACGCAGCCTCGTCGTGTCGCCGCGGTTTCGGTTTCCAAACGCGTCGCCGAAGAATACGGATGCGCTCTGGGCGAGCAGGTTGGGTATTCGATCCGATTCGAAGACGTGACGTCGTCCGATACCATCATCAAGTACATGACGGACGGTATGCTCATGAGAGAATACCTGGCGGACAACGATCTGAAGCGATACTCGGCACTGATGCTCGACGAAGCCCACGAGCGAACCATCCACACCGATGTCCTCTTTGGCCTGTTGAAGGATTTGTGTCGCCGGAGACCCGACCTAAAAATCATTGTGACCTCTGCGACGCTCGATGCCGAGAAATTTTCGACGTACTTTTTTTCCTGTCCGATCTTCACGATCCCCGGAAGAACTTTTCCCGTCGAAATCTTGTACACCAAAGAGCCCGAGAGCGATTACCTCGACGCGGCATTGATCACGGTGATGCAGATCCATCTGTCGGAACCGGCGGGAGACATTCTGGTGTTTTTGACGGGACAGGAAGAAATTGACTACCTGCTGCGAGACCCTCTACACCCGAATGCAGGCCCTGGGCGACCTGGCACCCGAGCTCATTATTCTACCGGTTTATTCCGCGTTGCCCTCCGAGATGCAGTCGCGGATTTTCGAACCGGCTCCCCCGGGCTCCCGCAAGTGCGTCGTGGCAACCAACATTGCCGAGGCATCGCTGACCATCGACGGAATTTACTACGTCGTCGATCCCGGGTTTTCCAAGCAAAAGGCCTTCAATCCGAAACTGGGAATGGATTCGTTGGTGGTCACGCCCATCAGCCAGGCCTCCGCGAGGCAGAGAGCCGGACGTGCCGGAAGAACGGGACCGGGGAAGTGCTATCGGTTGTATACCGAGCACGCGTTCAAGACCGAGATGCTGCCGACCAACATCCCCGAAATCCAGCGCACCAATCTCGGGAACGTGGTGCTGCAGCTGAAAGCCATGGGGATCAACGATTTGCTGGGATTCGACTTTATGGATCCGCCGCCGGTGGCGACCCTCGTGGGCGCACTCGAAACACTCTACGCGCTCGGTGCCCTGGACGAAGAAGGCCTGCTGTCGAGGCTGGGACGAAAGATGGCGGAATTTCCGCTCGAGCCGAACCTGTCCAAGATGCTGATTCTCTCGGTGGATCTCAGTTGTTCGGAGGAGATCCTGACCATTACCGCCATGCTGAGCGTAGAGAATCCCTTTTACAGACCCAAAGACAAGCAGGCGCAAGCCGACATGCGAAAGGCCAAGTTTCACCAGGCCGAGGGCGATCACCTCACCCTGTTGGCGGTGTACCAGGGCTGGGAAGCCGCGAAATTTTCGAGTCCCTGGTGCTTTGAGAATTTTATCCAAGCCAGGAGCATGAGGAGGGCACAGGACGTCCGAAAACAGCTGGTTACCATCATGGACCGATACCGCTTGTTGCTGATCCGAGCCGGGAGAAACCACAAGCTCATCTGCAAGGCCATCACGGCGGGGTTCTTTACGAATGCCGCCAAGAAGGATCCGCAAGAGGGCTACCGAACGCTGGTGGATCAGAACCCGGTGTACATCCATCCGTCTTCCGCCCTGTTCAACAAAAACCCGGAATACGTAATCTACCACGAATTGGTGCTGACCACCAAGGAGTACATGAGAAACATCATGGTCATCGATGCCAAGTGGCTGACGGAACTCGCTCCCAACTTTTACAAGTCCGCCGATCCGAACAAGATCACGAAACAGAAACGCAAAGAGAAGATCGAGCCGCTCCACGACAGATTCAATCCAAAGGACTCGTGGCGTCTGTCCCGACGAAAAGGTTAAAAAATTGCTATTACCTTGCCACGCACAAAATAATTCGATGGGTGGATTATTATTTTTTAATCACGACGGTTTGATACTCTTTTTGTGTATTGTGCTCTACTGTAATGACAAGAAAGCGTTCTGTCCGGTTCGGTTCTGTTCGGTTCTCGTTGCTCACTAAATTCAAGGAACGACTGAATCCATAAATATCGGTAAATAATATTGCGTGTATCAACAGGAAGCAATCCATCAGTCCAATCGCGGGAGGTTCTTGTTGATGTACTGCAACCCGCAACCCATCACGGCTTCGCCCGTCGTGGGATACGAATGAATGTTTCTGCCGATGGCGTGCAGGCCCAGGTTGTTTTTCATGGCCAGCGATACCTCGTTGATCATTTCCCCGGCGCGATCGGCGACGATGGTGGCTCCCAGTATCTCGTCGGTTCCCTTCTTGGTCACGATCTTGACAAAGCCGACGTTGCGGTTTTCCAGGAGCGCCCGATCGTTGTGTTCCAGGCCGGCCCGGTAGACATCGCAGTCGAGGCCCTTGCCGCTGGCTTGCTCCGCGGAGGAGATTCCGACCGTCGCAAACTCGGGCTCGGTATAGGCCACTGCGGGGATCACCAGGCTGCTCAGCTTCCAGTCGTCCCCGGCCAGAGCGTTCTGTACGGCCATCTTGGCCATTTCTCCGGCGACGTGCGTCAGTCGCGGGACGCCGGCGCAGCAATCCCCGACCGCAAAGACGCGGGGATTGCTGACCGACCGCGCGTTGTCGTCGACGACGACGCCCCTCCCCGCCTGAAATTCGACGCCGCCCTCTTGCAGGCCGCAGTCCTCGACGTTGGCGAGGCGTCCGGAGGCCACCAGCAGGCATTCGCACTCCAGGGTCTGGTCTCCGACGCGGACGGCCATGAGCGGGAGTCCGGATTCGTCATTATTATTATTATTATTTCCTCTGAGGGTTTCGACGCTGTCAATGCCCGAGCTCGATAGAAAGGCGACGCCGTCGTTTTCCAATTCGCTCTGGATCAGCGCGGCCGCTTCCGGATCGCCGGCCTTGGATTCAAAGAGGCGCGACGAGCGATTGATCACGGTGACCTTGGTTCCCAGGAGAGAAAAGGCTTGTGCCATTTCCAGGGCCACGACTCCTGGAATCGGATGACAGGCAAAAAAAAATCAAACAAACAAACAAAAATACAAGACGGACAAACGACCCAACGAACACACGGAAGCGCAAGAGACCAAACGACAGTGTCAGCGACGCGACGCTCTGCGCTTTGGTTAAAAACTATGTTTTTTTTTTGTACAAACCAATCCCATATCGTAGCTCGGCCCAATACAACACACTAGAACACCAGAAGACGAGAAAGACGAGACAAGAAGAGACGGCACTCGGCAAGACAACGCAAAAACTCACCGGCACCCTAAAATAACCATGCGTGGCGGGAGCTCCTCCAGATTGAACAGCTGCTCGTTGGTCACAAAGGGAGCCTCCCTCAGGCCCGGAATCCCCTCGGGAATCGCCGGTCTCCCCCCTGTCGCCAGGACGCAGGTCTTGAATCTGAGGACCTGGCCGTTGACCTCCACCGTGTCGGGCCCCGTCAGCCTCCCCCGCCCCTGGTAGACGTGCGCTCCCGTGGCCTCCGTTCCGGGGTGACCGTCGGCGGGAGCGATCGCCGCCCGCTTCTCCCGCAGCCGCCGCATCACTCGGGGAAAGTCCACTCTCAGACTGTCCAGGTCCAGGTCGATCCCGAGGGACGCCGCCCTGCGGATCTGCGCCACCGCCCTTGCGCTCGAGATCAGCGCCTTGGAAGGGACGCAGCCCGAATTGAGGCAGTCTCCCCCGGCCAGGTGCTCCGAGATCATGGCCGACTTGCCGCCCCGGCGTCCCGTTTGCTTGCTGCTGACGAGTCCCCCGGCGCCGGATCCGATCGCGATCAGATCGTAGATCGGGTGGGGGGCGTCCTCCATTTCCGTCACGAATCCGCGGGGATGGACCTCGTTCAGGAGCTTGGCGTTGTGCTCGTCGAGCGGCCAGATCCCCAGTTCTTCCCGGGCCTCCCGTGCCAGGTCCGCATCGTTCTCGGCCCACGAGGTTGTCGGGGAATTCGTTGTTGGTTTTGTGGCTTCCATGGCGATTGTCGAAAGTCGTTTTTGGGTTTGCAGTTGTGCGCTCTTCGGTATGTTATTCGGACGGGGGTTGCAGAACGCTTTGGTCAACGACCGCGAATCCATCCAAAGGAGAAACGCGATGGATCTCGTCCAAGTTCCCATTCTCTTTTTTTCGTCGTGGATTCGAGGAGTGCTTAGAGCTTAGCGCTTAGTGCTTCCGCCGTTTTGTCTCGTCGACACGGAATA
This sequence comes from Pseudo-nitzschia pungens, assembly GCA_037355855.1. Lineage (NCBI taxonomy): Eukaryota > Bacillariophyta > Bacillariophyceae > Bacillariales > Bacillariaceae > Pseudo-nitzschia > Pseudo-nitzschia pungens. The sequence continues at coordinate 326,181 of CM074762.1, read as the reverse complement.
ATTACTACTACTGTATTTTGGAAAAAGATATTGAATCCCGCTCGGTCAACATTCGTCTGAGTTCACGGAGTAAGATCTTACCGGTAAGGTTTATTACGGTAGGGAGAAGGACAAGTACAAGTAAGATTACAGATTAAAGTTTTACGTAACTTACTCGTAATCACTTGTAGTTGATGCGGTGACGCGAATCAATCAGCTTGCCGTAATCTTTTCTTCGTCAATCTTATGAAATAAGCACAAGTTCGTAGTCCGTACCTAAGATACATAAGGTAACAACACTGCTGACTGGACAAAAGGTACGTATGTACGAGTAACTTTCGTGCATCTGAATTGAGAATGTTGTCGTTTACTCGAGCCCCTACGGTACCTACGAGGTAACCTTACGAGTAATTTACTCGTAAATCATGAAGCTATCTCAACGACCAAAAAATGATTGGTACGGATGTATAAGTGTCAAAAAACCCGGATGTATAAGTGTCAAAAAACCCGGATGTATAAGTGTTCAAAAAACCCGGATGTATCGTTTAGCTGCGGCGGAAAAAACTACTGATGACCAGTAGTTTTAGGACCATCTTTTATTCCTGATCGTATTAGTCAAATATCATTTTAATGTTAATCTGATGAGTCTTATTTTACTCAATTTAGTCAAACATCAGTTCATTTTTGATTGAATACTGATCCTACTAGTCAAATTTTACTCAATTTTGGAAAGACGTTCCTTCGGAGAAAAAAGAGAACCCGACTCATTGAATCAAAGTAGTCATCACCGGTAAACCTCACTAAAATTGTTGAACGTAAAATTTGAATCAAATTAGTCATTACTAGTAAATGCGTGTGGTCCTAAAAATGCGATGGGCCAACATAAAACTTGAATTGAATTAGTCATTACTAGTAAATGCGTGTGGTTCTAAAGTGGTTCTAAAAATGCGCATATGCGCATGTGCCAAAATTACATGTGTCAACTTCAGTGAGTATTTGCAACAACAAGAGCACCTCTGAAGTCTATAGAACCATATACCTATGGAAAGAGGAGAGTGAGGGCTTTCTAACAAGCCATTACTTGTTGCTATTGGATCTATACTTTAGAAGTTATGATTACTCCAAAAAAAAAATGCGCATATCTGCAGTTTTAGAACCCCGCCGCAGCTAAACGATAAGTGTCAAAAAAATCCGGATGTATAAGTGTCAAAAAACCCGGATGTATAAGTGTCAAAAAACCCGGATGTATAACTGTTCAAAAAATCCGGATGTATAAGTGTAAAAAAACCCGGATGTATAACTGTTCAAAAAACCCGGATGTATAACTGTTCAAAAAACCCGGATGTATAACTGTTCAAAAAACCCGGATGTACCGGTATAACTGTTCAAAAAGATCCGTGATTTTTTTCATGAACGTTACGCATCTCGTTCTACGTATTAAAATAGGTAGATCACACGTTGATATGTAGTATGTACTGTAAGTTCATACGTATCATTTTGAAAAAACTTAACCTGTCGCGCGGTGCGCATGTTTTCCATTTCCGACCGCTCCCGTATGACGAACGAAAATAATGTGAATTAAGATTCTTCAGATTTCTTGTGATCCATTAATCCTTACGAGGTAAGTTACCGTATGACTACAAGTAAGCCTTACGTGTTCGTACTCAGCAATCTAATCGCAAGAAATAATTTACGGTATTGAAAATACTCGTATGATGACTGATTGGCGATTCCTGATCGATCGGGTCTGACATGACAATTGACTAAGATTACTGTACTGACTTCCTTTTACCCTTGGCATTCACCCATCCATGCTGGATATGCTCCACCGTATTGACCTGCTGGAACTGAGGAGTATGGGAACATCCGATGCAACGACCGACACCGTTTCTGAATGTGAAGCCAAGGACCCACAGGATGGAAGCACTACTGCTGTGAGGAAAGAGAGCTTTTTTCAAAGAGAATAACCTAATCACTAATCGTATCAATTTTAATGAGTAGTAATGATGAGATAGTGATAGTACTTTCGTTTCGACGAATGGAAGTTTCCGCCGGGGAAAGACTTCAGGGGTTGTCGCGTGACTGGCGCGGCTGTGGTGTCGACTGGCGCGTTGTGGAAAGGGTTTGTTCACGTTCGTTGAGTAGCAGGATCATTCAATGGTTGCTTGCGTCCCCTTTCTCCGTGGGTGTAACAACTAAATCGTAGCGCATACACGCTCTTCTCGTCAGCGCGCTTAGACGCTATCGGGAAGGAGCTTGAAGGGAAGGGCTTCCCGGTTTTGTTCGTCTCCGATGAGCTTGTAGTCGATGGTCTTGGCGTTGAAATCAACGAGCATCATCTGGAACTCTTCGGCCGAGACGACCTCTTGTTCCATGAGTGCCTTGGTGAGGTGCTCGAACAAGTCTCTGTTTTCGAGGAGGATGGTCTTGGCAATAATGTAAGAGTTGTTGACGAGGCGCTCTGTTTCTTCTTCGCAGTCCTTCATCTTCTTGTCTCCCCATCGGGTGCGTCCCTGCAACATACCCATTCCCATGAATTGCGGGTTTCCACTGCTCTCATCGAGGCAGATGCTACCAACCTTCTCGCTCATTCCCCACTGTTGGACCATGCGCTTGGCAATATTGGCAACCTGCTGAATATCGTTCGAGGCACCGGTTGTGACCTTGTCCTCTCCATAGATAATTTCTTCGGCGAGACGTCCACCGAGCGCGACAGCCAGCTGCGATTCGAGGTATTGCTTGCTGTACATACCCGATTCGAGACGAGACTCCTGGGGAGCAAAGAAGGTCAATCCACCAGCTCCATTGGAACGAGGGATGATCGAGATCTTCTGAACCTGGTCATAATCGGGGACCAAGGCTCCCACCACAGCGTGTCCAGCCTCGTGGTAGGCCACCATTTCCTTCGACTTCATCTCTTGGTTGCCACCCTGCTTTTCGAGTCCAACCATGAGACGATCCACGGCTCCATCGATTTGTTCCCATCCAATGGTGCTCTTGTTGGCACGCGCGGCAGAGATTGCCGCTTCGTTCATGAGGTTCTCCAATTGGGCTCCGGAGTATCCGGGTGTGCGGCGTGCAATGGCTTCCAAGTCCACATCGGGTTCGAGGGGCTTTCCTCTGGAGTGGACTCCCAGGATTCGTGTTCGTCCCTTAAAGTCGGGAAGGTCCACGGTGACCTTGCGATCAAATCGTCCGGGACGCAAGAGGGCCTGATCCAGAATGTCCACACGGTTAGTAGCGGCAATGGTAATAATACCGGGATTGCCATCGAATCCATCCATTTCCACCAGAATTTGGTTCACGGTCTGTTCGCGCTCGTCGTTTCCACCGGCAAATCCGGCACCACGTTGACGTCCAACGGCATCGATCTCATCGATAAAGATGATGCAAGGGGCATTCTTCTTCGCCTGTCCAAAGATATCACGAACGCGGGAGGCACCCACACCTACAAACATCTCCACAAACTCGGAACCACTGATCGAGATAAATGGAACACCAGCTTCTCCGGCAACGGCCTTCGCCAAGAGCGTCTTACCGGTACCGGGAGGTCCGTCCAGAATGACACCTCGTGGAATGCGGCATCCGTTGTTGGTGTACGCCTCGGGCTGTTTCAAGAAGTCGACGACTTCGCACAACTCGAGCTTGGCTCCGTCACATCCAGCGACATCGTCAAAGGTAACTCCGGTATCGGGGACCATCTGGATCTCAGCCTTGGACTTGGCGAATCCCATCGGTCCTCCGGGGCCTCCGCCCATGCCTCCCATTCCTCCTCCGGCGCGTCGGCTCAGGAAGAAGAGTCCGGCAAACAAGGCCGCAGGGAAGATCAGGGATTGTGCGAGCTCGCCGAGGCCACTGGCTTCTTGCTGTGGCAAAACGGTAACATCGACCTGCCGGAAGCAACAGAAATCATATCAAATAATATCAAATCAATTCAAATCAAACCAAATAAGAGTCGAGAAGAGCGAAAGTGCAATGAAATCGTTGAGCATCTCTGAAAAATTCAAGCCAAAAAATAGTCCACAAACCGAGACAATCTGTCGTTGTCGATTCCATTCCATTCAATTCGATACAAAACGAGATAGAACAAAACAAAACGCACCTTGTGGTCGGTGAGCTGGGTGAGGAGACCGGGGTCGTTGGGGAGGGCCTCGATCTTGAGGCGGGTCCCGTCCACGTCGACTCCCAACAGCTGGGTACCATCGGCACTGAAGGTAACCTTCTCGATCTTGTCGGCGTCCACCAGCTTGAGGAAGTCCGAGTAGCGAACATCGGTGGGTCCGTACTGGCTCTTTTGGATCACGGGTGCGTCCACGTCGGCGGCCATGGAGAGGGCGCTCGATCGTTGTTGCTGGTAGCTCGATCGAACGGGAGAAACGGGAGCAAAGGCGGCGGTTTGCTCTCCAAGGAGGAGGGCCAGAACGGCGGTGGCTGCGAACTTCATGGTTCTTTTCGTTGTTGCGTGGGGGTTTTGGAAGTTAATGGGAAAGACAGAGTCACGTCTGAGAGATGAAACTGTTGCTTACAAGCTAGCGGCTTCGAGTCTACAGTGGTAATGGAGCAATTGAATCGTGCAGGGCTGATGGTGTGGCTCTTGTGTCACCAACTTCTACTTATCACCGAATGATGCAATCCGAGTTTGGGTTGTGACCTTGATTTGATGGATTGACTGGTGAGTTAGTTGACAGGACAATTCGTTGATGGGTGATAGAGAGAAGCAGATGGACGAGGAACGGAACAAAGCTGCGTCTGAATCACCGCAGGCGTACGAAAATCAAAAGAGAGAAATCAAAAGTCAAGCTGCTGATGATGTTGAACGATCGACACGCAGAACTACGGGCCATGTGTTCCCATGGATACGAGTTTCTTGTAAGTTACTCGTAGTAAGGTAATTGCTCGTAGTCACAGACCGCATGCACATGCGGGCACTTTGATTTTTGATGTGTGAGTGAGTGAGTGAGAGAGTGATGATGATTCATTCGAACGTCGCCCTGTCAATTCGAGAACCCAATGTTCGACTCGATCGACTCAAAAATGGTTCTGGAACCCTGGATGTCGTGTGGAATGCGTGCTGACCGACCGACTTTGCGCGCGAAGCGCTGATTGGGTCATTTTTTTTGTGACGCGTCAGTGGTGTCTGTGTTCCTCGGAAAGCTTAGTCGGTGCCGCTGATGATGATTCATTAGATCTCGTCATCCCGCCCATCTTACATCGACTCTGCGAATGGAATTGTACGGCGATCCAGCTACTAGGAACGGAAAACATAATGCGTTCCGAAACCGGATGTGGTGCGGTTTCGTGTGACTTGACATGTGAGTGAGTGATTGCAGTCTCGGTTTGTCCCCCAGCGCTTTAAGAGTTCTTGCGAGGTGTGGTAACTTAGTCATCCCCAGGTTTGGAAACAGACAAGTACAAAACAACTGAGCAGCAGCAGCAGCAGCAGCAGCATCTGAAAAAGAGAATCGGAATCACAGCTCTAGGCTGATTTCTGATCTTCATCCTATCTTCTCACAATCTAGCAACGACCCAAACGCAAAACCTCCATCACGCTCAACTGTATATACGAAATATATATTATAGACACTATACACTAATGAAGTTCGCAACAACAGCAGTATTGGCCCTCCTTCTCGGCGAGAAAGCCGCCGCCTTCTCTCCCTTCAAACCCGCTACATACACACAGAATAGCCACAGAACGACAGGATCATCAGCTCTGTCCATGGCCCTCGATGTCGATGTCGACACCGTTGCAGCCCCCACCACACCAGCTCCCGCTGTCGAGATGATTGTAAAGAACCCCAACGGGGGACCCTACCGACGTCCGTTACTCTGAATTCCTTCGCCTCGTCGACGCCGACAAGATCGAAAAGGTCACCTTCTCCAGCGATGGAACCCAGCTTCTTGGAGTTGATGTTGACGGAACCCGCCTCAAAATTCCTTCCCTCCCAAACGATCCCGATCTTCTCTCCCAATTGACGGCACACAAGGTACGATTCGCAATGGCAATCGAAATCAAATTTTGTTCACAACTCCCGTGCGACCGAAACTCATCCTCGTCACTTCGTCTTTGCGTATCTCTCTGTGCCTATTTTAGGTCGACGTCACCGTGCTTCCCCAGCAAGAAGCTAGCGGACTCGGAGACCTCGCCCAGTCCCTCATCTTCCCCGCCGCACTTTTCGCCGGTCTCTTCTTCCTCAGCCGCGGAAGCCAACAGGGTGGCATGCCCGGAGGACCCACCGGAATGGGAGGCATGGGAGGTTTCGGAAAGTCCAAGGCCGAGATCCAAATGGTTCCCGATACCGGAGTCACCTTTGACGATGTAGCCGGATGCGATGGAGCCAAGCTGGAACTTGCCGAGGTTGTCGACTTCCTCAAGCAACCCGAAGCCTACACCAAAAACGGTTGCCGCATCCCCCGTGGAGTGATCCTCGATGGTCCTCCCGGTACCGGTAAGACTCTCCTCGCCAAGGCTGTTGCTGGAGAGGCCGGAGTTCCTTTCATCTCCATCAGTGGTTCCGAATTCGTTGAGATGTTCGTTGGAGTTGGAGCCTCGCGTGTCCGAGACATCTTCGGACAAGCGAAGAAGAACGCCCCCTGCATCATTTTCATTGATGAGATCGATGCCGTCGGTCGCCAACGTGGAGGAGGCCAGGGAGGAGGCAACGACGAGCGAGAACAAACCATCAACCAGATCCTGGTCGAGATGGACGGTTTTGATGGAAACCCCGGAATCATCACTATTGCCGCCACCAACAGAATTGATATCCTCGATCAAGCCCTTCTTCGACCCGGTCGTTTCGATCGCAAGGTCACCGTCGACCTTCCCGATTTCAAGGGCCGCACCCGCATTCTCGGCGTTCACGCCCGCGGCAAGCCTCTGGAGCCCGATGTCGATCTCGAGGCCATCTCCAGACGTACCCCTGGCTACTCCGGAGCTCAGCTCGAGAACCTCATGAACGAGGCCGCCATTTCGGCCGCCCGCCAACAAAAGTCTTCCATCGGATGGGACGAAATTGACCGCGCCGTCGATCGTTTGATGGTCGGTCTCGAGAAGAAGGGAGGAAACCCCGAGTCCAAGTCCAAGGAGATGGTTGCTTACCACGAGGCCGGCCACGCCGTTGTCGGAGCCCTCGTCCCCGATTACGATCAGGTTCAAAAGATTTCCATCATCCCCCGCTCCAACGGAGCCGGAGGTCTCACCTTCTTCGCTCCTCAAGAGGGACGATTGGAATCCGGTATGTACAGCATCCAATACTTCGAATCCCAGCTCGCTGTCGCCCTTGGAGGACGATTGGCAGAAGAAATCATCTACGGAGAAGACAGGGTTACCACCGGAGCCTCCAACGATATCCAACAAGTTGCCAACATTGCCAACCAAATGGTCACCAAATGGGGTATGAGTGACAAGGTCGGTGCCATCTGCATCGACGAAATGGGAATGTCTCCCATGCAAATGATGATGATGGGAGGAGCTAGTTCTTTGTGGGGTGACAAGAAGCTCAAGGAAGTCGAGGAAGAAGTCGAGCGACTGGTGAACAACAGTTATTTGTTGGCCAAGAAGATTCTGTTGGAGAACATGGATCTTTTCGAAGAATTGACACAAGCCCTGCTGGAGCGCGAAGTCGTTTCCGCCGAAGAATTCCAGATGATGTTGTACGAGAACAACGCCAAGGTTGTGGACTACAAATTGATTGGGGAAGAGCGAAACCGAGAGAAGCTGCCGTTCCAGACACTTCCCGAAGCGTACTAAATAACGAACAACCGAGCGATACATATATTACTACTCTCTATCTGATCCCGTAAAATAGCACACCAATATTTCATTTTTGTAACATCAAGCCACTGTCTGGTATCTTTTGTGATCCAAATAGAATTTAAATGTAGCATGAGTTTGGCGAGGGCGAAAATTCTGTGCAAGGGTTGACATCTTCTGGTCATCCTGTGGTTCTTATGTGAAAGACATGTGCATTCCAGTGACCGTTCTTCTCCGCGAAGCAATGACACCGTATGTATTCTTCTTCTTGTCTGAACCGATTGAAACGTTCCAACCGTATCTTTGTGGTTCCCCCGGGTTGCGTTTGCACCGGTGTCGGCGACCCACAAAAAGAAAAAACAGACCAGTTCACGAACTACGGGCATTACCCTCTAGGGTTGTGTTAAGCGTGTAATTGTGGTGAACATCGATATTGCTGTGTATGACCTGAAAGCTGAACTCAATTTGTACTATATAGGCATTACAACAATCGAAGTCAAGATGATAACTACAAGTACGGTACCCGTCCGACAACAATTGAGAATACACATCCAACGTTCGCTGAATTTTGCACCAATTGAACATCAGACAGTTAAGAACTCTGTACAACCCCACCTGAGACATCTATTTCCTAGAAGAAAGCCTTCTTTGAGCGCTGTATCGAATACTAAACTCTTTCCGATCCTCCATTTTTCATGTTCGTAACATCGGCATTTCTTTTTTCCCCACCAAAAATGGAGCACTCAAGATAATAGTCTTTGAACTCCCTTAATTACCGCTTTCCGGAATGAATTGATCATTCTATGGGGATAGCACTGTTTTAACCAAGGAAGATTTTTTTGGCACTGGTGGTGCTCAATTGGTGCAACAGTTGGCGCACGCTTGGACTATTCTCAATTGTTGTCGGACTCGTACGGTAGTCGCGTTTTGTGTTTCGTCTTTCGGAGGGGTGGGCCCGCAAGTCGAGAAGCTTGGGTCGTGTTGCGTGTTTCGGGGGGACGCCTTTGGCAATGGTCGGCCTGCTGGGCAACGTTGCGATCCACAACCGCGGACAAACTAGAAAAAAAGATCAGGCCACGAACCCGAGACATTGCCCTCCGGAGTGCCGCATTGTTGGAAACAAGAACTAGAATTGATATTGCTGTGTGTGTGACCCGTCCGATGTCTGCGCTCTGTAATACATAAACCGAAAGCGGAGGCGATTGGGTCGCGTTTCGGATTTGTGAGGGACGTGTGCCCCGCAACGGAACGTGGAACGCAATGGAATGCAATTCGCGCGATTCCATCACATCATGGCACCGGCCAGGCAAGCTTTCAGTCCCACGATGAGCGCGTGGTCTTGCGCAAAGCAGGGCTCGAGGGCACCCAATACTTGTTGGAGTTCCCCGATCGATCGGCGGGGATCCGGAAACAGGAACAGGCGGAGCTTGGCGGTCTTGTAGAGGAGCTGCTGGCGCTGGAGAAAGGCGCTGGTGCTGCTTTCGGAAGCGGAGTCGTCGTCGTTGGGCAGGAGGAGCTCCTCGGCCACCGCCAGAGCGGCCGCCGCCGCGGCTCGCTCTCGCGTTGGATCGTTTGCGAGCCCCGGGAGTTTTGCCAAGTGGTGCTGCAACAGCCGGTCTCCGGCTTGCCGGACGTACCACGATTCCGCCTGGCAGAGCCGTTTCAAAGCCTGGTAGGCATCGGTGAGTTGTCGTTGTCGTTGTCGTTGTTGCTGTCGTTGTTGCTGTCGTTGATTTCGCGGCGCGGAACCATCGCCACCAATGGATTCGGACAGCAGCTCGGCTTCGAACTCCCCGATTCGCCGGAGGGCCGATCCGAAATCGGTTCGGCCGCACTCGGTGCACTCGTAGCGAGGCCGACCGGAAGGTTCCGCCCCCTCGTCGGTTCGAACGACGGTCGACCGAGATCTCCCACCGCTTTGGCAGCACGAGAGGGCCAGTGTCTGGGAATCGTCCTGCCGCCCGCTGCGGGTGTCGCAGGCCTCGCAGAAGCAGACAAAACCGTAGTCGTTTTCCAACCGCTTCCTCCGGACGCGGGAGGGACACGAGGCGTCCGTGTAGGAGATGCAAATCTCCGCGCCCGGTGCGATGTCCCGAAAGGCGGTCACCGTTAGCGAGGGGAGCCTCGCCCTCTCCAGCGAAAAGGTCTGGAGAGCGTTCGGCCGGCACGAGTGGTTCATGAAGCTCGGGATGCCGTAGAGTCCCACGCCGATCCGTTCCAGGTCTTCCTCGTAGGTGATGGAAAAGCCGTTGATCTTGATCTTGTGCACCGTGTCGACCAGGTGTTCCATGGACGGCCGGCAGCTGGATAGCGCCGGCGACTCGGAGCACCGCAACATTCCCATGGCGGTGGCGATAACTCCCTGCGTGTGGTATCTGCGTTCCTCCGATTGGTCGTCATCGGTAGCAGCGTCGGCGTCGGCGTGAGCATCGGCATCGGAAGTTCCGCGCCGCGGCTTGCTCTGGAGATCGCGCAGCTGGTCGAGAGCCGAGGCATCGCTTTGTGATTGTTGTGATTGTTGCAATTGCGATTGTTCTTCCATTACCAGTATTCGGTAGAGCAGAATCGCCGTCGCAAAAATGCGGGGAGGCCCCCTTTCGTTGGACTTTTTCCAGAGCGCAAAAGCGTCTCGTTCCTCTTGCTCCATGCCTCGTTCGGCCGCCGCTCCGCGACAGGCCGCGGAACAAAACGAGAGCCGATACGGGGAGGATTCGGGGGCGCTGCCCTCGAAGGAACACGAGTCGTAGCGGCAGCCGGGGTCACCGCCGCTCGACCGGGGAGCCAGCCGGGAAAAACACAGGGCGCAGCGACTCGCTCGGAACTCTTCGAGGAGGACGGGGGGAACCAGCGGATCCCACGCGTCCCGGCGGCTCGTCCGGGAATCCGCGATCCGGTCTCCCCGCCGCAGGGTCGTGCCGGGCGATGCCACCAGGCACTTTCCCCGGCCCTCCCGTTGCTCGACGACGAACAATGGTGGCGATGCCGATGGTACCGGAGGGGATCGTCGCTCGTGTTTGCGGGTTGTTGTTGATGTTGATGTTGTTGTTGATGTTGTTGTTGTTGGTATCGTTGATGTTGCTGTTGTCCCGTTCCCTTGCGCGGTTCTTGCCGTCCGCAACCGCTCCGCGTGCCACGTTTGGCAGTCTCGCTTGTGGAGGGGAAAGTGCCGCTTCTGGCACTCGGCGTCGTGGTACCACGCCCTGCGGCACCTGGAACACCGCCTTGAGCTTTTTGCCGGGGGCCCTCGGTGGGAGGCGGCAGTAGCTGCAGCAGCGGGATTGGGCGTCCGAGTCGGCTATGTCGTCTCTGTCTTCGCTCATGGCGTGGATTTCACTGTAGCTCTGTCATGTCTCGTCCGGGTTTGTTGTTGCGTCTCTTTTCCGAGTGATGGCAGTCGTAGGCAGCTGCGGTGGATGGTGGACGCAATTTCGATGGTTCGATACTGTTGCGAGTAAGATCTTACTCGTAACTAAGCCTTAATCATACGAGTTCCCGGTATGATGTGTCTGTTTGAGATTGAGATGAGTTTTAATTGTCGGTTCTGATCCTTGATCCTTGATCCTTGATCCTTGGTCCTTGATTTTTGGTGGCTTTGGCAGAGTGCCCATCTTTAGATTAGAATTTAAATGGGGTTAGGGGTTCTTGTGGAGTATTCATAGTGATCATACGAGTACGGTACCGGTATGTATCAGAGACTTCTATCAGTAAGTAAGTTAACCTTACGTAAGGATAGTATTATCAAATCGGGGTATAAAGAAACATACCTTTTGTATGTACTACGAAGTAATATAATAAGAGTACCACATATTGCTCATGTTTCGACCGAGAGTCAGTCGATCGAGTCAATCGATGTTCGTTCATTCTGCGTCAATACGGCGAATTTTTGCGCCTGCCCGGTGCATTGTTTCTTCACTCTCTCAACCAACATGGAAATTTCGGTTCTCCGAGACTTAGAAGGACGGACAACAACAGTTGGTTTCCCGAAGGCTCTTTTATCCTCCCGTTCAAATGCAGCCTGCCCGATTCTGTGAACCTACCGGTACCTTACTTCCTAACGTTACCTGGTAGAGGTACACGAGGGCTGTCCCCATATCGAACCCCGATAGCATTCTTTGTGAGAACATCCCAAGACCATTCTCGAAATCGGCCGTTCGAATCGGATCCAGTCGATATCTACACCGGTGACCATGCCACCCAGGCAACGAAGCAACGAAAGGAGGCAGTGCCGTCATGAGCTTCTCCGAGGAGAGGACGACTTCCCCGCTGTCAGAAACTGTTGCGGCCCAGACGAACTCTTCCGGGGATCAACAAGTCGGTGAGTATAATATCAGCATAACGCTGTGTTGTCTTGTGTCTTGAGTCTTTGTGTCTTGTGTGTCGTATAGTATACCGGTAGTATAGTAGTATAGTATCATATCGTATCGTATCGTATAGTGTGGGTTGTTCCAGTCTGCGATCCGCGAGATCCTGCTGTGACCGTGGTTTGGTTCTTCACAAATAATAATGAAGGTATTTGATTCCTGACCGGTTGCCGTTCTCTCTTCTTGTCTCTCCCGTGCTGCCCTGGTGCGTGTGATTCGATGAACCGATCCAAAATATTGTCAACCAATCCAATTGTGAATGGATCGTCATGAAACTGTTTGCGCCATCCTTCGTTGCATTCCGAACAGAATTCGATGTGTCTTCCTTCCCGGTCCTGCCGTGGGTGAGCGCCGTAATGTGGCCGCTGATGCTGACGGTTCCGCTGCTTCTGAACGCTCCCGGGATTTCCCACTACGGCAGCGTCTTTCCCGAATCTTGGTACGCGCTCGAGGACGGGATCCCTCCGTCGTCCTCCCCCAAACCGCTGGGATTGTTCCTGGGCTTGCTCGCCGTCGCGGTTGGCCAGCTCTTGTGCCTGTTTGTCTTTTTCTTTTTCAAATACGGATTCCTGTCGCCGAGGGGAGCGGAGCCCCAATCGATCCAGACCAAGGGAGCCCGCAACTACGAGTATTTCGAGGGGATGGTCACCCATTTGTCGCAGCCCGAGGGATTCATTCTGCTGGGGGGATACCTTAGCGGAACGTGGATGTTCGGTTGGATGCCCGAGTCGTATTATTCCTTCGAGGGCGGGATCGAGTGGGCAAAGGTCTTTGCCTGCCTGGTCCTCCAGGACGGCGCCCAATTCGTCATGCACCTCCTGGAGCACAGGGTCTCGCCCGAGTTCTACAAGTACTCGCACAAGCCGCACCACCGCTTCACCAATCCGCGCCTGTTCGACGCCTTCAACGGGTCGATGCTGGACACCATTTTCATGATCTTGATACCCCTCTTCACCACGGCCAATCTGGTGCACTGCAACGTCTGGTCCTACATGGCCTTTGGCAGCCTCTACGCCAACTGGCTGACGCTCATCCACTCGGAGTACACCTTTCCGTGGGACGGGGTCTTTCACCGCCTGGGATTCGGAACCTCGGGGGACCACCACGTGCACCACGCGTTTTTCAAGTTCAACTACGGGCACTTGTTCACGTGGTTCGATCGGGCCTGGGGAACCTACCGGCATCCCTCCTCGTTTGCTCCCAAGCTCTTCAACGAGGGGGTGTAGTCCGGTGTGGTGCAACGAACTGAATTGAAGTGAAGTGAAGTGAAGTGAAGTAAAGTGAAGTGTGGTACGGTGTCTCTGGCGCGTCGGAAATTCTCCAACGGAGTTGATATGGGTTCCAACGAACATTGTTGTCGTTGCGAGCAGTCTATACGTGATATTTGTCTCTTTGTTTTGCGGTCTCGGAGCAGCTGGGATCGCCATGGAGTAGTAATACGAAGTAGTTAATCAAGTTAAAAGTGTGGTTTCTCATCACGCAACGAAATAATTCCTCTGGTGTATAGTAGTGGAGGAAGAAGCGAGGTGTTCTGGTGCAACGTTGGATCGATCGCGGATGCAAAGGAGACATTGTCGGACATTTGGTATCATCGATCCGTGAAAGAGAATACGGAGCATGATAGCGACAGGATTTTCTTGTCGGAAGTATCCGCCAGTAAGGTGCTGGAAGACATCCGCGTAGCAGTGCAATGAACGTTCACAACCAACTTGGATGTTGCGACGGGCGTGAAAGTCCTGTTCTTTACACATGCACGACGAGTTTTCGCCTCAATCGAAGAACTCGACATCGGCGGTGTCGGCTGCCGATCGAAACTCCGCACTAGTATAAATCCTCGATTGCGGAAGAGGTCTCCATCAGTCCTGACAAGAAATAGTACTACTAGAATCATATCCCAAGCCATTCTTGACCGTTGGACAAAGGGATGCAGTGGGGGCGGGACTCTTCGTTGCAGACGACAGTTTTGTTCGGCAGATCCCGTTATCAATACACATGGTCATCATGACGTCGTGCACCGTGGTGAATGGTGATACTATCTACTTGTGGACATCTCGAACGCGCAAAGAAGAGTACACGTACCGGTAGGTTATCAAGAAAAACCTGAAATAGACCTACTGTACCTCGGAATGGTCAACGGACACACATCCAACTTACTGCCTACCAGTAGCGTGAACCGATACGAACAGATAGCAACTACTACTCCGTGAATCAATCCTGCTTGTATGTTGGAGGTACCGTAGTGCGCACTTTTCGCTCACGATGGGAAAGAATGCATCCGAGAATCGAACGGAGGTGGAAGCTAGTAGCACTTCCAAAATCGAGTAGACGGTGCTGGTGGCTTCGTCCACGGCAAGCACCCATCACCAGTAGTATAAAAGTTCAGGCACATTCGAAGACGACAACGCCCTCCCCGCTTCCTTTTTTGCTACACCACCGACCATCCTCCATTGATTCCAATCCAATCCAATCCAATCGAGTTGAATCGAGTCGAATCCAATCGAATCGAATCGAATCGAATCGAATCGAATCGAATCGAATCCACTCCAAGCCGTTTGTTGACCACCATGCTTGTTGTTTCCTCCGGATTGCTTTCGACGTTGTTTGGTGGCGGCGATCACGAAACCGCCCTGGCGGCGCGGATGGTGAAACCATCCGGCGTTAGTCTCCTGCTGATCTCTCTGTTGGGCCTCGCCACCGTCGTGATTTGTTGCTGCGACGCCATGGCCATTGCGGAACGCAGCAACAGCGATCCCGAGGAACCGGGATGGACCGAACGGGCTGCCAGCGGGAGCGGCGACGAACCTTCATCCTCATCGGCATCATCAGCAGCGTCAGTAGTAGCAGCAGCAGCATCACCACCACCAGTGGCACTATCGCGACTCCGTACCGGCAACGAGTTTCCGATTCGTGGAGGCGGTCGCGGTAGCAATAGTGCTACTACTAGTAGTAGCAACGGACAACGAACGCTTGGACCATTCTATCCGGGACCCGACGTTGCCCATTTGTATCGCAGACCCGTCGTGTGACACTCCGAAAACACGAAACACAGTTCCTCTCCTCTTTTCAACCATCAGAAGCGAAAGTTGGGAGCTGTACACCGTAGCGTTCTGTCATCAATCAATGGAATGCAATTCTAAAAAATAATGGACCGAGACAACATTTGAAGTATAGAGCATGCTGTAAAACGAGTACTTTAAGAATGAATCAGTCGACACTTAGTATGGCAGGTTTAGTAATAATTGTACAAAATTGGTGAGATGGCATCCCTGTGGAGAGAGGTGTATTGTTGTCGTTTTCTATGTGGTGGTCTCCCGGAATCATGGAGTGGAAGGGGTGGTTGGGTTGGGTTCGGGTTGAATTGAATTGGATCCGATCGGTGCTATCCTTGCTCGAGGGAAAGGTGGATCGGGAATGGGCGGAGGGGGCGGAGACAGAGAGGAGAAAAAGTTTCGAATCGAGCGAGACGCGGGTCGCTTCGAGGTGGTGTTTGTGTCGATCTGTTCTGCGACGGGACACGCATGCGCCTTGCGACACACAATACTAATGACAACAACACTCCGAGGAACATCCGGTGCCGGCGGCAAAGAATCCGCGCTGGTGAATTATAACGATTTCGGTACGGATGGATCTCGGCAATGGTGATGATGATGATAAAAATTAGTGTGATGTGTCGCGCGTTGTGCTTGCTTGGTCCGAGCATCGTTGTATTCGGTTTGGGTGTGGGTGGGTGCAAAATCCGGTCTTGCACCATTCTTTCACTAGTGCTTCGTGAGCGAAGCAAGGCGAAAACAAGGCAAGAACGATTGGCAGTATTTCGATCGCCAGAAGAAACGAGGAAACGAAGAAACGAAACAACGCTTCCGTTTGTTTCGTTCGTTGCCGCGAAATCATTGGCCGGTGGCAATACTCGCAATCGCAATCGAAGGCACCCGCTTAGTTGCTGTTCTTGCTGTCCAGAACCTGATCGATGTAATTTCTCCACTTGCCGATCTGCAGGAACAAATTCCCGCGCTCCCCCTTCTTGATCCGCTCCGCGACCTCGTCGAGTTCCTCCTGCGTCGAGATCCGGCGCAGCGGCTCGTGGACCAGAAAGGGATCCTGCTGCCGGGCGATCGCCGTGCTGAGGTCCATGTCGAAGCAGCGAGACACGTGCTCGCGCATGTTTTCGAGCTCGTCCTCCTTGCTGATGGTGTTCCGGAGCAGCTTGATGGTCGTCTCGGGCGAGGGACGGTGGAAGAGCACGTGGTGCTTGGTGGGGATCCAGACGAAACTGAATCGGTCCTCGAACATGACCATCTGTCCCTCGACGAACCGGTTGTCCTTGAATCCCTTGCGGGAGACCTGTCCCTTGCCCGGGAAGCGGTAGAACTCCCCGCTGCGCTGGTCGCTGACGAGCTTGACGGGGGGCAGCGCGGAGGCGTTGCAGGGCTTGACGTTGACGGTGAAGCTTTGCTCGCCCCTAGGGACGTTGATGTCCCCCGTGACCTTGGTGGCGATCAACTCGTCGCCGGTGTACGTGATGTTGATGAGCTGGAGTCCCTTGTTTTCGCCGTAGCTGCGAAACCGAGAAAACGAAAACGAATCCGTCATGACACACACAGGCAGAGAACAACGGAAAAAAACAATTTGGTCAGAAAGACACGCCGCAACCTCAAATCTTTCCATCTTTATCGTCTTCCTCCACACATCCGCAACAGTCTATACCACACAATGCCAAAACCACAATACCACTACAATACCACACCACACTTACTCTCCGACCCAGAGGCCCTCCATGTTGAGATGCGGCAAAAACTCGCGGGCATCCGCTTCCACGGTCGTCCACTTGTCGATGAGCACCTTCTTTTCTTCGTCCGAGACGTCCTCCATCTTCTCGGCCTCGGCGATGATTTTCTGGGCCTTGTCGTACATGTAGAAGGGATCGCGGTTCTGTCCCTTGCCGATGGCCTTTTCCAGCGACTCGATGCGCGCCTCGTCCTTGAGGGCCTTGGCCCACTCGAGGTTTTGTTTCAGGCTCGTCAGGTCCTCGCGCAGCATCGCGAGTTCCTCTCCCGAGGCGTACTTGTTGTTGCTTTCGTCACCGGACAACGACGATGAGTCTTGAATGAGGCGCGCCTTGCGGATCTCTTCGCTGTTGGGGCCGCTGCCGCTCTTGCCGTTGCTCTTGCTCTTGCCGTTGCTCTTGCCATTCTTCTTGGAACTCTTGTCCTGCTCGTTGGCATCGTTGCTCAGGCCCTGCAGGCCGGAACGAAACGACGCGGGGGTGGAAATGGATGCCACGGGACAAAAGGCATCGACGTGGTGGGTCGGCGCAAGGTTCGTCGAGAGCAGCGATGCGAGTGAGACAGAGACAAGAAAGAGGGACGACAGAGACACGTTTTTCTTCATGGTTGTAGTTGTGGTTGTAGTTGTAGTTGCAGTTGATGTTGATGTTGTACTTGTTGTTGTAACGGTCATTGGTTTGGATTCGATTGTGGAAACCAGGGTTTGTGACACGAGAGTGGATTTGACAATTGTGAGCGTTGGGACGTCGGTATCGTTGTCGGTGTCGGTGTCCGTGTCGAGGTGTTTCTTCGTTCCGACTAAATTCATAGCATTCTTTCGTGACCTCGGGAAGTTCTTTGTGGTGTCTGTCCTACCGGTACAGGTAGAATATACAAGCGCAAGTAAGGTTACGAGTACAACTCGTCCGGTCGTCGAATCATCGAAAACAGGTAATCGAATAATCCGTTGGCGACAGAAATTGGAATTGTTTTTCGAGGGTGTCGAGCGGGAATTCAGTCATGTCTCGTCCTTGTTGTACATGTTCTACTTCCGGTTGCCTACCGGTACGTTACCGTACCGGTACCTACCGCATCAGTACAAGCACAAAAAGAACGAGTAGGAGCATGATGTGAACTCTGGATGACACCATCTCCCATCGAAGGAAGGATCCGGTTTCCGGTTCGAATTTCTGTGTCGATGGATGGGTTTGTTCGCTGTCGATGAAGATGACTTAATGGAACCAGATGCATTGCGTGGATCGGCGAACCAGGACTTAAGGAACACAGAAGAAATCGAATCAGAATTTTTTCCTTCCGTTGGCCACGTGATGTCCGTCATCGCGGCAATGAGAATTCACGAATGGGGAAACAATCTGTTCAAACGCGGTTCCGCATCGAACACCATGTGACTTTTTGAGGACACCTACCTCGAAATTCCTTCTTGTTGGAGTAGTAAGGTTACCAACGGTACAAGTGAAGTACGGTACGATGTCGGCTTGTCGTGACTCGTACCGGTACCACAATGCCTGGTCGTGCTTCGTGGTTTGCGGTTTCCTCCTTCGCTTTTCTACAGGTCAGCGGGGATGAGACGTTAGAGCATCTGTCCAATGACAAAAACAAGAAGTTTTCAAAGAATTTGTCGGATGCTTTTTCTTGCTACTACCACCGTCATTGCATCATTTCTTTGACTAGTACTAGTACTAGTAGTACTACTCGTACTAGTACACAGTCCTAACCTTACTACTACTAGACGTAATGTTGTTAGTAGTACAATCGGAAGCATTATTTCTTTCTTAGTTCCGTACTCGTATCTTACTCCTCGTACAATTGCTGCTGTTGCTGCCTAAGAAGTTTGTCGTTGTGCTTCTTGATACCCGCACACACCACTTCTCATCAATCAAGAATCAATCCATGGGGCAGAAATGGATCTCGAGGGACAGAAGCATGCTGCTGCTGGTGCTCCAATCCATCAAGGACACCAAAGAGTGTGGTGGTGGTGGTGCTTGAGTTGACTACTAGCACCCCAACTGCACCACCATCCTCCTTTGGAAACAGGTCATGAGCACAACAACTAGTAGTAGTATTAGTTAGAGTGTTCTACTAGTAGTAGTACTGCCTACCCATTACTATTTCTAGAAGTAATACTACTAGTACTATTACTAGTAGTAGTGGGCCTTCTATTGTTGTGAACATCAATTCTTCCAATAGTAGTAGTAGTAACAATCTCAAGGACAAGAAGAAGAAGAAGTACTACGGAACAAATGCCACACCAGATACCCTTGGAGGTGGAGTTAGAGGTGGAGGTTCCATTTGTCCCACCAAGAGTAACGATACTGCTTTGCCTTGTTGTTGATTTTGACAAGATAGTAATACTAGTAGTACCGGTACTACTAATGATCTCAAGCCAAATGCAAACCGCGCATTTCCTACCGTCGTATGTTCATTGTTTTATGAAGGTATCATAAGCAAAGAATGGTACGAAGTAGCACCGTACCGTACGTGTGGTATTTCGAACCAGAGAGTCCTCGGACATCCAATCCAGCCTTTCGGTGGACGATTGATGATTGTGGGAGGATTGACGTGATTGATTGATGAGATGATAAAGGAAACTTGACGCTTGACGAACGACGAACGCGAAGCCGATCACCCATCCTTATCTTACTTGCAATTTGCAATCAGCAACGATTGGTGAAGGTCCAGAAGAGATCCCAACTCGGAATACGACACGACAGATTTATTTTGTCCCACCGGTAGGTTCCACCGCAACTCCACAGCATAGGCAACGGCAACGGCAACGGCAACAAAACAGCCCATACCGCACCGAGGAAGCAATTGCGTGTCTTGCGATTAGCCTTCCCCAAAGAGAGATAAATAAATAGATAGAGAGAGAGAGAGAGAGAGAGCCACTGCTCTGACACTGCGAATCCGATTCGATTCAACGCAAAGCCACAGCGGCATCCCACACCGCATCTCGGAATACTAGCGCAATTTGCGATTGGCGTTCCCAAAAGAACGAAAGAGAGAGAGAGAGAGAGAGAGAGAGAGAGCCACTTTGCTGATACTCAATACTACGAATCCGATTCCAATCGATTCCATTCGACTCGACTCGATTCGATTCACTCCTTGTGCAACAACCAACAAAAACCAACCAAGCAAATCACACAACTACAACCAAAGCCTTCATCACCATGGTGCAGGGAATGGCCTTTCTGTCCAAAAAGGGCTTCAACCCGCACAACAACGCCAACCGGAAGCAGGTTTGGGAGGCCCAGCAACGGTCCAAGAACGAGGCGGAACGGATCCGCAAGCGACGGGAGCAACTCCAGCGGGAAAAGGAAGACGAGGAACTGGAGGTCGCCACGAGGGGAGAACTCGGCGGATCCATGGCACAGCTGCGCTTCATGTACGATGCTCCGCCGAGAAGTAACAGCAACAGCAAGGAGCAGGAGCACCAATGAGAACAACAATAACGATAACGATAACGATACCAAAAGATCCGGGACACGCAGCAAACACGACAAGGACGACGTCACGGAACTCGCAAGGGCGAAACCCGGGGACGATGCGGCGGCAATCGCCTTTCGTCGAATGCTGGCGGCTTCGGCCGCTGGGGATGACGCGGACGGGGACGATCCCGATCCCGACTCCTCGAGCGCCTTGTCGCAAAAGAATCCGGCTACCGAGTTTCGATTCACGCCCAGTCTGCAGGGTTCGACGGTCCAGGCCGATGCCCGGTACAACCAAAAGAACAACAACGATGCAGATGATTCGGCTGGATCCCAATCCAACGGTGGCCAGCAGCAGCAACGGCAGCAGCAACCGCAGCAACCCTTTCGGGACTCCCGGTCGGCACTCGAAAAAGAGGTCGGCCGCAGGAACCGCTCGGGCCAGAACAATCTCTCCTACCAGCAACAGATCGAGCAGCTTTCCCCAGCTCAAGAACGCTCCGATGGCCATCCGGCGGACCGGCGGTGGAGCGGGAGACAGCGCCTCCCAACAGCAACAAAACAACAACAACGACAACAACCACGACAACGTCATGGTCCACTTCAAGCCGCTCGGATCGCAGATTCTCCACGTCCGGTGCCTGGCCTGCGGGGTGTGGGGCCACGCCAAGGGAGACCGGGAGTGCTCCAAGAGCGGGTGGAACCCCTTTGCGCTGCCATCCGGTTCGACCATTGCGAAAACCACCGGCGGCAGCAACAGCAACGTGAGCAACATGAACAGCAACACGAACAGCAACAGCAGCATTCTGCCCACGAAACCGGGCCGGGGAGCGCCGGATCCTTCCACCGCGGACGACGACGAGCACCGAAACCGCAACCCGAAGCGAAGGCGGCGGCGCGACGAGGAGCCCTCCCCGTCGCTGGATCGGGATCGAGATCGTGATCGCCACCGCCGGCGTCGCCGATCTCGCCACCGGGAGCGATCGGACGGCGACAGCGATGACGACGACGACGACGAACGCCGGCGCGGGCACCGAAAAAGACGACACAAACACCGCCGGAGCCATCGCGATCGTCATCGTCATCGCGATCGCTTCTCCGACTCGGACAGCGATGAGACTTCCGAGAGCGAGGACGATCGCCGCCGCTCCCGCTCCCACCGCCGCCACCGGAGCGAGAGGGATCGCGAGAGTCGTCACGACCGCCGACGCAATCGAAATCGGAATCGGAATCGAAACCGTCGACACGACAGCGATATCGATAGCGATAGCGATGACGAGCCGTCCAGCGAGAACAGCAGCAAGCTCAAGCACCGGATCGACGATCGGTACGGGAGCGACGGCGAACCGCGTGAAACAATCGATCGCGGCCGTCGCTACGAGGAAGATCGGAGTCGATCCGATCGGGATCGCAATCGCGACCGCCGATCGTCCGACAAGAGCAGTCGCCACTGCGAATCGTCGAATTCGAAAAGGAGGAGACGCCGTGATTCCCCGTGATGGCGCGGCGCGAATCGGCGCGAATCTGGATGCACCGGTCCCGTGCTCCGTCTTCCGTCGCAGAGAGTGAGAGAGAGAGGAAAATTCGACCGATCGGATTGGTCTCCGTGGCGACGGCACACGTAGCGACCGCGGCATGGCAATTCCGTGGCTGCTTCGAAATCATCATGGGTTGCGAATGGGACGGGACGCGACGGGACGGGACGCGACGCAGAAACCCCGAGACTCGTCGTTTCTCCCCGCCCCGCGACGCCAGCGAAAAATATGCGGTTGGACATCCACTCCTTCACGAGTCAAATCAAATCAAATCGAACCAAATCAAATCGAAAAAAATCAAACGCACTGACAACGCTGTCTGCTCCCTCCGTCACTAACCATGACTTCCTTCCGGAGAGCCCACGAGTTGCGGAAGCGACGCGGCACCGTTTGGAACCAATTGAAACTATTGGCAAAAAATACTTAAACAACCTCGTTTCAATTACCTATAGGTAGTGTAAGAGTTCCGGAAATTCGAGATCTGTTCGTATTGGGAAACCCTCCGTTAGAAACAATTGATTTCTTATTTATTTGTTACGATTGACAAGTTTCGAGAGGATCGGAAAATTCGTTGAATTTGGAATTAATCTTGAATTATAAACGGAATATCAAGAGACAATTGCATTTTGTTTTATCAATGGAATCCAAGAATACCGTACACTGGTGAAAGGATTTCAAAAACACAATTTGTGTTCTTCAGTCATTTTATCTTGAGAGTAACAAGCAACAACTACTAATTATTATTTTTTTCGAAGCATTATTTGTTGGCACCCTTCGTCATTACTGTATAAATGTTTTATCCATCGTCGAGCCGGGAAACACTCAGGTGGAGTTTGCAATAGTGCTAGTGCAGACGGTCGACGGATCTCTTTTCCGGCGCTCCCATTCACTGGATAGAAACATAGAAGAGCAACGTAAAACAATTAAAACATTGCGGTAAAAATATCCCCAGTGTTTCTGCAGCTTTCGTTGCCTCGTTTGGATTGACGCGTAGAATTTTTCGGCTCGTTGGTTGTCGAACGAATAAAAAAACCCGGATGTATAAGTGTTAAAAAACCCGGATGTATAAGTATAAATGTCAAACAAATCCGGATGTATAAGTGTCCAAAAAACCCGGATGTATAATTTTAAATGTCAAACAAACCCGGATGTATAATTTTAAATGTCATAAAAACCCGGATGTATAAGTATAAATGTCAAACAAACCCGGATGTATTACTGTCCAAAAAACCCGGATGTACGGATTGATCAAACTGAAGTAACTTACGGTACGTAGCAGATTTCTGTGAATCAGAACTCATTCATGACTGATTTCATTCAGTCCAAGAAAGGGTTCTCGCCTTGTTCTACTTCCTGGCTGACCGAAAACAGATGTCTACGTTGACATGCGGTACCAGTATGCGTTAAATACGGTAGGTACATGTACCCGGTAAGATTTTAAGTTAGTCAATACGAGTACGGTAGGTATCTTACCTGGTAACCTTAATTACTCGTTGTTACTTCACCATCGTTGGGGTCGTTGTTGCCGTAAAAAACACATAATCGGTATTAAGGATCGAAAGACTCGAGAAGAATTTAGAACGCGGGATGATAGTCTTATTGCTGTATCTAAGAAGCATTAAACATAATATGACATGGAACTATTTGCACTCGATATCTCGTCCATTGTCGTCGATTTTTATTTCTCATTCCGTCATCACTTTTTTCTGAATCATGCATTTTCCCCCTTTCCTCCAATCATAGTCGAATCATCAAAGATCCCACCAGCTGTTGTGTCCGTCAAATTCTTTCCCATTACCCGCATTCAGCGCCAATGCAGGAACCAAAATATCGGATTGATCGCTATTGGTCTTCTTGACGTCCTGGGGTTTTGTCGCATCATCAGCTTCGTGGGTCCAACGTTCCAATAGCGATTCAGTCTGTCTGTCGGATAGAGTTTTTGGGTCGTAGGCGGTGATTTCTCCCTCCGATTCGTCATCGTCGTCGTTGCTAGAGTCGTCATGGAGATTGAATACAATGTCTTGGACGCTTTTTTCGTTTTTGGCACTGTCTTTGGCAGTATCGGCACCTGTCATCTGGCGGCCGTTCTTTCTACCCCGCCTTACCGGCTGCTCCTGATCATCGGCGTGTTTCGGATCTAGCAAAATGTTCAGTGCTCCCTTGGAACCCGTTCGAGAGAGCTCCGCGGTCTTCTTGGCGACGCTTTTCACTCTTCTCACGAGACCCTTTCTCTTGTCCTTTTTTCCTTCTTCGGCTGCCTGCCTTTCTTTCTCGATTCGTTCTCTTTCGGCTTCTTCTTTTTTCCACTTTTCCCTCACTGCAGTGTCCAGAATCATATCCTGTTGGGCCTTTCGCTCCTGCATGTAGGCATCGCCTGCCGGTGCGCTAACCACGGACCCGCCTTCAGACTTTTTCGGTGCTGCCCCCTTCACTTCGTTGCTCATGAACGCGCCCAGCGCTCCGCCCTCTAGGCCACTCGGCTTGTACGAGGAGCGCGCTGTGAGCGCGGTGTTAATGGAACGCATCGAACGCATAGACGCGACGGACTCGTCCTCTACATCGGCGACTGCGGATCTTCGATAGCGGGCTGTGAGCGTGGACTTCATGGATCCGACGGACCCGTTTTCTCCATCTTCGCCGGATTGCCTGTACCTATCTCTCTTGCCATCTTTGCGGCTCTGTCTGTCCAGGTCTTCGAGGCCCATCGACAAGGAAGATTGTGAATTTTTGGAACTCCTGGCATCGGATCGCCTCGAACGCGGCGTCCTCGATAGTTCCATCTCTTGCATGGACTTTCGTTGGGCTTCTCGCCGAGACGTTCTCTTGGTAGTCGATCTGCTGCTGCCGCTGCCTTGCCGGGTGTTTTGCGACCTTCTCCCGCCCCCAGAATTCGAGTTGAAGCTTTCTTCAAACACTTCGAATGGCAACGAGTCGTCGAAATTCATCTCACGAGAATTCTCGCTACCGTCATCACTCTTTTTGCTGCTGTCCCTGTTCGGTATTTTTCGTGAGGTCTTAAATGATGACCCGCGTCGTGGACTATCGACGCCTTCGTCATCGCTCTTTTTGCTGCCGTCCCTGTTCGATATTCTTCGTGAGGTTCTAGATGATGACCCGCGTCGTGGACTATGGGCACCATCACCACTGCTGCTTTTGACGCTATCCTTTCTTGATGGTCGTTTTGATGTTCTCGATGCTGACTCGCGTCGTGGCAGATCGTCGCCGTCGCCATCGCCATCGTTGTTTTTGTTGATTTCCTTGTTCGATAATCTTCGTGGGTTCCTCGATGAAGACCTGTGTCGTGGAAGATTGTCGCCATCGCCATCGCCACCACCATCACCATCGTTGTTGGTTTCCTTGTTCGATAATCTTCGTGTGTTCCTCGATAAAGACCCGCGTTGTGGAAGATTGTCGCCATCGCCATCGCCATCGCCATCGTTGTTTTTGTTGATTTCCTTGTTCGGTAATCTTCGTGGGTTCCTCGATGAAGACCTGTGTCGTGGAAGATCGTCGCCGTCCCCGTTCTCTCCGGTCTTTGATGAGGTTCGGGATACAACCCGTCGTCGCTCCGGTCTTTTTCTGGATTCGCCTTTCAAAGAACCGGGAGAGGACATGGCTTTCAAATTACCCGAAGAGGACACGGCTTTCAAATTACCCGATCTTGTTCTTCTGGACATTGCCGTCCCCGCTCTGCTCAATGCATCGCGATTGAATAGGATATCGCTCTGAACGGTCTTGGCGTCGTCGTTGGTTTCGTCTTTCTTATTTTTGGAGGTATCGTCTTTTTTGTCGGTGATGCTGACATCGATGAACATCAAGTCTTCGTCTTCCGATTCTGCTAGGAACTTGGCGAGCGAATTTTTGACGCCATTGCTGTCTTTTGGATCGTGCTTGTTTCTCATATCACCGCGTGTTTTGACATGCGACGTCAGGTAGGACCTTTGGCGACTGCAGTTGCTAGTAATACTGCCGATGCTACTGTTGCTTAGGGACGCTTCTAGGCGACGCGTCACTGGTTTGCTCATCGTAGCGCTTGACAAACTCGAAGGTATCGGCTGTTGTTGATGATACAAGGAGGTTCCCATGCCACACGTGATATCGAGAGGGTTACTGGTGTTTTCTTTTTTTTCTTTTCAACTCTATCTTGATGAAAAGAAAGGCTATTGATTGAATGATATTGCAAGAAGTGAAAGTAGAGGTTTCCGAAGCTGTACCATATCGTATCGTGGTTTACTTTGACAGAGGTCAGTGAACTCTGCTGATGCTTGTCTCCTCGACTTCAAGCATCACTGTTCGCGCCTGTGTGGAAGGTAGGGTTCGGGGCGCAGCGGTAGTCGTGTTGTATTCGTAGACTTCAATGTTAACTCGTGGTTCTGGGGTTGTCTTGTTCTTTTAATTACGAAAACTCGGTCGTATTTGATATTACCTACAAGTGAGGGTTTTTATCACGTGGAAAGTTGGCAATTGAAGCGATCTGGAAGAAAGAGCAGGTCACAATTATTGTACCGGGTAGTGGTCACCGACGTTCATCATCTGAACCCAATTCGTCACGCATTGCGATTCTATACAGGCAGCGGAATGATGTACAGAAAGCGTATGCAACAATGATTAACGCAAGGATTGATATTATTATCATCAAGAGTGAATTGTACTACATACCACTTGGTCTGTCGCTAAATCGCAATGAACGAACGGAAAACGATTCGTCGAAACTCGTTAAAAATAATTAGGAGATACTTTGTTAAAGTATATAAGCTCAATGTTACAGTCACAGTCATAAAGGAATGTCTCTTTCTTTGTCTTTCTTTCACTCATCATGGACCTCATGGAATTTTTAGGCACTGAAGCGTAATTAATTTCGAAGGGGTAAGAAGAATGTCCGATGGTAGATTAGTAAAGCATGATATTTTCATGTACTTAAGGATAAACGTTTTACAAAAAACAATCACATGGATCGCCAAGAGGCAGAAAGAGCGATGAAGCTCAGTTTGGCATGATGCTGTAATCTTCCTCAAAATACCGTAAGCTTTCTTGTACAAAGGTGGATACTCGTACCGGGTGCTGCTTAGTCGTACAATGCTTCGCAAAAGGTGCGTGACGAAAAAAAGCACTTCGTACTTCGCAATTAGTCGTAGATCCTCATTGAGTTCTTTGTTGCCCAGTCGTAGTTTGGAACCGAATCAGTTGGCACCTCTACTAGTACTACCACACTGCTGCTCCTCATACTACTACTAGTAGTAGTACTACTACTACTAGTAATAGTCTGCGGCTCTTCGTCGTCTTCTTGCCTCCTTCTTCTTGTTCGAGGACTTACGACTTTTGCAGTTATTGGAATACTACTACTACTACTAGTAGTAAGCCTTCATCACTCGTCCACTGTTCCATGCAGCATTCTAGTAGTCCGCCTAATGAATTGTGATTTAGTTTGATCCTTCTACAATATGATGAGTAGTAGTACTACTAGCAGTCTAGGAGCAAGTTTCTTAAATTTTGTTTCTTTAATTCATTGTTACACCAGTACGACTACTAGTAGTACTATTTTTTGCTCTATTGCATGCAGAGTTCTTTGTTTGCTCATTTTGCACGCATCTCCTGCTTCCTCTGCCATATGTACAACTACAAAATATTCCTCAATGAGATGGATTGTATGTACAGGTAGATGTCCCAAGGAAATCAGTTTTGCCATTTGCTTCAAAGGAGATGAAAACTTCTACTCACAAGCTTCTTTCATCAACAACATGCCAAGAAGTAGTAGTAATAATGAGTGAGTGAGTGAGTGAGTGAGTGAGTCTGTCCGTAACTCGGGGCATCGATCTTCGCATCTCGTCACCAATCACGAAAGTTGTCCTTCGTGTTTCGTGTTTCATGTCGAAAAAAATTTTGTACCGTAAATCTTACTTCGTACGAATTAATTGGTATGTTTTTCTTTCTCAACACCAACACTAATAATACCGATACAATCAACAATAGTTGGGATTGTCGCGAGTCGTAAGCACTGAGCATCAACAAGCGTCGAAGGTAGCTCGCATCGGAGAAGAATTGCAAGCGATTCGATCATTTGCAGCACGTACTTGATCACCACGACGCACCCCGTAACGCAGAACATTGCAAAGAAATCCCTTTTCACTTCTCCTTGTTGCTCCCACCAACTTCACTTGGCTGGACTCTTAGCAGAAACCAACAAACACAACCAAACTCGGACGCCGAGCCGATCGAAAGTGTACACAGAAAAATTAGGACACAATGGGAAAAGCCAAACAGACCCGCAAATTCGCCGTGGCCAAGCGGATGATGTCGCCCAACGACACGCGCGTCCGAAAGACGATGGAGGAATCCAAGGCCAAGAAGCTGGCCAAGGAAAAGAAGGAAAAGGAACCCCGGAAGATCGAACAAGCCAACACCTCGCTGTTTTTTCAATACAACGAACAACTCGGTCCTCCGTACCACGTTCTGGTGGACACCAACTTTATCAACTTTAGCATCCGGTGAGTGGAATGGAGTGAGGTTTGGTGTGGTGTGGTGTGTTGCCAATTCGAATTGGCGCACAGCGATTGGAAAAAACTGGAGGACCAAGTTGCGCTTGCCGTTGAATTGGCTTTTTCTGCGAATCGGATGCAAGGACTCAACCGCGTTGTTTGTTTGTTTGTTTGTTTGTTTGTTTGTTTGTTTTGTACCGTCGTGATCGGCTTTTGTCTCGTGTTTGTTTTGTTTCGTTTCGTTTCGTTTCGTCTTTGTCTCGGGTTTGTTTCGCAGCAAAAAGCTCGACATGATCCGGGCCATGATGGATTGCCTGCTCGCCAAGTGCATTCCCTGCATCACGGACTGCGTCATGGCCGAGCTCGAAAAGCTGGGCGGCAAGTACAAGATCGCCCTGAGGCTCGCCAAGGACCCGCGCTTCGAGCGGGTCCCGTGCAACTGCGCCAAGAAGGGCTACGCCGATGACTGCCTCACCAACCTCGCGACGCAGTGGAAGTGCTTCATCGTGGCGACGTGCGACAAGGAGCTGCGGGGCCGGATCCGCAAGATTCCCGGGGTCCCGTGCATGTACATCAGCGGGTACAAGTACACGGTGGAGCGCATGCCGGAGGCCTTTGGTGCCGCCCGGTAGCTGCAGCGTGGGCGGTAGCTGTAGCGGTAGCGGCGAAGCGCGGGGCACCGAATGCGAAAGAAAGCAAAAGCAGCGGAGCATTTTGTCGCGATCCTGCCGGCGACAATCATCAATGGGAAACAGACGACGCTACCGGTAGCACTTTGTCGGGACGCGGCGTACGTGACAAGCAAATGTCTCCGGGCGAGCGGTGTGATGAGCGCGCGGGTCCTTTGCGCTTGCGGGGCACGCGGGACGAAATCCATTCATCCCGGCTGGAACCGACGGGAAGGCGCAGGGTTGGAACGACCAGGCTACCAAATCGATGTGTTGGAGATGAAACAAGGACCGCAATCGACCGGCGGGATCCATGCTTTACCGTAATATCACCATTGCGCTGAGCGGATGGCCTCGGGATGCTTCCACGAATGTCGCACTGTGTCATATATAGACGGTATAATGGCAAGCCGAAACACTCAACTACGCAGGGGCAACACTTTTCTGTGCTATTAAAATTCTATAATTCTGAGCTTTAACGGAAATAAACGAAATTTAGAAAGGAGCTACTTGACGGATTGTTCCTCTTGTTGATTACTGTACGTGATTGCAATTTTTAATGTTGTGGTGTTGATTCGACCGCCGGGTCCAAACGAAGCATTGTATAATTATTCTTATCATTATTGTTGTTGTTATTATCATTATTATTATTTGTAGTGTGTGATGCTTTGCGTGCAACACGGTTCCTTCCGACGCTTTGGTTCCGGATCCCCATGGTGCGTCACCCCTCGGTTGGAAAGATCGATGTTGCCAAAAATTCTGGATACCCGACATTGATCTTGCTATCGATGCCGGTGGAAAAATCGCACCGCACCGCATCGCTTCGCTTCGATTCGATTAGTACAGATAGACCAGCCCGTAAAAGAGGGTCCAAAACAGGGTGAAGGAGAGTCCGCTCTGCTGGACGTTGGCCGTCGCGTAGGACCACAACGATTGCCGCGTGTACGAGCGAAGCTGGCAGTTCATCTTGGTGGCCCACACAACTGCCAGCACCGAGAGGTGGAGGAACAAAAACACGGCTGTACCGTATTGTGTATTGTGTGCCGTGCATTGTGTGTCGTGCATTGCGTGTTGCAAATTGTTGTGGATTGGATGTTTTGGGGTTGCGTATCGTATCGTATAGTTGCGCATCGTTCGATGGGACAATGCAACGCAATGCAGTTCAATGCAGCGCCGTTCGAAAAGCGTTGTTGATCGTTCCATTCCGTTCCGTTCCATTTCATTTCATTGCCCCCGAAAAATTTCGAGAACGGGTCGGGCCATCGTTGTCATCGACAACAGCGAGGCGAACGGTGCGTACCAAGATCCGTGCGTTCGTTGCGAGCAGGAAGAGGAGTCAAGCAGCGGAAGCGAATGGGGTGAGAGAAAAAAAAAAAAAAAAAAAACGCGAGCTTTCGTTCCCGATGCCGAGGCCCGTTGCGGCAATCCGCGGGTGATGCTCTCTCCGCAAACAATCTTCGCTCGCATGCCTCGCGGAAAGCGATCCGGATCGCAAAACAGGCACAAAATTAAAACGAAACAAAACAAACGGTGACGGCATCGCGCAGTGCTTCTCGTGCCATTCCCGTCCGAGCTCCCGTTGCGCGAGTTCGACTCTGTTTTCCCTTTTCGTTAGCTTCTGCTACGAAACGCTACGCACCCAGTCCCTGCCATCCCGTCACTCCGCAGATTCCTGCGACGCACCCCGACGCAATGTTCATCACCGATCGGACCGTGTCGACCCGCTGCAGGTTGTACCTGAGCGTGGTGACGTCAAAGACGTCCTTGTCGTCCGTGACGTCCGGTCCCAGGGTGATGACGGAATCGATGCCGGCCAGTGGATCCATGATTGCGGTCCTGTAATGTTATATTAGTACGAGTAGTGGTTGTTATTTGTTGGTGTTCGAGTCGTATGCCGTCCTCTAGTGTTGCCCCGCCCGTCTTTCGCGAGATTGATTTGATTTTGGCGCTGTTGTCTTGTTGGCGTCTCTGACTCCTGCTGTGCAGTCTTGATTTGAAAAGGCAAAGTTGAAAGTTATTTTTCTAGAATTTGATGCGTGGAATTGGTATCCAATGGAGTGCGGGTCAAAGTTCAGCACTAGCGATTTAAATGCAAGTGATAGCAGTACGGTAGTCCTTTGGTGGTTCAGTTTTCAGTTGTCCGAGGTCATGTCCATTGTCCATCGTCCGTCGTCCATTTTCATTCTTTCCTTTTTTCAGTCGGTCTTCATCGCCGCAAAATTGGGGTTCCATGTTCGAGTCGAAAAATCTCGTCAAACAACATGGGAACACTATATCTGTACCATGATTGATGATTTGATGGCCGACCATTTCGATCCTTGCCTTTGTTACCGTACGAGTACTCGCGCTTTTCATTATGGTAAACCTTACGAGGTAAGACTTATGCGTCATCATCAGTCAGTCGTCCGTCCTCCTTGGTGTTCCCGCTGAATTCTCTGCACAGGAATCCAACGGAATCCAATTGCGTTTTCGAAGAGCACACAGTCACCATGCCAATCCTGCATCGATGCAGACTCTAATACAGACTACAACCTCCGAGTGTATCAACCACGAACGACCGAACGACAAAACGCGAAGCCTGGTTCTTGCCATCCGATACAGTGCGTGTACGTGTACAACATAGAAACGATCGTCAACTAGAATAGCATTATCCATCGAGAATGGCGGGCAAATCCGGCCTCCAAACCGAGGTCCTCGCACTGTACCGAGCGCTGCTGCGGCAGGCCGCCACCAAAGACCGATCGACCGGAAGCAACGCCCTTTCCTTTGCCGAGCTGGCGTGGAATACCTCCGACGCCGCCGGTGCCGGTGCCGGTGCCGGTGGAACATCGAGAACGGCAACGTCCCACGCGCGGAACGAGTTTCGCCGCCAGGCCGCGGCCTCGAGCCGCAAGGACTTTCGGGGCATCGAGCACAAGATACGGCACGGCTACAAGCAAATCAAGCTCCTGCAAATGCCGGGGGTCGTTCACTTTCGATCGTGGAAGTAGTTGTAGCTGTAGCTGTGGTGTTGCGAGCTCGGTCCGCGGGACGGGACCGGAGCGGGGCGGAAGGGAGCGCTTCGAAATGAAAATGAAATGAAATAAAATGAAATAAATGAAATGAAATGAAATGGAAACACGCGAGCCCGCTACACGAATCCGCAAACACAAACTCGTTCCGCGCAGTTCGACCGATCCATCCATTGTCGTTCGGTCGAGTAGAGGAGAGTAGAGTCGAGAGTCGAGAACGCAAGGAAGAGAGGGCAAACGCTTGGGCGTTGGTGGGTTGGGGTTGGCTCGATTCAAACGAGCCGAGGAGAAAGACCAACGACAGATACCACCGAAAGGTGATCATTTGGCTTCTCGAGATTGAGAGAAACGACTCGAAAACGACGAATCGAATCCGATCGAATCCGATCCGATCCGATCCGATCCGTGCATGGATACTTGCCCACCGACAATAAGAAGAAGATGGAGAGAGGCACACGGAGTGCTCGCAAACAATGAGGCTACAAAGGATACTGTTCGAATGGTGCTATTGCATTGGTGTACGTGTAGATCACTTCGCTCTGTAGGTACAAACGGATCGACCGAATCCATCCATCATTCCGTACTCATAGGGGAGGATGGTGATACTAGTTTTATTTTGTGCATTGAAAAAGAAAGGGTTCTTCTTCTCGTTGTGATTGGAATGAGGGAGCGCCGAGCTCTGTATCCGGCAGTTGGCAGCGTGGCTTGCGCCGCAACAGCGGAACAACGGTGCGAAATCGATAGTAGCTGGGGTGCGCGTGGCAGGCGTAGCTGGTAATTAATCCTGCGCAATAACCAAGCTTTGCGGTACCACACTGTCGAACAACGAGGTGCATCCCATGTTATCTCGAAGCATGCAGGGTAGCATAAAGCGCAGCACACAGGTTAGCATACAAGGTAGCATACAGGGTAGTATACAAGGTAGCATAAAACGTAGCATGAAACATAGCATACAAGGTAACAAATATAGTAGCAAACAGAGTAGCAAACAGAGTGGCAAACATGGTAGCTTATTACAGCGTAGCACACAGGGTAGCACACAGGGTAGCACACAGGTTGGCACACAGGTTGGCACACAGGTTGGCACACAGGTTAGCGCACAGGTTAGCTCATAGGGTAGCACATAGGGTAGCACACAGGTTGGCACACAGGTTAGCATACTACAGGGTAGCACAAAGGGTGGCGTAGCATCCCAGGTACAGTTACGGATGGTGGCGTAAAGGGTAGCATGCAGGGTGGCATGCAGGGTGGCACACAGCAGGGTGGCACACGGCAGGGTGGCACACAGCAGGGTAAGTTAGCGCAGCATCCCAGGTACAGCAGTTGGGGATGGTGTTTCGCGTGGCACTCCGTGCCCCGAAACACGTTGCTAGTAGGGAATGCAGCTCCGGTACAGATCCGTACCGTACGAACGAAACGAACCCGGGCGGCATCCCGTCCGGCATCCTCCACGGCGACCGATCTGTTTCTTTTGGAGAGGATGCTTTTCGTCTCCGATCCGATCCGATCCGATCCGATCCGATCCGATCCGTTCCGTTCCGTTCCGTTCCAATTCGATTCTATTGTATTCTATTATTCTGCTGTTCGATGTCATCGCGTCGCCTCGCGTCGCATCTGTTTTCGGCGCAACCGTGCAGAACGCAAAATCAGCACGATAGTAAACAATGACAATGCTACGTGTACCGCACGGCAATCACGAACGAGTACTAGGACTTCTTGCTGGCAGTCGGTCGGTCAATCCTTTCTTTTGGTTCGAAGCAAACTCGCGACTGGTTGTACTAGTTGGTCGTTGGGTACTAGGTAGGTAGGACTACACGTACTGCTGTGCACTACTATCTGCTACTATTCCGATGGTAGTAGTAGTGCAATGCTTTAAGCTGCAGTCTCAATTCCGTGTGCAGTGTTTCTGTCTGTTGCTGTATCGAGGGACATCCACTCTGAACTGCGTGACATGTTTTTGCTGGATGACTTCTGCAGTCGGCACCAAAGGCGAGAGAACGCCGCAAGTCTCATTGCACGAATGTACATGCACATACCGAGAACCACAATGCGGAAGAGAAAGTTCGTACAGCATCCTGCAATCTTGTGCTTCGGTACTTCTTACTATATTTATCAATTCATTGTTATTCTTTTTTCAATATCCATCATTAGAAACGGAGTTACTTGTTCGTACCGCGTCCAACTCCGGATCGAGGCGTCGCCCCAGCCAATGAGACGGTCCAGCGACAAAACGAAGCAATGATGGCACAACAAGAATCAAAAAGCGAAACATCTCAATCGCAAACATCGAAGCAACCCAAGCCCTTGCCGTGGATTCATTCCAGGACCGAATAACACTAACAATTCAAAAGCCTTGCTGCACGTAACGCTCATTGAAAGGAGGAAAGCATCCCATCGGAACCCTGAATTGGTTGTCGTTGTGGCATTTTGAGTAGTGTAGACGAGTCGGCTCTCCCCTGCCTTCCTGGACCAGTATGGTACTGGCACGTTCGTGTGACAAAGATTGCCATCCTCACAGCGACGCAATCTCGGTCGACTCCCATTGTCACCGGTTGCGTGCTAGAGGATTGCAAGTCGAGAGACAGACGAGACGTCTTTCTTTTTCGTCTTCTTGCTCTTGTTCTTGTCGCTGTTGTTATTGTTATTGTTGTTCTTGGTGTTCTCGTGATTGCTTCTACGAGCAGCAAAACTGATCGAAATTCTTTCCGTTGTACAGCAGCACGGCAATGACGACATTGACAATCCCCAAAAAGTAGACCGCGTGGAGTTTGGTCCCAAACAGCACCATGCTCATCAGTCCCGTCCCAATGACCGAGATCGCCGTCGCGTATCCCTTGAGGACCGAGTCGGCGTACTTGAGGACCCCCGCCACGATGAGACCGCCCAGGGCCGAGTTGAAGACCGTCAAAAAGGCTCCCGCGTTGAAATTGTGAAAGAGTCCGTAGGTGATAATGTCTTTGAAATCCGCAATGCAGGCATAAATCCCAATCGTCAGCAGGCTCATGCTGGCGAGCTGGACCTGTGTGTATGCCAGAGAGTACTGACCGGCAACGGGACTCTTGACGCGCTGCGACTTGATGACCTTCTCGGTGTAGACGCTGGCGAATCCGCTGCTGACGGCAATGCCGAGCGTGGCCAGAATCCCCTTGGTGTTGGAATCCACACCTCCCGCATTGTTGTTGTTGCTGCTGCTGCTGTCGGTGAATTTCATGTTGCAGAGCATGACTCCGACCGTGAGAAGCGTCAGACTAATGACCTGTATGTACCGGAGCTTCTTGCCGATAATGGCCGCCGAAAAAGTCGCCGTGAAGAGGAGTTTCGTCTGCACCAAAACGCTAAACATGGCCGCGTCGAGATTCGCCAGGGCGATGTACTCCAGGGTCATCTGTAGGTTGTAGGCGCTGGCGGGAACGGACAACCAGCACCGTGTTCTTCCAGTCGTCCCGAAAGTACTGAACGATGCTGCCCACCGATTTCTTTTCGATGAACAAGATGTAGAGCAGGCTCAGGGTGAGCTTGGTCATCTCGCTGCCAATGACGGCGGCGGACGTGAGGAATTTCGGTCGTTCCTTCATGACGTAGCGCATCAAAAGGTTTTTCGACGAGTTCTGGACGGCCAGCAGGATCAGGACCTTGAGTCCCATGGCGGAGATGCCTCCGTTGCTGCCGTTGCTGCCTGCTGTTGCCGCTGGGAGCGGTGTTGTCGTTGCCCTTTTCCGACTCGGGGCCGGCATTGGGAAGGGAGAGACCGGTGGAACGCCGTTGTGTGGTCAATTCGCTCATTCTGGTGGACTGCGATTGGAAAGTTCTCTGGATCGGTGGATGAACGGGTGAACGGAGGAACGGGTGAACGGAGGAACGGAGGAATGGATGAACGGTTGAATGGAGGAATAAATAAATGGAGTTTGCCCGCTGTGGGTTGGAATGATGTCCTTGGAGCGGGACGGATTTTACGTGCGAATCGTACAATACAATAACTTACGTACAAGTAAACCTTACTACTTCGTATTACCGTACGTGGACTCAAAAATCCGCTTCTTGCTCCGTGACGACCGGAAATTTGTTGAAAAGAAACTATGACCTGAAAAATGCGTGGATTGTGCCGTTGGAGTTGGCTACAGTAACCTTACTTAGAAGACTCCTCCCTCACTCACCAAAAAAAAACTCTGTGACCAAATGCGCGCGCCGGCACAAGCGGACGGTCCCATCGCGATATTGGATGGCATTCCGTACATGTACGGCATCGGAGGAGTGAGTCGTGCGAGTGCACATCGTACCTACTTGTACGTATAATCGGTACGTATGATATGGAAGGAGTGGTCGAGTGAGCCTGGTTCGGTGGTTTCAGGTTGGTTTGGATCCGAGGGAGCATCCACCAGAATTTGTTCATTACGAAGTATTTCCTTCTTCCTTGACCATGGACCATGGTGAGGAAGCAACCCAGATCAATACCGACACCGAATGACTCTTCTATTGGTTGTACAGGTACTTGTGCCACACTGTCCGATTTAATCCAATTCAATACAATTCAACGCACCCTCTCATTGTCGACCTCGATTCGTACGGGTTAACCTACGTACTCGAATCGAATATCGTACAGTACGAAGTGCATCCGAACCAACGACGACTGCCCTTTCGAAACCAGACGCAATGGTGGTGTTGTAGCCCGAGGCGGTCTTGTTCGGTTGGGCGTATACTGTACCGGTACGATCTCGTACCTTTCGCATCGGTTCGGTTGCGGATCGACGGTTCGGTACCATCGGTTTGGGGGGTCCGGTAGCGGGAGCAGCAGTGGCAGTGGTGGCAGCGTCTTTTCGTTTTCGTTTCGTTCCCTCGCGCGATACGCAAGGTTTGTTTCCGGTTTCGTTTGTTCCGCCGGGGTTCTCGCGGTTGAAACGGCCACCGGGGCGCGAGATCCGCAACCGGAGAATCCAGCGGGGATGGCATCGTCGTCGAGGGAAAGGTTGTACCGTCCGTTGCGACGAGTCGCAGCGGCGCACTTCGCGGTGATCGGGGTGTCGCTGGCGGTGTCGATAGTGGTGATGATGATCCTGGTGGTGATGCCAAAGCTGGTTCTTTTGGACGATGAAAGCCGAACCGCGGCCGGACCGCATCCCCAGTCTCGTGCCAATCTCCATTCCGAATGCGAATTCGAAGTGCGAATTCGAATTCGAATGCCCGAACGAATCCCATTGCGCGAGATTCCGATGGGCATCATCCCGATGGGAACCGGAACCATTCGCGGGACGACTATCATAAGCACCACCCCGACGGAGGAACCGAAGCAAAAACCGAATCCTCCACCGGAGGCAAGAACCAGCGACGAAACGGAAACGTTCCGCGGCGATCGCACCGACCGGACCGATGGCGAAACCCAAACCGAAAACGATTTCGGGGGGGATCCTTCGTCGCCGTCGACGCTGGAAGACGTTTGGAGCCACCTCAAACCGCTGGTTCCAACCCGGGGTTCGAACGGCTATTTCCAACCGGAACCAAGCATTGTCGCGGATTTCGAACGCATTGTTTTCGACATGATGATGATCGGGCACGGATGCCGACACGATGAAGATTCGTACCACTGGAGAAAGCGGGACGACGATGAGAACGAGGAAGAGAAGGACGGGAACAACAACGACAACGACAACGACAGCGACAGCGACAACGACAACGACAACGACAGCGACAGCGACAGCGACAACGACAACGACAGTGACAACACCAGGACCGACACCGACCACTCATCACCGCGATCGCGATCGCTATCCCAAACGTCATGCGATCGGATCGATCTCCGAAGCCTCGAGGGAAAGTATCGCACAAGAACGCTCGTGGACGCAGACAACGGACGGACCTACTGCATCCTGGCCACCACGTCCGCCAGCTATCCCTGGGGCAACGTGGTGGTCGATATCGAACCCTTCACCGCCAGGAATCTTTCCTTCGACTGTCCCCACCCTCTCTTCGACGCCGAGACGGCGGAACAGGGACTCCGGCTGCTCAAGGGGACCACCGCGCGGTCCTGGATCGTGGCCGGGAGCCACCGGATGGCAACCCCAATGCCAACTCCAATGGCAACTCCAACGCAAATGTCAACGCCAACGCCGATGACAGCAGCCAAGGACCCAGAAACGCGGAGGCAAACCCGAACAGCCGCGCCCACGTCCGCGTCGGCGTGCCAGCCCCCGCATCCTCCCTCCGACGCCGCGCACTCGGCCCCGAGTTGTTTTCTGGCGGCCGTGGCCGCCATTCGATCCTATTACGAGTCGGTGGCGAGGAAGGACTACACGGCGGTGCAGCTGCACGGAATGGGAACGAAAACCTGCGGATCCGTCGACACGTTTTTCAGCCACGGGAGCTGCTCGCTAAAGGTTGCGGCGACCGCGACGGCGACGGCGACCGAAGGTGGCAAAGATCACGACAAGGACAGGGACGGTGACAAGTACGGTGACAAGAACGGCGACACTGTCGATCCCGCTGCCACTTCCACTACCAGCAACAAGCCTTCCCGAAAAGATCGAGGTCCTGCAAAAGTACGCAAGGGCCCATCCCGCGGATTACGGCAGGCACGCGATCGCCACTAGCAAACAGCGACAATGAAAACGACGAAAACGAAAACGAAACCGAGGAACCGATCTGCCATCTGTGCGGGAGCACCAACGTTCCGGGTCGGCTCCTCAACGGCGTGCCTCCCTCCGAGGTCTGCCACACGCCGGCAACGTCGGTCAGCGGCCGATTCGTGCAGATCGAACAAAAACGCCCCTACCGCACCGCGGCCAGGGCGGAGTTCTGGAACGATGTCTTTCGGCAAGCCTATCCCGAGTTCGAGGCACGCGCCGCGGCAACAGAAGCGGTTGGGGCCGCGGTTGCGGATGTGGCACCGGTAGCGGTGGATTCCGTCCGGGCTTGCGCCGGGGCTGCTGGTCTCGGCGATGCGAGCGCGAGT
Organism: Pseudo-nitzschia pungens; assembly: GCA_037355855.1. Lineage (NCBI taxonomy): Eukaryota > Bacillariophyta > Bacillariophyceae > Bacillariales > Bacillariaceae > Pseudo-nitzschia > Pseudo-nitzschia pungens. The sequence continues at coordinate 287,246 of CM074762.1, read as the reverse complement.
GCGAGTACAGCGTCCTCCGCACCTCTCGGCGGAGACGACGGCAGCAACCGTCCCGGCCGCAACGAGTTCTGATGCAATGCTCTCTCCCGATCGAACGGAAAGGCGTTTGGATGCGTTTTGCCGTGCATCTGTTGCCACGAATCAATAACAACAATGACTACTACTGTCGCTGCTCTCGCAGCGCGACTGCACTCACTAGGCGCGACGCAAAGCGGCGCAATTTTCATTCCGGCAGTTTTCGCTTCGCTTCGCTCCGTTCCAAAAGTTGAGTATTTCTATTTCTTCGTATATTATAAATATTAATAGTGAATAGTATTTTTTGTCTTGTTGGTGTCAGAGCAAAAAATACCGCCCGTACAAATACCGCAATCCCGAAGTGGTCAGCCCCACGTAGTAACAATTCCGCAGGACATCCAGCAGCAGCGAACCGCTCGGATCACCGGAGATGCCACTGCCGTTGCCGTTTTCCAGCCCCGCGAGCGCAAGGGTTCCCAGTACCTGCAGCGCAGAAAAGACGGCCAGGGTTGGGAGGTTGCGGCCGAGCAGCACGCTCGCTCCCGGAGATTCGGCATCCCGATTGGCATCCGCGGTGCTCTGGTTTTCCCCAACGCTCGTGGCGGTCGCCGCCACGACAACGCACGCGATCCCCCACGACACGCCAAACGAGGAGATCCGTTCCACCAGGTCGCCGAGGGTCGATGGGACCGCCGGGATGGGCTGGAACCAGCCCCCGTTGCGGACGAATTCCGGATTGTTGACAATGTTCGAGAGGCCGATCAACTGCGCCGCCAGGATCAGGGCCAGAAAATCCGCGGTCCAGAGCCCCGGATCGGAGAGCAGCGCTTTTTCGGTTTCGGTTTTCGATTCGTCGGGCCGGCGTGAATCGTCTGTGATTCTCGTCGTCATTGTTGTTGTTGTTGGATCGCAACGAGGATGTACCGGACGCAGATTGTTCGTGTCTCCAAGCACATCCTTGCATCGAATTCGACTTGCATTTCGGTGCCCAGCCGAGTCTTGAAAGAGGACGCCGCTGGTGAACGAGACCGAGGGATATGGTCGGTGTGCAAGCTGCCAATCCCAGGAGGGTTGTCAAAAGATACCGAACCAAAACCGGAAGCGAAACCATGGTTGTTTGTTGTGTTGCAGCTTGCGATGGAAGGACCTTATTCACGAGGATTTCCGGTACACAATCAACTCTGCGTGTGCCTTGCCTGCATCCAATGACGACCTTGTCGGTAGCGTTTCTAATCGGAAATGTCCCCGTCCCGGAATCACCGTAGTCGATCGATCTAGTTGCAATTCTTTGTAGCTACCAGTATGTTTACCGACGCTTTGTGAAGGATCGGTTTCGTGTTTAGTTGGACGAGAATTTTTTCCCAATTTGGATACATTCGTCAATCGATTTTCATCAATTGGATGCAAAGAAAAAGTCTCATCGTCAAAAGGATTACACATGCGTACTCCTACGTACCTTACCTTGATGGGAACATACTGATCATGGTATTACGAAGTAAGAGTACGTACGAAAAAAAAACAGATGGATAGCACAAGGAGAAAGAAAGTTGCTTGGTGAGCCACGGGTAGAATCTTATGGACATTTGGGATGAAATCGAGAATGGAACACTAATTACCATATTGAGATACAAAACCGAGTAGGGCCAATATTGTCAAGAATACGGGTTTTGTCATCACAATAACTGTAAAATTTACATACTGTACTTGATACTTGAGTATGCATGTAACCGTAATGAATGTTTGGCATGCTTTTGCGATCAATAGTATCGGTACTTCACACACGCAAGAAAAATCCTGTGTATCTGGGCAGTTTGGAACTAATTCCGCCGCGAATCATGAACTTTCTGTCAACTGGATAGGGGTTCTTTTTCGATGGCTCGTAACGATTTTTTCTGCCCACCACGGGCATGGGTAAGAAAGGACGGCAATGAGAATAGCAACTCTCCACTCTTTATGAGTTGCGTTGGTGGTAGCTTGGTTTTTGAGCTATCGAGTGCCGGAGGAAGAATGATGGCACGTTCTCTCACAATAAAGCTCTGTCCTTTACTAAGCCACTACAAGTACTGCTGGGTGCATTAACACTATGGAGTTCATCGATACAAAATAGAGTTACTACGTACTTCGTTCTATTTAATGCGCTCAAACTAACTCTACCACAATCAAACGTTCTCGTAGTAGTCGCCGTGATGATTCATTCATTCGTCGCGAGTTAGGTTTCGTTTGGCATCAACAATTCTGGTTACGAGATGTTTTGGGGGTGTTGTTGCGGATGGACCAACCGTCTCGACCCATGCGTGTACCGGTACATTCGGTTCCGTCAGCGTCGATCGAAGTCCGGTTCCCGTCGCAGTTGGTAACGATCCAGAAAAACTATGGTACAGTTGTGTGGGGATTTCGTCGTCACATTTCGCTTCGTCCCGTTACGTCTCGGTAGACGCAACAAGACGAAACAAAACAAGAGGCAGCTCCGAGAATGAAATGCAATGCAGCTCCGATGGGTGTTACTTACAGTAGTTAGTACTGCATCTCCACGGGCCCTTCCATGCTGCAGTCCAGTACATTGGATCGCTTGGGGGGCGTCACCATTCGAGAGATGCCACTGCTCTCCTTGGAGGGAGAGGTGTTGGTCTCGGTGATGCTGTTGGCGTCACTGATGTTGACATCACTAATATTGTTCGTGTTGTCGTTGTTGCTGCTGCTGTTGTTCTTGGTGATTTCGACGTTGTTGTCGTCGTCCGAGATCATCGGGTCGTTCGAAATGGTTTTCGGTATCGTTATTTCGATGATATCATTGGAAACGTCACACCCGGAAGACATTGACGACGAAGACAAAACGTGCGTCTCCGCCCGGCACTTGCTCCCGCACTTGGGACAAAACTGCCACTCATTCGATTCGAGGGCGACCTGACAGCCCGAGCAGATGCGTTCGCTGCCGCTGTGGCTGGTGGCAAAACTCTCGTTCCTCTGGCTCCTCGAGGTTCGCTTGCGGGAGCGAGACGATTCGGATTGTGAATGCGATCCCTCCTTGGAGATCCGGCGGTGCTCGGGCCCGTGAAACATCCCCCGAACCTGCCGAGTTTTCTTGCACATCTTGAGGTACTCGTAGTCGGCGGTGGTGGTCTTGAATCCGCACCGGGGGCAGTCCAGGCAATCGACTCCCTCCGAGCTGCATACTATGGGGATTCCGCCAAAGAAATTCAGTTTGCTGGGACGGGCCTCGATGAGGTCCATGTGTCCCGAGCACACCAGGCAGGGCCGCTCGGACCGCGTGATCTGGCAGCGGAAGGTGTTGTCGCTGGTACTAGCACTGCCGCTCATGGTTCCACTGTTGGTGTTGGTGTTGATATTGCTGTCGATGTTGCTGTTACTGTTACTGTTACTGATGTTGCTGTTACTGCTGCCAGTGATGTGGTGGCGTGCCGAATTTGGTTTCTACACAATCACCGAAGGAATGAATGATTCACTTCTGTTGCTTCTGCTGTTCCTCCGCTTGTTGCTTTCTTCCACTCCGATCCGTAGATTGCCGATGGCACCACCTTCTCAAAATTCGACGACGAGACTAGACCAAGTCGGGAGGGTGGTGCTACAAAAAATGGAAATCCTGATGGATAACACTTGTATCAAGGGATCAGCCTACGAGTAATCCTTACGCAAATGCTGTGAATTTTTCCGGCAAATACTGACAAGGGTGTCCCACGAGAAGTCTCCCCAGATTGTGTTGGCACTGAGGAGATGGGTACTCGTGAACTCGTTTAGGTTGTTTTCGTATCCGAGGAATTCCAAATTCTGTAACGGACTGGGAAACGCACCCAAAATCGTCCGGGTAGGACGTATGAAATGCAACGAGTACCGCCGAAAATAGAGTATGGAAACAAAAGCAAGGGGCACCTACTTCCGACGAGCGAATGAAAAAATGAATCCATACACATCTACCGGTATGCGATTAGGATCTCACTATCTTCTCATTAAGTACCAGGCTTACGTACTTGCACACTCGTTCGTGCGAGCATCGAAAATCAATCCATCGGAACGAATCATACACACTCGTTCTCTCTCCATCATCCGCACCTTGTCGGCCGTACCGGTGTGGTGACATCCGGCGCATCCGGCAGGGCCGGCGGTTAGTGGTATGTACGCCAAAAAAATCACACGACGCGGAACGAGCGTTGTAAAAACGACTCACTGGTAGGATTCATACTAAATTTAACGTCAGTTTACGAGCGTGGGGAGCATACCTCTGGGCACACTCTCGATACGAATACTCGATAGGTCTTTGCCGTTCCTTTGCACGGAAGCAGTTTTATCACGCGCGCAATGTCGCGGTTACGCGGTTACCGGATGACCGATAGTGCCGGCCACTATCGGCATCAAAGGAGATCGTGATTTTGTCGCGCTCGGGTCACCCGTTACGACCGCCGGCTATATCCGGTATTCGGGCACCCCGCGAGAGTGAGTATTCACTATGCAACCAGTGATGGTAGCTCTCTACCTTTCCGTTCGATGTCAAACTACAGTCCGGGTAGCAGCACAACGAGATAACAAACCTACTACTACTAGTACCAGTAAGGTTACCGGTACAGATCGCCGCAACGGTAAAGAACAATAATATTATGATCACTGACAAGAAGCTAAGGTTACACGGTAATCTTACCGTATTGGGGAAGGAGCATGCTGGGAGTGGAACGAGGAAGACTCTTTACTTGAAAGCCTAAACATCAGTATGATCTGTACCGTACTGTAGTATTTTCGAGGAACAAAAGCACAACAGTTCGGATCACAGGACTACTTTGGATCTTAAACTAGTAGATCACGACTTCTAATATTAATAGTACTACTAGTACTAGTACTACAAGTACTAGTAGTAGAAGGCTGCAACAATTCTGATATTCTTATCAGGTGAGAAGTCAATCGACATCTGTTTTTGTTCTCACGGGAATTGGATGGCGATAACTTTCAGATGGATAGAGAGAATAGATTTGTTGGACTCAAAGGAGAGATTGATGGAAATGAAAATAGAATGGCAAACACCTTGTTTTATCTACACCTTTCTTGTAGTATAACAAGAAATACGAAGCAGTACGTGTGCTAGTAGTAGTAGTAGTAGTAGTATGATGCAACAAATTAGTAGAACAGGAGGAGCAAGAAGAACATCATCAACAACAAGAAGGTCAAAAGGGGGGGCTGCTACTATTAAAAGAAGAAGAGGCACCAGTATCATTTGCTGGCCGGCACCAACAGGGTGGTTACTAGCAATAACAAGACTGGTGGTGGCGTGGAAAGCGCTTGCAAACAGTGAGACTACAAGGAGACAGTACTACTAGTACTACTACTAGAACAAGAGTAGTACTCATACTACTAGTGAATAAATAATCATACTTCATTCTTTACTTGTACTACCATAAGTATTACTAATTACTACTGCTACTCCATGCAATTATACTACTACTATAAGTACTAGTACTACTATAATTACCTCCACCACTAGTACTAGTACTACTAGTACTATGCACTATTTCTTATCGTAGTTGTGGAAAAGGGTGACTGTGATTGGAGGCCTTTCCTCTGCGTCATATGCCGAAGATCATTTTGAGAATGTTGATCTGTGTGATTCTCAGTTTGATCTGACAGCAGCTTGACCAAAACAGTGATCAACATTGGTGATGGGTGAACAAGAACCAAGATCGCCATACTTATAGTTGGGTTACCGTAACTTACAGGTAATTACTACGACACTCATTCATCAATCTTTTTTGTATCGTAGTAACCTTACCGTATTTGAATTACGTGTACCAGTAAACCTTACGTAACCTTTTAAAATCATAAGATAAGCTTACTTCATATTTTCGAGAAAAAAAATCCGTCTGTCCATCACAAGTTGGGAGTTGGTATGAATGGTAGGCACCATCTCTTTAACTAAGCCCCAATTCATAATTCATACACCGATTGTAAGAATTTAGTCGTTGGTGGTTGACTCATTAATACTCATGCAAAAAGAAATCCAGCCCGTGAAGGAATGCTAACTTTACCTCATACCGGGTACAAGTATTGAGGCACTCAACACGTTTTCAGGAGATCGAATCGTAGTGGTACTCTTCAGTGTCAAAAAACAAAGTTGGATAGCTACCATATCGTTTGCGCTCAGCCGTTCGAGCGAGAACTTTCCTAGAGAGAAAGGGACCCAAAAACAAGACAGGACGAGAGAGATTCGAATTGGAATCGGAGGAGACGTAACGCATGTCGTCGAGGCCCCTCTTGCTGCACGCATTCCGTGCTCCCCGCCGTGCACTGCGGACGCGTCCCTGTACACAAACAGCACAGAATTTGTCAAATTCCCCTAACGAGGACGAGGGCTACCGCCGGAAACTATCAACCGGAATTGCAACAACAACTGGTGGCCGAGCGTCCCTGCCGGTAGGCAACCAGCAGCATTACAATCTCGGAAGATTTTTGACGCAACGAGGCGAAGCATTGTATCCTCTTCGACAGGCATCATTGCATACAACCAGCATCGGCCCGCTACCGTGGCTGCGCCCGACGGGGGTTGTCGGTTGTTCCAGATCCTTTGCGTCGCGCAGAGGAAAAAAGAACAACAAATCCGGGAATCACAGCAGCAATGGCGGCGTTCTATCCAACGAGGATCTCGTCGGCCGACTGATCCGGGACACCGGCGCGTCGTCGGCCGACAGGGTCACCGTGCGGTTGGTCATCGACGAGGGTCCGGACACGCCGTCCTCCGTGGAGATTCTCTCGCTGACTGAGGCGATTGGCATCTCGCTGGACCGCGAGCTAGACCTGATCGGCGCGAACATAAGCGGCGATCCCCCCGTGATCCGGGCTACGGACCTGTCCAAGCTGGAGTACAAGCACAAGCAAGCGCAGAAAAAGCAGCAGCAAGCCGCGGCCAATCGCAATGAGCTCAAGTCCTTCCGTTTCAAGGCGGGCATCGAGAGCAACGACCTGGAACGGAAGCTCGACCGCCTCAAGGGATTTCTGACCAAGGGACACGACTGCGAGTTCACGGTATTTTGCAGGATGAGGACCCTCCGCGAGAATCCGAATGCAGGGATCGAGCTGGTCGATCAGATCCGGATACTCCTGTCCGATCACGGGGACATGAAGCGGGAGCCACAGACGAACGAAACGAAATCCTTTTACCGCGTTCGCTTCGAGCCCAAAAAGTAGCACCGCAACCTTCTGTATAGAGCATAAAATCATAGGGAAAAAGTGAAAGAAAAAGTGGAATTTCCAGTTCACGCTGAACAATGCGAAACGAGCCATTATCGTTATTGTTTGAGATGTGTACTTTCTCCGCTATCCGAGGAAACCTTTCTTGTCCCGGTTTTCGAAGATGCGGAATTCCTCGAGAGCTTCGGGATTGGACAGGAGTGGCTTCACAGACAAGAGGCTGTTCACGATGCAATCCTGCTGCGTAAAGTCGTCCTCGCTTTCGTCCCGCATCGTTCCGCTGTCCTGGTCGAAACGGAGGATTTTTTCTCTCATCCAATGGATCTTGGCCTCCTGGCATGCACCGAGGATTTCGGCACCCGTCATTCCCTTACTGAGGTCGACCAGGATGCTGGGGTCGACATCCCAGGTCATTTCGGAATCCGCGCGTCCGTTATTGCTGCTGCTGTTCCTGCTGCCGCCGTTGCTTCCGTTTTTGTCGTCATCGAATACGAGCGCGCCTCCAAACTGCTTCGCAAAAATGGATCGCCGGGCCTCCGCATCGGGCGGAGGCAGATACACGATCTTGTCCCCCAGTCGCCCCGGCCGGAGCAGCGCTGGATCCAGCGTCCACGGACGGTTGGTGGCTCCCAGGACCAGAACCCCGTCGGCTCCCGCACCAGCAATGTCCACCCCGTCCATTTCGTTCAAAAAGGTGGACAGGACTCGCGCTTCCGCCGAGCTCCCCCGGCCGCTGCCCCCCAGATCGCCGCTGCCCCCGCCGTTGCCCCCGCAGCTGCCAAAGATCGAGTCGATCTCGTCGAAAAACAGGACGCAGGGGGCCGTGGATCGCGCCAGGTGAAAGGCCTGCCGCACCACCCGCTCGGCCTCCCCGACGTACGAGGACGCGTAGACCTGCGCCGGGCTCAGCGACAAAAAGGCCACGCCGGACGATCCCGCTGCCGCCCGCGCCAGGGTGGTCTTGGCGCAGCCGGGGGGTCCGTGCAGGAGGATCCCTCGGCAGGGCTGCAGGCCCAGCAGCGCAAACTCCCGTGCCTTGAGGCGGGGCCACTCGATGGCCCGGCGCAGCGCGGTCTTGGCTCCGCCGGGATCGCCGGCAATTTCGTCCCAGGTGATCTTTGGGGGAGCCGCGAGGGAAGCGTCCCGGAGAGCCGAGGCACCGACCACCCTCCGGGCAGCCTCGAGGTGGGCGATGGAAATGGAAAAAGAATCCCCAGGAGCTTTGTCCTGTAGGCGCAATAGCCAGGCCTTTCGCACGAGCGCCGACAAATCCGCGGCGACGTATCCGACGCAGAGCTCGGCAAATTCGCGGAGCTCCTCCGGGCTGGGTAGGGACGAGTTGCGCTCTGGATCGATCGGGGACGAGTCTTGTTCGTGATGTTCTTGTTTTTGTTCTTGTGCTCGCCCGCCAGAGCTGCTTTGCTGGACCTTGCCGAGCAGTGAGGCCAGGAGACGAGCCCGTTCCCCTGCCTGGGGCGGGGCCATCGGAATCTCGCGATCGAAGCGTCCGGCGCGACGCAGGTAGGAGGGAATCGAGTCGATGCGATTGGTGGCACCCACCACGACAATCCTCTTCCAGCAGCGCTCCTCGGCGTTGCCGCCGGTGGACCGTCCGGAGACCCTGTCCAGCAATGCGGCAAGCATGGCAGCGACGGGTTCTACGCTGACCAGCGCATCGCATTCGTCCAAAAAGATCAGGCCGGTGGTGGTAGTGGCAGCAGCAGGAGCAGCAGCATCAGGAGAACGGTGATGTTTCGTAGTCTGCGTCATTGAATCCACATCGGTCCGCGATAGAGCCCGGACCACGCGGAGAAATTCCCATTCCAGTGCCCGTGATGGAGATCCCGGATTCTTGGTCCCGGGTGCCGTTGCACCTCCCTTTTGCTGGAGCAACTCCGAGCCACGCAGGGAGCACACCACCGTGTCGGGAAAAGCGTTGGCGGCCCACGAAACACTAAAGGTTTTCCCCACCCCGGGTGCCCCCGAAAGGAGAAAGCTTCTCGGCACATCGGCGTTGGCGTTGGTATCGCAGCTGCCATTGCTTCGGATGCACCGGAGCGTTTCCACCAGGCGACGCGCCGCGGGGCTGGGAGGCTTTTCGAGCAGCGCGCTGCGTTCCGATCTCGGAGGATGTCTTTGTTCCGGAAATTCTTCGGGCATTGGCACCGGTACCGGCACGAAACATTGTTCATGTCGAATGGTGATGTACGTGCTGGGCAACACGACGCAAAAGTCGCGGGGCAGCGAGGACGGGCATCCGCCGCGATTGGAATTCGTTGCATTCGCATTCGCATTCGCATTCGAATTCGAACTCCAATGCGATAGCGAAGACGACGACGCGGAGGTTGGTGTGTGCGTCGGAGTCGTGGTCATTCTCATCGATGCCATCGGAGTGCAGGATTCTACTCTGGCGTACACAGAAAAGGGATCGACATTGGCAACGGCATTGGTATGTTCGGCGCTGCTGCCGTCTCGCGGAGGACCGTCCGAATCGAGCCGCACCCTTGTCGTCCATTGGTCATCGAACGCGAGAACCCTTCCCACCAGTTGTCGCTTCCAGAAGGCTTCTCGCAGGATCGACAGTCGGTCCCGCTCTCGCTCCTCCCCGAGATCGGAGCCATTGTCCTTGCCCTTGTCCCTGAAACCACCACCGCCACCGCCACCGCCACCACCACCAACGATGGAGATCACCACGGATTGGAGCGGCAGGAGGTCAACCGACGGACCATACAGGGGGAGCGCGACTCCGCGAGGACCGTGCGGTGATACAGAACCGGATTCGAGAATCGCGAGGCGACGGGGATGCCCGTTCCCGGCATTCTTCTTGCCTTTGTTCTCTCTGTGGGGATTCGGATCGTCGTTGCACGAGCACCTCTCTCCGAGAATCGTCGGATCCACGTCTCCCAGATTCCAACTGGTCCTTTGCTTTTTGTATCGTCCATCGCCGCAGTTATTGATATCTTTGTTGTTGTTATTCTTAGTGTTATTGTTATTGATTGCGTTCTCGTTTTCGTAATTGTCCATGTTGTCGTACACGTAGTGGTTCAGCAACAAATCTTCCATCATCGCAGCACGAGTTCCTTTGCTTTCCCCGCCGTTGTCGCAACTGTTTCCCCGGACCATTCCGACTCCTCTGGAAACAATCCGAACGCTGTCGTCGAATCGAAGAATGGATCGCATCGGAGAACCAATATTGCCGGGCATCGGCCAAGAAGTTTCACCGTGTTTCCATTTGCAGAGGACCAGGCCCGGGTCTTGCTTCGGTGCGTTGCTTTTGCTGTTGGCTTCTCCGGCATTTGCCCCTCCGCCGTCATGGATCAGAACGAGGCTTGGTGGCCGTTCCTTCCGCGACTTCGGATGAATTGAAGTGTTCTCTCGCCGATCTCGATCTTCGTCGTCGGGACTAGCTTCATTGCTCGCGGAGAGGTTCCGCCGCCGGTTTCGTCGACGAACGGGATTACGAGAACGAATCAAGGACGACGACACCGACAACAAAGAAACCGAAGAAGATGGCTCATGTTGTTCCCTCCGCACGAGAGGATGTCCGTGTTCGTTTTCGTGTTCTGCCGGTACGCAGCGGCAGAGAGAGCAGGTGCCTCTCGAAAAACTCATTGTTTGGTTCTCTCAATTCTCGAAAGCAATAGTTGCGTCACTATGGGTTGCGTGTGGTGCTATGCCGTCGTCCCTTGCCTCATCGTAGTTCTTTCGCCTTGGGATGATGGATGGGTGATTGGCACGAATTAGTCGTATCGTACTAATCTTTTTACTTTTCTTTCTATTTTTTTTGTTTTACAGTAAGGTTTTTTACTCGTAACCTTACGTGCAGTACCCTACCGCCATGGATCGTTCCATCTTTCGACACAACATACCAGGTACGTAATCTTACGGTAATCCTTACGGTATGACGCCACAGATCAACTGATGGGAGAAAATCCGAAAGAAAAAATAAGTGGTGAACCAATCATCCTGTTTACGAAGTAAGATCTTTTAAGGCTTACGATTGTAACCTTACTTTTTACCGGTAAGCTTAGTCATTTTGAGAGGAAAGGGTTTCCGATTTCTCCCATTGCAGCGACTAGGTACCGTAACCTTACGCTATCCTTGTATCCTAGTAGTAGTAATTAAGGTTACGTACCGGTACGTTTAGTTGATGGTGCTACGGTACATTTGTTGCTGTTGTTGACGAGAGAATTTTTTTTTTTCCGGAGGACCGTAAATCTTACTAACCTTACCGTATTATTACGAAGTGCGTAGTATTCATTTTTTTGGTCAAAAGCCCTAGCTCTTGTTGTCATCCACGGTAGGACGCGGATTTCTGCTTTTATTCCCGGGTGTTAGAAATGACTGTTCAGTTGGTCGTTTACGGGTTCTGTACGACTCGTGTGTCATTGTGTTGTAAGATTACTATCGCAATTCCAAATACTACGTAATAGTAGTTCTTGTTGTCAAAATAATTCGACCAATGGGATCAAAAGAATCAAAAGAAGACACGAATGAAAAATACCGGTATGGAATATTGTGAATAGTAATGACCCTTCGAAAGCTGAAAAAAATTGTACGACCAAGACTGACACTGGGCTGGATGAGCTCGTTCACAATCTTTGTACTACGACATACTAAGCCTTAAGTTACCATAATACGAAGTTGTGTACGTGCTTCCACTTTTCTCAGAACCAGCACAAGTAATTACGCGTACGAACTTTGTACTCCGATTTTTTTTCGTCGGTGCACCCGCATTCATCATTATTTTGTTTTCTTTGCGTGCAGATCTCTTCTTACGGCGATCTTTCTACTACTTCTATCCTTTGTTGGTTGAGGGCCGAACCAAAATCGATCTCGAACACTACAACCCTTTCGGGATTCGACGGTGATTTTCTTCGGCGAACAGAAGGAATCTTCATCATCGTCCGCGTCGTCGCTCAAAACCGAAACGTCGACAAACGTATCTACCCATCGATTCCAAAACCTCCGACACCCTTTTCATCGATCCTTTGGATCTCGGCAACGTTTTCCATCTCTCGATAAAAGAAACACACAACAACGGTGTCGTCGCTTCGCCATCCTTTGCAATTTGTTTTCTCTGCCCTAGAGTCCGACGACCAAAGAACCAAACCCCATTACTGAACGACTTTGACAAAGCACTTGTGTGCCAAAAATCGAAACAACCATGATCCCATCCAGAGCTCTCCCGCAGGGCAACGCAACGGAAATTATTGATGGGAACAACGACATGTTTGTCGTCGACGACGAGCCATCTGCGACAACCTCGGAAGAGGGGGAACTAATGGATTCCGCAGCGTCAAAAATGGTTGCAAATCTTGGCGGCTTTGCAATCCAAACCGAGGGTACTATCGCGACGGATAGAGGAAACTCACCGACCGCGGCACCGGCTCACAACATCGACACCGTTGTTGCGAAGGATGATGCGGGCGCAACTGCTATTGGTCCGAAAAATAATAGTGATAATGTCACGAACGAAGCGAAAAATAATGGTGAAAGACCAATCACTTTTGATACACAGGTTTCACCCAATGCAGTCACTAGCGACAAACCGACAGAGGTTACGAATGAGGGGCTTGAGAGAGAAATCGTGACGAACAACATACAAAAAAACACAGAGTTGGATTTGAACCCCGAAAATAGTGAAATTGTGGGAAGGAAACAAGGCGTGCCACTGCTAGCGGTTGCATGCTTCCTGCTGGTTGGTTTCATAGTTCTGAGTTCAATCACTGTCCTCTTTGAGTTTGATTCCAAAAGTTCATTGCTTCCCAGTCTTATTTATGGCAGTTTTTGTTTACTGGTTCTTGGGGTACTATGTGTATTGGAAGTCCAAAATGGCAATGGGGCTTCCCCCCCAGGTTTTCTTACCCAAAAAAACAATTTTCCTAAGGACGCATACTCATTTTTGGCAATCTTCAGCCCCAAGGACGAGCCCGATGAATTTTGCTTTGGAATTTTGGTCTTCCTATTCCAGTCATCCTTATTTGTTCTCATGATCATGAGTGTCATCAGGGAGGAGTCAAGAACATCCGGCGAGGTTGATAATCCAGATGCTGATTTTTGGGCGGGATTTATCCCAGCAAACGCCCCACCCATTGTTCGTGCAACACAGCTCATAGCAATCCTGTCGTACATGATTTTCCCAGAAGCAAGCTTGTTGGAGATCCTTTTGGCTTCTGAGATGTTTCCTCAATTATGCAGAACAAGAATGAGTGGTGACGTCATACGCATGGCATTTTCTTGTGTCCTTCGTTTTGTACAGGGAATTTTGGCAATTTTTGCAGTATTTCTTCTTGTGATGACATCATCCGATGTGATGGAGATTGTCCTCAATTTTACTGCAGTAAGTAATACTCATTGAAAGCATGTAATGGTTGTCATCTGAAATGGCACAACATGGAAACTGACTGAAACTAACATATCATCCTTCTTTGTCAAAAACCTTTCATTTGTTCATGGACTATCACAGGCAAATCTCATTTCATTGCTGGATGACACTGCATTCAAACTAGCTAGAGCTGGCAGGTATGGATGGAAGCTGGAGATGGCAGCCCAGAGGGTGGAAAAAGAACCTTTTCCTACATGGAGCATTCCAAAGCATAAAAATAGAAGGTCAAACATTGCCATTTCCACAACCAGTGCCATACTATTTGGATTGATTGTCTTTGTCATAGCTTCTCAAGAAAGCAGTGACAAATGGATTACGCGTACCATACAATTGAAGTTTGAGAATACACTTGAAGAGTTCACTGGTTGTTATGATTTGATGGGATCCATCAGTTATAACAAACGTCACAACTATAATTTTTCAGGAGCATCTCATACACAGATTGGTTATTGTAAGAGCGATCGACGTTGGGTCCTTTTCAATGGTATATTTGCCAATGGTACTACCTTTGATAATCCTTGTTTTGCTACAGAAAGTGAGGCAGTGGGGTATTCATCTAAGACAGATTCGTTTGATGTCTACAACTCTTTTTCAGAACCATGGTATTCCCTGTCCAATCAGCCCCTGGATCTTGTTGTTGCTGATCTTGAAGACAGCCAAAGGATTTGCTCTGACTACATCGGTGATGGGATATGCAGTGAATATTTCAATCGAAAGGAATATGACTACGATGGAGGTGACTGCTGCGCTGCTACATGCAATATTTCTGAAAGTTGCGGAAAGGGTGGATTGAACTTGGCAACTGTGTTTGGCACCAAAGTTCTCTCAGGGGATGGTTATCCACACTGTATTGACCCAAGCATGAAACAAGTTTTCATTGAGGTAGTTTCAATCAACTTTCATGACACCATGCCTACTTTAACATTCGAATGTGATGGACAAAATGTTCTTTCAGTTGTTTTGAAGTCCCCGGAGTTGAATACTATGACAGATGTACAAATAAGTCCCATTGCAAACTGCACACTATATTTGGAAGCCTCAGGTGATGAGAAAGAATCGTTTTCAGAACTAAAGTATACTGTATCAGATGGTTACAATACCATTTCAAAAAAAAAAATCTCTACTGAAGAGGAGCGCAAATATTTTTCAATTTGTAAGTGAGAACTTGCAAGTGACCCTTAATTGATAAAAACACTAATTCGGAACTGATGAGGCATTCAAACTGATCACTGTTGTTTTCAGTTATTCTTGACTATGAAACAACCTTGGAAAGCTATACATTTGAGATGCTGAAAGATATGAAAAGTATTGATCTTGGTAAGGAAGATCTTAATTTTTTTTTGATTTGTTACCAAGAGTTTTGTTACAGAAGATCTTGGCATGTTCATGAATCTCATCTTGCACGTTTGTTTCATAACCTGTATTGCTTTTTACAGACGATCGTTCTTTGCATGGCAGTATCCCTACTGAGGTGGGATTGTTGACAAAAATCAACCTCTTGAGCTTCGGTACGTGTTAATTGATTGGGTTGTTTCGATGAGTCTTGTTGCAGAAGACCTTGCCATGTTCATTCATCTCATCTTGTATGTTCGTTTCATTGCTTGTGTTGTTTTTTTCAGACAATAATGCCTTGACAGGAAATATCCCCACAGAGATTGGATTGCTGACACAATTGACCGCATTGAATTTAAGTAGGTTGTTTGAAGATGTTTTAATTCGGTTGTTTCGATAAGTCTTGTTGCAGAAGACCTTGGGATACTATTTTTGATAATCTTACATTTGCTTTTCATGACTTGTATTATTTGTTTCAGATAACAATGGGTTAGATGGAAGTATCCCCACAGAGATTGGATTGCTGACACAATTGACATACTTGTATCTAGGTAGGTTGTTTGAAGATGATTTTAATTGGTTGGGTTGTTTCCATGAGTTGTGTCGAAAAAGACCATGGTATCCTCATTCATTTTATGCTGCGTTTATTTCTATTTCTTTAAGGTAATAATACTTTGATAGGAAGTATTCCAACGGAGATTGGATTGCTGACACAATTGACCAACTTGCATTTACGTAGGTTTTGTGAAGATGTTTTTCATTGATTGGGTTGTTTTGATAGGTCTTGTTGCACAAGATCTTGGCATGCTATTTTTGATAATCTAACATTTGCTTTTCATGACTTGCATTATTTGTTTCAGATAACAATGAGTTAGATGGAAGTATCCCCACGGAGATTAGATTGCTGACACAATTGAGATACTTGTATCTAGGTAGGTATTATGAAGATGTTTTTCATTGATTGGGTTTTTTTCGATAAGTCTTGTTGCAGAAGACCTTGGCATGCTATTTTTGATAATCTTACATTTGCTTTTCATGACTTGCATTATTTGTTTCAGATGACAATGAGTTAGATGGAAGTATCCCCACGGAGATTGGATTGCTGACACAATTGATCAACTTGTATTTAGGTAGGTATTACGAAGATGTTTTTCATTTATTGTGTTGTTTCGATAAGTCTTGTTGCAGAAGCCCTTGGCATGCTATTTTTCATAATCTTACATTTGCTTTTCATGACTTGCATTATTTCTTTCAGCTAACAATGGGTTAGACACAAATATCCCCACAGAGATTGGATTGCTGACACAATTGATCAACTTGTATCTAGGTAGGTATTACGAAGATGTTTTTCATTTATTGTGTTGTTTCGATAAGTCTTGTTGCAGAAGCCCTTGGCATGCTATTTTTCATAATCTTACATTTGCTTTTCATGACTTGCATTATTTCTTTCAGCTAACAATGGGTTAGACACAAATATCCCCACAGAGATTGGATTGCTGACACAATTGAGCTACTTGTATCTAGGTAGGTATTATGAAGATGTTTTTCATTGATTGGGTTGTTTCCATGAGTTGTGTCGAAAAAGACCATGGTATCCTCATTCATTTTATGCTGCGTTTATTTCTATTTCTTTCAGACGAGAATGCCTTGACAGGAAATATCCCCACGGAGATTAGATTGCTGACACAATTGAGATACTTGTATTTAGGTTGGTATTATGGAGATGTTTTTATTTATTGTGTTGTTTCGATAAGTCTTGTTGCAGAAGCCCTTGGCATGCTATTTTTCATAATCTTACATTTACTTTTCATGACTTGCATTATTTCTTTCAGATAACAATGGGTTAGACACAAATATCCCCACAGAGATTGGATTGCTGACACAATTGAGCTACTTGTATCTAGGTAGGTATTATGAAGATGTTTTTCATTGATTGGGTTGTTTCCATGAGTTGTGTCGAAAAAGACCATGGTATCATCATTCATTTTATGCTGCGTTTATTTCTATTTCTTTCAGAGGAGAATGCCTTGACAGGAAATATCCCCACAGAGATTGGATTGCTGACACAATTGACCGAATTGGATTTAAGTAGGTTGTTTGAAGATGTTTTTCATTGTTTGGGTTGTTTCGATAAGTCTTGTTGCAGAAGCCCTTGGCATGCTATTTTTGATAATCTTACATTTGTTTTTCATGACTTGCATTATTTCTTTCAGATAACAATGGGTTAGATGGAAGTATCCCCACGGAGATTGGATTGCTGACACAATTGAGATACTTGTATCTAGGTAGGTATTATGAAGATGTTTTTCATTGATTGGGTTGTTTCGATAAGTCTTGTTGCAGAAAGACCTTGGCATGCTATTTTTGATAATCTTACATTTGCTTTTCATGACTTGCATTATTTCTTTCAGATAACAATGAGTTAGATGGAAGTATCCCCACGGAGATTGGATTGCTGACACAATTGAGCTACTTGTATTTATGTAGGTTGTTCGAAGATGTTTTTCATTGATTGGGTTTTTTTCGATAAGTCTTGTTGCAGAAAGACCTTGGCATGCTATTTTTGAAAATCTAACATTTGCTTTTCATGACTTGCATTATTTGTTTCAGATAACAATGTGTTAGATGGAAGTATCCCCACGGAGATTGGATTGCTGACACAATTGAGCTACTTGTATTTATGTAGGTTGTTCGAAGATGTTTTTCATTGATTGGGTTTTTTTTCGATAATTCTTGTTGCAGAAAGACCTTGGCATGCTATTTTTGATAATCTAACATTTGCTTTTCATGACTTGCATTATTTGTTTCAGATAACAATGTGTTAGATGGAAGTATCCCCACGGAGATTGGATTGCTGACACAATTGACCAACTTGCATTTACGTAGGTTTTGTGAAGATGTTTTTCATTGATTGGGTTGTTTTGATAGGTCTTGTTGCACGCCTTTCTGTTTTCTATTACTTAACAACCTTGTCCTGTGTTGTTACTATTTTTGATAATCTTACATTTACTTTTCATGACTTGCATTATTTGTTTCAGATAACAATGAGTTAGATGGAAGTATCCCCACGGAGATTGGATTGCTGACACAATTGACCGAATTGGATTTACGTAGGTTGTTTGAAGATGTTTTTCATTGATTGGGTTGTTTCCATGAGTCTTGTTGCAGAAGCCCTTGGCATGCTATTTTTGATAATCTTACATTTGCTTTTCATGACTTGCATTATTTGTTTCAGATAACAATGAGTTAGATGGAAGTATCCCCACGGAGATTGGATTGCTGACGCAATTGACCAACTTGTATTTATGTAGGTATTATGAAGATGTTTTTCATTGATTGGGTTGTTTCAATAATTCTTGTTGCAGAAGCCCTTGGCATGCTATTTTTGATAATCTTACATTTGCTTTTCATGGCTTGCATTATTTGTTTCAGATAACAATGAGTTAGATGGAAGTATCCCCACGGAGATTGAATTGCTGACGCAATTGAGCTACTTGTATTTATGTAGGTTGTTTGAAGATGTTTTTCATTGATTGGGTTGTTTCCATTAGTCTTTTTGCAGAAGACCATGGTATCCTCATTCATTTCATGCTGCGTTTATTTCTATTTCTTTCAGATAATAATACTTTGACATGAAGTATCCCTACTTAGATTGAATTGTTGAAACAATTGAATCATTGTCTCTAGTTGAGCTCGCAAACAGTTTGAGAAAGATGTGAAGAATGATTGTCATTGCAATGCATGAAAGGTCTCATGTTTAAGTATATTACGAATTAAGAATTATCTCTCAGTCATAAACAAACTGACTGGGATTTAACCTCTCGAAGCTCCGATGAAGGACCAATTGACCCGCTTGTACTTCGGTAAGGTTTGAAATCCTGAAACAAGTTTTGTCAATTTGTTGCCAATGCAAACTCCAGCTTGATTGTGTTTTGTTGTTTATTGGTTGGCTTGTTCTTGTTACATTTTCGATCTCAACCTAACTTCTCTTCCTCTTCGTGGAATACGAAAGATGAAAATATTGTACATTGAAGCGGTTTTTTTGTCGGCTTCAATTGGTTCGAACGGTACCTTGCTCCGTCTCTCAGTGAGATTTGACCACGACCGTGTCAAGCTATGGTAGACGGTTGTTTGAAATTTGAGTCAATGGCCTGGTTAAAAGATACAATTTGCCGCTGGTGTCAGGAGAAGGGGCATATCGCGAAGAACTGTCCACTCCGGGCAATCGACATTCCAAAGATACGACCACTATGTGCTGTATGTGACGGTCCGTATGCCACCATACAATGTTGGGAAATTGAAAGAAACAAGGATCAACGTCCAGCAAACTGGATGTCTGAATTGGCAGATGAATTTAGGGAGCAGCCGCCAGATAAGGAATTCTCCAGTCTCTCACTCCAACTCCTTTGAATCAGGGTAGTGAGGTTATTTGATGATTCAATGGATAATGGAATGATGATGCACAGAGATGATGATACACGGAGGCACGGAGATATTGAACATGATTGCGGTACGGAAGAATTAATGAATTAATGATCGCTTTAATGGATAGATGATTTAACAGAGCAATGAATCAGCGAGCAGACGATGCACTGAATAACGGAGAAATGCATCAGTGGCATGATACGGCAGAATACTTAATGGAATAATACGACGAAATGATATAATGGAATGATGCAATGGATACGGAAGTTAAGAGCGATCAATGCGAAAGATTGGTGGTTGAACGATTTAAAGCTTGCAATCATGCAAAGCTGAGTTTGAATTACCGGTTGATCGATCGAACAAATGAAGAAAGAACAATGCTACGGAGTATGGTTTGATCGCATGGAAAGATTGGAGAAAAGATTAATAATATTGATCAATCGTATGAAGGAAAATGATTGATAGAATGGAAACAGAAATGAAATGAATTGCTGATTGTAACATGGATTGATTCGATTGCATAGATCGACCGTAAGATGATGGAGCAATTTGAGTTATGGAAGAGCGATTGAATTGAATCGATTGATACGTAGAAGACAATGATTGGCAACAAGAAGGAAAGATTACAAATGAAAAGAGTTTTACAAAGAGTTTGAGAGTTGAATGAATGCTAAGATTGAAACAGTTGAAGATATGACAATAACGAGAAGATCCAATGGATTGGTGATGAAAACGTCAGGAAGGATTCGATCAAAGGAAGTGTGATTCAAAAGTTTTTGAAGCAGGGTAGTGTGTTTGGACGTGTTATTCGGACATACGGACATACGATATACACGTATGATATGCTTCGTAAGACTAAGATCTTATTGTATATATAATGAGTGATTCCCGGAATTACATATCGGAGTATTACATATTAGCTTTCCCGGAATTAATAAACACATATAAAAATTGCGCACCCAACGGAAGAACTAGATTTGTCTCAACGCACGAGGCCTATTTTGGAATTTGGAATCTTGTCCAAAGAAACCAAAATCCTCTATTAACTGCCAACCGGCGCATCTACTTATTTTTTGTCCGCGTCGTCACACATGTTTGATTACACGTGTCAAATTTTTGATTTTTAAATTCCATCTATTTTTATGCACGCTTGTAGTCGGACAGACGGCACTACAAGGTTATATGAACATTTGAATCAGATATACGAGTCTGGTTATTCCGGGAATGTTTTTTACCTAAGATATGAACGCCTAAAAACGTAATATGTAATTCCGGGAATCACTCAATATACGTAGTACTCTTACTTATTTAAGTAGGAAAATCCACCGAAGGTAGTTAAAAGCTACTCAGTCTGTAAGATCTTAGTGAATAAGAGTAATAGATGACTTTAGACTCGTTCAAAACCTCATTATTATTGTACATTCTTGTTTAAAACATTTTAAACTATTGCAGGTATTTGAAATAGAGATTAGAATTGATTTTTGATAGAGTTATCACCTACCGGTATCTGAAGGTAAGGTATTTTAACTAGTGTTTGTTAGTAAAAAACAAATAAAAAAGAAATTCTGGGGGACAGGTTTTGTTAGTTGTGCCACGCATTCGTACCCGGTAGGTAATTTTTTCCATCGCGCAGTGGCACACCCCTTTCTATTATCACCCCTGGTATCAGTTGCCTACCCGGTACTCGTAAGGCTTTCTCGTAAGTTACTCGTACAACCCAAAAATACGGGCTAGACGCTCCGGTATTTCGGACCAGAGGTTTGTAATTAGTGGAGTTGTAAAAATTGGAATTTCATAAACATTTTTAGAACGTAGGTCTTAGTTCGGCAGAACTGGGGGTCTGGGGGTGGAGAAAAGTGAAAAAGTCGTAAAAAAAGGTTTTTTGTGGTAGGCTTCTACGAGAAAGTGAACTGTTAAAACCTAGTGAAAAACACTTAATTCTGTGGAAGCCATTAAAAATGATTACAAATGAGGTATGGCAATACAAAATTAGAATATAGCATGTCGTAGTACGAATTATTTTTGATTTCAAATTGTATATTATAATCGCAGCAGTCATACAATGTTGTTTACTTCGTATAGCCTAATAATCGCAGAGTCATACAACGTTGTTTATATGGAAAGCCCTGGCTTTAATAATGTAAAACTACTAATAGTAGTGACTGGTGGTTTTCGTGGTGGATCTATCCTCAGTTGATTCTAGGCTAGTCCTCAGATGAATCTACTAATAGCACCCTATACTAGTACTAGTACTAGTAGTAGTAACTGGTGGTTGAAGTAGTAGATCTATCCTCAGTTGATTCTAGGCTAGTCTCCAGCCAAATCAACTACTAATAGCACCCTCTACTAGTACTAATAGTAGTGACTGGTGGTTTTGGTAGTATTAGATCTATCCTCAGTTGATTCTAGACTAGTCTTCAGACGAATCAACTACTAATAGCACCCTCTACTAGTAGTACTAATCGTAGTGACTGGTGGTTTTAATAGTAGATTTATCTTCAGTTCTTGATTCTAGGCTACTCTCCAGACAAATCAACTACTAATAGCACCCTCTACTATTAGTAGTAGTGACTGGTAATTTTAGTAGTTGATCTATCCTCAGTTGATTCTAGGCTAGTCCTCAGATGAATCTACTAATAGCGCCCTCTACTCTAGTAATAGTAGTAGTGACTGGTGGTTGAAGTAGTAAATCTATCCTCAGTTGATTATAGGCTAGTCTCCAGACAAATCAACTACGAATAACACTGGCTTAGGATCCTGTCAAGCATAATATTATTATTTAGTAGGAAATGATCTATCCTCAGTTTATTCTAGGCTATTCCCCAGACGAATCAACTACTACTAATAACACCTTCTACTACTAGTATTTGTAGTAGTAGTAACTGGTGATTCTTGTACTACTAGATGATCTATCATCAGTTGATTCTCCATTAGTCCTCAGATGAATCTACTAATACCACCCACTCCTAGTAGTAGTAGTAACTTGTGGTTGAAGTAGTAAATCTATCCTCAGTTGATTGTATGCTAGTCCCCAGACAAATCTAAGTAGTATAGCAGCTAGTAGTGACTGGTGGTTCTACTAGTAGTAGGAAATGATCTATCCTCAGTTTATTCTAGGCTATTCCCCAGACGAATCAACTACTACTAATAACACCTTCTACTACTAGTATTTGTAGTAGTAGTAACTGGTGATTCTTGTACTACTAGATGATCTATCATCAGTTGATTCTCCATTAGTCCTCAGATGAATCTACTAATACCACCCACTCCTAGTAGTAGTAGTACTAACTTGTGGGTGTAGTAGATGATCTCTCCTCAGTTGATTGTATGCTAGTCCCCAGACGAATCTAAGTAGTATAGCTAGTAGTGACTGGTGGTTCTACTAGTAGTAGGAAATGATCTATCCTCAGTTTATTCTAGGCTATTCCCCAGGCAAATCAAGTACTACTAGTAATACCACCTTCTACTAGTACTAGTATTTGTAGTCCTGAGATGAATCTACTAATAGCACCCTCTACTAGTAATAGAAGTAGTAGTGACTGGTGGTTGAAGTAGTAAATCTATCCTCAGTTGATTCTAGGCTACTCTCCAGACAAATCAACTACTAATAGCACCCTCTAAATCAACTACTAAAAGCACCCTCTACTATTAGTTGTAGTGACTGCCCTCTAATATTAGTTGTAGTGACTGGTGGTTGTAGTACTAGTTGATCTATCCTCAGTTGATTCTAGGCTAGTCCTCAGATGAATCTACTAATAGCACCCTATTCTAGTACTAGTTGTAGCTAAGACTTGGGGTATGTAAATCTGGTACTAATCCTACTGGAAGGGCCTAGCATCCTGTATAGTATCCTGTTTGGTATCACCTTTTCAGATCTACAGTTCCGTTCTTATCTTAGCACCCTGTATCTCTAATAATCTAGGGGGTGCAAAGACTTGGGGTATGTAAATCTGGTACTAATCCTACTGGAAGGGCCTAGCATTCTGTCTAGCATCCTGTTTAGTATCGCCTTTTCAGATCTACAGTTCCGTCCTCATCTTAGCACCCTGTATCTCTAATAATATAGGGCTGCTAAGTCTTGGGGTATGTAGATATGGTACTAATCCTACTGGAAGGGCCTAGCATTCTGTCTAGCATCCTGTTTAGTATTGCCTTTTCCGTTCTACAGTTCAGTTCTTATCTTAGCACCCTGTATCTCTAATAATCTAGGGGGTGCAAACACTTGGGGTATGTAAATCTGGTACAAATCCTACTGGAAGGGCCTAGCATTCTGTCTAGCATCCTGTTTAGTATCGCCTTTTCAGATCTACAGTTCCGTTCTTATCTTAGCATCCAATATATCTTATAATTTAGGTCTGCTAAGTCTTGGGGTATGTGGATCTGGTACAAATCCCACTGGAAGGGCCTAGCATTCTGTCTAGCATCCTGTTTAGTATCGCCTTTTCAGATCTACAGTTCCGTTCTTATCTTAGCATCCAATATATCTTATAATTTAGGGCTGTTAAGAGTTAGGGTATGTAGATCTGGTACAAATCCCACTGGAAGGGCCTAGCATTCTGTCTAGCATCCTGTTTAGTATCGCCTTTTCAGATCTACAGTTCCGTTCTTATCTTAGCATCCAACATATCTTAAAATTTAGGGCTCTTAAGACTTGGGGTATGTAAAGAATCTGGTACAAATCCTACTGGAAGGGCCTAGCATTCTGTCTAGCATCCTGTTTAGTATTGCCATTTTCGTTCTACAGTTCCGTTCTTATCTTAGCATCCAATAAATCTTATATTAATATATCTTATATTATAGGGCTGCTAAGAGTTGGGGTATGTACATCTGGTACAAATCCTACTTGAAGGGCCTAGCATCCTGTCTAGCATCCTGTTTAGTATCGCCTTTTCAGATCTACAGTTCCGCCCTTATCTTTGCATCCAATATATCTTATAATTTAGGGCTGTTAAGAGTTAGGGTGTGTAGATCTGGTACAAATCCTGCTGGAAGGGCCTAGCATTCTGTCTAGCATCCTATTTAGTATCGCCTTTTCAGATCTACAGTTCCGTCCTCATCTTAGCACCCTGTATCTCTAATAATATAGGGCTGCTAAGTCTTGGGGTATGTAGATATGGTACAAATCCTACTGGAAGGGCCTAGCATCCTTTCTAGCATCCTGTTTAGTATTGCCTTTTCCGTTCTACAGTTCAGTTCTTATCCTAGCCCACTGTATCTCTAATAATAAAGGGCTGCTAAGAGTTGGGGTATGTATATCTGGTACTAATCCTACTTGAGGGGCCTAATGAGCGAAACTAATATGCACATGTAATATTACATTATTTGTGACGTGGCACACATATTATTATGTGTCAAGAATTCATTATCACATACTTCCATAACAAACATAAACAAATCTAGACTAATTATTCGAATATCACCAATAAATAATATTATACTTAACACATAAATTACGAATATATATCATGCGTAATTAATACATAAATTATTACAATCAATCCCCGAAAAGGACGTTACGGACATTTACAACTCCACACGCTTACCGGAGGCGCCAATCGTATTAACCTTACCGTAAGATCTTACCGTACGGTACTTCGCACAACTTCGTTTTTTTCTCACATCAACAAAATTGGTTGACGGGACGGCTCAATAATTCAACAACACTGACAGCTTCAAGCTTCTCGGCCGCAACGAACAAAATAATGATGAGGATTGATCTCTAATCCCCGAGCGCTGCATCGTCGTTGACTCCCGAGCACAGTGAGAAGAGCAAGCACTACTTTTTGCCTACTAACTGCTGTATGGACTCAATCGTAAAAGCCAACAAGAATGCGAGACAACAACACCGCCATCGACACCGACAACGGCGAATACGACAATCCCAATCCCAACAAAGACATCGGGGGCCACCCCTCTCGGAGCGAGCGAGAAGATTTCCTCTCCCTCTGTCTAGAGGGGGCCGTTTGCGAGCTCCACCACGATTATTACACCGAGCACAAGGACCGCCTCCGGCAGCTGGTTCGAAAATCGCTGTCCTTTCCCAAGACGAAGGGGAGCCACAAAAACAGGCGTAACAATAACAACAACAACAACAACAACAACAGCAGCAACAACAACAACTCTAACAACAACAACAAGAACACGGGAAAACCGCACGATGCCGAGTCTCGCATCGCTCTGACGCTGTATCACCAGTGGAAGCGCGAGGCCGCGAGTTCCGAAACCAAAACCAACAGCGATAGCAACAGCAACATCACCAGCAAAAGCAACGGCACTCTCAACCAGCAGACTCCATCGTCGTCTCTGAAAGGAATGGACGCAGCCATCGTCACCCTGGTGTCCGCCTGGGGATTGCCCCGTCCGATCTCCTCCCCGAAGCAGCTGGCCGATGCCATGGTTCCCCTCCTGGAGGATCGCATTCGAAGCCACCCGGAATTCGGCATGGTTCCGGACGTCCGGTCGCAGGCCTCTGGAATTTTGTCCATGATCTCGGTGGAGCGATCGCTGTGGCTGCGAAACTCCGGGAGGCTTCCCTGTCCGCACTGCATTCAGTGGTGCAAGGGAGAAAAGGTCAGTGAGTGAACGAATGAGTGAACGAATGAGTGAATGAATGATGGAGTGAGGGAGGGCGGGAGGGATAGGACACATATTTTGTATGCCTATATTATAGGATATGATATATTTATGATGTGTAGACGCAGACGCAGACGGTGGAAGGTGCGCACACGAATGGTTCGGGATGGACGGTCACGGTTTTGCGTCTAACTCACGACACTGCTGCTATCACGCTTCTCTCCCGACAGGGACTCTGGTGGCACCAGCAGCAATCCCATCGGTTGGAGTACTCCACCGCTACCAACGCCGCGCAGTCGACCTCGATCGGTGCGGGAGCCATGGTGGTGTACGATCCCAAAAGCGCGCAAACACTCGCCGCTGCATCCGCCGCAACCACAACTCGATGCAAAACGAACCACGACGACCATCGCAACAGTCGCAACGATAGCAACAACGATAGCAACAACGACAACGACAACAAAAACAACGACGACGACGACGACAACAACGACAACGAGGATCCCATGGACTGCGTCCGCAGCGGAAACCTGCGCGGCCTCAAACGGGCGGTCGAGGAAAAGGGCTACCGACCGTCCGCCGACGCGGACGCGAGGGGATCGACCCCCCTCCTGTGGGCCGCGGGGGGCGGGCACCTGGAAATGGTCCGGTACCTGGTGGAGGTCTGCGACTGCGATCCCCGACAATCCCAGACCGGGAAGCGATCCTTCCGGGGACGGACCGCTCTGCACTGGGCGGCCCGCAACGGGCATCCGGCCGTCGTGACGTACCTCCTGTCGCTGGCCAGCGATGATGGCGGAGATGACGGCGACGATGACGACGACGACGTCACTCCGCACGACACCAAAACCAAAACCGCCAACGACGATGGCCATGCCCGTTCGGGCCAAACCCGTCGCAGAAAACCGACCCTTGCCGAGATCCTCGAGGCCAAGACGCAGGACGGGACCACCGCCTTTGGATGGGCCTGCTGGCAGCGGCACCTGCCGGTCATGGAGATTCTCTCCGCACACGGATGCGACATGCACGGCGTCAACAGCTTTGGGTGTTCCCCCGTCCTGTGGTGCAGCCAGGGGACCGACAGTGGCAGTGGCAGTGGCAATGGCAGTGGCAAGGACCATTGCAACGACAACGACAACGACAGTGCCGACAAGGCGCGTGGGGTGGAAGCCCTAAAGTGGCTCCGATCGAGGGGGTGCAACCTCACCCTGGTCAATCACAACGGGCACGGGGTATTGCACAAGGCCGCCCAGCGGGGACAGGCCGACGTGGCCCGGTGGATGGTGCAAGATCAATTTGCAAGCGTCTTGCGGGGCGACGGGCGGCCCGGGGGGGAGCGGTGGCCAGCACCCGGGGAACACAAACACAAACGCAAGCGCAAACACGTGCATCAACGGGAGGGGGAGCAAAGACGCGAGCACGAGCAGCAGCAGCAGCAGCAACAACAACAATGGCAGTCCAAGTCCGGAGATCGCCCGCAACCGCAACCGCAGGAGCCCTTCGGCTCGCGGATTCTGACCGCCATCGGACCCGACAGCGAGGGGTACTGTCCGTCCGATCTGGCGGGCATGGAGGGGCACGAAGACCTGGCGCTATGGCTCGCGGAGACCGAGATTCGGGTGTGCCTGGCGTTGGGGTCCGCACCGACGACCGGGTGTGCGAACGCGAGCCGCGCGAGCCCGGTTGCTTGCACGAGTGCGAGTGCGACTGGGAATGCGAGTGAGAGTGAGAGTCCGACGAGGAATGCGACTAGGAATACGAGTGCGACAAGGAATACGAACACGAATACGAACACGAATCATAGTACGAGTACCGGTTCAACTAGGAGCTCCAGCACGAGCACGAGCACGTTCCGTGGAGACCGAGGCGGCGTAGGCGACGACATGGCAATTGTGTCGTCCCGATACCACTGGGAACCATTCGGTGGCCTACGCCGCATGCGGTCGGCACTGCTTCAACGAGTACGACAACAACAAGAACAACAAGAAGAACGACGGAAACAAGAGCAAGAAAAAGAACAACAACAACAACAACAACAACAATGACAAGAACAACAATGAACGTCTCCGACGCAACGCGGTTTCCGCATTTTTGCGCTGCGGCAATGATTTTTCGTGCGCAACGACGGAACCGCGACCAATTGGGTGGAAAGCGCGCCTCCCTCGATCGGCGACCGGCGCGGAGCTGCGTCCCAAAACGCAAAATCTCGTCGCTTTGCAGGTGTGTGTGCGAGTGTGAGTGTGAGAGAGAGAAATCTCTTGCTCGGGATGTCAATGAATCTTGCAAGGGTATCGCGCGCGCAACGATCGATTGATTTTGTAGTCCGGGTGCGAAGTCGGACGCCGTGGCACGGTGTCTTCTCGCTCGACGGAGGTATCGCGCTGCTCGGTTCCGGAACTGTATCGTTCACCGTTTTTCTTGCGGTTGATGAAAGCGCAATAGTAGTGTTCTCTAAATAAATACTGTTCTGTAATTACTATCAATACTATTGTATTTATAATGATGTAGTATTATAATAGTGCAATGTTAAGCGGTATGCGGAACGCAAAGAATAGTGTTCTCGTGAACACGGAAGTGTCGTTGTGGTCGTGTTGAGGTCTCGTTGCGGTTGCGGGTGGACGGAAGAAAGTCGTGGCCGATATTGTGCGGGATCCCGTGATTTGATCCGATCCGATCGGATCGCCTCGATTGATTCATTTCGGACCCGTTCCAATGTCCCTCCGCATGAGGAAATGTCTGTCATTTCTCTCAAGGAGTGTCGAGTGCCATGCGTAGATCGACGTATGGATTCGTGATGCATTGCATTGCATTGAATTGTACTGCATTGCATTGCATAATCACAATCTCACACTCATTATATCCAATATCCAACCATACTCTATCCAACCATACTCTATCCATCCATCCCCACTCATCCATAACACCGAATGGGTTCCCGACACCCCTTTCGGGCCGCCTGTCCCCCCTTGTACAAGTACTGCTGGTGGTGATCGTCCGCGCTGTAAAAGACCGCCGCCGGTCCCAGTTCGACGTCGCAGTACCGGCTGTCCCGGATGGAGGCAATGTAGTCCTCCGCGTGTTTCCGTTGTGTCTCGTCGTGGTAAAAAATCCCGTGGCGGTACTGGGATTCCCCCGCGAACAGGACCGCGCGGTTGCTTTCGTTGCCGTCATCGTTGTCGTTATCGTTTTCGTCATCGCGATCCCAGTGGTCTTCCGCAAAGATGTCGAGCTTAAAGTACTCCGGCGCGGTAATGGCCAATCGCTCGTCGTACACCTTGAGAATGTCCGTGTAGGAAACAACCCGCTCGTCATAGACCACCAGCACGGCCTCCCGATGCCCCGTGTCGCCCTCCTTGATCCGGGAATAGGACGGTGGGTGCAGCGTGCCCTGTGTGTAGCCGGCGCGGGTGGCCACAACCCCGGGGGTCCTCATAAAGGCCAGCTCGACGCCCCAGAAGCAGCCCATGGCAAAGGTCCCAATCTTGTACGGGGACGACGATCGTTCGATGGTATTGTTTGCGTCAGCCTTTGTATTGGGGTTGGGGTTGTTGGGGTTGGGATTTGCATCTGTATCTGTATCTGTATCTGTATTGATACTACTATTACTATTACTATTTTTCGTATCTGATATTGACATTGACGTTGCTTCGGAACTTGCGGGCGTGTCTTTGTCTTCGTCGCACTCCAGACGATCCATCGGAAAGGCATCGACGGAGAGCACCTCGAGGCTGCAGGAATAACTCGATCCCGCCAGCGGGTGGTTGGCGTCCACCACGATCGAGTCGGGGGTAACGCCCAGGACCCGCACGGTGATTCCGCCCCTCAGCTTGAGCGTCTGCCCTTCCTTGATCTTGTCGACGGTCTTCGATTGGAGCCCGGCGAGGTTCTTCTTGGGCACCTCGATGATCAGGTTGGGATCCTTCCGGCCAAAGCCGGCGTCGATCGATATTTCGCGGAGGGCGTCCCCCTTTCGCTTTCCCTCCAGCAGCTCGTGCAGTCCCGGCAGATAGTTCCCCCATCCCAGCACCAGCGAGATCTCGCCGTGGTTGTCAAAGAGATGCTCGGGGACAAAGCCGTCCTCGGGAGTGAGAGAGAGACGAACGGTGACAATGTCACCAGTGGTTGCGCCGCGGTGGGTGTTGTTGTTGCTGTTGCTGTTGCTGTTGTTGATGTTTGGAAGCACCGCCGTGACGGGCTGAAGCGGGCCCTTCGCAGCAGCGGCGCTCGTTGTTGTTGTTGCTGTTGCTGTTGTTGTTGTTGTTGCTTCGGACGAGGCGGTTGTGGTTGTCGCATCGGAAACCATCTTGCAATCGTTGTAGTAGCAGTGGTAGTAGTTGTAGAAGTTGTTGTTGTAATAGTAATTGTTGTGGGTTCTTGTTGGAAGCCGTCGGATACGTTTGCGATTTGGGCGCAAAGAAGAAGAAGGAGAAGACGAAGCACGAGAACGAGAACGAGAACGGGAACAAGTAGACGAAAGAATCGCGGAGGGGACGCTCTGCAAGGAGAAGGCAGTCGTTTGAGACAGCTGATTTTGGGAGAAGAGTACAAGAAGCAACACTGGAACTCTTAGTGGGAGCATGTTCGGAAGGAAACGGAATGGATCCAAATGATAATAGTGGTGTATCAAAAGCAATCCATCAGTCAATTTTAGAATGGAGTTCGAGTTGTCAACAAGAACGACGAAGGGATCAACTCCAAAAAGCGTTCTCCACCAAGACTTCGCGAAGTAAGATTTAAATCCGAGAGGAAACGCGATGAAGCGAGAGGTCCGTGTAGAAGCGAAGCAATTGTGATGTGGATGGGTAAGTTACGGGTACCGGTACCGTTACGGGTAATCTTAGACGAGGCAATGATGATGATGATGATTCATTCTTCGTCCGCGCCGTGATGCCCCTCAGATTTCGAGAAGCAATAACAAAAAAACGGGATCCATCCACTCATTGGATCAGAGCCAGGATTTTGAACATCTCGGTCATAATTATTATTACTTCGTACAGTATTTGATAGCGTCACGACTGCAACATGCACTTAACGGGGATGGACCGAAAACAAAAAATACGAAGCACTTTCGGAAGTACGAAGCAAAAAATAAATCCTATCCCAAACACATCAGTGTTACGGTAAGGTTTTTATTCATACTCGCACCATACCATAATACTCGTGCGATTTTGATTCATTCATTCCTTGCGAAAATGCATGGGCTCGACACGGTTCCCACCACCCATTCCAATCCATCCCTACGAGTACCGTACATCCTTGCCGGGGTTTGATTGTTGTCAAAAAAAAAAAAATGCCGGTATATTATAGGGTTATGACCGTTATCACCACCTAAGCACGAGTAATGTATTTTCGATATCTTCTCTGACTCTGATATTCCTCTTTCCCAGGATACCCAAGCGCGTCACCCGCGCCACCACACAGCGATTCAAATTATTTTGATTGATTTGATTGGCATGTCCATCACCATCCGCGTTTTAATAAACGATTGATTTGATTGATCTTCTACGAATCCAGGCTTAATACCGATCCAACGCAATGGGAACGAAGGATCCCAAAGTTGGCGCAGATTACGAGTAAGATTACGGTACGTAGCCTTGCTTGTTCTCACGGTAACACGAAACCAACGAATGAATTATTGGTTCGTGTAAGACATATTTTCGCGCTAACTCCCGCTACCTAATCTTACCGGTACCCTAGGCTGACGCGACTAGACCCATCGCTTGTTTCTCTCCTCTTGTTGCTTGTTGACCTCATTCTCATGACGGATTTTTTTCAATCAAATTGCGACCTCGAATTCCATACGGTACGATAAATTACGGTAATTAACCTTACCGTACTCGTACGTGTAATTGCTTTCGAAAAAAAAAATATAAAACGGTACGTACTACGTACAGTACGGGTATGAGTACATACTTGTACGGTTCGTACGAGTTCAGCAATCGAAAATCCAATCGATCATCAATCCCAATCAATTTCAAATCCCAATCATCAATCAATCAATCTCAATCAATCAATCAATCAATCAACTACTAAAGAACGACAAGAATGAATTATCATGAACGACACATCGAATCAATCATCGACGATTGATTCATTCATTCATTCATGATCCTTCGCACGGCGAAGTCGGCGGCATTGGGAACACAAAAGAAGGTACAATAACAACTTACTACCGTACCACTATGCACGTTTATGAGCAATGATTACTAGTACTAGTAGTACGAGTAGTAGTAGA
The DNA here is from genome assembly GCA_037355855.1 of Pseudo-nitzschia pungens. NCBI lineage: Eukaryota > Bacillariophyta > Bacillariophyceae > Bacillariales > Bacillariaceae > Pseudo-nitzschia > Pseudo-nitzschia pungens. The sequence continues at coordinate 255,093 of CM074762.1, read as the reverse complement.
CTGCTACTTCCTCGTTGTAGCTAGTAGTAGTAGTAGTACCACCATGACGATGATTACGGTACTAGTACTAGTAGGTATTAGTACCGGTGAATATCATAGTAGCATCCTTTGCTACACGAAGAAAGCAAACGGAATGCTAAGGATGAATGAAATAAACAATGATGATACAGTAATATGGTTGGCAGTTAGTTAGCCGGATACCAGCACCATGATGGTCCAGATGCTGTTCTTTCTCAAAGAACTACAAGTAAGAAGATTTAGTAGTAAGGTTTAGTCTTACTCGCAAGATTACGGTATTGATAACGTGTACGTTTAGTAGGTAAACTCCATTGCTGAGTCCTGAGTCAGTCGTTGTGGATTCCAAACTTCCCACGAAATATCTTTGTTGTAGATATTTAATTTCCCAACGCACCTTCTTGGATGATCGTCGCATCAGATTTTCATTGAACAAAATCCTATCCCTGTTGGAATCTGAAATCGTTGACTCCACGGCTTACTTCATGACTTCGTGTCAGACGTTCAACCGGGATGACAACATTGAAAACTTGTGCGAGTTCAAAAAGTAAGGTTATTACTTGTACCGTACGTACCGTAATCGTAGGGTTTTCCCTTACGATTTCAATCTGGAACGATCATCACATCGCGTTCCCATTCTTGGCAAGTCTATCGGCTTTGTCCACAGAACAGTACAGGTAATTCTTGGTCCTTCGAGCAAAACATCCGAATTCATTCTGTGAATAGAATAGAATGTCGTGTACCACGAGATCCTTCCCGGTATTCGTTCTTGCCGTGTTGGTGGTATTGGAAGTGAGTCAGGCATTTCTTCTTCCCATTGCCACCCAACAGCACTGCCCCCGTCGACAGGGACTTTCCGGCTACAATTCACCATCGAGGGAACCGAATTCGGTGGTGTTGTCCGCTCAGAAAAAGAGACGCCGACGACGAAAAGAAAGCAAAGAAACATCATCGCCCCCTCCACCGAGTGAAGCCGGAGAGGGCGTCGGAGGTATCGAATCGTCGGACGAGCCGCAACCCGGCAGCGGTGGCGGCGATGAACTCCCCGAGTTCGACCTGGACGTCGAGGAATTTGCACCCGGCGAGGCAGCGGCGACGACTGCACCACCCAAGAGAAAAATCAATCCCGACGAAATCACCGCCAACATGATGGGAAGCGGCAACGCCAACACGGCACGAACCGTCGACGAATTGATCTCGGACCGGACGCTCGAGAACCGGTTCGAATTCGACGAGAAGGGAGACCCCAGCATTCCCGATTTTGTGGATTTGGCGCGGGCCTCGTCCACGCCCCAATCGTACGATTCGAGCGCGAGCGATTCCCTGGCGACGGCCGGGATCGGAAAGAAGAAGCAGCGGCGGGCCGAGCGCGTGGCGAACGCCATTGCCGCCAAGGAGGCGGAGGAGAGCGAGAAATCCTTTCTCTCCAACATTCCCCAGTTTTTGAACGAAAAGGGAGAGGTGAGCCCCATCAAGATTCTAGAACAGGGAGGTACGTACGAAATGACAACACAACACAGAGAAAGGCAATACAATGCGCCGGCAGTGGACCGAAAGCAACACGAATCATTTTGTTGATGTGGTTTCGACTTGGTTCCACGACCAAGTCCGAGATCATCGAAGCTGAACCCTATGCAAAAATATATTCGTTGCTCATCGCATTTTGCCGTTTTGGTTCGTCCTTGCATCGTGTCAAACGTCTTATAACCCATCCTATAGCTTGGATTGGTATCTTTTTGCTCATCGGGTGGGAAGTGTACATCAACTCTCCTTTCTTCGAGCGCGCTGCACCAATGGCTCCCATTGTATACGAGATTTTGATGTAAGGCGGACTCGTTTGATCCATTCGCCACTGAACTACACTACTACACACCGTGGTTTTGGGGAACCTCGCTTTATTGAAAAGTAGATTCAAAATCAAGTATTAGAGTTATAGCACTTCAGAGATTTTATCCGTAGTTACCTCCGGGACTTGCTATATTTCGAACTATTCGTGCGCTCATGCCGAATAGAATTCCGGACGGGTACATCCTTTCGTTCCAAAACTGAACGTCGTGTCGACACAAGGGCATGTACAACCGGAGAACTGTTGCTTTGATGCGATGTGGCTATTACAGTGTCCGAAACCAGAGCACTCATTCTTCGGGCATTCGTTGAACTCTCGAAAGCAAACGTCGCCACGTGGCAAGAAGAGTTGCTTAGTCTTGTTGGATCCGCCACTCGATTCACCCAAAATACACAGCACACCAACGTTTGAGGCAGTAGCTTCTGTCAGCGCAACGGGTGGATGCCACTGCCGATCGCGGGATTTCGAGGACGGATGCGACGCTGTCACCGCGGCATCCCCGTCAACATGACGCATCGAACAACAACTGCCATGGGTGCATCCGTCGCTTCCTCGCGCAGTGGCCGTGCCCGACGAGGCACTTTTTTTTCCTTTCCTGGATCCCTACCGTACTGTTCGTGCACCCAAACTACAAGGATTCCTGCGAGAGGCATCGGCGCAGATAACGGCTCCCTAGAACCGGTTCAGGTGGTATCAACACGCATTAGTTTTCGGTACAACAACGCTTCGCAAGGGAGTATCGAGAAATAGGAATCCAGCAAATTGCGTTTTCGGTTAGAACAAAAGATGGTGCGACTAAATCTCGCGTGCCCGAGACGAGGCAAAACAGTATCGCGAATTGCGTCGCGTTGCGTTCCATTGCATTCCACACGAGATACAAACGAAACGAATCAGAATTGTCGATGGGAGCACTGACGGACGGTCGTGGGAAGAACCACCGGAGAACGCCTTGAGACAAATGCCGCAAAAACTGCGGCGGTTCGTCAGCATTCTCCAATGGCCTTGTGATCGACCGTAATCGGGTCGTGGACCTGTCCGCTAATAAACTCCGGCAGTCGATCTTGCATCCGCATGAAGGTGCCATCGTGCGTGGAGGATTTCTTCGAAGGAAGAACGGCACGGGACCGAAAAAGGATGCGCTGGGTGTGTGTTGTGTGACGATACGATGGGATCAATAGAGTCGTTTCGACTCAATTCTACATACCTTTGGCGTGTCAGCTAGATCGATTTGGGCGAGTGATAATTCTCAACTCGTGCTGCTGGGACCGTACCGTAGTCCTTTCAATACAACAAAAAATTATATTCGGGCAACGGCAGAAGAAACAACATCGTGTGAGATCGTTGAACTGGACAGACCCAATCGATGAAAAGCAAACTGTGGAGGGCCTACTAGCATCAGGACGTTGGTTTTCGAATCCGATGCTAACGAACCCCCCGAGGATATTTCTCTCGCATCTCGTTATTCCCGTATCCCATGATCTGTGGTGTGATCGATTCATCACGCGATGATGAAAAGGAAGGAGGATGCTTGCGTGTTTGCGTCCTTGCTCGGTTTCTCTTTTCCATCCACTTCGCTTCTTTCGCGATGCAGTTCCTGCTGCACGTACCGTATCGTAACCAATGGAGTGTCGTGTTGTGTCATGGTATGCCATTCATTGGATTTTGTCACGTGCTCATTCCACAAAACATGGTGGTTTTTCGTCGTTTCCCATAACCTATGTATTGCTGTTGAAAGAATTTCGTTAATCCTCGATGGTAGATGGATCTGGTGATGCAAAGAATCTTTTTAAGCGATCCGTGTTTGTTGTTGGTGGTTGAGATTTGAGACCGCTTTTGACGATAACCTTCCTAGTGTAATGGGATATGCGTTCTCGTCATTTTGATTCCACGGCATTATTTGGAGTAAGATTATGTGCTAATTACGAACATTCCAATTTTCGACTTTTCAATGGTTCTCGACGGCATAAGACTTACCGTACGAAGTAAGTAACCTTAGCCTTACGTTCAGTAAAAGGATAAAAGGATAGAAACAACGTCAGACGTGACTCACAAACTCGTGACTGATCAAATGCGATTTAGAGATGAAAACGAAGGAAGACTGGAAACGAGGATAGGAGTAAACTTAACCTTACGTTCACTTTTTTCTGAACTTTCAACGCCTGACAACCCAAAAAATGGTGGCTCACAATGAAGTGCTCCTAGTAACCTTACTACTAGTGCAATAATTAGATTTTGGACCTACCGGTGCCGTAGTACAGTGTCATCATACTAGTAATACTAGTAGACCATCAAGAAGAATTCTATCCACCATACTACTACTAGTAGTAGTAGGTAGAAGAAGTACTGGTGGTGGTAGTACTAGAAAAATCATTATGCACCACCACCAGCAACACCACCAGCAGCAGCAGCAAGAACAGCTTCTTCCATCGTCATGATGATCATACTACTACTCCTGCTGGCAGCATGACGAGCCATACCGTAAATGTTCCTGTTTGGTATGCTTTCCGAGGTCGACCCTGGCGCGAGTTTGGGGATACTAGTGAGAAAGTCCATTCCCCTTCCATTTTTTGGTCTTTCATTTTCTGACTGTCTTTTTTCCTCTTCCGAACCACGTGCAAGTCGTTTTCAAATCTTCCGAAGTGTTTATTTTAGAGTAGTACTACCGAAAGTCGCTTTGGAATTTGTTCATCACCTTGTTTGTCGGTCGTTTTTGCCTTCTGTGTGTCCACTGACCGTCTCAGTATACAGGACAGCTGGCCGAACCTCCCTGGGTGCTTCCAGGGTTCGCCTCGCGAGCAGTGTCTTCTCCATGCATTGCAAGGGTGGTCAGTTCTTGCTACAGTCGTATCGAATTTGTCCATGCCTTAAGGATCTACTGGCGAATCAAGGTTGTGCAACAGATTCCTGGAGTTGATGGTCATTTGCACCGTCGTCAGTGGTCGTGTAGAACCTCGACTACTCCGTTGCAGCGCGTGGTAGAAGTAGCTCTCTACTTATTGTGCGCGGGCCCTAATCTGGTTTGTAGTATACCGAAATGATGTTGACGGGAACGCAGTGCAACCGGGGTGGTTTGTTATCGTTGTCGTTCTTCACGACTTCCTTCATTTTCCGGCTGGAAGCAATGAACTTTCTAGAGCCATACAAACACTTGGAAGCTGTGCAATAGATCTGTGCGCGACCATCAGAGAATAATCATGTTGAACTGTCCAAAGAACAATATGTTTGGCTGATAGATGTAGAAGTATTCACATGATAATACCCAATTCGTTAATTTCTGTTATTTTTATTTTGTTTTTCTATGGGTAATTGGCAGAGTCGATACCAAGACAACCACGAGTTGGATTCGTTTCGGAAATGACGATGCATACAAGTACCGCAGATTTGTTCCAAAACCGTCGACACCAATCTCGTGTTTCCTTCCAAATAATAAAATAATACTAAGAACGCATATTTAGCTGTAGATACGAATCAAATAAACACACGTGAAGCACAGGCACAAACGATTGTAACCCGTGGTTCCTTGTCATATTCAATAATGGTGACAGCTTCATTTGATTCTGATCCATGGCTTGTTTGGTCTGACATGCAAGAACATAATTTGCGAAACAAAGCCACAAATTGCTTGGTAGGAACCATAAGATGCACTCAAGACCTCTTTTGGAACCGCTGGTGACCCATTTCTAGGCACAACATGTCAACTGTGTCATCGATCTAATTTCACTAGGGAGACTTCCACTAAACATATTCCCATCTGAGACATAATATTTAATGACAAACAAGATGCAAAATTAAGAGTCAAGACCTTGCGCAACAAAAAACAACAAGGGAACATCTCCCTGCTTCACAATAGCTCACAGGTACTTCTCTCTTCGCAACCTTTTTTCAAAAATATTATATCAATACAATGGAACAAAAAACTTACCAAAGCTGAAATACGTCAATCTTGTCAACAATCCTATTTCACTGGGAATACTTCCAGTCAAAGCATTTTTCCCTTCGATATTTAATACAACATTGAAAGATATACAATACCAAGATTATGAAAATAAGATTCAAGATCCTATGCCTAAAACACAAACAACAAGAACAATGGAAACAGTGGCAAGTCCTTCCCGTCAAGAATGTGCTCACTGGCCGAGTCATACATTGATAAATCATAAGTCATCAAAAATAATAACTTACTAAAACCCAAAATGGCCAATTGTTTTAAAAATCCAATTTCAGTGGGGACACTTCCAGACAATCTGTTATCGTCTAAGAAATGATATTGAAAGACATGTAATACAAAATGTAAAAATAAGATTCAAGACAATTTTGTATGAAACAACAAAGAACAACAATAGTAAATCTTGCACTGCACTTTGAAATTGCTTGCACAGACTTATCTTGGAACCTGGATCAATTACATAGTTCATTAATAACTTACCCATACTTAACTGATACAAACCTGTCAACAGTCCAATTTCACTGGGGATACTTCCAGACAATTGATTGAGCTCTTCAACAAAACATTGAAAATCATTCAAGATAGGCAAAATAATAAGATTCAAGGTGCAATAAAGCAAAAAATGACACTGAAGTAGCCCATGCTTCCATTTTTAAAATTCTGAGAATAGCTGACCTTGAACTATTCATCAGACACAGAATGCTTCAAAACTTACGAAATTTCAAAATTTCCAATCGTGTTAACGATCCAATCTCGCTGGGGATACTTCCGCTCAATGAACAATCATCTGAGGCACAACATTGTAAGACATGTAAGATGACGCAAAATCAGATTCAAGACCTTACGCAACAACAAACAATAACAAAAGAATCACCTCCCTCCTTACAAATTGCTTCCAGAGAGTTATCTTGGAACCAAGATAAAACAAAAACTTCATCAGAAACCTACCAAGGTATAAATATCGCAATTTTGTCAACAATCCAATTTCACTAGGGATACTACCAGACAATCCAGTTCCCTCTGAGGAAAAACACAGATAGACATGATAAGATTCAAACTCCAATGCAACAAAGAGCAGTAATAGTAGCCTCTTCTTCCCTCCCTCAGAATTGCTTGCATCAAAAACTTACGAATGAGCAAGAATGTCAATTGAGTCAATAATCCAATTTCGCTGGGTATTTCTTGAGTGATTCCATTATGAACTACAGCAAAAATTCAAAGATAGACACATTGATCAAAATAAGATTCAAGTTCATCGTCAACAAACGACAAAGGAAGAACAATTTCAGGCGTTCCTTCCTCATTTCAATCTCTTGGACCCACACACCCACAAATCCCAAAATTCATTTTGCATGAATGACGTACAGGTGTTCAAAGTTGTCAATTCTGTCAACAATCCAATTTCACTCGGTATACTTCCAGTCAACCTATTATCATCTGACACACAATATTGAAATATGAACAAGGTGATGTGATGAAAATAAGATTCAACGCCTGCAACAAATAAAAAAGAAAAGAACTGTCACCCATCACTTCCACAACTCAAAATCTTGTGATCATCATCAGAAAACAAAATGTATCTGCAACTTACTAGCAGCGAACATCGTTAACTTTGTCAACAATCCGATTTCACTGGGGATACTTCCAGTCATGAGGTTATCATCTGACGCGACATTGCAAAACATCAAAGACAACCAAAATAAGATTCAAGATCTTATGCAGCAAACTACAACAAAAGGTCCAAGTCCTTCCTAGTTCAAAGTTGCTATAAGGGATTCATCTGGGGACCCTCATGACAACAAATCATGCAATAAATTAAAAACTTACGGAAGTTCAACCATGTCAAACCTGTTAACAATCCAATCTCACTGGGAATACTTCCAGTCAATGTATCTCCATCTGAGAAGCAACGTTGCAAGACATATGATACAAGATGACCAAATAAGATTGAAGATCTTATATAACAACAAAACGACAACAAGAGTATTAACCTTTTCTTCCTGACTCCGACTTGCTTGCAGAGAGATATCTTGGAACCTTCATCAAAAACATATTAAACTTACAAACATCCAAATATGTCACTTGGGTCAACAATCCAATTTCGCTGGGGATAGTTCCAGTTATATCTCGATTCCCATCTAAGTTAGATAAAACATTGGAGACCATACAAGACGATCAAAATGAATAAGATTCAATGGATAATGTAAAGAACAATCAACAATAGACAGCAAACAAAAACAGTTGCCCTTCCTTTTTCTTAAAGTTTGCTTTCAACGACTCCTCTAGGAACATGTGTCAAACATGCAATCTATCCAACACGTACACAATAGAAATGTTGTCAATTTTGTCATCAGTCCAATTTCACTGGGGATACTACCAGTCAATGGCTGTTTATCTGTGAAATATGTTGTAGAATACATGATGTTCAAAAATAAGGTGTACGGTCTCTTGAGACAATCAACAACAGTCACCCTTTGTTCCTATTATTTGATTACGTCTTGCACAGATCACATCTTCATATACACTTACAAGCAGTGAGATCTGTTTCATCTCTTAGAAAGGCTTCAATTGCATACCCATTGATGGAAGTTTCAAGACTTAAAACAACTACGAGAATTGAAGCAGATGAGTGATTAAGATAGTGCAAGGCCTACAGTTTCCAGATGCTTTCTTTCAGGATCGATTCTCACTTACAAATTGGGAAATATTTGGGTTCCGTTTCAGTAGAGATTGTTTGACTTGAAAGCGTATTCAGACCATCTGATACAGTATACTTCACTTCTGAAAATGTTTTCGTGTCAGTTTTTGAGGCTTCCAAATTGAATGTGCAATTTGAAATTGGACTCGTCATCACTTTTGTTTCAACGTTTGTTTGCATTGACTTCTCCAGCGAAAATGAAAAAATGTTTTTACCATCACATTCAAGAGTAAGAGTAGGTTTTGGCATTGTGTCATTGAAACTGATTAAATCTAAATCAATGAACACTTTTTTCATGCTTGGATCAATACAGTGTGGATAACCATCCCCTGAGAGAACTTTGGTGCCAAACACAGTTTCCAAGTTTAAGCCACCCTTTCCACAATTTTCAGAATTGATGCACGTGGCAGCGCAGCAGTCACCTCCATCGTAGTCATATTCCTTTCGATTGAAATATTCACTGCATATCCCATCACCGATGTAGTCAGAGCAAATCCTTTGGCTGTCTTCAAGATCAGCAACAACAAGATCCAGGGGCTGATTGGACAGGGAATACCATGGTTCTGAAAAAGAGTTGTAGACATCAAACGAATCTGTCTTAGATGAATACCCTACTGCCCCACTTTCTGCAGCATAACAAGGATTATCAAAGGTAGTACCATTGGTAAATCTACCATTGAAAAGGACCCAACGTCGATCGCTCTTACAATAACCAATCTGTGTATGAGTTGCACCTGAAAAGTTATAGTTGTGACGTTTGTTATAACTGATGGATCCCATCAAATCATAACAACCAGTGAACTCTTCAAGTGTATTCTCGAACTTCAGTTGTATGGAACGCGTAATCCATTTGTCACTGCCTTCTTGAGAAGCTATGACAAAGACAATCAATCCAAATAGTATTGAACTGACGATGCAAATGGCAATGTTTGACCTTCTATTTTTTTGCTTTGGAATGCTCCATGTAGGAAGAGGTTCGTTTTCCACCCTCTGGGCTGCCATCTCTAGCTTCCATCCATACCTGCCAGCTCTTGCTAATTTGAATGCAGTGTCATCTAGCAACGAAATGAGATTTGCCTGTGATAGTCCATCAACAAATGAAAGGTTTTTGACAAATAAGGATGATATGTTAGTTTCAGTCACTTTCCATGTTGTGGCATTTCAGATGACAACCATTACCTGTTATCAATGAGTATTACTTACTGCAGTAAAATTGAGGACAATCTCCATCACATCAGATGATGTCATAACAAGAAGAAATACTGCAAAAATTGCCAAAATTCCCTGTACAAAACGAAGGACACAAGACAAAAGCATTTGGAAGGCTTCACCGCTCATTTTCATTTTGCAGAATGGAGGAAACATCTCAGAAGCCAAAAGTATCTCCAATAAGCTAGCTTCTGGGAAAATCATATATGACAGGATTGCTATGAGCTGTGTTGCACGAACAATGGGTGGGGCATTTGCTGGGATAAATCCTGCCCAAAAATCAGCATCTGGATTATCAACCTCGCCGGATGTTCTTGACTCCTCCCTGATGACACTCATGATCATGAGAACAAATAAGGATGACTGGAATAGGAAGACCAAAATTCCAAAGCAAAATTCATCGGGCTCGTCCTTGGGGCTGAAGATTGCCAAAAATGAGTATGCGTCCTTAGGAAAATTTTTTTTTGGGTAAGAAAACCTGGGGGGGAAGCTCCATTGCCATTTTGGACTTCCAATACACATAGTACCCCAAGAACCAGTAAACAAAAACTGCCATAAATAAGACTGGGAAGCAATGAACTTTTGGAATCAAACTCAAAGAGGACAGTGATTGAACTCAGAACTATGAAACCAACCAGCAGGAAGCATGCAACCGCTAGCAGTGGCACGCCTTGTTTCCTTCCCACAATTTCACTATTTTCGGGGTTCAAATCCAACTCTGTGTTTTTTTGTATGTTGTTCGTCACGATTTCTCTCTCAAGCCCCTCATTCGTAACCTCTGTCGGTTTGTCGCTAGTGACTGCATTGGGTGAAACCTGTGTATCAAAAGTGATTGGTCTTTCACCATTATTTTTCGCTTCGTTCGTGACATTATCACTATTATTTTTCGGACCAATAGCAGTTGCGCCCGCATCATCCTTCGCAACAACGGTGTCGATGTTGTGAGCCGGTGCCGCGGTCGGTGAGTTTCCTCTATCCGTCGCGATAGTACCCTCGGTTTGGATTGCAAAGCCGCCAAGATTTGCAACCATTTTTGACGCTGCGGAATCCATTAGTTCCCCCTCTTCCGAGGTTGTCGCAGATGGCTCGTCGTCGACGACAAACATGTCGTTGTTCCCATCAATAATTTCCGTTGCGTTGCCCTGCGGGAGAGCTCTGGATGGGATCATGGTTGTTTCGATTTTTGGCACACAAGTGCTTTGTCAAAGTCGTTCAGTAATGGGGTTTGGTTCTTTGGTCGTCGGACTCTAGGGCAGAGAGTGCGCACTCACCGTTGTGGAACACCTGTCTCGGTTTGATACTTGCGCCAACAGGGAGCGAGGAATAAGAGAAACCTCTGGTTGGAGGCAGGAAAAGAACCAAGGAGAATGACAAAGCTGTGACAGCGACGCGTGTTGCTGTATCGCAAGTTATTGATTCTTTCGCAGTCTGATGAGAGGGCCTTGGAGCTTATGGAGAGTCTCGTCGTTTCGATTGTTGAGCGACGACGACGACGACGTTTCGTTCTATTCGTCGAAGCAAATCGCTCTGGAATCCCGAAAGGATTGTTGTTTTGGAGTTACTCGTACTGGGTTGATACGATTCTCGACGTGTTGCTGGTTAAGCGACGACGACGATGATTATTTACCTCTTGTTATGTTTCGCAAAGACGACGCCCGTACAATCTTGGAGGTGTTGTGTCAGAGATGGAGTCTGCTCAGTCTCCCTATCGACGATTCAAAGATACAAGCGGTAGGAAAAGATCGCAATCGGTTGGTTTGAAAAAGTATTTGCTGGGCTGCTCTTCGATGTTTCCGTAAAAATGAAAGATGTATGTGTTCTGTTTGAGGGCGATATTTTCTTAGGGTAACTTGTTTGAATTGTAATGCTCTTGATTTGTGACAGCATAGAAGAGAGAGTCAGAACCGTTTTCGTATTACTTGGTTGAAATTAAATTCATTTGGTTGAGCTTTGAGATTTTTATGGAATGAGTACCAGAAAACACGTACAAATCCTACGTGGGCTCATAAGGCGCGCGCAAAGCTCATTCGGTTACAAAAAGAATGAGTACCAGGGAAACACGTACAATCCTACATGGCAGTCACTCTCACTCAGATGGGTGTCAGCGATGCCTAAGACCATTTGAACGCATCACAAAAATATTTTCAAGTCGAAAACTCAAAACACCGTGTAAAATCACGTGATAAAATTTGACATCGATTCTTTCTTTAAATGTTATCTGATTTTACTTGACATCTCGACGGCCAATCTGAAGAGCAGATCCACAGACCGACAAGGGTAACAACAATAAACTTGAACTTTGAAAACATGCCTTAGCAGCAACAACAGGGGTACTTCCCCTAGCCAACAAAACAAACAGCAATACTAGTACTACTAGTAGTAAAACACCAGGGTGTTGGTGCAAGGCTGCAAGGATACTACTAGTACTGGTACTACCTAGAGTACTGGTGTCCTGATAGACAGTATGTATCTCCAGATGTGATTGTTTGTTTGACATACTAGAGCTCACACTTGTTTAGATGTTCTCATGGAGCTATTAGTAGTATAGTACAAATACATGAAATGCTGCTAGTAATACTACTAGTACTACTACTAGTAGTACTAAGATGCATACCACCATTGGCATCATGCCCAAGCTACAGTGCTATACTGCAAGGCAACAAGATATTGTCACCCATACAGAGCTGAACTGAGCTCAGCTCAGCTCCCACTTCTTTTGTTCTGATCTCCTTTAAATTAAGCACCATATCATGCCCCCTCTATTGGCTACTAATACTATTGTACCTCTAGTAGGGGAGTGTCTTGTAGTATCTGAGTGTGTACAATAGTGCTTGAGCAGTATCCCCCTGTAGACTCACTATTTGCCAGCACTCCGTGGGCTACTGTTATTGCTGTTTCTGTTGTCTTATTCATATCTCGTGCTGATGATCAAATATCAAGGTAGTACTAGTAGTAGTACTACTAGTAGTACTAATAGTACTACTACCACTACTACCATTACTACCACTACTACCACTACTACCACTACTACAAGTACTACTACCACTACTACCACTGCTACCACTACTACCATTACTACTACTAATAGTAGCAGTAGCCTTGGCATGGTGTTTTGGTGTTTTAAATAGTAAGCAAACAGTGGATTACAGGTGATTTTGTGAAGCGTTCCGAGAGTCGCCTGACAGAAATTTCGATAGACATGAGTCTTGTCTTAATAAAATAATGAGTCCTGTCTTTAAAATAATGCAACGAAGGTTGCGCACCTCCGTGTTAATACACGGAGAAAAAAACTGTTGGGCAAGACACAGGTCACCGCAACTGCAGGATGCGGGTGGGGACACGCCCGCACCACCACGCGCACCACCTGTGAACTTGCCGCGCGCGCCGTGACGAGCACTACGACGTATGTGAGGAAGGTCCCAATGGTAGGTAGGTAAGTGTCACGAGAGGGCCGACAGCGCGCGTACCGTAGACGGGCACAACGCGGTGCCCGCACAAGGTACGCAGCCGCTACCGGGCACGGAGGTGCGGGACGATGCCTTCCCCATCTGCTCACCTCATTGTCCCTTGGCCAACACCAAGCCGACGACAATGAGGAGTGCTGTTCCCTGTGGGAGCGGATCAACAAACCTATTCCTTTCTCCCCAGCCATACACCTCCACACAATACACACCAATACCAACACCACCCACGCCCACACGCTGGCTACCCCAGCACGCTGGCTACCCCAGCCCCCGATCCAGCCGATCACGATCCTGCCGATCAACCCCGGACCACACCGTGCCCCCCCGCTGGCTACCCCAGCACACTAACCACCCCAACACCAGCACACTAACCACCCCAACACCACCCCGATCCTGTCGATCACCCCGATCCTGTCGATCACGATCCTGTCGATCACGATCCTGTCGATCACTCCCACCCCGTCGCCAACACCACGCGACCCCCCACTGGTTGGCTACCCCACCCATACTCCCGCCACCCGGTCCCGCCGACCACCCGCCCCGGACTACCCGCCCCGCCAACCAAAAAAACGCGGTTTCCCCTATCCCCTACACCGAGATACCCCCGCGCGCCAGCCCCAAACTTTTGACACCAACCCTGACACCACCCCTCGCCAACCAGAGCGATCGAACCGTTGACACATCCCCTAGCGATCGAACCGTTGACACATTCCCTCGCCAGCCCCTCCCTGACACTTACCCTCGCCACTCCACAACTTCCCACCCAACCCCTCCCCTGCGCATCCACTCCCCCACTCCCATGGGATACTACTGTTCCAGCAATCTTAAGGGGGTCTAAGGAGCAACCGGTACATGTACTGTACTCTCAGCCATTCAAAACGGTCCCGTACGTCAAAAAATGAGGCGTACTTAAGAACGTACCTATGTATACGTACTATGTAGTAGGAGTTGCACGAGCGCGTAGCGCGCGCAACTACAGTTGCATTTTACCGATACGGTAACCTTACTGATCCAGCACCTCGTCGAGTACTACGGAATTCCTATCAGCTGATCCCCCCATTTTTAATCAGATTAACTCGGGGAGTTTAGGGCATTTTGACCTTCGTCTGGTAGTAGATTTTTCTACACGGCTCTACAGCGCATCTTCAAGGGAACTCGTTGAGAAATCTCTCCAGTACTAATTCTACATGATATTGTTCAAAATTACATTTTGGCTCCTACTCAACCAATGTTGACTTGATACTACCCGTCTGGGGATGCGTCGGAGATATCAGAGAGAGGTACCGGGCATGATGTGTTATTTTGGCATCTTAGGATCTAAAAGAGTGAGACTGAGCTCCGTTACATGGAACTGTTCGATATCGCTGGCGGTTCGTATTTACTGAAGTGCTGTGGCGTGTAGGTGTATGGTAGTATGATATCCTTCGTACTAACCTCCTCGCCTTGAAGTAGCATCCTGGTGCTAGTCTTGTACCATACTAGTACTGTAGCATGGGATCCAGCAATTCCATTGTGCTCGTTCTCGAGCTCCGAGCTATGCTAGGGTAAGTACGATACATGATCATACGTCTGGGCCTAGCAGTAGGCGCAGTAGCTCGTAGCTTACAGGCCGGTGAGGTAACGATAATATCAGAATAATGTTTACATCATCTTTCCACCTCGTCCTCCAAGTCATGGAGCAGACTACGACGTGCGCAATACTTCTTAATGGTTCGCAGGCGAATCAATGCAACAACACCGATCAGAAACATTACAATCATAAACGACTTGAAAAACCAATCCATTGCATGCTCCAAGAACTCGTGATCCGGGTATCAGTCGAGGCGCGAGTGAAATTCTTCGGTTGTCTCTTCGAATCGTACGTGGAGAGCAAAGTCCAACTCAACTCCTTCCTCCACCCGTTTAAAAGACTTGGGATCATCGGTGATATCCGCCTTCACGACCCGGTCGTTGTTGTAGGAGATGATCAGACTTCGTGTGGTGTATACATACAGATCGAGGCGTTGCAAATCGTCTCCCTCCTCCAAGGCCGTCTCGGTATTCGCTGCGGGAAACGTCTCACCAACCATTCCAAAAACCGGCAAATCGTTTAGGTACATTCGATAAATCCAACGATGCCTATTCGCTGCGAAAAGATATTCCACCTGTTCCGAGGTCAGTGGTTGGGTAGAGCACTTCTCGGGCTTCTCCGTCGAGTTCAAAAACATGATATCGTAACCCGAGTTCCTGAGTTCGTGTGCGCGGTGGCCTCCTGCTAGACGCTCTGCCTTGGTGAGCGGCTTCCACTCGTTCCAACGGCCCGTTCCTTTGCTCGCCTCGGGGTGCTGGTGCGTCGAGTCTGGAGCACAATATGGGATACTGTAATATTCATGCCTTTCTCGTGGATTATCGAGTGGTCCGACCTTGATAGTATTCGCATAGTATTGTTGTAACATCGATGCAGGTTCCGTGGAGTAACCCAAAATTTTCGGTGTCATTTTGATTTCCGGCCATTTGAATTTGACCGATCCCAAACCAAAGATAACACACCCGAACCCATCATTCGTTGCATCCAAAGTAACGAAGTACGTGTAAATGTCAACGATCCAAAGCCAAAAGCAAAAGCCAAAAGCAAAAGCCAAAAGCCAAAAACAAAACAACAGCAGAGTGATAAAAAAAGGTGAGACAAGCGATCGGATCGCATGATATTTCAAAGCATCTGCGGTCACCGAGGTTGGTTGATGACAAAAAGACGAACACAAGGAAAACGACACCACATTTTCACGTTGCACCACTCTTACGCTTCACGGAACAGACCTCGCCAACCCATAGTTCTATTGTTTAGTTTTCTTCGTATTTGTGGTCACTGATATCGGCCTCCGCTACACGTAGTTGGTGTGCCACTGAGGCAACTGCTGCTGCTAAAAGCTACAGTCTCATGGTGAACTGTGCTACTCCGTGTCGGGAGAGGAATGCCGGTACAGAACGCATTTTTTTTTAAGTTATTATATTTTCGACCCGCATGATGAATGCATCGAATCAATCATGATTCATTCATTCACATTCTTCATTGTCCTCCGTGCTGCGCTTGCCGTGCCCGTATCTTCTTCGATAGAGTAAGATTACAAGTACGTACGTATGAAATAGACGTAACTACCTACTTTTCAAACCTACCGGTACTTTTAACCTACCGTAGAGTGCCGTAGAGTGAGTCCCTTAGATTCATTCGATTCATTCATTCCGCATGCGTCGCATTTTGATGTATCGGTACGCGTAAGGTTAAGGCTTTTAAGGTTACGAGGAAATATCGTCTAGTCGCGGCATTGCCCAAAATCGAAGCTATAGCGCTTCTTCTTGTCCTTTTTGGAAAAATCCTAACTTGTAAAGTATTGATCCAATAGCAACAAATAATGGCTCATTAGAAAGATCTCACTCTCCTCTTTCCATAGGTATATGGTTTTATATTTCAGAGGTGCTCTTCTTGTTGCAAATACTCAATGAAGTACGAAGTACCGTATACACAAGTGGACACATGAATTTAGAAGTTACCTTCGATTTTGGGCATCCCTTTTCTACGTGTTTTTTATACTAGGTAGACCCGTGTGACTAAAAAAATGGGTCTTCGAGGTTTTTCCTTTTTTTTGGAAAAGAACCATCATCAATGGAAAGAACCAATTTTTTAGTGGAATGAGTCTCTCGTAGAAATTAGTACGAGAAAGGGATGACCAAAATCGAGGGTATTACCGACGATTTTTATGCCGCGACTAGACGATAAATAATTCTTATTGTCAATTGATTTTACTTGAACAGCTTCAAACTTTGAATAGCCGATTCGATGGTATATTACTTAATCAAACATCAACAAACATTATTTATGCCACCCCATCGATTCTACCGCAACAGCTTCATATAGCCAATTCGATGGTATATTACTCGATCACACATCAACAAACATAAATGTGCCTCCCCATCGAACCGAGAATTGGAATAGACCTCCTCCTTTTTTCGATTGTTTAACGCATCGCAACCAACAATACCGGTACGTAAAAACCTTAATTCGTACATCATAATAAGACCATGAATGCTTCCACCACACGTCATCGAACATTTTATGTGCAACCTCATCGAGCGATAAATTAGGGTACCCGTAGATTAGACCTCCTCCTTTTTCCGATTGATTAACGCATCGCTACCTACGAACCTGATCAGATGATTTACAAAGTACGTACTTCGTACATCATAATAAGACCGTGAATGCCTCAACAACCACACGTCATCAAACATTATTTATGTGCCACCCCATCGAGCGGAGAATTAGGGTAATTACCCGTACCGTAGATGAGACCTCCTCCTTTTTCCGATTGATTAACGCATCACTCCCAACAAGCCTGATAAAATGATTTACAAAGTAAGGTCTTAGGTAAGTCTTGCTTCGTACATTATAATAAGACCATGAATGCTTCCACCACACGTCATCAAACATTTCATGTGCCACCACATCGAGCCGAGAATTAGAATAGACCTCCTCCTTTTTTCGATTGTTAAAGTACACCGGAACTGTTCCTCAAATAGATGTCCTCCTTCTTTTCGATTGTTTATGAGTAATCAGGATTTTTGTTTCACTTCTCAAAAATAATACGAAGTATTAGACCTCCTCCTTTTTTTTCGATTGTTACAGTAATCAATTTTTTGTGCCTCTTTGTCGCGTATAAAAGAGGACCATGCAGTCCCCTCCCAAAAGTAGTGTACTTCTACTGGTAGGGTCTCCGGATAGTGTTTGATTGTTCAAAACATTCATACAACCGGGAAGACTCCTTTCGAATTTTTTCTTCGTTTGCGGTAGTCTCATAATTTAGGATTTGATCAAAACAAAAACCGGAAAACTAAATCAAAACAAAAACGCAATGAGACTTAACATTCTTGCATTTGTTGCTCTCTCTGGGACATGGTTTGCCCATGGACTTACTGTGATGGGCAACTATGAAATCCGTCCGGCAGGGGATGGTTCATCAAGCCCATACGGTAAAGTTCTTACTGTGTCTCCATTCCTCGCTGAGACTTATTTTGAGTCAAAGAGTACTGTTCCGGGCATTGCTACTTTTGAGCTCTTTGCAAATCCTGCAGATGGTGCGCCATGCAGTAGTGGTGCGCTTCTCTCAAATTCAACTTACAATGTGACGACAATCACAGGACCATCATACACCAAGACAGGTTCAAATAGTCGAATTTATGCTGCTCAATACTCCATCCCAGATGTGACGACAACTCCAGCATATGACGATGGAAAGGTGAATCTCTGTAAGTGAGGCACCAACTGTTGTATGGGTTTCCAACCGTTGTTCGCAAGATTTTTCAGCACTAACAATCCTTTTGTAAATGTTGTTTCAGGTGCCCGTGCTGGCATTAAGAAAGAATATGATTCTTCTTCAAGCGGTGCTGAGTATGTGTCCTATGTTGATACCCTATTGGTCCTCAACGTTGACTTTACCGCCAAGTTTTCGAACTTCTCCCAGACCGTCAACATTAGCGCAACAGCTATGGGGAATCTTACAGAGAATGTGACCAAATCGGTTGAGGTGGAAGCTGTTTTGTGTGCCAAAGGAGCTAGTGCACCATCGACCTATAAAATCGGTCAGGATTTTTCCATTTGCGTGAGCCCGAAGGATTCCAGTTATGTTATCTCAAATTTTACGAATGTAACCTGTGAGAACACAGCATCTTCGCGCCAGTTGGTTGTGAACACTGCACCAGACATCCTCACAACAACTTCGCTAAATATCACTGGTTATCTAAATGCTTCTGGATCTGCTGTCGGAGGAGATGGTGGAGTATTCAGCAGTGTTGTGACTGCAGGGTACTTCGGCAATGGTGAGAAATCCTTTACCTGCTCTGGTGAAGCGTCACTTTCTGTCAATTCTCCTGATCCTCCTTGCACATTTCAGGGCAGCTTCCTTATTGGCAACACTACCATCAAAGGTGTGTATGGTCTCCCAATGTGTGTGAGGGAGATGGCAACTTCTTTTTCCTATCAAATCCAATATTACCTGAAAACGGCAACACTCAAAACGAATGTACCTGAAGGGTATGGATACAAAGCAATCTATACCAGTTCTGGTCTCAAAGACAACGACAACTTCATGTTTGGTGATTATAGCGGCAATGTTTCTCTGACTGGCGTTGGTATCTGTGGTGGGAATTCACTTTACATTCAACCCAGCACCTACAATGTAAGTTTTGTTTTGATCCATTCTTTTTTCACCCTGCACAATGCTACAAACCATATCCTGATTCTAACGCAACCCTTCCTTTTCTTCAGCTGACAAATATTGATTATGGAGCAACATTCTCGGTGGTCTTAGCGACAAACCGCGCCAAACCTTCAGACATGATCTCTACATGCATTGCATTCCCCCAGAAAAAGAACGCTGAGCAGAAGGGCATTTTTACATGGTTGGATTCAGGTGGAAACTATAATTACCAAAAAATTCAAGGGGGATTCTCTGTTCCAGACCCAAAGAATTCCTCTCTTGATCCACTTAAATATGATTGGTATTGCCCCAATACAAATGGCTTAGACGCAACAGCTTACTTTAAAAGCATCCAACAAGAAGAAACGCTTCCATGTCCCTCCGAAACGAAACCTGAAGGTCGTCGCCTGAACTCTGTTGGCTTTACCCATGAGTTCGAAGCCGGAGCTCTTGCTCGCGAACTCCAGGAATCAAGCGGTGCCCCCAAAGAAAGTGGGTCGTTTGCCTCAACGGTTGGTCTTTCCGAGAATGGCCCGGATGGGTTGACCGCCTCGGCGATGTTTTATGGTGGGTGGACCGCCACCGTTGCCGGACTGATTGCTGCTGTCTTGTCGACAGCAATGTAAACAGCACACCGACTACGGGAGCCATCGACTCTTGTTTCGATCTACATGTTATTTTACACATTACACATATATCCCATCCGAACAGCATGTGGTGTAGGTCCGGTGCAACAGCATGCAGCAAATCGCACAGAATACACCGATGCAAATCATTCTTCCAGGTTCGGAATGAACGTACATTTAAAAAAAAAAACGAGATGACAAAACCCAAAAAAAAAAATAACAACAAAATTAATCTCGTACACGTAACCTTACTGTGCTGTCCTGTCGTGGAAACGATGATTCATTCCGTGTTTCTTTGTATGATCCGGTTGTCCTCATCAGCCAGTCAAATCCGACTTGTTGACGAAAGCAGCATCAGCGTCTTCAGCATCTTTTTTCACAGAATATGCGAATGATGATGATGTACCGGTAAATTACGAGAAGTAAAAGTATCGCACGCACCGCTACGGTATTTCGTAAGGTCTTTAGTACTTATACCAGTACCGGATGTACGGTACCGTACGCTCGATTCCACTCGACGAATCGTGTCGATTCATGTGAGTCACGTTTGATGATTGAATAACCTTACTGTGATCTGAAATAATAGTAGTACGGTACCGGTAGTAAATACGTAGTACGAAGTACTTCGTAATCTGAAATCCCCGCGACGGAAAACCTCAGGTTCTTGATGATTCTGTCACCGAAGACGAAGATTGATTCTACTGTACCGGTACGGTATCGCTGCCGAGAGAGACGAGTATCAACAACAACAACAACAACAACAATAACATCAACAATAACAATAACAATAACAATAATACCGCCCACACATCCAGACCCACATAAACATACACATACACATACACATCCATATCGAGATACGAGTACAAACAACAAACAACAAACGACAAACAACAAGCATCGAACATCGAACAAAAGTCAACAATGCAATCCAGCGCCTACAACAGCGCGTACGACGACTACAGCGACTACCGACACCATCCGGACAATGTCCTCCACGATCACGACGAGGTGGATGTTTCTGGCGGACGCGGCATGCTCATTGTCGACGGCGAAGGCGAACCATCGCATCACGGAAATGGATTGGGAGGTGGTGTGAACAGTGACGAAGACCTCGTGAACATGAACACAAACACAAACATAAACACGAACATGCACGGCGACCTCATCGACCATCACGGTGCGGCGGCAATTGATTTCGACGATCCCAAGATTGCCAATCTCCCCCGCATTCTGCTGATGGGACCGAGGAGGGGTGGCAAGACCAGCATTCAGGTGCGCACAGTGAGCAGTGGGTGCAGACGTGCCTGTGGATTGCGTTTCATTGGAATTGCATTGGAATTGTTTTGGAATTGTTTTGGAATTGTAGTGGAATTGTATTGGAATTGTTTTGGAATTGTTTTGGAATTGTATGGAATAGCAGTTTCGGTTTGCGTTTCTGTTCGTTTCGAGTGGATGGCTTTGGGTTGCTTTGCTTTGGTTTGCTTTGGTACTACTGATGGTTCTGCTGCCGTCTCACTTCTCTTTCCTCTCTGATGATCCATTAATATCTATGACGTGACAAACAACAACTCCATTCTCGGCCACCAATACCTTGCTATTATCATTACTACCATTATTCATTACTACCATTATTCATACGATCCATTGAATACTGGAACCATTCAATTCTACACGCGATAATTCTCTTCTCGTCTCGGAATAAACAAACAAACAAACAAACAAACAAACAACAATCTGTTCCACATTCATGTCATGGAAACGCAACAAAAAATCAACGCAAACTGAACTACACCTACACCAACACGTACACCAACACGTACTTGTATACAATGTTGATTATAATGATCGTTGATACAAACACATAATGCGACAATACATGCCACCCTATTCTTCGCCCGAAATGAAATTTACGAAATCTCGTTCCGTCTCTCGGTTTTCCGGTTGCTATTCCGTGTTCCGGGCTCCGATTTTTCCGCAGAGAGTCGTCTTTCAAAAAATGTCGCCCCACGAGACCCTCTTTCGACTGGAGGCCACGCAACAGCTGGAGCGGACCGTCGTCGATCACACGCCGCTCTGTCGGTTCACCGTCTGGGACTTTCCCGGAGATTACTACGGCGGAGACGACGACGAGCTCAACCAGACCATCTTTGCGGGAGGCGGAGGAGGAGGAGGAAGCGCGTCGGCGTCGGCATCCCCATCCCCATCGCCGCCCACCTCGCTCGTCTTTGTGGTGGACGCCCAGGACGAACCCTACGACCACGTCCTGCAGAGCTTTACCAACGCCGTCACGACGGCCCTCGCCCTCAACCCGTCCATCGTCATCGAGGTCTTTATCAACAAGGTCGATGGCGAATTGTTTCTCAGCGACGAGAGCAAGTACGACTGTCGCCGGGACATTATGACACAGGTCACGGACGAGCTCGCCGACGCCGGCGTCAGCCCCGACAACATACACATCCGGTACCATCTCACCAGCATCTACGACCACTCCAAGTACGAGGCACTCTCGAGGGTCGTCCAGCGGCTCATCCCGCAGCTTCCGACCCTCGAGAACCTCCTCAACATTTTGGTGGGGACGTGTTCCATGGAAAAGGCCTACCTGTTCGACGTCGTGTCCAAGCTCTACATCGGGACCGATCCCGGTCCGGTCGACATGCAGAGCGTCGAGCTGTGCTCGGACATGATCGACGTGGTCCTGGACGTGAGCGGGATCTACGGGCTGGGGCCCTCGGCCGGTGTCGGCAATGGAAACGGCAGTGGCAGTGGCAATGGAAATGGCAGTGCCGTCATTCGGAACGGTGCCGAGCCATTGGCTCTGACCGGCGTCAACCACAAAGGCGACGACGGCGACGGCGACGACGGTGAATCGAAGGAACTGGTGGATCCGGATTCGGCCTACGACTACAACAGTGCGAGCGTGATTCGTCTCAGCAACGGAATGGTGAGAGCAGTTCTTGGATCGATGATGGCAATGATGATGATTATTATTATTATTATTATGAAAATAAAGATGATGCAGCGTTCCGTGCAATGGGGAAAATGCTGTCGTCTCTCCTTTGCATAAAAACACATTGCAATCCGTCCTAGCCCGAGTCGTAAATCATCCTCTGTGCCAATGGCTCACCGATTTCTTCGTTTCTTTTCTGCTGCGTTCCGTGCCGTTCCATTCCGTTTTGGTTGCGTTCCGTTACATTTCTTTCTATTGGCATTCCATTCCATTCCATTCCATTCAATCCGTCAGGTATTGTATCTGAAAGAGGTGGACACGATGCTGGCCCTGGTGTGCATAACCCGTGCCGAAAATTTCCGCAAAAAGAGCCTCATCAACTACAACATTGGGTGTCTCAAAAAAGCACTGAGGGCGCTCGTTGTGGAACCCTCGGCGCCGGCCGCCACGGAAAACGGAGGTGCTGTTTGACGTTGGCTTTGGACAACCGTTACTACCGTCAAAATCACTAGTTGCTAGCAAGCCAAAGCACGAAAGGCTTTCGGGAACAATATCGTCTAGCTAGCGAATTAGCTGGGCTAGTGACAGCAGTTGTTGTGTGACAAGCTCACATTGTATCATCAATCTTACAATCATTCGTTCGTGCCACGTTCTTTCTGTACCGAAATAATACCACTGGTAACACAACTACCGTACGTACTACAAGAAACTCCAACTACGATCGTCGAGAAAATCTCAATGCTCCGTGCGCGCGTAGCATCACCGGCCACAATCCAATACAGTATCGTGACATCATCAAACGCAGGCATCGGTTGAATTCGTTTCGTTCCCGAACGAATTGCATGCGCTCGTAGCGAAGGTATCACTGCGTGATTGCTGCTTCCCGTTCGCATGCACGGCGCGACTCTTGGATCGAACGGACGAAAAATGGTCCGGAATCCGTCCCGACGGAATAGTAGTAATGTGGGATGGGGTACAGTCGCACTGTGTTTACCAAACAAAGGGAGAGGAATATACGACTATTCCACCGCCGGTTGCCAAGTCCAGAAAAGATTCTCCCATCCTCAAGCAAGTTCTTCCTTGCGGTTTCTTGCATGCGTTTGGCTACTGGTGGTCTCCCGAAAAGACGACCTCAGTGTCCGATGGAATGGCTTCCTCACGTGCAAGAAATTTCATGGATGATGGGTTCATCGTGCAATTGGAGTTGAGGGTACTAGTACCTAGTAGTACTAGTACTAGTTGGTGATGATAACGTTCCGAAATGAGGTTTTGCTTCATGGTCACTCAGTCACTGTAGCCCGACAAGCGGCGTTGGCCTGCGGATAGTGTTTTTTCTGCTGTTTCATCGACCAGCAGTACTAGTAATACTAGTACTACTAGTACTGGGGGTGGCCGCGGCAGTGGTTGCAAGAACGTGAAAGACATGAGTACTATGGTGCTGATGATGTCTTATCCTGGCAGCAGAAGTATCCTAAAAGATACCTCTGCTTGGTGGAACAGTTCAAATGTGAATGTAGTGTAGGTTCATTCCCAAGCAAAAATTCCAAATTTTTGTTATCAAAAGTCGCATTACCTCCTACAAGAAGTAAGGATAATTACTACTAGTAGTACTAGTACTACTAGTAGCCGGAGAACTACCTTGTAGTAGTACTACAAGAACAAGAACTTCTAGTGGTGGTAGTGCCATCAATTTGCGTGGCATTTGCCCGCCTTCGGCAGTAAAGGATACTAACAATAATCATAACAAGGAAGAATAGTGGTACATGGAGTGCTAGACTAGTTGTAGCAACAAGAAGCACCACCATCAGTGAGGCTACAAATGCTGAGTCTCTCCTCAAAATGTGCTACTATTTTATTGAACGCTACTACTAATAACTGTAGAACACGACTCCCCTGTAGATATACGAAAAATCAGTTGTACTAGTATCGATGCTGGTGGTGGGCATGAGCATGATATCTCATTTGGTATCGAAAGATCCCTAAGAGAGAGAACTGACTCATGCTGCGTGGGCTGGGCTAGTAGCGTGGTTGTATTTTTTTCAAAGAATCACCATGTCTGTTGCGAGCTGCTACTTCTACTAGTACTACTACTACTAGTAGTAGTAGTAGTAGCAGTAAGAATACTAGTTGCCTGGTGCTAGGTTATGTACTACTAGGATTTCCCGCGTTCCTGTTCCTGTCAACACGGTTTTTTGATCGAGTGATTTCCCGCGTTGATGTTCCTGTCAACCCGATTTTCCCCAAGCCGGTTTTGGCCAGAGATTTACCGTGTTCCTGTTCCTGTCAACCCGGCTTTTTGACCGTGTGATTTCCCGTCTTCCTGTTCCTGTCAAACGGGCTTCCCCAACCCAGTCCGACGTCGTCCGGAACCAACCGTGGCTGATACCGGCTACAGCCCACAAGCGTGGGATCCACAACCGAACGGGGGAACAAAAGCAAATTTGAAAAATATCGATGCGAAGAGCGGGCGAAACCCTCAATCCAAACTACATAGCCCGTATTTTGTCACGTACCACGTGATGCCTGCTGGAGCCAGGCAAACAAAATCGGATCGATCGATGTTACATTTTTGTATTAAAAAAAATAATACAAAAATAATAATGCGTACCTAGTGTACGGAAAATTAGATAGTAATATCATTTTTTGTTTCGTGATGGAAACGAATAGCCGAGGCGGTTGTATCGCTATCACAAACGGCGATTACGCTTGCTATCGCGATCGCGATCCCGTGGTGATAAAACGCGGATAGTCTGCCAACGCCGTGTCCCCCCGCGCAAGCTTCGCCTCGCGTCGCGTCGCCTCGTCTCCCGACCCCGATCTCCTATCGCCTCACCCAATTCCACCACGGCGTTGCATTGCGTTGCATACCAGTCGTTTTTCTTCGCTTTGGTCGTCGACTCGTTCTCGCTTGCTGCAATGCAATGCAAATCCAGTACAATGCAGTGCAATGCTGCAATGCCCTCCTCTGTTCACGCAATGATCCGCATCATGGTGCTCTTGATGAGGTCCAGGATTTCGTCGATGGCCGCCTCCGGCAGCCGGGAGAGGGACGGAATGAGTGCACAGGCTTCCTCGACGGTGGTATCGGCAATGACGAGGTTCATGAGTGCCGCGACCTCGAATCCGTGGAGTTCCAGCTCGTCGCCGTCGTCGGTTTCCTTTCGAAAGGTCGTCAATGCGTCCTGCAGGTTGTCGAGTTCCTCCACCAGTTCTGCGAGCGGGCAAAAACCGAGCGGGCGAGCGAATCGAACAAACCGAACGCCCGGGTCGACGGAAAGAAATCAAGGGAAACAAAAAGAAAGAAAAAACAGAACGAGCAACCGCGAAACCGCCAGTGAGAGCGGAACGGCAACACACCAAACCAAACCGAACCAAACCACGGAGGTGGGGTATTCATTTCTCAGGTTTCCTTTCCAATGTTTGCGTTGCGTTGCGGTTGGATTCTAAAATTTGATCCGATGCTTGCGTTGCGTTGCGTTGCGTTGCGGTTGCATTCTAAAATTCGACCGATCGATCGATAAATGCATTGGATTGATTCACTCTCCAAAGGAGCAGATAGCGAAGTTTGTTCCGTTCTCGATCTATCATTTTTGTATCTGAACTCGGACTTGTATATGAATTTGAACTTGCACTACTACTCGCACTCGCACTCGCACTCGCACAAAATGCGCTTGCATCCGTTCGTTTTCACTCACCCTGGTGGTCCTTTTCCTTGTTGGACATTTGATTGAATCGCTCGACGTATTTTTGCGTCTTTCGGTAGACCTCGTTCAGTTCTTCGTCTCGCGTGACGGCCTGCCCGGCACTGACCTGGAGAATCACGGCCACTTGCGCTTCGCGAGCGCACGACGCGATGCGGCAGCAGGGCATGCGAACAAGGCAGTTCGAACCACCGCAGCAATCGATCGCGGGGTCCGGGGTCGTCGATCGTGCCCAGCGCGAAAGGGAATCCGGGAAGAAAACAAGAACGAAGCAGAACAGAACAGAACAGAACAGAACACAACAAAACAAAACAAAACGAGTGAACGTCGTTTGTATCCGAAACGAAAAACAAAGTTTGGATTGAATTGTCAGAAACCGAGCCTGTTTGCAGTCTCACAAGACACGGTGTTCCTCTTGCTCTACACAACACAACGTATCACAAAACAAAACAATTCACTCGACTCGACTCGACTCGATTCGATTCGATTCGATTCGATTCGATTCGATTCGATTCGATTCGACTCACCGTTCGACAAGATGTGAATGTCATCGAACTGAGCCCCGAACTTTCGCTCGGCCGCGTTCTCAATGCCGGATTCCGCCATGTTTGGTTATTGTTGTGTGTCTTGTAATGTATCGCAGTGTTGTTACGGTTTAGCGCGAAGCTTGAATAGTCGAAGCACCAATAGATTGACTGATGTACCGTACAAGTAAGTTGGGTCCATGAAGGGATATGGGATGATTGATGTTGTTCATTGTTGGTGATAATCGCTTGCTTTGCTTCATTATACTTACCTATGTTCCTACATACATACCGTACCCTTTTGAAGTAAAGTAGTACGAAGTAACCTCAGTTCCCTACCAGAATGATCCAAATAATGGTAAGGTTAAGACTTAGCTCGCAGACCTCGCAGGTCGTACTGCACCTGGGATCGACTCGACTCGACTCAATCGAATCAAATTTGCATCCATCTGATCTGAGTTTCGTTCCAACGGACATACACATAAAAATATATCAATAGTAGTAAGATGTATTTGTACGTACCAAGACTGGAATGGAGGAAGGAATGGGTCTACGGGGTGTACCTCGTACTCGTACCAGTGCTTGTACATCTTTCGCGCCATGGCGCCCCGCAACGCACCTCTATGTCTCCAGAAAATTTAGCGAGGCCGGCTTTATCGTGCTGCCGATGCGAAATTTTTGGCCTTCCGATCACATACGGTACTTGCCAATGTATCCACATGGTGGGCACGCGCAGAGTCTTGTAAAATTTTGTGTCGCATGTGTTCCCGGACCTAAGAAGCATCGTCGAGCATGGAATGCCATCACGAGTAAGACTTACGGTAAGGTTACTGTACTTACTGTACGAACAGCAAGTCGGGAACCGAAGGAACAATCCATCCATGCATATGATTGTTTTTTGTGGTTGTATCCTCTCACAGTGTGTCCGCGGTGGATCGAATCATCACCACCTTCCTCCATTCCATTCCGGTCCATTCCGTTCCAGTCCGGTCCTGACATCAACGGAAACACCATCTGCGGTGGCACGACTGTCGGTTATTCGGCAGTTTCTCCCTCCATTCCGCTCCGGGATCAAACCCGGTGTGTCTTGTGACCGAAGTTGACATAGGTTGAACGATCAACCGCCACAAAGTTGGCGAGAGGCCTTCCTAACAACGGGCCGTTGTTGTCACGGAAAAGTTTTCGGCAATCCAATCGCGGAGCGAGAAAGCGAGATAATTACGAGTACCTTGCCGTAGATAAGATTACCGTAGAGGTAGAGAAGAAGCAAGGCTCGTTCCATTCACTCGCAGTCGTACAAGCACCGGGTAAGGTAAACCTTACCTTACTCGTACGATACGATAAGATTACCTTACTCGCACTCGCAATCGCAATCGCAACCTTGCTTACTCGAAACTCGAAACGTAGTACGTTGCTCCTCGTACACTCCGGTTCCGTTCCATTGCAGCACCTGCACCTCTGAGGGCACGAACTCGGGAATTCTCCAACAATTAAGCAACCAACAACACCGGCTATTCCAAAGTCGCAACGGGCACGGGCTTGTCCCAACCGAACAACAGAAACCGAAGCAAATCCAACGGAACCAAAACAATCAAATAATAACAATCATACTAATCCCAACGACGCAAGTTGGTGGTGATAGAGCGAAACTATTGCATCCAGCTCCCAATCCAATACGATATTCCGATTCTTACTCTTACTCGCCGCTGCGTGTAAGGAACGACCGAAGATGGCACCCATCCTTCGATCCACGGTGGCCACCGCTTCGGTAGCCATGACCCTCTTGGGATTCAGCAGTGGCAGCAGCAGCAGCCACAGCAGCAGTCCGGCAATCCAAACCAATTCCAATTCCAATTCCAATAGGAATAGGAA
Source organism: Pseudo-nitzschia pungens (assembly GCA_037355855.1). Taxonomy (NCBI): domain Eukaryota; phylum Bacillariophyta; class Bacillariophyceae; order Bacillariales; family Bacillariaceae; genus Pseudo-nitzschia; species Pseudo-nitzschia pungens. The sequence goes on along the minus strand of CM074762.1, from coordinate 226,015 downwards.
TAGCAATTCCAATAACAACAACAGCAACAACATCAACAACAACAGCAACAACATCAACAACATCAACAACAACATCAGCAACATCAGCAACAACAACAATTCCAACACTAACACTCGAACCCCACAGCGCAGACGAAGGACCAGCGAGTATCAGCAGCCCCGGCAAAAGATGACCCGAAACTTTGGAGACGGATACGTTCCCCCATGGAGAGATCACGGCAGCGGCAGCGGCAACGAGAACGACAACGAGATCGATCCCGGCATCGTCGTCGTCCCGAGCCCCACCTTTTCTCCCACGACTCTTCCCCCCACTCCCTCGCCGACGCAACTCCCCACGCTGCCCCCGACGCTTCCCCCGACGCTTCCGCCAACGCTTCCTCCGACGCTTCCTCCCACACCGTCCCCCACAATAACTCCCGGCACCAGCGCTCCCACGACGGCTCCCGTGGCGGTGGTCTCTACGTCGTCTCCAACGACACCGACGGTGGCGCTGACGCTGACGGTTGCTCCAACCGTGTACGGGGTGAAGAATCGCCTCACGCCGGCACCGGTGGCGGCCGGTCTCGAATCGGGAGACGGAGGCAGTGGCACCGGCAGTGGAATTGGAATTGGAATTGGAATTGGAATGGGTGATTCCCTCAACGATTTCGATGACATTGATGTCGACGGTGAAGGTCAAGGTCAAGTTGACACCGAAACCGACACGGACAGCGATATCAGTACCGATATCAATAGCGATATCAATAGCGTTAGCGATAATGGGACAGACAGCAACGCGGATATCAATGGCAAGAACGACAATACTGACAATAACGATCTAGACACAGACACAGACATTGCCGAAGATCCGATCGAGCTGGACGATCTGGTCGAGACCACTGTCGACCCAGACACGGGTGCCACCGAAACTGCCTGCAAGCTCATGCCCTCGATCGGGAATTTCCGGACGGAGGTCCTGGACATTGAGTACTCTCTCTACGTGGCAGTCAACGGGGATACGGATAGCAACAGCAACAGCGACAACAGCGACGACGACGACGAACAAGGCAGGGTGCAGACCCTGGTCCAAAACGCGGTCGAACCCCAACTCCACCGATCCCTCGTGGAACTGGGCATGGGCTGCCGGACGACGGACTTTTTGGGCGACAAGCACTACTCCATGGTCGACCTCTCGTCGTCCGGTCTCGACTTTGTCGGGGAACGATGCCCCGTCGACGGAAACGAAGCGGTGGTGTGGTTCAACGACGATGCCGATGGAAATGCCAACGGAAACGGAAACGAACTCTCCAATGGCACCAACGCGCAAACCGAGGCATCTCTATCGTCATCATCGTCGTCGTCGTCGTCAAATCCGGGAGTGTCCTGCTACCTGGTTTGGGGACGCGTCGAGGCCACCATGTGGTTCGCCAACAACCGCCACCTCTCTTCCCTGGGTGGCGGAGGATCGGGATCGGGATCGTCCTCCACTCCCTTTGGGGACCGGGAGGCCTTTTTGCAATTCACCGAATGGATGGAGCAGGCGCTCGGATCTCTGGGAACCCCCGATGCCAACGCGGGCGCGGATACCGTCGCGGGCGCGGACATTCCCGGGGCGCGGACCGGCTTTCTCTGGAAGACCGAGTTCCATGGATACTCCAACGTCCGGGACCTCGACGGGACTCCCTTCGCCTCGTTCGACGGCACGGGCATCGGCGTCGACCACGCCGCCGCCTTTATGGGCACCGCCTACTCGGTCGATCGCGACCCCGGATTCAACAAGCTCGTGGGCACCCTCGCCCTCGTTGCCGGGGGCCTCGTCCTGATCCTGGCGATGGTGGTGGTCGTCGCCCGCCGGAGGCGCACCCAAAAGGCCGTGAAGGAGCACGCCAGGTGCGTCGAGGACATGCGCCTCGATTCGGGGGACGACCTCCCGACCGGACCGGGGGTCGTCGACGACGAGTCGCTCTTCGGGGAGGAGGACCCGCTCCCGGAGAACTACCGGCTCCGGGTCGAGGACGCCCACCACGACTACCGGACCTGCGCCAATCCGTCCTGCAAGCTCTGCCGGAAGGAGGCGGCGTCCCTGCCGGTCTTTGTCGCGACGGACACAAGGAAGCGATTCGACCACCACCTGTCGGTCCTCCGCGACGCGCACGACGAGGAACTCTCGGCCAGGAACTACGAGTCGGTCATGCTGTAACGGAACAATATGGAACGGAACAATATGATATGGAACAACGATATGGAACGGGACGCAATGATATGGAACGCAATGGAACGGAATTCCATTCAACGCAAAAAGTCGATTGATTCAACCAATGCAATTCGATTCGATTCGATTCGATTCGATTCGATTCGATTCAATTTATTTTCAAAACGCAACACCAAACAAGCGGGAACGCAACGCAACGCAATGCAATGTCACACAACACGTGTTATCTACATATTTTATGATTATTCGATACAATACAATAATGATTATAATAATACAGTATTCATACAGTTCACTACGGTGCATCACAATTACAATCGCAAACAAAATCTGTGAATGAATGCACCGGCGGGCAACCCTTCCAATTGCCGTACTGTTGGACGCATTGCGTTGGCACAACCTCCGCCCTCCGAATCGGGTTTGATGCGTGGAATCATCGAGGGAAACGCTGTCATTGCACACGCAATTTGAAACTATTGTCTATGATATTGACTGCCACGTAGTGCACAAAAAAGGTTTTCTATAGTATTATTCGTTGCAACGCAGCGCAATGGTATGCCATCCCGCGCATGGATTCCGTGGTCCGACGCTCCAGCGAGTTCCGAGAATGAGCGAGTCGGTGATCATCGTCGCATTCGTTTGTCGGATGGCGGCATCGTCGTTTCTTGCGCCTTTCGCTGTCGCTTTCGTTCTCGATTGCGCCTCGATTGGGTCCCGCGGTATTCCCCGCAATTCGAAAAAGCAGCAACAATGCAAGCTTGCGTCAGAAACTTCTTCGCGGCTGCGTTTTGTTTCAACGCGGCCCGGACCACGCGCGGATCCTGTTTCATTTTGGGCGATGCAAATCGCAAGGCCCGGCCACGGTCTGTAACGGCGGCGAGGACCACCTCTCGATTGTTCCTCATATCGTACGACGCATGCTTTAAGTTATCACCGGGCAATTTTGGTAACTCCCCACGCCTACGCAATTCACTCAGAGAAAAACCTGGTTCATCTTCAAAGAGCTCCAACAACTCCAAGGACATCGACTTTTTCGAGTTTTTCTTCGCTACAGCATTTTTCTTGAAGGCCCCGCCATTCTTCGTCACAGCAGCAAGGACGATCTCCTTGTTGTTCTTTAGTGACTTTGATGCATACTTTAAGGCCGTGCCATCATTTGTTACCGCAGCAAGGGCGATATCCTTGTTGTTCTTTAGTGCATCTGATGCATACTCCAAGGCCGAGCCATCATTTGTTACAGCGGCAAGGACGATCTCCTTGTTGTCCTTGAATGCATCTGATGCATACTCCAAGGCCAAGCCATCATTTGTTACAGCAGCAAGGACGAACTGCTTGTTGTTCTTAAATGCAGCTGATACATACTTTAAGGCCCCGCCATTCGCTGTCACAGCAGCAAGGACGATCTCCTTGTTGTCCTTGAATGCATCTGATGCATACTCCAAGGCCGAGCCATCATTTGTTACAGCGGCAAGGACGATCTCCTTGTTGTCCTTCAGTGCATTTGATGCATACACCAAGGCCGAGCCATCATTTGTTACAGCGGCAAGGACGATCTCCTTGTTGTCCTTCAGTGCATTTGATGCATACTCCAAGGCCGAGCCATCATCTTGAACGGCAGCAAGGACGATCTGCTCATTGTTTCGCAATGCCACTGATGCCCAGGACAAGGCATAGCCACCATTTGTTACCGCAGCAAGGATGACCTGCTCATTGTTCCGCATCTCATTTGATGCATACTCCAAGGCCTCGCCACACTGCTTTACCGCAGCAACGACAACCTGCTCATTGTTCCGCATCTCGTCTGATGCACAGGACAAGGCCATGCAATCAGATTTCAATGCAGCAAGGACGACCTGCTCATCGTTCCTCAATGCATCTGATGCATACTCCAAGTCCCAGCCATTCGCTGTCACCGCAGCAAGAACGATCTCCTTGTTGTTCTGCATCTCATCTGATGCATACTCCAAGGTCCAGCATTCCAAGAACCCAAATTTCAAAGCAGCAAGGACGATCTGCTCATTGTTCTTCATCTCACCTGATGCATACATTAAGGCATCGCCATCCTGCGTTACCGCAGCAAGGACGACCTGCTCGTTCCTCTTCATCTCATCTGATGCATATTGCAAGGCATGCCAATGCCGTTTCACTGCAGCAAGGACGATCTGCTCATTGTTCTTCAATGCATTCGATGCGTGCTGCAAGACCCTGCCATCCTGTGTCACTGCAGCAAGGACGATCTCCTTGTTATTCTTTAATGCATCTGATGCATACTCCAACGCCATGGCATTCTCTGTTATAGCAGCAAGGACGACCCTTTCATTGTTCTTCATCTCATCTGATTCATACTTCAAGGCCGAGCCATCATTTCTAACGGCAGCAAGGGCGGACCGCTCCAGCTCAAGGGCGGACCGCTCCAGCTCAAGGGCGGACCGCTCCAGCTCAAGCTGCGCTTTTGCGGCAAGAAAGATCTCATTGTTGTGCCTCTTCAACTCATCGGATGCATATAAAAAGGCCGGGCCATGATGCTTTACTGCCGCAAGTACTACTTGTGCGTTGTTTCTCAATTCGTCCGATGCAAACTGCAAGGCACGGCCATTCCTCTCAACTGCCGCCATGACAACCTGCAAGTTGTTTTTGAACTGAGGAGGTGCATCCCGCAAGCTGAGGGGGGCCCTTCGAACGGCTGCGAGCGTTTCTTCCATCGGAGTGATGAGTGAGCACATCTGGGATTTTTCTGCTTGAATTACAAAATTGATCGACTGGATGAGTCTGGCGAATCGATTTGCGAGATGAGGCGCTTGCTAGAAGGGAGGTGGATCGGTCGCTGATTCGGGATTTCAACTTCGATGCGTGTGAGAAGTTTGGCGGAGATAGGGGGAATTGGATCAGAATCGATGCAGTCTGGTAGGTTGTAGATGCAGATGGTCTGTTTTGAAAGACGAGACGCAATGATTGTGAGATAGCGTCGACGAAGACAATAAAGACGAAGATCAAGGTTCGGAATGCGGGATGCGGGGAGGAATGGACGATGACAACGGTATTGCGTTACGACTACAGAGTAGCTCTACAAAAAAGTACGTCGTTCTGCATGGACTCGGTAATCTTATTCTGTATCTTCCAAAAAAATTGGCGCGAATTCGACGATACCAGTATTACTAAAAAGTACGTCGTCCTGTATGGACTCGGTATTCTGTATCTTCCAAAAAAGTTTGGCGCGAATTCGACGATACCGGTACCGTATTACGTAGAAGTAGTAATTACTTTACAGAATGCGTAAAACATCGAAATACGAAGTACTTCCTACTGTATGTACGTACCAGAACTCCGTATTGGAACTCAAGGGTTAGCGGAGTTGTAACCTGGTCTTCGGTCAAACCTGGTTACCGGTAGATCGAAATACCGGTAAACTACATTGTTTGTTGTTTGTCTTTCCCGGCACACTACCAATAGGAAGATTACCAGGTAGAATTTACTTGAAAGAAGTAAGGTTACGTACCGGTACTTGTAATATTATTATTACTTCGTATTAATTTGTGAGCACCAGTTTGATACTAGCTTTGTTGCCTTCCCTCCTTGTCAACACTCTGTGTACTTCTCCTGCTGTTATTGCTTTCCACCACATCATTGAAATTGTATACGTGCAGATTTAAGATCACCAAAACACGATAAAAAGACACCATTTCGTCAGCGTGAGGGAGGGAAATTTCGAAATTATTGTTCCGATCCCCGGAATTCAATCCATTTATGTTTTCGGAGTACTTTATCGATGTATCACCTTCCATCCCCCGAGTATGGATCGGTCTCTTTTCATCGGAGCTCAGCTTCCCCATAGTAGACTCGCTTTGCTCCTGTCCCCTGTAGACCCAAGCTTTGCTGCTGTTCCCTGAAGACTCGATTTGCTGTTGTCCCCCTGTATATCGACGCGTTGCTGTCCGCTGTATATCGACGCGTTGCTGTCACCTAAAGACTCGCTTTGCTGCTTTCCCTATAGACGAACAGGTTGCCGTTCGCTGTATATCGACGCGTTGCTGTCCCCTTGTACCTCCACGCTTTGCTGCCGACATTTGACAAATCGACGTTTGATGCGTTGGTCTCCCCTTGTATATCGACGGGTTGCTGTCCCCTTGTATATCGACGGGTTGCTGCTGTCCCCTGTAAATTTGCTGCTGCTGTGCCCCGTGGATCGACGCGTTGCTGTTCGCTGTTCGTTGTCTCCCTGTAGATCGACGCATCGCTGTTCGTTGTTTGCTGTCGCCCTGTATATCGACGCGTTGCTATCTCCGCTGTATATCAAGGTTTTTTCGCTGTTCCCCTGGTGTATATCGACGCGTTGCTATCTCCCCTGTACATCGACGCTTTTTTGCTCTCCCCTGTAGATCAATGTTTTGGTGCTGTTTGCTGTACATTCACGCTTGTTCACTGTCCCCCAGTATATCGGCGCTTGTTCGCTGTCCCCTGTGCATCGGCGCTTTGCTGCTGCTGTCCCCTGTATATCAACGCGTTGCTGCTGCTTGCTGCTTCCCCCAGCGTATCCAGTTTATTTACTAGGGCGATGCTGGGGTATCTCTTTACAGTACATCATCAACGTGTCGAACCTAGCAAAACCCAGTACGTTATTTGCTGCTTGCTGCTTGCTGCTTGCTGTACTCGGTATAACAATGCTTTGCTGCTTTTTGATGCTAGCTGCTCGCTGCTCCCCCCCTGTAATCTCTATATGGGGCGATGCTGGGGTATTGTTTTGCAGTACAAAACGAACGCATCGAACCTAGCGGAACCCTGTATGTTATTTGCTGCTCGCTGCTTACTGTTATTTGCTGCTTGCTGCTCCCTTCCGTACTGTTTATCTTGGGCGATGCTGGGGTATTCTTTCGCAGTACAAAACAACGTGTTGGACCTAGCGAAAACCCCCCGCAAATTATTCGCTGCTCGTTCTTTGCTGCCCCTTGTAGATCCACGTTTTTTGTAGATCGACGCTTTGCTAGTCTTTGCTGCTTGCTGCTCCCTCGCTGTGCTTTTTGATACTGTATAGGGCGATGCTGGGGTATCGTTTCGTAGTACAAAAACAACGTGTTGGACCTAGCGAAACCCGGCATGATAGTCGCTGTTTCCTGCTTCCAGCTTGCTGCGTGCTGCGTGCTGTCCCCTGTATAATCATATCGAAGATTTGCTCCTCCCCATGTATGTACCGCACCCGTATTATTTATCTGGGGCGACGTCGGGGTATGATTTCGCAGTACGAAAACAACGGTTCGAACCTAGCAAAAACCCCGTGTGTTGTTCGCTGCTTGTCATTCCCATATCAACGCTTTGCTGATGCTTGCTGCTTGCTGCTCCCCTCCATACTGTTTATCTGGGGCGATGCCGGGGTATTCTTTCGCAGTAAAAAAAGGACGTGTCGAACCTAGCAAAACCCGATACAAGTCAGATACAAGTAAGGTTTTAAGGTTACCGGTTCTCGTTCTTCATTTGCTGCAACATTCTGTCCCCTGGATCGATGCTTCGCTTCTTCTTGCTGCTCACCCTTATGCTTCACTGTTTACATGGGGGGAATGCTACACGTACCGTACGGTAGGGTACGAGTTAAGAGTTTAGTGGCGAAAGTCATCACCTTTTTTGTGATAGGTTATGAGTCGAGTCAGAGCAACATCGACAGGTCCACTGTTTCCTCTACCGGTACTCCAAAAATAAATACAAATAACTCTATCAGCACTGTTTGAACACTACGAAGTAAACCTTACGTAGTAATTACAGCATTATTTTATCCTGGGTCTGAAATGGCAATGTCGTGAGCTTTCGAACGACCTGTCACACCCCCTTAACTCCACAACCAAGGCCAGATGAATTGTGGTCTTCTAGCTCCTGTATCTACACTATCAGAGGAAGAAGACCTGCAAGTTTCGGATCGATCGGACTGTTTGATTGGGAGAAACAGACCGTCAGAGCAACGCGAAAATTCCTTCTTTTTTTGGACCGAAAATCTTCCCCGTTCCAAACTACGGCGAAATTTAATATCTCCCTCCGCTCTCCATGCATTCGGACCGGATGGATTCGAACAGATCTACCGTATTATATAAAGAAGGACAACCACCTCCGATTTGCGGATCGATTGGAGCAGTCCTTTTCGAGAATCGAACCGTTCAGTGAGCACGGTCCCCCTAAAAATCCGGAAGAAACTACCGTTGAAACTAGGGCGAAAATCAGTACCACCTTTCCCTCTCCATCGATTCGGAGCGGACCGCTTCGAACGACTCTATTGTGTAAAGAAGGACAACACCTCCAATTTGCGGATCGATTGGAGCGGCTTTTTTCGAGAAACGAACTGTACACCGACCGAGCAAAAAATGGAAGAAAATTCGAATACCACTGTTGCTTCCACCAAAACTCCACAAGAAGGTGCAGCGCCTGTTGAAGCCTTGAAGGATGAACCTACACTGCTCATGTGTAAGAGAATTGATGCGACAGCAAGACATCTGGCTTGTGTTTACAAGTATAACCAAAACCACACAACAGCTGACGGTATGAGAGCATTTGGATTCACCGAAGAAGAATGTGCCAACCGGTCCTTGATAAGTAGAGTGTTGACACTCCGGGCCAAGTACATGAAGGAGGCTATTCCAATGTGGATCGCTATATCTGTTGAAGGGCCTCCAATTTCTCCTATGACTTCTTTTGCATCCCGATTGGTTGCAGCAGGCAACGCCAATAATGGGAATGAAACTATCTGTAAGCTCTGCAACTGCAACTTCAAAATCCAAAACAACAGTTCCTCCGCGACACCCAGCAGAACCACTGGCAAAAAGAGAGGCATAAACGATGGCGACGACGGCGACGACGATGCCAGCGAGACAGGGGATGAGCACACAGCTTTGGTGCCAACTGCTTCGGTATCACCAGATGAAGCCCCAAGTCTGAAGAAGCCGAGGAGGAACCATTCCCAATCGATGTTTGATATGACAATCAAGCAGAAGGAGAAGGAGAATGAGATAAGATAATTCTTGTTTCACGACCACCGCACGATATAAAGGCAGCACCTCTTGCTCTTTGGTGAATATCGACGCGTTGCTGTTCCCTTTTGATCAACGCGTTGCTGCTGTTTGCTGTATATCGACGCGTCGCTGTTCGATTTCCCCCTCCCCCCGTGCATCGACGCGTTGCTGTCCCTTGTAGATCGACGCGTTGCTGTTCGCTGGAAATTCACTGCTCGCTCTGCCCTGTAAATCGACGCTGTGCTGTCCACTGTACATCGACGCTTTGCTGCTGTTCGCTGTAGATCGTCGCAGATTGACGCGCTGCTGTTCGCTTTTCCCCCCAAGAAAGGTGCATTCGATTCAATACCGACACCGGGTCGAGGACGCCCAAAACGATATGGAGTGGATCGACATGGAACGCAACTACGTGGAACGATATGGAAGGGAATGGAATGGAATTTCATTCAGTGCAATTCCGTTCAATTCAATTCAATGCAATTCCATTCCATTCGATTCAAAATACAGCACCAAACAATCGGGAACGCAACGGAAGGCAATGCAGTGCCACACAACACGTGTTATCTCTATATGTATATGTATTATGATTATTCGATAATATTATACAATACAATAATAATGTTGTAATGCAGAATTCATACACAATAATAATTTTGTTACACAGCATTCATACAGTTCAATACGGTGCATCACAATCAAACTGTATTAACACGCTGACAACCCTTCCAATATCCTTCGAATCGAATTTGATGCGTGGAATCGAGGGAAACACAGTCGTTTTGAGGACTATGTGCTCTTACCTTCCTCTGTCATTTTACACGCAATTGAAGAATTGTGTTTCGACTATCAAAAAGCCTTTCTATTATTATTCTTACGAAGTACGAAGTATTATTTACGACAGGATGGTACTCTATAGTACGCATCGACTCTGTTGGCCGACGCTTCAATGAGTTGCGAGGGTGAGTGAGATCATCGCATTCATTTCAAGATGGTGGTATCGTCGTTCCTTGTGCCGTTCGCTTTCGTTTTCGGTTTCGTTTTTGCTTGAACCTCGATTTGGTTCCGCGGTATTCCCCGCAATTCGAAAAAGCAGCAATGATGCAAGCTTGCGTCAGAAACTTCTTTGCAACTACGTTCTGCTCCAACGCAGCCCGGACGATGCGCAAATCCTGTTTCATTCCGGCAGATGCAAATCGCAAGGCCCGGCCACGGTCTGTAACGGCGGCAAGGACGACCTGGTGATTGTTCTTCATATCGTCCGATGCGTACTGCAAGTAATGACCATTATATTGTTTCTTGAGCCGATCAAAACTGTCCTGCTCATTGTTCCGATTCTTTGTTACAGCAGCAAGGACGACCTGCTCATTGTTCTTCATCTCATCTGATGCATAGTACAAGGCACGGCCATTCTGCGTTACCGCAGAAAGGACGACCTGCTCATTGTTCTTCATCTCATCTGATGCATAGTACAAGGCCTCGCCATTCTGCGTTACCGCAGCAAGGACGACCTGCCCATTGTTCTTTAATGCATCTGATGCATAGATCAAGGCCTTGCCATCATTTGTTACAGCAGCAAGGACGATCTCCTTGTTTTTTTGCAATGCATATGATGCATAGGACAAGGCCTTGCCATCATTTGTTACAGCAGCAAGGACGATCTCCTTGTTGTTCTTGAATGCATCTGATGCATAGGACAAGGCCTTGCCATCATTTGTTACAGCAGCAATGATGATCTCCTTGTTGTTTTGCAATGCATCTGATGCAAACGCCAAGGCACGGCTATTCTGCGTTACCGCAGCAAGGACAACCTGCTCATTGTTCTTTAATGCATCTGATGCATAGTACAAGGCAGGGCCATTCTGCGTTACCGCAGCAAGGACGACCTGCTCATTGTTCTTCATCTGATCTGATGCATACTTCAAGGCAGCACAGCCATCCTTTTGAATGGCAGCAAGGATGATCTCCTTGTTGTTCTTCAATGCATCTGATGCATACCCCAAGGCCGTGGCATTCTCTGTTACAGCAGCAAGGACAATCCGATTATTGTTCTTAAATGCAGCTGATACATTCTTTAAGGCCCCGCCATCCTTTTGAACGGCAGCAAGGACGACCTGCTCATTGTTCTTTAATGCATCTGATGCATACTCCAAGGCCAAGCCATTCTTTTGAACGGCAGCAAGGACGAACTGCTCGTTGCTCTTTAATTCATCTGATGCATACTCCAAGGCCGTGGCATTCTCTGTTACAGCAGCAAGGACGACCTGCTCATTGTTCTTTAATGCAGCTGATGCATACTTTAAGGCCGAGCCATCATTTGTTACAGCAGCAAGGACGATCCGATCATTGTTTTTCAATGCAGCTGATGCATACTTTAAGGCCGAGCCATCATTTGTTACAGCAGCAAGGACGATCCGATCATTGTTTTTCAATGCAGCTGATGCATACTTTAAGGCCGAGCCATCATTTGTTACAGCAGCAAGAACGATCCGATCATTGTTCTTAAATGCATCTGATACATTCATTAAGGCGTCCGGATTGTGCCTTAATTCATCGATGACGACCTGCTCGTTCTTTACAAATTCCAACGGCGAACCAAACTTGTAGTAATCTTCCTCCTCCAGGGTCGATATATTTTCTGCCAGCGCAATACGGCAGACCACCTCGTTGCTCTTCAACTCATCGGATGCGTGTTCCAAGGCCATGCCATTCTGTCGTACTGCGGCAATGACGATCCGTAGGTTGTTCTTCATTTGATCTGATGCATATTCCAAGGCGTGATAGTATCGTAATACTGCATAGAGGACAATATTCGCGTTGTTCTTCATTTCATCTGATGCAAATCCCAAGGCAGCGCCATGGTTTCTTATTGCAGCATGAACAACTTGAGGGTTGTTCTTCATGTCATCTGATGCATGTCGCAAGACAAAGCCATCCAGGCATACTGCAGCACGGACAATCTGTTTGTTGTTCTTCATGCGGTCCGATGCATATTGCAAGGCTTCGCCATCCCTTGCAACGGCAGCACGGACTACCTTCTCGTTGTCTTTCATTCCACGACTGGCTTGTTGCAAGGCCATACCGTTCTTCCGAACTGCCGCAAGGACTACCTCTTCGTCATTCCTTAATGCACTTGTTACAAAAGCCAAAGCCGTACGGGCATTGGGGGCACCCAGCTTTACAGCTGTCAGAACGACATGCTTGTTGTTCCTGATCTCAAGTGATGCATACTCCAGGGCAAGGCTATTGTTCCTCACTGCAGCAAGGACGACTTCTGGGTTGTTCTTCATGTCATCTGATGCGTACTGCAAGGGCTTCCCGTCCTTGCCTTTCGCGCCTTTCTTGCTTTTCTTACCAGTAACTGCTGCAAGGACTACTTGCAAGTTGTTCTTCATAGCAGCCGAGACAATTCGCAGGACATTACCATTTTGCGCTGCTGCGGCAAGAACGATCTCTGTGTTGTTCTTCAACTCATCGGATGCGTATTCCAAGGCCAGGCCATGATGCTTTACTGCCGCAAGTACTACTTGCGCGTTGTTTCTCAATTCGTCCGACGCATACTGCAACGCACGGCCATTCCTCTCAACTGCCGCCATGACAACCTGCAGGTTGTTTTTGAACTGAGGAAGTGCATCCCGCAAGCTGAGGGGGACCCTTTGAACGGCTGCGAGCGTTTCTTCCATTGGAGTAATGCCTGAACGCGCGTTGGATTTTTCTGCTTGAATTGCGAAATTGGTCGACTGGATGGGTATGGCGGATGGGGAATAGAGGTGGATCGGTCGCTAAATCTGATTCCGGATGCCAACTTTGATGCTTGTGGGAAGTTTGGCGGAGACGAGGGGTATTTTTGCTTCCTTTGCAAGATTATTGGATCAGGATCGACTCAATCTCGTAGCTTCTGGATGCAGGTGGTGTTTTTCGAAAGACGAAACGCAATGGTTGTGAGGTAAGGATTGCGGTAGTGGTGACGGAAGATACAGAAGAAGAAAAACCAAAAGGTTCCGAATGCGGGGAGGAATAGACGATAGACGATGCGGTTATTGTACTCCGTGTTCTGTATCTTCCAAACATTTTGAGTAAGCCTTAGCTAGTTTATGAAGTACTAGTAATATCTTGCCCGTACTTCGTAAAAGTTGCATAACCCGTGGCCACCGCGTCTTATCCGGGGTGGATTCCACAGCGGCTAAGCCGCAGTGGATAGCCGCGGTGGCCACAGGCTGTGCAACTTCGGGAAATCATTTTGATAGGTAAGCGCGAGTTAGAGCGCGGATGGGGATGAAACAATGCGGATGACAATCGGATGACACAATTGGAACAGTAAAAATCTTCCCATACTACGTGTACGTGTACCTTGCAGTGTACGGTACAGTACAGGGAGTTACTAGTAGTAACCTTAGTACTACTACTAGTAGTATCATGAACTTACCATATTGAATATTCTTCTTCTTTTCATAACCAATCATCACCACACCAATGATAACAATGAAGTGGATGTACAACACCATCCCATTCTTCTTTCCCTTTCTGGTTCATACCGTGATGGTAACTACACTATATGCAACTAGTTGTCAACTTAAAATTTCTACTCCAGTCACACTTGAGTATTATGGATCCACTAGTAGTACTACTAGATGCAGCGGCAACTGAAATACGATGCAATGGCAACATAAATAGGATGCAATGGCAGCAATACAATCCGACGGCAACTCAAATAGGATGCAACAGCCACTTAAATACAACGTTGATTTTCGCAACCACATTTGAATTGTTTCAGAATAGTAGGACGTTGATTTTCGCAACCCCATAGACTGATTTTCGCAACCGCGTTGAAATTGTTTCAGAATAGTAAGAGGTTGCGTTTCGCAACCACATAGTTTGATTTTCGCAACCACATAGGAAGTATTTCAGAATAGTAAGAGGTTGATTTTCGCAACCCCATAGACTGATTTTCGCAACCGCGTTAAAATTGTTTCAGAATAGTAAGAGGTTGCGTTTCGCAACCACATAGGAAGTATTTCAGAATAGTAAGAGGTTGCGTTTCACAACCACGGAGTCTGATTTTCGCAACCACATAGGAAGTATTTCAGAATAGTAAGAGGTTGCGTTTCACAACCCCCTGGCGCGACCCAAACCGCGCAATAACCTTGAACGTATAGGTTGTGCAACGCAAGGTGATGCAAACATATGTCGTGTTAAATTTGCACACAAATGAGGTTGCCACGGGGGGTCGCTACGGGGTTGCGTGACATTTATCAGACGTAGTAGTAGTACTAGTACTAGTAGTCGTAGTACTAGTAGTGCTACTAGTACTACTAGAATGGCGTCCCCGATGCCGTCACCGCGACTACTAGTAGTAGAGCCTCCTAGAAGAGACCCAGCAAGTGGCAAGTTGCCCGCCTTGTGCCTCGTGATGTAACAGATCTGTTTTGCTTGGGTTAGGTTAGTACGGACAAACAGCATAACGGCAGGGTGGGGGAGTTTGACACCTCAAAGACCTATTCCAGTTACAGAGCAGACACGAAACGGGTGCTTGGAACACTCGCGTTGAACAAGCGTGTTTCTTTTTCAGTATCTGAAACGAAAAAAAACATGTATGGTCCGGCCCACAGTTGTTCTCGAAATGGATTCTGTATTGCAATGGTTTCGTTGAAGTTTCCGGAATGAGACAACGCTTGCACTTCACGGAATCACTAAGTACTCGGGTACGACTCGTGCGAAGTCCTACGGCAGAAGAATTCTGTGATGCGTTTCCGTGCCGATGCTTCGCCTCGAGCGGCCAGATTTCCATCGTTGGAGATGCTACTCGGTGACTCTGTTCGTAAGTGTACCAGGACGCATTCAAAAACCCAAACAGCACGGTCTCATCTCCCCGTATAATTAGCAAACTACCTGACCTGAATATAATCCTAGTGATTACAAAACGAAGAGTTTCAAAAGAAATACTTCGTAATACCGACCCAAACCTATACCGTAATGAAGAGGGATCTTTCATTCGGTGAGCCCCGGTCAACTTTTTTTCTTCCTTAGCGACTCGTCGCAGAACTTTTCAGCCACCAGTATCTGCGCTGTCCCTCCATTGATCGGGTGCCTTTCGTTTTCTAAGCTGTGATACGGATTGCTTCGTACGGTCCGTCACTTCGCAATTTGTAAGAGCAGCAACGATAAACTTTTGCGTTAGAAGCTCCGACACGCCCACGCCCTGTTTCAACGCAGCCCGAACAATCCGAAAATCGGCTTTCAAGCTATCGGATGCATGCCGCAAGGCCCAACCATTCTGCCTTACCGCAAGATGGACGATTTCTGGGTTGTTCTTCATATCCTCCGATGCAAATTCCAAGGCGTAGCCATCCTGCCCTACTGCAGCAAGTACGATTTCTGGGTTGTTCTTCAATTGATCTGATGCAAATGCCAAGACCTGACCATCCTGTCTTACCGCAGCAAGGACAATTTCTGGGTTGTTCTTCAATTCGTCGGATGCATATTCCAAGGCCCAAACATCCTGTTCTAGTGCAGCACGGAGGATTTCTGCGTTGTTCTTCATACCATATGATGCATATCGCAAGCCCTCGCCACTCTGCCTTACGGCAGCTAGGACGATTTGTGGATTGTTCCTCAGTTCACGGGATGCATATTTCAAGGCTTCATAATCCTCTGCTACGGCCTTGAGGATGAGTTGCGGGTTGTTCCTCAATTCACGAGATGCATATTCCAAGGATTCATAATCCTGTTCTACTGCAGCGAGGAGGATTTCTAGGTTGTTCCTCGGTCCCTCCGATGCATATCTCAAAGCTCGACAATTTTGTTTCACGGCCCTGAGGACGATTTCGGGATTGTTCTTCAATTCAGGAGATGCATATTGCAAGAGCTTGCCACTCTGTTCTACTGCAGTAAGGACGATTTCTGCGTTGTTCTTCATTCCATCTGATGCAAATCGCAAGACCTCGCCATCCTGCCTTACCGCAGAAAGGACGATTTCTGGGTTGTTCTTCATTTCATCCGATGCATCTCGCAAGAGCCAGCAACTCTGTTCTACTGCAGCAAGGACTATTTCTGGGTTGTTCTTCAGTTCACGAGATGCATATTGCAAGGCTCCATAATCCTGTGTTACAATCCTGAGGACGATTTCGGGATTGTTCTTCAACTCGTCCGATGAATGCATGAAGGCACAGCTAGTTTCTCTTCCCGCAGCAAGGACGATTTTCTCATTGTTCTTCATGCTGTCTGATGCATATTGCAAGGCGTGCCCGTCCTTCGAAACTGCGGCAATCACGATTTTCTCATTGTTCTTCATGTCGTCCGATGCATATTGCAAGGCTTCCGATTTCCGTTTCACTGCAGCAAGGACGACTTTCTCATTGTTCTTAATGTCGTCTGATGCGTATTGCAAGGCGTGTCCGTCCTTCGAAACTGCGGCAAGGACAATTTTCTCATCGTTCTTCATGTCGTCGGATGCATATTGCAAGGCTTCCGCATTCTGTTTCACTGCAGCAAGGACGACTTTCTCGTTGTTCTTCATGTCGTCTGATGCATATTCCAACGCGCCCCCGTGACGAGAAACCGCAGCAAGGACGACTTTCTCATTGTTCTTCATGTCGTCTGGTGCGCCTTTCAAGGCAAAGTAATTCTTTCTTACGGCATTAAGGAATACCTCCTCTTTGATCCGCAGCTCGCTCTTTAACTCGCGCGATGCATATTCGAAGGCTTCCGAATTCTGTTTCGCTGCAACAAGGACGATTTGCTCGTTGTTCTTCATTTTGTCTGATGCATATTGCAAGGCATGCCAATTCCGTGTCACTGCAGCAAGGACGATTTCCTCGTTGTTCTTCAACCTATCCGATGCATGTCTCAAGGCTATCCATTTTTTTGGAACCGCATTTTGAACCGCAGCAAGCACAACCTGCTGATTGTTCTTGATATTATCCGATGCGTATTCCAAAGTCATACCATTTTGTGTTACGGCAGCGAGCATGAACTGCTCATTGTTCTTGATATCATCCGATGCATATTTCAAGGCTTCGCACTCCTTTGTCAATGCAGCAAGGACGACCCGTGGGTCATTCATGAATTCGCCGGGTGCATATCTCAATGCCCCGCCATGCTGCGTTACCGCGGCAACGACTATCCGCTCTTTCTTCTTCATGTTGTCTGATGCAAATTGCAAGGCCCTGCCATCTTTTGTAACAGCAGCAAGCACAACCTGCTCATTGTTCTTGATGTCATCCGATGCGTATCCCAGAGACATACCGTGTTGCCTCACTGCAGCGAGCATGAACTGCTCATTGTTCTTCAATGCATCGGACGCGAATTGTATGGCATCGTCACATTCTGTCACTGCGGCAAGGACGATCTCCGGGTTGTTCCTGATATGACCCGCTGCGTGTTCCAAAGCCATGCCGTGATGCGTCACAGCCGCAAGCATGAGCTCCTCATTGTTTTTGATGCGATCGGGTAGGTGTACATAATTCGGTGCACCCATATATGGTATAATGACATTGACTAGATCGTCCATTGTAGTGATGCGTGAGTGCGTGAGTGCGCGCGTGACTCTGATTTCACCGATTGAACTTGAGTACTACTGTAGCACGGATCGATTCGACCGCGATGACTGCAAGGGATGAGGAGGCACTTGGTAGACAGTTGAATCAATCGGTCGCTGGTTCGGGGTTGCGAACTCGGAGCGCGAGAACTGCTGTGGTCTGCGGTTGGTGTATTATTTTCGGTTCGTGCTGACTGTTGAAGATTGAATTGGAACGGCTTCTTTGCAATATCGCAAGAGTAAGGCTTACTCGTGGGTGCAAGAGATCTCAATATCAAATCAGATCAAAGTCTCCGTCAACACAAGCCACTATCTTCTCTCGTACGGTACAGGTGCACATCACATTGTACTTTTAGTCGATGGAACTTCCGTCTTTCGTCGTGGTAAGGTTACACTTCACCATACTTGTACTCAGGCTTGTACTGGTATGTTCGGTTCGTTTTGAATTTTGAATTTTGAATTTTAGAACGGCATCGTTCCAACATGGCAAGCCGTACGGGTATTGAACAAGAGTAGGGTAAGGTTACGTACGGTATGTAGCTTTTGGTCGGGCAAAATAAATTTTACGACGCTGAAGTTCTCCGTCAAGACAAGAATGCAAAACATGAGTAAGGCTTAACTTTACTTGGATGAATAACTCACCGTACCAGTAACAAGATCGCAGATTACAGGTACTACAGGAGGTAAGCTTACTCATATCACCCATCAACTCCTCCCAAGGGGACATTATGTAAGGATGAAACCGAAGAAGTAAATCTTAGTGCGTTGATATTGCTCGTCAGCAAATAGGAGAACAACAAGAATAACAGCAGCAACAGTACAGCGCTTCTTAGTTCTTTAAAGGAGGTGATTAAAAGAAGAAGAAGAGAGGTGGTGGGAGCTGAGCTGAGATCAGCTCCTGTATCGTGTGACAGCATTATTCTTTGATGATGAGTTTGATGTCATGGTGGTGGTGGTTGTTGCTTTAATTTAGAGGAGGAGATGGACATGAATTTCCAAGCAATAGTTTCAACTTTTTGCCACCTAGTAGTAGTAGTACTACTACTCACACCTCATAACCAGCAGCTATTGAGGGGGCTGTTGCAATCAATGAAGTTCACCAGAACTTAGTACTTCTACTACTATTAATACTACGACTAGTAACCTTACTTCCTAGTAGGGTTCTTGTTGAAGCATTTCCACCATCTTTGTTGGAAATTTCATGGTATCGTTTGATCTTTAGTAGTATATTACTAGTTATTCTAGTCAGCGATCAGCAATAGTAGAAGCTCAAGAAGTCTCAGCCAAAATGATTGTACGTTGACTAAGATACTAGTAGGACTAAGAGGAGACGACAATTTTGTCATTAGCTAGTAGTAGTAGTGTGACAGTGATAACATACTACTTCGTATAATATGAAGTACTTCGTATTCAATAATGGAATAGAATTCCATGAATCGTGTCTTCGACTTCTTACCTTACTGGTATTGGTATTCTTCTTTCTTTTGCTATTATTCTTTATTCTAAACTGTAATAGTATTACTAGTATTACTCGTAGTAGTACTATTACTAATCATAGTAGTACTAGTAGTGTAATAGGATCACGACGCCCGCACCGTTTTGGCTTTGACCAGAAAGGTCCAGGCCTTGCAGGCCGCCCCGTCGAGGAGCAGCGTGTTGTTGGCCGGCTCTCCCTTTCCCGAGATGACCTTGATGACCTCGTTGCCGACCATTCCCCCCAGGACGGCGCAGACCGGAGGGACCTGCGCCGTTCCCGCTCGGATCAGGTCGTCCAGCTCGTCTTTGGTGAGCGCCACGCCCTCGCTCGCTAGAAATTTCTCCACGGTGGCCCGGTCGCTGTCGTCGTTGCCGTCCGGTGGGTGGTCGTCCCCCAGCCAGGTCCCGGTGGCGGCTTGGTGGTCCATCAGCGCCCGGTACATGATCCACGTCGGCGGCGGTCGCGTCTTGTGGAACCGATTGGTGGCGAGTCCGAGGGGAACCCTCACCATTTCTTCCAGCGGCACGTAGTCTCGAATCGGGGTCGGATCGAGGAGTTTCTTGCCGACCTCCGGCCGGTACTTAAAGTCGCTCTTGCCGAAATCGATCGTGGCCGCCCCCCGCATGCCGAAGCAATCGATCGTGTAAAAGGCGCAGGAGTGGTTCGCGGCTCTCGCCAGCCGGGAGAGACGGACCGCCTCGGCCAGGGGGATCTTGGAGGCGACCACCACGGCAAAGCCCGCCAGGTCGTCCGGGGTGAGTTCGGAGACCTCCTTGTCGAGAACGGCGCAGTCTCCGAGGAGCGGATTGAGTTCCTCCACCAGGGGTTTGACGGTCTCGGCGACGGAACAGGGCCTGGCCTTTTTGCGCGGCGGGGTTTCTTCTTGTTGTTGCTGTTGTTGCTGCTGTTCTTCTTCTTCTTCTTCTTGTTGTTGTTCTGGTTGGATAGTCCCGTTTTTGGTGCTTTCCGTGCCTTTCGTGCGGGGGGGAGTGAAGAAGCACGGTGCCTTTTCCAGCACCGAGGCCGGGCGGGGATCGCAGAGGGAGGCCTTGATTCCCGCCAGGCAGAGGTTCTTGAGGACCTCGGAGGATCCGCCCGTCACGTGGACGTAGAGGACCCTGGAGTTTTGCATCTTTTTTTGCGCCTCGGCACCCCACAGCCGGATTTGCCGATCGTAGACGTCCGATTCGGAGGGACCATTGCGCGTGCTCTTCTTGGGAGTTGTAGTTGTTGTAGTTGCCTCGGCAGAAGGGGCAGCAGCAGAGCTGCCGGCTTCGGTGGTGGCGGTTTCACTCATTGCGAATCAACGGAATTCCAATGGATTCGAATGGATTCGAATGGATTCGAATGGATTCGATTCGATTCGAAATTAGAATTAAGAATCGGGGATACTGTGCGTGTGCGTTGTATTGCAAGTATATTGAATATTGTGAATGGATAGACGGATTGATCAATGCCAATGTCAATGTCAATGTCAATGATCGCTGATCGTTGTTCGTTGTTCGTTGATCGTTGGTGGTGTTGTATTCCTGCTCGCTTCGTCCTTTTGTAAAGCAACTCCCGGTACCGTGAGTGTTCACTATTCACTGTTCACTGTTCACTGTTCTCTATGAACTATACACGTAATCGAAGTCTCGGTAATACTGTATCGATTGCGAATCAAGAAGTACTCGTTTCGTTTACGATGAAGTACTGTATCTATGCGGTATCGATTGCGATCTCAATCTCGAATAAATTATCAAAACGATGGACGTAGCAGGTAATCTTCCAGTAAAAATACATCATTGCGAAATCAGAAAGCGCAACTCGCAACTCCACCTCCTCTCGACTTGGCCGTCTGCTGGTGCCTATTGTCCCGCACTTTATGTGGGCGCGCCCACGGCAGCTGTCAGTTTGGGGACGAGGGAGGAGCATCCATTCATACTAGACACTACGATAAGATCTTACGTATGAAGTACAATCATTACTCAGAACCAACTGAAATGAAAGAATGTCGTACTTGCATGTCCTCCATCCGTCAATCAAAGTCAATTCTATTGTTCATCTCCACAAGTGTTCTGCTCTGGATTTGTGTATTGAGTGTTCGAGGTACGTGTACGTGTATGAGTAGAATCGAAAAGAAATTAAACAATCCAAAATAATTTTATTGTAATAACTTGTCTCTTTAATAAAAATCAGTAAAGATTAAAAAAGTTTCTTTTAACACTCAACTAGAGAACGGAGTACAGACGACAGATTCGCCACTTTCTGCTCTCTCTTGACTCTTGCCATTTGGATTTGGATCCTCGGGTTCGGTACTACCGTAGGCGCCAGGTCCGGTGGTCGGTGCCATTGCCTCGCATCGGCATCGATATCGATTTCGACAGGAACAACGACAGGAACATCGACAGGACACAGGAGAGGGCAATCGAGAATCGATAAAACTACAGCGGTACTGGTACGCGATACGATACAAGAGACAAGTTGTGTGCACGCAAAGGCACCGTACCTCATCGACGACGGCATTGCAAACGATACCAGGTACCGTACCGATAACTGCCAGCTGCCTCGTCCTCCCGTTCCCGATTCCCGAACAGCCACGGAATCAATCAATCAATCAATCAATCAATCAATCAGCACGAGTGCAATACGGCGAGATCCCTCAAGCAGGTCGAGCGACAGGGCAACAAGAAATAATAATACAACTTCGAACTCGAAACGCGAAACGAACGAACAAACGAATAAACACTTGAAAGTCCCGAGTTGAAAAGTACTCGTACGCGTACCGGTAGAACACGAGACGATCCGGAATTTGAAAGTGAAAGTGAAAGCGAAAGTGGAACTGAATCAGAACAAGAACCATCCGACAACCTTCCAAACGCAACGAGTAACGACTAACGAGTATCGAGTACGCTTTCCGAACCGTGCCGGTACACCCGAACAGGGCGCAACAAACGCTATACAATTTGTGCAGTAACCGCGACGAATTCTGCAACAAGAACAAATAATAAGAAGAAAAGAGCACCAATCACCACAAAACGAGCGCGATGATTCGGACCGCTGCCGGAGCACAGCAGCGGCGATCCCTCTCGTCCTGGTCCGAGAGAGTTCGAATGATTCAGAAGAGTCGAAGTCGCTGTTCGCCGGGAACGACAAAGACAGGGACAGGGACAGGGACAGGGACGGCGACGAGCATCCGTCTGGGCGCTCCAGTTGGCATTCCTCGCTGGAACAGTCTGGGGGCATCGAACACCACCCACCGTGTTTTGGTTCGAAGACTGAATGCGAATGCCAATGCGAATGCAAACGCCAAGCCGATCGCTTCGTCGCCATCCTCCTCATCCTCCAAGCTACCGAGGCGCCGGAACAAACCGCGTCGTCAGCAAAGCAAGACACATCATCAGCAACCACCAGAACCGCCAGAGCCGGGATCATCCCCGAGGTGGCCCGCAATCGCCTCGGCATTGGTCGTCCCCCTCATGTTTGCGGCCTGGGGAGCCGCGGATTATCTCCTCGGAAACCGGACACGGGGGCACAATGCCGAGCTGCGAAACCAATTCCTGGCGAGCCTCGGTACCAGCAACGGCGGAAGCGAAAGCAAAAACAAGAGCGGAACGAACGAATCGTCGTCGTCGTTATCGTCGTCGTCGTCGTCGTCGTTGTCGTTATCGTCGTTCCTGGATTCCCGGCCCGTCCTTCGGACCTGCGTTGTTCGCAAGTGCGATTCGGGGGTGACTCACTGCCTCGAGGGGGTTCGACTGGGGGACGTGGTGGAGGTCCTGGCCGAGGGCGTCGGTCCCGATAGGGCCTACAACCTCTGCCGGTTGAAGCTGCCGCGGCGATCCCACCGGCTCGAATCATCACCGTCATCAATGCCAATGCCAATATCGTCATCGTCATCGTCACCGTCACCGTCACCGTCATCGACGGCGCTAGAAAACGAGAACGAGGACGAATACGAATGCGAATGCGAATGCGAATACGGGTGGTTTCCCATTCGGTGGCTGCAGCCGCTGGAACACTACGAGGAGGCCATCCGGAAGCAACTCGCGCACCTGGCCAGGGAAGGGGGACGACCCCAAGGAAGTGAGTGAGGAATCATCAGCACTGCTGTATGATATAATACGTGTCGTACAAGTAGCATTGTGATGATCAGTATCAGTATCATTGTCAATAGTACAGTACACGTAGTACACGCAGACGTAGTATAATTGTGGTATTGGAATTGCCATGATTGTTTGGAGTTGGGTTCAAGGAGGCACTTTCAACGTGCTGCAAGTGCAGCACCTGACTCACTCTCAGCCATATCCGAGATGATGCTTTGTTACTGCGCATTTCGGGACCGTTGAAACGGTAAAACAGCAAAAGGCCAACACGCAAGCTATCAAGTACGTGCTGAAGAATCGTACAATGACGAAATACGAAGAACCATCGAGTTGGTGCAACTCATGACATACTGGTACGGTATCTTTGTTGCTCTTCTTCCCCTCTGATTGGAACACGACAGGCGAGATGACTGTCACACGGAGACGCTTGACAGAGACGAGGACGAGAGCGTTGCGTCTTTTCGTTCGCGATTCCGTTTGCCGAGGAAGAAACAGGTGCCGAAGACGATGCGCACCTCTTTGTTGTTGTTGTAGGAATCGGCGCACTCTCGGAGCGACGACAGGAATTCCGTTGCAAGTTTGTAAGTCGCCCGCCGCTCTTCGAGGTAGTTTCGATCCGTCTTTGTGCGCAGTGCTTCAGTTGCTGTTTTTCGTGGGTCAATCTGCTCCGGTGGCGCCGGTCGACTTGCTCGGGTATCGACCAACCCAAATCATTGAGTTTGCGAGCGGGTCAACGATACTGGTGCATGGAACAGCAAGGGGATACGGTCCTGCTAGGTTCGACACCTGACTTATCTACCACAGAGGAATCCCCTACACGTGCGTGTAGCGCGGCCACGAACGAAAAGAGGAGACGCTAGAGGGGGGTTACCGTGGTAGCGGGGGATTGAGCAACGCTTGGCAGGTTTGTTTCGTCTATTTTTGCACACTGATGATGTAGCAGAACGAGTCCACAGGAACGCACAGAGTCTATCGGAGGAGCGCAGCGAGTTCGTCAGAGGAGCGTCGATCTATCGGAGGAACGGATTGAATCGATAGGAGGAAAACAGCGTGACTCCGCGTCGGTCTACGGGAGAGAGGCACAGTGAGTATATAAGAGGAGTATCGATTTTTCGGAGGAACGGTTTGATTCCACGGGAGCAGGTCGGAACGTCGCTCTATAGAGAAAGAGTCTATCAGTGGAGCAAGTTTACAAGAGCCTATACGAGGGGCCCAGCGAGTCGATCTCAGATGGAGCAAGTTTGTCTGTGGAGTGTCGATCTTGCGGAGGAGCGCACACAGTCCATCAAGTGCAGCGATTCGGAGTCGCTTCTCCGCGAGGGTACCAAATCCAAAAACGAATCTATTCCTCCAGCGTCAATTGAATCGACGCCGACGTCGAACCCATTCCCCATCGAGCATTGAATTCGTCAACTCTGCCTGAGAGTGCCGATTGAATCCAACATCCGACATAAATTCATCACGTCCATCGCCGATTGAATCCATTCCCCTTGGTGTATCACACGAATCGATCCTCCCTCCAAGCGTGGGATACAACCCAGCATCGAATCGATTTTCGCATCAACTCTAAAATCTATATTCTCCACGGGCATCGTATCCATTCCCCTGGCAGCGAATCCGCAAGCCAGACAAGCGAGTCTGGAGTAGTGAATCGACGGTCTACAGCGATAACAGTAGCAGCGTCTTCCAACAGGGACGAAGATTATTTGTTTGCCGTGTGAAAGGCAGCACAACATAGCATGATTTTGCTGAACACAGCTTTCAAAGTAGTAGTGATAGCATTATCGTTGTTTGTCCATTTTAGTAAAGCTATGGGTCTATCAAAAAATACGTTTGCCACCTCGCATTTTTTTCGTTGTTATGCAAATTCATGCAGACTTTCTCTCCCACCCAAGGGTTGCAGAATCCTCGTGCACGGCAGAGCGCGAATCGATGCTCATCGCGACAATGTATGGCATGGCATGGCATGGCATGGGATGACATTCGCGTCGTGTTGGGGTATCTGTTGCTCGCTGAGTAGCCTGGCTACCCCCGATACCACCATCCTTTGTACATCCCCGTGGAAAGTTCCAGGAGTAACGGTATCGTGGATACTGCATCCAGCTCGTCTATCCGTTGAAGACATGCATGTATGCATGCAAGCAAGCATCGGTGTTGATCGACTCGGATCTTGCTCGCTCGCTTCGCGCCTGGAGAAGAACTCGCTCGATCGTGGTGCAGAAGAATCCGTACATCCGTACTCAACCGTACATCCATCAATCCATCCATTGTTTCGTCACCCAATCGGCAGCGTCTCTCCCGCCAGTTCCAGGGGGATCCCAAAGAGCCCTTTGGCGGACGGCATCTCCTTCAGCTGCAAAACCTCTTCCGGTGAGGGGCCCTCCAGCTCGACGCAGAGGTTCATTTCCCGCAAGCAGACCTCCTCGACCATTTCCTTCAGGACACTCAGCCGCTCCGACCGGATCCCCTCCAGGAGCTCCAAAGAGTCCCTAGCGGTGTGAAGGGATTGCTTCGAGGCCCCCGCGATGCTCAGCTTCATCTCGGCCCTCCGAATGTTTTCCTGGAGTTCGGTAATGTCCTCGTCGTAAAGTGCGTGCTGGCGATCGACAATGGCGAACCAATCTAGAAGCTGGCACCGGAGCAACTCGGGATCGTGGTCCTCCGTGCAGCCCCTCGACACCGAGGGGCTCAGGTCCACGCTCAGTGCCGGGGTGTTGTTGTTGTGGTGGTGATGGTGCTGTTGCGAATGCGAGACGGTTTCCCGTACCAACGCGGAGAGCTTGAGGAGTTCGGTCAAAAAGTCGTCGATGCGTTCTTCTAGCGATGATGATTCGTCGTATAGGGACAGCACGGGGGGCCGCCACCTACCGGGTGGAGACCAGGACGTTGCCAGGGGCTCGTCGTCCCGGGGGACCAGGAGGAGGTCCAACAGAATGGGTCGGATTCCCGTGGAGGATTCTGAGCCACCCTTGCGGCACAACAGAAATCCGAGTCGCTGGAATAATATTTTTTTCGAGTTTCGGTTTCGTTTCCGAAAATGGCATTTGAGATTGTGTACATCCATACACGTTTTTGAAAGAGGGAGGAACAGAGATATCGGAAATGAGTGAGAATAAAAAAATTTAAGGAAAATTCGATAGGCATTGAGCAAAAGCAATATAGGCACTGACGGAACTCCCCGAAACCATACGGTTTCCGAGCCAATTTGGGAAGTCCCGTTCTTTCCTCTCCTTTCCTTTCCTTTCCTTTCCTTTCCTTTCCTTTCCTTTCCCTTCCGTTGAATGCGCTGTTTCGTCAGTACCTACCCGAAGGGTTTCCCGCAGGACGGGCAGCTCCTCGACCGACACGATTCCGTGCACCGCCTCCAGGCCGACTTTTTTGTGAGCCATGGTCCGGGCCAGCTCGGCAAAGGGAAATATCGCCCTGCCCATATCGAGCTCGAGTTTTTCGGCCTCCATTTCGAGGGCCAGGAGTTCCACCAGTTCCGGCGTGTTGAGCAACGCCTGGAGTTCCGCGCGGAGGGCCTCGGGAGATGACGACGACGACGACGACGACGAATGGTTGTTATTGTTATTGTCATTGCTGTTGCCTTTTTTGTGGTTGTTGGAGGAGGAAGATTGTTGTTGCTGCTGCTGCTGTTGACGAGAGAGGTACCGGTCCACCAGTTCCATGGGAGGCGCCCTCAGCAGGTTTTGGTGGGCCTCCAAAAAGGCCCGAAAGGGAGCCCGGTACTCGCACTTGACCAGGTACAATCGCTTGGTGATCACCGCCTCGGATTCTACCGCCGACCGAAACTGATAGAGCCTCAGGGGCAGATCGTTTTGGACCAGCTGGACCAGCACCATGATCTGGGTTTCCAGTTCCTCCAGGGTCGGATCGTCACCGCGCGACGTGTAGCCTGGTTCCTGTGCGTGCTGCCGGACACCGTTGCCGCGATGAGATTTCCGTCCCCCGGCGGTCGTCGACGGGGACGAGGAGGACGATTCCTGTTTGCGCCGCCGGGGATGGTTGCTTCCGCTGTTGTTGCCACCGTTGTTGTTGTTGTTGCCGCTGTTGTTGTTATTCCGGTGGTTGGAAGCCCTGGAGGACCTGGAACCCGATCCCCCCCGGCCCCTGTTGCCGTGGCCGTTGTTATTGTTATTATTGTTGTAGTTGTTGTTCGTTTTGAGTTCGCTCAGGAGGGAAACGGGATCCGCGACCATCGAGGAGAGCTCGTCGTAGTGGTTGTCCGCCGCCTGGTGCTTGAGGAGATAGGAAACCTGGACCAGCGGGTGCTTGTCGAGGGTCCGAATCCACTTGCGGCACGCCAGGTAGACGTCGTCCGCCCAGACAAAGTCGGGGCAAAACAAGCGGGGGGATTCCCAGCAATCGGTCCGGCGCTGGGGGAGCTGTCCCCTCCGTCCCGTCACGTCCTTGGACAGGAGGATCCCGTTGCGGATGCCCTGGAGGCCGACTCCCGCCAGCATCGTCCCCGTGAAGAGATCGTTGCCGTAGTAGAGATTGCTCCCGCTTCCGCTCCCCCCATTGTTTGGATGGTGGTGATGGTTGTGATGATGGTTGTGATGATGATGATGGTGATGCGCGGAGGAAGAGGAGGACGACGACGCCTTGGTGCTCTCAAAGGCGTCGCTGAGGTTGGCCGCCGCCGCCAGCTTGTCGGTGCCGAGGCGCTCGATGGCATTGCTCGCCGCTTCCAGGCACTGCCAGGCCAGCGACTCGCGGAGGCAGGAGGCCTCCCGCAGTTCGGCGGTTCCCGTGCCCGTTCCGGCAAAGGCATTGCCATCGGCGTTGCCATTGATACCCGCATGGTGCGCCCTGGTCTTGTAGAGCTGCAAGACGAGCCGGGCCTGGTGCTTGATGTCCAGCCAGCAGGCCAGCAAGGCGTGGCCGCTGGAAATAGTTCCGGTCAGCTGGCCCTCGACGGAGCGGAAAAGGGCGACGTCCAGGAGCGTGATCAGTCCCGGAATCGCCCGGAGGGGGAGCGGATTGTCCTTCCTCTGGCCCTTCTTGGGTGGGAAGAGAAAGGAAATGATGGGAGACAATACCGCCTCCGCCATGCTGGATGGAATGGATCGATGGAACAATGAATGAATCAAATTATGGACCGGAACGCAATATTGGGCTTGGGGTTTTCATTAGAAGTTGGAAATATCGAAATATAGCAGATAAGGATGTATCGCCAAGAGAGAATTGGGTTGGGTTGGGTTGGGTTGGGTTGGGTTGGGTTGGTTTGGGTTGTTTTGTTTTGTGTTGTTTCGTTGATGAGATATGACATGAAAGAGAAAAGAGAATAACCTTACCGTTCGATTACGGTAGATCATAGAGATCCGTTGCGTACGGTATGTACGGTAAGGTTAACCTTACCGGTAAGTTACTGGACGGAACTGTTTTGTGTTGTGTCACATGATTCATTTTGCATTACTATGTATTATAAATACTAAAGATATGTAGGGTATGTCGGGGGCGAGTGGAGTTCTCCCCATCTCTATGTTGTACGAAGTAACTTAACCTTAATCCTTAGTACTTCGTATCCAACGAACGGAGAACGGACAGACGGTTCTAATCCAGAAGAAGTGTCCAGAAGAAGGTGCAAAGAATGTACAAGTAGAAAAAATTTACCCCAGCACCCAGCACCAATGCAACGCAGCGCAACAATAATCGAGATACAAAAAATAAGTTATGGTATTAATTAAAGGTCTAATCTTACTGCGTCATATCATTCTATTCCTGTCCAAATCAAAATCCATACGGCGGTTTCGGTTCTGCAGCCACCAACCGATTGCACTCCACCAATGATTTCCACCATGGAACCGTTCGGCGTGAAGGCAACGCTGTTGGCCACGGCCATGTCGAGTTTGTTGTCGCTTCGAGCCCTCCGGCGCAAATCGCTGACCCCGGGAGGATCCGTTGCGGCATTTTGCGTGGCGTTTCTGTTGGTCGGAACCGGACTTCGCGGGCTGAATCTGCTGACCTTTTATTTCGTTTCCATCAAGGCAACCAAGCACAAGGTGGGTTGCGTTTTTGCTGTTCTGTTGTTGCTGTTCTGTTGTTGTTGCATTCTCGCTGTTACTGTTTCTGTTACTGTCGCAAGAAAGCATGTACGGAATGGATCGGATCGGATCGGATCGGATCGTTGGATGCACTTGATCTCTATGCGATATTCCACGATTGCTGGATTCTATTCAATCTGTGTGACAATAACAATAACTGCTGCCAATGATAATGCTCACAATTCTCCATATCCATATCCATATCCGTATGATATTACTCCATACAATTTTTTGGAATACTACTACGAATACCACTACGAATACCACTACGAATACAAACACACACAAACACACAACACACACACAGAAAGAAATCAAGGCCAAGATCGATGGAACCATTGCCTCCCACAACGGGAGCACCACCCGCGGAACGAGCCAGGTGTTGGCGTGTTCCCTGCTGGCCACGGTGCTCAGCGTCGTCCACGCGATTTGGTGCGGGGCCGAGCGACCGGTTTTCTTTGGGGATGGTAGCGGTACCAGTACCAGTACCGATTGGCTCGCGGCGAGTTTGACGTGCGGCATTCTGGCCCACCACGCCACCTGCCTGGCCGACACGCTGGCCTCCGAGATGGGAATCCTGAGCCGGATTCCGCCCCGATTGATCACGCAGCCCTGGAAGACCGTTCCGTCGGGAACCAACGGCGGGGTCACCCCGAATGGCTTTTTCTGGAGCGCCCTCGGCGGGACCGTCATCGGGATCTCGACCCTGGTTCTGGACGGGGCCTCGGGCATTCTGCCCGTCGGCGACGGCGGCACCAACAATGATGTCGATTTTATTGCGATGGCGTACGCCTGCCGGATGGTCGGCTTCACTACCGCCTGCGGATTGTCCGGTTCGGTGATCGATTCTCTGCTGGGAGCGACCCTGCAACAATCCTATTACGACCCCGACACCAAAATGGTCTACCAGGAGGAAGACCACCGGCCCGAAACCACCCGGCTGGTGGTCGACTCGTCCAAAAACGTGTTGACCAACGAATTGGTCAACCTGGTGAGCGTGGCCCTGGCGACGGTGTTGGGAGCGACCGTGCTGGGTCCCCTCTTCTTTGAGTGAGATTTTGTGTATCCGCATCCAGGGTTTCGAACTTTGCGATATATATTACGGTACACGTAATCGGTATGCACGATAATGGTGTATCAGCGTGTGATTCGATTCGTCCCTGCATCGGTGAGCGGGACTTCCAAACGAGGTGCAATGAGATTTTGCGGAGTGGATCGGATTGGAATAATAGGATAGGACGTGCAATGCAGTGGAATGGAATGGAGTGCCGTTTGGGAGGGAAAAAAAGGGAGCAGAGAACCAGCCGTGGGGGTTGGTGGAACACTGCACTGCAGTGATTGAAGGGGAGTCGAGGAGTAGAGTCGAGTGCCGGAGCCGAATCCAAACCATCGACAACGGAAATGTCTTCAATGCTTCGACCGCTACGGTAGATTCCGTTTTTGCGCGCCGGTGCCCGTGCCCGTGACCGTCCAGTACTTCAAACCGTGCCATTGCCAGAAACCCGATGCCCAAAGGAATTGCAGATGCACCCGTCGGGAAAAGGAACTCTCTCGAGAAACGGATTGTCGATACAGTAGTCTCCGAAAGGTTCGGACTTTGTATTGTTTTTTCTCGGTTGCATGCAGAAAGATAGACGTCGTACATTCTTTCATTTCCTCGTCGAGCGTCGAGGGCAATCCAACGAAAGAAGACCATCCGTCATCAGAATGACCCTCTCAGCAATACCCCGGTGCTGTCAGCCAGTATCGATCTCAAAATGCCGAGTGGAAACAAATCGACGGAACGAATCGGTCGGCAGTATAAATCGTACTACGTCGGCATGTAGAGTAAAAGAACGTGGAATAGAATAGTAATATACTGCATTGTTAATATTGTAAGCGGTGAATTTGACTGATTCTACTACGTGAAACCAATCTTTTGTGCTCACACACACAATGATTCACGAAGTTAGCTCTCTATATGCATCCTTCGGAGTCCGTGGTTCGTGACAAGGACGCCTCCTCCGATTTGTCTCTGGGAACGAATTGTTTCTCGGTCGAGATGAGATTTGGCAACACATTCCGATTGGCATTGCATCGTGTGCTATTCCAATTCACCTCGACGTCATTCACAACCCGTGTCCCTCGCCAACACTCCGAACGAGGCGTTCGTCTGTCTATCCGCTCCGGAGCAACGATGGATGCCACCCCTACAAGCGCTTTTCTACACTTTGTGCATCGCGCGCCGCACAGCGTTGCGTTGCAATGCGTTCCGTTGTTTTACTGCCGGATCGCCGCCAGAACGGCATCGATGTCGGCGTTGTCCCCGACCTTGGAGTCGTAGTGCGCGAACACCGGTTCCGACCCCCGAAAGACAAAGGTTCCTCCCTGTCGCAGCGTGTCCCTGGCGTCCTTCGGAGCGAGATTCCGGAATCCGACATTGTCCACGGCGGCCTTGTAGGCGGCTCCGAGGTCCTCCAGTGCCTCCCGGTCGTTGCGGGACATCATCTCGTTCACGGCCGGCGGATTCCACATGGTTCCGAGGCCCTTGGACAGACCCAGCGTCTCGCCGGCAGCCCCGGCCTCGTCGCCAAAGCACAGGGAGGGATCGATGCCGAGCTGGGTGGCAAACTCCAGCGCGGCGTCGGACGTTCCGACCCCGACGAAAAAGAGCTTGCGATTGGTTGTCGCCGGGAGCACCCTGTCGCGGAGTTGCGACGCGTGTTCCCAGCACAAAAATCAGCCGTAGTGGCGCAGAAAGGCGCAAACGGCGGTCTCGTCCCCGAGACCAAAGAGGGTGTCCTTCTTCCACAGCGAGGGAAGCGTGACGGAGGCACCGTCCGAGGCGCGGGAGAGCGGCGTTCGGCTCAGGTCCTCCAGCAGGCCGGTTTCGGAGCGCGTGGACAAAGGTGCGGACGCGCTCAGGGCGGAGGCCAGAGACAAGAGACCGGTCGCGGAGAGTGCGAGCAGCAGCAGCAGCCGTTTCATTGTTATCGTCGCCGTCGTCATCATCATGGGAAATCGGCAGACGGCACGGACCTTGTTTGTGACGATCGGTATTTACCGTACGGGTTACGGGCAACTACCGTCTTGTATCGGTGGTAGCTGTGGCAATGGATTACCGATTCTACTTACGAGGTTCGATCGGTGTCACTCGTGAGTTCTGGATTTGTCTACCGTATTATCTTGCGTACGCGATGATGGCCAACCAACGCACTTTCAAGGTTATCCGTACCGGTAAGTTGCTTGTACTGATATCGTGAATCGTTTCGTGTTTTGTTTCGGACCCAAACGCCAAGATTTTGTGGCTAAACCTTACTGATGGATGCGTTCAAAAAGAATAATGATGTAAGATCTTATCCAAACATTAGTAATTCGGGTGTTGGTAGGTTCTTCTTCGTGAATTTCAAGTGCGTATGGGTGAGTCAGATTTGTTCTAAGTCGTCTTCTCTCGTTCTTCATTCCTCCGCTCAAAAGTATTGGTACTATATTAGTTTCTAATCGAATAACAATTACGAAGTACTTGTAATGAATACGTACCGGTAGTACGAAGTAAGGTTTTTGTAACCTTACGAAGTACTTCGTACGAAGTAAGGTTTGCGAAGTAAGTACAGTAGTACCGGTAGGTAAGGTTTTAAAAGTTGACCTTACAGTAACCTTACTTCGTACAAGGTTCAACTTTTAAGTCCAATCAAAAGTTGAGCTCGTTGCTCCCGCTGTCGTACCGGTAGGTAAACCTTAGGGTAAGATTATTGTAGGTTAAATACTTCGTAATTATTATCAACCGTAGGGTAAGATTATTGTAGGTTAAATAATTATTATTTCAAAATACAGTTCGCAGCGCGAGCACTCAAAATAAGGATATACGTCCACGTTTAGTACTACCGTACTACGTAGTACTAGTAGTAATGACAAATGGACAGATTTGACACAATTTTTTCAGATCTACCGGTAAGCCTTACCGTATGATAGTCGAATGGTCACAAAACGGTTAATTTTCAATGTTTTTCCATGAAACTTGAGATTCTGACAGATCATATCCTACTCTAAAAGATGACTGAATTTTGTTCAATATGGTGGAGTGGAAGCAATTGAGAGTTCGAGTCAAAGCAGTGTCCATTTTCTGGCAGCACCAGATAATTTGAAAAAAATGACAGCAATTCTTGACATCATGTGGTTTTTTCCCTCACCACCAAATAGGGTCCCCCCAAGACAACAAGTAGCAAAGATAATGGAGACAGCAAAGGGGGGAACCCAATGGACAGATTTGATGAGTCAAAAGACAAGACTGTACCTGATGGATGCTACTAGTAGTACTAGTAGTACTAGTACTAGTACTACTAGTGCTGGAAGCATTTTCTTTTTGACGTTGGTTCCTCATCCTGCTCTGCTGTTTTCTTGCTAGTAGTGCTAGTAGTATTATTATTCCTATTGCAACACCTCATACTAGCTCCATCCAATAGACCATCATAAACCACCACCAATAACATGCCTCCTCTATGATCTCTTGGAGTCACCATTGTTTATTGAACCAAAATTGACCTGTCCATTAGTAGTACTAAGAAACGTGTACGATACACGTAGGGATGATGATAGTAGTTGTAGTAGTAGTAGTAGTGACACCAGCGGGTTCTTTTCCGTACAGGTTGTACGGTACAGAACATCTTTGGTCTCTTCTTTGACTTCCAGCGGGGCACATACTGTGACGAAAAGTACACCTGCACGTAAAAAAAAACTCGCCGATAATGCTTTGCAATGATTATTTTTTGTATTGGTAAGCAGTAATATTTTCGTCTTTGGCCACTCCGGACGAGCTGCGGAACTTTCTTTCGTCAATCACACTTCCGAGTTCCCGTTGAGGCAGATACACAAACGAAAACTAGACCTGCCAGTTTCTCCAAACTCGCGAATCGTTATTTGCAATCGAGATAAGTGTTGCCAATACTTAATCTTTCTCCAATCCAGCCGAGCTGCGGAACTTTCTTTTGTCAAACACAGCCTATATCATCTCCGACTATCATGGTTCGAACCGGGGGGCTCGTCGGCCCACACGAACGCTGCCGATTTTGCCTCACACAGTTTCACGGACACGACAAAGAACGGATATCGCAACAGACGAGGCGCCCGACGAAAACCGGTTCCTCCGCCGAACGAGACAAAAATTGCAAAAATCGCGGGACGCTTTGTCGGTTCGTTTGCTTTTACGCCGAATTCGCTCCGGCGAGGGAAGGAGGGATGCTGATTTTTTTACCGGTCTCATAAATTCTTGTTTGGTTTTTGGAGAATCCAAACCGGAAAAAAACCAACCGCACCGCACCCTGCCGTAATCTTACCTTGCCACTATCGATTTCGATTTCGATTTCGACATCGATTTCCATATCGACACCAACGCTGCGAAAAACCACCTCATCACAAGACAGGAATCACCCATCCACCATGGTTCCCAAAGCCCGAAAGGACGAGAACGCGTCTCGCAAATTTCTTCCTGCAGTTCGGAAGGCCACTCTTTTTGCCCTCGTTCTGCTGGGAGGTGCCCTGGCAAGTGCCTCCGAGGAGAGCGATTCTTGGTTCGGCAACGCCAACAATGTCGTCGGCGATGCAACCAAGGTACGATTCGATTTGATTTGATTTGATTTGATTCGATTTGTGACACAGAGTGACGACAGCAATGGCAATGGCAATGGGAAAGGCAATGGCAATGGCAACGTCTGGCGTCGAATTCCATCCCATTCCTTCTTGTTGCTGTTTGTCCTCGTGTCAAACAAGCGTGTGCATGTGTGTTCGTTGGTTTGTTTGTTTCGCATTCTCCTTTCTTCGTTCCCCACCTGATTGCCATTCTGTTCGCGTTTCGTTTGCTTTTGTTTCGTTTTCATTCCATTCCATTCCATCCCCAACTCATGACAGAGCGCTCCCATCCCCTCACCCGTGGCTGTGACTGCATCATTGACCTTCGATGTCAATGGGCAATCCATGCTGGATGCCGAGAAGGACAAACAACTGGCGGTAGTAGTCCCCGGATGGAACGACGTCGCTTGGAACGATGAGATTGGCGAAAGCGATGACGACGCAGATGACGACGACGAAGACGATGATGACTATAACGAGGATGACGATGACGACATTGACGACGACGACGAAGAAGAAGAAGAAGAGGAAGATGAGGATGACGATGACGATGACGATGACGATTTTGAAGACGACGATGAGTACGGGCTTGACTCCGAAGACGACTCTGAACAGGAAAATGACGGGGAGACCGAACCTTTTGTCGCGGCCATGGCTCGAGAACTTGGTAAGCGGGGTGATAAGAAGAAACCCAACAAGCGCGGGAGAAGGTCCCCAAAGAAACAAAACAACAAGAAAAAACCGGAGGGGAAGTATAAGACGCTGCCCGGTTATGTCAGACTCATCGAACCTTTCGATGACGTGCCGGACTTTGTCTGTGATGGGTTGTATGTTGGAGGGCTAATGGACGAGAAAGACGCTCAGAAATATGGTCTCCCGGTTTTTCCAAATATTGGGGATTACATTGCCAGAATAATTCGAGGGTTACAAACTACAGAGAATCTACGAGCAATACGCCAGGAACTTATTAACAAGGTCATACCAAAGATTAAAAAGAACGCAACCAAAAATAACAAAAAGAAGAAAAATGGCAACAAGAAAAGAAAAAAGAGGAACGATTCGAAGAATCGACAACTGATCTCTGGTGCTCTGTCACAAGAACATGGTCTGTCCACCGAAACAGAGACATATTCTCATGATGTCATCCCTCATGACATTCCTAGTGACGAGGATGACGATTTCGGAAGTGAGATTGTCTACGATTACGATGAAGTCGAAACTCACGAGGATTATGACAACGATGAAGACGACGACCATGACGACGACGATGACGATATGACAGAATCGATCAGTCGTTTGCTGCGAAAAAGAAACATCTTTAATGGCATCGAATACGAAAATGAAAATATTCGCCATTATCCATTCATTAAACTTTCATACCTTGCGAAACGACTTGTGAGTTTCCTGGCAGTATTTTTCAATGCATCTGAAGCCACAAAAAATTACATTCTTTTGTCTTGTTTCGCTCTCTCCCTCACCACCCCTTCTCCTCTGATTGTGTTGTGTGTGTGTGTGTGTGTGTGTGTCAACTAACCTTGTTCATTTCAATATCCATTGCCACGAAAGATCGAAACGGCTTTCCTTGACACTCTCAGAATCGATCTTAACGGGACGGTCCCCGAACCAGAAAGCATATGTATCTGGAGACCAACTCCAGAAGAGTTTCCTACTCCACCTCCTAGTACAAGGCGACCAGTTTCTACTCCTCCTACTCGTACTCCACCCCCTGTAGGCAAAGGAACCAAAGGCAAGGGCAAAGGAGCCAAAGGCAAAAGCAAGGGCAAAGGAACCAAAGGCAAAGGCAGAAGCAAAGATACTAAGGGAAAAACGGGCAGCAAAGATGGCAACGGCAAAAGAAACAAAGTAAAGAGGAACGGCAAAGAGTACGCCGTTGGACTTAGTACATATAGTAGTTGGAAGTACGGATTGGAAGAGGGCATGGCGGAAGCCAAGGCCAAGAATGGAGAGAGATTACTTCCGGAAACAAACATTCAAATAGCTGATTACTTGATTTGTGTAAGTACGGAGATTGGGATTGCGTTGCGAATGCATGGTGTGCGGTCATCTCGATAAAATTTCATCGACAAGATGGGCATTGATTTTCCATTTGCTCGTGTGTCACAGCCTTTCTTTCGATGCGACGACTACGGTGTTTGTTGCTAAGCTCACGGATCGGTTGCCCTTTTCGTTTCGCAGCAAAGTTACAGAGTAAGATGCCAACCTGCTCTTTTCGTGCCATCAGAGTTTCCATCAGCCTCACCTTCCGACGTTCCCTCGGACGTACCTTCCGACGTTCCCTCGGACGTACCGTCTGACGTTCCCTCGGACGTACCTTCCGACGTTCCCTCGGACGCACCTTCCGACGTTCCCTCGGACGTGCCCTCCGACGTTCCCACCGACGTGCCCTCCGACGTTCCCTCGGACGTACCTTCCGACGTTCCTTCCGACGTGCCCTCCGACGTTCCCACGGACGTGGCCTCCGAAGTTCCCTCCGATCCACCCACCAGTACTCCGTATCCTAGCCCATCGCCGTCTACTCCAACCCCTACTGAATGCTATGAACCATCCTCCTCTCCAACTCCTCCCTCCTCCTCTCCAACTCCTCCCTCCTCCTCTCCAACTCCCGAGATTGGTACCAAGGGCACGAAGGGCAGCAAGGGTAGCAAGGGTCGCAAGGCGGATGGCAAGGACAGCAAGAACAAGAAGTCTGGCAAGGGTAGCAAGTCTAGTAGCAAGTCTAGTAGCAAGTCTAGCAAGTCCAGCAATTGCAGCAAGGGCAGCAAGGGCAAGAACAGTACCAAGAGGAAGAGCAAGGACTCCTCCAAGAGCAAAAAATAAGAATAACACGAAGGTACCGAAAAGGGCAGGAGGGGAGGCAAACGGCAGGCAATCTACCTCAAAGAACCCAAGCGAGCAAGGGGTCAATTGTACCACCGACGCTGGCTTGTTCTTTGGGGTGTGCTCCCGCTTCGTCTCCATCGCCAAACCATCTTTTATCATGTTCATAGTGCCCCCTGTGATTCGTGCCCGTGCTGAAACACCACGGAAGTTCAAGATACTACTACTACTCATCCAAAGAAGCACTTTTTCCGTGTCCCTGGAATGGGTATCTCCAGATCGTGTCCTGTGCATCCGATCGCTGTTTCTTCATTGGCACAGCAGATGAAAGTCCCACTACTCATTTAACTGTGATTCAACCTCTTTGTGTGCTGTAATGGACTTCTGGCTTGTGTAATGCATTGTGCCCGTAAAAGGGCACGGGGTATACGAACAGCGCAGACTAGAATTGTGAAGTACGTGTGCAAAGAAACAGAAAATACATACATATATATATAATACTAGAGATTTAGTTAAGAAACAGAAACAGAGCGTAGGCAGCGGCGGCAATCAACAGGTTGTATTAGTGTGAAAGTAAGTTACCCACACCCGTTTCGGTTCTGTCGATTCGATTCGTTTTGTGTCTCGTTTCGTTTCGTTTCGTCAGTAGTTCGATTGACGAGTGCATCCTTCGAATCCTGTTTCTCGCGCACACGGTAGAGTAGACCAACCCCAACATTCCGGACAGCACGACCAACGGTTTGGCATTTTCTCTCCGTACTCCGTCAGCACTTCGTGCCGGGGTCGATGGAATGGATTCTTTAAAAAAAAAGTTTGTTCGGGTAATAAGTTGTGCATTTGGCGGGACCTGGTGGTGGTCGCAATTGAAAATACTAGTTCCGATCACGTTGTTGGACTTGCAGTAAAGGGTACTAAGGTTTTGCTCCGTGTTTTAGTTTCTGTGTCTTTTCGAACGAATCGGTCTCGGAGATCGAACGGTACAATCGGAAAGGGAATGGATTTGATTTGGTTTGATTTGATTTGATTTCGTTTGATTTGATTAAGTTCCGGGCCCTTGACGTCCTTCCCGGTCTGTGGTCTCCCTCATATAGTGATGTGATGAAATGGCATGTCCGGGAGCGAGAGGGTGGACAGCGATGGTTTCGAAACGAAACGGGCAACGGTGGCGAGTCGGTTCCCGGCGGAGGGTCGGCGGTTCCCGAAATTGCGTCGCTCCTTCGTTTCGCTGTTCATTTGGTTCCGTTCTTTTCCGTTCTTTTGCGTTCCGTTCGGTTCCTTCTCGTCTTCATTCCTTTTGCGTCTTTGTTCCCTTTGTTCCCTTTCGTTCACCCCGAATAGTAAAAGCTCAGCCCGCTCAGAACGACGGCAAAGCCACCCAGCACGAACCACGAATCGGGACTAACCCACGGCTCCCCGAATCGCGCCCCCGAGTCACCGTCATTGTCACCGCCGTTGTCATTGTCATTGTCGTAATCGTTGTCGTTGCTATCGCTAGCGCTGGTGCGGATCGTCCCCCCGAGGTAGTAGACCAGCAGGGCCAGCACCCACACCAGCATGATTCGAAACTGCTTCCAGACGTTCCGGGTCATGGACGAGGTGACCTCCGTCGTCCGAATGTTGAGGATCCCGGTGACCAGCACCAGCAGCACCAGTCCGAGTTCGTACCCGGCGTGGGTCCGCGAGGCGTCCGGGTAGAGTTCGTCTCCGAACCAAATCGCGACGATGGGCAGGCCAAAGACCAATCCGAAGAGTCCCTCCATTCCCAGAAGGAGGGTGGCCGGAAAGTCCGCCTCCTGCAAAAAGATCTCCTCCGAGAGGTCCTGCAGGACCGAAAAGACGCACTGGCCGAAAATGAGGACGTTGCCGACCAGGAAATCGTGGGTTTCGTCCGTGTTGTTCGTGTTCCTATTCGTGTTGTCGTTGTCGTTGCGGTCTTGTTGGTTCCGGCTGTTCCGCCGGGCTTCCAGTAGCTTGTCGCATCCCACCAGCAGGACGCCCGCCGTGATGATCGCCACCCCGGTCCACCGCTTCCGGGAGATGGCCCGCTTGCGCAGGACCCTCGCCGCGATCGAGCTGAGCACCAGCTCGAGGCCCGAGATCAGAATCTCGGCCGTCGACGCCGCGACGTAGACCAGGCAGGCCCACCGCAGGGCCGAATTGCAGAGGTTGAAGAATCCGGGCGCGACCGGC
The DNA here is from genome assembly GCA_037355855.1 of Pseudo-nitzschia pungens. Taxonomy (NCBI): domain Eukaryota; phylum Bacillariophyta; class Bacillariophyceae; order Bacillariales; family Bacillariaceae; genus Pseudo-nitzschia; species Pseudo-nitzschia pungens. The sequence goes on along the minus strand of CM074762.1, from coordinate 186,061 downwards.
TTGAGGTACCACGGAATGGCGTGGACCCAGGCCGCGGCGGCCTCGGATTCCTCGGTGAGTCCGGTCTTCGAACCCCTCCTCCGCGGTCTCCGATGGATGTTGCTAGCAGTATCGCACGTACGTTTAGTAGTTTGCGGTGCATGGGTGGAAGCAGCAGCAGCAGCGGCGGCGGTCGAGTCGGCGGCGACCGTCGTTATCAATCCGTCGCTTTCGCCTCCGCCTTCGCAATCGCAAACGCCATCCAGCATCGTTTTCGTTGCCGTCATCGTCATCGTCGTTGACATCGATAGTGTTTCGCCAAAGTCGAGCGTTCTCGACCCGCGTTGACCGTGAGCGGAGGGTTCGACAATGTTGATGTTGATGTTGTTGATGTTGCTGTCGTTGTTGCTGTCGATCGGAACAAGTCCGTCGTTTGGATGAGAGGAGGATGAGGCAATGGAACTCTCTTCGTTCGTCGAGAGACCCAACTGTTCCTCTTCGTCGATTGGTTTGGGAGTAGTAGGCAACGAAGACACTGGTTTGGCAGCGGTGATGGTGGTAGTCGTTTTCGTTCCCATCGTCGTCGTCATCGTCGGATTTCCAAGTTCGCTGCCTCTCTTGCTGTCGTGGTCATCGATAGCGATATCGATATCGATATCGTCATCATTATCATCAACGTTATCGAAATCGTTATCGTTATCGTTATCGGAATCATCATCATCATCATCATGATCACGATCGCTTTCGAGTTTCCTGACAGCCGTGTCGATCGTGTCGTATCCTTGACTGGATTGCTTTGCCTTGCCAACGCAAATGCAACTGCAACTGCCAATCCCGATGCCCCTATCCCTGCAACAATGGATGGAAGAGCGTCCCAAACGCGTGTACACAAAGTGGACCACCAGCGACAGCGCCTGGCCCGATAGGTACAGGAGCGTCACAAAGAGGGGAGTCACCGGGCGGGATTCCTCTAGCTCGATCTGGTAATAGATCTTGATGGCAACGATGCGCGCCGCGCCCATGGTGATCATCCCGAGCAGGGTAAGAATCACCGGAACCGAGTACATGCCGTGTCTGTCTTTCTTTGTTTCTTTGGTTGTTTGTCTCGTTTTGCGGAGTTTTGTTTTGTTTTGTTTTGTTTTGTTTTGTCTTGTCGAGGTTTGTTGCTTTGTGAAAAACAGGGTTGGATTGGATTGCGTTGAGTTCAGTTGAGTTCAATTGAGTTCAGTTCAGTTGCCCTACGGTATGTACTGTATGGATGGATGTGGTGTTCCACTCTCACGCGAACAGGAGAAATAGTGTCAGGAACAGGAACAGAAACAGGAACACTACGGAACGATACCGGTATGATATGCTAGGGCAGGGGGTAAGATTAGGCGGGACGTCGGAGGACAACAGTTGCGGCAACATTCCCCTTGGGTGGACCTTGCTGTATATTCATATTGTGCGGCTAGAGTGCCAGTACGACTGCTGTTGTCAGTGGTCTACAGTTCGCAGTGCACGGTCCACAGGCACACGGGAAGAGTAAGATTTAGTACATCATTAGAGAGCCGTGAGCTGCACCCCTCCGAGCACGAGTCCGGGCGGGTACAAGTACGAGTACTTGTAGTTGTTCGTTGTGCGTTGTTCACAGTCACATAAGGTTAACTTACTCGTACTTCGTAGTTTTGATTTGCCGAAAAGGAAGGAAGGAACAAAAAATTAATGATACTAATAGTACTCGTAGTAATACCGTACCGTACCTCGTACGTCTAGTGCCATAATTATTACGGAGTATTCTTTGGCACGAACACTCGTGCTCGTTCTCGTGTTTCCTACTTGTACGGCGGTAACCTTACTCGTGTGAGGTGTTGATTGATTCGGATCGAGGTGAGCAGAAACTACGAAGGGCCTATCAAACATACATTTTCAAAGGTCGAAAGTAAGATCTTACTTCGTACTTCGTAAGTTACTAATTGGAGAACGATGTGCGTGAAGTTGAAAAAACTACTTCCGACGTTACAACTTCGTACGTACTCATCTTACGTACGTACTCGAACGATATGTACTGTAGTAAGAAGATACTGTAAAAAGGTAAGACACTGGGACACAGTACTGTAGGATGCGAAGGCACAGGAAACACCAACTGCAGGATTGAGGATAGAGCGAGTTAGTCTTCAGGTTACCCAACGTACGACATTTTCATTATGTGCTCAAGTTTCAGATGGTACACGTAACCTTACTACCGGTACCGGTAAGGTTACCTCACGCATTTGCATCATCGGAATGTTTTTTCTTCTCTTCTACGACACCGTAATTTTTTGTTGTTCGTTGGATACAAGAAGTTCGAAGAAGATTTTTTGTTTTGTCAAGGGAGACAACTCTCCCTGCTGGTGATGTGTAAACCTTACTACCTGTTTGACTGACAGTTTCGAATAGAAGTCACGGCTAGCCCTACCGTACGAGTACAGAAGGAAAGAGATCAACGGAATTCACAAGTCATCGGTCGAATGTCGAAGGAACAACATAGTAAAATTGAAAGGAAACGAAAAAAACTTCCGAGGACAACACTGCTAACGACTAGAAACCGATCATGGGCATCCTGTACATCAATTGGACCGATACACAATACGAATTGCACTTTGAGAAGATTAGTTTCGTTTTTGCTACAGCTGCCGCCTTTGTGACTGTTTTGACGCAATATGTACGTTTGACCACGTGCTGTGGGTGATGTGATCTGATGTGATGTGATGTCATGGCGTGTCGTGTCGTGTCGTGTCGTGTCGTGTCATACCGGTGTTGATCGTGAAGTGACCAGATGGTATTGCTTATTGTTCTCACGTTGTCACTACTCACAATATTTCGCCTCGACGAACTACAATTGTGCTTCGACAAAGGCTGTTTCGGAATGGATCTGGTTCGGCGATGGCGACAAACCGAAAAGACGACCTCACAACGCTCCCGTTTATCTCATCGCAGGCGTGCCGTTCTTGTATCTGTGGTCAACTATTTACAATTGTCTGCAACTGCTCGCAACATTTCTGCAAGCATCCGCACCACCAATTCCTCCGCTCGGCGATAGAATCGCAACCCCTCTCGTAGGTCTTGGTGGTGTGCTACTGAATTTAGCCTTTTGCTGGATCTGGACCAAGGTTTTTCCGCAATCGGCAGAGGATACAGCAGACGATAAAGACAACGGTGAAGTTGAACCCGAACCCGAAGTTGTGGCTCGGCCTATGGGTCCTGCGGAAAACGTTCCGCCAGACGAGGACCAGCAGCCCAACAAAAATGCGAAAGAATCTCCTCCAGCGAGCGCTGCCGTTGCGGGGAAGAAGAAGCCCAAGATTCTATACATCAACAATGTGAAGATCTTTCTGACGATTCTCGTCATTTTGCAACACTCCATCAATTGTTGGAATGGTGGTGGGGACTATGTCTTCTCATTCCAGAATACGAATGAATATCTTGGTTATGCACTGGGATCCATCATTCGCATCAATCAGAGCTACTTTATGCACCTTTTCTTCTTTTTCTCGGGTTACTTTGTTCCGAAATCTTTCGATAAGAAAGGAACCAAAACGTTTTTGTTGGGGAGAGCGAGGCGGTTGGGAATTCCCTTGTTGTTTACAGCATATTTCTTTGCTTGCTCTCGATACATCGTTGAACAAGCTTTGTTCGATGGCAGCTGGAATCCACAACACACCAGATTTTTGATATGGTATCAGGATCAATGTTGGTTTTTGCTGCAATTGATTTTGTTTGGTGTCGCCTATGCCTTCGCTTGCGGCAAGGGTTGGTCGCCAAAAATTTCTTGTCCGTCGATGATAGGATTCTTCAAAGCCTCTATTGTGCTCGGTGTGTTGGCCGCGCTTCTGACTGCAGTCTTTCCCGGAACACACGTAACGGGCGTACTTGCCCTCATGTGGGTTCCAAATGCACCTTCGGTGTATCTCAGCTACTTTCTGTTCTTCCTATACGGTGGAGTGGCCCAACGAAACGATTGGATGAAAGAAATCAAATCGAAATCTCGTTTCGCCATCTACGGCTGGGCCACTTTGACGCTCCTCGTGTCTCTTCCTTACCCCCTCTATGGATTGAGCGATTACGGTGACATCATATTCACTTCATTTTTTATGAATGGCTTTGCCGCCATTCCCTATTCATTGGCTGTGACGGTCTTCTTTATGGATCACCTGAACGAGAAGTTTTTTTTCACCGACTTTTTTGCCGTGAGCATGTATACGGCATACATTATTCACAGATACCCCATTTTCGTAGGAAAGCAATTGTTTCTCATGCTTTTGGGGGCAACCAACAGCGTGGTGGCAACCGAAGGCAAGGAAGTTTTCATCTCTGCGGGTCTTGTAGTTTCGGCAATTCTGTTTATCTGGGTGTTTGCCATGGTTGTCACCTGGCCATTGGCATATGGCATACGCTCCATTCCAGGATTTTCCAAGGTCCTCTAAGTGTTGATTCCATTGTTGTTCTTGTATGGGAAAGAACCGTTGAAGGAAAGTGCGAAGGGAGTATTTGAATCAGTTGAATAAAAAAACAGTAAACGGAAACAAATGGATCACAATGTATTTGGTTCTTTGCGTGCACGAAAGACCGGGATCATAGATTATCGTATGTGTAAATCCCTGATCGCTCGGAAGATCGGCGGGATCATCATGTTCACTCGCAAAACAGTTGCTGGGGCGTCGTGTATTATTTGATTCCCTTCATTCGCAAGAGACCAGGATCATGGGTCGTCGTGTATTCATGAGAGACCACGATCTACACGCCAGAGTTGATTTGTTTCCCTGGACTCAAGAAAGACCGACACCATTATGTAGTATTGTTTTTCCTACACTCCCAAAAGACTAGCACCATCATGTAGTTTTTCTTTCCTACACTCCCAAAATACGGGAACCATTGTGTACCTGGTTCTCTGCACTCTCGAAAGACCGAGATCACCATATTTTTGGTTCTCTGTATGCCCCAAAGACAGGGGGCATCGTGAATTCGATCATCACGACATCGTGTATTTGTTTGGTTCTGTGCACTCCCGAGAGACCTGGATCATCCTGTACTTGTTTCCGTACACGCACCAAAAACCGATCGTGCAATCTTTGTCTCCATGCACACATCCAAAGACCAGGATCCTTGCGTCATTGTTTCTCGCATGCCTGAAGGACCGGGATCATCATCTGCTACAAATTGTTTCTGTGAACGTTCCAAAGACCGGGATCAACGTCTATTTTGTTTCTCTGCACTCACGAGAGACCAGGATCGTCATGTATTTGGTTCTGTTCACGCACGAAGGACTCGGATCATTGTGTACTATTTCAGTGCAGAAACGAAAGAGCGGGATGATCCTGTACTTGTTTCCGTGCATGCACCAAAGACCGGGATTTTCTCTCTGCAGTCAGGAAAGACCGGGACCATGATGCATTTGGTTATCTGCACGCAGGAAAGACCGGTGTTTTGGGTTCCGTGTAATCCCGAAAGACCGGCACTCCCAAAAGCCCAGGATCGTCGTGGGACCAACCGGGATGGTTCTGTACACTCCGAAAGACCGGGATCATCCTGTACTTGTTTCCGTACACGCACCAAATATCGGAGGATGCTGGAGGCTGAGCCTGGGGGTAGTAGTGATGTGTAAAGGGGAGTCACTACATATTGATTCCAGTTCGTCACCGAGAGCCTGTACCTCGCCTCCTGGAACCACTTTCTCGAGGAGAGAGACGGGGACGCTGAGGCCGCGGCCTTTGTGCAACGGATTTCGGAACTCTTTCGGCGTTAGATCCGAACAAGGAACGAAGCAATAAGTAAATGACTCGGGAAGAACTGAACGAAAGAATGAATCCATCATTCCAACATTCCATCATTCCAATCATTCAACCAAAAAAGACCAAAAAAGAAATGACAACATGCCCCCTGCGGTCTCCAACAGTCTAGCATGGCTTGCGGGCATGGTCGCTCGCTCTTCTACACACGGGCCTTTCGTGACTCTTCTAGGACTCCATGTTTCCCAAGGATGCTTCCAATCACTACGATGAAGCTAGTACGAATGCTTTCCCCCTTTGGGTTTGGATTAATCTACTCCGATAAACGTTCACCGCCCCGGTCCCAGTGCGGGATCCACTGACGCTTTGAGTACTTGTGTTCCGCTGCTGTCATTCGAATATTTGCGATGCAAACACGAGTTGTAAAACTAAAACAGAAAATAAATGGATGGTTTGAGTTGCTATTTTTGTTCGTAGCTATAGTGGTTTCTATAGTACGTCTTTGTCTATCGTCGTGCTCCATGCGGTGATGCTGTAGTGTTGCCAAGTGGTCGCTCACTCTGCAGCTAAGGTAGCAAGCTCGCCATTTGCTGAATGCGCCCCATTTGCTGGAGGCGCCCCAATTCCTGGGCGCGGGCATTGTTGCACATCGCGACGCTCGCTTCGTACCGGTTCTTACAAGTCTCGATGCAGTCCCGGTCCTTGCCGCACTCGAAAATGCACTCAAAATCCACTCTGTAGCTCGCCTCGATGCATTCGTTGGTGCACCCGTCCACACACTCGCCGTATTCGTTCGCATTCTCGTCGTTGCAGGATTCGTTGTCCCCACACTGGGTGTCAAAGGTATCAAAATTCGAATTGCAGCAATCGAGGCACGCTACGGTGACCTCCTCCTCGGTGCGTAAGATAGCAGCGGGTTGGCCGGGGCATTCGGAGTATGTTACTTGCGCTGCCCGGCAGTAGCCAATGGTAAGAGCAAACATGGCAAGAAAGATGATAGAAAGCTTCATGATGGATGGATCGGTGTGGTAAATAATTATAATAGAAGTGATTGAACGGAGTTGGTTTAGTGAGCCTAATTGGTTTTTGGCCTGACTGGTTTTGATTTTGTGAGAAGGAAAAAGCTGGAAAGAAGTACTACGTAACTTACCTCACTTTTCGACATTTTACGGTATCTCAGAGATAGAACGGAATGTTCGCACACAACATCACGACAGAGGCGAATGTTGAAGCAGTGTCGCGCGCAACCAACAATACATAACCCAATCCAATCCAATTCGGTATGACTTAACCGGACCATCTACTTTGTAACTTGTGTCCCAGGTACGAGTGAGATGCTTGGTAAGGTTACGGTTATGTCCCGGCGATCTATTTCTAGAGACCCAAACATGAATTCGCTCCGCCATGCAATATTTTCATTACAAGCAACTATGTGAAATTAAGGTTAAGATTACCGGTATTTCGGCAAGAATGGAAAAGTTTCTTGTTTCGAAGTAAGATTGCAGATTACGGTAGGTAACCTTAGGTAACCTTACCGGTAAACCTTACGTTCCTCATACTTCGTAACTTGCGACGTAAGGTTAAGGTTACTCGTTTGATGTAAAACAATATTAAAATGTTGTGACATGATACGGTAACTTACGTACTAGGATGAAGTTTTTGTGATAACAACCGTACTTGTACCGTACTACCGTAGCTTACCGTTAATTACCGTACTTGTACCAACCTTACAAGTAATTCCTTCGTACAAGTACGAGTACCGGTACAATGGGTCACGGTTATGAAGTCAGTCACGATTAAGAATGAAGATACTCCATTCCGAGAAGAAGTTGAAGTTTCGTTGGTAATATTATTACGTACACGTAGCATTGTTTCACGGGTACGATTACGATTACGGACAAGTAAGGTTTACCGGTATGTTGTGTGGTGATTGAGTCGAGTTTAGTTTGTGACGATTTTTTTTTTGATGTCTCTCGATGGCTAAGGATTTTAGCGACTTGTTTTGATCGAACTTGCTGTATTCCAGTTGTTTTCATACACCAAGATTTTTTCTTTGTTCGTCGATCACCCTTCGATCATTCCAGCAAGCGTCTATCGGTTCGGTAACCGGTACAAGGTACAACCCCCGTGCATCCGAAACCGCCATCATCCGATCAATCCAACGCAACGCAACGCAAACCAACAAACGACAACCCAACAGACACACAGAAACACAAATATAGCACCGCACAGCACCAAATCCATACACAATGAGGGCGCGCACGCTTTCTTGCTCCCGGGCACTCGTGATCTGCGCCACAACGGTGGCCACGCTATTCCTTTCGATGAAAACGAAACCGTCCTCGGTAGTTCCCTTTTTTGTGTCGGCTGTCCAGCGCCCCGACTGGTTGTCCCACGTCGATCGGGATCGCCTCCAGAACTACATGTCCATCGCCAAGGACCGCCACGACGCCGCCGTCCGATCGGCCCTCGAGCACTACGACGTCGACCAGCCCACTAAATTGACCGCCGAGGAGCTGGCCCGTGAGGAAAGTCTCCGAAACTCGCTCAAGCTCAACGAGTACAGGGTTGCCGCCCCCGGGAGGCTCCCCGACTTTCACGACGAGCTGGGAAACGCCCCCGTCTTTGTGACGCACCCCGACACGCCGCTCTTTTCGGAGGAGGAGTGCAACGACGTGGTGGCCATGGCCGAATCGTATTTCCAATCCCTCGACGAACCGGCTCGGCTTCCCTCCGGCCAGTACTACATCCAGGGATTCTGGATCAAGGACGTCCCGGCCGTGAGGGAGTGGTTCGTGGAAAGATGCCGGACCCGCATGTTTCCCTTGCTCAAGAAACAATTCCCGGACTTTGTGGAAGACATTGCGGACCTGGTGGTAGACAACGCATACCTCTTCAAGTACAAACCGGAACCCGGCCTCCGGACCGAGATCCACACCGACGGCGGCTGTCTGTCGTTTACCTTTGCCCTAAATCCCAAATCCGACTACGAGGGGGGTGGGACCTTTGTCGAGGGTCTGACCTCCGTCACAGAGGATCCTGATCGTGATGGCACCACCACCACCAGCAACAGCCAGACCATAGAGATGGACATCGGGCACTGCACCATCAGGCCGGGGGGGGTCCGGCACTGCGGAAATCCCCTCGTCAGCGGGACCCGGTATATCATTGGCGGTTTTTGCATGAACAAACGCCGGGTAGAGCACGTCCGGCAGCTGGTCAGCAACTGCCCGAAGAAAACCCCGTCGCAGACCGCCAAGGAGGCGCTGGAGTGCGCCATTGCCCTCAACCCGGGTTTTGACTCGCCCTATTCTATCCTGGCAGAGCTCTACGAGAGAGAGGGGCAGCCCGAAAAGGCCAAGACCGTCGTCGAGGATTGCCTGCGACTGGCCAACCCCAAGTCGACCGCATCGTCGTATTACCTGGGAACCTTCAAGTACAAAGAGGGAAAGTACGACGAGGCCATAAAGTACATGCAGAATTGCCTCGACATCGACCCCAACGACGGGGACGCGCTCGGAACCCTCTCGCACTGCTATTCCAACCAGGGCGATACGGAAAAAGAAAAGGAGACCCTCGAGAAAATCACCAGGGCGCCCGGGGTCTCCAACATGGTCCTGGGACAGGCCTACTGCAACCTCGGCATTCTCAACGCGGGAACCGAGGACGAGCTGTCCTACTTTGCCAAGTCGATCGAGGTCGAGCCCAACAGCCTGCCGGCCCTGCACAACCTCGGAAACGCCCTGGCCCGGCGAAAGCAATGGGACCAGGCGGTGGGCGTCTTTAAGCTGGTGGTCCAGGATTTTGCTACCACCAGCGAGGACCGGTTCAAGTACCTCAAGATGCTCTACCAGGTGGCCACCGCCAAGCTGCAGGAGCTCAACACGGCCCGGGACCAGCAGGAGATCATGGAGCAGCTGGCCGACACCATGGGAAAGGAGAACCTCGACCAGTTGATGGCCCTTCGGGCGGCCCAGAGGTAGGAAGTGCAGTGTCGTGCATTTCAGTGCAGTGCAACCAACGTGGAACGAACGAACAGACAAACAAACAAACAAACAAACAACGGAAACACAAAATTACGGAATTCCGACCGGCAAGCCACGAGTCACTGCAACATGACGCAACGAGACGAGACGATTCGGGACAGAACCATTCGAGTATGCTTTAGAAGAATATGATGATACCACTATAGAAAGCAGTCAATGTTGTATTATTTCCATTATGGACTTTGGATGGAACGGGTTCTTTCAAAGTCGCTTCTTGTTGCGATGATGTTGGAAAAGAAATAATTTCGAATCCATTCTTGCTGGGCACAAGGAATTCGACGGTCAGCCGCCGAACAGACCTGCGCAAGAGCAGGAAGAATGCTGTCAAACGTTCTGAATTTGTTTCTGCGGTATTCATCTCACGAAGCAACCCCCCCCAAAAACTACTGTACAAAAAAATTTAATGATCCTCATACTACTACTAGTAGTGTCTGCATAGTAGAAGACGACTGATGAAGAGGGACGATCACGATGATACATGGTGGGATGTATCATTGTAGTATCATAAAAGACAGATGTGTAGAATAAATACTGCCTAGTACTGCTGCTGTTAAAGACCAAACGCCCAGCACCACATGACTCAACAGAGAAGGAGGTGACGGTTCCATGATTGTTGGAGCGGACGCCAACACCACAAACAATAGGAGTAGTAGTAGTAGTAAGGTTACCAGTAGTAATGGGGTGCAAAATACCAAAAGAAAGAACAAGCAACAGCTTTTGTTGGGGTAAGAGAGAGTAAGACTCAGGTAGTAAGGTTAACTTCCTCGGTCGTACGAGCATCAAGAATCAATAGCAATCGAATGAATCGAATCGCGAGGTCCGCCCATTGTACGGGGGTATGTTACGTCCTCCAGATACAAGAATCGCTTTTCAAGTAACCTTACCGTAATTACGGTATTAGTTCCGCTCGGTAAGATTTTGATTTTGAGAGAGCATCATCTCAAAATGAGTGATTCCCGGAATTACATATCGGAGTATTACATATTAGCTTTCCCGGAATTAATAAACACATATAAAAATTGCGCACCCAACGGAAGAACTAGATTTGTCTCAACGCACGAGGCCTATTTTGGAATTTGGAATCTTGTCCAAAGAAACCAAAATCCTCTATTAACTGCCAACCGGCGCATCTACTTATTTTTTGTCCGCGTCGTCACACATGTTTGATTACACGTGTCAAATTTTTGATTTTTAAATTCCATCTATTTTTATGCACGCTTGTAGTCGGACAGACGGCACTACAAGGTTATATGAACATTTGAATCAGATATACGAGTCTGGTTATTCCGGGAATGTTTTTTACCTAAGATATGAACGCCTAAAAACGTAATATGTAATTCCGGGAATCACTCAATACTTTTTACAGCATGAATCGAATGAACATAGTTTCGTTAAAGCATAAAAAGATAGTAAATCTTAGGCAGTAAGCAGCAACGCAATCAATCCAATCCAGAATCCAGAAACAAAAACTACTCCAAGGCTCACAGCCCGACCATGGCAGCGTCCAACGCAACTACTACCGTCGCCACCGCTACAGCCGGTGCCATTCCCGATACCAGCGGCAGCAGCAGTGGTGCAGCGGCCCTGACGGTGGGAGGACAGCCCGGATCCAGCTTGGCGACATCGGGAGGCGCGGGCGGAACGGGAATAGGCAACGCTTTCGGATCCTCCGGGAAGGCTGTGCCGCAATCTTCGACGACTGGGATGACGACGACGACGACGTCTTCTGCTTCGATGCGGCGGCTCTCCAATACCACCGCCTGCCTCCCGATCGTCTACGGAAGCGTTGCCTACTACCTCGGCACCAAGGCCGACGAGCTCCAGACGCACGAGTGGACGCTTTTTGTCCGGGGTGCAAGCTGTTACAATGATAAGAATAAAAATAACACTCGCAATAGCAATAACACCAACAACAACAACAACTCGAGGAGCAAGAACTCAAACAACAACAGCACCGGCGATCTCGATCTCAATCCGAGTCACAATCTGGATCTGAATTCCTCCGTTATTTCCAAGGTCGTCTTTCAGCTCCACCCGTCCTTTGCCCAGCCGACGAGGGAACTGACGAGTCCCCCCTACACCGTGACGGAGCGGGGCTGGGGCGAGTTCGAGGCTCAGATCCGGATCCACTGGGCGGATCCTACCGAGCAGACGACGATTGTCCACCACGCGCTCAAGCTCTATCCGCCGGCACCGGCACCGATGACAACAACAGCAACGACATCAACAACGACAACAACAACCACGAAAGCAAGCGGAACCGCGCAGCAGCAACAAAATCTGCAGCCGAACAAACAGAACCAATCATCGAACCAGAACCAATCATCGAACCCAAACAACCAAAACAATCATCAGCAGCACCAGCTGCAACCATCGAACCAGCAGCAGAGCACCGAGGTGCCAGTGGTGTCGGAAACCTACGACGAGGTCGTGTTTACGGATCCGACCGAGTCCTTTTTTCGGGCCCTCACGCAGCTAGCGGCGGTGCCGAGCGGTGGCAGTGGCAGTGGCAGTGGTAGTGGAAGAATGGGGGTTGGCGACGAAACGGGTGCCGTCGGCGGCAGCGATGATCTCCAACTGGCCGGCGGTGGAACAGCCACTTCGGGCGCCACCACCAATGCCAATGCCAATGCCAATGCCAACCAGAAGCTCCAAAACAAAATGCCGAAAAGGGGCACCGGCACGGACACGGTCTACTCGGACGGGAACGATTTCCTGGCGCTGATTGCCGCTCAGAAATTCTTGAAGGGAGAGCTCCAGCGCGTGAAGGAACGATTCGCCAGGGTGCAGGACGAAATCACGGCCGTTGACAAGAGCCTTGTAGCTGCTGCTGCTGCTGCTGCTGCTGCTTCCTCCCAGCAGCAGACGACTCGACAGCAGTCGACGTCGACGAAACAGACGAAACAACAAAAACAACAGGCGTCGACCAACCACCAGTCCGGTGCTGCTGCTTCGAAGAGCGGCAGCGGCGAGCCCCCCCGCAAGCGAATCAAAAAGGCACGATCGGCCGGTTCGGGCACCAATGCATCGACTGCGACGTCGGCGTCGAGTCCGGCGGCGGGTGCTTCCGGCAAAAAGACGAAGACCGCCTCGAGCAAGACGGGGGGATCCACCTCCACCTCCACAACGGCAAGCTCCAAAAAGGGAACGACGAGCAAGACCGCCGGGGGGGGATCCTCCTCCAAGACCACCAAAGCGGCAGCGGCGGCCGCTGCCAAGACGGCGGCAGCAGCTGCTGCTGCGGCGGCGGCGGCAACTGCGACCGCCGCCACTACGAAAAAGGGAGCCGCGGTGGCGGCGACCGCGAGCAGCGGTGCCACGCCTGTGGTTTCGACGGTTCCTTCCGGATCGGCCGCGCCAAAGAGACCTTAGGGGGAAGAGAGAAAGAGAGCAATGGAAAAATTAAATCCGGTTTCCGATTCCCCACTGCACGCAGTCCGTTTCCCGTTCTTCCGAGCTCGATCCGAGTCCGACCGAACAAATCATTCCCAATGGGCAGGAAGCAGTCGCAGGAAAGAATGGTTGCGCCGCGTCACGCCATGCCGTGCGTTGTCGTTCCTTGCTTTGCCTCTGCATTGCACGCACCCCGAGCTCTGTCACCAGCGGCAAAAAGCGAAAGCAAGAGGAAACTCTGCAGCAAACGCGAGAGCATCGGGAACGTTGCGGTTTTGTCCGTTGCGGAGAGTGTTGCTTGGGTTCAAAACTCCCGTCGCATCTCGTCTCTCGCGGTGGTGACTCCTCCCTCCGCTCACTCTCGCTCTCGCTCGGAATATCCCGCGAAGAGAAAGAAAACGACGGTCTCGTAATTATTATTCACGCAAGCTACGAGTCGCTTGTCGGGACAGACCCCCTCGCCGTGCAAAAGAAAAATCGCATTGTTTGGTGGGTTCAAAACGGACACGCAAGAAGGACTTGTCGGGGAGTTTTTTGCATTGCTATGATGCAATGTGCGAGATTGATTCGGGGGCCAGGTTGAAGCGTGTTGTAGTTCGTTCCGCTTTCCGTTCACTTTCCCTTGCCAGGAAGCGAAAGGAAGGAATTGGGGACTTTTATCCTAAAACACTCAACGGGGACATACATGTACAGATTGAAATGTTGATCGTTCGAAACCACATTACAATATGCCGTACAAAAACCGTAAACCGCACCGCAGTGTTATAAAATGCCGACGACACATTGCAAGTAAACCTTACGCATTTGCAACACAGATATTAATTGATTGAAAGAATCATTCAATGCGAGGCACAATTCAAAGTGTTCAAAACGAACTTTTTTCCGTATGCAAAAATATACTGTAATGAATTTTTATAGACGTAATCACTCCATCAACTGGTATAATAATAATGATAATATCATACTACGACACCCATTGTTCTATTCTAGTAGTAATAGAGTATCCATGCCGGAAGTCGCCCCAATTGGCCGGACCACTTTTGTACAATAGAACAGAGAATGATGCAGCATTCTTAAAGTGCGGCTCTCCAATCCGGGTTGGATTGGTTTCTCGCAAATCGAATGATGTTATAGAATGGAACACAGAAACAAAACAGAACAGAACAGAACAGAACACACTGCATTGCAATGCAAAACAATGCAATGCATCACAAGCAGATTCATTCATTCATTCATTCAGTCATTCATTGGGCACCACTCAGCGAAACCACGTCTTTTGCTTGAGGTACTTGTCCAGCTCCGCCTCGAATCCCGTTGCGGCAATGCTCTCCCGGGCCTTTGTGGGCCGGTACATGGGCGATCGGACCACGCAACCCACCCACAGCGTTTCGTAAATGTGCCGAAGGGAATTCCGCACGTCCGAGGCGTTCGCTTCCTTCTTGCTGCCGTGGGAGGAGGATCCTCCCGCGGCCGCGCCTCCGGAAAGGCCCCCGCTCCCGGTGGCGTCCTGGTGCGTCGTCGTCGCTTGGTTGTTTGGCATACCGCCACCGCCACCGGCACCACTGCCACCACCGGCAGCACCCGAACCTCCCACCGCCGAGTTCGACGCCGACGCCTGCGGGAGGGAGGCTCCTCCCCCCGTTTCTCCTCCGACGGAACCGTGGTTGCTGCTGTTGCCGCCGCTGCCGCCGCTTCCGAGACCACCACCATGCGTGTACGAGTACTCCGGAGTAGATGCATACAGGACAAAGCGGAGGCCCGATACCGTCTCGTAGTGGTACAGAAAAGACGCCCCCGTCTTCACCACCTGCAGGTCCCCGGGTCCCTCCGACGGAGAGAGGCTTCCGGAGAGTTCCCTCAGACTAAAGAGCATTCCAAACACCAGCTTGCGCTGCTCCGAGAGCTGCTCGGCATCCTCGTTCTTTCTGTTGTTTTGGCTGCTCTTTTTGCTGCCGTCCGAGAGGGCCTTGCTGCTTCCTCCGTAGCGCTTGGTAAAGAGGGTCTGGCCCTTGCGATCGAAGACGTGAAAGGAATGGACCGCCATTGCTGGTTATTGTGTGGATGATTGGATGATTGGTTGGATGATTGGTTGGTTGATTGGTTGGTTGATTGGTTGATTGGTTCTGGTGTAGAGTATTGAAATTATGACAGTGTTCCAATGTTCAAATTTCGTTTCGTTTCGTTTCGTTTCGTGTTCTTTGGCGTTCTCGGAATCAATAACGAAGTATCGATTATCAATCATCAATTGCTTCGTGCTTGTACTTTGCACTAAGTCTTTGGTGGATGCCCAATCCAATGATTCGGAAAGAATGACTCTCAACTCGGGTGAACGGATTGTACCGTATCGTATCGTATCGTATCGATGATTGATTCACAATTCGAAACAACGAACTCGGAACGGGAAATTCACAATGGTGCGGATCTTCCTTCGTATCTTCGCGGCGCTCGTTGGATGCCAACGTCTTGTCCTGGCACGAATTGGATTGCTGATTGATATGGTAACTTACTTGATATACTTCGTACAACGATTGCGTTCTCGTCGACGAGGAGGAGTAGGATATTCTAATCTGTATTCTATCATTTGACATTGTCTAATTGTCAGTTGTCGTCCCTTTCTTCGGCATGACGAGCTCTGGTAATCTCACTGTACTACTCGTACGTACGGTATAGTACCAAAAGTTCGTACTCGTACCGGTAAAACTCTCAAAAGTACTAGTACCGGTAACCTTAACCTTACCAGATACTCGTATCAGGTACGTACCGGTAGAATTACAGAGTTGCAGAGTTGTTCTCTAGCTTCATCTTGTGATAATTATCATACGTATAAATCATACCATAATATATTCACGTTGCTACAGGCATTGCTTCGTAAAGATACGACAATAATTATTTTTCTACATGGTTTATACACCTTTTGTACTAGGATCATACAAAATTGAAATACGAAGAACTAGTTACTGCACTTGTACCGGTAAACCTTACACGTAGTACGTATTCCACGTTTCTTTGGACCCGCGAAAATTTTTGCTCCTTTGGAAATGCACTAAGTTAATAATTTCCGCAGCAACAACCCGCAACCCACACAAACATCATGATGCAACAGGACGATCGAAGCATTTGCAAACTGCAATAACAAGATGGCAGCAAGCAGCAAGCAGCGAGTATCAGCGATGCTAACAACGAGTAGTTTCGCTACGTTCGACGCTTAGATTATGTACCGCGGAATCACACCCCAGCATCTCCCCAGAGAAACAGTACATGGGTAGCAGCAAAGCGTCGATGTAAAGGGGACAGCAAGCAGCAAGCAGCAAACAACTGCAGGGATTTTTCTAGGTTCGACGCTTGGATGATGTACTGTAAAGAGATACCCTAGCATCGCCCCGGACAAAGAGGACGGGGGGAGCAGCAAGCATTAGCAAAGCGTCGGTATACAGGGGGACGGCAAGCACCAACCAGCAAATAACGTAAGGCTACTGGGTTTCCCTAGGTTCGACGCGTTGCTTTTGTACCGCCAAAAAATACCGCAGCATCGTCCTAGATGAACAGTACAGGGGGGGGGAGCAGCTAGCAGCAAGCAGCAGGAAAGCATCGATAATACAGGGGAGCACCAAGCAGCAAATAACGCACAGGGATTTTCCTGGGTTTGATGCGTTGTTTTTGCACTGTATATAGATACCCAAGAGCAGCCAAGATACAGTGGGGATCAGCACCAAGCCGCAGCACAGCGTCGATCTACAGGGGACAGCAGCAATACGCCGATAAAAAGAAATCGTTCCGTCTACGGGTGATAGCGCGCGGATAAAAGCAGATGGATCCATAGTCAGGGAACGCGAGGCGATACATCGATACTACGAAAGAGAAGATCGATAAATACCAGGACACGAGCAAGGCGAGGGGACATTCATATAAAAAAAGAGAATCAATCGATCCATACTCAGGGGACGCGAGGCGAGGATGCATAAACAGATCGATCCATACTCAGAGGATGCGAGGCGAGTATGCAAATAATAGATCGATCTATGCTCAGGAAACGTGAGGGGATAGTATATCGATACTCCGTGAAAACATATCGATACAAAAACAGATCGATTCATTAAGACTCAGAGGACGCAAGGCGCTATACTGTCAACAACACTTGCATAAAAACAAATCGATTCATACTCATGGGACGCGAGGAAATGCGACACTCCAATAAAAATAGATCGAACCATACTCGGGGTGACGCAAGGTGCAAGGGATCGATATACGATGGGCAGCAACACCTTGATCTACAGGGGACAACAGCAAAGCGTCGATATGAGTTGAACAGCAACGCATTGTTCTACAAGGGACAGCAGCAAAGCGTCGATATGCGGTGAACAGCAACGCATTGTTCTACAAGGGACAGCAGCACGGCGTCGATCGACAGGGGACAGCAAACAGCAACAGCAAATTTACAGGGGACGGCTGGCGATACTCCGATAAAAATAAATCGATCTATGCTCAGAAGACGCAAGGGACATGATTCCAATACGCATGCGACACCAGGCGATACTCCGACGCTCCGAAACAATAGATCGATCGATACGGGGACGCGAGGCAAGGATACAAAAACCAGATCTATCGATACTCAGAGGACGCATGGCGAGGATGCAAAAAACAGATCGATCATTACTCAGGGGACGCGAGGAGCCGACAGATCAATACTCCGAAATAAGATATTCATCCAGCAAAAGCGTCGATATACCCATAGGGGCGGCAAGCATACTAGATCTAGGTAGTAGATACTACTAGTAATCTACAAGTGATGGTACTAATGGATTTATCTAGGGATGAGCCTCGAATCAACTAAGGATAGATAACAAAGGAGTTTCAGATACTAGATATACTAGTTTCAGATTCATCCAGGGCACCACCAGAGTAGCACAACCACCCATACCTTCCGGTGAATATGATCTTCATCTTGGGACTTCTTGCTAGGTAGGAATGCTACTAGTAGTGCTGCATTCCTATCACCAGCACAAAGCAAGAAGATGAAAGACAAACAACAAGAAAAGAACTTCTTGTTGCCTTCTTCCTCCTCGTCTATTTCGAACCACCAGCACCGGCAATCACTGCCTTGTTGTACTAGTAGTAGTAGTTGTTGTTGTTGTTGTAACCTATTTCGTAGTAGTACTACCACCAATACAAGAAAGAAACATTATGAATTGAACAGTGGTGAACTGAGAACATTGAGCATTGAACATACGAGGAGTAATTGTAGTAGTCATACCATGATACTCAATGCTGAAAATATACTCACCAATAAGATTGTTAAAAAAGACTGCACGACGTAAATTACCGGAAGACTAATACTTCAGGTTTCAAGTTAACACCGTCGATTAGGGACCTATAACAGTAAATAGTACTAATGGATTTTTTTTTTACTTTGAATCCGTACAAATCTGGACGGTTAAATTTCGTGTACTAGCGATCAGACAAATACGATACTATGCAGCTTCCATTTATCCATTTTCCGCCTCAACCGTGATTACGTGTACTTTATATCGGACATTTCTGCCCATCGAGGTGCAGAAGTTACTTTAGATCAGACCCTTCTAAACGTTATTATTATTTGTAACTGTTAAAAATACCCTAATTACAATTTTAATTAATGATGAACGGACATTTCAAATATTAATGCACATGATACTATGTAATAATGCACATGATACATATCATGTGCATTTATGGAACGACGGTGATTCAAACATCAAATTCAAGATTAACACAGTACGGTATGAATCACCGTCTTAAATATTCAATACTCTAGATAACAAATCACGGTGTTAAATTTCGAATCACCGTCTTAAATAGTATTCAATACGGTACTCTAGATAACAAATCATTGTGTTAAATTTCCAATAGAGGTGCGTCAGTATCGAATGAATATGATGTTATTAATATCAACGTCTTTCAAACATGTTATTCGATAGATATGTACCTCGATATGTTATTTGATGTGTATCAGTATTGAATCAACATCTTTTTACTTGAGAGAATGAATCAATCACCATCTTAAATAATATTAGATAGATATGTATCAGTATTGAATAAACATGTTATTTGAATCAACGTTTACGAAGTATATGTTTAAACATGAATCACCGTGGTAAAAAAAAAGTAGGTTTACTTCGGAATTCGATTTGAATCAACGTGTTATTATTATTTCATAATGAATCACCGTATTATTATTATTTTTTCATAATGAATCACCGTATTAAGTAGTACGAAGTATTTGATAGACGTTTTATTGACGTATTAAGTATTTGATAGACGTTTTATTGACGTTTTGAACCGTTATTAATCCGATTCGAAGTCATTTTTAGAGCCTGTTGGAGCATGTGTGGTCTGATCGCAAGTACTCATTTTTTGTTCGCCAAATTTTGTACCGAACAAAAGTAAAAATCAAATCCATTAGTACTATTTACTGTTATAGGTCCCCGTCGATTAGTACTACGGTGTGTACCGGTAATGGTCTCTCACCAACGCTCTAGTAGACGTCATGAATGTGTAATTGAATAAGGGAAGAGTTCTCTTACTGCTAGTGGGTTCACCACATCCTTCGTAAGTGTACCATTCAAAATAAATAATAATAGTGCGGTACAAGTATCAAGCTGAGAGTTGAAGAGTGTGGGTAATAATTTTGTCTCTCCCATATTTATTTCTAACATATATCGATTGATGATTTTAATTGTTATTTTGTACACTTGGTATTATTTAATGATTGATGCTTAGGTAACTTACAGCACCGGCTACAACCTTCGATCTGAATTTATTCAATTCTCTTGGACATAAAAACAACTTGTTGCTCTTTCTGATATTTTGCTTTCTGCCGGGCTTCAGAAGTTAAATTGGTTCCTTCCACCCTCTTTTGTAACCTTACCGGTAGATGAGAGATTACGGTTGACTGTGAGAGAGGGATTAAAATCTAAATTCTGACGTCACCATGAACGGTATGTAACCTTACCAGGCATTTGTACTTGTATTCTTATTTTGCTTGCTTTCTCCTCCAACCACCATCCATCACCACGAACAACGAATACCGAAATCACAAATCGATCCCGCTGGTAGCTGGGTGAAGCCAGA
Source organism: Pseudo-nitzschia pungens (assembly GCA_037355855.1). NCBI lineage: Eukaryota > Bacillariophyta > Bacillariophyceae > Bacillariales > Bacillariaceae > Pseudo-nitzschia > Pseudo-nitzschia pungens. The sequence continues at coordinate 165,789 of CM074762.1, read as the reverse complement.
TTTCAGTTTGAAACGGGTTTGTCGTCAGTGGATTGAAGATGTACCATACGGTAGGGTTCCAGTGATATTGCTGTAGGAAACCCGACGAAGAAGTACCCTACTTATAGTTGCACAAATCTTCGTAACCTTGCCGGTATTTGTACTCCTACCTCATAATGATTGGTTCCGTTGCTACCCATTCCTTCTGGTGTTTGATCGTGCTGCTTTTGGCTCTAGCGGCAGATTCGGCTTTGGCCCTGAGCAACTCGCTCCCGAGACGAATTTCTATTGTTACGGGTGCCAATGGTTATGTTGGTCGAGAAGTGGTAAACGCTCTCTTGAAGAGCAATTCCGGTGAAGAAGAAGAGGATTGCAGAGACGAAATCTTGTGTTTGGTACGATCCAAACGAGTCGAGTCCGAAACGGAATACTGGAAACGCTTCGGATCCTCCTCCGCATCACCCACTGTCAAGGTACTTCCTTACGACATGCTGGACGGAGGAAAAACTATCACGGAGGCTCTCGAGTACGCGGCACGGAAGGATGCATCCAACGACGATAAGAACAACAACGACAACGACGGCGACGACAAAAGCATTTGCGTGTACCACATTGCTTCCGTGTTTGGTCCCAGCGAGGATCACATCAAAACCGCCAACGACAACGTCCGGGGAACGAAAGACCTGGTGGAGGCGATCGGAAAGTGTTCCCGAAAGGATCGCTGCCGTTTGGTAGTGACATCGTCCATGGCTGCGGTCCGCGGGAGCGGACAAACTCCGGCCAACGGAGAATACTACACCCACGAGGATTGGAACACGCAATCCAAGCTCGAGGACAACAACTGGGCGTCCAGCTACCAGTGGTCCAAGATGCAGGCCGAGAAGATTGCCTGGGAGATTGCGAACGAACAAAAGATTCCCATGTCCACCATCTGCCCCCCCTTTGTCTTTGGGCCTCCCACCTCCAGCGGCGACGAGAACCACCCGACCGCCCTCACCAATTCCTATTCCTTCACCATCTTTGGGAAATGGGTCCGGGGGGAATCGCCGGTGCAGAGCCGCCTCTGCGTCGACGTCCGGGACGTGGCCAGGGCCCACGTTCTGGCGGCGAGCCGGCCCGAAGCCATCGGGAAGCGCATCATCGTCTCCACCGAGGCCCGGATTCCCTCGAGCGAAATGGCCGAGATCCTCAGGGCCGTGTGCGCGGAATCGGGGTTGGGCGATCCCTCGAGGGTGACTTTCGACGGAGATTTCAAGGGGGGAGCGATTCCGATCGGAACCAAGGAAGTGGACTCCACGGCCCGATTGAAGGACATTTTGGGGCTGACGCTGACTCCCGTGCAAGATACCGTCCGGGACATGGGCAGATCGATGCTGGTGGCTGCTACGACACACTAATAGATAGACGACGCCACGATATGAATACAAGAACAATAGCTTTGCGTACGTGTAACTAAACAAAATGAAACGAAACGAAAACAATCGAAAACAAACGAAACCAGTCCAGACGCCGAACTTTACAGTGCAAGCAGTCCGTTAGACGCAGAATATAGTACTTTAGTCCAACCGCATCGTGTCCAATGACAGTGTCTGATCTGATCATGCGAATGTCGAATCAATCAATCCTCGGATTCAATGGACCGGACCATCGTGGTCATCATGAGTTCCCGCAACAGCATCGTCGCATAGGATCCCTTGGGCAGATCGAAACAGAGTTTCATGCTCCGGCAGGCCGACGAATCGCCATTCCCAATGCCAATGCCATTCCCAATGCCATTCCCATTGCCATCGACAGCGGTCGCAACCAGATTCCGGGGGCGGACCACGAGCCTGCGATAGCTTCCCTTGGCCGTCGCCTCCGGGACCCGATCCTTTTCGAAGGATACCCCATCGGCCTCCAGCAGGTCCCGGTATAGCTTTCCGATTTCGTGCTCCGGATACCGGACGTTGTGACCCGGGAGGGGCAGGACGATCTGGCTCGGACGGATGGATGGCACCTCGTCGCCCTTCACAACCCTGACGTCGTCCCGGTGGTAGTGCTGCTGCTGGTGGTGGTTGTCGCCATTGTCATAGTCATCGTCATCGTCCAGGTAGAGGTCTCCCGTTGCCACGGCGTTGCCGAACCTCTTGATGCGTTCCGATGCTGCCTTGTTGAAAACGTACGACTGGTAGGCATTGATGTAAAAGATTCTCGTGTGGAAGCTCAGAAATCGGAGTGCCTCGAGGGGATTGTCGGGGTATCGATTCAATCCACGCAGGACCGCCCTCTCACGGGGCAGAACGTCGTCCTTGCGAAAGGCCTTGAGGGTCACCGACGGATCCCCTTTGCTGTCCCTCCAGGCAGAGCGGATTCTTTGGACGGCCTCGGGCTCTGGCTTGTTTGGAAGAAGGGTGCTGCTGCTGCTGCTGCCCTCCATTAGAAGGTTGATGGCTCCTCGAAAGTCGTTCTTCAGCATGGCCCGGCCGATCTCAAAGGCCCGGACGCCGACCAAGTCTCGCGTCCCGGGCGCTCCGATGCGCTGTTCGCCGTAAAAATTGACAAAGCCGTGGGTCCGGATCCGTTCCACCATGCGATCGATGTGTGCAGCGTCGCAGCTGGCAAAGGAATCGCCGCGTGTCGTGCCATTGCCATTGCTATTGCCATTGTCATTGTTAATGTCATTGCCATTGACTTTGCCATCGACTGTGCCATTGCCACCTATGTTGCCTCCACCGACGACGCGCTTGAGGTTGCGGACCGTGATCTCGAACCGGTTCCCTTCCAGGCTGCCAATGTTGAGCACCGAGTCTGCGTTGGAGCACAAAATCTTGAGTTCGATGTCGCTCTGTCCCGGTCCCAATCGGTGGTTGCGGATGGCTCGTTCCACCCGTTGCAACGTCGTGTTCCGCAGCGTCAGGAATTGGTAGGTAACGGCCCGCATGTCTGGTTTTGCATCGCATCGGAACGGATCGCATCGCATCGGATCGTCGTCGCAAAAGAAAAAACGAGAGAGAGAGAGAGGCAAGAGATAGGTGCAACGGGACCAGAGACAGAGAGAGACAAGAGAGAGAGAGAGAGAATCGCATCGTGAGAGGGATTGTATGGGGACGAAGCGTGAGAGTTTTTTTAAAGAGACATGGATTGCACATGTTGTGTCCTCCATCCGTTCATGCGTTCGGCCCTTGGTACGGCAGGTGTGCCAGTACTCTTCATTGTCGAAATTATGAGTTTGTTGGTACGTGTACTGGCACCGGCACTGGTAATGGAACTAGTACCGTTCATGCGTGATGGATGGATGGATGGATGGATTCATTCTATCTACCGGCAGAATTATTGCGGTATACAACGTACGGTGTACGTATACAATACAATACAATACAATACAATACCATACAATACCATACGATACAATGCAGCACGGCAGCACGGCAGCACGTACCCTTGATGCCCGCAAAGCCAATGTCGGACTGCCGGCACCTGAGCTTCTTGGTGAGGATCTGAATGGCCGTCAGGTGTTCCTTGTTGGTCTTTTTCATCACACACAACAGATCGGTTCTCCCCCGCGCATGTTGTTGGACTTGTTGTCGTTGTTGTTCGTGAGGATTGCCCCGACCGTCCCGCTGGTCGCTGTTGCCGTTGTGGTTCGTTGTCGTTGTCGTTGGTGGTGCTTTTCGTTTTCTTCGTTTGGATCCCGCCCTGTTTAATGCCTGTCTCTTCCATGTCACGACCAGATCGATCGTGGGAGCGCTGTCTTGCGAAAAAGAATCCGAAGAAGCGGTTTGGGATTCGTTGTCCAATGGTTCGCCGGGTTTGGAAAACGAACGGTTGGTGTTTGTTCTTCTTCGTTTCGATCCCTGTTGCTGACATGATTGCTGTTGGTGATTCCGAATGCTCGACTCGAAGTGTTTGTTCTTGCTCGCCAGGATGTGGTGCACATTGCGCCGATCTTCCTTGGACAGTCCCGGTCGGAGACGGAGCGTCGCGGACGATGTCGATGTCGATGTCGATGACGATGACGATGACGATGACGACAATGTCGTACCATTGCTGCCTGAGCTGTTGCGGTTGCTTTGGTTTTCGTTCTTGCTTTCGCTTTCGCCTCCATCGGCTTCCGCTAGACCGCTCGCTCCGGCTCCCGCTCCAGCTCTGGCTCCCTCAAAGCCGCGGTTGCGAAAGAGCAGGAGCTCCCTCAGATCGTCCCGCGGAGCGTGCAGGTAGGGGACCAGCGCGTCAAAGGCGTCCTCGGTGACGACCTTGATCCAGTGATCGGTTCCGTTTGCGTTTGCATTTCCGTTTGCATTTGCATTTGCACTTTCACTTGCATCGAATGGTTCCGTTTGCTGTTTGGTTTCGTTTCTCGTTCCGCTCCCACTTTTGGACGCGGGAAAGGAGACCGTTTGTCGGGTGGCGCTCTCCGTCTTTAGAAAGGGGTACTCGAGGCGAATGGCCAGGTGAAAGGCTTTTCGCCGAGCGCGCATCTCCGCATCCTTCTTTGCATCCGCGTCCGCGTCCGCGTTGGCGCCCGCTTCTTCGTCTTTGCCCGGGGACGGAAGCAACGGGGGGATCCAAACAGTGTTGTCGTTGTTGTTGTCGTTGGTGTTATTGATATTGCTATTGTTTTCGTCCTTCTCAATGTCCATTGCGGCAGTCCGGTCCGTAGTAGTGGTCATTGTCGTCGCTGTCGCAACCGAGGGTTCCTCGAAAGTGCTTTGATTGTGATTGTGATTCATATTGTTATTGTGATTCTGGTTGTGATTGTGATTGTAGCCAACGACGGGAATCCGATCGGTGCTTCTCGCGCTCAATTTTTCCAGGCCTTCCAAGAGGGTTGCGGCCGGGTGATCGGTCGTCGCCACTCTCTCGAGATAGGATCGTATCGTTTCCATATTCGTTTCTGTCTTTGTTTCTGTTTCTGTCTTTGTCTTTGTTTCTGTTTCCTGCGGGGATGATGGTTCGGGGAGAGCATCGGCGGGCAAAGCCAAAGCATTTTCGATCTTCTTGTCGAATGACGACGATGATGGTGATGGTGATGATGATGATGGTGATGATGACGATGATGGAATCGATTTTTGTCCACTTCCATTGCTACTTGAATTGCTACTTCTACTTCCACTTCCACTGACAACTTGTTCATCGCACACGGAGGGCAATTCGATCGGGCGAATCGGATGCAGATCGGCAACGCGCAGTTGATCGGTGGCGATGCTTGCTGCGCTCTGCGTTGTTGTCGATGTTGTGGATGTTGTCGATGTCGTTTTCGATGGTATCGATTGCAATTGAGATTGCAATTGCAACGCAATTCTTGCCACCGTGGAATCGTCGCCACCCGGAAGGATTTCTCGCACCACGAAATCTTCCGGGAGATCCTTGATCGTCCCCGCAATCTCCCACGACTTCCCTTGCGCATCGAGAGGAGAACCGCTCAGAAAGCCCTCGATTCCGATGCTGGAATACGAGCGACGACGAGCCATTCTTGCGTTCTTGGTGGAGGATGGAGGATACTGAGTGCTATGAGGTGTATTGTGTATTGTGTATAGTGTTGATGAATATTATCAATCCTCAATCAATCATGCGAAGAGTGAAGAGAAAGATTGTTTGTTGAGATTTTGGTGAGATTTTGGTGACATTATTTTTTTGATGACGAGATTTTGATCTTTGATCTTTTGATCTTTGATGATTCTCGTTCCTCGTTCTCGTTTGTTCTTCATTCTTGTCATGGCTTGCCGGAACGAGTGGTCTGCGTGTGGTGTGGTGTGGTGTGGTGTTGTCCCGCGCGTCTTGTCAATCGTCAATCAATCTTGGGAGACGAATCAATCGTCAATCGTCTATCATCGTCAATCGTCAATCAATCAATCGTCAATCAAAATGGAAAATCAATGACTCATCAATCAATCAAAATCGGAGGAGTCGGATGTAATCTGCACCCTACCGTACCAGCATAACAGTTACTACTGGTAGTAGTAACAAAACTAATAGCAACAAGTGGTACAACTACTACTAGTAATATCACCAAGGAGGGCCTTCGTGACGACGACCTTTTGGATGCATGATGATCATGTAGTCGTACGGTCTACTACCGGCTTGGTGACTATAATAATGATACCACTAGTAATACTAGTACTACTAGTACTAGTACTACCACAGTATTAGTAGTTGTATTGCTGCTGCTGGTTCGCAAGAACGATGGCGCTGCTGCCAGCATGGGATATCCAGAGGTCGTGTTGTTCGATGGCGGGAGGTACGGTACGTTGATGAGACCAATAAAAGTGCTAGTAGTACTACTAGTACTACCGACAAGAAGGGTTCTTGTTTTTATACAGTGATGTGTACTACCGATCAAAGCAACATGGGGCGGGGGATCCGACAGAAGAAAGACCCAACCACCAAAAAGAAATTACGTCGTCGGATGCAGTGGTAGTACTAGTATTGATTTGCGGTCTGTTGTGTTCCTACTAGTAGTACTAGTACCATATTTGATCAGAGTTGTGCGTTTTAGTAGTACTAGTAGTAGTATAATATTTGTATTTCTATTAGTACTAATCGTATTATCGCAATTGGAAGCACCATTTGGTGCTACTATTTCTTCTAAAATTCAAAATACTAGTTCGGGATGAAACCACCACGAGCGAAAAAGGGGAACGGGAAACTCGGGACCACCGAGCGAAAGAACGGACCCATCCCTCGAATCGTTTCAGCAGGTGCACACCTCCGGCCAGGTCGTCGGAGCAGAGAGGACGAAACTTTTTGTTTTTGGGTCATTCCAAAGCAGTTTGTGGATGGAACGATTTGCTCTCGTTCTCGATTTCGATTTCGATTTCGATTTTGATGCGGTTGCATCGGATTGCAGTAGAGCAACACGCAACGCGAACAGTGCCTTCTCGGAGTATTGTTGTTGGACATTCCTTCCGACCAGTTACCGGCAGCGGTACAAAAAATCTTGCCTTCCAACAACACAGACGCAATCATCGTCAACAACCCCGAATCTCAACGTCAATTTCGCCCGTTATCGGATTCTCGATGCGATGCCAAAGCCATCGAACGTCACCGGAACAAAGAATGCGCATTCCGCTTCGAATCGTGTCGAATCAATCGCATGCTTGCTTTTCAGAAACAAAACAAAACAAAACAAACAAAACAAAATAAAATAAAACAAATGGATAAATCCATTCATTCATTCATTCGTTACTGTATGCATGCATGCATCATGGTATCTGCCCGCCGCACAGAGGTTGTCCGGTGATAGCCAGCCCGCTCGCCCGCCTTCCCTCCCCCCGTTTACAATCCCAGTTCGTTCATCTTGAGGGCGATCTTGCCAACGTCCACGTTGCCCCCGCACAGCACGATGCCAACGTTTCGGACGCCCGATCCCTCCCTCGGATACTTGGCGTGAAACTCCCGGCTCGAGGCCACCGCCACTCCCACCCCCGCGCTGGGCTCGATGGCCACCTTGAGCCGCTCCCAGACCATCTTGGTCGCTCGCAGAATCTCCGTCTCCGACACGGTGATCACGTCGTCGACCAGGTCCCGAACGATGGGCCACGTGTTGGGCCCCAGGGTCGTCTTGAGGCCGTCCGCCACGCTGTCCAGAACCGTCCCGGGGGGATGGTGCAGGAGCCTTCCCTCCCGAAAGGACCGCTGGGCGTCGTTGAGTGTCTCGGGCTCGGCCAGGACGATCTTGACGCTCGGATCGAGGACGGCCCGGAGGGCGATGCAGTTGCCCGCCGCCAGCCCGCCCCCCCCGACGGGGATGATGACCGCGTCGAGATCTCCGTCGTCCGCCATCTCCCGGACCTGTCCGATGAATTCCAGGGCCACCGTCCCCTGGCCGGCAATCACCAGCGGATCCTCGCTGGGGTGGACAAAGACCGCTCCCGTTTCGGCCACGATGCGCTCGGCCTCGGACTTGCGGGCCTCGTTGGAATTTTCCACCGTCACAATGGTGGCTCCAAAGTCACGGACGGCGTTCTTCTTGACGAGGGGAGCCGTGTCGGGCATGACAATGGTGGCGTGCACCGCTGCCATCTTGGCGGCCAGCGCCAGGGCCTGGGCGTGGTTTCCGGAACTGTGGGTCACCACCGTCAGTCCCGTTTCGTTTCCGTTTTCGTTACGGTCGACGCTTTCGCTTTCGCTTTCGTTTTCTCTGCCGCTACGGCTACGGCTACGGCTACGGGTGGCGTGTTCCAGGTGGTACCGCACGGCGTTGAGTGCCCCCCGAAACTTGAAGGATCCCGTCTTTTGCATCGCCTCGACCTTGAAGAAATAGTTTTTGCCGTCGTCGTGCTCGCTCGAGGAGATGAGCGAGCGGCAGGTCATGACCGGGGTTTTGTGAACGGTGCCAAAGATCCGATCCGCGGCGTCTTGGACGTCTTCAAACGAGATGCAGTAGTCTTGCGGTTCTGCTTCCGCTCCAGGTTCTGCTCCTGGTTCTGCTTCTGGTTCCGATTGCGGTTCCGTTTGCGGTGGCATGTTGGACTTTGGTAGTGTTGGAGTGAGTTGGAGGTGTTTGATTCGTGCCACCGAGAGTGACTGTGGTCGTTGGATGCTCGAGATCCAGGGAGGGGAACTTGGTTGGATGAGTTGGGTTGGGTCGGGTTGGGTTGGGTTTGGTCGGCTTTTGTATTGTTCTTTTCTTCGACTGGCGTTCTAGATTCGGAACAGTATGATTGATTGAATGAATGAATGAATCAATCAAGCAATCAATTATCCAATTCCGATTTCAGAAAAAGACAAGATGTTGGGGTTGGTGGTTGATAGCGATACGGTAGACGACACAGGTGAAGGAAATAGTGAATGTGACGAAAGCGGTGCTCGATGTTGAGAGTTCGGATGGGCAGAAACGAACTTTCCCGGAAGCTTTGTGTTGTGCGTCGTCTCTCGTCTGTCGTGCAACTAAGGTTCTATCCGTAGCGTAAATTAGATGATGATTCCATAACCTGAAGATTACCGTAGATCAAGAATCTTTGTGTTGCGTAATCTTACCGGTACGGTAACGGTAAAGCTTACAAGGTAACGTAAGCAAGAATGAATGAAGAATCATTCTCATGAGGACACAAGAACGAAGAAAACCAAAGCGAAAGAAAAAAAAAGTGGCATCATCACAACGAGTGAGGCTTTCAGAAAAGTGTGGTGTCCTCAGTTTCCCGCTCCCTCGATATCCTCCAAGAGATCATGTTCTGGGAGGAGGCGATCTAAGATGACAAGCATTCATAATATTGTAACCTCACTCATACCTCCTACTCGTAAGGTTACCGTCGGACTCAAAAAATCTATGAGGGATAGCGTACGTACCAGGTACTACGCAAGGGACGTACGAGTACCGGTACGTACGCTATGTGAATTCTTTTTGTTGCTGTCAGTAGTGATGATTCCCAATGTTACGAGTAAACCTTACCCGTGGTCATTTTCTCTCTGTCAACCTCTCATTCGTCGTATGAGTACACGTGCCAAGCTTCTTGTATAATATAGCCCCTACAGAATACGATCCAGTGTTCCGCGGAACGATACGTACGTTGAAAAAATTCTTGTTAGGTCATATGATTCCTGGTAAGGATACTTCGTACATTGCAACATTACGATACGCCATGTTTTAGGGACGTTAAAGCGTAAAATATCCTTGTCACAACACTGTGCGTTCTTTGTTTGCAAGTCCGTCCTCGAGTGTGTAACCTTACTCAAGTACCCGTACCGGTACTCCACTACCGTACGTGTACGTACAACTAGTAGACATACATTCCATTCAAAAAAGATGTCAACGCGTTAAGAGTGAAACGAACACCCACCCGGTTGTGCGTTTGCATCGATGATTCCCACGGCAAACGGTAAAATTTACCTTCATGCCTTTTGATCGACACAAAAGACACCATCGGCACTCTACTGCTACTAATCAACCAGTCGAGTAGAGAGCATTGCGACCAGGAACCAGGAACGGTACGATTCTGATTCCGCATTCACCACAAGTACAAAAACAGCAAGGGCAAACCATCCAACCGAGGGGGCAACGGACATTCACCTCTCTGGGATCCTACCGTAGACCTACACCAGCACCGTAGTGGAACAGAAAGGAAATTATTTCATTCCGAACCTCACTTCTGCGATCATCGGACAACGACAGACGTTCACAGTACAATTTCTACGGGAGATCAAAGTAAAGAGATAATTATAAATCATCAAAAGTAGTAGTTCCTCGCGAGGTCAAGTAATCTTGCAGATAATTACAATTTCGAGCACGGTACATGCACAACAAAGACCCAAGATTGAAATCAGTTTGTTGTTGATTTTGATTGAATAATTACTGTGATCAATCCGTAACGTACAAGCAACAACTCAACACACACTGCATTCGAATCACTCGCAACGGCAACAACAGAAGCAAAAGCACTAGCAGAAGCAACAGCAACAGCAGCGACAACCAAATCCAAAATCCACAATGACATCCATTCAGAAGAAACCCTCACCAGCCAACGGAGACGTGAAGAAAACCGTCATTCAGGGAACCGGGACCTACAAGGACGGCCTGATCGAACCCCAAAAAGACACGCGCTACAAGACGGAGGACGTGACAGACACGAAGGGACGAGAATTCGAGGACTTTTTCCTCAAGCGAGAATTATTAATGGGCATTTTCGAAAAGGGATTCGAACGACCCTCGCCGATCCAGGAAGAAGCCATTCCGATCATTCTCCAGGACCGCAACGTTCTGGCCCGAGCGAAGAACGGCACCGGGAAAACAGCCGCCTATATCATTCCGTGCCTCGAGAAAACCGACACGGACGCCAAGATTATCCAGGGTGAGTTTGGCGTTGGCGTTGGCGTTGCACTGTGGGACATTGTTGGTGGTAAAGTCTTGGAGAGTGACGTGTGCTGCCTCTGCCACTGCCACTGCCACTGATTGTGTGTTGATCTCAAACTTGTTTGTCTTCTTCTTTGTGTGGCATTGCATTGCATTGTATTTCAACTCCAACTCCAACTCCAGTCTTGATCCTCATCCCCACACGAGAACTGGCACTGCAAACATCCGCCATTGTGAAAGAGATGGGAAAACACATGGGAGTCCAATGCATGGTTACAACCGGAGGAACTTCCCTGAAAGACGACATCATGCGTCTCTACAACACGGTCCACATTGTCGTGGCCACCCCCGGGCGCATCCTCGATCTCGCGTCCAAAAAAGTGGCGGACCTGAGCAACGTCAAAACCATTGTCATGGACGAAGCGGACAAGCTTCTCTCCCCCGAGTTCCAACCGGTCTTGGAACAGATCATCAACTTTTGCGACAAGGACCACCAAATCTGCTTGTTCAGCGCCACCTTTCCCGTTACCGTCAAGGACTTTTGCCGGAAATTTGTCCCCAACGCCTACAGCATCAATCTCATGGACGAACTCACGCTGCGCGGTATTACCCAATTTTACGCCTACGTCGAAGAGCGACAAAAGGTGCACTGCCTCAACACGCTCTTCTCCAAACTCGAAATCAACCAGAGCATCATCTTTTGCAACTCGGTCAACCGCGTCGAATTGCTGGCCAAGAAAATCACGGAACTCGGATACTCCTGCTACTACATCCACGCCAAGATGCAACAAGCGAATCGGAATCGCGTCTTTCACGAGTTTCGCAACGGTGCCACGAGACACCTGGTGACTTCTGGTGAGTGTCTCGCAGTATACGTGTAGTTTGTAGTTGAATCCAATGGATGCAATGGGATGCGATGCAGTGCGAGGAATACCGAAAGGAATTCCGAGAGGAGTGCTCAAATCATTGCTATTCGTAATAATGAAATGGGGAGTGCACGGGTTATGGTTTGGGTTTGATAGTCATCTGGCTCATTATGGTTTGGTTTTGTTCTTCTTGTTTTTGACGTTCGTGATTGCTCGGACAAACAGACTTGTTCACCCGGGGCATTGACATCCAATCGGTCAACGTGGTAATCAATTTTGATTTCCCAAAGAACAGCGAGACCTATCTCCACAGAATCGGGCGGTCGGGACGATTTGGACACCTCGGACTCGCCGTCAACTTGATAACGTACGACGACAAGGACAACCTGCGTCGCATCGAACAGGAATTGGGCACGGAAATCAGACCCATTCCTCCGGTCATTGACCGCTCCCTCTACGTTGGCTAGTTCACTCTGCCGACGCCACAAAACAAGGGTGGAGCGACTTATTGGTGGGGGCAACAGCGACCGGTTTGCGATGGTATTTTTTTGGGCTAGTGTTGGTTGGTTGGATGGATGGTTGGTTGGTTTCGAATCTATACAATCACAGAATCCACTATCCACCCACCAATTTCATCTCATCTACACACTCCACCGCAAACCGGGAGCTCCCCGCCAAGAACGCTCCATCCGTTTTTTTTTTTTTGCTTTTTTTCTTCTTTTGGAACCTCTTTGGGTATGGGAAGGAAACCAACGATCAAGGAATGAATGAAATACGATACATATATAACAGGATACAATGGATGGTGTACTACTAGAACAAAGGGTTAACCAATGGGGTCCGAAGCAGAACTTTCTTTGTGGTTGTTGTAGTTGCAGTTTCTAGTAGATATGGAATACTCTGTGTAGTCTAGTTCTAGCTAGCGTGGCGAAGGATGGAAGCAATTCCGTTACAAACGAATTGGTCACTTGCTTTTTGTCGGATTCAAAACAAAAATTGCGACGGACGTCACTCGTCGTTTTGCCTTGGTTTTGCGATCCTTTGCGGGAATGCAAGGGAGCCAAAAATGCCAACCCATCGATCTCGTCTCGTTCCAATACTTTGATCCATCGTTCCCGACTCAACCCGGGGGCCAACCAAACGGTCTTCCACCCATGACGTGCACTTTTCCCCCCCACCGTCAAACAAAACATTGTTTTTTTTGGTCGGCAGCATTTGTTTGGTTGGGCGTGGTTCGCAGCGGTGCGGATTGGAACGAACCAACAAATACAAAAAAGAACGAAAGCAGTGAGCACTATCGGTTGGATTCGTTCGTCGAAGGCAAACGCCATGGAGCCGCACCAGACCGAAGCGCATGAGTTCCATCACGCTCAACTCCACTAGAAACGCTCAAAAAACACGCCGCAACAATCACCCACGAAAGTTCTTTCTCGTCCTCTCTCCGTTGCAATGGTTCGAGCTGTCTCCCGATGAATTACCGTCGCACGGACGCGCTTCCTACAGAACACCCGCACGCACGCACACCCGCACTCAACGAAAACCCGAACCCCGGGACGCAAGCACCGTGCGGTGCGATATTGCTCGTGTGTTCGAGGCACTCACCGTGCAAGTGAAAGACCTCCTGTCCGGCCCCGGCGCCGTCGTTGACGACGATCCGCGCCCCGTCCCCGAACCCCAGGGACTCGTCGGCGGCAATTTCTCCCGCGGCCACCATGAGGCGTCCCAGGAGCTCGGTGTGTTCTTGCGTTGCCCTGCTCAAACGAGTCAGACCGCTGCGGTCCTTGGGAATCACCAGCACGTGGGCCGGTGCCGCGGGGTTGATGTCTCGAAAGGCCAGCAGGGTGTCGTCCTCCTTGACAATCGTTGCGGGGATTTCCTTTCGGACGATCTTGTCGAAGATGGTTTCGGGGGCCGTGTCCCGGGCTCCCGCGAGCCAGATGGAATCCCAGCGGCCGCTGGCGTCCCACTTATCGAGGGCACCGTGGATCTGTTCGTGTTCGCGTTCGCGTTAGTGTTGGCGTTCGTGTTGGTTGGAACGAATCGAACCAAAAAAGTGGAATTGCGTCGGTGCGTCGTTTCGTGTTTCGTGTTGGGTGGAAGATTGGTGCGGACGTGCATGGACACAGAATTGTGTTCGAAGGGTTGCGTTAGATTACAAGGCAATACGAACACGAGTCTTCTGATCGGTCACGACTACAGAGCCATGCAGTGCCATTCCATGATTTGCCGTCAAAGTTCCCATGGCATCCGATGGCATCCGATTACATCCCATCCAGTCTACATCCAGTCGATTGAACTCACCTCTTCGTACACTCTTCGAAAGGCGGGTTCCGCATCGATCATGCGCTCGTACCAGGTTTGGATCGCCTCGGGGATCGGTTTGCGGTCCGCTCCGATTGCTCCCTCGAATTTCGGAAACATGTACGACGCAAAGACGATCGATGGAAAGACGGTGGCATCCGCTAGAGAGACTTCCCCCCCGCACAGGTACGGACCGTCGTCATCGACCAAACCGGCAATCACGTACAGCTGTTTGGAGTACTCGGCAAGGGCTTCCTTGCGCGTCCCGAAGGATCCAAAGGGCGGCGCCGCCCGGTACAGGCAGCTCTGGATGGTCGTCAGGTACAGGTCGTGAAAGCGGGCGATCTGGTTGCTGAGCGGGTTGTCCGGCTGGAAGGTCGGACCCACGTCGGCGTATTCCGACAGGAGGTACCGGCAGACCGTGTCGCTCTCAGCGTAGGAGGCTCCGGTGGACTGGCAGAGGAGGGAGGGGACCTTTCCCTGTGGATTGACGGAGAGATATCCCTCCGATCGAAAGCCGCCCAATTCCGCCGGGGACACGATGGTGCACTCCGATTCGGGGATTCCTTTTTGGTATCTGTTCTTTTTGTTTTGTGTTCGTTCGAATCAACGTGGAACGAGGGGAAGGAATGCGGGACATTGAATTGCGGAGACCCGATCCGATCCGATCCGATCCGATCCGATCATCCCAGCGTTAAGAAAGAAACAGTCAGACGAGCAGTGTAAAGGATGAGAGGTCAGTGCAAAAAATCGGTCGATGATGAGTGGTACAATGGCCAGCAGATACAGAGGTTCGACGCAGATCAGCATTTTCAAGCCGCGATGCCATCCTCAGCTTTAGATTCGCCACAAAACAGGTTCTACGTTATTCCGAGATCGTTCCTCACTTTCTTCAAGCCAAACCCAAGCAAACCCGGCCACAAACCAAGCCAAGATACAAACCGAGACACGGAACGTACAGAATGATGCGGCAGCGACCGCCGTTGTTCGACACCGGAACGTCGAACAAGACGTTCTTGGCGGACGTCTCGAGTGCCTCCAGTCCATCGGCAGCAAAGAGGGCACTGCTGCTGCCCAACCGGGAGACGGATATCGAGCTGCCGGTCGACAAGGCCGCTGCCCTCGCGGCAATGGCCAGGGTCGTCGTGAGCAGTCGGTGCATCCTGGAGGGAGAGAAAAGGGTTGCTTTTGTTCTTCTTTGGAGCTGCAGCTTCTTCGTCGTTCTGGAATGGATTAAGATGTGAAACCGATCCGATACGACTGATAACTGTACGGTACTGGTAGTTGGCTTTTGGTGTCAAGCTCTCGCAACTCTTCGGTTTCCACTACGAACATACTTCGTAGTATTGAAAACAGAGATCTCATCCTTTCGGAACGAGATACCGTACCGGTAAACCTTATACGGTAAGGTTACTTTGGACATTACTGTCGTCATCGGTTGGGTTTTGATTTGTGATGGATATTCTTGTTTTTAGGAGATAATAATATGATTCATTCGACTACGTCGAATGATGCAAGGCAAAGTCGTGTTTCAGTCACGGTTCAAAGTGCATACGGTAAATTAAGTTACCTCCGACCGAACCGAAACAGAGACTGACGACAGAAGTTCATCGTAAAACTAAGATTACTGCCAAGATTACTTGCATTCAGTACCAGGTATGGTTGTCGTTTGTCGTATGTTGTATCACATCTTTAATCGGAACCACTTCCACCACTTTTCTGTCTTACAAGACAAGAGATCTTGCATTTTTCATTATTTCAGCTTCATCTGGTTTGTGTTGGTTGAAAGTCTCCGGCTCTTCACGACTCTAGGAAAGACTGAAAATCAGGGTGGTTTGTTCTGTTCTACTCGATTCGATCGACACCAAAGAATGATCTCTCGGTTTCCGGCGATTGTCGTTGCTGCCACCGTCGCCGGGAATAATCTATTGAGACACACGGGACAGTCGCTCGCGTTTTCATTCCGAGCCGCCATTGCCAGAAAGCAACAGCAGCCATTCGCTCGTTCTGTCTGCGTTTTGGCGTCCTCCAATCTCAACTTTGCCGAGCCCGAACAACCCTATAACAACGAGGACAACGATTCGCTGAGTCGGTGGGAAGAAATGTACCAAAAGGGGGAAGAAGCTCGGCAGCAGCAAATCTTTGCCATGAAGAGCGGCAGCAGCAGCGACGGCAGCTCCGGGAGCCCCTTTCTTGAAGAAACCAAGATCACTGCACCGGTGCGAGTCGTCACATTTGATCTTGACAACACGCTTTGGAAAACCTCCGAGACGATCGGGGCCGCCAACGATGCCCTGGCGGAATACCTCTCGACCCAAACGAGCAGCGATGGTTCCCCGCTCGTCATTCCTAGGCGCGTCGAAAAAGTCATGGGAGATCTCTTCCGTGCAGACCGCCGTCTGTATTGCCCACTCTTGGGTGCCTCGCTGCCGATCCAGCTCGACGACGAGGAGGAATCGACGGAGGAATCGGAACTTCTCCTCTCCCAGACCCTGAAGTCCCCCGTGGCGCTAACCCGGCTCCGAATCGACGCCCTGTGCTACGTGCTGGAAACCGAAAATGGTTTCACTCCCGAATCCGCCATGGAGTTTGCGAGGAAGGCCTTTGGGGTATGGAAGGAGGCCCGGCATTCCGCCATTCTCGATCACCTGGCACCGCGGGTCGAGGAGACCCTCCGGGGCATCCGCGACACCATTGCGTGCCAGACCGACGCAGAGATTCCCGTCCTGTTGGGGGCGATCACCGACGGGAATTCCGATCCGCTGGGCATCGATCTGCTGGCGCCCCACTTTGATTTCTGCGTCAATGCCGAATCCGTCGGGGTCTCCAAACCCGACAAGCGGGTCTACCTGGAGGCGGCACGGACCGCCCTGCGGATCCGGCCGGGGCTCTTTCCCTCCGAAACGGAAGACCACAACACCATCGATGACGAGACACTGGAACGGCTGCTCGGACCGTACTGGTGCCACATCGGGGACGATTTTCTCAAGGACATGGTAGCGGCCAAGGACCTGAACCTGCGCACGATTTTTGCCGTGGAGCTAGTGAAGGACAAGCTCCTGGCCAGCAGCGACAATCCCGACGACACATCCAGCAAAGAAATGGACATGACGGAATTCCTCCAAAAGGTCTCCTCCCAGACCGTAATCACGCTCGGGATCGGCGCCGACGACTACCTCGCCAAGTCCCTGCACGGAGAATTCGTGGACGCGGTCGCGGACGACTTTGCCGCCATTGGCACCATCCTGAAAGACTGGCACGAAGAGGCCTCCACGAGCGAAGCAAGGGCTCCCCGAGAAGGCACCGAGACAATCTCCTTGAATTCTGACAAGCCAGAAAAAGCCCGGATCGATCCCACCTCCATCGTGGAGGTTATCGAGCCCTCGGACACCGCCAACAGCGAAGACAGCACCGTTGTGCCCCCTCAACAGCAGCAACCGCAACCACTCTCTGTGGTAGCGAATCAAAAGCCCAACGGAGAATTGGACTTTGTGATTCCCCGGGCCTTTCGAATCATCCGCGAAGACCGCAGCATGGACGTCCCGGCACCCCTCCGAAACCGCGACGAGCGCACCATGAAGGACGTCATGGGGCTGGCCCAGACCGATACCTCTTCGGGAGTCTTTGCCTTTGACTCCGATGATGTCCAAGCTCTCCGAGCTGGCAAGCGCGTGTTGATGGTGCGGATCGGGGGCACCGGCGAAAGCAAGAGCGACGACGACAATGCCCTCACATTCTCCAAGGATATTTTTTCCAGCATGTCGGTGGAAGAAGTCCTGGGATTGACGGAGGAAAATCCGGTGAAGCTGTCGCTGTACACGACGGAAGCCTCCGATCAACCGTCCTTTGATCTTTTTTGAAACGCTCACTTGCAGTCGCGGCTCTAACCAAACATTCAGAGAGTGGTATGAGGTCGGCGCATGGGATGAGAAGCAGGATCCTTTCGGGGGAGACATGAGGTCTTCAAGAGAGGAGAAAGACAATCCTTTTCGGAGCTTCTCTCTCGCAAACGGCATTGAAATTTCCCACTGCCACACGTTCCATCCCCAACCTCCCAAAAAAATAATATCAAGTCATGCCAACGCAAAGCGGCTTTCGGAAATTTAATGGATTGTCGACGTAACAGCCACAAGGCGAGAGAATCAATTTGAAAAAGAGGCAAGAGAATCTAAAAATCGCTTCGGTAACCGAGGGATCGAGGTAGAAAGCATGCTTCAAAAAAGTTAAAGGAGGAAGTGTACGATTTTAAAATTTAATTTGATAATGGTGGTTTCGGATGGTGGTAGATCGATAGATGGTGTGAAATTGTATGATCATACTGATAAAAGGGTAGAGAAAGAATTAACCGAGAGAATCGGCTCTCAACGGTTTCGATCGCGCACAACACCTAAAATTCTGCCATGGTTTCACTGCGTTGTTTCATTTTTCGAATGCTTCGGCGTATTTGATTGACCTGTCGGAGGAGCTTTTCGGTATCGGCGCAGTCTTTTGGGCCGTTGCTACATTTCAAGAGGTCTCGGGCTTCGTTGATGCAGTCAGTGGATTTTTTTTTCGCATTCGTAAAGACCAGTACAATCTCCCCCATCGTAATCAATGAATCTGCCAAATTCCGCTTTGCGGCTTGGATCTGTTCATCCTCGTTGTCGTTCTTGTGGTTTTGGTCTCTGCCATCGCTCGACGGCAGCTGTCCATCCGCGTCTGCTTCCGCGGTAGCTCTATGATCCAGAAGCAGTTGCAGGTGGTACCGTTTCACTCCAATCACCAGCTCCATGGTTTTTAAGCAATGATTGTACTCTCTTGATTTTCGAAAGGCTTCGGCTTTCTTCTCGAGCCGGCGGATCATTTGAGCGGTGCTTTCAGAAATTTTTTTGATGCTCCTTCCCCCGCCCCTTTGTTTCGTGCCGCAGCTATCGGAGTCGATGCGCGATTGGTCCCACAGAAGCGTGGCGATGATCTGCTCATGTTTCTCATCCCATGGCAAACAGCTAACCGCTCGCGCGAAGCTGTTGAAGGCTTCGGTTGGATTGTTGTTGTCTAGTAAATAAATCAAGCCGATGCCGACCAGAGACATGGCACAATGCTTAGCATTGGTTGAGAATGGTTGTTGTTGTTGTTGTTGTTGCTTTTGCTGTCGATCCTTGCCATCAACCGCAGCCCCCCTCTTGCGATCGCTGTCGGTGCGAAGCTGGAGTGATTCCTCATATAGTCTCGTTGCCTCAACGCACTTGCCGTCTTGGTGCTTGGCCTTGGCGAGCTCATACAAGACGCTAGCAACCCTGTCGAGGTGCGAAGCGAGGTCAATGCTCGTGTCAAATTTGGCCGATTCCTGCGCCGCATCAAAATCGGATTGTACGAGTGCCAAAGCCTCAAGGAAACAGTCGTAGGATTTCTCAAACCTACCCGCTCTGGCAAGACTCATGCCCCGAAATTTGAGGGTAGAAGCAATGGCTGGATTGCGCAGGGCCTCCGGCAGGTTATTTTTTACACCGTCGCCAAAAGCCTTCTCGTGGGCTTCCCTGCTTGATCTCTGGCTCCGTAATGCGGAGCGATACGCGGTTGCGGCGAGGCTGTGCTCGTTCCGAAGCCGGTAACACTTGCCCAGGTTCAACCAAACCCCCACCGGTTCCGCGGCGGAACCGTCACCGGATCGTTCCCGGTGCTGGTTCTCTTCCTGGATCACGAGTATAGCACCCTGCAACCTCCGGAGTGCGTCGTCAAGACGGTCGTGCTGGGTGCACAGCAGCGCTCCCGCGCGATTCATTGCCGATGACAGCTGGTCCGATACCCGTCCCTCTGCCTTTTGAAGTGTCGCGATGCACTTTTCGTAAAGGTCAATGGCCTTCACCGCGTTTTGCGCTCCACCGGTCAGCTCGTACAGCGATGCTGCCTCGTAATACGCAGCCCCGGTGCGGGGATGTGAATCTCCTAGACTCATTTCACAGATCCATACGGCCTCGTTCATCGCCTGTAAAGCCTTCTCGGTTTGCCCGAGTTCCATGTAAAACGTGCTTAGCAGTCCCTTGGTGATTGCGATCTGGGGGTGGGTTTGTCCGAGGTACATGAGCTCCAGGGAGAGTACGGTCGACAGCTTGTCGAAAATGTCTTCGTAGAGAAATCCGCGGCTGGTTTGATCAGTAGTGGCCTCCAGCTTGTCCTGGATGCGTTGCACCGTGTCGTGTAGGGATCGCCGAATATCCTGTGTCTCCTTGGCTTCGTCAATCCGCTCCATCATGGTTTCCATCGCGTCCTCGTGGCCGCGAGCACTCGATCCCTTTTTGCAGTGTTTCTCGTCAAAAATCGCCTGGCGCTCGTAGATGGACCGGGCCGTCTCACAGCATTCGATGGCTTCCTGGTAGTCCTCATTGCGCTCGTAAAGGATGGCCATGGAGGTCCGCACGTCCGCAATCACGAGTGCTATCTCCGCCCATTCCTCGTGCAGAATAATGGACAAGGCTGTGTTTTGGAACCGAGGTTTGCTCGATACGGAGGCTTCCATTTGCTCGGTGATTTTTTGGACTCCAACTTCAAGTATGCCGAGACAATCTTCATAGATTTCGAGCGCCTTTGCTTCGTTGCCCTGGGAAGCACGCTGCGAGGCGGCATCGATCAGAAGCTGGACTTCGGTGATTCTGTGGTGGTTGTGGTTGCCTTTCGGAGACATGGGAATGGCTCTGATGTGCACCGATAGATCGTCATCCAGTGGCAGAGCGACCCGTACCCGAGATTTGTCGTCGTCGCCCCCCTCCTCCTCTCGGGTCGTGGCTTCAGGAATGGTCGACAAGATGCTCATGTCATCACATCGTCTTTGTTCTTTTTTCTTTCGTCGTGGTTTTAAGCACCTATCATTTGCTCTTCTGCCAGCATTGCGAAATTGTGTTTTGGTGTTGTATTGATGCCGCGTTGCCAATGCTTATGGAAGACTCGACAGTGAATGAGTCTTGGTCAGGAAATGGATTGGTTTGGGTCGTCGTCTTCAACGTCGACCACCGTTGTCGGGCTGCTCCGACTGCCCGATGTTTCTTCAAGTATTTTTCGAACTCGCGGCGACTTTCGTCGACGATAATGTGTCATGGGATATTTCCATCGGTAGGATTGATGCTTCGGGTTACTGGCAGTGGTCAATTCGGGCGAGATATGTTTCTCGTGCTCCTCGGCAACTCTTTCAAAGAATTATAAATCGTTTTGAACGTGAAAGAACTTTTGTCAAGGACATCGGCCTTCGTCGCTTTTTTTCCGCAGCGTTCGATCCCGCAAAGATATCTACTACGGTTGGAAGAACGGAGCTCTCTGGAAGAATGTTTTCCTTTCCTGCACGATTTCGTATTCAATACCTGCTTCAGGAGAACGTTCAAAAACGGTGGAGTCGTATCAACCGGAATACTGGACATCCAAGAAAAAATGAGGCCTCGCTGAAACAATCGCTAATGGTTGATGACTCGCCCCGCGCTGAGAAAAATATGACATGGAATGTGGAAAATTCCAGGAACACCAGCAAAACGTACCAGTACTCGTACGAATAAACGGCACGAAACACCTTTCGTGTACCGGCTGGTTTAACTGGTAAGATTACCGGCTAAGATTAAGGTTACCTACCCGTAAATTACGGTACCGTACATTCACTTTTACATATTATTGTGCTATGTTATTACGATTTATATGGTATATATATATTGAGGATATAACTACAAGATTATCACTAAAATGTTTGTTTCACACACATCATGATTTTAATGATGGCTTTCGTTCGATGATTCATACCGTAATCTTACCGTACGGTTTCAGTCGACGATGTCATGCAATATGCAATCTTTCATCATCAAGTCGATGTGCCGTTTCGTTCCGTTCCCCTTTCTTTCCATTGCAATTGATTTTCGTCGGAAACTACCGGTACCGTACTTTTACCAGTACGAGTCCTAGAGCCAACAAATAGATCGGGGATCGGACGAAACAACCGACGATGATCGTTTCGCGCTCCTCTTGGTTTCGTTTCTCGGCAGCATCCGTATCATCTTCTTCTAAGCTTGGTTTCAACAAGCGCATAACATTCGCCGTTCCCCGCCAACCATTCGCACCTGCTGCATGCTTCTGCTGCTGGGTTGGAGCAAATCCCTGCAACACACCGGACGAGATTTGTGACCACCGCTCGGGCTTGGTCTGTGCTCTCTGCCCACACCGGGATCAGTCACCTCAAGGACGGACCCTTGGATCGAAAAAATGGTTTTCGAGCAGGTCGGCTCTAGCCGCAGCTGATGGAGACAGCGGGGTGGGGGCAGGAAAGAGGTTGTCAACGGTAACGGCCCAAAACCACGCGAGGGGGCAAACAGGTTGGGTGCGTACTCTGAGATAGCTTTACGAGACAGCTGCGACGAATTTTTTTTTTTTCATCGGAGGAGAAACGGAGTTTGCATATCGTTTGGGTCTGATGATTTTATTTTTTCGTTTCTGTTGGTTTCGTGCGTTCAGAATCATAATCCACCAAAGAATCCGGACTTTTGGAATGCCGCAGAACAAGTAGAGCTATTTCCAAGTCCATCCAGAAATCAGAACCACCAAAAATCCCCCCTCCCTCCCCCCGAAGTTTCGAACCGGTTGGTTGCACAACACCGAGTCTCCGGGGGGGGGGGGGGGGACCAGCAAGGGGAACAAAGGCAACAGCCGCAAGGGAACCGCCACCCAAAAGAACAGCAAACGCCGCCGGAAAAGCACGGCGACGATTGGAAGAGAAGCCATGAAGGCTCAGGCCGATAATCATCGCATTGTGTCACCCGGTGCCTGCATGCGAGCGGAACGACCGTCTCATTGTCGTCACGGAACATCGCATGTCGGTGCCCATCGTCCACCCTGAGCTCGCTGCAGGGGATACCCCAACCCGGCAGCGAGGGAGCAGCAGCAGCAGCTCTGAGACCGACCATGCCCCGGCAAGTAGCGGCAAGGACTGCATCGATGTTGCCTTCAAAAAAATCGTCGAAGAAGTCAAGGACGAGGACACCCGCGTCTGGTACGAAACGGTCTTTCCAACGCTGACGCCGACGCAACGCGCAAAGGCATACGTGAAAAGATGCAAGATGACCTCGGCCAAGGGACATGCTTCTCTAAAAGACCTACAGGGAGGTCCTGGCTTTTGGAGCTCCGTCACCAGTCACGGCACTCTCCTTTTTGCAAGGGCGGATCGTCTTGGGGATGTGCCGCCCTCGACAAATACTCTAGGGTAGTACTGCTCGACCAGCGAGGAACGGGAATGTCGTCGCCGCTGACGAAACAGAGTCTCGAACAACGCTTCCCCGGCTTGTTTGCCCTGGACCAAACCGCGGGCTGCGACGAAATTGGGTCTGCCGACTTTGGGGAGTCGACCACGGCAGGGGACGATGGACCGCCTCAAGCAATCCCATCCGCGAAGCATTCGAATCCTTTCCCGGAGCTCGCTGGACGAAGCCACGGCTTTCTTGGCACAGTTCCGCGCGGACAACATCGTGAAGGACGCAGAGCTTGTCAAGAACGTGCTCATGTACACTCCGTCGGGTCGACGACGAAGACAACGAGGACGAGGAGGACGAAGACGCATTCGATCCGAAGGCTCCAAATCCATGGGGATGCAGCCTGGGGCAATCCTTTGGAGGATTTTGCACCATGACCTACCTGTCCCAGATTCCACACCCACCGAAGATTTGCCTTCTTACGGGAGGAATCGCTCCGATGCTGGCCGATTAGTGCTGTCGACGTCTACACGTCCCTGTGGAAGAAGGTGAAGGAACGAACCCTCTCGTACTACGACATGTACCCCGGAGACGCCGAGGTGGTTCGGACCATCGTGCGAAGCCTGCTGCGATCCGAATCTGAGGGGAAGGACTCCCCGCTTGCCGTCGGGAGAAAGTTGACGCGCGTCGCTTCCTGCAATTGGGAATGTCGCTGGGGGAAGTCCGTCGAGTTTTTCGTCGATGCACGACCTACTGTCCTCCGCCTTTTTGCAGCCCCTGCCTGGGCAAGGGAACGACAACCTGCAGTTCAACCGCGGGTTTTTGAAAGCCATCGATCACTGGCAACCATTCGACGAATAGATAAAACCTAACCCCTATTTACTATTGGCTCCACGAAAGCATTTACGCGGACGGTGGACAAGATGCGGATTGCGCAACCAACTGGAGTGCCGACATTGCGTACCGAGCCCAAGGTCGACGGGAAATCCGAAACCGCTGACGAGTACAACTACGAGTTGACCAGCGCGGAGGACAGCGATCGCCCCGTATTGTTTTTTCGGGCGAAATGGTCTTTCCTTGGTGATGGACGACTACCAGCGAGTGCGGAGGCTTGGGATGCACGCTCTTGCTCACGCGTTGGCGGCCAAATTCTGATTGGGGACCGCTGTACGACGCCTCCAAAATGCGGGCTGCCTCAGTGAAGGCAAGACGCCCCCCCCCCCCCCCCCCCTCTGTGCCGCATCGATCTACTACGAC